>CM028138.1:556367500-557795000 GCA_016271365.2 Neoceratodus forsteri
TATCTGTGAGTGCTTTTAGAGCCTCTGGTGCTGTCTCGTTAAGATCTGTCTGCCTGCAGACATAATTAATTTGGATGGGGGTCTGTGTGTCTTCCTGCTTGAGTCCCGCTCGAGCTACTGCCAAATCACTCCATTTCTGCCATCGCTAAGTGGGCAGAAGGAGCACTCTTCAAAGATGTAATTGTTTGCTTGTAACCTGTTAAAGTAATAATGAAAATGCAGTTTGATTTAATCTGCTTTCTTGTAGAAAGGACAGTGCAGAGTAGCTCCCTCATGTTGGTTCTGAACTGCTGAATTGGACCAATCATGATGGGGATCCTTTAAAATGGAGCCTGCTCTGGGTGAATCAGAACTTGGACTCTCCTCTGGAGCCTGCTGTAAGGGGATTGTAAAGGCAGTGACTCTGGGAAATGTAGTTTTGACCTTGGCACCTTTTTCCACCAACAGGGGGAGTTTACTGTGAGTGACAGCCAAACCAGCCAACTGAACTGGGAGGAACTCAAAGGAAATGCCCGACTCTGTCTACTTGAAAGATCAGATCAGTTTTGGCAGTGAAGAGACAAGGGGCCCTGTGCTTCTTTGGTGTAAAGTTTTAGCGCAGGAAGCATGTGTAAGGCCCTGAGTTTTCAGTCCGCAGCCTGTGCAAGCACCCGTTCGGACTGAATCTGACCTGTGAAGAGAATCAAGGAGAACTGAAGAGTAGAAACCAGGCTCACCCTGTAGAAGACTGGAGAAATTGCTGAATCGCGCTCAGTCTGTCAGGAACTGAATTTGCTGTGTGTTCTCCCGGGTATCGTGCAGTAATTGCGGTCGGGATTCAGAAGCAGCCTGCCAGGTATAGTACTTTCCTTTTACATATAAATGCGTGAAGTGCTTGTGGGGAATCGTGTTTCAAATTCCCTGTACAGTGAATTGCATGCATGAAGCTGGAAGTAAACCCCAGCTTAATCCAGACTACATCTATTTGTTCTACACTGCAGTGGGGCCCAGTCACAAGGACCTTGTCCACATGGTCTGCTCCTCCTGGCAATCCATGACAATCTGTATCCCATCCAGCTTTCAGCATTGAATCTGTGAGTACAAATCAGGGTAGCTCCCTGCCATCTCTACATTAAATTGTAAGTGTTCCATCTGATTTCTTTTCCCTTCTTTATTCATGAACTGAGCCAACCGGCTCCGGATTACAATTTGGGTATTGTGCAAGTGTTTTTTCCATTACAGGGCCCCAACCAGCTGCACCGATCCTGGCTATCCCCCCTCCATCCTGGGTACCCAGTGAAAGTGACAATTTGGGACTCTGAATATGCGCACAGTACTGTGATTATTAATCTGTTTAAACTAATTAACCTGATTTCCCCCTTCCTTGTTACAGCTCCTT
This sequence comes from Neoceratodus forsteri, assembly GCA_016271365.2. Classification (NCBI taxonomy): domain Eukaryota; kingdom Metazoa; phylum Chordata; order Ceratodontiformes; family Ceratodontidae; genus Neoceratodus; species Neoceratodus forsteri. The sequence continues at coordinate 556,368,879 of CM028138.1, forward strand.
AAATAAATCAGATCTGTTGGTTTCAGCAAAGTTACACTGGCTGAGGTATTCGCTTATGTTAAAGTATTGTACTGTGGTTTTTGCATTGTATCATCTTGTTTTACAGGGGGTCCCCAGAGTCCAGTCGACAGAGCCAGTCCTGCGGGTAAGTGTACATTGTGAAGATATTCCTAATGCATTGTGTGGGCCACTAGTGGGAAGAAAAGGGGTTTACAGTGTCCCAGAGGGCTGTGGCCAAGTTAGTTTAACTAATGCAAACCCTGACCTCTGGGTGGAGGCACCCGCCATTGGACCTAGGCCCCTCAACCTATTAGTAGTTAAGCAGGCAGGGGTAGTAGCCCTTGGGATAGTGCCACCTAGGGTTTACATAAACATTATTTTTGGGCTGCCCAATTGCAACATCTAGTTCCCCATTTGAATACCAGTGAATGTCACGATTGGGTGACTCTGGAAAGGGACACAAGGGCAGTGGCAAGACTGGGCGATATTATTTATATAATAGTAATAAAGCTTTATTTTTATGGTGCCTTTCAAGTACCAAGGCGCCTAACAAATTTAAAATCAGAAATCAAACATCAACAGACATAACTCATATAAAATCAGCAGTATCAACAAACACAAATAATATAAAATCAGCAGTAAAATCATCATACCATCCAATCAATCAGTCACTGAATGCCTGGTGCCATAAAAACGTTTTTAAAACTTGCTTAAATCCCTCCATGGTTGTGCACGCCCATAAGCGACGAGGTAGAGAATTCCAAAGGGTAGGGGCCGCATGCATGAATGCTCTGGCCCCTGGAGATTTCAAACACACCTTTGGAATCTCTAGCAACCCCTCGTCGGCTGAGCAGAGAAATCGCCCAAGGCAGTAAGGGACCAGAAGCTCTTTCAGGTAATCCTGGCCCAGTCCGTATTGGGCTTTAAAAGTTAGAAGGCCGACTTTGGAGGTAATCTGCCACTGTACTGGCAGCCAGTGTAGTTCGCGTAGCACCAGCGAAATATGACAGGGCCGAGACTATCCTGTCAAAAGCCGGGCTGCCGTGTTCTGCACCAGCTGCAGGGAGTGGATCTCCGCCCCAGGAAGCCCTAGGTAAAGGAAGTTGCAATAATCTAAGCGCGAGGACACAAAGGTGTGGACCAGGGTAGGAAGATCACCAGACAGAACCAGATGCTTAATCCTGGAGATATTCCTTAGATGATAAAAGGAAGATTATACAATGGCAAGAAAAAATCTTGTGCTCTGATTGGTCAGTCTGAGACTGGACCCGTGATGTTATCCCAGTACAACATCACGGGTCTAGTCCCAGCACACAACAGACCGTATCAAATGTAATAAGAATCATGCCACAGCCCATGTCCAAGTTGCCCACACTTGGCATGGCTGCTGTGGCTTTTGCCAGTACTTGCTTGTTTTTTTTTAAATCACTCCTTCCAACAGCCACTAGAAACCCAACACACCCACCATAAATTGAAACTGTCCACAGTAACGTTACCACACTATAGCCTTCCTTCGTAGCTTTGCATTTTCAGACACATTTAAAACAAAAAGTAACCTGCCATTACTGCGATCGCCCTCAACACTTCTCACTCGTTTGCCGACCGAAACACAGTAAGCGCGCGACACAGCGGTTCGGTAAAACACATAGAACAGTGTGGCAGCGCAAAACAAATATTTTTTCCACTCCCTCAGCAAGTTCTCACAGCTGTCCCGCCAAAACCTGTGCCGGAACAAACAGCCAGAACAACTCGCTCTCTACAACAACATGACAGCGGAAGTGAGTGTTCACACAGACCGCATTACAGTTAGCCTCACTCGCTCACCTTTTTTTCCCGTTTCTAAATATTTTAAACAAGCAAAACGAATGATCTCCCTACCTCCTTTCCTTTGATTACAGAGATCCACACACCACCATGCTGGGGCCTCCTTGGCAATAGGTCATATTAACAAAGAGTAGCACAAAGGTTGAAACCCTCCTATAGGGACTTCACAACTGCCCAAAAAACACATTAGCTCCACCTGCTGGCTAAATCGGCACTACTTTTCCTTGAAGTAACCCTACTCATGCCAAAAATGACAGAAAAATCTGCTTTAAATGTAGTTTTCCATCATTTTTCTTACACTAAAGCGAGCCATTGTATAATGTAATGCACTCCAGGGTGTGTGTGTTGTGCTGGGATAATGTCACTTCTGGGATGATTAGTCGCACTCGACCTCCGGCCTCGTGCCTAATCACCCAAGGCGTGACGTTATCCCAGCACAACACACACCCTCTCGTGCATTATTGCTTAATTTGACAACAGCCGACACCTGCGAATGCAGGGTCAGCCATTCATCAAACATTACCCCCAGGTTTCGCACCTGTTCAGAGGTCAGGAGTGATAAGCCACCAAGAAAATGTCCAGAGGGCAAACCAATCCCCAACCCCCCTATCCGGCGACCTGGGTCCACAACCAGCACCTCATTTTTTTCCGAGTTCAACTTCAACCAGCTGGAATCCATCCACTACTGGATTTCTGCGAGACAGCTATTAAAGACTAGCTCCCTCCTGGTCAGGTGTAAAAGAAAGGTAGAGCTGGGTATCATCAGCATAGCAGTGAAACCTCAGCCCATACCTTCTTACAATGTCTCTGAGAGGCAGCATATACACCGTGAACAACATGGGGGACCACACTGAACCCTGAGGTACCCCACACACCAGAGAAACTGGGTCTAAGGGAAAAAAAACAGACACCACACTCTGAGTTCTTCCCATGAAAGATGATGTAAGCCACCTGAGGACTGTACCCGACAGTCCATAGATGTACCTCAGGCAACCAAGCAGTACCCCATGGTCCACAGTGTCAAATGCTGAAGAGAGATCCAGAAGAAACAAGATGGAATGGCTCTTCCGATCTCTAGCCATCAGGAGATCATTGAGCACCCGAACCAGTGCTGTCTCGGTACTATGCCTCTTTCAAAAACTGCACTGGAGGGGTTCATAGATGTCATGGATGATCAAATGGTCCTCCAACTGAGCAGCCACTACTTTCTCAATCACCTTCCCTTAAAAGGGAAGGTTAGAGATTGGTCTGTAGTTTGCATGGCAGTCTGGGTCTAAAGCAGCTTTCTTTAAGAGTGGTGTCACCACTGTCTCTTTCAGGGAGCTAGGAAACTCACTAGATTCCAAGGAGCACCAGACTATCTGTGCTAGGACTGGACTGATGGAGTCAATACAATCCAAAATTAGGGAAGTTGGTCCTTGATCCAAACTACAGCACGTAGGGTGCACACTCTGGATGATCCGCATGACACCCATGAACTCCGGTCGGTCAAAGGTACTCCAAGAAAACCGAGGCGTAGTGGCCTCGTGCTGATCCAAAGCAATGCCCATAGAGTGTGCGGGTTGAAGTCCCACCCTGATGTCAGCCACCCTAGTTGCAAAGAATCGAGTAAGTTCATAGCACTCTATTTGCGAAAAGGCTTTTCGGACTTGTAGACAGACTGGGTTGCACAGTCTGTCTACAGTTCAAAACAGGTGAGCTGGTCAATTCTGAGCAGCCACAATCTCCCCGGACAGGAACTCTGCTTTCTTATGGGTGATTGCAGATTGATAGGCTTGATAATGGTCCATCAATCTAAGGTGGTCAGCATCAAGGGCGGACTTCCACCAGCAGTGCTCTAACCTTTGTCCTAGTCGCTGCATCTCCCTCAAGGTCCCATCAAACCATGGGAATCAAGGGCGGAGGGAGAGAGGATGAACTCGGACTGGAGCAATGAGATCCAGAGCCACCAAAATGGCTGAATTATAGGCCATCACGAGGGTCTCTGGGTCATTGTTTGCCACTGGGAGGGACAAAAGGTCAAGTACTGCCGCTAGGCCTTGAGAACTTACATCTCATAAAGGACGGTACCTAACCATCTCCACAGGGGCAGGCCTATGGGGGGGTGCTAAAACTAAACCCCACATTGTAGTGATTGGATCACCCAACTGGTTCCATCTCCAAGTCAGAGGCATCGATCACCAGGAGAAAGATTAAGTCAAGGGAGTGTCCGTGTTTATGAGTAGCAGTGGTAACTACCTGTGTGAGGCCCAGAGATGTCATCAACTGGAGGAAGTGCTGTCCAAATTGCGAGAGTTCGTCATCGATCAAGGCATTGAAGTCACCCAGAACCATCATTCTGGGCAACTCAAATGCCAAATCGATGACAAAGTCTGCAACTTCCTCAAGGAATCGCTTTTCATTGCCGGGTGGATGGTAGATGAGGGCGATCTGATAACCTACACCTGCTACTACGGTGCACTCAAATGACTCAGTCTCCTCAACTAGTACGCTTGTGAGGCTAAGTTCGGTCTTGAAACAGACTGCAACCCTCCCCCCCGCAATCCAGTCTTGGGCTGTGTATCACCGAGTACCCGACCGGAGTTAAAGCCCCCAAAATGGGGCCAGAGTTTTCATCCAGCCAGGTCTCGGTGATGCATGCTAGGTCCACCGTTTCAACAAACATAGAAACATAGAAACATAGAGGTTGACGGCAGATAAGGACCGCAAGGCCCATCCAGTCTGCCCATTTTTCTACCTTATCAATGTGCCATACACCTTTACACTGTCAATGACCTATCTATCCATATTCGTCTGTATTGCTCCCTTATGCCTATCCCATGCCTGTTTGAAGCCCTGCACTGTATTCATAGCCACCACTTACTGAGGTAGGCTGTTCCATACATCCACCACTCTTTCTGTGAAAAAGAATTTCCTCACATTCCCCCTTAATCAGCCTCCCTCTAATCTCATGCTGTGTCCTCTTGTCCTGCTATTTTTCTTATATTTAAACATGTTAGACTCTTTCACCTTGTTAATGCCCTTAAGATGTTTGAATGTTTCAATCATATCACCTCTCTCCCTCCTTTGCTCAAGGATATACATATTGAGCTCCGTTAATCTGTCCTCATGTGTCTTCTGATGTAGTCCCTGCACCATTTTGGTTGCCCTTCTCTGGACTGCCTCAGTTTGGTTAATGTCCTTGTGAAGGTGTGGCCTCCAGTACTGCATGCAGTACTCCAGATGGGGCTAAACCAGTGTCTTGTAAAGAGGGATTATTACCTCCCTCTTCTGACTTGTGATACCCCTAATAATACACCCCAACATCCCTCTAGCCTTACCTACTGCTTTAGTGGTCTGCTTGGATGATTTCAGGTCATCGGTGGTGATGATGATGCCCAAGTCTCTTTCTTCCTTTGTGACTGCCAGCAACTCCCCTCCCAGCCTATAGGTGGCTTCAGGGTTTCTCTTCCCTATGTGCATGATCTTGCACTTCTTTGCATTAAATCCCAGTTGCCACTTATCTGACCGTTTTGCTAGTTTATCCAGATCTCTTCTCAATAATTGCAATAATTGCAGTCTTGTTTTTTAATGGACCTAGCACTGCATAACACCGCCCGAGTTGGACGAACCTCGTGGGCAGCCCATATCACCTGCCCATCACAATTGGTTGTGCCCTTTGGTATGGAAACCAGACATGGCAGACCACATTCTGGGTTCCATTTTGCCCCAGAGCATCTTCTGGATCTTACCACCCCGATGCGATGGCCCCCCCATTCACCCTCCGCTGTTCGCGCCCTCCGCCCCCTCCATCCCCTATGCACAATACCCAGCACCCTACAGCGCTGGTAAGTTGTAAACTGAAGGGGAGGGGAGGGAAAAGGGGGCAGAGGGTGCAGAGAACAGAGGATGAATAGTGCACAACCGCGGGGACAGGCCTCCAACACATTTGCGTGACTCAACAGAATAAACAAAATATTCCTTCAAAACCAAATAAATTCCCCTCTAAACCCAACCCAAATAAATAAAACCCTCACACAAACTCCTCTAATAACATACTTTCTAAGAGTAAAGACAACATAAACAAAACAATTAACATTCCAGGGCCCTCTCACAGCCTCTGGGAATAAACAAAACAATATTTCACTAACAAAAACTAAAACTTCAAAAAATTATAAAGTTAAAATAATAAAATAAAAGAAAATTGGTAGATTATACAGAAACTAAAACATATTAGGGGAGAGACACAATTATCCACGTCCCATTGGCCCACTCACCACCAATAGGGCTAAGGAATCTCCTCAGGCGTTGACACCCCCTGAGCAGTTAAATATAATATAACCGTAGCAATTTCTCATCCTATACACCCGCCCCCAACATATATACAACTAAAATGGGTTAAAATTAGGCTATTAGGCCAAACATAAGACATCAAAGTCCTGGCCAAAAATTAATCTGCTTGAAAAGACTCAAGTCACAGAAAATAGATAGTACATTTTCATAAATTGTAGCTAAAACCAATTAATAGAGTATAGTTTTGAGGCACCAACTCTCACTAAGGTGCAGAAGTCAAATAATGCAAAACAGTCAGTGTCTTCAGATCCCCAGGCCCTCTCACTACCTGGGAGATCTTAAAAGAAACAGGCACTCTCACTGCATAGTAACCAGGGAGAAATGTAAACTGCAAGAAGAAGTAAAAATTGAGATCTGACCTTATATGGACAACATTAACCTAAAACTATTGGATACAGATAATAACTGGGAATTTACTCTTAAAAGAGTATGGACATAGGTTAGTAAGAAATTTCAACTTCGGAACACCTTGGGGAGAGATACACCTTTACGTGCCTGTCTTGATTTTTTTTGCCCATTAAAATGGATGCAAGGTTCTGGGAATGGGAGAGGCAGGGACTTTCTAATTTGGGTCAATTCTTTCATGGGAGTGAATTTAAATCCTTTAAATCCTTTCTGCAGGTAAGACAGGAATACCACCTTCCACCCTCTGATCTGTTCAGATTTATGCAAATTAGGCACTATTTACTGGAACCAAGTGGGAGATCCAGAGTAGAAGTATCCCAGAACCCCCTGAAGGATTTGGTTATTTCCTTTGCTGCTTCCCCGGAAAAATAAAAGGAAGGGTCTCACAGATAGTACAACTACTGGCTGACCTAGTCCCAGGCCCAATGGAATCACTGAAAGCGAAGTGAGAAGCAGAAACCTGAGTTAAGTTAGCAGACTTGAAATGGAAAAAGGTGTGGGGAAGGACTTTCACCACAACAGCCTCCCCCAGTTGGAGGGATTTTAGGTGGAGTGTGAATCTCAGGTAATTTTGTACACCAACTATAACGAAGCACTGCAGGGCTCATCCTTCAGATGTATGTTGGAGGGGGTGCTCTGAACCGGGGACCCATACTATTTATTTTTTGGACCTGCCCGGTCTTAAAAACCTTTTGGAAGTAGGTAATTTCAGAAGGGGGAAAGATTCTTGAATTGGATTTGCCCATAGAATTCCAACACTGGATATTGGGACTACCCCCTTCCACTGTAAAAACAAGAGCAAAAAAGTATTTATATAACATTATAGTGGCAGCCGCCCTGAAGGCAATATCCCTGAAGTGGTTAACCCTCCCCCCCACTATAGAATCTTGGCTTGCTAACTGTAACCATATCCTAAAGATGGAAAGGCTGACTGCTAAGGCACGACTGAAGAAAGATAAATATACTAGTTGCTGGATGCCCTTCCTCCATTACCTGGCAGCAGTCCAGAATAGGTATGGTCCTGAGATATTAGCTGATCAAGACTAGATAAGATTTATGAGACACATAGATATAAAAATGGGCTGGTGGTATAGACAGAGGCCAAGGCAGATTTCAGGGATGTGATGGGCCATGCATCTGTCCCCAGCTCAGACCCTCTTTCCACTAAATCACATAGGTATGTAACACAATGAAATTGAAGGCATAGAAGGGGCACCTTCTTGCCTGAAGTATTCTCTTGGGCATCATTATTATTTTCTATTGTGGGTGGGTGGGGAGGGGTATCTGGGGTCTGTCTGTATTAATTTAGCTTTTGATGTAATAACTGAGGTAAAGGTATAAGTTAACTTATTCTCTTTTAAGTTAGTATTATTTGTGTTTTGTATGACTATAAAATGGACTGTGTGAAGTTGTAATTGGTTTGATATGAAAAAGAAAAACATTAATATAGTTTAATTACAAAAAAATAAATAACGTCTTTCAAGAGAGAAGACATAGCTCACAACTTGCTGCTGGTTCAAAGGGGGCAAGGTGAGCTTTTCTAAAACAAACAGGAGATCCCAAGGCGGTACTGGGTCTCTCCTGGGGAGTTTAATATGCAGGATGCCTCTTAGAAAGGTCTTACAGATGTCCAACTGTGCCACAGTCTTCCCATTCATTGGTGCCTGGTAAGCTGACAGAGCACAGAGATGCACCTTAATGGATGAGTAGCTGAGGCACAAGTCTGACAGGTGGAGAAGATACTCCTGCACAGATTCCACTGGACAAGCGAGGGGATCCAGAGAATAGGGAATCGCCCACAAGCAGAGATGCTTCCATTTCATGGCAAATGTAACCTTGGTAGAGGGTTTTCTTGCTGCTACGAGCACCTCTGCCATTCTGAGGGATACTCTAAATCTATCCATAGCTAAGTTTGCAGGAGCCATGCATGCAGATGCTGGGACTGGAGGGCCAGATGGACCAATGTCCCTTGCTCCTGGGAGAGCAAGTGAGTGGAGAGGGGTAAAGAAACCGGCGGTTCCGATGCCAGCTGTTGCAACAGCGGGAACCAAATCTGTCGAAGCCAGAAGAGTGCTACCAGTATCATCCTGGCTCCTTCTGCCTGCAACTTGAGCAGGACCCTCTGAAGAAGAGGAAAAAGAGGGAAGGCATACAGAAACCTCCCTGTCCAAGAGAGGGACAATGAGTCTCATCAAAAAACACCAGGCCCTGGATCTAGCGAGTAGAAATTGGGCAGTTTGGGAGTCATGTGATGTCTGCAGACTGGTAGCTGCCTTTCAGAAGAGCCCTCTACTACCTCTCCTATATCCTGCTTAATCCTCGACTGTTAAAGCTGTTTCTGTCTTCATTTCAGTCTTAACTGGTGCCTGCCTAGCTTCTGCCTTGATATACATGCATACTACATCGCTATCGGCTGTTTTGGGGCCACAATGGAAGCTGAAATGAGACAGGCCTTACTGCACCATACACCTCCGGCCTCGCCTGTGAAAACACCTAAGAAGTCTAAAGACCAAGGGAACCAGCCAGCCCGATCCACCTTGCACTCTCTATTGTCTGCTCCCCTTACTTAGGATAGATTTTTGCAAGAGCTCTTGCCCTTCCAAGATGCACTAGTGGACATCTCGTTGGAGCTAAAGTCCCTGCGCTCAGATATGGGGGACTTGGGGTGCAAAATAGGCGACGTGGATGCCAGGGCCTCATCCCTTGAAAGCTGGAAGGATCAGACTGAACCAGAGCTTGTTAAAATCAGACAGCAATTATCTAAACTGCAAGCCAAGACAGAAGACTTAGAGGGAAGGAGCAGGAGAAATAATATCCTAATCTTTGGGTTACCAGAATCCGAGGAAGGGTCTAACAAGGTCTCTTTCATACAGAAACTGTTAGTCAAATCGGTTGGACCCTCTCCTTTCAATCCCGGATATCAAATTGAAAGAGCGCACAGGTCTTTGAGACTGCAACCTCCAGAAGGTGCCCCACCAAGGCTTATTATTTTAAAGTTTCTCAGCTATATAGAGAAGCAACACATCCTGGCTAAAGCTCGGGAGCTCCAGAGCATTCTTTGGGAGGGCAAACCTCTGTGATTTTCTCAAGATCTACCTTTGGAAACTCATCAAAAAATGGTCGGCATTCCACCCTATAGTTTCTAAGATAATTGCTGCTGGCATGAAGTTCAGAATGTCCTACCCTGCACGTCTACAGATCTCTATCAACGATACCTGGCACTCCTAAGACACTCCCGAAACTGCCAAGCAAGATCGGAGCCACAGAATTACTGACCTCTTTCCTGCTACTTGCTATGCCTGCTTATCTAATATAAATGTTGTACCTGTTGTTGTTGGTTGTTATGATGGGATTTGGTTTTCTCCTTTGGGGTAGTCAGGCTAGATTTCCTTCTCCTGGGCTGGGAGTCTGCAGGGAACTGTGGTTTTGGTGGGGGGAGCTGCGGGGCGCCACTGGGCTTCTCGGCTTGGGCCGCTAGTTGTGCTTCCCCTCCTGGGTATAGCACGGGCGTGTGGTTCGCCTCACGGACCTGGTGCATCCTGGCTTAGCTGGAACCATAGGGCTGAGGTCGGTACCCAGGGGATCACATTATGTGGGAGCTAGTCCTGCTGTGATTAGGTTCCCCCTATGGATTGGACCTCCCAAACAGCTATTTCAACGGGGGTGAACTATTTAATTTTCATTCTGTTGGTCTCACTTTGATGGTCACTCTCTGGATGAAGGCAAACAGCTCTCCGCTTACTGTGATCCTTGCAGTGGTTCACCCAATAGCCTGTAATTCCCACTAGCCTAGAGTGATTTACACGCCCTGAATCCCCCCCCGCTTATCACAGTTGGTATCTCTCACCCTTTTTCTGGCTGGTGAGTGTGCCAACAGTGGATAGGCCTCACATGAATCACTCACGCTTAGACAGGATAGGCTGGGGGCTATCAGGGATTGCTCTCGTTTGACAGGGAGGGTGAGTTGTATCCTCATGCCATTTTCTCTACTGGACTTCTAATGGATCCTTCAGTCAGGATGGGGGGGGCTCGGGATAATGGGGGGTTTCTGTCTGCTCCTTGTCATCTGGTGTTTTCAGTCACCCATCTTTGATTTTATATTATGCCTCTTCAAAATGACTGGAGCTAGACACATGGGGGTTATTCTCACCATTTTCTATTCTTTTCTGCCCGCTACAGAACTGGTCTAATAGGGGAGGATATTGTATATAGTTTTCTTGAAGGGGACATGTCAATTGCTAAAAAGGGCTCGTTGTCTTCATTTGGTAAATTTCATCTGGTTCCATTACATGTTGGGATGGGGAAGGTAGTTTGTTAATTAGGGGATGGGCAGACTGGACAGAAAGGAGTTTTTATAGATTCCCTTTCGGATTATAATTTTTGTTACCTGCATACTGGGTTGGGGAGTGAGGGGGGTGGTATGGAGTGTGCCTTTTGGGGTTTACTTAGATCATGTTAACTTGTTTTCCTATGTTATTTTGATTAGTTAGTGATAAGTAATGCTGTCAAATTTGTCACATGGAATGTACTGGGAGTATGTGATTCCACTAAGAGATATCAAGTACTGAAACACTGCATATTACTTAAAGCCAATATTTTCTTCCTGCAAGAAATGCATCTTCTAGAAAAAGAGGCTGTCTGGCTCCGTAGGCAGGGGATCTCACAAGCGTTTGTTTCCGGGAATTCTTCCTCAAGTAGAGGTGTAGCTGTCCTAATCATGGGTAATATCCCCTTTCAATCTGCCTCCACCATTAGTGACACTAAAGGTAGTTTTATTTCAATCAAGGGCTCTCTTCTCCGTACTGAGGTGGTCTTGGGGTGTGTGTATGGTCCAGTAGGGGGTGATCCTTCATTTCTTATGGATCTGGCTAATAAGATTACATCCCTATTGCCTGCCTCCCTAATCATGGGGGGGGGGATAGGAGCATAATGCCTGTGCAAGACATGGACAGAACATACCTTCCTTTAAAACCCCCTTCCCAGTCTCAAAGAGACTTACGGGATTTTATTGACATGTTAGGCCTCTGTGACCCATGGCGCACCCTTAACCCCTCCCATCGCCTGCACTCCTTTTTCTCTAATGTCCATTAATCTTGGTCCAGAATAGATTATATACTAATTAGTTTTTCCCTCTTAAAGGGTCTATGCCACGCAGGGTTGGAACCAATGGTCTTCTCTGACCACTCGGCGGCCTGGGCAACCCTCACTTGAGAACCAGATATTCAGAGATACACGGCATGGAAGCTAAATACCCAGCTGTTAAAAGATGGCTGCATTGTCACCAAGATGCAAGCGCTCATTCAGTCCCTTAAAGAGCTCAACAGAGGTTATGTTGCCAGGGTGGATCTAGAATGGTGCATGCTCAAATGCCGTCTCAGAGGCGAATTTATCAAAATAGCCTCAAGAAGAAAATGACAAAGGGCCTTATCCCTTATAACACAGATCAGGTCAGTAGAACTTGCATTTTCCTCATCTACTTCAGTCGATGCCCTAGAGTAACTGCTTTCCCAGAGGAACAGATATGTGGATTTAGTAAGGGAAAAAGCTGAATACGCCATCCTAAAAACACGCTCAAATTATGTTGAACAGGGAGAAAAAACAGGCAGATTGCTGGCCCTTCAGCTACACAAAATAGAGAGTTCTCTACTCATTCCCTCTATTCTTGCCCCAGACGGTTCTACAAAGACTTCCCCTTCAGATATTGCCCTGGTATTTGAAAACGCTACTATAATCTTTATGAGAAACCTCTCCTCAAAATCCACAGGAAATTGAAGCTTTTTAGATGCTCTCCATCTTCCCTGTCTTCTCGATCACCAACGGTCCTTTCTTTCCTCTCCTATCTCTCTTCAAGAAGTGGACAATGCCACCAGTGAATTATCTCCTGATAAGTCACCTGGGCCAGATGGGTTTCCTGCTAACTTGTACAAGACCTTTTCTAAAGATCTCTCTCCTTCACTACTCAGACTGTATAATTACATGTTCAGTGCTGATACCCTTGATCCCTCCTTATTAGAAGCAACTATTGTTCTCTTTCCTAAGCCCGACAAACCACCTTCTAACCCTGCTAGTTATCGTCCAATTTCTCTTCTAAACTACGATATCAAAATTCTAACCAAGAGTCTTTCTTCCCGGATTGGGAAGGTCTGGACCTGTCTCCTGAGCCCAGAACAGGTGGGGTTTGTTCCTGGGAGATCCTCCTTGGACCATCTCAGAAAATTACAACATATCTTTCAAACCACCCACTCTTCCCAATCACCCATGGCGCTGATCTCATTAGATGCTGCGAAGGCTTTCGATAGAGTGGACTGGGAGTTTCTCTGGCAGACCCTAAAGAAAATGGGCTTGCCTTCTGTTTTCATTCAATGGATTCAAACTATATATGCCTGTCCTTCTGCCAAGATCTACTGTAATGGCATCTTTTCCCCTCATTTTTCTCTTTCTGTGGGTAAGAGGCAGGGTTACTCACTTTCACCCTTGATTTTTAATTTATATTTGGAGCCCCTCTTGAGACACATTAAGATGTCGCTCAAGATACAAGGTATCCCGGTCTATGATTCTACTCTCACTCTCTCAGCACATAGAAACATAGAAGTTGACAGCAGAGAAGAACCACAAGGCCCATCCAATCTGCCCATTTATTTTTCTACCTTATAAATGTGCCATCGGCCTTTGCTCTGTCAATGGCCTATATATTCATACTCATCTGTATTGCTCCCTTATGCCTATCCCATGCCTGTTTGAAGCCCTGCACTGTTTTCATATCCACCACTTCCTGAGATAGGCCATTCCATGCATCTACCACCCTTTCTGTGAAAAAGAACTTCCTCACATTACCCCTTAATCGGCCTCCCTCTAATCTCATGCTGTGTCCTCTTGTCCTGCTATTTTCCTTATATTGAAACATGTTAGACTCTTTCACCTTGTTAATGACCTAAAGGTGTTTCAATCATATCACCTCTCTCCCTCCTTTGCTCTAGGGTATACATATTGAGCTCCGTTAATCTGTCCTCATATGTTTTCTAATGCAGTCCCTGCGCCATTTTGTTTGCCCTTCTCTGGACTGGCTCAATTTGGTTAATGTCCTTGTGAAGGTGTGGCCTCCAGTACTGCACGCAGTACTCCAGATGGGGCCTAACCAGTGTCTTGTAAAGAGGGATTATTACCTCCCTCTTCTGACTTGTGATACCCCTACTTATACACCCTAACATCCCACTAGCCTTATCTACTGCTTTAGTGGTCTGTTTGGATGATTTCAGGTCATCTGTGATTATGATGCCCAAGTCTCTGTTTGCCAGCAACTCCTCTCCCAATCTATAGGTGGCTTCAGGGTTTCTCTTCCCTATGTGCATGATCTTGCACTTCTTTGCACTAAACCCCAGTTGCCACTCTTCCAATCATTTTGCTAGTTTATCCAGATCTCTTCTCATTCTGCCCACCCCATCTGAATAATCTACTCTGTTGCAGATCTTGGTGTCATCTGCAAACAGACAAACCTTACCTTCCAGTCCATCTGCAATGTCACTGCTGAAGATATTGAAGAGGACTGGCCCCAGGACTGATCCCTGAGGTACCCCACTTGTGACCTGCATCTCTTCTGACTGTATACCATTTACCACCACTCTCTGTTTTCTGCCCATCAACCAGTTTGCCACCCAATTGACCAACTTCTGACCCACCCTGAACCTACCCAACTTATTAATCAATCTTCTGTGTGGGACAGTATAGAAAGATTTGCTGAAGTCAAGGTAGGCGACATCAACTGCTCCCTCTTGGTCCACCACTCTGGTTACCCAGTCAAAGAAATCTATGAGATTAGTTTGACAGGACCTTCCTTTTGTAAACCCATGCTGTCTTGGATCTTGTGCTCCTATGGATTCCAGGTGTTGCACTATCCTTTCCTTAGGGAGTGCCTCCATAATCTTGCCCACTACTGAGGTAAGACTGACTGGTCTGTAGTTCCCTGCCTCCTCCCTGCTACCACTCTTGTGGAGCGGGATCACATGAGCCCTTCTACAGTCTTCTGGGACCTCTCCTGTGTTCAGAGACTCATTAAACAGTTCTGATAATGGCTGTGCTAGTTTCACCCTTTGCTCCTTTAGTACCCTGGGATGTATGCAATCAGGTCCCATTGCTTTGTCCACCCTGAGCTTATCAAGCTCTTGTAGGACCCTTTCTTTGTGAAGGGACTAGTGCACACTTCCCTCCCCCCTGTGTCCATGGCTCTGAGCTGTTGGCTCTGCCCTATCTTCTCTTCAGTAAATACTGAGCCGAAATATCTATTTAGGATAGATGCTTTTACATGGTCCTCCTCCTTACAAGCCCCCTTATCTCCTTTGATCTTAGCAATACCCCCTCTGGACTTTCTCCTTTCAATAATGTATCTATAGAAAGTCTTGTCACCTTCTTTTATTGTTTGTGCTAGTGTTTCATCAGTTTGGGCCTTTGCCTGCCTTACTGCCTTCCCTGTTTCCCTAGGGGAATTTTGGTATGCCTCCCTGTCTTCGTCCCACTGTGTTCCCTTATATTTCCTGAAGGCCAGCCTTTTGGCTCTGACCTTTTCTGCTGCTGTTTTTGAGAATCAAAGTGGTTTCCTTCTTTTTATGCACTTCCTTTTCTCTCTAACACAATGGGATGTTGCTTCAAGTATTGCATCCTTAATGCTTGCCCACTTTGCCTGTACCCCCTTACCTGTATTTCTTTTTGCCAGGGCTAGCTTAACTCTGTTGGCCATCTTATCAAAGTCAGCTCCTCTGAAGTCCTATATTTTTGCCTTGGAATGGGATGATTTAGTTATAGTGGCCAAATTGAACCATACCATGTGATGATCACTGGTTCCCAGGTGACCTTCTACCTGGAGATCTGTGATCCTTTCCCTGTTAGTCAGTACTAGAGCTAGGATAGCCCTGTCTCTTGTGGGTTGTTGTACCAGTTGTTTGAGGCCCTCCCCCTGCAGGGAATCCACCATGTGTCTAGTTCTGGCAGATGTTCCTGCTGGTATTGACCAATCTGTATCTGGCATGTTGAAGTCTCCCATTATCAGAACCTCTCCTTTAGCTGTCATGTTTTGTATATCTTCTAACAGTAATGTGTCTATGCCCTGCCCCTGGTCTGGGGGCCTGTAGACAACCCCAGTTCTTATGGCTGTCCCATTTCCTGCTTCCAGGGTGACCCACAGTTCTTCTGGCTCCTTATGTGTATTCTGAATTTCTGTAGCTTTGATATTTTCATTGACATACAGGGCCTCTCCAACCCAACCCCCTTTTTGCACCTCGGTCTCTTCTGAATAGTACATAGCCAGGTACTGAAGTCTCCCAAGTGTGATTACTGGTAAACCATGTCTCGCTAATTGCTACTATGTCCAGTTTAGCCTCTGTCATTATTGCCTGCAGGTCTGGGATCTTGTTTTCCAGACTGCGAGCATTTGTGTACATGATTTTCCATTGGCCAGATTCCGTTGTGTTAGTTGTTGGGTAAGGTTTGGCGTTTCCCCTGTGCGTTGTATGGGG
Organism: Neoceratodus forsteri; assembly: GCA_016271365.2. NCBI lineage: Eukaryota > Metazoa > Chordata > Ceratodontiformes > Ceratodontidae > Neoceratodus > Neoceratodus forsteri. The sequence continues at coordinate 556,384,946 of CM028138.1, forward strand.
AGCTGGACCTTTTTCCTTATCTGATGATGCAAATGAACTGCAAACATGCTGAACTCCTCTTTGACCACTAGTTGAAGGGAGAAGGGGTGTTCTTCCCATTCGACGTAGGGGGTGCTGCACCCCTCTTCCCATTTGCTAGTTTAAATATTCTGCAAAGATGCCAAACTTCTGCCCCAATGCACTGACTTCCTCTTTAGTCAGATGCAGTCCATCAAATTTAAAGAGCTTCGCTCCCAAAACTGTTGCCAGTTCCCTACAAATTTGTGTCCTTTTTCCTGGCACCAGCCCTTGAGCCACATGTTTAGCTCCCCTATCTCCCCTTCTCTGACCTTCTGTCCATCTGCCCCCCTCTCCCAGACTGGCAGGATCTCAGAGAAGAAAATGCCGGATGAAATGGATGATAGTTTGCCACCCAGCCTGGTCAGGTGTTCCTTGGTCTCCACAACTAACCAGCTGGCGAGATCATTAGTCCCTATGTGTATCAGGACGTCAATGTTTTCTCTTGCTTCCAGAACAATTTTAGCAATGCGGTCAGTGTCTCTCCATGCTGATGTACCTGGGAGACATCTGACCATTACTCCTGGCTGGAGGTTGGTATCAACTCCCCAAATCATGGAGTCTCCTATGATCAGAAGTTTTTTGGATTTCCGTTTTGCTTTTTTTGTTTTGGTTTCTGTTTTGGGAGATTTTTATTGTGCTAGCTCCTGTGCTGCAGTGTCCTATTCTGCAATGTCCTCTGCCCCTTTGTTTGATTTTGGAGATAGAGGCAGATACCTGTTTGTAGTTTTTATATGGTTTGTGGAGATAATATGTTGGAGAACACTGAGTGATGGGGCACCCAATTTGCCCCTTCCAACCACCTGCCAACCTCCCGGACCAACTACCCTCTGCGGTCGAGGTGCTTCTGTTGGATGTTGGGGAAATGGCGGGTGGTTCTTATAATATATTTCCTCTTGAATATGAAATTTGAGGTTCGCAATCTCTAGCCATGCTGCCTGGAGCTGAGCCCTAAGATCTCCAATGGCCTAGCATGTAGGACAGTGTCCTAAATCCTGTAAAACTGCCCTTCTGAAAAGTGTTCCGTAGTACCTGCAGTTAATGATATCCATTCCATATAATTTGCTGATGATATTCTCCTTCACCTAGTGCATCCTGTGGTTTTGCTTGAACAGACACTTAATGTAATATCTCAGTTTAGTTGTTTTTCTAATTTTAAGCTGAACATCAATAAAACAGATCTTTCCTCTCAACCATTACACTAATAAATCTGATTTTCTCCGATTTGGCATGAGGTGGTCACCGCAATCTATTCAATATTTGGGTTTGTTCCTCTCTTACCAAGAAGTTAAACTTAGATACTCTGGTCGTTAATATCCAACAGGATCTTCTGAAACGGGAGTCTCTCCTGATCTCTTTATGGGGTTGAATTAATATCATTAAGATGAACGTTCTCCCTAGACTCTTCTATCCTCTCAATATGTTGGACCTTTGGCTTCCTCTTTCTTTCTTTCAACATGTGCACTTTTTTATTTCTAGTTTTATCTGGTCTCACAAACATCCCAGATGTTCTTTCCTTAAGCTGAGTCTTCCCAAGGACTGTGGAGGTCTCCGCCTTCCTAACTTCCTTGTATACTACTGGGCAAGTCATATTTCTAAATGTGGTAGGTGGTGTTCCCAACCCGAGGGGGAATATACTTCTCCGTGGTTGCAATTAGAGAATCAGATTCTAAGGTGTTACCACCTATATGTTCCCCAAATATTCTTCCTACCATGGATATCTCTCCCAATCCTGATCAGAGACTCAGCTATTGGATCAGCTATTAAGGTCTTTTTCTAGGTCTGCTCATTTTACAAAATTGCCCCTCACAGAGACTCTGGCCAACCTATTGTCCTAAACCCTGACATTAGGCTTGGGGGCACCCCCCCTATCTTCAGTTTGGTTGCCCCATCTTTGTGATATCGGTGTAGCTGATATGAATTCTCCAGCTTCTCTCCTTTCCTCTCCTGATATTATCTCGAAATATGGCTTGAGCCAAGTACATATCTTTAAGGTACTCCAACTTCGGCATCTTTTGGGACAGTCATTTGGCATGTCTCCTAAACCCTCACTGCTACTCGCTGTGTTAGAACAGCTGATAGGGCTAGCTTTCCAGCCACATGCCATGTCAATCTTGTACACCTTCCTCCTGGTCAAAAGTTATCCCGACCTTTACAGGGCTCCAGGGTTTGGGGTTCCTTGCTATCAGATGTACCCCTTAATTGGTCTCAGATTTGGAAAGACCTATACATAAATAATTCACAGGACAGATTCAGACTTACCCAATTTCATATCCTGAATGATATGTACTATACCCCAGTTCGGTTGTCCAAAATGGGTCGCCTCCCCTTCGCCACCTGTACCAGGTGCGGTAAATCAGAGGGGAACATCCTACATATATTCTGGTATTGTGAAAAGGTTGCCCCATTAATTGCAATCAGTCCAAGAAAGAATAGATCCCCTGCTTGGACTAGATGATATCTTCACAGTAGAAATTTGTGTTCTGGGTGCTATACCAATATAGAGGTTAAGGAAAGAAGATTTCACATGGCTTTAATTTCAATGGTTGTTAAGAGACTGGTGCTCAGGCATTAGATGAACCACATTCTTATTACATATTCTGAATGGCTGAATGAGCTTTCATTGTGTTTTAAGACGGAGCGTTTGATTGCTAGCTCCTGGAACAGGCTTAAGCTCTTTGATAAAAATGAGGCAAATTATATGCATTATATCTGCATTAACTGTCTGTTGGCTCTGTACTCTCCAAGCATACAATTTTTGATTCATATTGTGGTAGACAAGGTATTGATAATGGGCACACTCCAGGGGTGGGAGGTTGGCAGTGGGGGGGGGTTAAGTTGTGGTTGTTCTGTTAATTCTGGTTCTTTCTTGTTACACTTATCATGTACACAACCCTTTTATTGTAAAACCAATAAAGAAAGTGAATTTCAAAAAAAAAAAAAGAAATTGGGCAGTTTGGCATTGTGTGGGACCACAAAGAGGTCCAGTTCTGGCCAACCCCACCTTTCGAAGAGGTTGTCTACAACTTCTTGCTGTAATTCCCACTTGTGGTTCTGAGACCATGAGCAACTTAAGCTGTCTGCGTGGACGTTGTGAATTCCTGGAACATGGACCGCTGTGATGTCCAGGCTGCGATCCACTGCCCAAGTCCATACTCTCATTGCTTCTCTGTATAGGGGAAAAGAATGCATGTCCCCTTGCTTGTTGGGATGGAAAACTACTGGGCTATTGTCCGACTGGATCAGCAGAGGCCCAGGGAGGAGCACCTCTTGGAAGGCTTGAAGGGTGTACAGTACGGCTCTCATCTCCAAAATGTTTACGTGGAGAGCCCATTCTGTTGAGTTCCAGGAACCCCTTATCTGATGAGAAGTAAGATGTGCTCCCCATCCCAGTCCTGAGGCATCCATAGTAAGGATCTGCTGTGGGCTGGGTCTCTGGAAGGGAACCCCTATGCTCAAGTGGACTAGGGTGAGCCACCAGGTCATGGACTGTCGGACTGCATTGGAGATCCAAATGGGCTCCTCTAGCTCATCCGTGCCTTGATCCCATTGAACCCTGAGGTGCCACTGCAGGATCCTCATGTTCAGACACGCGAGTGCAACTGTGACTGTGGCTGTAGCCATGTGACCTAGAAGTTGTAGAATCACCCTCGGAGGAACCAATTTTGAGTCCTGTACCCTGTGAGCAACTTCTCTTAGCCTTGATGCCCTGTCTGAAAGAAAGGCTTTCCTTTGGACTGTGGCGAGGACTGCTTCTATGTATTGTAGACTTTGAGCTGGCCATGGTTGTGACTTGGGCAGGTTTAGGATAATGCTCAGAGTCTGGAATAGGCTGAATGTCTCCTCCAAGGTTCTGTTCAACTGGTCTTCTGCTGGAGCGGTAAGAAGCCAATCATCCAGGTAGGGATATACAGATTGACTCCCTCTCCTGAGTGCTGCTGCCACCACTGCCAGGCACTTGGTAAAGACCATTGGTGCTGATCATATGCCGAATGTCAGCACCCTGAACTGGTAATGTCTGCCCTGGAATGTAAAGTGGAGGTACTTCCTGTGGGATGGCAGGATCTTGATATGCATGCATGTGTCCTACATGTCCAGGGAGAAAAGCCAGTCTCCTTGGTGGAGCATGGGTAACAGGCTCGCCAAGGTCACCATTCTGAACCGTTTGTATTTGATAAAAGTGTTCAGCTGACTCAGATCCAGAATGGGATGAAAATCTCTCGTCTTCTTTGGGAGAAGGAAGAAATGGGAATAAAATCCCTTGCCTCACTGGGCAAAGAGAACCTCTTGTATAGCTTTTTTGTCTAATAAGGCCTGTATCTCTGCCCTCAGGAGGAGTGCATTGGAGGGTGAGCAGTGGGAGGAGACTGGTGGATTGTCCAGTGGGATCTGAGTGAACTCTAGGGAGTATCCCCTGTCCACTATCTGGAGGACCCATTGGTCTGATGTGATACTGGGCCAACCAGATAGGTAAAGGGAGAATCTCCCTCCTACTGCCTCTCCTGCACTTCTTGCAGTGGCGGGGGGGTCGGTAGGGAGTCATGCTGTATTGGAGGGGGTAGGCAGGGGAGGCCTGGGCGCCTGAAGGGACAGGGTGGACTTTTCTTTTAAAACCTCTCTTATGTTGTGTCTGGCATCTTCCTTGGTGTCCCTTATTTTTGAGAGAGGGATGGCGAAGTGTCAAATGTGGCTCTGACCTGAACATCCTGTGGACTTCAGATACTGCTTTACCCGAATCTTGCAGTCCAGAAATTAGCTTTTCAGTGTCCTGGCTGAACGGGACTGGTCCCTGAATTGGAGTGTCCAGGACTGCATCCTGTAGATCCTGTTGGAAACCAGAAACTCTGAGCCAGGCAGTCCGCATGCAAATGCTAGTGGCCGCTGCTCTTGCTGCTGTAGCTGCAAAGTCAAGAGAACTCCTTAGAATGTGTTTGTCTATGTCCATGCTAAACTGTATGACAGCAAGCAGTTCTACCTTACCCTCTGAATCTGGCTGGGCCTTGGACAGGTCCATCGCCTTTGCCCACAGGGACATCTGGTATGTGACCATGTGGGCAAGGAAGTTCAGTGATCTGACAATGCAAGTTGCCAATGAATACACCTTACGACCCATTTGGTCCAGTTTTTTGGATTCAGGGTCGGGGGCTGGGCACTCGTGATGTGGTTGTTGTGCCCTGCAGTGGGCAGCCATCAGGACCATGGAGTCTGCCTTTGGGTGTTTGCCCAAGAAAGGCTCCTCTTTTGCAGTCTTGTAGAGTCTGCCGGCCTTGCATGGCACTGTGGTCATAGTGGCTGGATGTCTCCATGTTGACCTGGTTACATTCTGAAAGGGTTCTACCAATGGGGGATGACCAAGGGTTTAAGGTCAATGGCCCCCCCAAAATGTTGCCAATCTCGGGCTTTCTGGGTCCAGGTCCTCTATGCCCCACTGGCATAGTGTCTTTATGTGCCTCATAATATCCAAAAAGGATGGGTCATCCAGGGGTGACCTTGGCGAGTCCCTTGGATTAGGAGACGGAATGGGCAGATTGTCTTCCAAGGAGTAGTCTGATGAAGAATCTCCAGCATCCTCCACTGAAGATGACGGTGGGCATCTACTCGAGGATAGGATGGATAATGGGTGTCTTTTTCAGGTGCCCAACCCAGGCATCCACCTGCCTTCTTCATCGGGCAGCGGACGCTCTTTTGGTAGTGAGGGCCACTGAGGTGGTTGAACTCTAGACGGTGGCGACACCTGGGATGGATCCCTGGGTTTAAGGAGAAGATCCCCTGTAGTGGTGTTTCACCAGGCATTAAAGAGCACTCCCACCTCAGCCAGTAGAACAACTGGTAGTGGAGGTGTTGGGTTTGAAGCGCCAGAGGACCCAGGTATTTGATCTTGAGGCACTGGTATCTGGTCCTCAGGCTCCTTCTCTGTAGTTGCTTCCAGCATCAGATCCATGCTGTCTGATGGTCTGGCATCCGGTTCCTTTGGAGGAGGCTGCTAGGCATCCGGTGCCCCTGTCTTCAGGGTTTCGGTCGCCGGGGCTGACAGCCACTCCTTCAGTGCCAACAGCTGGTCCTTCAGGGCCAACTGCCATTCTTTAGCAGGTGGCGCCTGCTCCTTCTCCGACACCCATTCCTTGGGTGGGGGAGGCATCCGGTACCTGACGACCATCTGGTGTTTTGTGGAATCGTCCAGTTTCTTGTGCTTCTCAGATGACCCAGAGTGCTTATGGGCACTGGACTCAGTGGATTTACCCGAAGCTAACGCCTGGCCCTCATGGGTCGACCCATATTTGTGGGGTCGGTGGGCCAAGGGGACCTGGGTGGAAGACTGCCCTTGGGAATAAGAAGACTCCCACCTTTAGCATGAGATGAGGTGGTCGACTTCTTGTGGGTCTCCTCCAAAACTGCCTTGGTACCTGGGGGGACAGACTCCAACCTCCCACCAGAGATGGAGGTAGTAGATGCCCGGTGAGGGGACTTTGGGCAGGACTCTGATCTGGCTCTCTCCTTCTCCTGGTGGTGGTGTTTCCTTCCTGATCTCTTCTCCTTGGGGGGAGACTTCCTGGCTGAAGAGGATGAACTATGTCCCAATGGGGCCTTCTGCATGGCGGCGGCTACTTGCTGCTCTAGTAGGTAGGCCTTCAGAGTGTTGGCGCAGTGAATCCTCATTTTGTTATTACATTTCTGTCAATGTGAGCAATCGTCAGGTCAGTGGTCTGGGTCTAAGCAGATCAGGCAGGCAGAATGGCTGTCTTTCACTGGGATCTGCTTCCCGCATGCACACTTGGATTTTCGCCACTGTGTCGATGAAGACATGCACTTAACTGACGGAAAAATTAAACGAAAACATATGATTTGAAAGAAAAGTAGCACGATGAGCAAGAAAAAGGCAGTCGATTGCAACTATGGCATCCATGGATCTGATGTTAGCAGGTCGACGGTGGGAAAAGAACTGAGGTGGCACCAGGGGCCCGCCCCCTTTATGCTACGTGTGACGTCGGGGGCAGTCCCCTGCCACAGACTGCTAACTTGAAGATTTTTTCCGTGGGGTCCTAACGCCTGCCGGCCTTAGTCCTAATAGTATTACCTGCTGCAAGAGCTCCCCCTCAAAGTGAGATCCCAGGTTGCAAATGAAGTGGAGAAGTCAGAAATCAGACTATACGCTGACGATACGGTGTTATTGACTAGAGGTACTAGTATTCCACAGTTACAGTTAGATTTATAAAGAGATTTTATTGGAATTGAAAAATGGTTTGAAAATTCTAACCTAGCACTTAATAGTAAAAAATCAAAAATCATGACATGTACAAATGGTGTAAAAACAAAATCCCCGCTTCCTATAATAGAAATAAAAACCACTACTGGGGAGAGTCTGACCCAGACCTCTGAATATAAATACTTAAATTGTAGTCTTTGGTCTACCCAAAACCTGATTACCACATAAATGAAATTGTTAAGAAAATTAATAGTATATTAGAAGCATTGAGGCAAACAGGACACTGTCTTGATGACACAAGCATTTGTCAATGCCGAATGTTTGCTTGCTTGTATTTGCTGTGTAGTTGATATATTAAAACCACACAAATAAAGTGAAGTCAGGTTCAACCCCTCTCCTTCAAATCTTTTGTTAAGAAATTTAGCCTTATGGGGTATCAACACTCATTTTGCTCTGGTTTTATATAAGTGGAATATGTAGTTTGGAATGGGTGCTTTGTTTCTCAAAACTAATTTTACATATGTAACCCCCTTACAAATGGGGGTTCCCAAAAAGTCTTCCTTGAGCTTGCCTAAATGCTCACTGCCAGGCTGGAGTCCTGCGTCTTAGCAGTTTAAATGTGATTACCAGAGCTTGTATAGCCTCTGTGTACTGTCTCTTTAAGAGCTGCCTGAGTGCAGCTTAAGTAGTCTGAGAGGGAGCTCTGTTGAAAGATGTAACTATTTACTGAAAATCATTTAAAGTGATAATGATAATGTAGTTTGTCTAACCTGCTTACTTTGTAGCAAGGACTGTTTTGTTTGTCTCCACTGTCTTGGTCCTGGACTGCAAATTGGACCAAACGGTACTGGTGGGACCTAAACTGTAGCCGGACTACAGGAGCTGTCTGAATTCAAAATCTGTAGGAACTTTAGTTAGGAGCTTTTTTGAGCCTTTTTTGCAACTGAAGGGGGAGCTCTTGCTTTGACTGACAGCCAAATCAGCCAACCAAATATTTTGGATTATGGGGAAGTCCCACCTGCATGCAGTTTTCAGTTAGAATTAAGCTGGAAGCTGAGCAAGAAGGAGCTGAAGTGTTTCTGAGCAGCAATCCTTAGTAGATTCGCATGGGAGAACTCTGAAAAGGCTAAGTTTTTGGCCTGCATGCTGGTGTGCTGCTCCTGAGAGGGAGAGAAGAGAATTATTTTGGACTAAATCCAAGTTTGTGTGACTAAAGTAAGCTACTGAATTGGGCCAGGCTCAACCTGAAGAAGACCTAATATTTTTGCTGAATGCGATTGGCCTGTCAGCAGTCCCAGCTACCCCAAGCTCCCGGTGTGTGCAGAGACTTTGTGATTGTGTCCGGGGAGTGCTATGCCTGGTACAGTAGAATTCTCACACATGTAAATGTGCTATGAGCTGCTAGTGGGTTGTGAGTTAGTTCCCCACTGTGTGAACTGTGTTCTGTTTGCTGGAGGCTGTATCCAGCCCAAAACAGACTGCTTCTGAACTTGTCTCCATGTGGTCTGGGCTTTGCCAGACTGGCCCAGCCAGACTACCCACTGCACAGAGAAGCCATTGATGAGAGACCTGCCTGGAGATCAGCCCCCCTGCACCATGCTTGAACAGGAACGACTCATGTGCGACTTGTGTGGGCCCTGCTTCTCCTGGCATTCCAGATCAACCACCTGCAGTCTTGATTTTCATCCAGCCTGTGTCCAGTCTTGGGTATTGTGAGTAAATACCAGGGTAGCTCCCTACAACAACAGCTTAATCTGAGTGTGTCATCTGATTGTCTTGTTGCTTCATTTCCTTTATGAACTGAGCCCTCTGGTTCCGGATTACAAATACTGTGTACTGTGCATGTTGTGTTTTCCATCACAGGGCCCCAACCAGTTGCAACCCCAAGCAACTGTCCTGGTTAGCCCATCTCTTCTCTACCTGGGTACCTAGAGATGGACTGTGAGGGGGGACTCAAAGCATGCATAACTGCTTGATTGATATAACCTTTAAGCAACTTAACCTGATTTTGCCCCTCCCTTGTTCAAGTCCCCTGAATAAATCAGATCTAACTTTTTCTGCATGTAATCTGACTGTGGTTCTAGTTTGTGCTCAAAGTACTGTACTGTTGCTATTTGCTGTGCTTAACCTTGTTTTACAGGGGGTCCCCAGGGTCGAGCCAGAGGAATCAGCCCTGGTGGTAAGTGCAAACAGTATGGGTACTTGTGTGATGTACCAGGGGTATTGTGAAAGTGATTACTGTACAGTGTTCAGGCCACTAGAGGGGAAAGAGGTGGGTTACAGTCTCCCGGAGGGCCGTGACCAGGTTAGCTTGACCACTATCAACCCTGACCTCTGGGTGGAGGCACCCGTTTCAGAACTCAGGCCCCTTAACCTGCTACTAGCCAAGCAGGCAGGGGGTAGTAGCCCTTGGGATAGCGCCACCTAGGGGTTACACATAAAAAGAGAACCATTGCTAAAATGGCAATAGCAACTATTCAGTATCACTTTGCTAATGATTGGCATGATGAAACTCCCAGAGAACACAATGAGATCTGACTTTTTTGGAAGAAGCATGATCTCATGTGCTTTTAATTTTGTTTTATCTTATTAAAAGGAGTGTTGTAAAACAACTAGTGTGCAGAGCGCTCAGTCTCTTGTCTCTTCTCTTCATTTGTGTGCGAGCTGAGGCTGCGATCTTTGACAACTAAAAAAAAAACAAATTGAATGAAGGGTGAGTGGGGGAAAATAAGGAACAGGTGGAGCGGAGGGGCCGCAGAAAGAAAGGAGGAACGGAGGTAATTGGTAGTACAAGTCTGCAGCAGTACTGTCTGTATAGGCCCCACTGTAGGAGCCAGGGATTCGGGAGGGGAAAAAAGACAGAAAGGAACAGATTTAAGTTCCTGTAACTTGATGAGACTGCTTACTTAGTCTGCACTGCAGCTCTCTCTAAATCCTGAATTTAGGTCAGACTAATTCATCTCTCGTCTGGTGGGGCCTGGGAGGGAGCAAGCACGCTGGCTGGGGGAGGGGCTGAATGCAGCAACTGAAGTTAATTTGATGTTTCAAAGCCAACCAACAATGGGAAAAAATCCCATAGTGACAAAACAAAAGTAGAATTTGTCAGGAGTCTGCTGTGCTCATGGGGATCCTCTCCTCTTAAACCTCTTTCACCCTTAAAAACCTCCTGTCCTCTAATACAAGAGCAGCACAAAGCAATTTTTGATGCTTTACTCCTGTGGCATTGCCAGCCAATAGCCCTGCTGCTTTGTTCCCTTTGACCGCACTGTACCCCACCCCCACGGTGTGTGATCGTATGCAGCCTAGTGACCAGTTTTGTGGTGGTGGTGGTAATCCTTAAATGCGTGGCAGAAGCCCTGCTACTGTGTGCCCCTTGACTGCACTGTACCTTACCCAGTGTGTGTTACCGTGTGAAGCCCAGTGGCCAGTTGTGTGGTGGCATTATCCTTAAATACATGACAGAAGTCTAAAAATATATTTCCCTGTTGGGAGGAGGGACAGAAAAATCTTTCTTCGGTTTGTGTGTGTAATTCCGTCTCTTGTGGTCAGCCCATCACCCTGCTGCTGTGTGCCCCTTGACTGCACTGTACCTTACCCAGTGTGTGTTACCGTGTGAAGCCCAGTGGCCAGTTGTGCACTGGGCTTAATCCTTAAATACATGACAGAAGCCTAAAAATATATTTCCCTGTTGGGAGGAGAGACAGAAAAATCTCTTTCCTTGGGTTGTGTGTGTAATTCCATCTCCTGTGGTCAGCCCATCACCCTGCTGCTGTGTGCCCCTTGACTGCACTGTACCTTACCCAGTGTGTGTTACCATGTGAAGCCCAGTGGCCAGTTGTGTGGTGGCATTAACCTTAAATACATGACAGAAGCCTAGAAATATATTTCCCTGTTGGGAGGAGAGACAGAAAAATCTCTTTCTTCCGTTTGTGAGTGTAACTCCATCTCTTGTGATCAGCCCATCACCCTGCTGCTGTGCGCCCCTTGACTGCACTGTACCTTACCCAGTGTGTGTTACCATGTGAAGCCCAGTGGCCAGTTTTGTGGTGGTTCAGCTGGATTCAGAATTGCAATTATTGACCTTAAACCTTGCCCAGCCTGCTATGCGTATGCCTATGTCCAGCGGTTCAATCATTCTGTAAGCCTTGAACCTGGGATCTTTTAGTCGTAAACCATCATATTCATCAATTACTTTCAGTCCACTGTATCACGGTGTCATACAGCCAAAATCAAATTTTGGAGTTGTATCCAGCAATCACAGATCACATTGCTTTCTTACACAGGAATTGTGTGGGTGTATTCACTGCAGTATACTGGTACTGTTATGACTGACACCAACATAGATGAAGCATCTGGTGCTGGTGGTGGAGCAGGTGTTGGTGGTAGTGGTAATCCTGGTGCTAGCAAAAATAACCAAAATGTTTCACATGATAAAAATTCAACAAACAGCAAAAGAGCAACAACAAAATGTAGTAAAGGGGGACCTTTTAAGAAAACGTGTGCAGCTGCTGGGGTCACACAGAGAGGCACCATAAGGTATGCTGTTCATGCTGTTAAAATCCCTGTGACAAGCAGTAATAATGCAAGTGACAATGAGTTTCTCTCTGACTCATACAGTAGCTCTTTGTCTCAGTCTGACACTGTTGTGTCTGGTGACATATCATTACTTCCTCAACTAAGTGAAATGAGAAAGTCTGCTGACAATGAATCAGATAGTGCAGTTGCAAATAGAACCATCACTGTTGGCAATGAAAAGGACATATCCATTGAATCCACCACTTCTATATCGGCCAACAATGAAAACCCATCAAAGTCCCCTGCCCACTCTTCTAGCACCAAGGAGCATGTTCCAGGTTCTATTAGGACAGGTGAAAAGACACAAACAGTCTTTAGCTATCTTCCTAGCACTCGAACAAAATCTGTCACATCTGAGGTGTGGAATTATTTCTCTGTCAGTAAAACTGATCCATGCAGAGCAATTTGTTCCCTGTGTAAACAGAGTGTAAGCCGTGGTAAAGTTGCGTCATGCCTTGGCACTACAGCTCTTAAATGCCATCTGAAAAAGCATTCACTTTTGCTTGATCGTCCAAAATCCATGTCCTCCATCTTGCAGAGCACACGTGAGAAGGGCCAGAAATCTGAAATGGATACAGAATTGTCTGAACTTGATGCGGACAGAACCAGTGCCAGCCCTAGGATCACCATTACCACCAACACCAACACCATTAGTACCAGTTGCACATCCAGTGATGGTACTGAATGTATAAGTCCAAGTCCACCATCCCAGCATCCATCTGCTCATCGAAGCTTGACGTATAATAAACCAGCAGGGACATGTTGTAAACAGCTAACCCTATCTCAGGCTTTTGAAAGGAAGAATACTTTTACTAAAACTCATCCAAAGACCCTTCATCTTAATCACAGAATTGGTGAACTGTTAGCTAGAGCCCTTCTCCCATACTCTTTGGTAGATCATGAGGATTTTAGGGAGCTAATGAAACTTGCAGAGCCTCGTTACAATGTTCCTTATCAAAGGTACTTTTCCTGTGTTGAAATACCAAACATTTATCAGGCTTTAAAAGCGACAACGATGCTTGCACTTAAAACTGCAGAGGGTGGGGTTATTCATGTCACAACAGATATGCGGACCAGCAGTCAAAACATAGATTACATGTCCCTTACCACTCATTGGGTCACATTTTCTTGTGCTTCTTAAAAAACAAAGACACCCCAAAAGATGGCGCTGCTGCATATAAAGACGTTTGGGCAAATTCATACAGCGGCAAACATCTTGCAGGAACTAAATAACCTCCTTGATGAATGGGTTTATTCTCACGGTCTAAAATGTGGCTTCATAGTAAGTGACAATGGAGCCAACATCTTGAAAGCAGTACAAGATGGAAGATTTCTGCATGCTTCTTGCTTTGCGCATTGCTTACATTTAATTGTCATGGGGTTTCTCAGCAATGAAACACAAGTGGATGGTATGATTGCTGTTTGCAAAAAAATTGTGACTCACTTTTCACATTCAACCAAGGCTATATGGACATTGTCTGAACTGCAAAAAAAACACAAGCTGCCCCAGCAAAAGCTGGTTCAGAATGTTTCCACTCATTGGAACTCAACGCTTTATATGCTGCAGCACCTCTTGGAGCAAAAGCAAGCTCTACATGAGTATTGCTCCAATTACATTATTGGAGATGGCATTATGCTGTCTGTGCTGCAGTGGAAATTAATGGAGACAGTGTGCTGCATCCTAGCTCCTTTTGAGAGAGCTACAAGGGACATGTCTTGTGAAGGCGCATCTGTGAGTCAGGTTATCCCATTCATAATGTTGATTTCACATCATCTTAGTGTTCTAAATCTACAGATAGAAAAAGACAGATCTGAAGCTCAGACAACATGTCGGCTGTATGATGGGAATCTCGAAAAGAGAATGAGCGAGCGCTTCAAAACCAATGACAAATTAGTTACAATGACGAAATCAAAACACTACATCCTTGCAACTCTCTTAGATCCCAGGTTCAAGGCTATACATCTTCCAAAAACAGATGATATGGACCAGTACAAATGTCTGTTGCTAGATGAGCTGCAGCACTCATAGGAGTCAAACACAGACATGCACAATACCCTCAGGTTGTCATCACCACAACATGCAGGTTCATCTTTGCAAATGGATACAGAACTGGAAAAGTCACCAAACATTAACAGTAGTTGTTCCACAACTGCCACTTCTTTAACCCTTAGTAGCAAGCTAAATCTGTGGCAAAACCTTTCCCAAATTGCTGCCATACCAGCTTATGCTGATTCCTCTTCTGAGCGTTCTCTGTCCATCATGGTAGACAGTTACCTGCAAGAACTACCTATTCATATTGATGCATGCCCTTTTGATTACTGGAGATCAAAAAAGTCAATTTGGACAGAGCTGTATGATGAAGCCTGTAAATATCTTGGTTGTCCTGCAACAAGTGCCTCTTCAGAATGCATGTTTAGTACAGATGGCAATATTGTGACAGACACCAGAAATAGGTTGCTGCCAGAAAATGTACACACGTTAACTTTTATTAAAGTTAATTTGTCAAGATTTTTGTATCCCTACAAGAGTATACAAACTGATCCTGAAGTGATTGATGTTGTGGATGTTGATGGTGATGACAACTCAGATGACGGTGGCTGGTAAATATTGTGTGGGGCAGAGTCTCTCTGGACAAAAAAGGAAACTTTTACAGACTGTGATGACTTGGGTTGTCTCTCTCCTTTCTCGATCTACTACCTTGGACTATACAGCCCCCAAACATTCACCATTTCATGGCAAACTGCTTTGTAGCTAGGGTCTAAAGTCAGCAAGTTTTACATACAGGGCCATTGTAACATAAGTGGGAACAGGCCCAAATTTGACATAAAAGGGACACTGTCATGTCAGTCATTTCTGTATCATATTATTTACAGTTAAAATGCAAACATATATTTTTGGATTTACCTTCTGTGACTTTGTGGTGCACCAGTATGGGCCGGGACCGGGAGTGGTCTATGTTTCAATTTTAAAGAGGACAAAACAATGAGTTCTAATTAGTAGATGTTTATTATTTTTTTCAATTACAGAAATGCTAGCCATAAACCAAAATGATCCATATGTAACTTACATTACTGAATAAAAAATGATGGGAAAAACTTTATTTTGCATTATGTTTCTGTGGGCAGCATCCTGTTACACGTCTCTTCTGGAGTTTTACCTATGTCATGGCTGAGCACATATCATTCTGTAAGCATAGGTCTCATATCGCAATAGCTCATGTTTAACATTCTGTTGTACACAAACCATGGCATAATAGCAACAACTCTCAAATTACTGGTTCCGTGAAGAGAACTGTACAGAATGTTGTACATAAGAGAAAGCAATTGAAAAGACAGTTTTTCATGTAAGTGTTTATTAAGGAACAGTTAAGTATGGCTCATTTGGAGGCAAGAGTTTCATTTTTCTTGAGTAAGCATGGGGTAGTTTTAGCATTTGAGAGAGGAAGGAGGGTGGAATGGGTGCTGGAGGGTGGGTAAGGGTTGGAGGTTGGTTTTAACATGGATGCAAGAGGGAGAAAGTTGGCATGGCTGCTAGTCCATGGGTGAGGGTTGGGGTTGGTTTTAACATGGATGCAGGAGGGAGAAACATGACATAGCTGTTAGTGTATGGGTGATGGTTGGAGGAGTAGGTTTTAACATGGGTGCGGGAGGGAGAAGGGTAACATGAATGGTAGTTCATGACTAGGCCTGGGGATAGTTTAAACATTTGGGTGAGGGAGGAGGGTGGAATATGTGCTTGAGGGTGGGTGAGGGTTGGAGGTCGGTTTTAACATGGGTGTAAGAGTGGCATGGGTGCTACTGCATGGATGAGGGTGGTGGAAGAAAAGTGGAAAGGGTGCTGGGGTGAAAGGGGGATGTTGTTTTAGTCCTTTCATTTACAGATTCATTATCAGCAGGGGATGGTGAGGAAAAAGATGATGACAGACTGATGATATGGGAGGGCTGTAGCGATTGCCCACTGTGGAATCTACTATATATATATATCTATATATATTTTTTTCCCCTTATTAAGTACATTGCAAACTGCTGCCACTTAGCACAAGTGTCCTGTCCCCTTTAAAAATGAAGAAAGGAATCAGAAATAAAAGAAAATCTGCATCAGCAGTTTTTATAGAATGTGACCAATCATAAAGTGTTTTTGCTTTACAAATATTGATAATTTGATGCATAATGGGATTGACAGACACTGTCCCTTAAACATCACATGCCAACTGCTACAGCTACATTAAATGTTCCTTAAGTTAGTATGTGGTGAGGAAACCACTTTTTTATTTATGTGACTGAAATACAGGTTTTATTGATGTATCGTCTGGAAAGATGCATTATCTTAGAAAGTTGTATGTATTACTTCAATTTGCCAAGAAGAATGTTGGTATATGTACGCATTATCTTAGAAAATCGCAGGCATTTTTTGCCAACAACGACTGGCATATTTTTTTAATTCAAATGTCTTGACTGACTACGTTATGACATAATATGTTTTGCAACAGTTCCACGTGCTGCGGCTGCATTACCTTGACTTGACTTTGTTATAAAAGCTTTCTTTGAAACATAGCAACTTTTGATTTACTGATTTAAAACAGAAAACAGCAAATAGCTGAGATTAGGTAATATCAGTTATTTTTTCTCATAATTCATGACGATGAGTATACATAACTGAGTACACAAATGGCTAATGTGCCACTTTTTTCACTAAGGAACTATGATACAGCTGCAGTAGGAAAACCTTTAACATATGTGGGTGGGTGGTGGGCCTGTTACGTAAGTTGCTGCCTTTAGCAAACAGAAGAAACCACAGATAAACCTAGTTGTAGTCCTATCAATGTCACACATGATATTTTCTCTCTCCCCTTATACTGAACAGTTTTTCCTTCACATGTATTTTATTACTATCTTCATTACTGGCAGCACAATTAAAAAATAGGGTTTGAGTTCTGAAAGATCCTAAAAAAGATTAGAACCCTAGAACTTTTTCCAAAGTTCTAGACTAGAACTAGAACCCAGAATGTCGGTGGCTTCTGACAACCCTAGTTTATACACTGGAAGTGATCCCATCCTCTCAGGCTTCCAACAACTGCCTTGTTACAAGAGAGGAAAAAGGAGCATACCCCAGAACTCGAGCTATAGTACATTTCTACTGTACCTAGGTAGGCCAAAACATATATAGTGAAAAATTAAAAATTACTCACCTTAGTAATGTTGTTTCTTCTAATGGAGTCTTGCTATATTATGACAATTGCAGTTTGTCCCACCATTAGAACTTCTCCGGAGGTGAAAGAGTTAACTTCCATGCCAGGCATGGAACTTGGAGCGCGAGCTCGGTTAGAAAAGCTCTGTCTGGATCATTTCAAACTGAAACTGTCAGATCTTTACGAGCAAAACTCAGTAAGGTTCTGTGTGGAAGCTGTAACCTATACTAGCCAACTGGCTACTTAAATATTAACACATTTTCCTGGTCCCAACACTAAGACTCAAGTCAGTTGACCAGAAAATAAGATAAGATAAAATAAAACACAACACCCAAACACCCCAAAAAGAAGGGGTGGAAAACATAAAATGGGCATCAACCAGTGCCAACACTGGACTGCCCACCCCATACCCAAAGTAGAAGTTCTGAGAGGGGCAGGCTGGGGGGGTCATAATATAGCAAGACTCCATTAGAAGAAACAACATTACTAAGGTGAGTAATTTTTTCTTCAAACAACATGAAGTCTTGCTATATTATGACAATTGCAGACTACACAGCAGTACCTCCATGGAGGAGGGACAGAACCTACTTAGGAAATAGGCTCTGAAGCATGGCTGTGCAAACTGAGCATCCCTCCTGGCCTGGATATCCAGGGAGTAATGCTTGGTGAAAGTGTGTACTGTTTTCCAAGTAGCTGCTTGACATATCTCTAAGATCGGATGTCTCTGGCAGCAGCTAGAGATGCAGCTGTACCTCTGGTAGAGTGAGCCTCAGGCCTGAAGGGGAACCTTACCCAGTTTTTGATAGCAAATTGGATACAAGAAACAATCCACCTGGCAATGGATCTCTTAGTGGCAGGTTTCCTTTCCCAATCTCACCATAAGTGAGAAATAGTTGGAGGGAGTCAAACCTGTGACCCTTGGTACGCTCTATGTAGTAACTTAGGGCCCTCTTAACATCTAAGCTGTGCAACCTCCTCTCACCAGAGGAGGAATGGTCAGTGAAGAACACTGGAAGAGAAATAGATTGATTAAGGTGGAAATCTGAAACCACCTTAGGCAAAAACTTCCTGTTAGTCCTGAGAACTAACTTATCCCTGCGAAAGGAAATAAAGTCAGTCTCCACTGACAAAGCTTGTAACTCACTTATGCACCTGGCAGAAGTGATGGCTACTAGAAACACAGTTTTCCAAGTCAAGTACTTAAGCTCTGCCGAAGACAGAGGTTCAAAGGGGGGTTGCATCAGCTGAGCAATGCAAACATTAAGATCCCAGGCAGTGGCAGGGTCCCTGAATGGTGGATTAGTATGAAGCAATCCCTTGAAAAACATGGAAAATACGGGGTGAGCAGAAAGAGAAGAGGGCTTCCCTGCTGAAATAAAAGCACAGACAGCTGCCAAATGCACTTTCAAAGTAGCTGGTCTCAGTCCCAAAGAATTAAGATGGACTATATAGTCCAAAACAGTGGGCAAATCAGCAGATTCCGGGGAAATATGATTCCCAGAACACCATATGGAAAACCTTTTCCATTTAGAGTTATAAGTAGCCCTAGTAGAAGGCTTCCTAGAAGCTTTCAGGATTTCGAGAACACCTTGAGAAAGGTGTAGGTCAGCAAATTCTAACTCCTCAAGAGCCAGGCCTTGAGGTTGAGGGATTTGAGATTCGGATACCAAACTCTCCCCTGGGCACAAGTTAACAGGTTGTGGTTCCTGGGGAGACACAGGGAAGATGGACTGCTAAGGACAGAAGGAGTGGGTACCAGGGCTGCCTGGCCCAGTCTGGAGCAATCAGAATCATCTTGCAGGGCTGAGATCTGATTTTGACTAGCACCTTGAACAGGAGAGGGAAGGGAAAGGCATATAGAAACTTCCCTTCCCAATCAAGGAGAAAGGCATCCAGGGGGACTGAGCCCAACACTGGGGGCCTGCAGCAAAACAGTGGAAGTTGATGATTGTCTGGGGCTGCAAAAAGATCTATCTGAGGGGTGCCCCATCTGGCAAAAACTATCCCCAGTACTCGGGGATCCAGTGACCATTCGTGATGGCCCTGGGAAATCCTGCTGAGAGCATCTGCCAGGACATTGTCCTTGCCTGGGAGGTGAACTGCTATGAGGGAAGTGTTCAGGGAATAAGCCAGAGACCACAACTTCATTGCCTCGATGTACAAGGCCGAAGACCGAGTGCCCCCTTGTTTGTTGATGTACCACATTGTAGTGGTGTTGTCTGTTCTGACCTGTACTACTTTGTTCTGAACAGATGCAGAAAAAACCTGAAGTGCTAGAAAAACAGCTCTGAGTTCCAACAGATTGATGTGGAGCATAGAGTCCGAGGGGACCACAATCCCTGGGTGGAGAGGTCGCCATGTGAGCTCCCCATCCCAAAAGGAACGATCTGGTAGTAAGGGTCAAGGAGTGAGATAGGAGGGATGAAGGAACCCCTGTGAATCAGATTGCTCTGATCCTGCCACCACTGAAGGGCCTGGATCAGGTTGAGTCACTGGGATCAACTTGGATAGGGGATCTTTTCTTTGAGACCAAAAGGCTCTCAAATGGAACTGAATGTCCCTCATCTGAAATCTTGCTCCTTGCACTACTGCTGTGGAAGCAGCCATGTGTCCTAGGAGCTGTAGGAAATGTCTTGCTGGTCGAGAGACCTGCAGAGTGAAGGAGGAGGCCAGGGCCACCAGGGTCCTTACCCTTTCCAGGGGAAGGAAGGCTCTGGCCTGCTTTGTGTCCAGTTCTGTACCTATAAAGGTGAGTACCTGGACAGGTTCCAGAACTGACTTTGGAAGATTGAGAAGAAAGCCCAGAGAGGTAAGCAGCTGCTGGGTAACTTGCAGGTGTGATTTGACCTGGTCTGGAGACTGACCCACAATGAGCCAGTCATCTAGGTAGGGAAAGATGGCAATCTTTTGCCTTCTTAAATAAGCAACTGCTACTGCCAGGCATTTTGTGAATACCCTTGGGGCAGAGGTAAGGCGAAGGGCATTGCTCTGAACTGGTAATGGCCTGAGGGCAGTTCGAATCTGAGGTACTTTCGGTGGGAGCTTCTGATAAGAACATGGAAGTAGGCATCCTTGAGGTCCAGGGAAGCTAGCCAGTCCCCTGGCCTTAGGGAGGGTAAAATCATTCCCAGAGTCACCATTTTGAATTTTGGTTTTAAAAGGTGCTTGTTCAGATATCTTAGGATCAGGATGGGCCGCCATTCTCCTGTCTTTTTTGGGGTAAGGAAGTATCTGGAGTACAGACCCTTGCCCTGGTGTAGGGGAGAAACCCTTTCTACAGCTCTGAGAGCCAGGAGGGTTGAGACTTCTGTTTCCAAAGCAAAAGTCTCTAGAGGATTTGTAGGTGGAAAAGATCTGATTCTCATCTTTGGAAAATTTTTGAAGCTGAGAACCAGACCCTGGCTTACTACTTCCAGGACCCACTTGTCTGATGTTAAAGACTCCCAGTCCTGGACAAAGTAAGCCAGCCTGTCCCCTACAGGTAATGGAGAACCAGCCCTGGGCATCCCATCAGGGTGCCTGTTTGGCAGGGGCTTTAGGCTGAGGGGTGGGAGCAGGCCTGCTTGCACCCCGTCTGCCTCTCCCTCTGAAGAACCCCCTCTGAGCATAAGCCAAAGAGGAGGCCTGGGTCTGGTAAAAAGCCCTATGAAAAGGCCTGCCTCTACCCCTGGGGGGCTGCCTCTGAGGAGTGGCTTGCCGTTCCTTGGCTTGTGCACTCTTATAAGTGGTTCTATATTCATCCATTTTCTTCATATAATTCTCTGTCTGCTCCCCAAACAGAGAATTTCCCACCACAGAAAAATCCATAGCCTTAGCCTGGGTATCCTGTGACAAACTAGTACACCTGAGCCAAGCCAAGCTACGAAAAGCCACAGATGTAGCCATGACTCTAGAGGATACATCATTAGAATCCACTGAAGCATGGAACTGCATCTTAGATGCCTCAATACCATCAGCAGCCACCTGCTCCAGCTCCTTGGCAAGCTGGCCAGGGGCCTGTTTGGCTAAAGCCATGACAGTGTCCCTTCTAGATTTCTGGTATCTTGTCACATAAGCCATATAATTTGCTTGTCTGAGTCCCAAGGACGCTGCCATGTATTGTTTTTTAGCCATGGCATCAATCTTCCTGGAGTCCTTGTCAGGAGGATGTGAAGCCAGGGGAATATTAGCCTTATCACAGGCTGCAGCCTGAACTACCCCAACATGGCTGCATTGCTGTGAAAGAAATTCTGTATCAGGACCTGACAAAGTGTACCTCCTGTTCATCTTTTTGTCCACAGGAGGCACATAATTAGGAGCTTTTAAAATTTTTATTGTTTGTTTCCTAAATGATTAATGTAAAGGAATAGACAATCTCCTGGACTCTGGGATATCCATCATCTCCACAAAGTCAGGTTCCTCTTGCTCATCCACAGCTTCCTCCAATGGAAGCTGGAGGGTATCAGCAACTTTTTTATAAAACAGAAAATGAGAAGGGGACTCAGAAAGCCTAGGGGGAGATTCTAAAGGTCTGTCTGGGGAGATGTCCGGTTCAATGGGCACATCCAGACTTTCAAAGTCACATTCACACTGTTCATAATCATCCTCCCCTCCTCTGGTTCATAAAACTCCTCTATATCATATTCTTGAACCTGTGGAACCGGCCAACCGACCTTTGCCAGATAGTGGTGGTTCGGACGGAACCGGAGAAAGTGACTGGACAATTTGGATTGCTTTGGCTATCTCTGCAGCAGTTGGAGAAGGAATTTTTGACTTCACACCTGCTGATTTCCTAGTTCTCTTTGCTGGAACTGGCTCCTCTGAGTCAGCTTTACGTTTGCCCGAGGAAGTCTCGCCCTGGTCAGAGGGTACTCCCTCCAGTTCGGTTGGCACCGAACCGGGCTGGCCATCCGGGTCAGCGGACTTTTTGGCCTCTCGTTCCCTGAGCCTACCAACTATCTTATCTAGGGTAGCTGCAGGGAAATTCTTGCAAATCTGGCAGTCTGCATTGAGGTGGTCAAACCCCAGACAATAAACACATGTGGTGTGTGGGTCAGCCTTGGCAAAGGCTTCCCCACAGACACTACAGTGCTGAAACCCAGTGGGCCCAGTTTTTCTTTTGGGTTTCTCAGACATAATGCCAGCCTAACCAAAAACTTGCCCTTTTTCCAGCAGTGCCTGGCAAGACACCCTTATCGGTTCCCAACCGTGTCACGGGTTGTGGAAAAAACCGTAATGAAATCTGTTTTTTTTAGAACCAATAAGAACCGGGAACCGCACTCTAAAAAGCTTTTAAATGCTTAAGAATAAAGTTTTAAAACAACCTGATCGATTCAAACAGAACCGATAAACATTTACAAGTTCCACACAGAAATAAACCTGTCTATTACTTACAATACCACAGACAGAGCTTGAACCGATCGGTTTGCGGTTAAAATAATAATAATCGCGGTTGAATTTAACCGAGAAAAACTCTTTTAAACCGAGAAATGAACCGAGCAGAAGGAGGAATCTCCAGAGCGACTGTTCAGTGAGGCGGAGTAAAGAATGTGACAGTTTCAGTTTGAAATGATCCAGACAGAGCTTTTCTGCTTGTGCTATAAAAGAGGTATGTAAGATAACGGGGGGGGGGACAAAAGAGTACACACAGTATCATGAAAGAAAAAAATGGCAATATACTGTTATGGCTTATATTTAATTATCTTCAGGATCAAAGCGGTTCTAGCAGTCATACGAGTCATAATGTGCTGCATCTTGTCTAATTACATAAGTAGACCTGCAAAGGTAGGTATAGAGGTGGAGGGCATCCTAAGGGGTTTTGGGCTTCAACCAATCCCTGCTCTTGGTTTCAGAAGGGTAATAAAGGGGGCCCAGAACTCCAGGTATCACATGGGAGTATTGGCAATAACATGAGACATCCTGGACATGGAGGCTTGATCGGATAGGGCTGTAAGGAGTTCCTGTGCTGAGGGGACCTCCGTTATTCTCCACTTACAGAGGATTAGATGTTTGGCTAGCATACTGAGAATAGCTATCCAGTATTGTTCCTGTTGAGGGGGAATTGAGGTGTCCTCATATAGGCCCAACAGGAGAGCCATTGGGGATAGCGCAAGGGGTTTTTGAAGGATCTGGGAGCCCAGGATGGAGACCTACTGCCAGAGAGGCTTAATCAGGGGACATTCCCAAAGAAGGTGTAATAAGTCTCCTTTCTGGACTTGGCATCTCCAGCATCGGTCATCAGGAAGCAGCCCTGCCTTATATAGAATCACAGGGGTGCTATACCAGGAGTGCATGGTTTTATTTTGGATAGGTATGCTGAGGATGTCTGGGTAGGCTTTATGAGCCATATTCCAATCCCTGGCCCACATCTTATTTGTTATGCGGAGGCCAAGGGTCTTTTCCTACCTAGTTTTGGAGGCCTGGGACTGAGTGGGGATTTGAGCACAAAGGGCTGCATATATTGCACTGGAGTGGACCCTGGGCAGGGAAAGCCAATTGGGGAGAGGAGATTTTGTACTTGACACCTGAGTGTACCTATTAATATGGGTTTTAACTGCACTCTGAATCTGGAAATATCGCCAGTGATCTGTGGCCAGGAGGCCAAAATGGTCCCATAGGGTTTGATAGGAATCCATGGTCAGAGTACCCAGGATGCACAGATCTGCTAGTATCTTAATACCTATGCTGTTAAGGGAAAACAAGACTATTGGGTCTGAACCGATCTTATTGTGTGGATTCCCCCAAAGAGGGGCATACCTTAAGGGGGTGGGATCCGTCCTTAGTTTCCCATGGATTCTACGCCAGTATTTTATGGATGGGGGGATTGTGGGGTGAGGTATAGGGTCTTGGGGGGACGATTAAACAAAATAACCGAAACTATGTACCCGCTGGTAGCCAACTCCATAGCACACCACTGCAGCTTGTCTTTACCCCCACTGTCCAACCATTTCAGGGTTTGTGTTTCCTGGAAAGCCCACTTCTACCCCTCATACCATGGGAGGTTCCATCCCCCTCCTTCCAATGAGCCCTGAGTTTATTCCTGGCATGTCTAGGTTTTTTCCCTTCCCAGATAAAATGTCCTAGTAGCCTACCTATTTTATTGTACCACAGGGTGGGAACTTGTATAGGTATATGGGAAATAATATATATGAATTTAGGAGTTGTGATCATTTTAATAGCTGCAATTTTCCCTGCTAGCGTGAGTCTAAGTGGTACTCATCTTTCAAATTCAAGATGGATGTTAGCAAAAGCTTTTTAAGATTAGCATCCCATATTTTAGATAGTTGAGAGGTGATTTGGATCCCTAGGTATGTGATACCCTCGAGAGTCCATCTTAAATTGTGGGAGGATGCCATCCAGGAAGTACAGTGACCATTTAGGGGGAGGACTTCTGTCTTGCTTTGGTTTAGGTGAAGGCCCGAGTACGTAGCAGATTGGGATAGAATATGTAATATGGGAGGGATTGAGCTGTCGAGGTCAGCAAGGGTGATTAAAAGGTCATCCGCGTACATAAGAGTTTTATACTCATCCTGACCTATGATCAAACCCTTGACCTCGGGCACCTGTCAGAGTGATGCCGCCAATGGTTCCACTGCAAGGACAAATAGTAGGGGAGATAGGGGGCAGCCTTGCCTGGTTCCTCTACCCAGGGAGAAGGGGGGGAGAGTAATGCCTTAGCGAGGACCTTGGCTGTAGGAAGGTAATAAATGGCATCCACCCAGGCTTGGAAGCCAGGGCCAGAACCCATGGTGTTGAGTACCATGTGGATAAAATCCCATTCCAGGGAATCAAAGGATTTTTCCAAGTTGATGGCCATGGCGGTAGCAGGAGAGGGAAGGGATTTGGCCTGGTGCAGCAGTTGATAAGGGAATGTAGGTGGGCTGAGCTGTATCTACCCTTAATAAAACCAACCTGAGTGGGGTGAATAAGGTGGTGAAGAAGGGGGTTAAGTCTGGCAGCTAGGAGTTTGGCCAAGATCTTGCTGTCAGTGTTTAACAGTGACATGGGCTTATAGCTGGAAGCCTTAAGGGGGTCTTTATCTTTCTTGGGGAAAACCGTAATGGTGGCTTCCCTAAAAGACCTGAGGAGGGAGCCAGAGCTTAGTGCCTCTGTATACACCTGACACAGCAGAAGGGAGATTTCTGCCTGTACTAAC
The DNA here is from genome assembly GCA_016271365.2 of Neoceratodus forsteri. NCBI lineage: Eukaryota > Metazoa > Chordata > Ceratodontiformes > Ceratodontidae > Neoceratodus > Neoceratodus forsteri. Next base: position 556,410,105 of record CM028138.1, read on the forward strand.
TGCCATATTTCCAGTGGATAGCCGTCCCCACTGGGGGCTTTGCTCGCTTTAAGGGAAAGAATAGTAGCAGCCACTTCCAAAGGCATAATAGGGGCATCCAGGGCAGCTGCCTATTGGGCCGTGAGTTGAGGCAGGTTTAGGCTCTGCAAAAAGGGGAAGGCACCAGCTGGGTTCAGGGGTCTGGATGGTGTGTAAAATTTTGCATAGAATTTGGCCATTATTTCATTAACTTTCCCCAGAGTGGAGTGGGTCTGACCCGTTGAGTCTGCCAGGCCACAATGTAGTGTTCGGCCTGCTGCATTCTCAAACGGGAAAGCACTTGGCGAGAGTTGGGGAGCTCTACATCTTGAGCAATGGTGGCCTGGAAGGGGGGGTATAGAACTGGCCCAGATAGAGCCGGGCCAATGGGGCCAGGAATACAAGCCCTTGGTTTAGGATTCGCCTCCCTCAGCTTCCCTTTTCAAAGAAATAGAGCACCTCACATCTTTATACAGCCTAGTGGGAGAAGGCAAGCTGTAGTAGCATGGAGTCCCCACTGTCATGGTGCCATCTCACACCTACTAAGTGCACCATACCTTCCCTGCACAGCAACCTTGCATAGCCCCCAGCCACAAGCCCCCCTGAAACAGTTCCCCAGTACCTAGCCACAATCAGTAATTTCAGCTTTAAAGACAGTCCAATGGGAGCCAATACCCATATTACTTATCTAAATCATGAGGCCGGTTCCTGTCTGTGGCAGGTCCACCAGGACTAGGGCTACCAGCCCCTCATTTCGGGTTCTGCGCTCTGGACACTTCTGGTTCTCTTGGCCTGGTGTTCATCGGCGAGGATTGCTGCCCCTGCCCAGAGGGTTGCTGCTTGTTGGGAGAACCTACCCGATCAGCCCAGGGCGATTGGAAGAAATTCGGGAGTGCTCTTGGGTGGTCATGTCACTGAGAGCTTCGTCCGGTCGTTGTTGGAGGTCCAAAGACAGCAGTCGAAGGGGGCTAAAGTGGTTCCATGTTGCAAGGTTCTGTAAGGAGGCCAAGTTTTCAGTGTCCATTAGGCAGAGTACAGGGCTAGAGCTGCAGGGTCTCGTAGAGGGATGGTCGTGCTGGCCATGCTGCTGGGAGGTTTGGTGCTTCCAATTACCTTTATTCAGCCTCTCTCATTTCTCGCCTGATGTGGAGGCCCAATCCCCTTCGTTCACTGGCTTTAACAGGGCTCTCCTGTCCAAAGCTGTGGAAGCCTGGGGAGGCGAGCATGGATATGACATACAGTCATGAAAGACCCCTGGCCAGTTTTGAAAGAGGAAGTCCATCAGGGTCTCTGGTGTAGCAAAGGAGCAGGGAACCCCATTGTGTTCCACCTGCATCGTCACTGGGTACCTTAAAGAGAAGGGGGATCCCTCGATGGTGCATGATGCGTCTGACATCGGAGTAGGCCCGTTGTCGATCAGAGAGTTCTTTAGAATAATACGGATATATATTTATTTGGTAGCCTCTCCATCTGAGGTCCTTCAGAGCTCTAGATTTTCCCAGGATGTGTTCTTTATCTCTGAAGTCGAGAAGGCGAGCTAAGATGGGCCTCGGCCTCTCGGATCCACGGGGCATTGGAGCTAACGTGCGGTCGGCCCTTTCCACCTGTGCTAGGTGATCCCATTCCAACTGTAGGATTTCTTTTGAGTGTCCTCTGTAAAAATTCCTCTGTGGAGCAACCTCCCACTTTCTCCAGGAAGCCTATAAACTGAAGATTGTTCTGTCGTCCCAGGTTTTCCAGATCATTCTTTTGAAGTCCCGCTGTTGACCCTGCCTTTCTCCCTCCATAGTGAAGATGGAACAGAAGTATTTGTTGAAGATAGATGCCTTTTTCTTGTCTCCCTCCACACACTCCCCCATCCCCTTTGAGTTTAGCTATCCTCCCCGACCTTCCTTCTCCTGCTGATGTACCTAAAGAATGTCTTATCTTCTTTTTTAACAGAGTGAGCTATTTTCTCTTCTGTTTGAGCCTTTGCACTCCTTAAGCCTTTCCTGCCTCCCTCAGACAATTCTGGTACACTCCCATATCCTCGTCCCTTTGTGAATCCTTTTACCTTCTGAAGGCTAGTTTCTTGGCCCTAACCTTTTCTGCCACTGCCCTTGAGAACCAAAGTTGTTTCTTTCTTCTCTTCCCCTTACTTACCAGCCTTACATATTGGTTTGTGACTTCTATTATGGCTTCCTTGATGTGTGTCCATTTCTTCTCTACTCCCGCTCCCATCTCTCTTTTTGCTAGTGTTGCCTGAACCTGTAATCCCATCCTGGTAAAGTCTGCCCTTCTGAAGTCTAAGACCCTTGCTTTTGTATGAGTAAACAGAGTTCCTGTATTCACTTTGAACCACACCATATGGTGGTCACTGGACCCTAGTTGACCTTCCACCTGGAGTTCTGCCACTCTGTCTCCACTGGTCAGTACCAGAGCCAGGATAGCGCTGTCTCTAGTGGGTTCTTGCACCAGCTGTCTGAGTCCTGTCCGTAAAAGGAAGTCCATGAAGTCCCTTGCCCTAGCTGAGGCTCCTGCTGGGATGGACCAGTTAATGTTTGGCATATTAAAATCCCCTATTAGTAGGACTTTCCCTTTTGCCGTCATCCTTGTATGTTCTCCAGCAGTATCTCACAAATTTCTTCTCCCTGAGCAGGGGGGCCGTAGATGACCCCTGTGCAAATAGTTGTTCTGTTGCCTGGCTCAAGGGTGACCCATACTTCTTCTGTCTGCCCTTGTGTGCTCTGAATTGCTGTTGCCTTGATGTTATCTCTGATGTAAAGGGCTACTCCACCCCCCCTTTTTGCCATCCCTGTCTTTTCTGAACAGGGCATAACCTGGCACATTTATGTCCCAGTTGTGGTTGGTGGTGTACAATGTTTCAGTTGTGGCCACTATGTCCAGATCTGCCTCCATTATTGCAGCCACCAGGTTTGGGACCTTATTCCCGAGACTGCGAGCATTAGTGTGCATGACCTTCCACGAAATGCTGTCCTCTTTTTTTCCTACCTTGCATTTGTCTCCCTAATTCCCCACCTTGTATTTGTTCCCTTGTTTCTTCCCACGTTTTTAGGTGCTATCCTGCTTCCCTTTCCCTATCTGTTCCTGTGTCAGTGGTATGGTTGGGGGTGCGTCCTTGTCCTTGTGTACAACTATACCACCACCACCCAGGTAAGTTTAAATCCTTCTAAAGGAAATTTTTAAACTTCTTGGGAAGGACTGTGGTTCCCACCTCAGAAGGATGCAGGCCATCCCTTTTATACAGGCCCCCATCATCCCAGTTGGGGCACCAGTCCCCCACATAGCCAAAACCCTCATTCACACATGATTCCTTCAGCCAATGTGTTGAAATCATGGATGCATTGTGTTCTGTCCTCCCCATGCCCTGGACAGGCAGCACCTCAGAGAAGGACATGGAGGTTGCTGTCTGCTTGAGGTCCCTCCCCAGTCTCCTAAAATCTTCCCACACTTGACCTACATCTTCCTTCTCCCCTGCGAGGTCATTTGTCCTCAAGTGGACAATGACATCAAGTTCCTCCCTCCTAGCTATTGCCCTTGCGATCCCAAGGATACGCACCCCCATCCCTCCAAGTAGTGCCTCCTGGTAGGCACTTCACCTCCCTCTCCACTCCATTGCCTGTCCCCAGCTGAATTCCCCTGACAATGGAGTCACCCACCAGGAGTTGCGTCCTTCTCCACTGGGGTCTACCACTGTTGTTCCCTTGGAGTCAATTATAGACATCCCCTCCATCTCCCTCAGGCACTACCTCGGGGGCTGCAGCAGGACCATCCCTTACCTCCAAGACTGTGAAAGAGCTAGTAGTGGTACCAGTGGGGAGATGGATCTCTGCACCTCTGCTCCCTCCCTTCCTCCCTGAGCCCACCTTAGTCCATTCACTCTTCTTGCTAGGCAATCTCTGAACAAGTGGGGGGGGTTGACTAGGTGGTCCCTGCGTGGGGACAGAGGAAGCAATCCTTTCCAGTGCAGATTAGAGGCTGGTAACCTCTGGCCTCAGCCCAGAGAGGTGTCTACAGATTGGGCAGCACTGCATTGCCCAGAGTGTCCTTTTGAACACTGCTACTCCTCAACCATTGCACTGCACCACTCCTGCCATCTGATGCCCCTGTTGCAGTTTAATGTGCTTCTCTACTGTGATCTTCTTCACTGCTGATTTATATCTGCGTCCAGAATCCTGGGTTGTGAGACCCTGCTATAGTATTTATTTTTTTTTAAACTTTCCACTCTTCTATCCCCCTTCCTTCAGCAGCAAGCAAAATGCGCAGACTAAATGCCTCTTGGAACACTGGAGTGGGTGAAGTAAATGCAAAGCTAATTTAACGACGAGTGGCTGAAGTTACATGTGGGGCTCAGTAATCGGATGTCTTTTTTCCCTTTTAGAACATAGGCAGTACCAACAGCAGCATGTCTAAATTTAGTACTGACTTAGTGCACAGCCAGGCTTGTATTGTGCTTTCATCAGACCCCTTCAGCAACATAAGAAGAGTCAGGTTTGTGTTTACAAGTCGCCACTGGCTCCCTGTGTTGTAATAGAGCTGCTAAATGTATTGGCCCCTCAAGTTGGAGAATATAGTAACAGTCTGAAAAAATGGAGGGGGGGGAAGGTAGAGATAAGGGTGTGACTGAAAACCAGAAAATAATGTGTTCGCTATAAGAAACACTCACAAAAACAATAACATACACTCCTGTACCAAAGTCAATAGGTGGTTGGGGCAACATCTGAAAAAACTAGGAAAGAGGACCCAGATAGAAAAGAAAAGATGAAGGAGGAGGGACGATGGAATCACACATAATGAAAGTGCGGCAGTGCAAGGAATAAATGTCACTGTATCAAGATTTATCAAATGAAATGAAAGTAGTGAGGAGTGGTCAAGGGTATGGCAGCTGGGTTTCAATGTGAAAAAGTGTGAAATCATGCACTTAGGGCACAAAAACCCAGGGCTAAAGTACAAAATGGGTGGAGAGGTAGTGACAACCACGAAACAGGAAAAGACCTGAGGGTGATCATATCTGATCACCTCAATGTAACCAGGCAGTGGGACAAGGCAGTTGGGAGGGCTAACAGAATGCTGGGGTGTATAGGAAGGGGTATCAGTATCACCAGCAGAAAGTGGTAGGTGGTATTGCCTCTATATAGATAACTGCTGAGACCCCACCTAGAGTACCGTGTCCAGTTCTGGAGATCATATTTCCAGACGGACATAGAGAGAGTTGAGGTGGTTCAGAGGAGAGCAAATAAAGTGGTGCAGGGTCTGTATCAGAAGCCCCATGAGAAGAGACTAAGGGACCTCAATATGTATGCCCTGGATCAGAGGAGGAAGAGGGGGATATGATAGAGACCTTTAAATAGCTCACAGGATTAAATAGGGTACAGGAGGGGAGTATTTTTCAGAAATAAGATGCACAAGAACAAGAAGACGTGCAATTAAAATGGAGTGGGGGTGGATTCAGGAGATATGTGAGGAAGTACTTTTTCACAGAAAGAGTGGTAGATGCTGGAACTGTCTTCCAGTGGAGGTGTTGGGAGTGAAAACAGTAATAGGGTTCAAGAATGCACAGGATAGGCATAAGGGAATATTAGTTGGGGGTGGGGGGAGCCAGAGATCAAGTAGAGTCTATGGTGGACATTGTAGGTAGGGAATTATGGAAAGACTGGGTGGGCCAGGCAGTTCTTATCTAGCATCAGATTTTATGTTTCTGTGTTTCTATGTTCTGCATGTCATTATGTTTTCACTTACAACACTGCCATGTTACAGTTTTAAGACCAAGAGCGGCAATTAGCCTCAGCATATCCCTGAGTCTCATATGGCCAAGATGCAGTGCCTGTTGCCTCCTAGTCTTTATTTGCATTTTTATTTATTTATTTGTAAGTGTTTGATGAGGAAAGGCACAGACAGCTGTGACAGCTTGTTTCCAGGTGCATCCTGGAGGGTCGGTTACCTTGACCTGTTTTATAGTTTACTGTAGTCAGGGCTCCTAGGCTTCTGTGGCAGCATTTTCTGGTTTCTGCGGCAGGACGCCTAGCCTGGGCTCCTAGGCTTCTGCGGCAGCATTTTCTCATTTCATCGGCATGATTTATTCATTTCTGTGGCAGATTGCAGTCCTGCCATTGGCTAAAATATGATGTGATGTCACTGATGACATCACTTGCCAAGCATAGAGGAGGGACTTCTGGATAAACAAGATGGATACAGGAGGCTGGCACTATGGAAAAACTGTATATGTGAAAGAAGATTCACCAAAAACAATGAATTCTGCGACACTGCATGAATTCAGTAGCATGATACAAATTCTGCAGAAAATTCTGCAACCACAGAATTCCAGGTGCTTTGACTGTAGTTAATCCATTAGATCATCAGCACCAAACACTGAGCAGTCCCAATTAGGTTGGATGACCTGTTTTTGGTTCTCTTTAGAATACTGATAGCCAGACTGGCTCTTGTCGTATCAGAACCCCCAAGAATGGCCCACCTCAACCTGACTCTGGAAAGCTGAGTCATCTGTGCCTCAGCTCTGATTTGATATAATTCAGTCTGTTGACCAGGTTTGGATTTTCAAGTGACCCGGTTCTGACCTGGTCCTGATAACATAAGTGATTTTGGAGCTTCATTCCTATTAAACAACAACAAAAAAAAACTAAGTGAAAAAAATATAAAATATTTCTTCTCCGTATTGAATTACCTAAATAAGGTCTTATGAAGAGTGTGAAGGGGTAACCTGATTCTGTCATTTGACCCGGTCTAGATCTACCTTTGACCCGGATCTGGAGCCGTCTGGAAAGTATAATCTTTTAGAAAACCAGAGTGAATTGCAACTTTTTGAAAACAGAATCAGAATCGGATCACACTGACCCTCCCATCTCTAGTTTAGAACCCAAAAATGTTCTTAAAAGTTTCTCTTAACTTCTTATTAAACCTATTAATTTGCTGCTGTTCAATTCATTGATCCTCATTATAGTCATTCCTGTGTTACTCTCTGGAAATCTTTGCTGCAGCCCTGTTGTCTGGCATGTAAGTCTCAATCTTTTGCAAAGCTTTAGTCATTTGTTTGATGCAAATCTATACTAAAGTGCATGAGTTGTATTATTGTGATAAAATTATGTTCAAAAGTGTGGTGCAGAAACCGCTTGATTGGCACCGTTGCTTCTGGGACCCACATGAAAAATGAGATGGCTGGTCCAACTCAGTGTGATTTATTAATCCTGGGCTAAAAGAGATAAAATCAATAAAAAATCCCCACATTAATGATATGTTAATTATATGCACATTGATTATTTACATTTCGTATCTTTAGAAATGTTTTTGAAGGAGTACATTTTTAACTATTCCAGTTCTATTAGGTTTGTTTTTTAAACCAGCTCTATTTATTCCTACTTCCAAAACAACTGAGAAGGACTCTGGAAAACTGGAAGGGGGGGTATAAAATAATTGTGTTTTTTAGAGGGGTTAAAAGAACTGGTTTATTAATTTCTAAGGATGGAGATATGGTACAAAGACCTAGCCACTGTAATAACAGTGAGATAACTACACAGGCTGGAATGCTCATTGTCCAGTAGCATTTTAGCATCTGTTGTTACCATTTTATAACGTGCATGTAACAAGTCCCTCCCCCACAATGTACGTATTAACAGTGCCTATCAGAGTACTGGGTGCTTTGGCACCATGCTCTGTCCCTAGTGAGAGGGAAGGAGGTTAGGAGGTGGGAAAAGAGAGTTCCGTGTTAGGACTATAGCAATCACTCGAGGGACTGTGTTGAAAGTTTGTGACAGGGTTCATTTGGGGATATGGGGGAGCCTACGAGACCTGCACAGTGGCAAGGAGTGGGGCTCTAGGTGACATGGACACTTTCCAGCTCTCTCATCCATGACATAAGACAGAAGAAACAAGAAGAGTAGGTGACTGAGGGCAACGGAGTGTGTTTCACAGGTGAGCATTCCACCTCAAGGAATGTGCATCGATAGCTTTTGGCTTTTTTGGGGGGGTTAATTCTTTTTATCTCCCAGCAGTTCCAGGGCCCCACTTGAGTCACCTGCTACTGCCCTGCTTGAATCCCTGGCCCAGCAAGGAATCTGGGACAGAGTCTGTCCCCCTCTGGGCACCATGAGAGAGAGGGAGACCCAAGAGAGTCAACCGGGCAGAGATTGGCAGTGGGCGTGTGTGGCGCTCCCTGGGGACCGCCGTCTTCCTCCTAGATGCCAGTTTTTTTTTCCATGTGGTTGCCCCTGAAGCATGGATGTGCAATGATGCCCAAGCAGTCATGCTGTTGCTGTCCGCCGTGCTCCACCCCCTTGATTGCACTGGCTTCCATGAACCCCCCCCGATCTACACCGAGGGTCACCATGGAGCCAAACAAAGCCCACAGCCCTCATTGGTAGAGGAGAGCTGTCCTCCGGATACTCAGTCCTCTCCCTCTCCAGCCGACCCCAGATGACCCAAGTTCATTACTGAACTTGGGTCACCAGCGTGGCATGAGGTGTGGCATCCAATGCCTCAACCCTCAATGCCCCTGGACCAGCCTGGCTTTTGGCTTTTAATTCCTTGAAGATCAGGGGCCACATATTCAACACTTTGCCCAGTGGGCAAAGTGATTGTGCCCTGTTTTTTGTGCCCCAGCACAATGTTCAAAGAGGCTGTAGCATGCACTGAAAGGGCTAGCATGTCCACAAAAAAATTATGTATGTGGTGGGCAAAGGGAAGGGTAGGGACAGGAACCCTACCATAGCACAATATTCAGCATGGTAGCGCTGCACAAAGGGAATAGTACAGGCCACTTTGTACTGTGCAATTACTGCTGAGGAAAAAGCCTGACTTTCTCTAGGCAACCTTAGCGGTTGATGGAGCCACTCTCTTAGGACAGCACACCTACTCCCTTGGTGGCTAGTAATACCCCCACTCTCTGAACCCCTTCCCTGTTAAAACTACATGCTGTCCTGATGTCTGCTGGTCCCCTCTGCCCTCTGATCACTGGCCACAGTATAAGAAAAGACTTCCCTGGTGTCCAGTGGTCCCCCCACCTGCCGATCATTGGCCCCAGTTGAATAAAGTAAATCCCTGGTGCCTAGTGGTCCCCTCACCATCCAATCACCAGCCCTGTATCAAATCACATATTCCCTGGCATCTAGTGGCACCCCACCCACTGATCACTGTCCCCATACTAACATAAGCATTCCCTTTCATCTAGCAGCCCCCCTATACCACGGGCACTGACCAACCCATCCTGCCACCCCCCACCTTACTAGTGTCATCAGTGTCACAAGAGTCCATACAGCCACCGGCACATCCCTCCTCTCCCCACCTCAACCAGCCACTGTATGCAATGACAGGGAGTGTGCATCTTCTCTACTGTAAAGGCAGCACACATACTGTCTACTCTAGACTACTGTCTACTGTAGACTGTAGACAACACACACACACACACACTCCCTTTACAGAACAGGGGACGCATGCTCCCCGTCATTGCATGTGACTTCTCATCGAAGTGGTGAGAGAAGGGCTCTGCTGCTCGCTGTATGGGCTCCTGCAGCACCGTGACAGCAGTAAGGTGGAGGGAGTGTTTGGGTGGGTTGGCCGGTGCCTAAAGTGTGTGAGGGGGGGCATTTACATGGCAGGAATGCCTATTTAGTATTGAGTCTTGGAGTTGGTGCCACTAGGCACCAGGGACTTATTTTCTTATATGGGGCTGGCAATAGGAGGCAGGGGGACCACTAGGAACCAGGGACTTATTTTCTTATACCAGGGTGGTGATCGGGGGAGGTGGACCACTGGACATCAGAGAAGTCTTTACCTATAGTGGGGCCAGCAACTGAAGGGTGGTGGGTATCACCTAGCACCAGGGGTTTATTTTCTTACAGAGGTGCTGGCAATTTGAGGGTGGACGAGACCACTGGACACCAGGGAAGTCTTTTTTTACATCAGGGCTGGTGATCAGAGGGTGTGGGGGACTACCAGGCACCATGGATTTATTTTATTTTACCACGGCCCCCAATAGGAGGATGTGGTGTCCATTGGACATCAGTGACACTTTTATTTCAATGGGGACGGATGATCAGAGGGTGGGGGGGAATCACTGGACACCAGGGTATACTTGTATTTTACTGGGGATGCGGATTGTAGGGTGCCACTAGACAGCAGGGAATATGTCCACTTTTATGGGACCGAGGTACTAGGGTAAGGACAGGGCCAGTTGCAGGGGTGCAAATGTACAGCTGTTTCCCATGTAAATGTGCCCATACCAGCATGCAAATGGACCCTTAGCACCTTGCATGCCCAGTGGGCTAATTTGCATGATGTCATTTGAATACTGTGGCAGGAACTGCAAGCGTTATTGGGTCCAAAGGTGCTGTCCCCTGCACTGCCATGATCAATGTCGGGCAGTGCTACTTGGCTTAGTGCTGTTCTGACATGCCCCTATATTCAGTCAGATAGCTCCAGTGTGCTATCCAACTGAATATAGCATCCTCCGGGTCATGGGCAATGGGCAAGGACATTGAATCCTTTCTGCTCCGCTTTGCCCATTTTTCAATATCTGGTCCCAGATGTTTGAAAGTAGTGGCTAGGACCCTGAGGAGCATGTGAGACTGGTAATTACCACAACATTTTCTGCATCATTTAGGTAAAGAGCAGCATGCCAGTTCATAATGTTCTTGAATGTAGGGGTTGGCTAGCTCAGTGTCTGCCTGAGTGTATGAACCTGGAGAATGGGTCAGTGGGTCTGTATCCAAGCCATTAAAGGATGTACTGTGGTTCCCTGAAGTGAAGGTAGGGGCCAAGGATTCCTAACTTGCCTGTGTTGGGGCAAACTATGGCATGTTGAGATTGGCTCAGGCCATACAATATCCAAACCTAAGTATTAAATAGAGGGGATTAGGTGGATGCCTTAGTCAGTTGACAATTAAGCCAGCATTGCAGGTGGTGGGACAGGAGAGTCCACAGAATATTGATAAGGGGTTAGAGGTCTGTGAATGTGGTGAGAACATTGCCACAGTGTAAAGAAAAGGCTCTTGATAAACTTTTCAGAGCATTGTGTTTCTTTGTATCTGAGAAAGTAATATAATCTGTTGAAATGAAGTTGTATGAATAAGCCTTATCTCCCTAATAAAGGGACCGCACTTGAACTGCTTGCTCCATGTATTAAGTGCTGATTTTATATTGTTCCAGTGTCTGTGTCAAAGGAGAGTGAGAAAGGGATGGCAGCTGTGCCATGTTTAATTGCAAGGAGACTCTTGGTGGACCATGCACCATATTACCCCAAGACACAGGTGTTACCTTGGGCATGCCCATCCCCAGCAGGCCATTTGCATGACTGGAATCCACAAAGAGAGTGGCGCACAGGATCTTTGTGAGCAAAAAATCAGTTTATTCAGTGTATATTGCAAAATAAGCGCAGCTCCAACACAGGAAACATTCAACAGGCAGCATTACCCCAGCGCTTCAACTCAAAAGTGAGTCTTCCTTAGGGTCTGCCTGTCAAATGTTTGCTGTGTTGGATCTGTGCTTATTTTGCAGTGTCCACTGAATAACAAATTTTTCACATCAAAGATCCTGCGTGCCACTCTCTTTGTGGATTCTGGTTTGCTTCAAGACTCGTCATCTCTTTTGAGCAACAACAACCTTATTGCTCTACGATCACACACTAACTCTTTTGGAACTTGTGCATTTGCAGGATTGGCTGGCAGGCTGAAGGGGGGGGTTTGCATGTAATTAGTAGATAATCTTTTTATTAAATCTGCACAAAACACAGCAGTGTACGAATCCACTGGTGTGAGGCACAGTGTAGAAAATAGATGAAATATAGAACAGTACCACTTGCACATGAGTTTACCTGAAATCCAAGATTAGCAGGGATAACTAAGAAGAGGAACATGGTGATAAACAGGGTCAGGTGGATGGAGTTTGAAATACTTAGTCACATACAATACCTTGGCAATGGCTCTGTATAAGGTTCCTTACCACAGTCCCGTTATAATAATAATAATAACTTTATTTTTAAAGCGCCTTTCAAGAATATCAAGGCGCTTTACATCCAACACAATATACAATATCAATTTAAAATGTATAAAAATACATTAAAACAATATTTAGTTAAAACAAGCCATACAATCATCCATACAATAGCAGATATTTATAAATAGTTTCCATTAATCATACAGATAAGCCAAATCCCATAAGTAGGTTTTTAAATCTTTCTCAAATACCTCCACGGAGGTGCACTCCCTTAACCAGTGTGGTAGAGAATTCCAAGAGTGGGTGCAGCATAAGAAAATGTTCTGCTACCAGAAGATTTTAAATTCACTCTTGGAATCTCTAACAACCCCTCGACAGCCGAGCGGAGAGATCGGCCGGAGCAGTAAGGCACCAGAAGTTCTTTCAGATATGTGATAACTGTTGATGTTTAGAAACAGTGAACAACCAAAAGCTGACACACAGTTCTTGTGTTATACCTTTTGGAGAGACAGTCACTAATCTAGTCCATTTAAGAAGTCAGTTGTTCTTAAGTTCCACACAGACACACCCAATTTAAGTAATGCCATAGCGATGTTTGTTTTGTCAGAGTCTTCAGCCTACTAACGTTTTTGGTAGGGTAAAGGGGAAGGGCTTGTTGCATCCAGGCATTTTTGGATATATATGAGGGGTGGGATATTCAAACGGGTTGTGCCATGCGCAACAGGGTTGCGCATGCGTAAGTCCGAAATTGCGCCATTCTGCGATATTCAGCAGGAGGCAGTTGCGCCACTGAAAACAGGCTGAGCAACAGCGCAATGCAAATGAATGCATGCTGAACTGGAGGGGGAGGAACCATGCATAAACTGCACAGCCCGATATTCAGCCGGGCTGTGCAGAGTTGTGCAGGCGCAACCCCCAACCTGCGCCTGCACGACTTTGAGCCAAAAAAAAGGCTTAAGTCGAGGGCCACCCACAGGTGAGCTGCTGTATTGCAGGGCGCAACACAGCAGCTGCCACCTGTGGCTGGCCCCCAACCCAGTCCCTGTGCCCCCCTCTGCAGCCCGATTACGGGCATAGTGTACTCCTCCCCACCAGCCTGCTGATCACGGGCAGCAATGTGGCTCCCTCCTCCTCCCGAACATCTCCTCTGGTGGCTAGTGTCCTGAAATGCCCGATCACGGGCAGTAAGTAAACTGAACCCCCAAACATCTCCCTGGTGGCTAGTGTCCCGAAATGCCCGATCGCAGGCAGAAAGTGAATGAACCTCCGAACATCTCCTGGTGGCTAGTGTCACCCCACCGCACCCACCCATGAAGTCCCATCACCCGCTCCCCGGCAGCTGGCGGGCGGCAGCATCCCACCCGCCTGCTGCCCGCCGCCCGCCGACTGATTGCCCGGTAGGGCTGCACGCCCATTGGTGCAGAGCGAGAGCCAATGGGCGTGCAGCCCATACCATACATGACAGTCCAGATTTGTGAACACTAGCCACCAGGGAGATGTTCGGGGGGGTGTTTCATTCTACTTTCTGCCCGCGATCGGGCATTTCGGGACACTAGCCACCAAGGAGATGTTTGGGAGGGGTTCAGTTTACTTACTGCCCGCGATCGGGCATTTCGGGTCCACTGGACCACCAGGGAGATGTTCGGGAGGAGGGGAGGAGCCACATTGCTGCTCGTGATCGGGCTGCAGGGGGCGTCGGTCCCCGACAGCTGCTGCCTGGCAGGGCGCCAGGCACAAGTCCTCGGGGATCGGCGCACCTACATGCTAATGGCATGCAAATGGGGCCATAATCACATGCAAATGGCCCCCTCTGCGCCTTGCATGAATTATAGCCGCATTTGCATGTCACCTTTTGAATATCGTGATTTTGCGCATGGCACAATGGTACTTGCGCCACCGCAAATTGAATGCTCCACTCTGTCAACTTGTGGTGGCACAAGTACCACTGCACCACGCACAGTGGCTGTGGCTGGGGGGTGCTATTCAAAGGAGTTGCTCAATAGCGCAACTCCTTTGAATATTGCCCTGGACACACCCCTGCGCAACTATTTTGCGCAGCTCAAGGGCTTGCGCCGATGAATGGTGCAGTTTGAATATCCCACCCGAGGTAAAAAGACCAAGTGCTCTGATATTTACCTATTGAGCCACTAGCTAGGTGACTCATTCTCTCGAATTTGGCTACTTGGGTAATGTTGGTGACTAACTCTGTTTAAGTGAGGGTCTCTGTTGTGCACCATCCTCTGGAAAGGAGACATTTCACCTCTGCACACTGTTTGAACCCAAGTTCTTTCTGATGCACTAAGTAGCAAGTCTCCTGGTAGGGAGCGCCCAGCAGGGCTATTCTTCGAGTGGCGGTTGACTTACTATGCAGAACTTTGATAATAAAGTTGAAAACTTGCAACCTATATGGACAGATTGAGTGAAACTATGAAAGGATGTGCAGTAGATTTCCCTGGCCTCCTACATCTCTAGAAGCTGTCTGTAGGGAGAAGGTGAGCAGCATGGAGCACTGTGTGTGTGTGGTACCAAAGGAGCAGGACCTTGTTTTGCAACAATCTGCTCTTAGGGTCCTGGAGTGCAGAATATGTAGCGATCCAACAGGAGCTCAATTTTCCAGGCGAGATCTGTGTTTGGAGCCAATGGAACAATTATCACAAGCAGTGCAAGTTGTATGTATTTAAACCATCTTTTCTTACATTAGTAAAGCTACATTATGTCACAGTAGATATGTATTTTTTTTTCACTGTTTGCTCCTACCTGCCATGGCTCAAACCTTCCAGGATCTGCACATGTTCCATTAACAAATGGGCCATTTCCATCTCTACATGAAATTAAGTCATGTAATGCATAGGCAATAGCATATATGGCATTGTACACATTATAGGTAATTCGTAGAGTGGAAACATCAAAGAAAGGAATGCTAATTTCACTCAGCTTCTCACTTCCCGCAGTAGCTGGCTGTTTCTATGGGAATCGCCTATGATGTGATGCTGATCTGAACTCAGCCACACGCAGCCAAAGACTTGTTCCCAAAAGGCTCTAACAAAAATGTCGCCTGGTGATGTAAAAGGGTGGATGTTGTAAAGAAACTCTTGAAACCCTGGTATCATTCCTCCACGGTTTGCAAGTGCAATGGTCCCATCTAATGCTTTTAAAAAGGAATACTTGGAAATCTCAGTAGAAAGAGACAGGGACTCTGCAGAGATCCACACCTTTTCATTTAGATTTTGCTTGGCAATCTCTTCCATCAAGGAATACATGTTATACTGGAAACAAAGCAGCACAATGACTTTGGCCGATGACCTTCGGATGATCTCAATTATGTGTCGGATTCTCTTCTCATTGTAAACAATAGGCATGATTTCGGAGAAGGCGACGCATATACCTGATTGAATCAGGTCCTCCTGCACAACTGGGCCTGTCTGGTCACCGTAGTCTGTCCCCTCCACCAGGATGCCCACCCAAGTCCATCCAAAATGGGTCATCAGCCGGGCATACCCACGAGACATGAATCTGTCACTTGGATAATTCCGCAGGAATGAGGGAAACCGGCTTTTGTCACTGAGCTGCACGACCGAAGATCCATAGCTAATCTGGAATTCACATTACAGAAAAACGGGGTTTAAAAGTAGGATTTTTCCTTATTTATTTGCTTTTTCATTGTTGCGCTATACTCTTATGTAGTTCATGTTAGCTTCCAGCAACAAGGAAAATTAATGAAGTGGTACAGTGTTGTTTAAAATCAATTATTGTGTTGCATTATTAATGTTAGTTATGATCTATGGTTGAAGAGTTTCCTTTAGTCTTCATCATTTATTAATTTATTTTTTATTTATTTTAATTATTTGTTTAACAATGTATTTACCAAGGAGAGTCCAGCTGGAATTCAATGTTTCATTTCCAGTGTTATTCTGCTTTGTACCGAGTTCTGCAGCTGGGTGGACTGGAATAATAGGAGGTTTAATTACTTGCCCAAGGTCACATAGAAAGTATCAGGTGCTAGAAGGTCTTAAACCTGTTTGTGTTTCTCAGGCTAGTGCTCTAACCACTAGACCGCACTGCTTCCAATCATATTACATGACCATGCTGCGAAGCCATTCAACAGGTGTGGCTGAAAATGGATCTTTTTGATCCAGTACACCTTCCTGGTTAAATGGAAATAAATAAAAAGTCTTCTTCACTGGGATGAATGACAGACCTCAGAGGTAAAAGCAGGAATATACAAGGACAGAGTTCCAGCACTTTGTTTTCACAGGAAACAACTTTTTCTATTGTTTGCTACCAGAATTAAAAGTGGAGTTACTGCCAGACAGTACAACACAATTCACTTTTGTGTAATGAAAAGACATATAGGTAAAAAAAAAATTGTAATGAAAGAAAACTAATATACTGCATAAAATGTGTGAAATGGTGAGAAAAAAAATCTAGAAGCTTAACTGGCTGAGAGAAGTCACCTGACCATGCGTTAAAAATTCCTAGCACCGCACAGTCAGGTGCCTGATCTCATTACCAAGACAAAATAGCCTCATTACCTGCAAAATCAAGAACTAGTTCATGTGTATTTATTTTATTGACAATGTTTTTGAACAAATTCTTTATGTAACAAAAATCACATTAATCATGTTTCACATTACATATAATACAAAAGAGCAGTGAGACATTTTATAAATGCAATAAGCCACTCCAAGGTGTATGTTTAAGGATTGGGATGCACTTTCCAGGAGCATAAGGGCCCTTATCTTTCAGCTTTATGACTCACTCCCCTGGGGCATGCATTAAAATTAATTATAAAATGGATCTAAAAAAATACCCTGGTCCTAAACCTGACCAGATTTGTTAGTTGCCACTTTGTAAAACAAGCAAATCAGTCCCCCTACAACCGTAACTGACATTCCATCACAAACATGGCTGCTACCTTTACTTACTATAAACCTTCAGCTAGGCCCTAAAAATAAAACTACCTTAAATAACAAACAAAAATCAATTACATGTTGTTTCCCTGATCGGCACACCCTGTCTACACACATAAACAAACTGGAAACATTATTTAGTTGTTTGAAAATTGGTAATCGGGGGAGAACACATTTAGCCGAAGCTCACTTCCAGGTATGACCCAGGGGAAGGGAACACTGGACAACAGCAACACAGTACATAAATGTAAAAACTGTGGAGCAACATTAAACAAAAATTTGTACAAAGTTTGAATAAATACAAATCTTAAAAGCAGAGAATAAATGCTGTACAACTTAAAAAGAACATCTAACATGTGCACATTTAGACATAGCAGCAATACTCAGTGAACACCACACTGTCGACAACAAGCGATTGACCTGAAGGGCAGGTTGATGTGTGACATCATACTGGAGGGAGGAGACTTAAGTGGTATGGAAGTGAAACAAGGCAGGAATGGGGACCCAACCGGCTGCTTACCAGGATAGTTAAAGGAAAACACCCACCTAAAATAAGGCCCCACCTCAATGTGAGGCAGGGCTGATTAGCATTTTCACAAACAATTACATTTTTTTTAACTTACATTGACTTTAGTTATTTAGATTTTATCTGGTTGAGCTTGCATCCCTCCTGCTGACATTTTGAATGCAAACGCCCATAGCGGCCCACTCAAACCTGCCTCAACTGTACCAAAAATGACGCATAAGACGAGAAGCAGCCACAGGACCATGCATAGTGGTCCCATATAATCAGAGCTATTAATAGCTCTTGTTTGCATTGTATATGTCTCGGTGCTATACCAAGGCCAGGTTGGCCTTAGTATAGCATCAGGACATGTACAGTGCAAACCAGAGCGATTAATAGCTCCGATTATACAGGAACTCTATGCATGCTCCCACAGCTGCTCACTGTCTTATACGTCATTCTCATGACAGCTGCAAGAGATTGTGGGTGCACTGGTAGAGGTGTTTGCATCCAAAATGCTGGCAGGATGGATGGCACGATCGACCAGATAACATCTAAATAACTAAAGTCAACGTAAGTTAAAAAAAATGTAATTGTTTGTGAAAATGCTAATCGGGTCCTGCCTCACACTGAGTTCAGGCCTGATTTTAAGTGGACATTTCCCTTTAAGGCTTGGCCCGGGGGGGTCAGGAGGAAGGGTAACAGGAACAGGTAGGTAGGGGCTGGAGTTTCTAATGGTGACCTAGAGTCAGGGGATAGGGAGAGCCAGAAGGAGAAGGGGAGTTGATTCCAGAGTGAGGGAAGTCGATATGAGAAGGCAGGTTGCCCAGCAGAGGAGTGGGGGTGAGGAGTGGCAAAAGTGTGACGGTCCTTTGAATGAAGGGAACAGGAAGCAGGGGAAGCTAGGAAAGCAGAGAGGAGCAAGAGGGAAGGTAACCAAACCAGTATTTGGATATGTTAGAAGTACAGTGAACCTGGCAATGTGAGGACAGGGGGAGGATGGATGGGGATGAATACAGTGAGCAATGGTGTGTATGAGAGAGGGAAGTTGCACCAAAGTGGCAGAAGGAGTTGCAGAGATTGTCCAGTCTGCCAAGGGAAGTAGAAGGGGTGGTGTCATAAACCATATCTGCACAGTGGAAGACATGGAGCACCATTTTGGTAATAAGCTTGCGGTGGAAATTTAGAGATAAGCAGTCTTTGTTGCAGTAAATTGCACCACGCTTAGCATGGAGTTTTGCATGGATGGCATCAATGTGGGCTGAGAAGTCAAGCTTACTGTCTAGCCACACGCCAAGGCACTTGAAAGCCTGAACTGTTTCAAGAGGTGTGCCATCCAGAGTGGTGAAAACAGGAAGGGCAGGGAGTCTGACAAGTTTCTGACTGGTACCAAAGGTCATGGACACCATTTTTATGTTGGCTCGAGCGTGCGTGCCAGCCAACATATTGTATTAGTAATAGATTTAGAGGTGTGGTCACTGTGGGTGAATGCAGGGCATGCATTAGTAGGTGCATCCATCCTTCCCCAATAAGCCAGCATGCAGGCGCCACATCAGCAATACATAAACTGGCCACCAGATCAAATAAAAGTGCCACTGCAATAAGAGGCAAGCTTTTCATGCAGCGGCACCAGAACACGCCTCCCAACGTCCTCTTCCTGGTGAAGCAGTCCAATAAACATGGCAGCAGTGACTGTCACTGCCACCTGCCACAATGCCGATTTCAGGAGGCGCCCAATCCCCCTGTCGGCATGCCCCGACCCAGTTCATGTGCCGATGGGGAGCCCACTCCCGTCAGCATAATGGCCCCTCCATTTCAATTCTGTGCCAAGGGGTGCCCAATCCCCTCACCCTTATGGGCCCCGACAGTCTTTGTTATACCAACAGGGGCCCAATCCCGTTGGCTGATCCCAATTCCCGTTCAATCTGCCGACAGAGGCCCAGTCCCGTCGGCATAATGCCCCTCCATTTTTGTGTGCCAGGGGTGCCCAATCCCCTCGGCTCTTGCCCCACCCACTACTGGTATGTGCCTATGAGGTGCCCAATCCCCCATCGGCTACAGCCTCCACCAAACAGTTAGGTGGCGAGGAGCCCACCCAGTGCCAAATTCCTGTAAAAAAAGTCCTGATTTTTTTTAACCTGCAAACCAGAAAACTGTCCCTTGTCGAGTCCGGTGGCCCTCCCAGAACCCGTGCCCACCCTCTGCACAGCCTGCCTCCCCACACCCCCCTCATCCCATACTTACCTCCGGACCCCGGCGCGACGATCTTTGGTGGATCAGGAACACGTCTGCACTCTTCAAAGCCGATCACGAACTGAAGAAATGCTGGTAAGCTGTATAATAGCATAAATAGGGTTTTTTCAACTTTGGTGCTCATCTCGGGCATTTTTGGGAATTTTGGCACCAAATTTTCTACATGGGGTTATTGGGACCCCTCCTCATGAATTCAGTCACTGTCATTGCGTTATTTGGTCCTGAAAGGTGATTTTGTGGTCACCATGCGGAATTACCTTTTGGGACTGATTAATGAAATGACAGTGCCACTGTTCATGAGGGGGGCTCTCAAAAAGCCTATGTTGCAAATTTGGTGAAAGAAATCCAAAAATGGCTGCTTTACAAGCGTGCATTGCGCAGTTTCCATGCACGCTTGTAACTTTGTGAATTTATAATATTTTCACTCCAGATTTTCAAAATTGGCATTTTACCACACCTTCTTATGAACAGTATAGCTGTCATTTTACATATCCAGTCCAAAATGTGTTTTTGCATGTCCAGCGCAGAATAGTGCAGTCGCTGTACGAAATCAGTTTTTGGGACAGTTTGAGAAAATAACAGTGACACTGTTCATGAGTAGAGGTCCTAAGATGCCTATGTTGAAAATTTGGTGACAAAAGTCCATAAAATGACTATGTTACAAGCATGTGTTGCGCAGTTTCTACGCACCCTTGTAACTTCGCAAATTTGCAATATTTTCATGCCAGATTTTCATCACTGGCATTCTTTCACACCTCATTATGAACAGTACAGCTGTCATTTTTCACATCCTGCCTAAAATGTGTTTTCACACCTGTGGCGCACAATGGCGTGGTCGCTGTGGGAAATCAACTTTTGGGACAGATTAACAAAATCACAGTGCCACTGTTCATGAGGGGAGGTTCCAAAATGCCTGTGTTGAAAATATGGTTAAAAAATACCAAAAGTAATTGGGTTACGGACATGTGTTGTGCAGTTTCTATGCATGCTCATGACTTCACCAATTTTTCATATTTTCACTCCAGATTTTCAACGTTGCCATTTTTTTACACCTCTTCATGAACAATATAGTTGTCATTTTTCACATCCTGCCCAAAATGTGTTTTCGTACCTGTGGCACCAAATGGCTTCCAACTGTAACACCCCACCCTGTACAGACTGACAGGTGTCAGGAGTGTGATTTGGGAACATCGGCTGTAATGCTCACGCCATTCCACCCCAACCTGCAGCCAGTGACAGGCATTGAGGCATGCCTTGC
This sequence comes from Neoceratodus forsteri, assembly GCA_016271365.2. Lineage (NCBI taxonomy): Eukaryota > Metazoa > Chordata > Ceratodontiformes > Ceratodontidae > Neoceratodus > Neoceratodus forsteri. The sequence continues at coordinate 556,430,992 of CM028138.1, forward strand.
AGTTTTTGGCCCCAAAGTTCACTCCATTCTTCTATATTGCACCCATCTCAGCGTATCCCATCTCAGCATGCTTCCTTATGGAATGGGGTAAGTATAAGGCCCAAAGACCCTAAAGCACACCACAACACTTGTCAGTGTCTACAGGGTAGGGTGAGGTGAAATGGCACAAGCGCTACAGCTAACGACCCAAAGGCACACCCCAACACCTGTCACTCTCTGCAGGGTGGGGTGAGGTTGGCGTCAGTTCAATACTTCACTGCCATTCCTATTATGCATCTCTAACTCCTGCACTACCAGTACCAATGCCAGCAAGACAACATTCGGCATTGACAAATGCTTTCTTTTTTAGTCTTTGGTAGCCGGGGTAAGGCCCACTAAGCACAAGTGCTTGTTTTCAGGGGTAACCTGGGAGCACTGGGCAGTTAAGTGACTTGCTCAGAGTTACACAGTATGCAAGAGGAGTTTGTGAGAATCAAACCAAGGTCTGGTCTGCTGGATGTAACAAGCTCGTTCACAGCTCTTTACTCGAACCTCTAGGCCAGTGGCTCTCAAATGGTGAGGCCAGCCTCCCAAGGGAGGCCCCATACTGTCCCAGGGGAGGCCCAGTCAAGTCTGAGAATGTACAGTATTTAAATTTTAAGTTCTGGATGTTTAGTGTGAAGGGATGAAGCAAACTAAATATGGATAATGGCAGGTGACTCTTTACTCATGCACAAATTGGTGACCAGGAAAGGCCATGAGCCAAAGCTTGTTTATACTGTAGGTGTGTATTTACATGTACATTGGTGACTAAGAAGGCACACTGAGTTGAGGGTCATTTCTACAGTAGGTGTTTATATGCAAATTAGTGACTGGGAAAGGCACACATAGTTGAGACTTGTTTCTACAGTAGGTATTTATTTATACGTAAATTGGTGTCCGGGAAAGGCACACTGAGCCAATGCATGTTTCAGGTGTAACCTTGGTAAGGGTACAATAAGTTGCTTAACAGGATAAGAGGGGGGGAGAGATGATGTGGCTAGGTTAGTTGTTCCAGATAGAGAGGAAGTAGAGTAATAAGGGTCCAAGAGCCAGAATAGTGGAGTGACAAGGATAATCTGGGATGTGGGTTTGGGGGTGGAGAACAATAAGTTGAATAAAAAGAGAATATACTCCATCAACATTATTAGTCCCGGTTGATTCCTGGTGCACTGTGCAAAATTAGAATTTTTTTCTATGGGGAGGCCCAAGATTTTTTCCAAATTTGAGGGAGGCTCTAAATCTGTTCCATGGCTTGGGGAGGCTCAGTATCACAGTGTGAGAACTAATGCTCTAGGCTATACTGCCAGCCCATACATCATAGCACTCCAATGGGTTGACCAGGAACTACCATCCAGACATCTTCTACAAGGATGAGGAGAGAACGTGGGTGGACAGGTTGATGACACAGGTATATTGAGATGACAGGCACTATATCATGCCATTCTGGAGAGAGCTGTGTGAAGTCGGAGTGGGACCAAATGTGAGTCAAACTCTGCTTGGCCTGTCATCATAGCAACAGGTGCATTAATTCTAATTTCATGCTAGCCTGCTGATTAATTCAAGCACACAAAGCTCCATAGTGAGTCACACTCATGACAGCAGACAGCCCTCGCTGCCCACATGCAATTGCATGGCTTGCAAGTGACCAACACAACCAATGGATCTTAAATGAATGAGTCATTATGGGAGTGTTTACAGAGGACGGGAGGAGGGAAGACGTAGTCCCTCTTCACAACAGTGGAATAGTGAGGAGGCTTGAAAGTGGAAACCAATCAGCAGAACCTCAATAGTTTGGAAAAGTAGGGATTTTACTACTTAAGGAAAGGATTGTTCAACACCTGGAAACTAGCGGATGACCAGACCTGACACAGTATGGCTTCACAGCAGGAAGGACATGCAGACAGATATAATTGATATGTTTGACTAGGTGAAAAGGGAAGTGGATGGGAGGAGGAGGAAGAAGCGGTGGATAACACCGACCTTGATTTCAGTAAGGCCTTGAATGCCACTGCACATAGAAGAGTACTGAAAAAGCTGGGCAGCCAGGGAGTGGGTCAAAGGTGGTAAACCAGGTTAGGAACTGGTTGAGTGATAGATAACAGAGGGTGGTGGTAAATAGAAGTCAATCTAAGGAAAGTAGGGTGAGCAGCGGGGTGCCACAGTTATCTCTTCTGGGGCCAGTTCTATTTCATGGCTTCTTAAGTGACATTTTGGGGAGCGGGCTGGAAGGGAAGGTGTGCCTCTTTGAAGATGGCAGTAACATCTGCAGGTGGGTGCACACTCTATGAATGGGGGACAAATGAGGGGGACCTAGGTAAACTGGAGTGATGGTGTACAGTGCTACATCTGAGATTCCATGCAAAAAAAGTGCTTTATCATGAAATTGGGGTCAAGGCAGAAGAGGATTACATGATGGGGGGTGATACTGATGGTCACCAACAGGAAAGGGATTTGGGGATAATCACACCTGATGACCTAACAGCAACCAAACCATACTGCAAGTCAGCGGGGAGAGCCAGTGTGATGATGGGATCCATAGGGATCAGTATCACCAACAGAAGACAAGAGGAGGTGATGCCACTGTACAGATCATTCGTGATGCCTCATTTGGAGTACTGTGTCTAGTTCTGGAGGCCACATCTCCTACTAAGTCCAGTGCTAGAGGCTACATCTCTGTAAGGAGTTGGACAATGTGGACGCAGTTCCAATAGGGTCAACAAAGATGGTGCAGGGATTAAAACAAAATTCATAATAAAAGAGACTGAGAAACCTTCCTATGTATACCCTAGAGGAGAGGAGAGACAGAGGAGACATAATAGAAACCTGCCAGTATATAATGGTCATAAACAGTGTATCTGAGGATAGCTTCTTCGTAAGGTACATGTTCATGAAGGGGGGGCATGACATGAGTTTGGAAAGGGGTAGTCTCAGAGGTAACATCAGGAAGAATTTTTTCAGAGAAAAGGTGGTGAATGCCTAGAATGAACTAACTCTTAGCTGAGGAAGTGGGGGACAACACAGTGGAGGAATTTAATAAAGCATGGGACTGGCAAAGGGGAACAGTAGCGACAGGAAAGAAAAGGTAAAGTCAGATATCAAGTAGGTCATGCAACTTTTACAGTAAGTAGAGAGAATGGACACACTGTACAACACTATTGGTCCTAATCTGCAGTCAGTTTCTATGATTCTAGGACACCATTCTACATAATAATGTGCACATCGCAGGACCACTGTATCATACTTGGCATGTGGCTGACAGCATTCCTGATAGGCCAATGGAAGCATACATAACTACAGAGGTAATGCCTGCATTGACACATAATTGTAATACAATCAGACTTTGTTGGAAGGGGTATCATGTCAAAAGAGCAAACCAGAATGAACGACTGATAAACGAGCATATCATTTTGCTTGCTTTCGGGTTTAGAAACATAGAAACATAGAAGTTGACGGCAGATAAGGACTGAAAGGCCCATCCAGTCTGCCCATTTCTTTTTCTACCTTATAAATGTGCCACCGGCCTTTGCTCTGTCAGTGGCCTATCTATTCATACTCATCTGTATTGCTCCTTTATGCCTATCCCATGCCTGTTTGATGCCCTACACTGTATTCATATCCACCACTTCTTGAGGTATGCCATTCCATGCATCCACCACCCTTTCTGTGAAAAAGAGCTTCTTCACATTATCCCTTAATCGGCCTCCCTCTAATCTCATGCTGTGTCCTCTTGTGCTATTGTTCTTATATTGAAACATGTTAGACTCTTTCACCTTGTTAATGCCCTTAAGGTGTTTGAATGTTTAAACCATATCACCTCTCTCCCTCCTTTGCTCTAGGGTATACATATTGAGCTCCGTTAATCTATCCTCATATGTTTTCTGATTGTAAGGACCGGACCCCTGCCTTTTTGCAAACAACAGGCGGTATGCTGTTGAAGCTGACAGCAGTACCAGGAGGGGACTGGGTTCGGGGAGGACTAGGCTACTTGGCACAGGGGCTTAGGTTTTGCTACTCTGCACAGGGGCACCCAAGTAAATCTGAACACAGGAAGCAATAACTATAATGTCCAATACCAGGAATGGGATTCTAAAGTGTGGCTTTTATTCACATCCAAACTGAACAAACAAAGCATAAACAGACCCCCACGGGGCTACATTCCTGGTAATGCAGATAAGAGTAACAGAACACTTCTTCAACACTTCAGCCCTCAGGCTCTGAACCCACCAGGCACACAGCACGGACTTGCATGCTGCTTTGGGTACACAGCCCGACCTGTACACTATTTGGGTTTTTCCTGGCCCAGTTCCCCTGCCGGCCACTCGATCCCTGTCCATATGGCAGTGGACACATTTTCCGTTGGTGGCTCCCCAAACCACCTTAGAGCCTTCGACTCCTTAAGGGAAATTTCCTTTTAATCCCACATCTGGGTACTTCCGTCAGCACTGGCCAAGTGCCTGAGGCAAAATAGAAGGGCCACAGAGCAAATCTGCAAAGGTGAAACTGGTTACTAAAGATGCGGGGGTCTCCCACCAGTAGCTTCCACAATCCATACCCGGCCATTTCTCTGGACAATAAATAACTCTTTTCTGAAAGCTTGGCAATGTGGATTAAAGGGTAAATGTATAGCACATTTCCTCTACATGTCTTGGCTTTCCCCTAGTACTAGACTCAAACATACTTAAACATCTCTTCCTGAAAAGCTTGGCAGTGTAGATTAAAGGGTAAATGTATAGCACATTTCCTCTACATGTCTTGGCTTTCCCCTTGTGCTGGACTTGAACATACTTTTACTTTGGCTAAGCCTATTCCTCTAGGCCTCCCACTAATTCAGCAGTCCAATCCCCACTTTAACACAGTCCAGGTGAAAAATAGGCCCTTTGACAAGAACTCACCCTTTGGTTGCAGGTGCCCCACAGGCGAATCTTGACAGCTTCTGGTGCCACAACTTATCTTGGAAAAAATAAGGCAGCTTCTTCCCTAGCCGGAACCAGCAGGTTGCCCCTGGAATAACAGGCAAACCTTCCACCCCCATCCCCTGAGGGATGGGGCACAGAGACCAGTATCAGCAGTCTCCACCACTTCAAGAACAGCTTACTGTGTTCCTCTTTAGGCGGAAACACACATCTTTCCCTAAAAGTAGCTCTATATCAGAGCTTAGGCTGCAAGAGCCTGTGCACAGACTGCTGTGCTCCTCTCTTCAAAACTGCTCACACACAACCGCTGCTGCTCACTGTTCAAAAACTCCCAACATTCTAACCTAACTCCCATCTGCAGATTCCAATGTGGCTCATGCAGCTGCGATAGTTCTATGGTGATGTCATCCCTCAGTCTCAGCTGAGACTGAGAACAGAGTGAGACAGTGTGAAATCCATTTAACTGGAGTTTCACAAGCTGCCTTCCTGCCTACCACTAGGTCTTACTGGGATTCTAGTAACCCCGGGTAACAGGGGGGTTACACTCGCCCTGGGCCAGGAAAATGATGGTCTGCTGTCATTATTTACCCGGCTTAGGCCATTCCAGCCTATGTGCCACCTGCAGAGGGGGGTGATCCGGCCCCCTCCTACCATGTGCTAGCACAGGCAGGCAACACTAAGGGCCTAGAGGCCTTTGGCTGACATATCAGCCTCTACTCTACCCACTAACTATGGGTGCCTAGTGGCTGTGGTAGAACTGTCCAGAGCATAGCCCTAATAGCTCAGCACTGCAGTCCCTATGGCCATTCAGGACCACAGCCTGTCTATCCCCCCTAGCCCTCTAGGGAAAATCTGTCTGCCTCTAACTCAACACCCCAAAACAAAAACAACCCGGGGACCTCCCTGACCTTGGGCACCCTGCAACCACACACCAAGAGACTAATACCATCTATTACATTACATTACTGCCTCCTACCCCCACAACCACACCTGTGGAAGGAAAGGATTACTACAGTAACAACAACAATAACAACAACAGTACTTTAAATGCTACACACTAAAGTACTATTTAGGAACTCCGATGAGACCCTCCTCCTCTTCTTGTCCTCTCTTCTATCTTCTTCAGGAACACCTGCAAGAGAAAGAAAGACAACACATTCTCCTAATCTGCATACACAGTCTATCTAAACCCCTACCACCAAAACACTGGAGAATCCCCCCCCCCAAATTTTTTTTTTTCAGAAAAGGTAGAAAAACAGTATATACATTAGAAAACAGTAGAAAAATGATAACATTATTTACAATACACATTTGGGGGATGGAGTGCCCTAAAAGTCCCATCTAGTGACCACAGTGCCCGAATGCTAGTCCATTAAAGAGCATCTCCTGGGCCGGAGCCCGGTGAAGCACAGTTCTAGCAGGCCAAAGTCCCGAAGAGGAGAGTCTTTGAGGACAGTTCACACATTCTGGAGTCTGCTAGTGTAGGGTGTGTACCGCAATATCATAAGGATAGAAAACTTTGGACTTACCCGCCCCTTGTAGAAGGAATAATGCACACTGACCTGCTCTTCAGCCGAAGACTCTCTCTGGCAGCATTCTTCTGATACAGCTGGGTGGACATCTTCTGGGAACTACAGGAGGGCACATCTGGAAACTGCTGGGCTGATGTCATCTCTGTAGATGGAACCTTGAAACAGGAACGAAAAGGAAAACAGCTGGTCCGACATCATACGATTACCAGGCAATGGATCAGGATACAGCTGGGCTGGTGTCCTCTCTGGATCTGAAGTCATCTGGTGGGCCAGTCGATGGATTCTGGCAAGGCCAGTACACTGTAGAACTGATGAATGTGGGGCACCTGAGTCCTGGATGTCCATACAGGTGGAACAACAAAGGCACCGCAATGGTTGGTGTGGCAGTATTGACTACCACTGCTCTGCTTTCCATCTGGTAGGCACTGGCACATTTGCAGGGAGGTCTTTGCATTGAGGCCAATAGTACAGGGGGTCAGGAGCTTGAATTATTATCCCATCTGGGCGCACATAATTCACACTGTGAAAGGTTTCATGTCCCTCTCCATCCACTATTCGAACAGTGTCCATGAACAGTGTTCTGCCTCTTTTCCACTGGGTGTATTTTTCATGAAACAGTCTGTTCCTGACATGCTTGTTTGCACCAGGATGCACACATTTCATTGCTTCGGTCCAGATCCAGGATTTCCCGCTGTTCTCAATCTCCTCCCAGAGTCTCCGAGGAAAGGTAGGAAAGGACATACCATAGATTTTATTTGCCTTCCTACGAACCAGTCTCTCCTCTTTACTAGCTTTGGTCAACCTGAGACTGCTGGCCTGGCTTGGGGGGTGGCCAGTCCTGGTTCTGCCAGCTACACATTCTCAACGAGATGAAAAATTGATCCCTGACTTCTTCTTCTTGCACAGCCAGGGCAGTGGCATCACCACTCTCTTCCACGCATTCTTCTGAGGCAAGAGCTTGAGGCTGTGTACCCGTTCCTTTTTCACAAGGCCACATAGGTTTCTCCTCTTCTTCTTCCTCACTGAGAATCTGTGCCCAGAAGTGAGCAGTTGTCCTCACTCCTGAGACTATCCACTCATCGCTAGGTGCGGAGGTCGATACCTCCCATTCAAAGGCCTCCCTCATCTCATCTTCTCCTATGAGACTTGGTCTAGGCCCCCCCTCCAGGGGTCTACTGATGCTCTGTCTGAATTATCCTTCTGCGATCCAGCATCCGAAACATCAGCATATGATTCTGTCTCCAGATCTGCACCCTCTAGCTTTGTGCCACACTCCCCTGTGGGGCCTTCTTCAACAGGCTCCGCCTGGTGCTGTGTGCTGCCAACTACAAATTCTTGAACTTTAAAATGGCTCATCGGCTGCTGTGTTTACATTACTACCCCACCCTGTAATGGTGGCGGCAGGACTCCTGCGCATCAACATTCAGAAACTGGGTCAAGCCACTGCGCATCCGATTTACACACCCTACTGATAACTTTGCTCAAAACTGCACAAACTTGCACTGTTCTTTTTCCTAGCACATTTATGTGATTTGCCACAGACTTTTCACTTGCTGAAATAATTTCTTTAGCTCACAGTCCCTTAAAGCCTCAGAATTTCAAGCACAGGATTGCCTGTAACTAGTGCTGCACATTTTGCTACAACTCACAGTCTCTCTATTGGCTTTGAAACTTTATTCTGATGCTGAACCCATAACTATGCTCACAGTCAATGGCTTAACAGACTTGTTCTTGCTAGTGAAACTTGACGCAGTCTTTATTTGCAAAGCGACTACACTGCTGCACACATATTCAGCAGGCTTTTGGCAGAAAATCACTGTTTTGAGAAATTATTATTGTTGGTACTCACTGTTATCAGTAGCTGTTTGCTGCGATGGGAAACGGCCTGCAGCCAGTCTTGGAGGCCTCAGAAAGGAAGCGGGTGGGCAGTCCTGCTGATCGTCTCTCCGATCACCACACTCACAATCCAGTCGATCGAGATGTGGGTTGACCCTGATTTTAAACAGAAAAGTCTATTTTTAATACTTTTACAGTGCTTTTTGATCACCACGATGCTCCTCCTCTAAGCCAGTACACGCACCCCTCTCACACTCCCTCTCGAACGCTGGGCAGTCATTGAAGAGCTGGCTGGGGGGGCGGTACTGATTGGAGCCTCACCAATCACACGACACCATGCAAATAAGCCTCTTTCCCTCACGAGTGCTCTTCTCTTCACGGCGATCGTCGAGCAGGCAAATTTAAACTGCTAAACACTTTTTTTATTTTCTTCAACTGACTTCACGGCGGGAGCCCATTTCAACCATTTAGCATGGCTATTAACACAGCAAGTCTCTCAGTTTACTAAAAAGCATTTCCAACGTCCACAGCACAATTTTCCTGTTGCTACTCCAGTCTTCCACACTTTTCTTTATCACAGCAGTTCTTTGGAAAGCATTTCCAATGTCCAAGGCACAATTTTCCTGTTGCTACCCCTAGTCTTCCATACTTTTCTTTATCACAACAGTTCTTTAGAAAGCATTTCCAATGTACAGGGCACAATTTCTCTGTTGCTACCCCTAGTCTTCCACACTTTTCTTTATCACAACAGTTCTTTAGAAAGATGGCAAAAATGCTGTAAATATTTGATGCAGGACAATGGCATACTTTTTCAGCTATACTGCTCTTTGGTAAACAGTTGGCATTTTAACAGCAGCATATGAACCACAGCACACAGCGACACACTAGTCAAACTTGCTTCAGCTTTTTGGGCTACCCACTGCCAGATAACCAAAATGCTAGCCCCTTGCCCGAGCACCTTTCCTTCCTAATTTAAAAATTCAAAGCAGTGCCTCCATTTTGTAAGGACTGGACCCCTACCTTTTTGCAAATGACAGGTGGTATGCTGTTGAAGCTGACAGCAGTACCAGGTGGGGACTAGATTCGGGGAGGACTAGGCTACTTGGCACAGGGGCTTAGGTTTGGCTACTGTGCACAGGGGCACCCAAGTAAATCCGAACACAGGAAGCAATAACTGTAATGTCCAATACCAGGAATGGGATTCTAAAGTGTGGCTTTTATTCACATCCAAACTGAACAAAAAAAGCATAGACGGACCCCATGGGGCTACATTCCTGGTAATGCAGATAAGAGTAACAGAACACTTCTTCAACACTTCAGCCCTCAGACTCTGAACCCACCAGGCACACAGCCTGGACTTACACACTGCTTTGGGTACACAACCCGACTTGTACACTATTTGGGTTTTTCCTGGCCCAGCTCCCCTGCCGGCCACTCGATCCCTGTCCATATGGCAGTGGACACATTTTCCGTTGGTGGCTCCCCAAACCACCTTAGAGACTTCAACTCCTTAAGGGAAATTTCCCTTCAATCCCATGTCTGGGTACTTCCCTCAGCACTGGCCAAGTGCCTGAGACAAAGTAGAAGGGCCACAGAGCAAATCCGTAGAGGTGAACCTGGTTACTAAAGATGGGGGGGGTCTCCCACCACTAGCTTCCACAATCCATACCCGGCCATTTCTCTGGACATTAAACAACTCTTTTCTGAAAGCTTGGCAATGTAGATTAAAGGGTAAATGTATAGCACATTTCCTCTACATGTCTTGGCTTTCCACTTGTACTAGACTCGAACATACTTAAACATCTCCTCCTGAAAAGCTTGGCAGTGTAGATTAAAGGGTAAATGTATAGCACATTTCCTCTACATGTCTTGGCTTTCCCCCTTGTGCTGGACTTGAACATACTTTTACTTTGGCTAAGCCTATTCCTCTAGGCCTCCCACTAATTCAGCAGTCCAATCCCCACGTTAACACAATTCGGGTGAAACATAGGCTCTTTGACTAGAGCAGAACTCACCCTTTGGTTGTAGGTGCTCCACAGGCAAATCTTGACAGCTTCTGGTGCCACAACTCATCTTGGAAAAATAAGGCAGCTTCTTCCCTAGCCAGAACCAGGAGGTTGCCCCTGGAATAACAGGCAAACCTTCCACCCCCATCCCCTGAGGGATGGGGCACAGAGACCAGTATCAGCGGTCTCCACCACTTCAAGAACAGCTTACTGTGTTCCCCTTTAGGCGGGAAACACACACCTTTCCCTAAAAGTAGCCCTATATCAGAGCTTAGGCTCAAAGATCCTGTGCACAGACTGCTGTGCTCCTCTCTTCAAAACTGCTCACACACAACTGCTGCTTCTCACTGTTCAAAAACTCCCAACATTCTAACCTAACTCCCATCTGCAGATTCCAATGTGGCTCATGCAGTTTGCGATAGTTCTATGGTGATGTCATCCCTCAGTCTCAGCTGAGACTGAGAACAGAGTGAGACAGTGTGAAATCCATTTAATTGGAGTTTCACAAGCTGCCTTCCCTGCCTACCACTAGGTCTTACTGGGATTCTAGTAACTCCGGGTAACAGGGGGGTTACATGCTGCAGTCCTGCACCATTTTGGTTGCCCTTCTCTGGACTGCCTCAATTTGGTTACTGTCCTTGTGAAGGTGTGGCCTCCAGTACTGCACGTAGTACTCCAGATGGGGGCTTAACCAGTGTCTTGTAAGAAGGATTATTACCTCTCTCTTTTTTATTTTATTTTATTTATTTAGTTTTGTTAACTGGGTAAGTGCGCTAGTCAACAAGTGACTGTTTTCAGGCCGCGACCGGGAGGAATACAATTACAGACTACACAAAGAGTACAGCCAGATTATTAAGACAACGAGTACAAAAATGCAGAGAGAAATACATGGCAATGTAACATACATTAGTAAACAAAAATATACTTTAACACTTGATCATGGAACATACTCAAAAATGTGAATAGTAGAAGGCAGAAAATAAGAGAGGATAGGCATCAGTAGAAAAGACACAAGGAAGGGAAAACTGGCAAAAGGATGGAGGAGAGAGATTAAGTGGAAAGGAGGTGCCGTCAGATCACGGCAACAGCGGGTGAGGTACCAACCTGCGAGCCAGGCCTATGGAGCCGAAAGACAGCAGGCGAAGAGAGGGTGGTGAGGGGGGCTGCAGACGGCAACAGCGGTAGGAGGTGAGAAAATACAGCCGGTCTGGTGGAACCGAGACGGCAGGGCTTGGAGAGTGAGGATGCCGTGAGAGGGATGAGGCGGAGGAGTTATGGCAACAGCGGCAAAAGTGTCAAAGTCAAGCCGGAGCCAGTGGAACCAAGACGACGGGCAGGGTGGTGGGGCCGGTGAGCTGTGTGGGAGGCGGTGGTAGGTGGAGAGAGGTGACTAAGCACAGCCAGGAGGGTGGGGGACTAAAGAGGGGCATGGATGAGGTAGAACAGGTAAAGGTGAGTTTGGTGGGGAGTGGCAAAAGGGGAAGAGGATATAACAGAAGAAGGGAGGAAGAGAGCAGCAGTGGGTTAAGTGAGGAGAGGCTGTGAGTGAAGATAAGAATGTCATGGGTAGAATAGTGACTTACAATTGTCAAAGCTAACATTAGGCTTATAAAGAAACAGGTTAAGGCAACATTAATTACAAGGCACAAAATAAAATATTAATTACAAGGCACAGTATAGAACACTCATTTGGACAGGCAAAAGTGCTAGTCAATGAGGAAACAGTACAAATGCAGCGGATCAGGTAGGGTCAAAGCAAACACATTTGTCCATAGTAGTGAGGAAAGTCCTGAGTTTGCTCTTAAAAGTCACATGAGTGGAGACATCTCTTAGATCCTGAGGTAGTAGGTTCCATAGGTGGGGGCAGCATGATGGAAGGAGCCCATGCCCTTTTAGTCCGACAAAAGGGATGGATAGTAAGGTCTGATCAGCCGATCTAAGATTCCTTGTGGGAATGGCCGGCCTGAGGAGATCAGACAGGATAGCAGGCTTGGACGTCCTTAGGATGGAATCAACTAAATTGTACAGTAGTACTGCCTGGTAGAGGAAGGAAGAGCCAACCAAGGTCCTGATAAGAGACAATGATGCTTGCAGCTGAGGTGCTTTGGTTGCATACCTGCACACATTATTGAAGGTAGTATCCCATAGTTGCAGTGAAGATTTGGTGGCCAAGGACAGGATGGGACACCCATATGTGAGGTTAGCATTAGGATGCCTCTGGCTATCATCAATTTGCTTGAGGGGTGAGCAGGTATTTGGTTCTATAGGGAGCCCCAATTTGCAGTTAATTGACTTGAGGTTTCTAGCATAGCTTTCAGGTCCAAGGTTTGATCCAGGTGGATGCCAAGGTAACGAAAGGGCGACAGTTTCTATAGGGTCCCCATTGATATCAGAGACAGAGATGGTCAGAGTGACAGGATTCAAGCTGTGATTGGAGCCAAACATCATAACTTTTGTTTTATTTGTATTTAAAACCGAGCGTTGAGAGTTCAACCAGTGTTGTCAGCACGAAAATCTGCAGTGAGGGCAGCATTTAGATCCAGGACCTTATCAGGTGATAATAAATTACCAGGATCATCCATTAAAGAAGTGAGTGACCTGTGGTGACCAGCTCAGGAAGTTTATTGACGAATAATGAGAATAGAAGAGGCCAAGTATAGACCCTGAGGGACCCCAATGTTGATAACAGCACTGTCTGACATGGATGAATTAAACTTAACAGCTTGTGTTCTGTTGGAGGTAGCTGAACCAGGTAGTGACTGGGGAGAAGCCCAAGGTACTGAGGGTAGATAGCAGAGAATGGTCAACCAGATCGAAAGCTTTTGGTTAAGTCAATGAAGACTGCCCCCTGTTAACTTTCTCTCTATCCATATTGGTAACGATATCTGAAGTGAATTTTGTAAGTGCTGTCATGGTGCTGTGATGCTTTCTAAAACCATGTTGTGCTGAGCTTAGTAAATTGAATTTCTCAAGGTATTCAGTAATTTGTATGGATACTACTTTTTCCAGGATTTTATTCAGAACAGACAAAATAGCAATAGGTCGGTAATTTGATGTCATTTTTACTGCCTTCTTAAATACAGGAGTGACTCTAGCTGCCTCCAGACTTCAGGGACAATGCCATTGGAGAGATAGGGTGAAGATGTGTGCTAGGGGGCCAGAGATGTAGTAAGAGTCATTTTAGTAGTCTTGGTTCCAGGCCATCTGAGCCAGTACTGGTGTTTTCAGAGAGTGACCTGAGCAGCTTTAGGACCTGATGCCTAGACACTTCCCTGAAATAGAAGGGGTTGGTTGAGTTTGGGGTCCTTCAGATGCTGTGGGGTTAAACTGTGAAGCAGAGGATTGTGATGGAGGAAGCTGTGTAGGCAGATAAGTCAGAAAATTGTTGGTTAAAAGCATTTGCAATGGTAGTAGAATCATTGAGTGTACACCATGTAGGACCATATCTGAGGGAGTGACATCTTTGCAGAACCCAAGAAGGACTTAATGTGACCCCAAAACTTGCGAGTCATTGGAAGAATTAATCAGCAGGTTTTGCAGTATGTACTTTGGCCTGCCTGATGCATCTTTACAGTCATTTCTGTATTGTTTATACAGAATGAGATCTGACTTGCAGTCCAGTTTGTTTGTACTTTTCCATTGATTGTCTCTAACTTTTAACTTTTGAAGCAGGTCTTTTTCAGCCAATCGAATGCTGGCCTCTACCCTCCTTTTGACTGTAGGAGGTGCTTTTGGATGTTGCCAAATTCAGTCAGAAATGAATTGAGGCAGTATCAACATTGGTGCAGTATAAATGTTAGACCAGTCAACACAAGAGGGTCCAAATAGGAAGGCTTGTTTGTCCAGGGCGGCATGGTTTGAAAACCTAATCAGACGTGGTGGAGGGAGGAGGGTGGACAGGATCGCTATCGAGTAAGTGTGGGGGAATGATCAGTGATTGATTCAGTCAAGCACTGTGGCATCTAGTACATGATCAGGTCTGTGGTGAGGATCCAATCAAGTAGGGACCCTGGAGTGCTGAGTAGTAGTTCTGGTAAAGCCTGTGATAGTTTGGGTGTAGATTGTGCTTCTGTATTAGAGATTCAAGGATGCTGTGCTGTGGACCCAGCCAGTTAAGGTTCAGGTCCCCAAGGGTAGAGCCTCATTTGATTTACATTCTGGGAGACATATTGTAGCAAATTCTGAGACCACTCATCCTGCTTGTAGGTGGATTGTAGACACAAATGATGTGCAGCAGTTTTGAACCCAGTGCCAGGAGTAGCGTGCAGAGTTTACAAGGTGTTAGGGAATCAGTGCAGGGTAGGATGTTCAGGGATAGATGATTTTGTACATAATGCAACCCCCCCCTTGACCCAATACGGTCTTTCCTTAGAATGCTATAACCAGGCACAAGACAAGTGGCATCAGGCACCCAGGCTTCAGCCAAGTCTCTGATAGGCATAAAATGTCAGGGTTAATCAGTTTAGCCCAGGCTTCGAGCTCAGCCAGGTGACTCGTGAGACTCCGGATATTCATGTGGGCTATAACCAGACCCTTTTTTGTTGCAGCCGTTGCAGGGGGTGAAGCGCAAACCATAGGGCCCGGATTGGTTCAATATCTCCCGGCAAGCATAAGGAGCCGCCGGGCAAGGTGAGAAAGTAGGTTGGCGAGAGAGAGTGCCTAGCTGGCGTTTGGGTCACGATAGTTCAAGATAGGAGTGGATAGACAGATAGATACAGCCCTTTGATGAGGATAGAGTGAGCAGGGGTAGAATTCGAGTAATAGTACAGCAGGATGTTAGAAAACCTGAAGTCACTATCATTGTTAGCGCAGGGATAAGTAGCAAGAGATGTACAAGTTGCTAGCCAGTTTAGACATAACAGGAGAGACAGGAGTATAAGTGGTGAAGTTTTAGAGGTGAGAGGAGGGTTCATTAGGGGGAGACTGGGGTGCAGCACCATATCTGAAGTGGCCAGTTTCACAGAAGAAACTATGTTGCTATCTGAATACCCTGATCACGTAAATGACCTAACCTAAAAGTTAAACTTCAGCATGATTTGTGTAATTTGTCGACTTCCAAAGCGTAATATTAAAACTACGATGCTGACGAATATTTAATTCAACGTTTCTGCCAGCCCTCCTGTGCTTGCATGGCGGGGTCGCGCAATTTAATAGTTTCAGGATACTGCTTTAACAGTCAATAACAGAATAAATTATTTAACAAAAGCTGTAGTAATGACATTTTGAGAGTGCTGAGGTGGCCCTGCTTATATACACACACTGAAAACTAATGGCAATTAATGCTCTAATGCTTTAAAACAGTTATGAGAACAATCTTATTTGCTAATATTAAGATTTTCCAGAATTAAGCAGTAAATTTTGAATGAGAGAAGTTCGTACTGTAGAGCCATGGCATTTCAAAAGAAACTGGCCAATAGGAGCACACAGTCAGGAGACCAACCAATCAGGTTGCAGAGGTAAGAAAGCACTGCTTTCCGCTGGTCAAAAAGTTACCATACCTGTCATTGTTGCTGGCTGGAGAGGGTGGTGTGGGTGGTGGCTTTGAAGGTGCCGGTCGCCTCGCTAAAAGGTCTTGGAGGGCTATGGTTGCTTGCAGGCTTTTGTGGTCTCCGGTTTTGGAGGTGCCACTCGGGCTGCTGGCAGAGGCACAGTTAGGAGTCTTATGACTTGTGATACCCCTACTAATTCACCCCAACATCCCCCTAGCCTTACCTACTGCTTTAGTGGTCTGCTTGGATGATTTCAGGTCAGTCATCGGTGATGATGATGCCCGAGTCACTTTCTTCCTTTGTGACTGCCTGCAACTCCCCTCCCAGCCTATAGGTGGCTTCAGGGATTCTCTTCCCTATGTGCATGATCTTGAACTTCTTTGCATTAAACTCCAGTTGCTACTCTTTTTTTATTTTCCTATTTTTTTCCCTTCGGTCACAATCTGTGGAGCCTCTCTCGGGCATCCTGCCTGTTCCTGCCCCGGCTGAAGTCTTCCTGCCTGAGCCTCCTCTCTCCTCCTCTCAGCCCACACAACTGGCACCCCCAGCTTAAACTCTCTGGGGTGGGGTCGCCTCCCCCTTGGGTGTTCTATACAGTCAGTCTCTGGCTTGTGGGTGAGAGCCTGGGTGGAGAACACTGGAAGGCCAGGCAGAATAGACCCGGCAGTGGGCATGGGGACAGATTCCATTGCCTACTCCGCAGACCGGTGTTTTCCCTGTTCTGGTGTGCAACCCTTCCTCCTGTGCGTGGTGCACGTCCCTTACACTACGGTACACAGCAACCCTACCAAACGTCAGCCACGCTATGTACATGCTGCCCTGTGTGCTGCAGCACCTCCAGTCTCCACCTGGAGCAGCTGGCACACTGAGCAATGCCCTGTCCTCCCCCCAGGGAGGAGAGCAGCCCAGCAGGTGCTCAATCCTCACCCGCCCCTGCCGATCCCCGGCACACGAGCTTGCTCCCGAACTCGGGTCACCGGCGTAGCATGAGGTGTGGCATCCAGCACATCAACCCTCAGCACCACCGGGCCGGGCTGCCACTTGCCACTTTACCGACCATTTTGCTAGTTTATCCAGATCTCTTCTTATTCTGCCCACCCCATCTGGATCATCTACTCTGTTGCAGATCTTGGTGTCATCTGCAAACAGATAAACCTTACCTTCCAGTCCATCTCCAATGTTACTGATGAAGATATTGAAGAGGAATGGCCTCAGGACTGATCCCTAAGGTACCCCACTTCTGACTTGCATCTCTTCTGACTATACAGTTTACCACCACCACTCTCTGTTTTCTGCCTGTCAACCAGTTTGCCACCCAGATGACCAACTTCTGACCCACCCCAAGCCCACCCAGCTTATTAATCAATCTTCTGTGTGGAACAGTATTGAAAGCTTTGCTGAAGTCAGGCTAGGCGACATCAACTGCCCCCCCTTGGTCCACCACTCTGGTTACCCAGTCAAAGAAATCTATGAGATTATTTTGACAGACCTTCCTTTTGTAAACCCATGCTGTCTTGGATCCTGTGCTCCTATGGATTCTAGGTGTTGCACTATCCTTTCCTTAAGGAGTGCTTCCATAATCTTGCCCACTACTGAGGTGAGACTGACTGGTCTGTAGTTCCCTGCCTCCTCCCTGCTACCACTCTTGTGGAGCAGGATCACGTGAGCCCTTCTCCAGTCTTCTGGGACCTCTCCTGTGCTCAGAGACTCACTAAACAGTTCTGATAATGGCTGTGCTAGTTCTACCCTTAGCTCCTTTAGTACCCTGGGATGTATGCCATCAGGTTCCATTGCCTTGTCCACCCTGAGCTTATCGAGCTCTTGTAGGGCTCTTTCTTTTTTGAAGGCACTAGTGCACACCTTCCTCCCCCTGTGTCCATGGTGCTGAGCTGTTGACCCTGCCCTATCTTCTCTTCAGTAAATACTGAGCCAAAATATCTATTTAAGATAGATGCTTTTACATGGTCCTCCTCCTAACACGCCCCCCTTATCTCCTTTGATCTTAGCAATACCCCCTCTGGACTTTCTCCTTTCAATAATGTATCTATAGAAAGTCTTGTCACCTTCTTTTATTGTTTGCGCTAGTGTTTCCTCAGTTTGGGACTTTGGCTGCCTCACTGCCTTCCCTGCTTCCCTTAGGGAAGTTTTGTATGCCTCCCTATCTTCATCCCACTGTTTTCCCTTATATTTCCTGAAGGCCAGCCTTTTGGCTCTGACCTTTCTGCTACTGTTTTGAGAACCAAAGTGGTTTCCTTTCTTCTTTTGCACTTCCTTTTCTCTCTAACACAATGGGATGTTGCTTCAAGTATTGCATCCTTAATGCTTGCCCACTTTGCCTGTACCCCCTCACCTGTATTTCTTCTTGCCAGGGCTAGCTTAACTCTGTTGGCCATCTTATCAAAGTCAGCTCTTCTGAAGTCACATATTTTTGCCTTGGAATGGGATGATTTAGTTGTAGTGGCCAAATTGAACCATACCATGTGATGGTCACTGGCCCCAAGCTGACCTTCTACCTGGAGATCTGTAATCCTTTCCATGTTAGTCAGTTCTAGATCTAGGAGTAGGAGTTTGAAGAAGGTTGTGCAATACCTACTTAAAGTCTTTTTTTGAGTGAGGATAGGAAGGTTAGGAATATAAAAAGCAGTTGCTCAATCTATCTAAACGTGTACAACAAAGGGGTAAAGGAAATTAAGAAAAGAGTGTTTTGCACTGATAGAGGGGGAAGAGGGGAGACTTGGGGGAGTGTTTGGTATCCTGCATCTGGAAGGGTGGGGGGTTGCTGGTGGGCAATGACAGCAATGGGTAGGGTGGTAGGTTGCAACAACTGTGGTGCACCAATTTTTCTAAAAATTGCCTGGAGTGTGGGAGGATGTTTAGTGTGCAACCACATAGAGAAACTTAGAAAGGAGATTGAGGGTCTGCAGGAGGAACTAAGACAGACAAGGCAGACTGGGGGTGGGTTTAGCCCAATACTGGAGGGAGGAAGAATGGGAGATGAGGGGGGCGCTTTAAACCAACATTGGTGAGGAAAGGGTCAGAAGAAGGGAAGCAGGGACAAGGGGGCCCAGGCCAGGAAGAACGATTGCCGAGGAAACCAGGTCAGCAGACAAAAGACAAATGGAAGGAGGAGATAGGGACTTGTGAAGGGAGGCGAAGAAGTGGCGAAAGTCATGGAGTGGAAAGGAGAGAACAGGTTACAATGAAGAGAGAGGGAGCGGGCATTTGTGAAGAGTCTTCTGAAAATTGTTTTGCACTGCTAGGGAGGAAGAAGATGGAGGAGGGAAATGATGAAATTAGAGGAGTAATTGATAAATGCCTGGACCAAATCGGAGTGGGGGAAGTTCTGCTGGGAGAATTGCAACTGGGGCAAAAGGGGGAAATAATGTGCAGGAGGAAGAAGAGCCAGAAATGAGAGAGGTAGTTGGCTGGAAGCAAGCAGGGAGTAAGAGTGGTGGAATCTTAGTGCTGGGGGACTCAGTACTAAGAGGAGTCAGGTGGGGCAGCAAGAGGGAGAGGCACAGTCGCATTTGAGTGGAGGCCATGCCAGGAATGACAGCAGAAAGGGTTTGGCAATCTGTTCTGAAATATGCTAGAAGGGGTAGGGACAAGCCTCATTTAATTATACATCTTGGGACAAATGACCTGGCTGACAAGACAGTAGATATAGTCCAGAGGAGGTTTGAGGAACTAGGACAATTATGTGAGGGGGCAGGAAGATCAGTAACTTTTTCCGAGATACTTCCAGTGCCCAAGGCAAGCACAACAAGAAAGCTGAGAATAAAGGAATTTAACAGATGGCTAAGAACCTGGTGTTGTGCTAAAGGGTATGGGCTGTTGGTGGGTGGGAGGGACCTGGGAGGACAGTAGTCTCTATGCCAAGGACAGACTACACTTGAGTGAGGAGGGAAAGAAAGTGTTGAAACAGAGGATGGAGGAGTGCATAGAGGAAGTAGGGAATTTAAACTAGAAGTGGGGGGTGGTTGGGAAACCATATGAACTTACCCCCCATAACAGTGACAAAGGACAAATGGAAAGTACTATTGGTGATGCTAGTAAAGGAGGGCAGGATGGGGGGGTGGAAGGTGGTTACCCTTAATGCTAGGAGCCTTGGGAGGAAAACTGCAGAGCTACATGTGCTCATGGCAGAGGGAGAGGTGGACATTGCAGCCATCACAGAAACATGGGCCACCCAATACAATGACTGGGACCTGTCTGTACCAGGGTACAGGTTATTTCGTAGGGACAGGGTGATTGGGAAAGGAGGGGGTGTGGCACTATATGTGAAGGAAGAACTGAAGTGTGTAAGGGAGGAAGGGGAGGAGGGTAGTGCGGAGTCACTCTGGATGCAAATCCAGGATTCCAAGAATAGGATTCTTAGAATGGGAGTGATGTACAGGCCACCATCTCAGATGGAGGAGTTAGACAGAGAACTTTTGGGACAGATCAGGAGGACCTGCGAGAAGGGTAGTGTGGTGATTGAGGGGGACTTCAACATGCCAGGAGTGGACTGGAGTACCTCAACCACCAGGAACAGAAGGGAGCAGGTACTGCTGGATGCCTTCCAGGACAGCTTCCTGCTGCAAATGGTCAGTGAACCAACCAGGTTAGGGAATACCCTTGACCTTGTGCTGGCAAATGGGGACTTTAGAGAACTTACAGTGGAGGAACCACTGTCAGGGAGTGACCACCACTCAGTATGGCTCACATTGGATATGGGCAAGGAAGGAGTGGAATCTGGCACAAGAGTGCAGGACTTCAGGAGGGCTGACTTTAGGAGGATAGGGGAAGTGGTAAAAGGGTACCTGGCCAGAATTCAATCTAGCATGGACACTAACCAGAGGTGGGAGCTCATAAAGCTGGGGATAGTGGAGGCAACCAAAACCTGCTACAAGGCCCAGAGCAAGAAGGCTAGGGCTAAGAAACCAAGCTGGTTGAGCAAGGAGATCATGGAAAAGGTAAGTAGGAAAACAGCTACCTTTAGGAAGTACAAGAAAACAGGGAGAGGAGAGGAGAGGACAGGGAGGAGTACTTGACGGAATCGAAGGAGGTGGCAAGGACAGTAAGGGGAGCCAAGGCATCTACGTAACTCAGGCTGGCACAAGGCATTAAGAAGGGGGAGAAGGACTTCTTTAGGTACATCAGGGAGAAAAGGAGCTGTAAGGACCACATAGTAAGGGTTAGGAAGGAGGGGGGTTGGGTGGAAGCAGGAAAGGAGTAAGGCAGAAGCACTAAATGAGTACTTCACAGGTATTTACTAAAGAGAAGAGGAGAGTGACACCCAATGGGGGAGAAATGGCAGAAACGGGGGAGAGGGGGTGACAGATGGGGAAATCAAGGAGGGTAGAGTTCGGGAGGGTTTGAAGGCACTGAGGGTGGATAAGGTGCCAGGCCCAGATGGCATCCACCCCAGGGTACTGAAGGAGCTGGCAGAGGTCCTTGTAGGACCTTTGGCAGACCTATTTAATGCCTCACTACATTCAGGGTATGTACTTCAGGACTGGAGGATGGCTCATGTGTTTCCCCTCCACAAGAGTGGCCCCAAGGATAAACCAGGAAACTACAGACCAGTGAGCCTCACATCCATCATCGGTAAGCTAATGAAGACTATCCTGAAGGAGAGACTGGTGGCCCTCCTAGAGGCCAAAGGTCTACAGGACAGCAGACAGCATGGCTTCATATGGGGCAGATCCTGCCAAACCAATCTGGTGGAGTTCTATGACTAGGGTAACTAGGCAACTGGACAGGGGCCATGCAGTGGATGTCCTGTATCTGGACTTCAGTAAGGCATTCAACTCAGTGCCGCATGGAAGGCTGGGAAGTAAGTTAGTAGGCACAGGGGCAGGTGCAAAGCTGGTGAGATGGGTAGGAAACTGGCTTCAGGGAAGGCAACAGAGGGTGGTGGTGGGTGGGGAGCTCTCACACCCAAGGGCAGTGACGAGCAGTGTTCCACAGGGCTCGGTGTTGGGACCAGTGTTGTTTGGGATATTCATTGCAGACATATCATTGGACATCAAGAGCAAGATCAGTCTGTTTGCTGATCATACCAAGGTAGGAGTGGTGGTGGTGGATGACCTAGAGGGATGATAGGGGTTGCAGGATGATCTGGCAAAGCTTGAAACCTGGTCAGACACCTGGCAACTGGGGTTTAATGCCAAAAAGTGCAAGGTGCTGCATTTTAGAATGAAGAACCCAAGGAGGAGGAGTTACCAGCTGGGGAGTGCAGCTAGCCCAGACAGAGGAGGAGAAGGATCTGGGGTCTTCATTACAGGGTCAATGAACAACTCGGCACAATGTAGGAAGGCAGCTGCAAAGGCCAACAAAATGCTGGGTTGTATTGCAAGGGGTATATCCTCGAGGAGGGCGGAGGTGATTCTGCCACTGTATAGGTCATTAGTTAGACCGCACCTGGAGTACTGCGTGCAGTACTGGCGCCCGTATCTGAACAGGGACATTAAGTTACTGGAGGGGGTGCAGCGCAGGGTGACAAAGATGATCAAGGGGCTGGGGGACTTATCATACGCGAGGAGGCTGAGGGAGTTGAACATGTACTCACTGGAGGAGAGGAGGGACGGGGGTGACATGATTGAAACCTTTAAGTACATGAAAGGAATAAACAAGACAGGTACAGAGGGGCTGTTCAAAGTAAGGGAGGGGAGGAACACCCGGGACCATGATATGAGACTGGAGGGAGGAAGGTTCAGGAGGGAGATGAGGAGACACTTTTTTACAGAGAGGGTGGTGGCTGGGTGGAATGCATTACTTGCAAAAGTGGTATCCAGTAGAACAGTGGACTGCTTCAAAAGGGGATTGGACAGGAAAAGGGGGGGTCAATGATGAGGAAGGGTGGAAGGGAGGGGCAGCTGCAGAATAAGGGGTGCTAGCTGCACATTCGAGCAGGCTTTATAGACCTCCAGGCCTTTATCTGCTGGCAAATTTCGTATGTTCATATGTTCGTAGGTGTTTAATATGAGCAATATTCCTCAGATGGTAAAATGCAGATTTGATGACGGCCGACACCTACAATTTAAGGGTCAGTCCGTTATCAAAAATAACACTCAGATTGCCCACCCGGTCAGAGGTCAATAACTGACTGTACCCAAGCCGAAGCTCTGAAGGCTGCCCAACTGACCCCTCAGCCCAATGACCTGGGTTCATTACCAACACTTCAGCCTTGTCAGGGTTCAACTCCAGCCAGTTGGCACTCATCCATTCCTGTATTTTGGCAAAGCAGTTGTTAAATACCGAGACAGTAACCTCCTGGTCAGGCACAAAGGACATGTAGAGCTGAGTATCATCTGCATAGCAGTGAAAACTCAGCTCATACTGCCTCACAATGTCTCCCAATGGCAGAAAATACACAGCAAACAACATGGGGGTTAGCACAGGGCCCTGCGGGACCCCACATGGCAGGGAGACCAGGTCCAAGGAAAAAATCCCAGATACCACTCTCTGCGACCTGCCCGTGAGGAAAGAATGGAACCATCTGAGGACCATACCAGACAGTCCACAGATGAACCGCAGGTGCTCCAGTAGCACACCATGGTCCACGGTATCAAGTGCTGCAGAGAGATCAAGGAGAACCAAGATGGAATGAGTCCTCTGATCTCTCGCTAACCAGGGGAATGGCACAACCCAAGCTTTAGATTGTTGAGCATATGAGGATTCCAAGCAGCAGCAACACCCCAGATCAGCTGTGCCATTGAATGAGAAACAGCTACATTTATCTTCTCTCAAGACTTTTCAAGAGTTTCAAGGTTTTCTGTTGGGGCTGCAATTCTGCATAGCAGACTGTGGCTGCCTGGTTCCAGGGAGCACCCCTAAATTAAAATTGTGCCTGTTAAGCTGCATCTTTTAAATTGACTAACCTGCCTTACCCATTTCCATTTGTGGACTGGGAGTCACTTCTGCCTTGCTAGGGTGTTTGGCACAGGTAGGTACATTTTGCTTATTTCTGGGGTAGTGTAGGGCTTCGGGGGGGATTTCCCTTGGCTTTTGCATTGGTTGTCCCCACCCCAGCTTCAGGTTTCTGTGGGGGGAACTTATTCCTTGGGGGATTTTGCCTGGCTTTTCTCCTGTAACATGTTCCTTGGGCAACGTTTTCATTGCTGAGCTGCTGGGGGTTTAGTCACTTGGCTAAGTGCTTGTGTTATCTGTTACTGTATTTTTCTGACTTGTGTTGCGATCAAAGGGTCTTAGTAGGTTCTCTCGACCTCAGCCCTCTGAATGCTTTTGCCTGGCTGCCATTAAACCGTGGTGATGGTTGGGTGCATGCTTCTTCCTCAGTTCGCTTTCCCATGCTTGGTTTTCGCATGCCAGAGGGTGCATGCAGATGCATATAGCACAGCATGTTAGCGCATGCAATCACCTATCTTTAACATTGCACAAACCTGTTTGTGTGCCCGCAAGTGCGCATACGCCTGCACTTAGCATGCTAACATCACATAGGAGGTTGTGATGTCGTGTGTCCTCCCGCTAGTGAGAACTCCTAGTCAACTTTCTCTGGTCACGCTAATCCTTGCCTGCAGCTTCAGTTTGAGAGCCTTCAGTGCAGGCAAGCTAATTGGGCTGATTATTATTTTTCTCTGCTAGTTACTGTACTGCAATACTTTTTGGTGTTCACAGTTATAAACATATACTTGGCACCATGGCTCATCAGAGACCATTAATTATAAAATGATGTAAGACCTGCAAAAAGGTGATGAGGCCCTCCCCCATGGATTCCTATTGCCCTAATTGTGTTACTCAGCATAATGTTTCCCTAACGGTTCCCCTCAGCTAGTCCTCCAAGCTGGGGGAGGAGGCAGTTGGTTCTTCAGTTGGCAGTGGCAGAGCAAAACTGCAAAAATCCTTTTTTCGCTTTCTTATAGCTTTGGGGCCCCAATGTTCTGAAGGATATCTCAGCAGACACACCCAACTCAAACCGGGCCCTCAGCTCGGGGCACACAAGCACATCCAGATGTGTTGCAGCAAGAAAAGGCTGTGGAGACAGAAGTGCTGGCAGACCCCAACCCTGACTACTTAGAAGGTCAGGATGAGGATTTTGGGAATCTTGGGGAAGCTCCTGACCTTCTCTACTATATCTAAAATCTACTCGACATGTAATCCTTTTATGAATTTCAATAAACTTTAAATTGAAAACAAAAATTGCTCTTTGATGAAGAGGATGTCTCCTCCGGGGAGGACGAAGAGGAAAGGGAGTGGACGAGCCCAGGTCAAGGATTTTGATCCCTCCCCTATCTGACAAGTCCTTGTCTTTTTTGATAGCTGAGGTGTGTAGATCCTTACAGCTCCAGGAGGAAAAGGCTCTTCTGCCTCATTCTATCAATTTAAACATAACTTTAAGTTGTATTTACTGTCTTTTGAAGTCTGCAAATGTTTAGTCCAATTTTGTTCCATGCATTAATTTTGTTTGTTTATTCTGTTATATGTTTCTCGTTTATTGTCAGGTCAGGCCTGAAAAGGACTAGTTCCAGTGCTCAAAAAATGGAGTTCAATTCTGTCTATATCCTCTTCTCCTTCAAAGTGTTTCCCAGTTTTTATTCACTGTTACCAAACTATTGAGCAAGAATGGGCAGATATGGATCAGAGAAAGTATCTTCCCAAACCAAAGATACGTCCTTTTCCATTTTTAGAGGAAAAATCTCGACGGTGGGAAGCTCCATCACTGGCAGGAAAAGGATGTCTTTAATTCAGTCAAACACACTGCTCTGCCTATCGAAGACTCTCTGGCTTTAACAGATTCCCACGACAAACAGGTGGATGCCACATGTTGGAGGGCTTCTGCCTCTAATGGCACAAACCTATATACTTCTTACGCCTCCTTTATTTTTGCCAGAGCCTTAAACCTGTGGGTCACTACTCTGGGCAGTTACATTTCTCCTGATTCAGGAGAAGCGAGCATTTTGCAGTTGGGTGCCATGGCCTCCATGTTTCTAGGTGATTCCAGTGGAGAATTTGTGCATGTTGGCCGTTCAGTCTACCACATTATATCAGCCATGCAGGGAGTATGGCTTAGGCATTGGGTCGCTGGTCAAGCTTCAAAATCTAAGCTGTTTAATCTCCACTTTGAGGGAGGCTTGCTGTTTGGTTCCAGCCTGGAATCTATTTTAAAGGATATACAGGAAAAGAAGGGCCATCTTCCAGTGTCAAAACAACAGCATAAGACGACCTCAACCCAAAGAAGTCAAGGTGACAGCTGGCATAGGCAGTCTCGAGGGTTTAATCCCTTTTGGAACTTCAATAACCAGAGAAATAGAGGAGCCTACTTGGGTAACAAGGGTTACAGTAATAGATGGTCCCTGGCCAGACGCCGAGCAGGAGGCCCAGCCCAAAGGCCTGGTGCCTCAAAATGAGGGTATGAAGGCCCATCCCCACCCCCACCCCCCTTCTTTGATGGAAGACTACAAGACTTTTACTCAGTATGGACTCAAACAATGTCAGTAGCCTGGGTTTTGGAATTCTATACTGGCTGAGCTGCTCCCGTGGCATGGAGAGCTGGGACATGGAGCAGCTCGGCCAGTGGCAATGGAGATCAAGGTTCTAATCCTGGTCTTCCAACTTTTGCCACATTGGGACTTAGTTTTTTTTTTCTTTATGAGGGGCCATGGAAACACTATTTCATGGCCCCACAAATTTTAACTTTGCCTGTGGTCCGCTCCCCCCAGAGTGAGAATCCTTTAGCGTCAGGAGGTGCAGGGGGCGATGCCCCACCCCTGCAAAAATAAAATCGGGGGCGATGCCCCACCCCTGCAAAAATAAAATCGGTGCCTTTTTTACTGCATGCACCATGCCAACGCTATTCTTGTCAGCACTCTTTGGAGCCAGTGCCCTTATCGGGATGACCTGCTTATTCGTGCACCGACATTGCCCCTGGTGAGGAGGTTGGTGTTCAGGACTCTGGAGATGCTTGAGTCCCACGGCTGGGTGATGAACCAGGAGAAAAGCTCTCTCAAGTCATCTTAGACCCTGGAACACCTGGAGACAGTCTTCAATGTGAAACAAGGAAAGGTCTTCCTCTCGCCTTCCTGAAAGGAGACTTTATTTATGGAAGCTCAGTGGCTCCGGTCTCAGTCATCAACCTCTGCCCTCAGCCTGCTACGCTTCTTGGGCCTCATGTCATGTTTCTCTGTAGCAAAGTGTTTTTTGCAGGGTATATCCTATGTGAAATTGGTACAGGTGGTGCTTACAGGGTTTACAGTTTTATCTATCATTAGGCTAAGCTTTCAGGGCAACTGCATTTGTTGTTGGTTGATTGTTTCTGCTCTTACCTCCTTGCTTTTTGTCTGTGGTTCTTCTTTTTTGGCAGGGGAAGGGCCCACCACCCACCCCCATCCCCAATCACCCCATACTACACTTCTTTTATAGTGTAGCACAGTCGTGACATTTCCTGTAGCAAAGCAGGAAGGGGAGGGGAGGATCAGAGGGGTGTCCACACAGTGACCTCACTTACAGGGGCACAAGTAATTTAACTTGTTATAACAAGTTATACAAAAAAAAAAATTAAACTTTTGCTTTCACTTTCCTCATTCTAATTATTCAGACCAGGTTATAAATCTGGCAACTCAAGTGTAATAGGTATTATTAACTGCAGGCACTGCTGGACACTTTTCAAAAGGGCAGTTATACAGGATTTAGGACACTGTCCTACATGTTGAACCATTGGAGATCTAAGGGCTCAGCTCCAGGCAGCATGGGCAGAGATTGCATGCCTCAAATCGCATATCCAGGAGGAAATTTATTATAAGACCCACCTACCATTTCCCCAAAATCCAAGTGAAGCACCTCGACCACAGACAGTAGTTGGTCCAGGAGGCTGGCAGGTGATTATGAGGGGCAAATCGAGTGCCCCATCACTCAGTACTCTACAACGTATCACCTCCTCAAACCATATGCAAACTACAAGCAGGTATCTGCCTCTATTTCCAAAATCAAATAAAGGGGCAGAGGACACTGCAGAGCAGGACACTGCAGCACAGGAGCTAGCACAACAAAACTCATGTAAAACAGGGACCAAAACAAATAAAAAGCGACAAAAAAACCCACTTCTGATCATAGGAGACTCCATGATTTGGGGAGTTGATGCATACCTCCAGCCAGGGGTAATGGTCAGATGTCTTCCAGGCACATCAGCGTGGAGAGACACTGACCGCATTGCTAAAATTGTGCAGAAAGCAGGAGAAAACATCGATGTCCTGGTACACATAGGGACTAACGATCTCTCAAGCCGGTCAGTTGTGGAGACCAAGGAACACCTGACCAAGCTGGGAGACAAACTGTCATCCATTTCGTCCAGCATCTCCTTCTCTGAGATCCTGCCAGTCTGGGAGATAGGGTCAGATGGACGGAAGATGAGAGAAGAAGTGATAGGGGAGCTAAACATGTGGCTCAAGGGCTGATGCCATGAAAAAGGGCACAAATTTGTAGGTAACTGGCAATAGTTTTGGGAGAGAAAGTTATTTAAATCTGATGGACTGCATCTGACTAAGGAGGAAGTCAGTGTATTGGGGCAGAAGTTTGACATCTTTGCAGAATATTTAAACTCGCCAATGGGGAGAGGGGTGCAGCACCTGATACATCGAACAGAAAGAACACCCCCCCCCCCAGCTAGTGACCAAACAGGAGTTCAGCATGTTTGTAGTTCATTTGCATCACCAGGTAAGGAAAAAGGTCCGGCCCCCCATGTGACGCGCAGGGGAAATGCCGGACCTCGTCCAAGAACTAACACATTGAAATCTGGCAAATGGAAAATGATGTACACAAATGCCCACAGTCTGGGAAACAAGATCCCAGACCTGCAGGCAACAGTGGCAGAGGCTAAACTGGACATAGTAGCCATTAGCGAGACATGGTTCACCAGTAACCACATTTGGGAGACTTCAGTACCCGGCTATGTACTGTTCTGAAAAGACCGAGGTGCAAAAAGGGGGGGGGGGGAGTAGCCCTTTATGTCAATGACAATATCAAAGCTACAGAAATTCAGAATACACATAGGGAGCCAGAAGAACTGTGAGTCACCATGGAAACAGGAAATGGGACAGCCATACGAACTGGGGTTGTCTACAGGCCTCCAGACCAGGGAGGGGACATAGACACATTACTGTTAGAAGATATACAGAACATGACAGCTAAAGGGGAGGTTCTGATAAAGGGAGACTTCAACATGCCAGATACAGATTGGTCAATACAGACAGGAACATCCACCAGAACTAGACACATAGTGGATTCCCTGTTGGGGGAGGGCCTCAAACAACTGGTACAACAACCCACAAGAGACAGGGCTATCCTAGATCTAGTAATGACTAATGGGGAAAGGATCACAGAACTCAAGGTAGAAGGTCACCTGGGAGCCAGTGACCATCATACGGTATGGTTCAATTTGGCCACTACAGCTAAATCATCCCATTCCAAGGCAAAACTATGGGACTTCAGAGGAGCTGACTTTGATAAGATGGCCAACAGAGTTAAGCTAGCCCTGGCAAGAAGAAATACAGGTGAGGGGGTATAGGCAAAGTGGGCAAGCATTAAGGATGCAATACTTGAAGCAATATCCCATTGTGTTAGGGAGAAAAGCAAGAGCAAAAGAAGGAGAAAACCACTTTGGTTCTCAAAAAACAGTAGCAGAAAAGGTCAGAGCCAAAAGACTGGCCTTCAGGAAATATAAGGGAATGCAGCAGGAAGAAGATAAGGAGGCATACCAAACTTCCCTAAGGGAAGCAGGGAAGGCAGTAAGGCAGGCAAAGGCCCAAACTGAGGAAACACTAGCATAAAGAGTAAAACAAGGGGACAAGACTTTCTATAGATACATTAGTGAAAGGAGAAAGTCCAGAGGGGGTATTGCTAAGATCAAAGGGGATAAGGAGGAGTGTGTGGAGGAGGACCAAGATTTTTTTTTTTTTTTTTTTTCATTTTATTTTATTGAAATTTCGGAATTACAATCCTTTGAGTCGAAGACTCCTTTGCAAAGGCTCCACGTCAATACAAAACAGAAAAATGACCTAAAGACAAATTGTATATTGCTTACTACGCAAAACATTACATTGACAAATTTTAGATGGTTACTCCGTACAGGATAATTTACATTGCTTGGTTAGTATCTCTAGGGTTGTTAAAGGACCCTGGGCCATTATGATGAAGTGGGACTGGTTACCAATTCAGAGGCCAGTACCAAGCCGGGAGTTTGTGTTTTAGGTACCGTTAGTTATGCTGGGCTTGGTTTGGAGTTATGGGAAATGCTAGCTTTCTATCACCTACCGAGTTAGGGAGGACTGATGGTAACAGCCACATGTCTCCGAGTCAAGGAGAAATCTCTTGATACCATTTTTAAATAGGCCAAGGCTAGGGGCCAGGGAGATGGAGGAAGGAAGTTTATTTAGCCAGAGGAGAGCACGATACCGGAAAGACCTTTGCCCTAACGTAGTCCTACAGTGGGGGACTAGGAGTGGGGTGTTAGCCAGGTACCTAGGGGTGCTCCTGTGATGTTAAAGCATCTATTCTAAATAGATACTTCTGCTCAGTATTTACTGAGGAGAAGGTAGGGTAGGGCCCACAGCTCAGCACCATGGACACATGGGGGAGGGAGGTGTGCACAAGTCCCTTCACAAAAGAAGGGGTCCTAAAAGAGCTCACTAAGCTCAGGGTGGACAAGGCAATGGGACCAGATGGCATACATCCCAGGGTACTAAAGGAGCTAAGGATGGAACTAGCAGAGCCATTATCAGAACTGTTTAGTGAGTCTCTGAGCACAGGAGAGGTTCCAGAAGACTGGAGAATGGCCCATGTGATCCCACTCCACAAGAGAGGTAGCAGGGAGGAGGCAAGGAACTACAGACCGGTCAGTCTTACCTCAGTAGTGGGCAAGATTATTGGAGGTACTCCTTAAGGAAAGGATAGTGCAACACCTGGAATTCATAGGAGCACAGGATCCAAGACAGCATAGGTTTACAACAGGAAGGTCCTGTCAGGACTTCCGGTGCAGCTTCCGGCTAGATGGCAGCATAACGTGTGGGCTCCCGATCCGCTCCCCGACTATATCTTATTTAAACTAGCCATTACTGATAAATCCTAAATAATTTAATCACTGAGGTTCTATGGCAGCCAGTGAATCTCAGGGGAGCTCAAATCTCTACGCAGCAATTCAACTGGAGACTGAGGTTTCCGAGGGGGAGGATACAGACTCTGGGGCCTCCGGATCCTTTCCTCAAACAGCCAGAATTAAAACTTACAAAAAAGACAAAACTAAACTGCCACATACTAACCAGATGGAATCCAAACTGGACAAAATATTGCAGGAGCTCAAGGAGTTTAAGATGGACTTCCACGCTTTCAAACAGACCCAGGAAGAGCTCTCAGACCTACATGCTATGGTCTCCTCCCTGGATCTATGTGCACAAGAGCAGGCCTCTGCTACCATGCAGTTGCAAAATGCCTTGAACCAGGTGGTCCATCTTTGTCAATTAACAGTAGAGCATCAGGAGAACGCTGAAAATCACAGCCACCGTAACAACCTTAGGCTCTATGGGGTCCCTGAAAATAGCAAGGGCAAAAATCTCCAAGCATTTGTAACCATGCTCCTCAGAGAAAAGTTAGAGTTAGAAGCTGATCTAGATCTTGAGATTGAGTGAATCCATAGAGCCCTGGGCCCAAAACCTACTCAGACATCAGCTTGCCCTAGATCCATCATAATTAAATTTTTCCGGTATCAAACAAAGGAGATGATTCTTGAACAAGCATGGGCCAAATCTAAGCTCTTTTATGGGGATATCCACATATTTTTAGACAATGACTATGCTCCAGCAACAATGCAGAGGAGGCGGGCCTTTATTCCCTTATTCCCTCTACTAAGACAGCAGCAACTTAAATTTCAGATCCCCTACCCCAGCAAATTAATTGTCCAATTTCCTAACAGACAACAGACGTATGACAACGTGCAAGAGGCATGTGAGGACTTGAAACATAGAGGGCTTTACTATACCAGCTTCCGTTTGTCTCCATCAGAAGCCCCCAGAGGATCATGGCCTGCCCAAGATTATTTATACTCGAATGTAGCCAAACCAACAAGCCACAATAGACTCAATTAAACAAATGTTGGCACAGTACTCCAGACAATCCAGTTGACTTTGATTCCCTTAAGGAGTGCGCAGTGAGTACCTGGTTGGGAGCTTGTGGGGGACTTCGGAATGAGCTGACCCCTGTTCGGGTATATGGGGGGTTTGGGGGACAAGTATGGGGGGATGCCGGATGGAGGAGAGCACTGTCCACCTATTGCTACACCAGATTATGGGGAGGCTGGGGGTTCCCGCCCTAAGGGACCTGTATGTATTACAAAATTTTGGAACTAGATGATTTGCGGGCATCCTTCTGTTCTAACTATAAAACACCAAGAATCTGATGATGGGGGGGTGCCGCTGAGTTGCCTGGGGTAGGTGGATATTGGCCTGGGATGACAATTGCCTGATTCTAATGGACTTTTTATTGAATTAGAACCCGTTAAATAGGGATCTTTGCATATCCTACTCTCGGGGATGGGCTGTTGGGATGTGGACGGTTGTCTCATGCCTGTCCGACCCTGGATGCCCCACTTGGGACTTGGAATCCATACATCTAATACAATTAAGGCTGGACTATATGTTTAACCTGCTAAATAGGGTGCTTTCCTGAGGTTTCCTCAACCCTGGGCAGACTGCCGGCACCTGGCTTAAGCCATTTTGAGATTTGAACGCTCTTAAATATCTTATATAGAGCTTGACACCTGACTTCTATATTTGGATCGATGCCCATGCCATCCTGAGCTATCTACTAAAACTTTACTGGCTCTCTCGACCTGGAGGGGTGCCCCTGGTGCCCCTCTACTTCTCCGCTACTTGCTGGATGATTCTTTGATCAGCCCAGTTGCTGGAGAGGTCTCTCCTGTTAACGAGGGGAGTTCTGTTGGGTTTTGAACTTTAGGTTCCGTGGTCTCTCTCTCTCTCCTCTGGGCTCCTTTCTATCCCCACGGTGTGGCTCCCCCCTCCGAGTCCTGCTGGAGGTGGGATCTCCCTGAGGGCCTCCCTCCCTCTCTTCCTCGGGTTCTCATTTGCCTACTAGTGCTGCTTCTTGAACCTATGGATTGCATTTCTCCCCGTCGACGATTTACTAATAGCTAACTCTGGACTAATTACATTAGAAATGTTATAAGTGGTACAACCTGAACTAATGCTGGGACATTTTATTAAACATGTATACTCACTCTTACCCCCCTCCCCAAGATGTTTGTTATATGCTCCTTACATGTGTACAATTTTGTATTAGGTGAGGGGTGTGGAGACCCCTCATGAGCTCTTGTTTCTCACTCTCTGGGGGGGGTTCACCTCCTCTCTGGAATCTTTTTTCTCCGAAATACCCACCTATTAAACTGCTACCCCCCCCGATTATTTTATGTGTTGGGAAGTGGGCTGAGAGCTCACTTTACCATCGATGTGCTCCTTCTGGGAGGCGAAGCACCTTTTCTCCTTATCCCATAATTCCCTGTCCCTAAACCTTCCCCTGCTTCAGTTATTCCTAGTATTATTTTTTCCCCTTACATTCCATACTGTCCCTTGAATTAGGGGCAATGGTTTCCCCAGGGTCCAGTTTCCCACAGTGGAACAGGGTCCCTCCATCGGACGGTCCGCGGACATGTCCCTAATACTGGTCACATCTGAACAAGTATTTTTGGAAGTCACAGAATACCCTCAATTGGGTCTGTATATAGTTTATAACTCATATTTTCCCTTTATTGGGCAACAGTTAGCTAAATGCTGTAATTTAGTTGGGCCTAGTTGTTACCCCCGGGTATTTACTAGTCCGGTTGTTCTCTATTCCCAACTGGACCCAGGGCATCAATATAGTATCTCTGATAAAATTGTGAATTGTTTTATATTACAGGCAGTTACAGTTTATGATGGTGGGGGTTCTGGAGGGGGGGCCTGGGAGCCCGGGAACCCACTTCACGATCTTTAGCAGATTAGGATATGTAGTCTCCTTATAGGATCATTTCCCATAACGTCAATGGGCTGGCCGGCCCCATCAAGAGATATCGCACAATTCGGGCACTCCGAAAGCTAAACCCAGACACTCTCTTAATACAAGAAACCCACCTCTCCTCGCTTGAACACCAAAAGCTACTTTAATTCTGTTTTTCAGCATTGGTGGAGTCCTCCTATCAGAGGGGAAGAAGGAGAGGAGCAGTTATATTGATCTCAAAGCACTCCCCGGCACATATCATTGATCAATACTCAGACAGGGAAGGGAGATTGGCACTGGCGGTAGTCCAGTTCAATCAACAAATCCTCACATTATGCAGTATCTATATCCCCCCGGGCTCTGACGCCTCTTCCATCCAGAGGCTCATCAACGCTATTTTAACCAGGCAACAGGGGGTATTAATCTTGGGGGGGGTGATCTCAATTGCCACCTTAATCCCTCTCTGGATTCCTCTGTGGCATCTCTCTCACCACAAACCTCTGGGCAGAAACATCTTAAGTGCCTGCTCAGGGACATGGGTTTGGTGGACTCATGGCACCAACTACATCCGGCTCAACCAAAATTCACTTTTTTTCCCTAGTTCCCATAAGCATTATTCCAGGCTGGATTATATTTGTATTGTGAAGGAATACATGGGTTTGATCCATTCAGCAGATATCCTTAATATCTGTCTGTCTGACAATGCCCCCATTACTTTAGAATTTAATGTTAAAAAAGAGAAGAAAAATCCACAGTGGTGGTTTAACTCTTCTTTACTCCACACTCCGGAGTTTCGTGATTTTCTAGAGGCATGAATTTCTGAGATCCTTCGAGATAACTCCTCACCTCAGGTCTCACTCCAGACCCTTTGGGATACGATCAAAGTGGTTCTTAGGGGTCACATTATCTCATTTGCTTTTCATAAGAAAAAGCAAGCTGAGGCTAAGCTTCAAGCTCTACAGGAAAAGCTCAAATTTTTACAGGAGGCACACATGCAAGGGGATTCTGATTTACTCCCTTTAATTTTACAGACCCAGGCCGAAATCCAGGGTTTATTAACGGCCAAAACAGAGCAGGCTTTGGCCTGGCTTAGGCAGCAATACTATGAGGGTGGGACTTGGGCCTTCAAAATCCTAGCTTACCGCCTGAGAAACCAAATACAACAATGCACTCTTTCTAAGATCAAAGACCCTTCCTCGGGACAAACACAATATTCTACCCACCAAATTCTTGATGTTTTTAAGAGATACTATTGATCC
This sequence comes from Neoceratodus forsteri, assembly GCA_016271365.2. Taxonomy (NCBI): domain Eukaryota; kingdom Metazoa; phylum Chordata; order Ceratodontiformes; family Ceratodontidae; genus Neoceratodus; species Neoceratodus forsteri. The sequence continues at coordinate 556,466,027 of CM028138.1, forward strand.
CTCTACTCTTCCCAAGATGTGTCTTACTCTAATAAAACAAATACTTTTCTAGCCCAAATAAATCTACCGACCCTTTCGGAGTCCCAAAAGTCCCAAATAACAGCTCCAATCACCGAACTAGAACTCCAATTCACCATTTTATTTATGGATCTCCATAGACTAACTTGTAAAGATTTATTGCCTGTATCCTTGCTCTGTGTCCTAAATTGTGTAAAATTGCTATAAATAAAAAGTTAAAACAAAAGGAAGGTCCTGTCAAACTAATCTCATAGATTTCTTTGACTGGGTAACCAGAGTAGTGAACCAAGGGGGTGCAGTTGATGTTGCCTACCTTGACTTCAGCAAAGCTTTTGATACTGTTCCACATAGAAGATTGATTAATAAGATGGGTAGGCTTGGGGTGGGTCAGAAGTTGGTCAACTGGTTGGCAAACTGGTTGGTGGGCAGAAAACAGAGAGTGGTGGTAAATGGTATACAGTCAGAAAAGATGCAAGTCACACATGTGGTACCTCAGAGATCAGTCCTGGGGCCAGTCCTCTTCAATATCTTCATCAGTGAGATTGCAGATGGACTGGAGGGTAAGGTTTGTCTATTTGCAGATGACACTAAGATCTGCAACAGAATATATGATCCAGATGGGGTGGGCAGAATGAGAAGAGATCTGGATAAACTGGCAAAATGGTCAGAAGGGTGGCAACTGGGGTTTAATGCAAAGAAGTGCAAGATCATGCACATAGGGAAGAGAAACCCTGAAGCCACCTATAGGTTGGGAGAGGAGTTGTTGGCAAAAAGAGACTTGGGCATCATAATCACAGATGACCTGAAATCATCCAAGCAGACCACTAAAGCAGTAGGTAAGGATAGGGGGATGTTGGGGTGTATTAGTAGGGATATCACAAGTCGGAAGAGGGAGGTAATAATCCCTCTTTACAAGACACTGGTTAGGCACCATCTGGAGTACTGCGTGTTGTACTGGAGGCTGCACCTTCACATGGACATTAACAAAACAGAGGCAGTCCAGAGAAGGGCAACCAAAATGGTACAGGGACTGCATCAGAAAACATATGAGGACAGATTAACTGATCTCAGTATATATACCCTTGAGCAAAGGAGGAAGAGAGGTGATATGATTGAAACATTCAAACATCATAAGGACATTAACAAGGTGAAAGAGTCTAACATGTTTCAATATAAGAAAAATAGCAGGACAAGAGGACACAACATGAGATTAGAGGGAGGCCGATTGAAGGGGTAATGTGAGGAAGTTCTTTTTCACAGAAAGAGTGGTGGATGCATGGAACGGCCTACCTCAGGAAGTGGTGGATATGAATACAGTGCAGGGCTTCAAACAGGCATTCCATAGGCATAAGGGAGCAATACAGATGAGTATGAATAGATAGGCCATTGACAGAGTAAAGGCCGATGGCACATTCATAAGGTAGAAAAAGAAATGGGCAGACTGGATGGGCCTTTCAGTCCTTATCTGCCGTCAACTTCTATGTTTCTATGTCAACAGCAATAGATCTAGTCCTGTGCACTAGCTTTCATATGCATCCCCTTCAAATGAGATTGCTGACAGCCTTGGATCAGACACTGGAAGATTATCAAGCCAGAATCTCCCTCTCCCCTCAGCTACATTACTCCCTGAGTTGGTGGGTAAGTGTGCAGAATCTGAGCAAAGGGGTTCCACTGGAACTTCCCCCAGAATTAGTGCTAACAACGGATGCCAGTCTGCATGGTTGGGGGGGTTGCAGTCCTGAACCAACTACCCACTCATGGAACTTGGTCAGTACAGGAACAGCATCTCCACATAAATGTCCTAGAAATTAGGGTGGTTCGCCTAGCTCATCTGCGATTTCAAAACCTGCTGCAGACCAAGGTGGTAAAAATAAGGACAGACAATGCCATCACTGTGGAGTACATAAACAATCAAGGCAGCACAAAAAAGCAGATAGCTGCTAAAGGAAGCCTCTGATCTTCTGAGGTGGGTGGAAGAGAATCTTCTATTTATTTATTTCAAAGGTTTCACCTTGAGTTGCATACTTAGTTGTAAACAACTCGATTCCTGATGCGTCCTGAGGGAGAGGGTAGAAGGGATATATACATGTGCAAACAGAGTATAAAATAGTTACAGAGTGAAAAAATATATATATTTAAAGGGAATAAAAACCGCAATTACATACATTATGCCATAATTGGAACATCAAAAATATACATTGATAGGTACATAGCCTTTACAGAAAAGATTATTTTCAGAGATAAGCATCGGCAGAGAATAAAGAGAGTTCAGTAGCCTTCAAGATCGTTGGGAAGTGGATCCCAGGGAGGACATAGCAGCCAAAAGGAACAGCTCACAGAGGAGAAGACTAGAGAGGTGGAAAAGGGAGAGGAAAAGCAGAGGAGGTAAGGTAGGGTGTTAGGGAAGGTTAGGAGGCCTGGGTTAGAGTAAAGGAGAGGTGAAGGAAGAGTAGAGTGAAGGTAAGGAGGGAGGAAGAGGGAGAGGAAGTTCTGAGGATGGGAAACTGAAGGGAAGTAGGAGAGGTAGAGTGAGGGAAGTGGGAGAGTGCACTGGGGCAGGTGCATGAAGGAGGAAGTCAGGGGCAGTTACAGGAAGGAGTGGTGGAATTATGTAGAAGACTGGATAGGGAGCAGATAGAGGTGGCAGAGCGGATAGAGAGAGGGAGGGTATTCCACAGTTTAGGAAGGCAGAAGGAGAAAGTGGCTTGCCCAGCCAATGACCGCCTTGGTGGGAGAGTTAGAGAGCGGAGGTTGGCACTACGGAAAGAGTAGGAGGAGTTGAAAGGGAAGGAGAGAAGAAAAGAGAGATAGGATGGAAGGGAGCTCAGCCAGTGTTTAGCAATGAGGGATGAACCATGAATAAGCCTTCTGGCTTCCAGAGAGGGTAGGGAGAGGGAGGTGTAGAGGTGGCAGTGTGGGTCCTAGAGGGGTAACCCAGGGCAAATCTACAGAAGGAGTGGAAGAGGGGGTCCAGTCTAGCCAAGATAGACTTGGGTGCACTACCATAAATCGTGTCCCCATAGTCAAAGACAGGGAGAATCATCCTCTGTAAAATGGCTCTGCAGGCCAGTAGAGGGATGCAGCCATGGTTCCTAAACAGTGCCCCAAATTTAGGATGGAGCTTTTTATGTATGGAGTTCACATGAACAGAGAAGTCTAGGTGACGTTCGAGCCACACCCCTAAGTACTTGAAACATGTAAAGTCTTCAAGGATAGAACTGTCCAGGGTGTGGTAAGTAGGCAGGGCTGGAAGTTTAGCGAGTTTTTGCCTGGTCCAAAATGTCATGGAGACTGTTTTCTTTATATTTAGAGAAAGCTGATTAGAGCAGAACCAGTACTGGATATTGGTGAAATCCAGCTAAAGTCTGTTTGTCAGCTCAGCGAGGGAAGAGCCGGAGGCAAAAATGACAGTATCATCAGCATACATATGAATGGATGCCAAAGTACATTCAGATGGGAGGGAATTTAGAAGGATGGAGAAGAGGATGGGTTCAAGCACTGAGCCTTGAGGGACACCAGTGTAGATGTGTGGGAAGGGGGACAGGGAGTTACCAATTTTGACAGTTTGTGTTCTGCCCATGAGGCAGGAGAGGAACCATTCAGTGGCTTGGGGAGAGAGTACAGCAGCAGATAGCTTATTTAGGAGATGAGGGGTGGGCTACTGTGTTGAAGGCTTTGGCCAGGTCAACAAAAACTGCAGAGGTGATCAGGCCCTTGTCCATGCTGATCAGAATGGCATCAGTGAGTCTGAGGAGGGAGGTGGAAATACAGTGAGATTTGCGTAAACTGGACTGGTAGGGGTGAGAAAGGAAGCGTAATCAAGAAATAGAGAAAGTTGTGAGATTACCACGTGTTCTTGGAGTTTAGTGAGGGTAGAAAGAAGAGAAATGGGGCAGTAGTTGCTCAGTGCTGAGGGGTCAACACCTTTAGGTAGGGGAACGATGGTGATGCTTCCAAGAAGAAGGCACCGATGCTACAGTTGGTTGAAAGACAAGTTGAGGAGTAATGCAATAGGAAGGCATATGGCATGAGCAGAGAGGTGCAGGAGCTTAGTGTCCAGCCCATCAGAGCTTGTGCACTTAACAGGGTTTAGAACTAGTAAAGCTTTAGGAGAATCAGCTGGTGAGACAGTAGAGAAAGAGAAGGTGGGATGTAAAGTGTGCTGATAAGGGGAATGGGAGGAAGTGAAGAGGGGGAAGGGAGGACAGGAGAGGAGGGAGGAGGCACAGGAGGTAAAGAAGTTGTTGAATTCTGCAGCAATAGCAGAGGGTTCAGAGATGGTGGTCCCTCCCGCCTTGAGAATGGGGGGGGCTGAGTAGGAGGGGAGAAAAGGGAGTGAATGACCTTCCAAAACTTAGAAGGGTGGTTAATATTGTTTTGAAGGGTGGAGGAAAAATAATCTGCCTTGGCGAGCTTAGTGGCCCTGGTGCAGGCATTGCGTAGGGCATGATACCTGCGGTAATCTATAGGGGAACCAGATGATGTGTGAACCTTCCAAGCCCGATCACGTACAAGCAGGCTGGCTAGCAGCTCGGCAGATATCCAGGGGAGATGAGTACCTCGGACCCTAGTTTTTCTAAGCGGGGCATAGTGATCCCAGATGGACATGAAATGTATTGAGATGAAATTTAGTGCAGAGTCCATTGAGCTGGCAGCTGAGATGGGTGACCAGCCTGTAGCTAATAGGTTCTTGTAAAGGGAGGCTAGGTCCAAGGATCAGAAAAAGTGGATCTGGATGAGATTGGGTGGGGCTTTGTTATGGTGAACCTTGCAAACGCAGTAAACCTTATGGTGGTTACTGAGGGCATCTGAAAGGGTGCCAGATGCAATAATTCTGTGAGGGTGAGAGGTTAGAGCCCAGTCCAGTAGGGTGTGATTTAGCATTTTAAGGTTCAGGTGGGTATGGTCAGTGATTAGTTGTGAGAGGCTTAGGCATCTGATGTCGTTGCATGAATCTGGACTTAGAAGAGGAGAAACATTTTTTATTAAAGTCCCCAAGAATGAAAAGTTCCTCAGTGGAGGCATGAGAGGGGATAGTGGAGAGAAGTTCAGTAATAGATGTGGAAGGTAGGCCAGGGCAACAGTAGACACCACCAAGAAAGACAGGGAGTGAGAAGGGAAGGGAGATTTTGAAGAGGAGAAGTTCATAGGCAGAAGGGGAAGAAATAGAAAATAGAGACATATTGTAAGGCAGAGGAACGGTACATAGCCTGTCCGCCACTCTTGGTGGCATGATCCTGTCAGGTTTGTGAGTAGCCAGGGATGGCCACCACCGAATCAGGTATCTTATGGGAGAGCCAGGATTCAGATATAATTAGCAAGTCGGGGCTGAGGTTGACCATAAGGGGCTGTAATAAGTCAATTTTAGAAAGGAGGCTTCGGATACTAAGATGAGCTATGCTCAGTCCCAATGTTGGGTAAGTTACTTTTTCTATTACTTTCTATTATGTTTGGAAACTAGTTCCAGGAAGCTCTGTGCAGTCACTAGCAAGGATGGAGAAGTACTAGAAAAAGTAATACCACCTTACAGTTATAGTTACTTATTTCTTTTTATACAAAAACAATACAAAAAAAAAAAACTATGAAAGATTACATTTTTTGAAAGTAATAGGTTCGATACTAGCTACTTTCAAATGTTTGTAATCAGTCACAGTTACGTATCTCTTTTGTGTAAAAAGACATAAGTAATTGTAACTGTAAGGTGTATTACTTTTCCAATACTTCTCCATCCTTGCTAGTGACTGCACAGAGCTTTCTGGAACAGGTTTCCAAAAGTAATAGAAAGTAATAGAAAAAGTAACTTACCCAACACTGCTCAGTCCTTTTAGGAAATTTGAAAAAGGGGGGAGTGCTGGACTGGGGTTGGTCTCCACATCACCATCTAGCAGGAGTTGGATGAAGATAAGGAGTTTAGTAGCAGTGGAGGAGTGTTTGTGAAGAAGCAGAGGGAGGATGCGAAGGCAAGGGTGAGACCTGAGGGGAGTAAGGAGCAGGGAACGTAGAGTAGGAAGATGAAGGTTAGGAGATGGGAGAAGGGAGCAGTGTGGAAGCCAGGGGGAGTGAGAGAGAAAGGGAGAGCTTGAGTCAGGGAGAGTGGGGGAAGTTAGGTGGAGGGTGAGATAGGGATGGGGAAAGGTGGGAGGGAGAGGGGGCAGCAGGGAAGTAAGGTTAAATAGGATGGAAGGAGGAAAAGAGCACAGGTAAACAGGCTCAATAAGTATTGGGGAGGGAAATAGAAGAACAGGAAGAGTGAATACCTACTCAGGGTGAGTAGCTTTTTGATAGAAGAAGGGAGTAGGTGTTTGATAGAGGGGGAGAGAGTAGTGAGGTGGCACAAAAGGCTGGTCTACTCTCAATACTGTGATCATTGACACAAGACAGGATGAATTGGCCTTGGTAGAAGTAAGAATTGTGGTGTTCCTCTAGTGGTGGAACTATATAAGGAGCCAATGGAAAAATGGGCTGATTGTCATCCGATCAGAGACAAGCACAGTGGCAGCACAGTGGCTATAAAAGTAATTGTCCAGATAGGGCGAGCAGGAGGGGGCAGGGTGGGGAGATGCTGTGAAGTAGCTTTTGGGACCACAGTAGAAGCAAGGGCAGAATGCTGGATTATTGAAGTAAATACAGAGTTTAGCGCTCCTGCTCACAGTGCTCACAAAATTAAATTACTTTGAGCTCAGTTTCAAAGCTCTGGCTCTGAGTGAGCACAGATTAATTTATAAAAAGTTGCAGTAGCAACAAATTATTTAACAATTGCTCCACAGAAGCAAGCAGAAGCTCTGGCTCATAATGCAATTAATTATTTAAAAGTTTAGCGCTCTTGCACAGAGGCAATTAATTATTTAAAAAGTTGCAGATGCTCTCAGTGAACACAAATTCAAATTATTTACAGTAGCAGTACACTTGGCAAGGGAGTTGAACATTCAGGTGAACTAGTTAAGTCATGAAAATGTTCACCCCAGGGAGTGAAGATTGAACCTAGAGGTATTTGACCTCCTGTGCAACAGGTTCAGTCAGCCTGATCGATCTGTTCACCTCAGCTACAATGCTCAGACTCCAAGGTTTTTCAGCTGCTATCAGTGTCCACAGGTGGAAGCAGTGGATGGTCTGACTCAGAAGTGGACCTTCAACAGAGCATATGCCTCCCCCCCCCGCCTCTTCTCCCAAGGTCATACAAAAAATAAGACACTCAAGAGGAATCTTCCTCCTACAGTAGGAGTTCTTGAGTGGCCAAGAAGACCGTGGTCCTCGAACTTAGTGAACCTAGCTCAGCAGCACCCTTTTGCCTTCCAGTACGAGGAGACCTTCTGTCTCAGGGTCCCATTCTGCACCCAAGTCCAGGAGTGATGCAGCTTACAGCCTGGCTCCTGAAAGGAGGAAACTCTTAAAATTATATTTCTGTAAGAAAGTAGTAGATATATTGATGGCTGCCAGGAAAACTTCTTCTTCTTCAGCTTATGCTCAAGTATGGACCACCCTTTCATCCTGAGTCAAAGAGAAGGATCTTAAGTCTTCCAAGGCCTCAATTCCACACATTTTTGTATGTTCTACTGGAAGGTGTGGAGAAGGGGTTGGCCTTGTGCACTCTGAGGGTCCAGGTTTCCACTCGTGGAGAATCCTTGTGCATTTTTCTAGGGACTAATAGAGAGGCTATTCATTTTTTGCATGTGGTTAGCAGGAGTTGTCATGTGTTCTGATCCCTGGTTCCCCCATAGGATCTAAATCTGGTTCTGAATGCTCTTTGTAAGAAGCCTTTCGAACTGCTGTCATCCATCTCACTGGATGTGTTGTCTTACAAGGTGTGTTTTTTGGTTGCTATGTGCTCAGCCAGGAGGATTGGCAAGCTCTAGGCCTTATCCCACAAGGAGCCATACCTTGTCATGTGTAAGAACAAGGAGGTACTCAGAACTGTCCTGTCTTTCGTCTCAGAAGTGCCCACGGCTTTCTGTGTGAACCGGAAAAAATGCCTTCCATCCTTCTGTCCACAACCATCTCACCCAAGAGAGAAGGAGTTGCACAAGTTGGATTTGCAACAGGATGTTAGGATATACCTTAGACAGCTGAGTTCCTGAAATCAGATAAACTGTTTGTTCTCTTCGTAGCAGCCAAGCAGGGTCAAAAAGCCTCCAAGGACACCCTAGCGAGGTGAATGAGGTCCTGCATTGCTAAGGCTTATGTATGTTGCAGAAAAGAGAAGGCCTCTGGCCCTCACCAAAGCTCGCTCCACCAGTGCTATGGTCATATCCTGGGTAAAGAGAGGTGAAGTATCAGTTTTAGAGTTATGCAAGGCAGCTACATGGTCTTCTTTCCACACGTTCCCAAAACACTACACATTGGATGTTCAGAGTTCTGCTGATGCAGCTTTTGGTTGCAGAGTGTTGCCGGCAGCAATTTGCAAGTAATCTCCTTGGTACTTGTTTTGGCATATGGATAACATTCTCCCCATCGACTGTTCAGCATACTGCTTCTTAGAACCCAGTTGTGAATACCTATTGACAATTTGGAGCGCTACAGGAAGAAGACGTTTCCTCATACTTACCATCATTTCCTTTTCTGTTAGCTCCAACATTGTCAATGGGGCCCACCCAGTAGCTTTGCTCCTGTGGGAGAATATTGTCTGGCATTCCAGTGAAGGATGTCCTTTGTATAATCAAAACCCCCTAGTATGACTTTACCTTGGCATCCCTCTCTTTATCCTGCTGTGCTGCATTCCTGTAAAAAAAAAGATGTTTTCAATCAAATTCCGACCACACATATTAACAGGTTTAGTTATATCTCACTAAGGGTGTTTTCCTTGTTGCAGGTACTCACACTGCATACAGTTTTGCCTGCCAAAGTTCATCATTGTGTTTGCCAGCGTCAGATTTCTAGAAAATTTGCTGGTGTAGGACAATCCTTGTTGACTCTTTGCCTTTTCCACAAAGTGGACTGACTCAACCAAGCCTTGTGTCCAATACAGAGTATATTCTTTTGGAGATCTGCCAATAAGGTAAGACAGTTTCTACTTACAGTATAGAAGGAACGTGACATACAAATAATTAGTTAATTGTTTTCTCTTACAAAACAGGCACATATGGCAGTTTTTTGAGGCACTGCGAGGTCAGTAGTGACTGGGGAGTTGCTGCTGCTTGGAATCCTAATATGCCCAACATTCTAAAGCTTGGGCTGAGCCATTCCCCTAGAGGGGTGCACTCTACTTAGTTGTTGTGAATACCCATTGACAATGCTGGAGCTAACAGAAAAAGAAATTATGGTAAGTATGAAGAAATTTCTTCTGTGTAGCATGTGGGGAAGACAGAGAAAAAAAAACAGGATGAGGAAAGAATGCAATAATACTGCATAAAGAGAGAAAAGCTGGGAAAACAGTTACATACTGGTCCTTTTGGCGCTTTTGTAGCTTCTGACGGTTTTTACTCCAACTGTAGCTTGTGTGTTGGAATTTTGCTGCACTTTTATCCATTAAATGGTTCATATTTTTTCTAATCATATTTCTGTGAGTGTGTATTTTGGTGGGTGCTCAATGCTCGTTTATTTCTTGGGCTATAGGCAGAGGCAGACTCAAACTGCTTAAATACATTCCTGAATTTTTTAAAAGCACATCATTTGAATCATATCTGGGTGTTTTCAGGAGAAATCTAACCCCTATTAAAAAAATAAAAGTTTCAGGTTCAAAATTGATGAACCCATTTCCATTAAGTACTGCACCTGTATTGATCTGAAATGCAAATAACTTAATGAATATCTTTTTCTTATAAAAATGCATGCCACATGTGGTTTTCTTTGTCTTTTATTGTTTTAGCTACCCCCTAGTTACCAAAATATAGACTATTTTTTTGTCTTCATAATTAAAATGGATGCTTATTTCAACAGAAGGTCCTATTTTTTATCTTTTTAAAACGTATTCTTATTTTCATTCATTTTAAGTAAAATATTTTAATGCAATTTTATAAGTGCAATAATACACTCCTGGGTGTGCTATTATACAACTGTACTTCTCAGGTGCATTTAACTGTACTTGGTTATGCCTTGTACCTTACAAGACACATGAGATGTGCGATTATATTACCATAATGCACACCGTGTCACGTATTATAACTTAATGCACATCCAGGAGTGGCTTATTGCTCAGTGCTCCACCCTGTAGTTTCATTGCTCTTCCACCGCTCCCTTCTTAAACAAGGAGATGACATTTGCTATTCGCCAGTTTCTCCTGTAACATCATAAGCTGGATTTTCATAGCCCTCGGAACAGAGGGGGTGCCGAATTCATCACAATGGCAATACAGTGGTATAACAATGCCTATACCGTGGTAAGCAGAAGAATCCACAATGGTACTACCCCGTGGTACTCTGGTATCACAGTGGTAGGCAACATATTGATTTTCCTTGGTACACTGGTAGTGTACTGGCACAATGAACATAAAAGCATATGAAATGCCAGCAGAAACAGGCCTCACATTCTGTCAAGTCTGCCCGATTGTGCATCTAGCCCCTCAACTTGCAGCTGCCCCACCCTCCTCCCCATAACCACCCTCCCCCACTCTGTCCCACCCTCTCTTAAATCCTCCCACCGTTCTACATGATACCACCCCCTCCGGCAGAGTTTTCCACTTATCTACCACCGTTTTTTTGGAAAAGTGTCTCCTGATTTCCCTCCTGAATCTTCTCCTTTCCAATGTCAGCTGATGCCCTCCCGTGTACCTCCCCCTTCTGATCTGAAGAATCCCTTCTGTATTAATCTTGTTAATACCCTTTAGGTACTTCAAAGTTTTGATCATATCCCCCCCGTCCCTCCTCTCTTCCAGGGAATACATTTGTAGCTCTCCCAACCTCTCCTCGTAGGATTTTCCTTCAAGTCCCTGTATCTTCTTTGTTGCCCTATGCTGCAACCCCTCCAGCAATCAGATGTCCCTCTTCAGGAATGAACGCCAGTACTGCACGCAGTATTCCAGGTGCGGCCTGACCAGTGACCTGCACAGGGGCAGGATCACTTCTCTGTGCCTGGAGGAGATTCCCCTCGCTATGCACCCCAGCAACTTGTTTGTCTTTGCAGCTGCTTTCATGCACTGAACTAAGTGGTTCATACTCCCCGTTATTAGTACCCCTATATCCTTTTCCTCCACTGTGCTTACTAACTGTACCCCTCCCAACTGATATTTTCTCCCCTGGTTCTTTGCTCTGAAGTGCAGTGCCTTGCACTTCTTGCCATTGAGCCCCAACTGCCATGTCTCTCACCATTCCTGTAGTTTGGTCAGATCTTCCTGCAGCCCCCTCTACCCCTCTATGTCATCTACCACTGCACTGATCTTAGTATCATCTATGAACAGACTGATCCGATGCTGGATCCCGTTTGAGATATCGGCTATGAATATCCCAAACAGCACCGGTCCCAGTACTGAACCCTGGGGCACCCCACTCAAAACGTCCCTTGGTGATGAGAGTTCCTCCCACCACCACCACTCTTTGCTGCCTACCCCTCAGCCAGTTGGTGATCCAGTTGACCATTTTTGTGCCCACCCCAATATATTCCAGTTTCCCCCAGCCTTCCATGTGGCACCGAGTCAAAGGCCCTGCTGAAGTCCAAGTATAGGACGTCCACTGCATGGCCTCTGTCCAGTTCCCTGGTAACCCAGTCGCACTTCTCAACTAGATTTGTGTGGCAGGATCTGCCCAATACAAAACCGTGCTGATAGCCGTCTTGGATCCCATTGTCTTCCAGAAAGGTCACCAGTCTCTCTTTTAGGATTGGCTCCATGAGTTTCCCAATGATTGAAGTGAGACTCACTGGTCTGTAGTTGCCTAGATCATCCTTCAGGCCACTTTTATGAATGGGTACCACATGGGCTATCATCCAGTCCTGTGGCACGCATCCTGTGTCCAGTGATGTACTGAACAGGTCTGCCAGTGGTCCCACCAGGATCTTCATTAGCTCCCTAAGTACCATAGGGTGAATGCCATCAGGCCCAGGAGCCTTGTCCACCCTCAGTGCCCTTAGTCCCTTCAGCACCCTGTCCTCCATAATCCTGATATTAGTCACCCCCCCCCCTCCACCCCTTTCCATGGGGTATCTGCCCTCTCTTTTCTTCATGAACAGAGAGCAGAAGTACTCATTCAGTGCCTCTGCCTGGTCCTCCCCCTTCTCCACCCATCCCCCATCTTTCTTAATCCTCACAATCTGGTCTATTTCTTCTTCTCTCACCTATGTATCTGAAGACATCTTTTTCCCCATTCTTGATTCCTTGTGCCAGTCCAAGCTCTCTGGAAACCTTAGCCTCTCTGACTAGCCTGGTAACCTCCCTGGACTTCTTCATGTATTCGTCTTTGTCACCTTGCCCTCTTGATTTCCTGAGCCTCCAGAAAGCTTTTCTCTTGGCCCTCACCCCTTCCATTAGCTCCTGAGTCAGCCAGCTCAGCTCAGCTTCTTGCTCTGTGTCCTGGTGCAGGTCTCAGTAGCCTCTGCCAGCCCTTCCTTAACAATATTCCATTTTTGGTTGGCACTCATGCATTTCTGAATTCCCAACAGATGCTCAACCAAAATTTCCCCTATCCTTTTAAAGTCTACTCCCTTAAAATCGATCACCCTAGTACCTGTTCCTCCTGTTACCTTTCCCATATTGAGTTTGAACCACACTGTACGATGGTCACTCCCAGCCAGGGGTCCTCCACTCCCAGATCCCTTACAGCCTCCCTGTTTGTTAATACCAGGTCCAGAGTTCTACCCTCCCTAGTAGGCTCGTGGACCAATTACACTAGGAAGCTGTCCTGAAATGCATCTAATAATCTCTGCTCCCTTGCACGCGTTGTGGTGGGGGTGTTCCAGTCCACCCAGGGAGGTTGAAGTCCCCCACCACTATGGTGTCCCCCTTCCCACTGATACTTCTAATCTGCTTGGCCAACTCCCTATCCAGGTCATCCCCCTGAGCTGGTGGCCTGTACACTACCCCCACCCTCAGTGTCTTTCTTTTAGAATCTTGAAACTGCATCGATAGGGCCTCTGTCCTGCCCTCCACCCCTCCTCTCTCATACACCTTATCCCCTTCCTCATGTAGATTGCAACGCCCCTCTCTTCCCCCTAGACCTGTCCTTTCTGAGTATCCTGTACCCTGGGACCATTATATCCAAGTCCTGGTTCTGGGTGGCCCATGTCTCCATGATGGCTGCAATGTCCACCCTCCCCACTGCCAGGAGAGGCTGTAGTTCAATGATTTGTTACCTAAGCGTCTTGCATTCAGCAATGGTATCCCTATGGTATTTTTTACCCTGTTCTCACACACCCACACACACACACACACACACACACACACGTAATACAATGGTATCCCTATAGCATTTTTTACCCTTTTCTTGCTCTCCGTCACACACGCACACACACACACACAGTGGTAATACAATGGTATCACATAATTTTGAGATTGTTGTTAGTTCCCCCAAACAATGGCACAATGGTAGCACCATGGTACTGCATTATTTTGACATTTCAGTATGTGTCACTCTCACAGTAGCCCTGGACTCCTGTGGTAGCACTGTGGTATCACTCTTAATCTCACTACACTCAGTACTGCAATGCATTATTAAGATAAATTACATTATAACCTCATGGAGGACAATTTATTTATTTTATTTAGTTTTTGTTTACTGGGTGGGTGCACTAGCCATGGAGATGACTATTTTCAAGCACGACCCAGGAGGTTACAGAGCAATTACAGAGACAACAAACATTAGGTGATACAGTAATATATAAATAAATGTATTATGCATTAGGATTAACCTAAACATGAATAAAATACATGGTTTAGTGCAGGGTATAATACATGGCTCCAATCATCAGCATAGGTGAAGGGCTAAATATATAGGAAACACAAAAGTAGCAAAAACATATTCTTGCGAGGAAACCATAGTCATCTATTAGAAGGCTTAGGAATAGAACAAACAGTGAGTAAAACCCTGGGGGGAGATAACAAAATGGGTCGAGGAGATGAAGGTAACTAGACAGGACTACAGTTAGGCAGTGTTCCCCAGACGACTCTGCACATTGTCTCCACTCCAGGATCTGCCACTATTTGACACAGAAGTCATCGGTTACCTCTGAGTTACCCAGCAAGTGTTTGATCTATGCAGAGCCCTGGGAGCAGGCACTGCCATACACCTTTTGTATCTGGTAGAACCTGCACTCAGGGTTTTAATTAAGTTAGATATCCCCTGCATGACTGGTCTCTGGAGTACACCTCCTCCATCTCTTGTGAACACACCAGCCTGGAGGCATGGTATCCTCAATTTCTTCTCCCTCACCCCACTCAGAGAGGGTGCCTTCTGATAGGGTTAATGCTGGAACCCCCGGAGTCTGGAGTACACGGGACCATGACCAATGGTAGGAGAGACAGTGGAAGTGGGACAGTGGGCACAAGGAGCACATGGCTGGAAACTGTTTTTTTTTTTTAAAACTCTTTATTTATATCACTCTTTTCATTTTAAGGAAAGGGGAAAGGGTATGGGACACAGAGCATCATGTTTAAAAAAGTAATTGTTTACATCATTGAATAATACTGCATTTATACATAGTACAGAGTCCACTGAGTTGATTCTAGGAAAATAATAAAAATACACAATGACAAAAGAAGGCATACGTCACTATCTTTAGACGCTAAGTTAAGGATCAATACAGTACATCTTTGCCAAAAAAAAAAAAATCATGAGAGGAGGAGAGGGAAGGGGCCCACACGTCCAGGAGGAAACACCAGCTGATGGCTATAAAACAAATTTAATCCATTCCTCCCAGAGACAACCATTCCCTATGAGGGGGAGGGATGGGGCAGAGCAGCACCCCCTGAGGCACCACACACAAAAAGGGGGGAATTCTAGGGTCTTCTCAAGGGGTCAGGTTTGGTCTAGATTGTGTAATAGAGAGGAACCATTTGGTCCACCTGTTCATTAACTGTAGGAGTTTATTTTGAAGACAGGCCGTCATATGTTTCAGTTTGTAGATGTCATAGATAGTGTCCTCCCAGGAGGTAATACTGGGAGGTTCTGGTCATAACCAGAGCCGGGAGATGCATTTTTTGCCTGCGCTTAGGAGGATGCTGGGGAGTTTTAGCTTCTGTATGTTTTTAAAAGTTCTAGGAAAATGCGGTAAGAGGGCAATCTCTGGGGAAAGAGAACCCAGATCCGGAAAGAGGTCATCTTGTTTGTCTCCTATCCCAGACCAAAATGGGGTTAATATTGGGCATGACCAGAATACATGATAGTGAGCGGCAACTGCACATCTGCAGTGCTTCCAGCATTCTGAGTTCTCATTATTCTTAAATTTGGCAACTATCTGAGGAGTACGGAAATAGCGAGATACCACCTTCCAAGAGAATTCTCTCCAGGAATAAGAGTTGGTACCTTATGTTGCCTCCTCCAAATGAGGAGGAAATCCCTCTGTGACAGCTCCACTTGTCACTTGTCCACCCAGTGTGTCTGTGTTAACTCCATATTCTGGGGGAGAGTATTCTGTAGGGCTTTATAAATCCTTGAGACTAGATGGTGACGGTCGCCACAAGCTGCCAGTTAGGATTTTAGGGAGTGTAGGGGAAGGGTTATCTGTGCAGTTACATCTAGGCCTATTTTAGAACTAACATAGTGATGGATTTGAAGGTAACAAAAGAAGTCTGTATTATTGATTGGGCAGTTTTGCCTCAACTGCATGAATGATTGAAATATTCCATTATCAACAAGCATTTGTCAATGCCAAATGTTGTCTCGTTGGCATTGGCGTCGGTAGTGCAGGAGTTAGAGATACATAATAGGAATGGCAGTGAAGTATTGAACTGACACCAACCCCACCCCCACCCTGCAGAGACTGACAGGCATTGGAGTGTGCCTTTGGGGCATCATCTATAACGCTCATGCCATTTTACCTCACCCTACCCTGTAGAGACTGACCAGTGTTGTGGTGTGCTTTGGGGTCTTCGGGCCTTATACTTACCCCATTCCATAAGGAAATATGCTGAGATGGGTGCAGTATAGGAGAATGGGCCTCACCCTACCCAGTAGACACTGACAAGTGTCGTGGTGTGCTTTAAAAAAACCAAAAAATATCACGGGATGGTTTTCTTTTACAGGGGCATTTGGCATGCTGGGGTGGGCTCCCAGCATACCACCTGAGGTGTTTTTTTGGGGGTTCTGTAGTGACCCTGCCGACACACAACAAATGGGGACATTATGTCAATGGGGA
This sequence comes from Neoceratodus forsteri, assembly GCA_016271365.2. Taxonomy (NCBI): domain Eukaryota; kingdom Metazoa; phylum Chordata; order Ceratodontiformes; family Ceratodontidae; genus Neoceratodus; species Neoceratodus forsteri. The sequence goes on from CM028138.1 coordinate 556,482,260, forward strand.
GTGGGCTCCCCCATCTGCAAATTAAACTGAGAAGGGGGACATGATGCAGAGGGGGACTGGGCACCCCCTCAGCACATGCTTGAAATGGGGGGGTGCATTATGCTGACAGGGAGTGGGCTCCCCCATCGGCAAATGATGTGGGTTGGAGCATGCTGACAGGGGGATTGGGCACCCCTGCTCTCCACGTGGCGGCAGTCACAGCCGCCATATTAATTGAAGGGCTTCACCAGGAAAGGCATGTAGGGAGGGCATGTTTTGGTGCCGTTGCATGATTAGCTTGGCAGTCATTGCAGCGGACCTTTTCTTAGATGTGCTTGCCACATTATGTATTCCTGGTATGGCACCTGCATGCTGGCTTACTGAGGAATGAGGGATGCACCTACTGATGCATGCCCTGCATTTACCCAACAGTGACTGTGCCTCCAAATCTGCTACTAATGCAATATATTGGCCGCAAAATGTATGTATCTTCCTTAAGCTCAGCCTTGACCATTTTAAAAATGTGACATCTGCCCAGGCAGGGCCCCAGAAGCGATCTCTAGCTTGGACTCCCATCCATGCTGCCCGGAATTCATTTTCCGGGAGTAAGAGAAAGGAGGACCAGCTCTTCAGTAAGGCTTTAGTGAACTGGGAGCAATTGTCCGGTTGATTAAGAGTATCAGGTTGGAAAACTAGGTATGCATTCAATGGGGTGTCTGTCATGGCTCGCTCCAGGGAAAGCCAGAATGGCATTAATGACTGTTTGTGAAACCAGGTGGTTAAGTGGGCAAGTAGTACTACAATTCAATACCCATAGATGCTTGGTAAGGCCAAGCCACCCTGCTCCTTCGGAAGCTGGAGTTTGCTTAGGGCTATACGTGGTTGAGCACCAGTCCAGATAAATTTCCTAATAAGGTGTTCCCACACCTGTATATCCTGTGTCTTCAGGGGAATTGGGATATTTTGCATTATGTATAGTATTTTTGGAAGCGAGTTCATCTGTATAGCTTGAACTCTAGAAATTAGGGAGGGGGGGTTCCATCTCTCAGGGTCCAGTCTGATTTGTGAAAGTGCTGCCATAATGTTTATCAAGTATATATTATCTATTCTATGAGGTGTTTTAATACCTAAATATGTGATATATGGTTTGTTCCGTTTAAAAGGAAGCCTAGTTTCCAGGTTGGGAGGTATAGGAGGTTGTATAACTAGGGCCTCTGATTTGTTTTGGTTAATAGTGTATCCAGATAATTATTCTATCTCTGCCAGGAGGGAAAGTAGGGATGGAAGAGATTCTTCTGGTTTAGTAATGTGTAGAAGGAGATCATCCACGTAGTATGCTACTTTATGCTGTACTTCTCGTATGTGGTATCCATGGATGTGGACATTTTCTCTAAGGAGCTGTGCGATTGGTTCTACAAAAATAGCGAATAAGAACGGGGACAGGGGGCAGCCCTGCCTTGTGCCCCAGTGTAAGTTAAATCTGTCGGAATGAGAGCCGTTCAATTTAACTGTCACCTTTGGGTCCATGTATATGCCAAATGAAATTAAGTTTTGCAGGTACTAGCCAGCAGGGCTAGTGATTGGGAAAATTCACTAGCCCCTCAGAATTTTCCGCTTGCTCAGCTGATATATTTAATGAAATGTTACCTTCTCCAGTACAAGTCTGCAAGACTACTTTAAGAAAATTCTTACTAGCCCTACACAAGGTCTACTAGCATTTGGCTAGTGGGCTGGAACCAATTTCGACCCAGGCCTGAAGGAGTGGCAAGGCTGGGGCCCGGAGGAGCAAGAAAAAAGAAAATGTTTCAATTGGTTAGTTACAGGCTACCTAAATGGCCCAGAGGCATTGCACCACGTGGGCAACCTGAATTTGAGAGCCTGAATCTCTGCTTGTTGGCAGCCTGGGGAGGGATGATTTGCCTTCCAACTCATACAGCAACCCAGGCCGATCAGATTCATGGAGGAGTCAAAGTTTGCAGGGAGATAGGTGAAGGGGAGGTTGCAGTGAGTTCTGGATGTGCAGTTGGCGTGGCTGGGAGGGAGAGGATTTTGTGTTGGCAGTATTGAAAACGGGGGTGGGGGGGCGGTGCTTGATAAGTTGGGTGGGGTCAGCTCTGCACTGAGACAACTCCAGTCCTCCTGCAAGGCAGTTTTTAACCAGTCTGTGTTGTTAGTGAAATGTGGGCCAGTAAGAATATTTTAAGAAAGGATGGTTTGATAAGCTGACTGGGTCAGAGAACATGATTGGGGGTCATGAGAGGGTGGGTAGAAATGGAAATTACTGCAGGATGCTGCTCCTTTTTTTGGTTTTTGTTTTATTATTTTATCCTCTAGCACTATATCTCTGTTGCTTTTTTTTTAATTATCTTTTTATTAAAAACAATGAGGCACATAGCTATTATAATGCAGTCTGTAGCATACTGGGGAATTAGAATACATCATGTCAGCAAAACTCAAATTTTTCAAAGGGGTAGAAATACCCTTTGTTTCTTAGCTGAATTTCAGTATACCAAAGAATAAACAACTGGTATAAGAGGCTTCCATAGCTGGGCACAAAGTCCCTTGGCATTTTTTCATTCCATTGAAAAACAGAAATGAAATTATTACAAGGCTGCTTAGTCAGATAATCCACGTGGTGAGTACTCTCAGATGGACTAAGGGCTGCAAGCTTTTATAGGGAAAGGACCCTTATCTTACTCCCTCCTCATATGTTTTAATGTAAAATTCAAGGCACAAAAGTTGGATCCTGAGAGACCATATATAGAATTCAAGATCGCCACCTCTCCTGAAAGGATTTACCATGCAATTTGGCCATTAGGCCTTCCATCTGATAGATCTCTTGTACTACCTTTCTCCAGTCACTCACTGTTGGAACTATGGTTGTCATCCAGCGACGAGTGATGGCCTTTTTTGCAGCTATAGTAAAAATGGGGAGGAGAGTGAGGTGCCAAAGTGGTCTATGGGGTGGATATATAGATAGCAGTACCATTTCAACTGTAGGTTCCACCTCCTCTCTCAGACATTCCTTTATTTCATATTGGAATTGGCACCAAAAGGGTGTCAGTTTTGGACACTGCCAAAAAATATGGCTCAAGTCCGCCAGTTGACAAGCACATTGGCATCAACATTGTCCATATGAAGGTGGCAGATACTTGGCCAAAATGGCCAAAACCGAAGGTGAATGGAAAAAACGTGTTTGGCACTTCCACATGAACTCTTTCCAAACATTGGAGTGAGTTGATTTTAATGCTGTGGAACAAGCTTTTTGCCAGTCCTGAAAGGATACCTCTAAATCTAAAGTCTTTATTCTAACTGGTTAGGATCGAGTCAGAGGTATCTCCTAACTGTTCACAAAGTAATTTATATAAATGTCCTATTAAATGCCCCCAGGGTTTTTCTGCTAATGTATCACTTAAGAGGGACCACAAGAGTGGGAGAAGGTTAGGAAGGGAAGCCGCAACGTCCCTTTGGCATAAAATATAGTTCTTCTCTTGGGCATATCGATAGAGGTCTTGTTCCGTAAAACCATATTCTGCCTAAACCTATCAAATGGTTTTATCCCAGTTTTTTCAACAAATTTATAAAAAAAGGTCACCTGTAACTATCTCCATAGGGAGAAGGTGGAGTCAAGGGTTATAGGAAAAAAATACTCATTTTCTGAAATTAACATGAAATAAAAAATTGTAGTTTTAAATACTTTTTTATGGGTTATTTTATACCATAACTAATATTTGAGCTGTATAAGGGGTAAAATCCTGCAAGGGAGGTCTTCTTCCTTTAGAGGAGAAGGCTATTTTAATCATGTCATGTAAATCATTTATGGTGAACTCCAATTTCTTCCAGGGGAACAGAAAGACGGAGACAACCAGAAGAGCATAATTTTGAGAAAGGAGGCTGTTGCGTACAATCTCAAATTCAGAAGGTTTACACCTCCCTGTGCCATTGCCAGCTGAAGGAGAGAGAGTAACTCTGGGTCTAGCACCCCCCCCATAAAAAATTTGAAACCGCTTTATCCCAGGATGGAAAATAGAAGGTGTATGGGAATGTTGGGACATTCTGAAATAGGTAGAGAAGGTGTGGCAATATATTCATGTGCACTGCCTCGACCCGTTGAAAGAAAGTGAGATGTAACTTGTCCCATTTTGTCAGATCTGTTTGTATTTGTAATGACAGCGGTTCGTAATTAAGTAATTCTAAGTGTTGTAGTTTCAGGGGGATATAAATCCCTAGGTATTTGAATCTGGTACACCTCCATTTCAGAGGGTATGCATGCTTAAAAGGGGGCAGGGGGTCAAATTATAGGGGGAGAACTTCAGTCTTAGATATGTTAATTTTTAGACTGGCTATATTTTCAAATTCAGTTAAGGAAGACCATGTAGCTGGAATATATTGCTCCGGGGAGAGGGCAGATATTAAAATGTCATCCGAAAGAAAGCCACTTTGTAAATCCTTTGGCCCAAGGGAAGGCCTTCAATTTTGGTGTTTAGATGTAAAAATGGTGCTAGGGGTTCGATATATAACGCAAATGATAGGGAGATAAGGGGCAACCCTGTCTAGTCCCACGATGTAGTAGAATGGGAGATGATAGTGCCCCATTTACTCGAATGTACGCTTTAGGTTGGGTGTAGATATTCCAAATTCACTATAATAAAAATTCTGGGAATGAAAATTGGGACAGGGTAGCCCATAGGAAATCCCAGGACACCCTGCCGAATGCCTTTTCGGCATCTAAACTTAAAAGAGTGGTGGGTATTTGTCTGGAATGGATATATTCAAGCAAAATCATGAGATGACATAAATTATCAGAAGTACTGCATTGTTTGATGAAACTTGACTGGTCAGGGTGAATAAAGGAAGGCAACAGAGATTCAAGCCGTTTAGCTCAGATGGCCATATAAATGTTATAGTCTGTATTAAGTATAGAAATGGGGTGATATGATGTTGGTAGTGTGGGGTCCTTGTCAGGTTCTGGAAGGGGGGAGATGACTGCGTAATTCCAGAAGGGTGGGAGAGTCTCTCCCTTGGCAATGGAGCAGAACACGGAGACCAGAGTTGGGATAATTTGTTGGGTAAATTTCCTGCACCACTCTGAGGGGAAGCCATCTGGACCCGGACATTTCAAGGGTTTCAATAGTTTAATTTGACTAAGTATCTCCGCTGAAGTTATAAGGGATTCCAGAACTCTAATCTGACTCTCAGTCAATTTGGGAAGTGAAAGGCGAGACAAAAAGTCTCTTTGAGATTGAGATTGGTCCTATGGGTCCAGTGGGGCCGCATATAAGGTCTGATAAGAGGTGAATGCCTCTCTAATCTGTTGTTCTTTTTATGTGTAGGTATTTGAATCTGAAGATTTCACCTTAAGAATTGTTGAGGCCCTTTTACTTGCCCTAAGCCTTCGAGCCAACATTCGAGAGCCCCTTGCCCCCCATATTGAGTTTGCTTTAAAAGGTTTAGTGCTGGATAATTTTATAATTAAAATGTTTTGAATTTCTTGTTTTATCATTCTAATTCTTTTTTGTAGATCTTTGTCCCCTTCTCTATTCAAAAGCTGATATGAGTGAAGTTGTTCAGACAAATGTGTATATGTTGCTTCCATCTTTTCCTTTTTGGCAACAGCATATGCTATGATTTCACCTCAGAGGACTGCTTTTATAGCATCCCATAAAATGGGATCCAAAATCTCTGCCATTGCATTCTCCTGAATAGCTTGTGGGATTCGGGTGCGAATCTTTGTTAGAAACTCTGGGTCTTGTAGCAGAAGGGTCTTAAAATGCCACTGTTTTAATTTCTTTGCTTTCCCCAAATTTATCTTAAGAAGTAATGGATTATAATCTGATAATACCCGGGGTTCAACTATAACATCTTGGATTAGAGATAAATGTTCGCTTATAATAAAAACATAATCTAACCTAGAGTAGGTAGCATGATGTCCAGAGAAAAAAGTATAACCTGGAGCTGAGGAAACTAGCCGTCTCCAGACATCTTCTATCCCTAAGTATGCGAAGTTTTCCTTAAGGTACCGCACTGAGCCAGAACGTCTGTGGTGATGGGAATTAGTAGAATCTAGATGCGGAGAGAATGTTACATTTAGATCTCCTCTGAAAATTAAGATACCGTTCAACATTCCCATCACTTTTTGCAAGAAAGCTCTTGCCACCTGCAGTGGGGACTGTGGAGGCAAATAGACAGTAACTAAAGTTATTGTCTGGGAGTATAACAGTCCTTGAACTATCACGTATCTGCCTTGCAGGTCCAAGTAAGATTCTTGGATTTCCAAGGGGGTTAAGGCAGAATTTAAATTGCTGTGCCCCTTTTACACCCCCTAATGTGGAAGGAGGCCATGGCTCAATATCTGTTCCCCCAATGTAGTTTCTGGTGCTCTCCTAAGGAGAGATGTGTCTCTTGTAAAAGTATAAGTCGACCTTTTGTTTAGCCAAGTGCTGCATTATTCAAGACCGTTTAATAGAAGCGTGTAGCCCATTCACGTTCTGTGAGTACAATTTAACTGGAATGTTATCCATCTGTAGCTTGCAGAATTAATACACAGGGTTGTTCAGAAGACCCAGCAATAGGTGGGGAGCGACTGAAAATTGGTAGAAACTTTAAAGTGACATTTCATGAGCCCAGAACACCCCGTAGGGTCCAAGGCAGTGGTTCCAGCCCATGGATAGGTCTTATTTTTAACCTTGTATCACCCTCCAATCTACGGGGCCTCTCCCCTTCCCTGTCTAAAGACCTTGTCATAAAAGCCTTGGCCAAATGTGTCCTCATTAATTTTCACAATATTAGATACTGAAAAAATAACAATAACAGAATCACTAAAAAAACACAGAAGAGGGGCAAAATGCAGTTCTGGCAGATTGCTCTGATAATATGGGGCCAGAGCAAAAGGCTCCGGTCTGTGTCTCATGGCCCTTAAACAATACGGGTCGTAATAAATAAAACCCCAGGAAAACTATATGAGCCTGAATCATGACACTTTCAGCCTATAGATGCACTCTTTGGTGGTTGTATTTAACGTAAAGAACATTAAATGAAACAGCATTAGAAAATGTAGCCTGGTCTAGACCAGGATAAATTATATACAATGGTGCTTCCAAATTGGAGGGAGATCTGCAAATCTCCAACCCAGATTCCAACCTGGAAATGGCACAATCAGTGCCAGTGTTGGAAGAGTGGGATCTATCACAATTAGTCTGGATAGTAGCCCACCCACTGAGGTAGCTCACCCCCGCTAGGAATAGCAAGATGGTGAAAAAGCCATTCCTGGAATGGAAGAGGCATGTGGATATCAACACTCTAGAATGCTTAATTAAAGAATACAATTATTCAGCAAGCATACCCCCTTACCCAAAGCTCCTCCCCACCTCACATTGTGTAACTAGATTGTCCCTCAGGGAAGAGGGAACATAGTGAAGGTGTTGTTGGTAGGGATCTTAGTTCAGGGTTGAGGAGCTTAAGAAAACATGAAGGCTCCCATATATCTGTGTTGACCCCTGAAAGTTATAGATTTTATTGTTCTGTCAAAGAGCAAAAAGGGAAGAGAACAAGGGGGAAACATAGAAGAAGGAAAGAGGAGGAATTACACCAACACTCTGCAAAATATAGAGATAGGTAACAGTCTCAGCAGGAAGACAGGCGGTAAAGCGAAAGGGAGCAAAGAGGAAAAGGGGAGAGAGAGGAGGGAATACCCTGCCCCCGCCCGCATTAGGGAGAGCAGACTCCTCAAATAGCACCATGACCCTCTGTAAAATTACAAGGGTTTGGTCAAGCCTTAGAGTCCTCTCTCTAAATATAAGTAGAAAAGGTATCAAATCTTTGGCCTGTAAAAGGCACTGAGGGTCGCCTTCACCCCGATACAATTAGCAGGAAAGGGTCCCCCCACCGCCTCATGCCCCACTCTCACCAACCTATAAAAATTAAGTTCTGGATGACCAAGTTGTCCAGTTCTTCTTTGGGTTGGAAGCACTGGGTTTCTGTATTGTTTCAGTTTCAGCAGAATGTCTTGTAATGAAAGCTGAGAGATCAAATCTTAGGGCCTCTCTCATTGGCTTGCTGCAGGGGTTTCATCTGCAGATTGAGCAGGCTGCCTTATACTCTTCTCTTGATAAAGTCTTTTAGACTGGAGATCTGCTTTTGCTTCTAGTGCCAAGGAGTATACCGCTGGGCCAGATGGGAGCAACACCACGAGTTTGGCTGGATAGTGTTTTGCTTGTTAATAATCACGAAACCAGCAAGGGTTTTTACTCATCTTTATTGTGCAGCCATCTTAAACACACTGCTCCAGCCAAACAAACTTCCCATAACACCCCACACTCTAGGGGCTGTCTACAAATCATCAGCTTCTTATATTTACCTTAGGAACTGTCTAATAAGTATGTTAAATTCCTATAACATCACATCTTCCTCACTTTAAGAAAGGTTCTATATTATTTTCAAACTGAATTATTGAATTAGAGTAACTTGGCTGAATTATTATCATTTTTATTTTAACTTCTTACAAGCTGAGGCTTATAATTAAAATAAACCTAACTTTGAGAGGAGAGGTCACTAGTACTTCACTCTCTAGTGAGTCTTTACCACTCACTCCACTGTACTTATCTAACAAGTTTCAATCAGTCTCTCTGGATATCGAATTTCTCTTTTGGGTCTCGCTTCCTTCTCTGGTGACTTTTAGTGGATGCACACTGCTCCAAATCGTCTTTGCTATCAGTCTCTTTGATGTTGTCTTGACTGACTGCTGCGAAAGTTGGTAAGTCAACTTCAGTCAAATTGACATATTCAACCTTTGGCAGAAGTCTTAAATCCACACTATTCCGTCTCACCTCCACTCCTCTTTCTGTTTCAGTCTGGTACGACCTTGGTGCAATTTGCACTTGTGCAGTGCCCCTTTTCAGCCACATTCGTTTGTCGTAGTCTCTAAGGCGCACTTGATCTCCAAGCCTTAAATCAGATAAGTTTCTTGCTTTCCTGTCATGCAACTGTTTTTGCTTTTCCTTTTGTTTTTCTTTGCTTTGTTTCACCTGTTCTGAGTCATGAGTCTTCAGAAGCTCTCCATGTATTGGCAGATTTGTCCTGATCCTCCTTCCCATAAGCATTTGCACTGGAGAAAACCCATTCTGTAATGTGCACTTCTGTAACTGTAGATCAGTAGGCTTTTGTAAAAATCTTCTTTTCCCTCTGAAAAGCCGAAAATATGGATATTCTTCCATCTCCCTCTATTCTCAGAGTCCTCTTGTCTAAGGGACATACAAAGCTGTTCAGAGGCTATAGATTTCAGGGCAGATTCGAGAGCATCTAGTCAGCTGGTATTCAAGGATATTTGGGAATCCGCCTCATTCACCTGGTGCTGTAAGTCTCTTATGTCTGACCACAAATCTTTAATTGAGTCCTTCATTTCTGTACGAAAGTCTGAAATTGCATTTAGTATAGCATCTGTCTGCATAGCTTCGGCACTTGAATTTTTATTTCCTTTTGCTTATTTACTGTCTGAATTTCTAGTGGTCTGAGGGTTTGTCTTGTGATCCAGTGGGCCGCTCTCCTCCTCCTCCTCACTGTAGTCATGGAGCAGTTGAAATCGGTTTCTCGACTGGCGAGACATTTCCCAAAAAGGGACACTGAATACGTTTTGAGGTCCCCAAATTCAAGTCTGGCAATTACAGCAAATTTCAATGAAAGTTAGCTTGTATGGGGAGTGATTTTAGCTATCGTGGTGGGAGAGCTTGTGGCGGGCGCTGCTCACTCCTCCGTGTCTCGACCGGAAGTCTGTTACTTTTGCCTTGACATTAAAGAGCAACTCTACACTTCAGCATGTGCTTTTTATAAATAAGATGTCATCTATTTACAATTTACTAGAGAATACATTTTTTTCATCTTCATGTTCCTTTCCAAGATTTACAGTGCATCTTGACAGTCCATCTGAAAAGTCAGTATAGAAAACATTTGTCTCTCCCCTGTTAACCTCACAGTGCCTTGAGTTTATAGTGTTCACCATGACGGCCTGTGATATCACAAACAGCAACTGTGTGGTTAGCAGTGGAGAATAAGATACATTTTGAAAGACTTAGTGAAAAAAGTGCTGCATTACCTACAATATTTAGTAGACCAACAGCATGGAAATGTAAAAAAAAAAAAATAACTAGAAAACAAAGTTAAAACACAATTGGTGTAAATCTAGTATTAAGTCTTTTATTATAATAGGGAGTTGCTCTTTCTCTTTTCCACTTATGTGCTGTATTGTACCCTTTATATATCTCTGCTCCCCGTCTCTACTTATGCTACTATAAGTGCATCACAATTACCTATTTTTACCTTTATTTCCACAGATCTGGCCAGATGTTGACTGTCTACCTTTCAGATAAATATCTTATTTAATTCTGACTCTTGTAATCTTTCCCTTAGAACCTCTGACCCTTTGCATCTCCGCAACCTTCTCCGTGCTTTGCTTTTAGGTCCTACCAGATTACCTCAAACCCAAGATAACCCAACTCTGGGTGCTGTGACTCAGGCAGAGCAGGTAAGTCATATTTAATTCAGAAGTCAAAATTGAGTTTTGTTCGGTACCATCGACGACGAGTTCTACAAGTCAACTAAGAAGCTTCATCCACTAATGTCTTCGGAATCCTTGTTTCAGAAGTGCTCCTGTGACCAGAGAATCACATCAGAGGACCTCCATGATGTGTGTGCTCTGTGTCTGGATCCAGAGAACAACTTCAGGGAGTGCATCCTCTGAAGGCCACCAAGCACCGAAGACTCCAGCAGCTAAGGGAATACCTCATGGAGCAGAAGATAGCCCTTTTGGAGCAGCAGCAATGCTCCGCTGCAGGGGAGTCTTCGACCTCCTCCTCAGGGACTCAGAGAGGCGAACCCTCATCATCAACTGAGCAAGGGGCTGGGCTGAAACATTCTTCCAAAATCAAACATGTTTCCCCATGCCACTGTCTTCATCATCAAAGGCCTCAAGCTCCTCAAAGGTAAGTAGGAGGGCTCCCACTGATCACCTACCATCTTTTCCATTGTTGACAGTAGTGAGCCCCTCTATATCATCAATGACTCCTCCGTTGACAACTGCAGTTGTGCTGCAGCTTCCACCACTGCCTCTGCCACCCTGCATTGTTCGCCATCATCTCTTCGACAATGGCTGCATCTGCTCTGATGGTCCTTCCATCAACGGAGCATTCCCTGGTCCTCCTGTCAATGGGGCACTGTAGCAGCTCCTCACTTGCTCTGTCTATGATGCTCCCACTGATGACACATTCTGGTTGTCCCTCGTCGAGGATGGACCATGTGGCTTCTGTTCCATTCTCCTTGGTCCACCTGTCGATGGGACTTTCTTGTCTACCTCTCTCGACGACTGCTTCCCCATCGACGATCATGGCACTACCTCAAATGGCTTAGGGGATGTCTTCTTTGAGTGCTCCCCTATCCTCTATTTTGGGGTCTTATGTTCACCCCACAGTGCCATGAAGCTGGCTGGGTCCTTTACTCTTGACTATCTCCTTTGTGGTGCCCATCCAGTCCATGGCCCCTCCTTCTTTGGGGGTCACCTGGTCATGGTGGATGTCCAGGTTCTAGTCCACTCCATTATGGGCCTTACTAGACCCTCCCCTCCTCCTTTGGGTGAGGCAGTGGTCCCTGGGTCAGTTCAATCCTTCTTCAGCCTCTCAGACAAGGAATTCCTCTCCTTCCTCCCATGGGTTCTGTCCACAAAACCTGAGGACCCATCCCTCCCAGACTGGGATTTGGAGGACGAGGAGGATGAGGAAATTGAACAGGATTATGGCTCACAAATCTCTTCCTCAGTGGCATCTTCCATGCCCAGGAATGCCCCAGATGTGCTCCCCTGCTATTCTCCTGATGATCCATCTTTTTTGGATATTATGGTGCATCTGCAGAAAACCTTTGGTTTCCAGACTACAGAACAGGATACCTCAAGAAGCAAGTTGGCCAGGTACCTAGGCCTTCCTGATGGCCCCTCACTGCTCGTCCCTCCCCTGGTGGATGCTTTTATGGAGGCCATGTTGCTTGCCTGGCAACAGCCCTCCCATGTCCCCTCTCTTTCATGTAAGGCAGACAGGCTTTATAGGGCCCCTGTGGACCACCCTTGTTTTTCTACACCTCCAGAGGCAGACTCTGTGGTTAGGAATGCAGCTCATGATAAATCTGCTAGACCACAATGAGTGTTCATCCCCAGATAAAGAATCCAAGAAATTGGATATCATGGAAAAGAGGGTCTATGGTTTGACCACTTTGTCCCTTCGCATTTTGAATTATATGGGCCACCTCCTCAAATATCAGGAGGAGATCCTTAAGGCACTCAAGCATCAGTTCAATCCCTTCTGCCTGGCCAGCCTTAGGAGGACCTTGATGCCAAACTTTCTGCCACTATGGCTGTCTGTCACTACCTGCTTAGGGCCATCTATGATACCGTTGATATTTCGGCCCGGGCCTCCTTAGCGGGTGTGTGCCTCAGACGCCATGCATGGTTGAGGATTTCAGGATTTTCGCAAGATGGCCAACAATCCATTCTGAATGCTCCCTTTGAAGGAGACAGACCTTTTGGGCCATAGACCCAAGACATTCTAAAAGACCTGCAAGACACAGGTTGTACTCTTTAGTCTGTTCACACTCTGTATCACCCACAGGCAAAGCATACCTAGAAAGGTATCTTTTGGAACCATTCTTCTAAAGGTTAAACCTACTACTCAGCAATAGCCTGCTCACAAACACAAGGCTCAGTTAGCTCTACCGGACAGGCCTGCCCCAAACAAGTCCAGATCTGTCCATGCTGTCCCTAAGCAGGGTCAGCCTTCGGCCTGAAGGTGTGTCTCCAGCAGTGGAGGCAGAGACCCCCTCCTCAGCCATCGGGGGCAGGTTCTCCCTGCACCTCAGAGGTTGCCAAAGGATCACGTCAGACCGGTGGATCCTTCAATTGATACAGTACGGTCACACATTGGACTTGATGTCTTCCTCATCCTTTACCTCCTCCAGTCTCGCACTACCCTCCGGACCATGCTCTGGTACTACAAGCAGAAATAAATGCTTTGCTACAAAAACATGCCATAGAACCAGTTCCCACCCATCAAAGGGGCTCAGGGGTTTCACTCCCATTTTTTACTGGTTCCTAAATGGACAGGGAACTTCTGTCCCATCCTGAATCTCAGAGGTCTCAATCTCTATATAAGGTACCAGAAATTCAGAATGGTGATGTTGCCCACCCTTCCTCCCCTGCTAAACACAGGAGATTGACTTTGTTCCTGGACATGAAGGATGCATGCATTCATATCCTGATCCACCTCACTCACAAGCAGTTCTTACAATTCCAGTTTCAAAGCCATCATTTTCAGTTTTGGTCCCTTCCTTTCACCCATTCCTTGTCCCTCGAGGGTGTTCATGAAATGCCTGGCAGCAGTGGCAGGAGCTCTTCACCAGGAGGGTTTATACGTCTTTCCATACCTAGATGACTGGCTCCTAAAAGTGTCTACTCGTCCCATGCTGGAATACACCCTGACTGCACCATGGCAGGCATCACAGTCAACTATCCAGTAAGTAAGTAAAACTTTATTTGTAGAGCACCTTTCCAGAACCAGGGTGCTTTAACAAAACATAACAATTTCAGATGTAAATAAAACAATAATACTTACATAAATAACTTAATAATATGTCTGATCAGATAATTTAAATTAAAACATCAAAGAAAAGCCTGATTAAAAAGATAGCGGAATCAGAAGATCTTTCAGATAGCTGGATCCCTGATCGCATAGGGCTTTAAAGGTCAGCAAGCCAACCTTAAAGGTGATCTGCCACTGTACAGTCAGCCAGTGCAGTTCACACATCACAGGTTTAATATGACTAGCCATAGATCTATTAGTCAGAAGCCTGGTTGCCGCATTCTGCACCAGCTGCAGGTGGCAGATCTCAACCCCTGGTAGCCCTAGGTAAAGGGTATTGCAGTAATCTAGGCAGGTGGTGATGAAGGCATGGACCAAAGTTGGTAGGTCCTCCGGAGGGACCAGGGGTTTCATTCAGGTGATATTCCTCAGGTGGTAAAAAGAGGATTTGACCACGGCCAACACCTGAGATCTTAGGGTCAAGCCATCATCAAAAATAATGCACAGGTTCCTCACCCAGTCTGAGATGGTTAGCAGGACGCTATCAAGCCATAAGCCTGACATCTGCCCAGCCTCCATACCTACCCCTGGCTGACCTGGGTCCACCACCAACATTTTGATTTTATCTGGGTTCAGCCTCAGCCAGCTGGCGCTCATCCAGTCCTTGATCTCGGTGAGACAGTTGTTAAAGACAGAGACAGCATCCTCTTGTCTGGATGGAAAAGACATATACAGTTCAGTATCATCTGCATAGCAGTAAAAACTCAAATCATATCGTCTGATGATATCTCCTAATGGCAGCATGTACACTGCGAACAACATGGGAAACAATATGGAGCCCTGCGGCACCCCACAGGACTGAAAAAAGTGCATCAGAGGAATACATTCCGGTGACAACCCTTTGAGATCTGCCCATGAGGAATGATTGAAACCAATTGAGGACCATACCCGACAGTCCACAAAGGAAACACAGGCACTCCAAAAGCACACCATGGTCCACAGTGTCAAATGCCGTGGAGAGATCAAAAAGGGCCAAGATGGTATGGGCCTTTTAGATCTTTCGCTATTAGGAGGTCATTCAATACCCGGACAAGTGCAGTCTCAGTACTATGTCTCTTCCTAAATCCGGACTGGAGAGCCTCACAGATACCATGGGTCCCAAGGTAATCCTCCAGCTGCAACAGAACCACCTTTTCAATAGCCTTGCCTACAAAAGACAGGTTAAAGACTGGCCTGTAGTTAGCTGGGTAGTTTGGATCCAAGGAGGATTTTATTAGTCTATGCTGACCCCATCACAGACTCTCCAGTATATCGGTGCGGTACTAGACACCTCTCAAGACATGGCATTTCTCCCTGAATCCAAGGTGGATGACATCCTGACCCTCATTCTCCAAATGGAACCTTGTCGGTATGTCTCTGCAAGGGACTACCTTTGGCTCCTGGGACATTTGGCAGCTACCGTACCCATTGACCCTCATGCCAAACTTCATATGAGGATCCTTCAGTGGAACCTCAGAGTCCAGTGGGATCAAAAAAGGGACAACTTTGATGCCCCAGTCCTTCTGTCATCCCTAGCACTTTGCACACTATAATGGTGGAAGTCTAGGGACAATCTCCTGCAGGGCATGTCATTCCATCCCTGGGTCATGGACCTCATTCTAACACTGGATGCCTCCTTGATGGGCTGGGGTGCCCACCATCCAGGAGTTTAGTCCCAGGGCTCTTGGACAGTGATGGAATCTTGTCTTCACATCAACGTCCTAGAATTGAGGCTGTTCTCTAGGCTTTACAGGCATTCGAGACATTATTCCCTCAGGGTTGCCTTCAAGTGCAATCTGACAGTTCCATGGTTGTTCACTACCTGAACAAACAAGGTGGCATCCATTCCTACCCTCTCTGCTGGGAGTCCTTGCGGGTGTGACGGGCAATCCAGAAAGGCATTCACCTTCTGGTGGTTCACATTCCAGGGGTTTCAAATACCCTGGTGGACGCCCTAAGCAGAACTCTTACTCAGGCTCACGAATGGGAGCTTCACCAAGATGCCTTAGCAAATGCCTTCTTCTGGTGGGGTCACCCAGAATTAGACCTGTTTGCTTATATGCAAGCCACCTTATTTATAGTTTCATATGGATCGGGTGTCCTTATGTACTAACCCCTCCTTTCTATATAAAGTTGTTTCTGAATTTACTCTAAATTAGTCCATTTGGTTGCCAGAATATTTTGCAGAGCCTGAGAATCCAGGGGAAGCCCTGCTTCATACTCTTGATGTGAAAAGAACACTGAGAATTTATCTTCTCCACACTGAACATAAAACTGAGCAACTCTGTTTCTTTCGCCCAGGATGACTGGGCGATCGGGTTTCTAAGCCATGCTTGTCCACATGGTTAAGCAACTGCATTACGTTCTTATATAACTAATATGATAAACCTCTCATAGGATCTGTGAAACCACACTCCACTAGAGGCATGGCTACCTCTACAGCGTATTTTCATGGCATCTGTGCTTCAGAGATTTGCGAGGCCTCCACCTGGTCTACTGTAGATAAATTCACAAAATATTACAGTCTAGGCATTACTTCTAAGAAGCATGCTGCTTTTGGGTGGGCTGTCCTCAATAGCCTCCTGTCCTAATTTGCTGCAGTTTGATATCTCCTCCTGTGGGATCATAACTGCTTGGGATTCTTCCCATGTGTTATGGCCTGCTGCAAGAGATTGACTAGAAGAAGATAGTACAGTTGCGTAGGAACTTAATGTAACAGTAGATCTTCAAGAGTATCTCTTGACGCAGGCCATGCTGCCCCACCCACCATCCCCCTTGCTTCTACTTAAGAAGGGTACCTTGCTCCATCATCATGTAGAAACCTTTAGCTACTGCCTTTTGTTGCTCTCCTCACTTCCCATTGAAAACCTATGATTCACTTTTCATATCGGTTGGTAAGATGAAAAATAAAACTGAAGCATATCGGGGCCTCCCCTTTATGTATGTGCAAGAGCACATCAGGTGACAGGAAGGGGAGGCCCCTGGGAGAGACTGCTGGGAAATCATCTGAAAGAAGTGATGCCTATGGCTGGATATCCCATGTATTATGGCCTGCTGCAAGAGATACTCTCGAAGATCTACTGTTACGGTAAGTTCTTACACAACTGTACTTTTCTGTGACTGGCACCAGTTTTGATAATGAATCACTTTTTTTTTTTTTTTATGCCAGTGTGACTTGAGATGAAACTGAATGTCTCATTTGAAACCTGGCTCCTGACACTGTTGCTGTTGAAGCTACTGTGTGTCCAAGCAACTGTAGAAAATGCCTTGCTATCCTTGGGATGTGTAGTTTGAAGGAGCTGGCTTGCTGCACCTGGCTGCCCACTCTTCCCTGTGGAAGGAATGCCCTTCCCCTTACAGTGTCCAACTCAGCTCCCATGAACCCCAGGAGCTTAACTGGTTCTAGCACTGACTTCTTCAGGTTGACTAGGAGCCATAAGGATTGCAGAATATCATGTGTGACTGCCAGAGCATTCCTGACCTGATGAGGTGATTGACCTACAACTAGCCAGTCATCCTGGTAGGAGAACACTGCCACCCTTTGCCTCCTTAGCTGTGCTATGACTATAGCCAAGCACTCTGTTAACACTCTTGGAGCTGAGATCAGTGCGAAGGGCATTGCCCTGAACTGATAATGGCCTGATGGCAATCTGAATCTGAGATATTTTCTGTGGGATTCCTTGATGGGGATGGGGAAATAAGTATCCTTTAGGGCCAGAGATGCTAACCAATGTCCCTGTCTTAGTGTTGTGAAGATGGTTGCCATAGTCACCATCTTGAACTTTGGCTTTGACAGGTGTCTGAGATCCAGTGCGGGTCCCACTCCTCAGTTTTCTTTGTTATGAGGAAGTATCTTGAGTACAGGCCTTTTTCTGCTTGTGCCCAAGGAACTGGCTCTACTGCCCTTTGTGAAAGAAGGTTGGATACTTCTTCCTGTAACCAAGCTGTTTCTGATGGGGTAGAGGGTCTGAAGACCCTTGCCATCAGCCTTGGCATGAACTTAAAGCTGAGAGAAAGATTTTGGCCCACTACTTCCAGAACCCACTTGTCTATGGTGATGGTTTGCCATTCCTGGAGATAGTGGGCAAGCCTGCCCACTACAGGGGTTGTAGAGGCAGCTTGAGCAGACATCTCAGGGTGTCTGCTTGGTTTTTGCTACTGCCTGTGCCGAGGCAAGGGGAGTATAGAATATGACAGTTGCAAGAAGTGCAACCAGGGACAGTGGTTTGAAAACCGAGCTTGAGCCTAGCATTCCACTATTTGCATAGGTTCTTCATTTCATATGCCTAGCATTCCACTATTTGCATAGGTTCTTCATTTCAGATCTAGGGCAGTTCTATGGTGAGACCATACTGCATTTGTCAGAATACAGTAAGATTTACTGGAGTTTGAATGCAGAATTATGCAAATTGTGGGCGGGGACATGAATAACCGCGCAGTCCGATATTCACAGTATTTGCTCTGAGCAAGGGCACTTTGCATGGTCCGCTTGCACAGAGGATATACTGTGGACCTAACCCTTGTTTAAATCTGGCACAGCCCTAGCAGTTGCTGGAGGTAGTGTATCTGTGCCCCCATCCCAAGATAGTACTGTACTCCCTGGTGGCAAGGGATGACCCCTCCCTCTGAATCCAGTCCTATTAATCAAGGATATATCCCTGCTGTCTAGTGGTTCCTACATTCCACCTTATCCCAGTCCTTTTACAGGAAGATACATCCCTATCCTCCAGTGGTGCTCCTCTCCCTCCAAACCCAGTTCTGTTCTGTTAATGGAGGATATATCCCTGACGTCCAGTGGAAACTCCCCCCACCTAATCTCTGTCAATGTAGGAACACACTTACCGTGGGGTCCAGTGGTCCCTGCCCACAGCCTATCCTGGGAACGACCCTCAGTTTGCCAATGCCCTCCCCGACAGCCACACTGCCCTTGGCATGGCAGTAGCAAAGAAGTCCTGCCCCCCTAAGAAAGCCCCATTCCGAACCGTGATCAATGCTCCCCCAGCCCATACCCACTTAGTAGCTAGTGGCTCCCCTTCCACCCACAGCACCTACACAACCCCTCCAGTCCCACCTGTCCATCAGTGCCGTGGTCCAATGACAGCGAGTGGCACAGCCCACCTCACATGGCCACTGGCATCTATCTGTACAATCAAGCATGGCTTAGTTATAGGGCATGGTGACGTGCCTTGCCCTATTCATAGGTCACGCTCCCTGGTACAGATAGACACCGGGTGGCCGTGGTCATATAAGGTGGGCTGTGTCACTTGCCATTGTTGAACCATGGCACTGATGGACAGGTAGAGAGACCAAGGAATGGGTGTCAGTGCCAAGGGTTGGAGGGGGGGCCACTGGCTACCAACTGACTATAGCTTGGGGGGTGCTGCTCACTGTTCAGGACAGGGCTTTGTTGAGGCTGCAGGACTTATTTGCCCTTTCTATGCCAAGGGCAGTGAGACTGTCAGAAGAGAGTATTGGCAAATGGGGTGGCAGAATGGTTCCTAGAATGGTGATTGGGTGTGGGGAGGGACCACTGGACACCAGGGAAATTGTTTTCTTACATGGACTGGGATTGGGAGGGGGGAGGGACCACAGGATTTTTCTTGAATGGGACTGTGATTGAGTGGGGAGGCCACTGGACATCCGGGATATATCCTTCTTTTAACAGGACTGGGTTTGGAAGGAGGTGGATGTCACTATCACCAGAGATGGCTCACTGGGTTGGGGCAGTGGGGGGGTGCTGGGCAAAGCAGCCTCACTCCCCATACAAATGAGCCTGTAATGGGTATGCAAAAAAAAAAACAGTGCCTTGCATACCCAATGGACTCATTTGCATGGGGACTTTTGAATACTGCAGATTTTTAATGGGTGTAAGCCATTGCAAAGCCCAGTTTCAGGGGTGCTCTCGGGCAGCACTCCATGGTTTAGTGTCATAGCAGTTTTGTGCACCTGAGCTCCACTTTGGGCATTTTGGATTATTGGGCCTCTGGTGTCTTCATTTTGTCCTGTGTTGGTTGATGGGTGGAGCAACATGGCCCCCATCCTGACAGAGCTCGGCTCTAGGGGAAACTGAATTCTCCCTACCATGATAGCTCCTGAGTGACCAGTCCATTCCAACACCGAAGTTGCTGGTGTGGTACTGTTGCAGTATCCAGTCACCTACCCACACAACCAACTTTATTTTTGTACAGCCTCTACAGGTACTTCCCAACTGTCCTAGCTGATCAGTATTTTTTTTTCATTCTTCATACTGACCCGTTTTCTCTTTTATATTTACAGGTCTGACAGGATGTTGACCAGGTGTAAGACGACACTGACCATACTTATTAGATAAGTATTGTTTTTTGTTTACCCTGCCTTGTTTGCAGTAGTTAGTTTGTAAAGAGCTGTAAATCCTTTGTGACCCCATTGCTGTACTTGTTTTATAGGTACGACTGTCTGTTCTCTTGAGATTCCCTTATACATGGCTCCACAGGAACCAGGTAAAGGATCTCGTATCTGTGCTAGGATGTTAACCTGTAAAAGCCCAACCCCAAGTATTATGATACTAGGCTTTCACTTGTTGAGTAGTCGATGATGTAGGGTTTGAAATATCTTCACTATCTTGTTATGATTCCACTATCACAAAAGGAAGGAGTTTTACTGCAGAAACACTATTACTGCAGGCATTAGGGTGCAAGACTAGGTTTGCTGGCAAAGGCACCTAGCTTCACCTGAGCTCTTTTCTTCTAGGTTTGCTTGTAAGGACAGAGCAAGGAAAAAGATTAAGGCTTCTTTCCCATCCCCGCTTAAAGCTATCCACTATCCTTAGTTCGATGAACTCCTCCAGCAGTGCATTCTATCCCACCACCACTCTCTCTGTGAAACAGTGCCTCCTCACCTCCCTCCTGAACCTTCCCTCTTCCAACTTCAGACTGTGCCCCCTAGCTATGTATCCAAGTAGTGCCCCCTACTCCTTTAGTCCAGCAAGAAGCTATTTAAATCTAATCTTCACTTTAAAAGGTAACATTTTACATTTTGGGGAAGAAATGCCCCCTTGAAAAAATTCTAGATGCACCCCTGGTGATCAACAATGCAGAAAAGTACCACAATTCTGTGTGCAAAATCTGCTTTATTTGCTGCAGAACAATTCACAACCGCCTGCAGCTCAGATAAGACACCTCTACTAGTTTCGCAGGACTACTGCGTCATCACCATCCTGAAGATGCAGTAGCCCTGCATAACCTGTCGAGGTGTCTTATCTGGGCTGCGGGTGGTTGTTAATTGTTTTGCACCTAATAAAGTCGATTTTGCACACAGAATTGTGCTGGTGTTTCCTGTTCCTGATACCTGTATTTTACATTGGGCACACTGAGCTGTGAAGATGAGATTGCTATCCCTTTGCATGCAGAAAGGTAGCCTAGCACCTGTTCCTCAATTAGGTAAACTAGCAGAGTTTTTGAATGCACATGCAGAGTGCCCCTCCATAGCACCCACAACAGGATATATGCCAGTCACTGTGGAGTGACTGGTGGGGCTAGTAGAGAAACGGCCAATTCCACGATTGGGGTTAGCCCTAAAGCCAGTGGACTGGGTGTGCAACACCAGAGGGGAAAAAGCAGAAAGTGCCTCCAAGTAACCCTGACTCTTCAGTACCCCCGTTATATTTCAGCGGTGCTCCCCTGGTTCAGATGTGGGAAAATCACCTTATGGCTAACTCAGTTGCTGTCTCTCACAGCTTGCCAACTTGTTTAAGGTACTGGAAGCTGTAATGTGGCAGAAGCATGCACACAGTCTGGAAGGGAAGGTTGCAGTCTCTTCCTCATAATGTCATCAGTGATGCAGACTGCTTTGCCCTCCCCAGTCATGTGCTCCGTGTTACCAGGGGTGAGATTGCTACATTCAAAAAGAAAGAAAGAATAGATGTACAGAACAGCACAATGTAGTAACATCCTGAACACGGCACATTGCAAAACCAAATGCTTTAATTTATTCAGAGTCACAGGCCCACATTGCTGTGCACATGGTCTTCTTTGAAATTTAATGGAGCAGGTGCACTGTGGGATATTGAAGACTTAAGGTAGCCAGGATTCATATACTGTTGCTCCCTCCCTGAAATTATGGATCAGATGTCAGGAGGGGAAGGGGCTACCATTGAAATATCAGTCATAGGGGAAACTGTGGGGCATGGGTGGGTCTGGAGGTATCCTTGGCTTCTGGCACACAGCTCCAGGGAATCAACCTATTTAAGTTAACAAAAAAAAAAATAGATTGTGGTGGAGGGTGAGAAATGATTGCAATGGGGACAGGGAGGATGACCTAAGGACTTACCTTAGACTACCTGGGGGACTTTCGGGCTTTTCATTTTTAGGCCCAAACATGAAGTCCCCAGTATCTGCAGGGGCTTGCCTACCCTCCCAGTTACCTTGTAGTGCTGTGCTGCTAGAGATTTCTGATGTCTCTGCATTTTCAGCCTTTCCCTCTCCTGGCAGCTGTAGTCACCATCAGAGATACTGCTATTTCATGATGCATTCATGCACTGATGTAATGACTGTCTGATCAAGTGGCTGTATTTCTCTGGGTGGTGGTGGTAATTGCTCTGGACAATAAAACATTTTAATGGGGCCTCTCCATCACTTCTGTGTAGCAGCAGAGTGCCAGAGTGTTGAGAATTAAGCATATTTGGCCAAACCACAACCATGTGTTTGGGAGTTGGTGAGGTAGCATGAACCAGCATTCAGTTACTGGGAGGTTGGAAGCAGTGAGCACCACGACCTCAGTCTATCCTATGAGGAGTGGGGGAGGGGGGAGTGAAGTGCTGCTTGCCACAGTTCTGAGTTGTACCTTCCATAGCAAAAACAAATCAGCCGATGGTGATAAGCGCACAGGGAAAACGGGCCACAGCAAGATGCATGACCGGGAATTGCATTGCACCTTTTGCTGGTAGAACCGCATGTTGGCCCCATTGTCTGGGGGGGCTTTGCCCCTGCACCCCCTTTAAATAAATATAAACATCCCTCAGCCTGCATGCAAGGGGGAGGACCTTGTTAGGGCCCCACTTTCCTGTCCACCCACAGTTGCTGCGGCACTGAAGTCCCGACCGCCCAGATCACATTCGCCCGTAATGCCTTGCCTACATTCCTTCGCTCCAAGTCCCATACTCACATGACAGTATATGCCTTCCATGCAGGGTCTGGCTCCTTTCATATCTACCCTTAACAGGCTTTTTTTTTTTTTTTTTATAATTTCAGGGTCCTTTAAATGGTGCACCAGTGAGTGGCAGACCGAAAGACTAAACATCCCTTTTCCACATTGTGAATGTAGAAGGAATAATTACAGTAGACCTATACTTATGGGTACATATGTAACCCCCCCGCAAACGGGGGTTCCCAAAAGTCTTCCAGGAGCTTGCCTGAATGCTCCAAGTCTGGGCGGTGTTCAGCGTCTGAGCTGTTTAAATATGGTTCCAAGTGAGTGCTATTTGAGCCTCCACGTACTGTCTCTTTAAGAGCTGTCTGCTTGTAGACTTAATTAGTTTGTATGGGGGGACTGTGTATTTAATGCTCGAATCCCGCCCAGGCTGCTGTCAATTCATTCCATTTCTGCAGTTGCTACATGTGCAGAGGGAGCCTTGTTGAAAGATATAACTGTTTGCCAGAAATCATTTAGACTGACTGAGAAAATGTAGTTTGTCTAACCTGTTTCATTTCAGCATGAACTGGTTCAGTGTAACTCTTTCATTTTAGTCCTGAATAGCTGACTTGGACCAATCAGGATGATAGGGAGACCCTAAAATGGAGCCTGTGGATGAATCGTAACTTGGACTCTCAATTTTGAGCCAGCCACAAGGGGATTGTATGGACAGTGACTCTGGGAAATGTAGTTTTAACCTTGGCGCCTTTTTCCACCAACAGAGGGAGTCTTATTGTGAGTGACAGCCGAACCAGCCAACAGAATGGTGTGGAGCTAAAGGAAATGCCCTGCTCTGTGACTGGCAAGATTAGATCAGTTGTGACTGTGAAGAGCGAAGGAGCTCTGTGCTTCTGCGGTGTATAGTTTTGTGCCAGTGCTAGCCTCTATGTTTGTACCTGCCATTAGTCATGACTCTTACTGCAAGCTCAAAGTATTCTCTGGCATCCGCCCCACTCCAAATGGAGAGGTCGATCTGGAAACCTGGATAGACTCTGCTACTCTTGCGGTACAAGACTGGCAATGATCTGAGGCAGAAAAAAGGGCTCGCCAGGGGGACAGCCTCCAGGGACCCACCCAACGTACTTTTCGCTCCCTGAGGGTCTCTGACCCTGACACCGAAGCCCAAGAGTACATAATTGCCCTTGAAAATGTGTTTGGGGGGACCACTAGTGTTGAGGCCTTGAAATGGAAGCTTAAAGATGTTAGATAACAGCC
This sequence comes from Neoceratodus forsteri, assembly GCA_016271365.2. Lineage (NCBI taxonomy): Eukaryota > Metazoa > Chordata > Ceratodontiformes > Ceratodontidae > Neoceratodus > Neoceratodus forsteri. The sequence continues at coordinate 556,506,271 of CM028138.1, forward strand.
GGGGGAATTATCATCTGCTTATATGGATCAATGAGAGGGAATCTTGCAAACCATTTTTCGAAAGAGGGGTTGGACCCGTAGTGAAGTGGACTGGGTAAGACTGGATCATATACTCTGCTCTACCTGGCACTCTAGCTGGGTGTTGCTCAAATTGCAGCTGCATCAAAGGAAATCTGGTCCCTTGCCTTTCCATGTGTTGATGAAGGAGGTATGGGAAGTTGAGGAGGAGGAAGGTTTTTCAGAGCCCTGTGCAGTCGTAGCTGCTACATCCCCTGCCCCAGGTGCAGGGTCAAATGCTGATGGTCTGGAATCACCGAAATCACATGACAGAACCCGAGACCCAAATATTAGCCAAGGGGGGCCCAGCCAGAGAGGGATGGTTACTGATGTTCTGCCATGGGATGAACAGCTGAGGGAGATTAGGAAATCAACAGACAGTCTCATCATGAAGGCCGCTCCTATGAGTATGGGCCCAGATACTTGCCCTACTGCTTCTGCTATGGGGGTGGGGGTGCTCACCCAGGCATCTCCTGCTGACAACAGCTCAAAACTTGATGTCTGGGCTATGGAGGTGAGGGAACTGAAGAGATATCTCCAGATGCCCAACCCATTGCTGGCTGAGGCGGTACCAAGGTTTTCTATTGATAGTACCAATGCCGCAGCCCCCAATGTGATGCCTCGGTCCCCCCAAACTTCAGCAGACATATTTTGCTATAATTGTGGGAAGGATGGGCACGTGAAGAGGGAATGCTGGTCTCAGAAAGACTTAGAGAGAGTGGCGAGCCAGCTACAAGGAGAGCTTTGGAGCACAAAACAGTGGTTAAGAGGTGCATGAAATGACCTCAGTGAAGGTCCCAGAAATGCTAACTCACATCCCTTTGTGGCTAGATCACCTGCCCAGACCCTTGCTACCACCTCTCCAGACTGGTCCAGAATAGTGGGTCCCTCCATGGAGACCACCGTGAAGGTGAATGGAGGGTCTACAAGAGCTGCATTGAGCAGTGGCTCCCTAGTGACAATTATGTTTCAGGACTGGTATCAGACGCACCTGTCTGATGTACCCTTACTACCGTTGGAAGGACTGCATGTCTGGGGGTTAAGTGAGAAGACCTACCCCTATTCTGCGTATATCTGAATTTGGTTGTCTTTTTCCATCCTCCGTGTCTGGAGTGGCCGAGCAAGTAGAGACCCTGGCATTAGTGTGCCCCCCTAACGGACTATATGATGAGATTCCTCTACTAATTGGGATGAATGCGCATATGTTTGGACGGTTGGCGCAGTTGTGTTATGAGAAACAAGGGTCAAGGACTGGTAGAGCTTTGAGAATCCCTGCCTTGATCAAGAAGGCCTATGAGGCACAGACAGATGCTGAAAAAGTGGACCCAGAGGAACCGGTTGGAATTGTCTGGAAGAAGGATCGGGAGTCTCTGATTCTGGTGCCAAATGCCCAGTGTACCTTACAGGGGGAAGTCCATATCAGAAAGGATGTCAAGAATAAAATTCTCATGCTGGATGCACCAGGCAATGGGAAATTGCCGGAAGGACTGCTGGTCAAGCCCAGTATTTTGCATGCCAGAGCCCATGCTTATGCCAGAAGAGTAATGGTTCAAGTTCATAATGTGTCTGACAGAGAGATTTGAGTAAATAGAGGTTGCATCCTGGCTAATGTACATTGTGCAGATACTGCAGTGTTGCCCGGTAACAAATGTTCAGGGGAGAATAACAGAGTGATGCTCGACTTGTATGATTTTGGGGACTCCCCTATGCCAGCCGAATGGAAGATGAGAATCAGTAGAAAACTTGCCCAGAGAGACCAGATGTTTTTTTTTAAAGGAATGGGACATAGGATGTGTGCAAGGAGCTGAGCACCACATCTGGCTGCATGCTGAAAGGCCATTTCGTGACAGGTCTCGACGCCTGGCCCCTGCTGACATAGATGATGTGAGACGGCATCTGCAAGAGATGCTTGCTGCTGGTGTAATACAAGAATCCAGAAGCCCATATGCTTCACCTATTGTGGTAATGAGAAAAAAGAATGGGACAGCAAGAATGTGTGTGGATTATTGCACCTTGAACCGGTGGACTATCCCTGATCAGTATGCAATGCCTCGCATTCAGGATGCTTTAGACTGCCTGAACGGTAGCAAGTGGTTCTCCGTGCTGGATCTTCACAGTAGGTACTACCAGATCCTGATGGCCCCAGAAGACCGTGAGAAGACAGCCTTATCTGCACACTTGGTTTCTATGAATTCATGAGGATGCCTCAAGGGATTTCAGGTGCTTTAGCCACTTTTCAGTGACCGATGGAGTGTGCCGTGGTGGACATGAACTTATTAGAGTGCCTGGTGTACCTAGATGATGTTATTGTGTTTGGCAGCTCACTGAAAGAACATGAAAGCAGTTTATTCAAGGTGTTGGACCGACTGGAAGACTTTGGCCTAAAACTGTCCATCGATAAATGTCAGTTCTTCCAAACATCTCTAAAGTATGTGGAACACATAGTCTCCTCCGAGGGAATAGAGACCGACCCAAGTAAAGTTGAGGCCTTGACCACCTGGCCACAGCCCCACAATCTAAAAGAACTGTAAAGATTCCTGGGATTCTGTGGCTACTATCACCGTTTCATCGAGGACTATTCAAGAGTGATCCGTCCTTTACTTAATCTTACTCAAGGTTACCCTCCTACCCACAAAAAATACAAGAGGTCAGTTTCTTCTGAGCCTGAGTGAGTGTATTTCCATCCCAATGAAGTATTTGGAGCCAGATGGACACCTGAGTGTGAAGCTGCTTTTCATGAGATTATATATCAACTTACCCACACTCCTGTCCTTGTCTATGCAGATCCAGTGAAGCCCTATGTCTTGCACACTGATGCTAGCATGCAAGGCTTGGGGGCTGTATTGTACCAAGAGCACGAGAATGGCCTGAGACCAGTGGCCTTCGCCAGTAGAAGCCTGACCCCATCCGAAAAGAACTATCCTGTACATAAGTTAGAGTTCCTAGCTTTGAAGTGGGCTATTGTTGACCAGTTCCACGAGTACTTGTACGGGGCTAAGATACTAGTAAAAACTGACAATAATCCTTTGACCTATGTACAGACTTCAGTTAAGTTGGATGCCACTGGCCAAAGATGGCTTTCTGCATTATCTACATACGACTGTGCTGTTGAATACAGAGCAGGCCTGAACCATATAGATGCTGATGCTCTCTCCCAGAGGCCTGTTCCCCGGAATTACTGGGTCAGACTGTCAGAACCTGATATTCGAGCACTCTGCCAGATGTTTGACAGGGAGGAACAAATGTCCACGGACGCAGTGGACTGTATGGTGGATTGTTTGGGAACCCTCTGGGAATTGCATACCTGCTGCTTATTGCCACTTTCTGCAATAGACATTAGTGCACTGCCTCAGCCGGACAATGACAGTATTCAGCGGGCTCAATCCCGAGATCCCATGATCAAATCAGCTTTAGAAGCCATCTACGCAAGGAACGATGTGTCCAAATTACGCTCCACTGATTTGAGAACTGCATTGTTATACATGGAAGGTCCTAAGTTGAAACTGATCAATAGACTGCTATACAGAGAAACAGTAGACAGAGGGGGACAAATAGACAAACAACAACTAGTGACGCCCACTGTCTTTTGAGACTCAGTACTGAGGTCCTTACACAACCACATGGGGCACCTTGGTATAGACAGAACAGTAGACTTGGTGAGATCCAGATTCTATTGGCCTAAGATGGGGGCTGATATTGAGCAACACATTCAAACTTTTAGTCGCTGCTTACAGAGGAAAGCCCTGCCCCAGAGGGCCTCCCCACCCCATTAACATCACCACCAGTGCCCCAGGGAGCTGGTCTGTATTGATTTCCTGAGTTTGGAGTCAGATCAAAGAAATATTAGTAATGTGCTGGTGGTCACTGACCATTTTACGAGATATGCCCAAGCTTTCCCCGCCAAAGACCAGAAGGTATCCACTGTGGCAAAAGTACTTGTAGAAAACGTATTTGTTCACTAGGGGCTCCACAAAGAATCCATTCTGATCAAGGGAGAGACTTTAAAAGTCATCTGATCAAAGAGATGCTTTCTCTGTGGGGATTGCGAAAGTCGAGAACCACCCCTTACCACCTCCAGGGGGACTCGCAGCCTGAACGTTTCAACCGCACTTTGCTAGATATGCTAGGCACTCTCAACCCAAAGGACAAGCCTAGATGGAGCCAACAAATTAGCACCCTGGTACATGCCTACAACTGCACCAAAAGTGATGCTACTGGATTCTCCCCCTACCACCTGATGTTTGGAAGAGAAGCTCAACTGCCGGTAGATGTATGTTTTGGAGTTTCTCCTGATGGGGTTCGAGCTTCCAACTATTTACAGTATGTGCAAAAGTTAAAGGCCCAGCTAAATCATGTGTACCAACTGGCTCAAACCATGGCTGCCAAAAGAAATCTGGCCAACAAAGAAAGGTATGATAAAAAGGTGAAAGCACAGGAACTCCAGGAGGGAGATTGGGTATTTCTAAGAAATCTGGGACTGCATGGCAAACATATGATTACATGTATAAGCCTAATGTAATACTGATGTAAATGGATATGGTTGTATTGAAACTTATGGGGGTACTTACTTGACGCGGACACCAAGTTTTCCAGGCCAGGAAGGGTGTAACTCCCCGGCAAATGGGGGTTCCCAAAAGTCTTCCAGGAGCTTGCCTGAATGCTCCAAGTCTGGGCAGTGTTCGGAGTCTGAGCTGTTTAAATGTGGTTCCAAGTGAGTGCTATTTGAGACTCCATGTACTGTCTCTTTATGAGCTGTCTGCTTGCAGACTTAATTAGCTTGTATGGGGGAACTGTGTATTTAATGCTCGAATCCCGCCTGGGCTGCTGTCAATTCGCTCTGTTTCTGCAGTTGCTACATGTGCAGAGGGAGCCTTGTTGAAAGATATAACTGTTTGCCAGAAATCATTTAGAGTGACTGAGAAAATGTAGTTTGTCTGACCCGTCTTCATTTCAGCATGAACTGTTTCAGTGTAACTCTTTCATTTTGGTCCTGAATAGCTGACTTGGACCAATCAGGATGATAGGGAGACCCTAAAATGGAGCCTGTGGACGAATCGTAACTTGGACTCTCAATTTTGAGCCAGCCACAAGGGGATTGTATGGACAGTGACTCTGGGAAATGTCGTTTTAACCTTGGCACCTTTTTCCACCAACAGAGGGAGTGACAGCCGAACCAGCCAACAGAATGGTGTGGCGCTAAAGGAACTGCCCTGCTCTGTGACTGGTAAGATTAGATCAGTTGTGACTGTGAAGAGAGAAGGAGCTCTGTGCTTCTGCAGTGTATAGCTTCATGCGGGAAGCACGTGTGAGGCCCTGAGTTTCAGTTTACAGCCTTTGTGAGTGCCAGTTTGGACTGAATCCGAATTGTGAGGAGAAAGAAGCACTAGAAGTGTGGAAACCAGGCTCACCCTGTAGAAGACTGGAGAAATTGCTGAATCGTGCTCGGTCTGTCAGGAACTGAAGTTGCTGTGTGTGCTCCCGGGTATTTTGCAGTAATTGCGATCGGGATCGAGGAGCAGTCTGCCTGGTATAGTACTTTCCTTTTACATATGAATGTGTGTAGTGCTTGTGGGGAATTGCTGTTTCCAGTCCCCAGTGCTGTGTGCTGTGTGTTGAAGCTGGAAGCAAACCCCAGCTTGTGTCGGACTGAATCCGTTTGCTATCAACTGCAGTGGGGTCCAGTCACAAGGACTTTGTCTCCATGCCTTGTTGTTCTGGCAATCCAGAAGAATATCCACCATCCGATTTTCAGCTTGGGTATTGTGAGTACAAGTCAAGGTATTCCCCTGCAGTCTGTTTTCAATCACAAGTGTGTCATCTAATTCTTGTTGTTTCACAGCTTCATGGACTGAGCCATCCGGCTCCAGATTACAATTGGGTGTTGTGCATATATTTTCTTCTACAGGGCCCTATCCATCTGCACCTGCCGGCCAACCCTGGGCAATGGACCTGGCTAGCCCCCCCCAACCTGGGTACCCAGAGTGTGACTTTTCAGCCCCTGTATGTGTGCACAGTACTGTGATTTAATGCCACCAATTAACCTGATTTCCCCCCTCCCGTGTTACTGTCCCCTAAATAAATCAGATCTGTTGTTGTTTTACTATATACTGTCTGTGGTGTTGGTACTTATGGAAACAGTATTGTGTTTGCTGTTTATGTTGTTTAACCTTATTTTACAGGGGGTCCTCAGAGACGTGCTGCAGAATCAGTCTCGAGGGTAAGTTGTATCTATATGAGTGAACAGTGTGTATATGTGGGGTATTGGGGCTGTAACTCCGGTGTACTGTGTGAACCACTAGAGGGAATACGGGAAAAGGGGGTCTCAGTGTCCAAGAGGGCTGTGACCAAGCTAGTCTAACCACTACAAACCCTGACCTCTGGGTGAAGGCAGCCGCCATAGGACCTAGGCCCCTCAACCTGTCCGTAGTCAAACAGGCAGGGCTAGTAGCCCTTGGGATAGCACCACCTAGGGGCTACATGTAGATTAGTCTGTTGCTAATTCTCGTTACTTTAATTCTTTTAAAGATACAGTGAAAATGTTTGAATCTCCTGGGCATCGGAGGGCCGGCCTGAAGGAGAAGGCCTGAGCATCCCACTCTCTGCTTGCCTTCTCCAGGGTATAGGGTGGGGTTGAGCCTTGGCATTTACTGGTCCCTGGCGGCAGCCAGGAACACAACACTCTGTCGGGCTGTACTGTGGGAGGGGGCGTGATGGACATAGACTCCGGCCTTGACGTTATGCGGCACGTCACACCCCGGCTGGAAAATGGAAAAATAGCGCCTTGCTGGATGATGGCCACTCCTCCTCCCAACACACTGGTCTCCGGAGCACACCTCCTCCTCCATCTCCTGTGAATGCAGCATCCCTGGAAGCACTGTATCCCCAATTTCTTCTCCCCCCCCGGAAAGTCCCTTCTAGTAGGGTTAGTGCTGGACCCCCACCCAGGGGTGTGTAGCACACAGGACCATGACTGACGGTAAGAGAGGCAGCGGAAGTGAGACAGTGGTCACAGGCAGCTCACGGTTCAAACTAAGTTTTTCAGTTACTAGCCAGCAGGGTTAGTGATTGGGAAAATCCACTAGCCCCACAGACTTTTCCACTTGCCCAGCTAATATATTTAGTGAAATGTTACCTCCTTCAGTACAAGCCTGCAGGGCTAGTTTAAGGAACTTCATACTAGCCTGACACAGTCTACCAGCATTTGGCTAGCAGGCTTGTACCAATTTTGACCCTGACCCAAAGGAGTGGCAAGTGTTTAAATGGGTTAGTTACAGGCTACCTCAGTAGCCCAGAGGCATTGCACCACGTGGGCAACCTGAATTTGAGAGCCTGAGTCTCTACTTGTTGGCAGCCTGGTGAGGGATGATTTGCCTTCCAACTCCTATAGCAACCCCCATAGTGGCCTTTAGGCCAATCAGATTCACGGGGGAGTCAAAGGTTGCAGGGAGACAGGTGAGGGGAGGTTACAGTGAGTGTTGGATGTGCAGTTATGCTAACTGGGAGAGAGAGAGGATTTTGTGTTGGCAGTATTGAAAGGGGGGTGCTTGATCAGCTGGGTGGGGTCAGCTCTGCACTAGGACACCTAGGCCAGTCCTCCTGCATGGCAGCTTTTAGTCAGTTTCTCTGTCATTGGTGGAGTGTAGGCCAGTAAGAATATTTGAGAAGGGATGGTTTGATCGGCTGACTGGGTCAGAGAACATGACTGGGGGTCATGAGTGGGTGGGTAGAAACGGAAGTTACTGCAGGAAGCTGCTGCCTTTTTTTTGTTTGTGTTTTGTTTTATTATTTTATCCTCTAGCACTATATCTCTGTGTTTTTGTCTTGATGTTAATGAGCAACTCTGCACTTCAGCATGTGCTTTTTGTAAATAAGATGTCAGCTATTTACAAGTTACTAGCAAATACATTTTTTTCATCTTCAGTGTTCCTTTCCAAGATTTACAGTGCAACTTGGCAGTCCATCTGAAAAGTCTGTATAGAAAACATTTGCCTCTCCCCTGTTAACCTCGCAGTGCCTTGAGTTTACAGTGCTCACCATGACAGCCTATGATATCACAAACGGCAACTGTGTGGTTAACAGTGGAAAGTATGAAAAGTTGAAAGACTTAGTGAAAAAAGTGCTGCATTACCTACAATATTTAGTAGACCAACAGCGTGGGAAAGTAATAAAAAAAAATAACTAGAAAGCAAAGTTAAAACACACTTGGTGTAAATCTAGTATTAAGTTTTTTATGATAATAGGGAGTTGCTCTTTACTGTCTTTGCCACTTATATGCTGTATTGTACCCGTTGAATCTCTCGGCTCCCTGTCTCTACTTATGCTACTATAAGTGCCTCACAATTACCTATTTTAACCTTTATTTCCACAGGTCTGGCCAGATGTTGGCTGTCTACCTTTCAGATAAGTATCTTGTTTAATTAATTCTGATTCCTGTACTCGCTCTCCTCTAGAATCTCTGATCCTTTGCATCTCCACAACCTTCTCTATGCTTTCCTTTTAGATCCTACCAGATTACCCCAAACCCAAGACAACCCAACTCTGGGTGCTGTGACTCTGGCAGAGCAGGTAAGTCATATTTAATTCAGAGGTCAAAATTGAGTTTTGCAACCATTAGCCCATAGGGTTAGTGAGTGGGGACAGTCCCCACAGACTTTTCCACTGGCCCAGTTGGTGTACTTACCGATGTGTTACCTTCTCCAGCACAAGCCTACAGGGCTAGCAAAAGGAAAATCTTAACTGTAAACAAAATCTACCAGCATTTGCTAGCGGAATGGTGCCAACTTTGACTCCAGTGAAGGAGGCAGGGATAGTGTCCGGTGCCAAGGAAGGAAGTGGGGCTATTGTCAGGGGCTGTGTGGGGGGGCAGGGGCTAGTTTCTGGAGAAGGGAGGTGCTAGTGTTTGGGGCTTTGCATGATGGGTCAACAGGGGTCAGGCTGTGGAGGGAGGGAGGGAGAGGGCTAATGCTCAGGCCCATGGAGGGAGAATGTACTGGGAGGGTGTATCTGTGCCTCAGGTGTCTCAGGTTGTGTCCAGGAGGCTTTTGCAGGGAAGGTGTGCAACAAGGTTTTGGATGATTCTCAAATGGCTATGATGGAAGGGGTGTGGCTTCTGGTAGTCTGGGGGGGCCCATGAGGGATGTGATATCCACAGAGTTTAGAAACTGGGGTACCTAGAGAGGAAGGGGTGATCAGAAGGGGCTAGTGTAGTGGTTAGAGGAAGGAAGTGTGGCTAGTGTCTGAGCTGCAGGCTGGCTGGTGAAATATTTTCAAATAAATAGTTAACTATACAGATTGGGGGTACACAAAGTCCCATTTATTCTCAGAAACAAAATGTTTTTATTGATAAAGCTATCTAAATTGAAGCTAACTTGAAGTGTCTTCCTAGCTTTTGTTGTTATTTATTACGTTCGCTTGCGTGCATGTGCAAGGAACGTCTTGGGAGAATAGGACAGTTTGGAGGTGTGACTGTCCTGTGCAATCCAATGCTCCGTTGAGCAGGCATGGCGGTCCTGCATCAATGGATGCGGGTGCTGAGTATGACAGCGGTGGTCTTCACTTCAAAGAAAACCACTGCTGTGTGCTGGCAGCGCCTCACGCCCCCCCCCCCCAAAGCTTTGGTGCCATGCTGGGAGCCCACCCCAGTGTGGCAAACCTTGTTTTGGCTGACGCGGGTGCCCAATCCCCTGTTGGCTCCACATCCTCCCAAATAGCTTTCCCTGCTGCCACGCTGGGAGCCCACCCCAGCGTGGCAAACGCCCGTGTCTTCTTTTTTTTTAAACTGTAAATTAAAAGCGGCCTCACGGCGCTTCTCCCTGCCCCTCCCACAACCCGCACCACCACTCGCACCTGCTCCCCACCCCCACCCCCCATACTTACCTCCGGAGCTCGGCGTGGTGATCTTCGCTGGACCGGAACACGCCTGTACACTCTTCTAAGTCGACCACGAACTGAGGAAATGCCAGTAAGCTGTATAATGGGCTAGATGGTTTTTCAACTTTGTTGCATATCTCAGGCATTTTTGGAATTTTGCACCAAATTTTCAACATGGGTTTTTGGGACACCTTCTCATGAATGATGTCACTGTCATGGCGTTATTTGAGCCCGAAGGAGTGATTTGCTGATCACTCGCAAATCACCTTCAGGGCCCACTTTCGAAACAACACTGCCAGCATTTATAAGGTGGGTCTCAAAAGGAGTTTTTGAAAATTCTGGTGACAAATTCCTAAATGACCCTGGTTTTACGAGCGTGCATTATGCAGTTCTAACAAGAGGCTCGTGAAGTTTGCAAATTTTCAATATTTTCACTCCAGATTTTCAACATTGCCATTTTACCACACCTTATTATGAGTAGTACAGCTGCCATTTTCACATCTCACCCAAAGCGTGTTTCCGCCATGTAGCGCACAATGGCACAGTTGGTGTGCGAAATCAATGTGTGGGACACATTAAGAAAATCACAGTGACACTTTTCTTTGTAGAGGTCTTAAAATGGCTATGTTGAAAATTTGGTGAAAAATTCCTAAAAATGACAGTTTTACCAGCGTGCGTTGCGCAGTTCCTACGCACGCTCGTAAGTTTGCGAATTTTCAATATTTTCACTCCAGATTTTCAACATTGCCATTTTACCATGTCTCCTCATGAGCAGTACAGCTGTCATTTTTCACATCCTGCCCAAAACGTGTTTCCGCCCATGTAGCGCACAATGGCGCAGTCGGTGTGCAAACTCAATGTATGGAACACATTAAGAAAATCACAGTGACACTGTTCATGAGCAGAGGTCTTAAAATGACTATGTTGAAAATTTGGTGAAAAAATTCCTAAAAATGACTGTTTTACGAGCGAAGGCGCAGTGTTCCTACTTCACGCCGTAAGTTTGGCACTTTCGATATTCGCACTCCAATGACTTCCAAATACCTAAACAGCACATAGAAGCAAGCAACATTCGGCATTGACAAATGCTTATTTATTTTTGTATTCGCTTGCATGCATGTGCAAGGAACATTTTGGGATAGTACGACTTTTTGAAGGTGTGTGACCCTCCTGTCCAATGCAGTGCTCAGTGTAACGTGTGCAACCCTACTGCACCAATTGATGCATGAGCTGTCTATGACAGCAGTTTGGCTGCAGTGGTCTTCAGTTAAAAGAAAAGCACTACTGCAATCAGCAAACGTGTGTGTGTATTTAACATATTGATGTCACCCTTTTCCCTCTAACTGCTAATAAAATCCCTCCCACTTCCTCCCTCTGCTGCCATCTACCCTGCTCCCTTGTTATTGACCCCACCAAACACATTGTATGTGCAGACGGAGTACCCAGTCCCCATTGTCTCCAGCCCCCCCCCAACAAACACCCAGGTGGCATGCTGGGAGCCCATCCCAGCATGCCCATTGTCCCTGTAAATGGGAAAACTGTCCCGCAACATCTTTTGTTTTTTTAAAACCTGTGAAAACAGAAAACCATCCCTCGCTGTGTCTTGTGCCCCTTCCCCGAACCCACACTCACCCTCTGCATACCCCACCTCCCCCTCACCCCATACTTACCTCCGGAGCCTGACGTAATGATCTTCAGTGGAGTGGGACCACGTCTGCACTCTTGAAAGTCGAATGCAAACTGAAGAAATGACGGTAGGCTGTATAATGGCACAAATGTTTTTTTTTTTCAACTTAGGTGGCTATCTCGGGCATGTTTGTAAATTTTGGCACCACATTTTCAACAGGGGGTTCTTGGGACTCCACCTCATGAATTCAGTTACTGTCATGTGAGTTATTCGGTCCCCAAAGGTGATTTCATGGTCACTACACACAATCACCTTTTGGGATTGATTAACTAAACAACAGTGTCACTGTTTATGAGGTGGGCTCCCAAAAGCATATGTTGCAAATCTGGTGAAAAAATGTCAGAAAATAACTGTGTTACGAGTGTGCGTTGCGCAGTTTCCATGCACACTCATAACTTCGAGAATTTGAAATATTTTCACTCCAGATTTTCAACACTGGCATTTTTTCACACCTCCTTATGAACAGTACAGCTGACATTTTTCACATCCTGGCTGAAATGTGTTTTTGCACATCCAGTGCACAATGGTGTGGTCACAGTGAGAAATCAATGCTCAGGACAGATTATGAAAATCACAGTGACACTGTTCATGAGCAGATGTCCCAAAATGCCTATGTTGAAAATTTGGTGACAAAGTCCACAAAATGACTGTCATGGCGTTCATTGCGCAGTTTCCATATCGCCTCATAAGTTTGAAAATTGCTGTATTTTCCTCCAGATGTTCAACATTGCCATCCCTTCACACCTCCCTATGAATGCTACAGCTGTCATTTTTCACATCCTGCCCGAACTGTGTTTTTGCACATGTGGAGCAGAATGGTGTGGTCGCTGTGGGAAATCAACGTTCAGGACAGATTAACAAAATAACAGTGGTACTGTTCATAAGCAGAGGTCTCAAATGCTTTTATGATGTGGGGGTAACAAAAAGGTCATGCTGAAAATGTGTAGTGCAAATACCAGCAATCACACAGGGCATTAAGGTAAAGCACCATACGTGCCATACCACTGCAAATACCTGCAAGCGAACGTCCGGCATTGACAAATGCTTGTTTATTTATTGAAAAGTATCTTTTTTAACATGATTTGATACAGCAAGCTATTCAGTGACAAATACCTGGCTGGGGTTACATCAGCTGCAGAACTGTCATTAAATGCTTACTGAAGCTCATCACTTTAGCCAGTTGGTCCAATTGTGTACATATGCCAGTGGCCTAAGGGTCACCTTGATCAATTCAAGTCATTTAAACAATTTATAAACTTGTTAGCGGGTTTAATGCTGACTTACAGTGGAGTAGATGTCTGAGATACTTGGACTGGTGTGTACGTTGAGGTCTGACTAGACTACACACTGTTAGAAGAGGTGAGCAGGCATGAAAATAGGAAAAATAGCAACTTGATAGGCCAGAATGATGCCCCCAGTTTCTGCAGGCCGTATATCTCTGAGAAGTACCATACTGCTAGCAACATCACCCACCATCCCAGGGACTAAGCTTGGACCTTCAGTACAGACAGATTCCCTCCATGTGGAGGGGGAGGCAGGAGGGGAAGGGTAATCATCCCCATCTCCCTTTCCAGAAACTCACATCTACTATGGTACCCCCCAATACTACCAGTTTGGTGGTCTGGAGTCCTGTCAATTGTGCAGGGAGTATAAAAGCTGGAGCCTGATATTCAAATGTTTGCTGTAATGCAGATCCTAGTTTGCCTGTGCAAACTGGGTTTTGCAGCAATGTCCTATATTTAAAAGACTGATTAGCGTGGTCAAACAGGGTTTGTGCCCAGGCAAACCAGGGAGGGTGCACAAGAAAAAATTACTTATCATAGTAATCTTGTTTCTTCCAAGGGAATCGTACTGTATTCTGACAAATGCAGTATGGTCTCACCATGGGACTGCCCCATAGCCAAAATGGTTAATAGAACCTATGCAAATAGTGGAATGCTAGGCTCGAGTTCAGTTTTCAAACCACTGTCCATGGTTGCAGTTCCTGCAACTGTCAGATTCTTATGAAGCATTCATAAACTAAACTATCCTAATAAAAAACTAATTTCCCCCCACAAAGACCAGCCCCTCTTTTAAACAGGGGCATCCTTAAAACTCCAGTCACAGATGCCCAAAAAACAAACAAATAATCTTACCAACAGGTTTATAGTAAGATATGGACAGCTGGAATGCAGTGCCCATTAGGTTCTGGTAGGGGAGTTAGGGTGGGAGCTCAGAATACAGTAAGATTCCCTTGGAAGAAACAAGATTACTATGGCAAGTATTTTTTTCTTCAAACCCCAGGAAATCTTGCTGTATTCTGACAAATGCAGACTACCCAAGCAGTATCTTTGGAGGTGGGCAGAGAACCTATTTAGGGAACAGTATCTGCAGTACTGCTGTGCCAAACTTGGCATCACTTCTGACCTGAGTATCCAAGCAGTAGTGCTTGGTAAATGTGTGAACAGTTTTCCAGTTAGCAGCTTTACAGATTTCCAGCAGAGGAATGTCTCTAGAAGCTGCTATAGAAGCAGCTTTTCCCTGGTGGAGTGGGCCCTGAGACCTGCAGGGGGCTGTTTGCCCACTTTGCTGTAACAAAACTGAATGTAGGCAGCAATCCACTGTGCAATGGACCTTTTTGGGGCTGGCTTGCCTTTTCCCACTTCTCCATAGGTCAGGAATAGCTGAGTATTGTCCTGCCTGTGGCTCTTTGTGTGGTCTGGGTAGTAGCTGATAGCTCTCCTAAAGTCTAGGCCATGTAGTCTATGTTCCCTCAAAGTGGAATGGTCAGTGAAAAAGGCTGGCAGTGTCATGGACTGATTGAGGTGAAAGTCAGATACCATCTTGGGAAGAAACTTCCTGTTAGTCCTAAGGACAGCCTTGTCTGCAGTGTTGGGTAGGTTACTTTTTCTATTACTTTCTATTACTTTTGGAAACATTCCAGAAAGCTCTGTGCAGTCACTAGTAAGGATGGAGAAGTACTGGAACAAGTAATGCACCTTACAGTTACAATTACTTATGTCTTTTTATACAAAAGTAATACGTAACTGTAACTGATCACATCTATTTGAAAGTAACTAGTAACTAACATATCACTTTTAAATAAATGTCATCTGTTATAGTTTTTTATTATATTTGTACTGTTTTTGTATAAAAAGAAATAGGTAACTGAAACTGTCAGGTGTATTACTTTTTCTAGTACTTCTCCATCCTTGCTAGTGACTGCACAGAGCTTCCTGGATTAAGTTTCTAAACTTAATAGAAAGTAATAGAAAAAGTAACTTACCCAACACTGCTTGTCCCGATAGAATGCAATGTAGTCAGGCTCTATGGATAAAGCCCAGATCTCACTAATCCTCCTGGCAGAGGTAATTGCCACAAGGAACACCATTTTTCAGGTAACATACTTAAGATCTCTCGAGGACATGGGCTTGAAAGGAGGTTTCATGAACTGGGTAATACATATATTAAGGTCCAATACTGGTATGGGATCACTATGCAGGTGCAGCAGCCCCTCGAAAAACTTTCTGAATACTGGGTTTGAAGCCAGGGATGAGGCCGTTCCTGTTGACAAATAAGCAGAGACAACTGCCAAGTGTAATCTGAGAGTGGATGGTCTTAGACTAAGGGAATGAAGGTGGGTCAGGTAATCCAGGGCAACTGGCAAGCCCGCCTGACTGTGATCTATGGCTCTGTTCTGACACTACGTGGAAAATCTTTTCCTCTTAGATATGTAACTTTTCCCGGTGGAAGGCTTTCTAGAGACTCTGAGGACCTCCATGACTCCTTCTGAGAGGTTAAGTTAGCATACTTTAAGTCCTTAAGAGACAGACGTTGAGCCTGAGGGACTGGAGGTTGGGATATAGGATCCTGCCCTGAG
Source organism: Neoceratodus forsteri (assembly GCA_016271365.2). NCBI lineage: Eukaryota > Metazoa > Chordata > Ceratodontiformes > Ceratodontidae > Neoceratodus > Neoceratodus forsteri. Next base: position 556,521,744 of record CM028138.1, read on the forward strand.
AGGATGTCAGGTTGTGCCTCCTGGGGAGGCCAATTGGTTTGGCTACTGACAGGGACAGAATCAGGGAATACCAGGTTTGCCTGGCCAGTCCGGATCGATTAGGATCATTGTTGCTGGCTGAGATCTGAGCTTGTTCAGCACCCTCAGCAACAGTGGAAAGGGAGGAAGGCATAAAGGAACTTCCCTGTCCAATCCAGTAGCAGTGCATTCAGTGGGATTATGCCCCTCACAGGAGGTCTGCAGCAGAACTGGGGTAGCTGATTGTTGTCTGGGGCTGCAAAGAGATCCACTTCTGGAGTACCTCATCTTTTAAAGACAATCTGCAGGACCTGTGTGCTGAGTGACCACCCGTGGTGGTTCTGGTTGATTCTGTTGAGAGCATCTGCCAGGACATTGTCCTTTCCTGGAAGGTGGATTGGGGATAAAGAGATCTCCAGTGAGTATGCCAGACTCTAAAAATTTTCATGGCCTCTGTGCACAGTGGGGTTTAATTTGTACCTCTCTGTTTATGTAGTACATAGTGGTTGTGTTGTCTGTCATTATCTGCACCACCTGTCCCTGCAGTATGTTGGGGAAGGTGGATGCCCAGGAAGACTGCTCTGAGCTCCAGCAGATTTATGTGTAGCAATGACTCCTGCTTGAGCCATGTGCTGTAAGCACTGTGCTCCCCCAGATCTGCTTCCCATCCCAGAAGGGAGGTATCTGTGGTTAGCACCAATGAGGAATATACCTGCAAGAATGGTACGGCTTGTCTGAGGTTGTCCCTCTCCTGCCATCATTGTAGTGCCGGTAGGAGAGTTCCTGTGACTGGCACCAGTTTTGACAATGAATCTCCTTTTTTGATGCCAGTGTGACTTCAGATGAAACTGAATGTCTCATTTGAAACCTGGCTCCTGACACTGTTGCTGTTGAAGCTGCTATGTGGCCCAGCAACTGTAGAAAATGCCTTGCTATCCTTGGGATGTGTAGTTTGAAGGAGCTGGCTAGCTGTACCAGGCTGTCCACTCTTCCCTGTGGAAGGAATGCCCTTCCCCTTACCCTGTCCAACTCAGCTCCTATGAACTCCAGGAGCTGAACTGACTCTAGTACTGACTTCTCCAGGTTGACTAGGAACCCTAAGGATTGCAGAGTATCCTGTGTGACTGCCAGAGCATCCCTCACCTTATAAGGTGACTGACCTACAACTAGCCAGTCATCCTGGTAGGAGAACACTGCCACCCCTTTTCTCCATGGGTGTGCTATGGCCACAGCCAAGCACTTTGTGAACACCCTTAGAGCTGAGGTCAGTCCGAAGGGCATTGCCCTGAACTGATAATGACCTGATGGCAATCTGAATCAGAGATACTTTCTGTGGGACTGCCTGATGGGAATATGGAAATAAGCATCCTTTAGGCCCAGAGATGCTAACCAATCTCCCTGTCTTAGTGTTTGGAGGATGGTTGCCAGAGTCACCGCCTTGAACTTTGGCTTTGACAAATGTCTGTTTAGATGTCTGAGATCCGGTATGGGTTGCCACTCCCCAGTTTTTTGTGTGTGAGGGCGTATCTTGAGTACAGACCTTTTCCTCTTTGTGCCCAGGGAACAGGCTGTACTGCCCTTTGTGATAGAAGGTTGGATACTTCCTCCTCTAACAAAGCTGTTTCTGATGGGGTAGAGGGTCTGAAGACCCTTGCCCTCAGCCTTGGCATGAACTTGAAGCGGAGAACAACATTCTGGCCCACTACCTCCAGGACCCACTTGTCTGTGGTGATGGTTTGAAATTCCTGGAGATAGTTGGTCAGCCTGCCCCTACTGGGGTTGGGAAGGTGACCCGAGCAGACACCTCAGGGTGTCTGCTTGGTTTTAGCTATTGCCTGTACTGAGGTAAGCCTATACTGAAACAAATGGAGAAAAGAATCTGATGGGTGCAGGAAGTGCAACCAGGGACAGTGGTTTGAAAACCAAGCTGAAGCCTTGCATTCCACTATAGGGTCTATTTACCATTTCAGCTCCAGGGGAGTCCTATGGTGAGACCATACTGCATTTGTTAGAATACAAAAAGATTTCCTGGGATTCAAAGGCAGAATTATGCAAATTGGGGGTGGGGACATGAATATCGGTGCAGTCCAATATTCACAGTATTTGCTCTGAGCAAGGGCACTTTGCATGGTCCCGTTGCATGGAGGAAATACTGCAGACCTAACCCTCTTCTAAATCCAGCACAGCCCTAGCAGTTGTCGGAGGTAGTGTGTCTGTGCCCCCCTATCCCAAGATAGTGTTCCCTGGCGGCAAGTGGTTCCCCCTCCCTTTGAACCCAGTCTTGTTAATGAAGGATATATCCCTGCCGTCCAGTGATCCCTCCCTTCCAACTGATCCCAGTCCCATTATAGGAAGATATATCCCTGTCATCCAGTGGTGTCCCTCTCCTTCTGAACCCAGTCCCGTTAATGAAAGATATATCCCTGACATTCAGTGGAAACTTCCTCCCACCTGATCTCCATCAGTGTAGGAACAGAGTTACTGTGGTGTCCAGTGGTCCCTCCACACACCCAATCCCTATCCTGGAAACGACCCTCAGTTTGCCAATGCCTCCCCCCCAGACAGCTGCAATGCCCTTGGCATGGCAGTAGCAAAGAAGTCCTGCCCCCCTAAGAAGCCTTGTTCCATGAGCAGTGCCGCCCCAGCCCATACCCACTTAGTAGCTAGTGGCCGCCCTTCCACCCACAGCACCTACACCCACCCTCCAGTCCCCATACCAGTCCATCAGTGCCATGGTCCAACAACAGCTAGTGGCACAGCCCACCTCACACAACTACAGCCACTGGCATCTATCTGTACAAAGGAGCGTGGCTTATTTATAAGGCATGTGATGTGCCTTACTCTAGTCATAGGTCGCGTTCCCTGGTACAGAGAGACACCGGGTGGCCATGGTTGTGTAAGGTGGGCTGTGTCGCTTGCTGTCATTGAACTGTGGCATCGATGGACAGGTAGGGAGACCAGAGGATGGGTATCGGTGCCAAAGGTTGGGGGGGCACTAGCCACCAACTGAGTATAGGTTGCGGGGTGCTGCTCACAGTTCAGGACAGGGCTTTGTTGGGGCAGCAGGACTTCTCTGCTCCTGCCATGCCAAGGGCAGTGTGACTGTCAGGAGAAAGCACTGGCAAACTGGGGGTGGGGTGGTTCCCAGGACGGGGACTGGGTATGGGGAGGGATCACTGGACACCAGGGATATATTCGTCTTTAATGGGACTGGGTTGGAGGAAGGGGGGATGTCACTATCACCAGAGACAGCTCACTGGGTTGGGGCAATTGGGGGGGCTGATCTGGGAAAGCAGTCTTGCACCCCATGCAGATGAGCTAGTGATGGGCATGCAAATGACCCCTTAGTGCCTTGCGTACCCAATAGACTCATTTGCATGGGGACTTTTAAAAAGTGCAGATTTTTCTCGGGTGCAAGCCATTGCAGGGCCCAGTTTCATGGGTGCTCTTGGGCAGCACTCAGTGGCTTAGTGCCTGGACACAATGTCACTATATTCAGAGGGATAGCGCCATGCACTAGCCCTCTCAATATAGCAGTTTTCGCACCTGCAGTATCGCAAAGCACAGTGCAAATGTTCACGCTCCACTTTGTGCATTTTTGAATATTGGGCCTCTGGTGTCTTCATTCTGTCCTGTGTTGGTCGATGGGTGGAGCAACATGGCCCCCACCCCCCCGACAGAGATCAGCCCTAGGGACACTGAATCCTCCCTACCATGATGGCCCAAGTGACCAGTCCATTCTAACACCAAAGTCGTTGGTGTGGTACTGTTGCAATATCCTACACACACAACCCATTTTATTTTTTCAGCCTCTAGTAGTCCTTACCAACTGACCTAGCTGATCAGTATTTTGTATTCTTAATACTGACCCATTTCCTCTCTTATATTTAACAGATCTGACAGGACGTTGACCAGGTGTAGAAGAACACGGACTATACGTATTAGATAAGTATTATTTTTTGTTTACTCTACCTTGTTTGTAGTAGTTGGTTCAAAAAGAGCTGTAGATCCTTTGTGACCCCATTTGCTGTCCTTGTTTTACAGGTATGATTGTCTGTTCTTTTGAGATCCCCTTACCCTGGCTCCACAGGAACCAGGTAAGAGATCTCTTATCTGTGCTAGCATGTTAACCTGTAAAAGTTCAGCCCTGAGTATTATGATACTAGGCTTTCACTTGTTGAGTGGTTGGTGATGTAGGGTTTGAAATATCTCCACTATGCTGTTACAATTCCATGATCACAAAAGGAAGGAGTTTTACTGCAAAAAAAGCTTCACTACTGCAGACATTAGGGTGCAAGAATGCAAAGCGTACAAAGTACACAAATAAAAACATTAGGGGTTTGCGTCTGATCTTGTTGGATGTGCCTTATTTTTTGAGATCACTCTGCCGGCAGGTTTTCCCCTACAATGTGGTCAGTGTGCTACCAGTGGCACACTCAGGCCATTGTGATACCATGCTGCATGACCATTGTGTTACCACCAGCAAAAGGCATGGAATGAGACCATTGTATTACCACTGCAGGTGCGCCCATTGTGCTACCACTGACATGGTACCACAGGGGTCACAATGGTAGCGCAATGGAATTGAAACAAATTCATTGTGATACCAATTGCAATGGTATCACACTGGTATTTGCCATTGTGGTACTATTGCACAAGTGTTTGCCAATGTGCTACCACTGTGTGTCGATGGTATCACAGTGGACACAATGGTATCACACTGGAATTGGAACAAAGCCACTGTGGTACCAACAAACTAGTATCACAATGGTGCACATTGTTACCACTGTGGTACAAGCAGAAGGTTTGTTACCAGTGAGCTACCACTGTCTACATGGTATCACAATGGTTACAATGGTATCACAATGGAATTGAAACAAATCCACTGTGATGCCATTTATGAAACCCACAATGGTAATACACTGGCAATCGCTGTGGCAGTGCAATGGTAAAGAAAAGGTATTACAATGATATTCTGAAGAAATTTTGTGTTCGTGGCACGTTTCTGCTGTATTTCTGCCAAATGTGGTCAAACATTAGACCACCTCACAAGTGGTCTAACTTTCATGTGCTGTCTCACAGCTTACAACACTCAACATGATGCAGCCATAAAAGATATTGGCATCATTTTTGTGTTTTTCCAGCAAGCTGTTGAAAATTGACAAAACTGTCACAAATGTGTAACAATATTTGATAAAAAGCATTTGTATGTTTTACCCCATCTCAGAGGATGCCAGCACAGCCCAAAAGTGGTAACTGCACCTACAAACGAACATATGAAGAAGCCAGCTGAAAGAGGCAATTTGGTCAGTCTATTCTGCTCATATTGCAAGGTTCACAGCTTGAGCTACTGTCCCTGCCCCCTCCCCACTCCTCCCATCCTCCCTACCCATGATCCTTACCTTCCCCTATGCCTATCCCAACCTCTCTTGAAGCTGCCCACAGTCTTCAACAAGACCATCTCTTCTGCCAGTGCATTCCAAGTGTCCACCACCCTCTGTGTCGAAGTGCTTCCTGACCTCCCTCCTAAACGTCCCCTCCAGCTTAAGACTGTGCCCCCTCATGTTATGGTTGCCACTCAGCTTAAAGAGACCTTCCTTAGCCACCTTATTTATCCCTTTCATGTACTTGAAGGTCCCAATCATGTCCCCCTCTCTCTCTCCTTTCCTCCTGGGAGTACATATTTAGTGCCCTTAACCTCTCCTTGTATGCCTTACCCTGCTGACCAACTATCATCTTTGTAGCCCTCCTCTGGACCTTCTCCAGCAGGTTAATGTCCTTTTTGAGGTGTGGGCACCAGTACTGAACTCCATACTCTAGATGTGGCCTCACCTGTGACCTGTGCAAGGGTAGTATAACCTCCTCTCTCCTACTACTGATCCCCCTAGCTATACATCCCCGTATCTTGTTTGCCCTTGCTGCTGCTTTCTTGCACTGTGTGGAGTGCTTCAGGTCACTAGTGATCGTTACTCATAGGTCCTTGTCCTCCTTTGATGCAGATACCTGGACTTGACCCAGGTAATACACAGTCTTGGGATTCTTGGCTCCAATGTGCATAACTTCGCATTTCTTGGCATTGAAACCAAGCTGCCAGATCCTGGACCACCTCCCCAGCTTTTCCAGATCATCCAGTAGGCCCTGTATCCCTTCAGTTGTGTCCACTCTCCTGCAGAGCTTGGTGTTGTCTGTGAATAGGCACGTTTTGCTCTTAATGCCATTCCCAGTGTCATTGATGAAGACATTGAACAACACTGAGCCCTGCAGGCGGGATCCCACTGGTGACCTCTCTGGTGACAGATAACTCTCCCCCCCCCACAACCACCCTTTGGGTTCAGTCCCTTAGCCAGTTTTCCACCCATTTGGACATTTTATCCCGAACCCAGAGATCTGCCAACTTCCTGATCAACCTTTTGTGGGGCACAGAGTCAAAGGCCTTGCTGAAATCCAGACTGAGGATGTCTACTGCTCTGCCCCTGTCTACTGTCTTAATGACCCAGTCAAAGAAATCAATTAGATTTGTTTGACATAATCTCCCCCCAACCCCCCAAACCTGTGCTGCCTTGCATCCTGGAGACCATGCTCCTGTAGATATTCTAGCAGCCTTTCCTTAAGTATGGTCTCCATAAGCTTGCACATGATTGAGGTCAGACTGACTGGTCTGTAATTACCTGGATCATCCTTGGGATGGCTTTTGTGGAGGGGCACCACATGTGCTGTTCTCCAATCTTGTGGTACCACACCTGACTCTAGTGAACTATTAAATAAGCCTGCCAGTGACCCTGCCAGCTCTTCAGTCAGTTCCCTTAGTACCCTTGGATGTACTCTGTCTGGGCCTGGTAATTTGTCCAACTTCAATGCTAGCAGTCCCGCTCTCACTCTATCCTTCTCTATCACTACATCTGTGTTCCCCTACGCCCCCCCCCACCACTCCTCTTCTCCCTCCTGAAGTCACTAGTCAGTTCTTCTCCCTGGTATTCATTTAGTATCTCTTCTTTTCCCCCATTATCTTCCACCCACTCCACCCCCTTCTTAAGCCTAAGAATCCTGTCCTTCTTGTCCTTTTTCTCACTTACATATATAGCAAAAGAAAGCCTTCTCCCCCTTCTTAATTCCGTCAGCTATCTGCAGCTCCTTCTGTGCCTCAGCTCGCCGAACTTCCTTACTTGCATCACTAGCAAACCTTTGCTAATTTCCCCTATCCACCTCTCTCTTGGTCTTCCTGAATTTTCTGTAGGCTAACCTCTTTCCCCTTACTGTCTGGGTGACCCCAGAACTGAACCAGCTAGTCACTCTGGCCCTTGTGTTCTTCCCCCTGAGCCTAACGCACTTCTCTGTGGCAACCAGTATTCCTTCCTTAATGATCAACCCCATTTGGTTCACCCCCATATCTGCTCTGATGCCTGCCAGGTGGCTCCTTAGCACTTCACCCATCTTCTTGAAGTCCACCCTCCTAAAATCCAAGATTTTGGTCTTTGTCAGGATGTTTTCCTTCCCCATATCCAATTGGAACCCCACTGTGCAGTGGCCACTCCCACCTAGGGGCTCCCTGACCATTATTTCCTGTATATGCTCACCATTTATGAGCACCAGATCAAGAATTGCCTCTGCTCTTGTTGGTTCTGTGATGCCCTGAGTAAGAAACCCATTTTGCGGTCCTTCAAGGATCACCTGACTCCTAGCATATGTTATAGATGGTATGGTCCAGTCCACCTTAGGTAGGTTGAAGTCCCCCACAATTACCACCTTACCTTTCCTTTCCTTTCCTTTCCTTTCCTTTCCTTTCCTTTCCTTTGCTTTTCTTTCAGCTTACAATATTTGCAAGCTAATTCCCTGTCTCTCTCCTCATCCTAGTTGAGTGGTCTGTAAACCACCCCCAGCCTCACCTTTCTTCCTCTATTGGACTGCATCTGAACCCATAATGCCTCCACCTTCTCTTCTACTGACTCCTCCCTCGTGCAAGTTATTCCCTCCCTGATGTAAACTGCCACACCTCCCCCTTTTCTGACTACCCTATCTGTCCTGTATAGTTTTGTATCCAGGGATCGCAAGGTCCCAGTCATGGTGTGATGTTGCCCAAGTCTCGGTTACTGCTGCTATGTCCACCCTCCTGTCTGCTAATAGTGCCTGTATGTCATCTATCTTGTTTCCAAGACTCTGCACATTCAGAGACACCGCCTTCCACGTAGAATATGACCTTCTTTCCCTGCCCTCTATTCTTCTTTTCACATTTCTCCCCTCTATGTGCACCCCCACCCACCCTTGCTATGTGTTCCTCACCCCTCCATCTTTTGTGTTTTCTCACTCCTTCTACCTCCTCCCTCCTCCAGATCTCTTCCATCACTTTGGGGGAGGGGCTTAATTGCCCTCCTCCTCTTGGAGTCTTTGGGCCTGTAACCCTGCTGCCCCTTCCTGTGGAAAATACTATCTATATTGTATGTTTTCAGATTCTCTACAGAACTCTGGTGCTGCTTCTTTCTCGAGTCCCTTTCCTGACATTTTACAAAATACCCCCAAAACACAGCAAGAATCCTTACCTCTACTGGAATTCTTTGCTAGCAAATTAAATATTTTCTATTTCAAGGTTAATGAGAGGGTAGACATCCTATTTAGACTCCTTGGAGCTCAGAGCCTGATCCCTCCCACTTCCCGATAGTGAGCGCAGCACTCAATAGACTCCTATAGTGCCATTGTTTTTTTTGTTTTTTTTTTCTGCTTATTTCCTCAGCTGGGGTGTTCCCTATGGTGGCCCATGTCAGGTCTCAGCTAGCAGCTCCTGCACTGGATGCCATACCCAAGCTACCACCTCCTCATCTTCACCTTCTCTTTAGGCCACTTCACGGACCCCAATCGCAGAAGACCAAGGGGTCAGGGCCAGAGGGAGCTCCCTGGGAGCGATCGGTGCAGTGCCATGGCCAGACCTTCATACGCTGGAAGATTCAGCTGAGTTTTTGCCCCAAAGTCCCTTCTCACAGCATGGATATGCAATGACCGCAATGATGCAGTGGTAAGTGCTCCCACGCACCGCACGTCAGATGTCTGCCATGCCGACCCTTTCTTGTTCCGTGACTTGCCCTAGCCCCCAGCCACTGCTAGAAGTCAGCACATGCATAGGTGTCCCTCCCCACCCTCGCCGGAGGAGGAGAGCAGTCCCTGGGATGCTCAATCCACCCCTCCCAGCTGAGCCCGATGACTCACAGTTCATCCTGAACCCGGGTCACCCGGTCTTGATGTGGTGTAGCATCTAACGCCTCAACCTCGCGCCACCGGGCCAGCATATAGTGCCATTTTAAAACACCTCCTTATATTTTAGATTGCCTATTTGAAAAAAATCAAAGCCATCGTTCAGCTAACGAGGGCCTTGGACAGCTGATGTAAGCTAGGAACCTCCTCCTGAAAAAGATCCTTGTGGAGGGCCACAAAACATCTAACCACTGAAACAAGTGCTATAGTTGTACACTGACCTCTGAGGATCTACTTTTATTACTTTTGCCTCCTCCTCCTTTGTGCTGCTGGTGCTCCACTCTGCTGAATGCCCCACACTTCCTGTTCACTAGCAGGAGTAATGGGAGCACAGCAAAATATCATGAGATGTGAGTTTGATGTGTCAGTGCAAACGATTCTGCCAGCCCACATGGCAGCTTACACCGCTGATGCTAACTCCACTATGCATTCCTATCTCTGCTGCGGCTACATATCGGATCTTGGATCAATTTAGCATATCCACACTGCCACATTTGCACTGCAGCAACATGCACAATCCAGTTGCTGTGGTGCAAATGTGCCAATATAAACATATTTTAGTTTCACACTCAGGCATACATACATGTATTGTGACATGCTGCGAAGGAAATGGCTGATTTGCATACTGCAGTCTCATTGGTTCATGAAACCAGAAAATGTGAGTAAATAACAGCATGACCTGTGATCTGGAAGTATTTTTAATTGTTTAACTTTCTTTAATGAAAGTATATTTAATGCCTTTAAAAAAAATTCAAACTGGGATTAATTTTCTGTTTGAAATAAAGCAGTCCAGGATGCATAAGGTAACAAAGTACTAACCACTCCCAAAAAATTATTCACTTAAAGTTACTGCACTGTTTCTTCCACATGAGACAAAGATCCTCAGAACCCAACATCTCACCTTAAAGGCTTCTTTGGAGAAAAGGATCTATTATTAAAAAAGTAAATATTTATTTTCAAAGAAAATCATTTTTACATTCGCTTGCGCGCATGTGCAAGGAACGTTTTGGGAGAGTAGCACACTTTGGAGGTGTGCCTCTCCTGTTCAATCCACTGCTCCGTTGAGCAGGCGTGGCAGTCCTGCACCAATGGGTGTGGGAGCTGTGTATGACAGTGGTGATCTTCGCTTCAAAGAAAAACACCGCTGTCATACACAGTGCTGGTAGGCCTCACCCCTCCCAAAGCTTTGGAGCCACACTGGGAGCCCACCTCAGCATGGAAAACGTCCTGCATCCTCTGCCGACGGGGGTGCCCAATCCCCCGTCGGCTCCATGTCCCCCCAAAGGCCCCCCCAAAGCTTTGGTGCCACGCTGGGAGCCCACCCCAGCGTGGCAAACGTCCCGTGTCATCTGCCGACGGGGTGCCTAATCTCCGCTGGCTCCACGCCCCCCAAACGCTCCCCAAAGTTTGGTGCCACGCTGGGAGCCCACTCCAGCGTGGCAAACATCCCGCGCATCTTTTTTTTTTACCCTAGAAATAAAACGGTCCCACGGCACTTCTCCCTGAACCCTTCCACAATCCGCACCCACCACTGCTCACCCTGCCTCCCCACCCCTCACCCCATACTTACCTCCAGACTCGTGCGCGACGACCTTGATGGACCAGGAACACGTCTGCACTCTTCAAGCCGACCATGAACTGAGGAAATGCCGTAAGCTGTATAATGGGCTAGATAGGGGTTTTCAACTTTATTGCATATCTCAGGCATTTTTGGAATTTTGCACCAAATTTTAACATGGTTTTGGGACCTTCTCATGAATAAACATCACTGACATGGCGTTAGTTCAGGTCCGAGGGTGATTTCAGATCACTACCCACCAAAATCACCCTTTGGGCTGGGCTCTATAATATCGTGACAGATCTAAGCTTCATGAGAGTGGTCTCAAAACTAAAATGACTTTATTTCTCAGCGTCGTTGCGCGGTTCCTCGCTGGCTCGTAAGTTTCTGAAATTACCAATATTTTCACAGATTTTCCAACGTGCCATTTTACCAATACCTGCTTGTGAGCAGTACAGCTGTCATTTGCACATCCTACCCAAAACGTGTTTCCGCCCATATGGTACACAATGGCGCAGATGCGGTGTCTGAAATCAATGTATGGGACACATTAAGAAAATCACCATGACACTGTTCATTAGCAGAGGTCTTAAATGGCTATGTTGAAAATTTGTGAAAAAAATTCAAAATGACTGTTTTACGATCGTGCGTTACGCAGTTCCTACGCACGCACATACGTTTGTGAATTTTCAATATTTTCATGCCAGATTTTCAACATTGCCATTTTACCACACCTCCTCATGAGCAGTACAGCTGTCATTTTTCGCATCCTGCCCAAAACGTGTTTCCGCCCATGTAGCGCACAATGGCACAGTCGGTGTGCGAACTCAGTGTATGGGACAGATTAAGAAAATCACAGTGTCACTGTTCATGAGTGAGATCTTAAAATGGCTATGTTGAAAATTTGGTGAAAAATTCATAAAATAACTGTTTCACGACGTCGTTGTGCAGTTCCTCATGCCTTCGTAAGTTTTAATTTCCAATATTTTTACATCAGATTTTCAACATTGTCATTTTACCACACCTCTTATGAGCAGTACAGCTGTCATTTTTCACATCCTGCCCAAAATGTGTTCCGCCCATGTAGTGCACAATGGCGCAGTCGGTGTGTGAAATCAATGTATGGGACACAGTAAGAAAATCACAGTGACACTGTTCATTAGTAGAGGTTTTAAAATGGCTATGTTGAAAATTTGGTGAAAAAATCCTAAAAATGACTGTTTTATGAGCGTGCGTTGCGCAGTTCCTACGCATGCTCGTAAGTTTGCGAATTTTCGATATTTGCACTCCAGTGACTTCCAAATACCTAAACAGCACATAGAAGCAAGCAACATTCGGCATTGACAAATGCTTGTTTACTTTTGCATTCGCTTGCATGCATGTGCAAGGAACGTTTTGGGACAGTACGACTTTTTGAAGGTGTGTGACCCTCCTGTCCAATGCAGTGCTCAGTGTAACGTACAACCTCTCTGCACCAATGGATGCATGAGCTGTCTATGACAGCAGCTTGGCTGCAGTGGTCTTCAGTTAAAAAGCACCACTGCAATTAAGCGGTGGTAACGTGTGTGTGTTAAGCATATCGATGTCACCTTTTCCCTCTGGCTGCTAATAAAATCCTCCCACTTCCCCCTCTGCTGCCGCTCACCCTGCTCTCTTGTTGTGCCCCACCAAACACATTGCATGTGAGACAGAGTGCACAGTCCCCATTGTCTCCAGGCCCCCCAAACAAACACCCAGGTGACATGCTGGGAGCCCACCCCAGCATGCCCATTGCCCTGTAAATGGAAAACTGTCCTAACATGTTTTGTTTTTTAAAACCTGTGAAAACAGAAAACCATACCTCACTGTGTCTTGTGCCCCCTTCCCGAACCCACACCCACCCTCTGCATACCCCACCTCCTCCTGGCCCCATACTTACCTCCGGAGCCTGGCGCAATGATCTTCAGTGGAGTGGGAACACGTCTGCGCTCTTGAAAGCAGACCGTAAACTGAAGAATAGACGGTAAGCTGTATAATGGCATAAATGTTTTTTTTTCCAACTTAGGTGGCTATCTCGGGCATTTTTGCAAATTTTGGCACCACATTTTCAACAGGGGGTTCTTGGGACACCACCTCATGAATTCAGTTACTGTTATATGGGTTATTCGGTCCCCAAAGGTGAATTCATGGTCACTGCACAAAATCACCTTTTGGGATTGATTAACTAAACAACAGTGTCACTGTTAATGAGGTGGGCTTCCAAAATCCTATGTTACAAATTTGGTGAAAAATGTCAAAAAATGACTGTGTTATGAGCATGCGTTGCGCAGTTTCCCCGCACACTCATAACTTCGAGAATTTGAAATATTTTCACTCCAGATTTTCAACACTGGCATTTTTTTCACACCTCCTTATGAATAGTACAGCTGACATTTTTCACATCCTGGCTGAAATGTGTTTTTGCACATCTAGCGCACAATGGTGTGGTCACAGTGAGAAATCAATGCTCAAGACAGATTATGAATATCACAGTGACACGGTTCATGAGCAGAGGTCCCACAATGCCTATGTTGAAAATTTGGTGACAAAAGTCTACAAAATGACTGTGTCATGAGCGTTCATTGCACAGTTTCCATGTACGCGAGTAAGTTCAAGAAATTGTTGTATTTTCACTCCAGATGTTCAACATTGCCATCCCTTCACACCTCCCTATGAATACTACAGCTGTCATTTTTCACATCCTGCCCAAACTGTGTTTTTGCACATGTGGAGCACAAGGGTGTGGTCGCTGTGGGAAATCAACGCTCAGGACAGATTAACAAAATAACAGTGGTACTGTTCATAAGCAGAGGTCTCAAATGCTTTTATGAGGTGGGGGTAACAAAAAGGTCATGCTGAAAATCTGTAGTGCAAATACCAGCAATCGCACAGGGCATTAGGGTAAAGCACCATATGTGCCAAACACCACTGCAAATACCTGCAAGCGAACATTTAGCATTGACAAATGCTTGTTATGTTTGCTTGCGTGTATCGCAAGAAACATATTGCGGCAGCTTGGTGCCGAAGCAGGTTCTGGAGGTGCGGCACTGTTGAGGCCAGTACCGGCACGGCATTTTGTGGCATGTGTGATGTCCACCAATAATGAGGGACACAACCAGTGACACTAGTTTGGAACCTTGCCACCAACTTGTGAAAAAATAGCAACTGCAATCAGGGACGGCCTCATCATTGCAGCGTCCGCCATTCACTGCAATAAGGGAGCGACCTGTCATTGCAGTGCAGGACCTTGCAGCCCTGATGTTGTTTGTAAACATGGCAGCGGCTTGCCGCCTGTTCACAAACAATATTAACCCCCCCCCGCTGAGGTGGTGCCCAATTCCCCTGGCAGCATGTGCTCCCCCAACACGTTTGTCTGCCGACGGGGGCCCCAATCCCCATCGGCTGCAGTGTCCCAGATGTATGTTGCTGATGGAGGAGCCAACTCCCCATTGGCAGTATGTAATGGCTCCCCCGCTTTTCTTGTCTGCTGGCACGGATGCCCAATCCCCATTGGCAATCAACCCCCGTTGCTGTGTGCCAGCTGCCGCAAATCTCATCAGCATAACGTATCCCCTTGTTGTGTGCTGACGGGGTACCCAATCCCCATCTGCCAGTGGCCCCAAAAAGACTCATTGGCATGCTCGAGCCCACCCCAGAGTGCCACATGCCCAGTAAAAAAAACCGTCCTGCAATGTCTTTTTTTTTTTTTTTTTTAACTGTAGTGAAGGAAATGGTCCTCGCGGTCCCCCTGCCCCCTCCCACAACCCACACCCACCCACTGTGCAGCCTGCTCCTCACACCCCTCCTCACCACATACTTACCTCTGGAGTTGCGCGACGATCTTCGTGGACCAGGAACACGTCTGCACTCTTCAAAGTTGACCGCGAACTGAGGAAATGCCAGTAAGCTGTATAGTGGAATAAATAGGATTTTTCAACTTTGCTGCATATCTCAGAAATTTTTGGGAATTTTGCCACCACATTTTCAACATGATGTTTTTGGGACCCCTTCTCATGAATTCTATCACTATCATGGTGTTAATCGGCCCCGAAAGGTGATTTTGCAGTCATTGCACAGAATCACCTTTCAGGACCAATTAACAAAACGACAGTGCCAGTGTTCATGAGGTGGGCTCTTAAAAAGCATATGTTGCAAATTTGGTGGAAAAAATCCCAAAAATGACTGTTTTACGAGCGTGCGTTGCGCAGTTGCTACGCACGCTCGTAACTTTGCAAATTTGCAATATTTTCACCCCAGACTTTCAACACTGGCATTTTTTCAGACCTCCTTGTGAACAGTACAGCTGTCATTTTTCACACACTGGATGAAATGTGTTTTCGCACTTGCAGCACGGAATAGCGCGGTCGGTGTGGGAAATCAGTGTTCCACACAGATTAAGAAAGTGACAGTGAAACTGTTCATGAGCAGAGGTCCTAAAATGTCTATGTTGAAAATTTGGTGACGATACTCCATAAAATGACTGTGTTACGAGCATGTGTTGCGCTGTTCCTACACATGCTTGTAAGTTCACAAATTTTCAATATTTTACTCCACATTTTCAACATTGCCATTTTACCACACCTCCTTATAAGCAGTGCAGCTGTCATTTTTCACATTTTGCCCAAAATGTGTTTCCGTGCATGTGGTGCACAATGGCACAGTCGGTGTGTGAAATCAATGTTCAGGACAGATTAAGAAAATCACAGTGACACTGTTCATGAGCAGAAGTGTTATAATGGCTGTGTTAAAAATTTGGTGAAAAAATTCCCCAAAATGATTGTTTTACGATCATGCGTTGCGCTGTTCCTACGCATGCTCATACGTTCATGAATTTAGACTATTTTCACTCCAGATTTTCAACATTGCCATTTTACCACACCTCCTTATGAGTAGTACAGCTGTTATTTTTCACATCTCGCCCAAAACGTGTTTCCACGCTTGTAGCGCACAATGACGCAGTCAGTGTGCAAAATCAATGTTCGGGACAGATTAAGAAAATCACAGTGACACTGTTCATGAGCAGAGGTGTTATAAAGGCTATGTTAAAAATCTGGTGAAAAAAGTCCATAAAATGACTGCGTTACGAGCGACCATTGCGCAGTTTCCACACACCCTTGTAAGTTCATGGATTTCTAATATTTTCAGTCCAGATTTTCACCACTGGCATTTTTCCACACTTCCTTATGAATAGTACAGCTGTCATTTTTCACACCATGGCCGAAATGTGTTTTCGCACTTCCAGCTCTGAAATGCGTGGTCGCTGTGGGAAATCACTGTTCGGGACAGATTAAGAAAATCACAGTGACACTGTTCATGAGCGGAGGGTCCAAAATTCCTGTGTTGACAATCTGCTGTAAAACATCCCCAGACTAATTGCATTATGGGTGTGCGTTGCCCAGTTTCTACACACGCTTGTGACTTCACCAGTTTTTTTAATATTTTCACTGCAGATTTTCAACATTGCCATGTTTCCACCTCCCCATGAACAGTACAGCTGTCATTTTTCACATCCTGTTTGAAATGTGTTTTCACACCTGTGGCCCCAAATGGCGTAGTCACTGTGCAAAATCGGCTTTCGGCTAAGAAACTGATATTGCCACTGTTCATAAGGTGGGGGTCACAAAAAACCCACGTTGAAAATTTGGAGTGAAAATGCCAATGAACGCCTGAGACGTTAGGGTTTCCGATCATAACGCCCCACCCTGTAGAGATTGACAGGCATCAGAGGTGTGACTTGGGATTCTCGCCTGTAATGCTCATACCATTCCACACCCTGCAGCCAGTGAGAGGCATCGAAGTGTGCCTTTGACTCTTAAGCCCCAAAGTTCACCCCATTCTCCTATACAGCACCCATTTCACCATATTTCCTGATGGAATGGGGTGAGCATAAGGGCCAAAGACCCAAGGCACACCATGACACTTGTCAGTGTCTGCAGGGTAGGGTGTGGTGGAATGGCGTGGCCGTTATGCATGATGACCCAAAGGCACACCCCAATGCCTGTCAATATCTGCAGGGTGGTGATGGGGTTGGCTTCAGTTTAATACTTCACTGCCATTCCTATTATGCAGCTCTGTAACTACTACACTACCACTGTTAATGCCAGCAAGCAAACATTCAGCATTGACAAATGCTTGTTCATACTGACTTATGTGAGGTAATTTTATGTTCTATACATACATTTCTAAATTACTTCTTTATACACTACATGTTAAGCACAGCATTATCCACTTTCTAACACTGAAAGTTCATATTTTTTCATTTACTATTGTTACATTTATCTGTAATGATACATTTCTTATAAAGTTCATACACCCGTGTTTGCAGAATTCTGGTGCCCTGTACTGTCCAAAACTGAAAGGGGAAATAAGATCAGTAACATGCTGAACATTGCTTAACGGGTTGTATAAAGAAGTAATTTAGAAATTAATGTATAGAACATAAAACTCCTCATATAAGTTAATATAAAAATGATTTTCTTTGAAAAGAAATAATATTTACTGTTTTAATAATAGATCCTTTCCTCTGAAGAAGCCTTCAAGGTCAAACATTGGGTTCTGAGGATCTTTGTCTGATGTTGAAGAAATAAATTGGGGGGTGGCTGGTACTTTGTTACCTTTTGGATTACCTTCACCTACTGGCCCCCACAACATTATATTTTGATCATTTAAAGGAAAGGAACACACCCTGAACATTGCTTTCAGTCCAGGATGTATGACACAGTCAGAGGTGGAATTAGGAAAAATTTACTCTGGGAATCCTTCAAGTGAGAGGGTGTGGGTGGAACAGTGAATGCTCCTCCCACTGGTAACCCCACCCACTTGGTACTGTGAGCTCCACCCACCTTTCCCAGAGAGCACACACTATTTTGCCAAGGGGATTTAGCAACTTCTTACATGATTTAAGGCATGAGTGGGATCTTACAAAACACGGTTTAATTTCCCAGTCACATACACTCTGCTGTGTCTTAGCATTTAAAGTGGAACATCTATTAATAGTGTTCCTCATGGTTTAAAAGTCTTCAGAAGTTCTTTTAAATATGGTATTGGGCCTACCTCTAACTAGCAGCAGTCTGGAGACATCCATGTCTTAGTCAGCCCTATTTTGAAGCTACACGGCCATCACTTTTGGGACACTGTGATTTCAGAGATGCGCAATCTAGTAAGGCACAGCTTCAACCCCATGACATCTCAAGGTTCCAGAAATGGTGGCCGAGTAGTATTAAAATAAGGCAAACTAAGGCAGCAATATCTCCAGAATGCTGCCAGCTACAGGTAAGCCTAATACCTCAAGTTAAAAAGCAAACAAAAACTTCTCATGGGCTTTCAACCTATGAGAGACACAGTTTGTAGAAGTTCCCCTTAAAGAGTTATCTACTGCATTACGGAGGAACCTCCTGGCAGGCCCACAGGATGTGTGCATTACCTGGGGATAGCGGTAGAGTCCCAGCATTCTTGCAGCTGGGATGGACACATGTGAACTAAATTCTCCAATGATGGCTGCAAGACGTACGTTTCCCTGGCAGCTATAATTTGGCATGGGCGTCCTCTCCCCTGTGAGCAGCTGAATGATGTCTTGCAGTGCCCTTGATCCCAGATTACAGGTGTCGTAAACTCCAAAGCCCAATGTTATATTCGGTAAGATAGCCGGGTTGCTGTTAATCTCGTTGATGGCAAAGTCCATACTCTGGATCCACCGATATGTCCGGAACTCGAATCTAAAGGATGAAACAAGAGTGTCTTTCTTTTATGTGGCATGCAAACAGAATGAAGTTTTAGTCAGAAATATTTCAGGAGTCTAAGAATTATATCTAAATTACCAATGTCTGGCGTGTATCTTAAAAGGCACTTTTCAAATTGTCAGTCACATGGACAGGATTTTGCAAAGGATCTGCTCAAGTGGTGCCTGCCACTATTTTTAAAATGAAAATAAGTTTAGACTGTTAGATCATCATTGATTTAGATGGCCTAATAGTGTTCATACTTTGTGACAAAAAATATGCAATTCCGGCAAAAATGCACACAAACCACATTTGCATATTTTCTTTCCACAAATCATGAAATCATGACAAACATGTGCATCTTTTGGAAATAGCAGCAGGGCAGCTCAGACGCAGTCAGGAAGAGGCAGATACAGGTACAACATACATGTGCATCCCTTTCAGTCCTTTTGAAACTCCTACCTATAGTGTTCTGTGCAAGGAACGTGTACATCAAATTTCACAGAAACTTATCACAATATACTTCATAATGCAAATAAAATACAATGTAAATCTGTAATAAAATTATAATTAAATAATAGTTCTAAAGTTAGTATAATAACAATATAACATACAAAAGAGTTAAACACCAAAAGCACGTGAGAACGGGTAGGTTATTACGTTCACTGTGCGCTCATGCACAATGAACATTTTGTTACGAGAGTGGCTTTTGAGGGGTGTGACACTGTCAGTCCAATGCAGAGTGGTCTGCAAGGGGCTCGTCGGTGTCATACCAATTATCAGCCAGGTTGGTCATGACAGTGTTTTGGCTTGCTGGGTGGAAACTTTGCATAGCTAAAAGGAGAGAGCCAACCCAATTATAGGTTGGCTTTTTCCTTTGATCTACATAACGCCGCCCAGCAACCACTGCTGATCTGTCATGAACACCCTGCTGAAAACCATCCCTCATCGGTTGAATTACACCCTGCAAAATAGAAAACTGTCAGTTGATGTCTGTTGCTGCTGGTACCCTCACTGTCCACCCCACACCCCCTCCACAAACATAACACAGACACTGGGGGTGCCCAATCCCCAGTGTCACCATCTAAAATAAAGAAAACCGTCCCTAATAATTTTTTTTGTAATATACCCTGCAAAAAAGAAAACCACCCATCATTGTCTGTTGCTTCCCCCGCCCTTACTGTCCCCCCACCTGACCCTTCCACTCAGCACCTACAGTGTCAGTGGCTCAGTAGGTAGCACACTCGCCTCTGAGGCCGGAAGATCAGAGGGCTGTGGGTTCACTTCCCACATCTGGCACTTGGGTTAATATCCCAGTACTGACACTGTAGTGCAGCATGAGAGGGGTGCTGCACTTCTGAGGTTCTGTCTTTCAGATGAGACGTTAAACCGAGGTCCCACCTGCCTGGATTGGTGGTAGTTCAGGAGGATGTTAAAGATCCCATGGCACTTATCAAAAATAAGAGTAGGAGAACTTCCCCAGTATCCTGGCCAGATTTCCCTCATTCACTAAAAATACCATCAACAGCTTAATCTGGTTCAAGGTCAACTGGCATTCATCTGTATCCCCCTTCCCCGGATCGTGCCTGAAAATAGGCAGGATTTGTCTAGTGCACTTACCCGGTCAACAAAAACTAAAATAAATAAAATAAAATGAATTAAAAAAAAAACACAAACATAACATCGACACTGATTGTGCCCAATCCCGTGTCGCTACCTGAAATGAAGAAAACCGTCCCTTGTATTTTTCTTTGTACTATACCCTGTAGTAAAGAAAACCATTTGTCAATGTCTGTTGATGCGGCCACCATTACTGCCCCCCCAACCACCCAACCCTCCAATTCAACACCCACCCCCTCGCCCCCTCCCACAAACATAACACCAACACTGGGGGTGCCTAATCCCCAGTGTCACCACTGAAATAGAGAAAACCAGCCCTAGCAGTTTTTTTTTTAGTATACCCTGTAATAAAAAAAAGGTCAATGTCTGTTGCTGCCACTGCCATTACTGTCCCCCACCCGACCCTCTCACTCAGCACCCACCACCCCACCCCCACAAACATAACACCAACACTGGGCGCCAATCCCAGTCTCACCGCCTGAAATAAAGAAAACTGTCCCTAGTAAGTTTTTTTTTGTATTATACCATGTAATAATCAATGTATGTTGCTGCTGCGTTGTTACTTTCCCCAACCCAACCCTCCTCCCACTCAGTACTTCCCCCCTCCCAAAAGCTCTTACTTACCTACTGGGATTCCAATGCCATAATCCTCTCTGGACCACAGACACGTCTTCACTACTCAGTGCCAGACTGCAAACGGAGGAAATCAGGTATGCGGTTAAATGCATTTCATTGGGATTTCAAACTTGCTGACATAACTTGGTCATTTTTGAATATTTTTGCCCCAAATTTTCAACAGGCATTTTTTGGGACCCCATCTCAAAAATAATTGCAGTGAAATTAGGCAAATTTGTCCCAAAAGGTGATTTTGCAGTCGCTGCACAAAATCACCTTTTTGGCAGGAGTTGACATTTTTCTCCACCCTCATTCATGAGATGGGGTCATAAGAAGGCTATGTTGAAAATTTGGGGTAAAAAAATATTAAAAAAACAAAAAAATGATAAGACTAGATTGAAATTTTTAAACACAGGCTCATAAATTTGGTAATTTTCTATACTTCCACCCCAAATTTTTAACACAGCCATTTCTTCACTGCACCTCATTAATGTGACAGCAGTCATTTCTCAAATACCACCCAAAATGTGTTTTAACTATTACGGCACAAAATGACATTTCAGCCATTGTTTTGTAAATGACACCTGTCATGCTCAGAGCAAGTGGTCATAAAAAGATTATGATGAAGATTTGGGGTCAAAATGAAAAAACAACTAAGTTGTGAGGAAACAAATTGTTCCAACATTTACTCATAACTTTCTTTTTTGCAGAATTTGGCCCCTAATGTTCAACACATCCTTTTGTGTTACCACACCTAACCATGGCAGATGTAAGTTTTCAAATCCCCTCAGGAACTTGTTTCCATGGCCACACAGTGAAATCACCTTTCGGATAGTATTTAAAAAATTCCATCTGTCTTGATCATAATGTCAGGACATTAAAAGACTGTTTTCAGGATCTGCAGCTTATCCAAGGGTAGGGAGGAAATGAGCAGAATAGGTGGGCCAAAACAGTCTGTATCCACCTTCAAAGTCTATGTTTCTATGTTGGACATGTTTGGTCAAAATGTGGGAGCCCGCTTAAAAGTAGATCTTGCTTCTCAGCTGTCCTATCCTGGGTAAAAAGCACGACACCACTGAAAATGAGATATTGCATCTCATCTGCTTGATCTTGGGTAAATACATAGTAAAAATGTGTACAAGCAAGACTCGGTACAATAGCAATACCAACGGCGAACATTTGGCTTGACAAATGCTTGTTAGTTGAGGTTTGAAAGATGACGACAGTGAGTCAAGTCATTGCAGTGAGGAAGGCTGTTCCATGTACTCAGACACATGAAGTGCACACAAGGAAGGGAAGACGGTGCTCACAAAACAACTGTTCATGGAAGCTTAAAACATTCGGGCACGCACCACCAAATTAAAATGATTCCAGCAGCTTAGGCATCATAAAAATGACTTTATTGCATCATGGATAGCAGCAATGGCTTTTGATAAAGGATCTGTTCAATCCAAAACCTGGCAGGTGGGTGCTTGTTTTGTTTTACTGGTGTGATGCATACACCATTGCTGCTGTTCATGATGCAATAAAGTAATTTTTATGATGCCTAAGCTGCTGGAATTTTGGTGAGTGCCTGAATGTTTTAAGTTTCCATCGTTTCATGTAGTGTAGTGTAGTAGGAGCAGCAACAGGAGAAAGATCTCGCTGCAGTAGTAGCTAAGAACAGAGAGATGGTGGATATCAGAGAAACAGCAGTGAAGGAGAGTAGAGCAGAATGAGATCAGTTAATGTCAGACTCGTACATTACCATATAAATTGTGCTTTATAAATTGTAAGTGCAAATGGCAGTGCTCATAGGTCTAGGAAGATTGTTCCCCTGAGCACAGATCTGAACTAAGTGCAGCAAAGAAACTGGTCTTGGACCGGGTCTTAGGGGAACAGTTTCCCTTGAGCATGATCAGACATGGAAAATACAATCTGACTGAGCTTAGTCAGATATTCCAGCTATGAATCTATGATGGAAATTTGCTGTGGTTGGATTTCCGATACATGTAGGGTATTCAGATAGACAATATT
This sequence comes from Neoceratodus forsteri, assembly GCA_016271365.2. Classification (NCBI taxonomy): domain Eukaryota; kingdom Metazoa; phylum Chordata; order Ceratodontiformes; family Ceratodontidae; genus Neoceratodus; species Neoceratodus forsteri. The sequence continues at coordinate 556,544,547 of CM028138.1, forward strand.
CAAAATTAGATATCCAATTAATGTGTGGGAACATACATATGAAAACCACATAAAAAACAAACAAACAGAGGGATAGCTGGATAGAACAGTGACTATCCAATCCAAGAAGTTAGCCACTGCTGGCATCAGATCCAAAGACACAGCTTCCAATAAATTCAAAATCAGGTCCCTATACAATGGGGCCCAGTTTTGTAGAAACTACCCGTGCAACTCTAAGTGAAGTTTTTAAATTAATTTCTGAATATTCTAGGCAACCAATGTTGATCTTTCAGAACTGGGGTACCATGACCATGTTCTTCAGTATATGTGAGGAGGCCAGCAGCAGCATTTTGTGTCGTGACTTGAAAAACTGAGAGTTTGATAGGACATAGGGAAGAAAATAACAAAAAATGGGAGACTATTGCATGAGAAATTATTACTGCCATGGAAGTATCATACAAATGGTATTTACTCACCTGGTAAAGGTGATTATACCTGCAACCTTTCTAGTGCTCAGACATTCCTCACAAATGAACTCTTGTGTAGACTGGCTCAGCAAAGTGACTCTCAACCAGGTGGAGTGGAGGTTGTATCCCCAAGTGCCGTGGGTCTGAGAGTCTTGTATCTTGAGGAGCACTTTTGGGATCATGGGTGTGGATGGAAAGACGTACACCTTGTCAAAATTCCATATTGCCAAGCTGGCCCACCAGTGCAGCGGCAAGGTGTCCACTTACGATGCCGACATCTCAGTTTCAGGAATGGATCTGGGAGTCAGAGGGCCGACCAGGTGGAGAAGGATTGAGCACCTGAGGGGTGGCTCTCCTTCTCCCGAGGGGGGGCGCCCAGTACATTAGCACTGGGCCCTCCACTGAGACTCGTATCCACTGGGGGAGAGAGGGATCCCACTCCCATTGCCCCACTCTGGTGGAGTAAGCCAGGGCTAGAAGACTGTGTTCCTTGGGGAGCGGCACTCGCCCGGTGGTCCTGCCCAGGAGGGTAAGCCTGGGAATGGGGCAGTGTGCGGGGGGCCGAAGCCTCAGCCTGGTATGGGCAGGGGAGGGGTACTGGGCAAATAAAATAGTTCCTTATTGCCACCAGTGTGTCTACTTCTTCAGCCTGACTGTCATAGAGGCATGAGTGGAAGCAAAGTAGTTGAGTGTTGTGGCAACAGGCCATCAGATCTGCTTGAAAGGGCCCCTATGTGTTGTTGAAGGACCAAAACACTTTGTGATGTAACCTCTACTTGGCCTGGTCAAGAGTCACTCTGCTGAGCCAGTCTGCTTGAGAGTTCCCATTTGTGAGGAATGTCTGATCACTAGGAAGGTTGCAGGGGATAATTATACATTCTGGACATGTAGCATAATTGTATAAAAGAGGAAGAGACATATCCTGACCAGGAAACATCTGTTCAGGGACAAGAATGACACCAAGGCTTCAGGCTGTGTTTGCAAAATTGATGTTAGAGTCAAGAACCATTAGATAACTTGTTGAATGTTTAAAATAAGCATCACTCTAGCCAGAAAGAAGTACTTCAGTTTCAGATGCATTAAACTCTTGGAAGTTAGAAAGTTACTGAAGGTTAAAACAATGGGTGGAGTGGATGGGCCCAGTGGCTCTTATCCGCTGTCACATTCTATGTTTCTGTGTTTCTAAGTTGGTAAGTAACTAGTTAAGTGGAGTCCAGCATGAGAAGAGAGTGTTTAAAGATGGGTCAGGTAGAGAATTGAAACAGATACTGATGTACTGTACAGTATGTACTGTACTATCAGGATAAACATGATAGGCAAGAATAACATGATATACAAGATAACCGGGTGTCAGGGCAGAGGATAAACTGATTAAAGAGGAAGACCACAGGTGGAACCTGGAACGGTCATGGCAGAATACATTTCTGCTAGCAGAGTAACATTGACATTTACTGTATATCCTGTCGTATTGTTTTTCAGTGGAGAATTCTACAAAATTCAGTAAAATAAATTCTGCATTCAGTAGTGCTGCAACAATTTTATGCATGAAATGCCAACATTCTGTGAAATTTTAACATGAAATTTCACAGTGTCTATAGATGTATTTGTTTTTGCTAACTAGGATCGTACACTAGACAGTCAGATGCCTATATTCAAGCATGACATATACATACAAGGACAGTAGAAAGGAATAAACAAAATGGTGTTTGAAACGTGAAGGTATTAAAAATCAAGAAAAATAATGAATTACGCTACCATTGGCTGAGCACCATGCATTTTACTCACAAAAGACCAGGAATTTAAAAAAAAGTAATATCTCTCACCTCTCACAGCTTACAAGACTGGATAGCTCCCTGAATTCTGGCTCCAGAGAGGATGTTTTAAAGAACACGGGGAAGATACCACCAATAATAATGTCGCCTTTTCTTTGGTACCCATTGATCTCCAAGCTCCCTGGTCTACAGCCTGATTTTGTGGCCTTGCACACCAGTGGAACAAAGATTAGTGGCAGAAGAATCGTGTGCAGCATCGCATTACGGCATAGGATAGATCGTGTGTCAGAAAGCACTGGTAGATGTTATAGATGGACTAAAGAATCTAAGTACAGAAACCATGAGTAGAAGTTATTTAATTGTTACCAATGAGGAAGGATTGCATTAGCAACTCCTATTCAGGCTATAAATTTAAAAAGCAGATATATGCTAAAATAAAAGTTATAAATGAAATATTTGTTTAACTTTCTGTTTGTGTTTCCTCAGCATACAATCAGCCAATGGGCCCCCTCTCAGGCCTCTCCAAGACCCAACCCCAACATCTCACCATCTCTCAGGACTTACGATGAGACCCATGATTTGGAACACAACCTTTGGGTATTTCTGAGAAGATTGCTTAGGTTTTGGGTGTGGGACATTTTCTCTGGAGGACCATAATTCTGCATGGCAGGTGGATTTTTCCCTCTTTGTCCCAGGACACCACACACCTGAACATACTGACATGCACATGTGGAAAGCATGCTTGTCGACACCAGCGGGGTCCTCCACTCCCTGTGGTTCTGTGCTGCAACTTTCCATGTTGTCACCCCAGGGGCAGTACTGCAGCAAGGAGCCAGTGCCTTCTCTTCCCCAAGTAAAGGAGCATGTGTTTTGAAGCATGACTCTCCTTCACCCAGCCAACGCTGATGACCCAGGCTCATTCTTTAACCTGGGTCTCCTGTGCAAAACTATTATAAAAAAATATATATGTTTAACTTTAGTGTTTTCCATTTTCTCACATTTTCCTTCTAGTTACCAACCTACTAAATAACTCAGATAATGCAAACATATCATTGCGTCTATCAAAAAGCATTTGACTGTCACAAACAGACTTTACAGATGCAATGTAAGTGAGAAAATAGTGAGTGTGAACATACTAGAAGTATAGCCTAGAGGTTAAAGTAATGAGCTATGAATGAGCTTGGTACAGCTTGCAGACCTGGGTTTGATTCCCACAATCTACACCTAAATACTGTGTGACTTTGGGCAAGTCATTTAACCACCCCAGTGCTCCTGAGTCACAACTGAAAAAAGGCACTTGTGCCTAGTGAGCCTTACCTGGTTACCAAAGAATATAGCAAATATCATAAACAAAGACACTGTGGGGTCAATTGTGGACAGTGAAATGCATTTTAAACAAACTTCTTTGATAGGCAACCAAGATGTGTTCTAAATCCTGGAAAACAGGACTGCAAATTAAAAAGAATATATTCTTGAGTAATTTTTATGTTGATTGCGTGCAGCGCAAGGATTGGGACAGCTTTCTCAGAAACAGGTTGTGGAGGCGCGGCACTGTTGTGGCCAATGCCCCCACAGGCTACAAATGCTTGTCCTGCTTCCCCCAATGCCATGGCACACTGCTGGTGACACAAGTCTGGAACCTTGGCACCAACTTGTGACAATTTAGCCGCTGCAATGAGGGGCTGCCTCGTCATTGCAGCATAAGCCATCTACTGCAATGAGGGAGCGACCCGTCATTACAGGGTGGGATCTTCACAAACAATACAACTCCCCTAATTGTGTTTACTTGCCCACAGGACCCCAGTCCCCACCGGCTTCAGTGCCCCTGTGTTTCTGTTGCCATGGGGAGCCCACTCCCCATCAGCATTAGGTAAACCCCTACCAGTTTTATTGTTGCCAACGGGTGCCCAACCCGTCGGCATAATGATACCCCTCCTTTGTTGTGTGCCAGCGGGGTGCCCAATCCTCCATCAGTTACTACTGCCCCCAAAGAAAGTTTCCAGTGACATGCTGGGAGCCCACCCCAGTGTGCCACATGCCCCTGTAAAGTAAAAAACTGTCCCATGACATCTTTTGCTTTTTTTTCCCCTGAAAAAAAGGAAACTGTCCCTCAGCGCTCTCCTTGCCCCCCACCCACAACCCGTGCCCACCCACTGTGCACCCTGCCTCCCCATACCCCGTCACCTCATACTTACCTCTGGAATCTGGTGCGACGATCTTCGGTGGACTGGGAACACGTCTGCACTCTTCAAAGTCGACAGCGAACTGAGGAAATGCCGGTAAGCTGTATAATGGTAGAAACAGGTCTTTTTTCAACTTTAATGAATATCTCAGTCATTTTTTGGAATTTTGGCACCAAATTTTCAACATGGGGTTTTTGGGACCCCTCCTCATGAATTCTCAAACTGTCATGGTGTTAAATGGCCCCGAAAGGTGATTTCGCAGTCACTGCATGGAATCAACTTTTGGTGCTGATTAATGAAATGACAGTGCCAGTGTTCATGAGCTGGGCTCTCAAAAAAGCCTATGTTGCAAATTTGGTGGAAAAAATTCCAAAAATGACTGTTTTATGAGCGTGTGTTACGCAGTTGCTACGTACGCTTGTAAATTCATGAATTTGCAATTTTTGCACACCAGATTTTCAACATTGACAATTTTTTCACATCTCCTTGTGAACAGTGCAGCTGTCATTGTTCACATCCTGGCTGAAATGTGTTTTCGCACTTCTAGCGTAGAATAGCGCAGTCACTGTGGGAAATCCATGTTTGGGACAGATTAAGAAAATGACAGTGACACTGCTCATGAGTAGATGTCCTAAAATGCCTATGTTGAAAATTTGGTAACGATACTCCATAAAATGACTGTGTTAGGAGCGTGTGTTGCACAGTTTGCACGCATGCTCGTAACTCCGCAAATTTGTAATATTTTCACTCCAGATTTTCAACATTACCATTTTCCCACATCTACTTATGAACAGTACAGCTGTCATTTTTCCCATCCTGGCCAAAATGTGTTTGTGCACTTCCGGCGCAGAATACAGCGATCGCTGTGGGAAATCAGTGTTCGGGACAGATTAAGAAAATGACAGTGATACGGCTCATAAGTACAGGTCCTAAAATGCGTATGTTGAAAATTTGGTGATGATAGCCCATCAAATGACTGTGTTACAACTGTACGTTGCGTATTTTCCACGTACCCTTGCAACTTCGCAGATTTGTAATATTGTCACAACAGATTTTCAACAGTGGCATTTTCTCACACCTCCTTATGAGCAGTACAGCCTTCATTTTTCACATCCTGACCAAAATGTGTTTTCACAGTTCCAGCGCAGAATAACGCGGTCGCTGTGGGAAATCAGTGTTCGGGACACATTAAGACAATGACAGTGGCAGTGTTAATGAGCAGAGGTCCTAAAATCCCTATGCTGAAAATTTGGTGATGAAACTCCATAACATGACTGTGTTACAAGTGTGCGTTGAACTGTTTCCACGCACCCTTGTAACTTCGCAAATTTGTATTATTTTCGCACCACATTTTCAACAGTGGCATTTTTTCACACCTCCTTATGAACAGTACAGCTGTCATTTTCCACCTCCTGGCTAAAATATGTTTTTGCACTCCTACTAGAGAATTGCATGGTCGCTGTGGGAAATCAGTGTTTGGGACAGATTAAGATCGAGCGAGTGGGGGGGGGGAGTGACCGGGCTCAACTGAGCTCTGTCGGGACTGCTGCAGATTTGTTTGTGGGGAGAAAAAGGCCCCAGTGCAAGAAGCCAGTACAAAAGGGCAGCCTGCAGCACTAGGAGAAACAGAATGAGAGAGCGAGTGAGGGAGGGTGAGTGAGTGAACTCACCAGAGCGCTGTCAGGACTGCTGCAGGTTTATTTGTGGACAGTAAAAGTCGTCAATGCAGGCAGGGGCTTAGTACAAAAAGGCAGCCTGCAGCGGTGGGAGAAACAGTACAAGAAAGTGAGACAGGGGGACTAAGTGAGCTCAACGAAGCTCTATCAGGACTGCTGTGGATGTCTTTCTGGGCAGAAAAAGGCACCAAAGCAGGCAGGAGCCCCGTACAAAAGGGCAGCTTGCAGCGCCAGGACAAACAGAATGAGCGCGTGAGAGAGCAAGACTGAGTGACCCCAATGGAGCTCTGTTGGGACAGCTGCAGATTTCTTTGTGGACAGACAAAGGTGCCAACGCAGCCAGGAGCCCCGTACAAAAGTGCAGCCTGCTGCGCCAAGAGAAACATAATGAGCCAGTGACAGAGCAGTAATGAGCGACCTCAAAGGAGCTCTATTATAACTGCTGCGGATTTCTTTGTGGGCAGAAAAAGGCGGCAATGCATGCAGGAGCCCAGTACAAAAGGGCAGCCTGCAGCAGGAGACACAGAATGAGCGAATGAGGGAGGGGGAGTGAGTGAGCTCAACGGAGCTCTGTTGGGACTGCTGCAGATTTGTTTGTGGGCAGAAAAAGGCAGCAATGCAAGCAGGGGCCCAGTACAGAATGGTAGCCTGCAGTGGCGGGAGAACCAGAATAAGCGAGTGAGAGAGGGGGAGTGAGTGAGCTCAATGGAGCTGTATTGTAATTGCTGCACATTTCTTTGTGGGCAAAAGAAGGCAGTAACACAGACAGGAGCCCAATAGAAGAGGGCAGCCTGCAGCACAGGCAGAAATGGAAAGAGCGAGTGAGAGAAGGGAAGTGAGCGAGCTCAACGGAGCTTTGTCAGGACTGCTACAGATTTCTTTATGGGCAGAAAAAGGCACCAACAGAGGCAGGAGCCCAGTACAAAAGGGCAGGCAGCAGCACCAGGAGAAACAGAATGAGTGAGTGACACAGGGGGAGTGAGCGACCTCAACGGAGCTCTGTCAGGACAGCTGTGGATTTCTTTGTGGGCAGAAAAAGACACAGGCAGGAGCCCAGTACAAAAAGGCAGCCTGCAGCGCCAGGAGAACACAATGAGCGAGCGAGAGAGGGGGAGTGAGCGAGCTCAATGGAGCTCTTTCATGACTGCTGTAGATTTCTTTGTTGGCAGAAAAAGGCAACAATGCAGGCAGGAGCCCAGTACAAAAGGACATCCTGCAGCGCCGGAAGAAACAGAACGCGTGAGTGAGAGGGGGGGTCAGCAGGCTCAACAGACCTGTGATGGGACTGCTGCAGATTTCTTTATGGGCCAAAAAAAATCCACCAACACAGGCAGAAGTCCAGTACAAAAGGCAGCCTGCAGCAGCAGGAGAAACAGAATGAGCAAGTCAGAGAGGACAGTTGCAGATTTCTTAGTGGGCAGAATGAGGTACCAATGCAGGCAGGAGCCCAGTACAACAGAGCAGCCTGCAGCACTGGGAGAAACAGACTGAGCGAGTGACAGAGGGATAGTGAGCGAGCTCAGCACACCAACGCAATCAACATTCGGCATTGACAAATGCTTGTTTATAATTGAAATGTTATGTTTATGAAGGTATATCCTGAAATGAAGAGCTGCTCTTTAAAGAGCAACTCTGTGCTTTTGCAGGTACTCTTATAAACATGATGTTTCAGTTGTAACTAGTTACTAGAGAATACATTTTTGTCATTTTTCACATTTTCTTTACAGAGTATGTAACACATTTTGGTAGTCTATCCAGAAAGTCTACAAAAAGCATTGGCCTATAATTTTGACATCATAGTGACGTTGAACCTTTGTAAATGAGCCCCTGTGCTCAAAGGTACTGTCCGAAACTTACAATACATACATAAATAGTGCCTTCAATTTGGGGACATCATAATGCAACAGACTGTGATGCCACAAACAACAATTCTGAATTCAGGTGGAAAGACTCGGATGCTTTTTGAAAAACTCAGTGAAATATTCACTGCTTTATCCAAAATGTTTTATAGACCAAGAACAAACAAAAGTAAAACAAAACTAGAAAACACTGAAATTAAACATAATTGTTGAAAATCTAACAGTTTTAAGCTTTTTATTTTAGTAGAGAGCTGTTCTTTAAAGAAGAATCTTACCTGTACCACCCTGGTTTGTACAGGGCAATTGTTCCTTCTTGCACTAGTTAAATTAACAACTGATATGATGACTATCCCGGTATAGCTAAGATATAAAGTGGTACTGTAACTTGTTTATTTTTATAATATCAAGATCCCCTACACCCCTTCCCATTCCCTTTTAAATAGTGATCTTCTGGGGCCACATTGCCTAGAGAATCACTTACCTGCAGGGATAAACAGTAGAACCAGTGCCAGCTGCTTTTCTGTCCAAAATAGACTTGATAACAAGAAGAGAGGGGGTGCCATAAGTAAGTGAAAATGCTGCCCACAAAAGAACAGAAAATATAGCAATAACTATATATATAAAAGGTCACTTTTTTGAAAATGTATACAATGGTATTTTAGCCAGTAAACTTCTGATTATTAAAAGACAGGTTTTAATTAAAAAACAAATCCATGTCCATATTTACCATAGGGCTTTGCTAGTGTGCTCTGTCTTTTTTCCTTTGTTGTCCCTTTTCTGATCTCTCTCTCTATCTCTGAAGTGAAAATCTGATTTTTATGTTTGCTTGCACGCATGTGCAAGAAACATAGTGCCATCATCCGAGATTTCGGAGGTGTGTCACCTCCTCCTCCAATTCAGTCAGTGTGCTGGCAGGCGCGGCCCCTGTAAGCCAGTGCTTTCTGGAGCTGTCTATGACACGCTCCAAAATGCAGTGGCATACAGTTGAAAGAGGGAGCTACGCTTGAGTGAGTAGCGATAAGATATCACCTGCTCACGCGCAGCTCCCCCTACACACACACAGCTCCCCGCACACACGGATGGCCGGCAGGGGTGCCCAAATCCCGTCAGCTTGTGCTGCGCTCCCCCCGAAATGCCAACTAATAGCCGACAAGTGCCCAATCCCCGTCGGCTTCAATGTCTCCCTCCCTCCCCATACTATCGCCGGCCAGGTGCCCAATCCCCGTCAGCTTCACTCCCCCAGTAGTAAGGTGCCACGCTGGGAGCCCACCCCAGCGTGGGCGTGGGGTCATGGCCGACGGGGTGCCCAATCCCCCGTCGGCTGAATGCCCCCCACCGTCCTTGTGCCACACTGGGAGCCCATCCCAGCATGGGAAACGTCCCGTGTTGTCTAATTTTTTTTTTCAACCTGGAAAATAAAAACAGCCTCACTTAGTCTCCCAGCACACCCTCCCACAACCCGCACCCACCCACTGCGCATCATGCCTCCCCACACACCCCCAATCCCCCCTCACCCTATACTTACCTCCGGACCTCGCGCAATGATCTTGGTGGACCAGGAACACGTCTGCACTCTTCAAAGCCGACCGCGAACTGAGGAAATGCTGGTAAGCTGTATTATGGGCTAGATAGGGGGTTTCAACTTTATTGCATATTTCAGGCATTTTTTGGAATTTTTGCAAATTTTCAACATGGGGTTTTGGGACCCCTTCTCATGAATGATGTCACTGTGCGTGGCATTTTCGAGCTCAAGGGTGATTTCACACAGTGACTGCGAAATCACCGCCGGCCTGAATAACACTCATGACAGTGACATCATTCATGAGAAGGGGTCCCAAAAACCCCAAGTTGAAAATTTGGTGCAAAAATTCCAAAAAATGACTGTTTTAAGAGCGTGCATTGCGCAGTTCCTACGTAGGCTCGTAAGTTCACGAATTTTCAATATTTTCAATCCAGATTTTCAACATTGCCATTTCACCACACCTTCTTATGAGTAGTACAGCTGTCATTTTTCACATCTCACCCAAAATGTGTTTCTGCCCATGTAGCGCACAATGGCGCAGTTGGTGTGCGAAATCAATGTACGGGACAAATTAAGAAAATCACAGTGACACTATTCGTGAGCAGAGATCTTAAAATGGCTATGTTGAAAATTTGGTGAAAAAATTCCTAAAAATGACCCAAAGGCACACCCCAATGCCTCTCACTCTCTGCAGGGTGGTGGTGGGGTTGGCTTCAGTTCAATACTTCACTGCCATTCCTATTATGCAGCTCTGTAACTTCTATACTACCACTGCCAATGCCAGCAAGCGAACATTCGGCATTGACAAACGCTTGTTTAAACAACTACTGTACCTGTCCTGTGGAAAAAAAATGCTTCCGGATACTCTCTTTAAGCCTACCCCCCCATACCCTCCCCCCCCACGCCATCAATTTCCTCATTTTGCTGCTGGTGCTGCTGGTGCCACTTTTAATAAACAGTTCACTACCATCTACTTTCTCTAGTCCCTGCAAATTTGTGTGCCTCACTCATATCCGCCCTCTCACTTTTGATCTTCAATGTGTACCTATCCAGACTCTTCTGTCTCCCCTTGTACAGCTTACCCTGCTGCTCCTGAACCATTGTTGTTACCCTTCTCTGAACTGATCCTTGCTTGTCCTTTTCCTTCTTGAGGTGTGAACTGCAATCCTGCAGTACTCCACATGCAGCCTCATCAGTATTTGCACAGGGACAGCAGAACCTCCTCTCATCAGCTGCGAAATCTCCTGCCTGTGCCCCCTCAGCATCCTGTTTGATTTCCCCATTGCTAGAACTGACATTATTATGTTGCTAGTAGTATCGTTTTAGTCCACTCATAATGGGCCGTACTGAATGAGGATGAGGAAAACCACAAGACAGGCACAAAAATCATGAACATAAAACTGAGAACAGGATTTATGAATTACAAGGTAAAACAAAACTCTAAATACCCTGGAAAGCCGATGCATGTCTCTGAATACAGAGCTTTTATATGAAACCTGCTCCTTGCCCCTTCCATTTCATCTGTTGCTTGTCATTCCCAGCATGAAGCCATAATTCTCTGCTGAGGAAAGGGTACACACAGGACCCCACTGGAAATGAGATGCATCTTCACTTGGCAATTCCGGGTAAATAAACTGTTAAAGAAAAAGATAAAGATACATACAGTATAAAAAATTACATAGTAAAACTAAGACCCAGTGAACTTTAATAACCACTATAGGATATGCATTGCCGACACAATTATAATCCATAAATCAGGAATGTCACAGGTACCCAACAGTCACAACTGGATAAATTCCTGCAAGGATCGGTGAACAAGTAGCTGGATTTGGAAGCTGGACAGCTGTAGGAGACAACAGCCGCTTTTACACGACGCTTACTCACGCCGCTCACAATAGCTTCAGTTCTGTTGCTGTCCACCCGCTGTGGTACAATGCTGCTTCTACACACACTGCCCATTTCAAAAGCTTGCATTTTCCGGTATTTCAGCGGTGTTTCCTGCCTTCCGGGGTCCCTTGGTCTCATGGCAGATCCCTGGTACTTCAGGTAGGCATTCTGCCTTGCTAACAATAATAAAAATTTACTTCAATGCAGAATTAATTTAGGGAGGCATTTCCCTAACAAATTCTGCTGAAAACATTACACAAATCATCCAAAGTCATGTGCAAAAAGCAAGTACCATGCATCCAAGTTACTGCATCTCAACAGGGATGATTTTTGTAAATATTTTTAACAGAATTCATTAGGGAGAATCCTCCCTAGCGAATTCTGCATTGAACTTGTCATTTTTTTGACATTTATAAGGGCTTCTGTTAGATTGCAGAAATATGTGTAACTGTTGTGCTACTGTTCACAGATGTGAACGGTATGGTGATGTTACATTGCAGGGCATAATGGAACAGAAGCCGGCAAACCCAGGCCAACAGAGAACGCATTTCAGGGAAGCGCTCACTTTGGTTGCGATAGGTGAATGCTTGTACACACAGAAAATGTAATGTTGCAGTGTGTCTGTATCAGTTATTCCGATACCACTGCATGTAGAAGCGCCTAATGATGATGCCTAAGTTGGAGCAGGAAGACCGAGATGGGTGTGACAGGGCCAATGGGCACCAGCTAGTGTAAAACAAGATGTCAGGTCTGGCGGAGAGCAGCAATGTTAGCCATGGTGAAATTGCCTCCAAGGGTTTTGTCGATGGTTCTTTTGGTGGAAGTCAAAACTGCCCATAGGTTTAAACTTAGAAAGTGTTCCAGTTTTTTTTTTATTTGGGGGGGGGGAACAAAATGCTTCCCAGACCCAAAACTCTGCTAGTCAGTATTCTAAACGAGAGAAACTTTTGGAAATTAGTGTGAAACCACACTGGCAAAATATCTTTTTTAAGAAAAATCAACTATTTTAAACTTCCTTGCCTGCAAATGTGGATATTGTCTGATTTTCTTTTTCCTCGTTTGACAGTCAAACACGTCCTTCACTTTTATTGTGGGAGTTTTAACCTTATGTTTGAAACTTGAATGCTTCCAAAACAGAGTTGATTAAGGCTCTGGTTATCTCATGTGTCACCTGGCTTGGGGTGATTTAAGTCTAAGTAATAAAGGTAGATCAAGTAACTTGCTCAAGGTCACATGGTGTGTCAATGACTGGATTTATTGAACCTATGACCTCCTGTTTTGCAATCCATAGCCCTGCTTTCCTTATGCTGCCAGTTAATATTTTTTTTCTGCATCTACCCAATATCTTAGACTAGTTTATAACTAGCTTCAGGCTTACACTGCATCCCACTTTCTGCTCACCAATGCCCAATACAGCTGTCGAAAGAGCCACGGTACAGACAGAGCCCTAGTATGACTTACTGATAACTTTCTTGCAGCCCAGATGACCAGCAGATCTACTGGTGCAAATTTAGTTGACCTGACAAAGGCATTTGACCTAGTCAGTCATGAATTTATTCTGAATAAACTGAAGGGGACTAGGTCTTGATAACTTGTCCTGCTCCTGGTTTGGAAACTACCTAAATGGCCATAGGCAGTTGGTTAAATGGGGAGGTAGCCACTCCACCATGAGCGATATTATGAATGGGGGTACCCCAGGGTTCTATCCTGGGCTCACTGTTGTTCTTTCAATGTATTAATGACTTGTCAAAACACTGCAGCAGCACCAAGGCTCTGCTCTGTACAGATGAGGCAGTGCTGAACAAGAGCCACCATGACACTGACTGTACTGAGGCAGGCCTTGAAGCCAACTTCCACACTTGGAGTCATGGTTCAAGGCAAACAAGCTACTGGCAAATGCCCCAGAAATGAACTCCAATCATCTTTGGTCCTTGCCATCTCAGCCCTGACTGGAGCGAATAGCTAAAAATATGCTCTCTGAATGGTAACCCCATAGAAACATAGGTACACACTATCCAGTACCAGCGAGTTCTGTTGTATCAAGAAATTTCATTTAAGCCTCACCTTGACAGAGTGACCAAAGTGTTAAACCAAAAATTAGGGCTTCTATATTGGTTAACCCCCTACCTCACTCCTGGAGTCAGAGTATCCACAGCTAATGGTACTTTACAGCCTGCCATCCTGTATGGTGCCCCCATCCTAGCCTCTCTAAAAGATACCAAGCTTACTAAGCTTAAAACGTTTATCACCATCTGCCCCATTTTGCTGTGGGTACTGGTAAAAGGGAACACCACTGTAAGGCACTGTCCATGTTTATCTGGCAACCTGGAAATTAGAATTCATTATTCCACACTCTGCCTGGCATTCAAAATTGTCCACTCCCCTTCCCCAAACTTTGCCTCCACCCTGGAACCTAAATCCAATAGGGGAATCCTCCCGCCCTCCTCCCAACTGTTCCTCATTGTCCCAAGATCTGCACCAGCTGATGGCAAAAGGTCCTTTGCTGCTGTGGCTCCTAGGCTGTGGAATGACCTCGTGGCCGATGTCCAGGCTTGTACCACTCACAACTCCTTTAAATCCTCCCATAGGGGCATATGCTTTGTATGCAGCCTGTGTACTTGTTCCAACTGAGACCCCCACCCAGTGACCTCTCTGAGGTCATTGGTCTAACCTAAGTGTCTTCTACAGGCTACTTGTCATTGCTGTTACCTTGCTGCTCTACTCTCTTTAACATCCCGGTTCTGAAGTCTGTATATATATAAAGCCTGTCAATATACCTCAACTTTGTTACTATATTTTAAAATGTCCTCTAATACTTTTTGTACATATTTTATGTTGCTGTGTGTATCATATTATTCAAGGACTTTTACTTGTTTGTTTGTTTTTTCTCCCCTGTCCTGGCCAACCCTCCATCCCACTGGCCCACCGAGCCTCATTACCCTGGCTTCTCCCAGGTCTTACCTGCCTTCTCCCATAGTCCCCCATGGTTATGTCCTTCATGGCAGGGGCGGTGAGGAGTCCCTCAATCCACCAGAACCATGATCCAGCCTCTGGGAGGCGCCTGAGTTGCTGGGTGCGGGACCTGTGGAGACCGGTGGTTTTCCAACACGGCCAGAGGTTTTTCTGTTTTCTCTCTTGGGAGACGTGACATGTGCTGATGACAAGGGGCATGCACCGAAGCCTGACATGTCTCCCCCTCCTCTGTAGCTCAGGCTGTGTTACCTCTGGTCTCACCAAGGGTCAGTTGAGCTCTGAGCTTGTAATGGGCATGACCACCCCATTACAGTCAACCCACCAAATAAATGCAAAATAAAGGGACTTACCTGAATGCAGGGTACCGAGGTGTAGTCCTGGGGAGATGTTATTTGCACACATGTAAAGAAAAGGAAGTGGTTTGGGGGAAGGGACTTGGCTAAAACCCCTTTACGTACAATGGTGGCCGAGTGGCCAGTATCTTATTTAGCAGCCAAGTGGTTAGTATGGGCTAGTGGGTGGCTAGTGCTCTTGTGTTATGTGAAGTGGGGGGAAGGGAGACAGAAACAAGCAAAGAGAGGATGCAAGCAGACAACAGCAAAAGGCCAGAGGGGCATAAATATATAGTTCAGTGGCCTACACAGCCAGTAAGTGTTATGCTTGTGCAACTGTGTTACTTAGGTTTGGCCATTCGCATTTTCTATTCCAGAGGAATTACCACCATGAAGGGTTACGAAGGTAAGGAACCCTCTAGAGGGTTCCACCCCTAGAGGTGCCGTGGGACACTTCCCTTGGCTAAAGGTACCTTAGGAAGAATCCCAAAAAAGAAGCAATAGTACGAAGCACATGGGCAACCCAAGGAAGTAGTAAGATACGTATAAACGTCAGGAGTCATGAGCCATGGTAATAACTAAATACGAGGCAGCTTGATTACACAATGAGAAAACAGATAAGCCATGGGATGAGTCTGATGAGTTGGAAAGGGGAAGAGGGGACTTCCTAAGGAGAGAGGGAACGGTCCAGAAGGGACACCATCCCCCTCCATCCAACAGCAGATCCTAACTAATGGAACAAGGAATTACTAACTAGGTATTATGACCTTCAGCATGTAGGAGAGAAAAAAACCCTTTGAGGAGGAAATCTCTAGGGATCCAAGGCCTAGGCCACCTTCCCTCCAGGCGTGGGATAATTTAGTTAGTGACGGCACTGCTACTGCAATTTAAAAAGCCCCAAACAAGAAAAGATGGAAAATATTCCAATTTAGAGGGAAACTCTCACCTATCCTTCTAACAGGAATGGCGTGGAGGGTTGCAAGCCAGTTTGCTCTACAACAAGCCACCTCAAAGGTAGGAGAAGGAGAGCAATGACCCCCCCCCAGACATGCACCCGGCCTACCAAGGCAAAACAAAAAAACAAAACAGATGAACCTGAGGGTGACGTGGGGAGAATGTGGTGAAGGGGCCTCACCAGGGAACCACTAGAGCCAATAGACTACGTTAAAGTGGAAAACTGGAGCTAAAGGAAAGTTTGGTAACCTCCATTCATGGCCGAGTCATAAATACTACAGCTTGTGGTGCCATCAGTACGACTGATGACTAAAGGTCCACCCAGAGTGAGAACATTCCCAGCTATGGGCCAGGTGAGAAGGACCCCACCCCAAGCTTTACATGCCCAAGCTGCGGACTCTAGGTACAGAGCGAGACCATCAGCTGCAGGGAGGCCCTGCATCAACATGCTATGGCTGGCTTGCCCAGGGACTGCTGAGGATCTGAATAAGCATTGAGTGCTGAGACCTTGCAGAGGGCAGATGGCAGGGAGCTGTGAGCAATCATGGCATTAATCAGGGGTTGATCTGGACATAGGTCAGGAAAGCAGATAGTTGTTCAGGCAGCATAACAAGAATCGGACCTGCACGTAGGTCAGTAAGCAATAGGAATAGGCAGACCAACACACAGGTCTGCAAAACATAGTAGCAATGATGGGAGAGTAACGTAAATGGGGGCAGCATGATTGTGGGGCAAGCCAGCCAGGCATGTAAAAAGCCAAATCAAAGTGACAAATACTCTGAGGATTTTTGGAGGTGAAGGCAGGTATTAAAACAGACATACTGAGCCACAAGGGGCCACAACTTCCCAAACACTTGCCAGTCCTCACTGTAGGACAAACAACAAAGAGATGGAAGGGCCGAGAACCTCATGCAGCTATTAAAGTTAGTTTAACAGCCACAGCAGGGGCTTTAGCAGACCTCAGAGTAAACAGGAGTGTATGAACAGGGAAAGCATGATTGAACTGCATAGCAAGGTGCAGGGGAGGGGCATATGTAAAATGGGGAATAGCATGAGCTTGAATCAGGTGAAAACAATCAGGCTTGATAACATGGGGAACAGGCTTGATAGAATGAGGAGCATTGGGTGGTGTAAAAACACAGCACTGCGTACTATAGCATTGGGAGTAAACAAAACAGTAGCAGGGGCTGCAAAACAAAAGCCAAATAGTAGGAGCAAGCAATGGAAGGACAATTGGTAACCCCCCCAAAAAAAGAAAACAAAACCAAGACACAAACAGAGAACAAACAGGGAGGAAATTAAAGGAAGCACAGGCCAAAACCAGAAGCAGAAGAACAAAACGAGAGTCTAACAGAAAGAAGAAGCAAGGGTGTTGGGGGGGGGGGGGTCTGGGCAGGCCCCAGCCAAGCACAGAGCAAACGGACAGAGCTGCTGGCCAGCAAAGAAAAAGTGCTTCAGAAAGAGGCTGAGGGGAACTGTTTATATAGCTCAGGAAGTGGGAGTGGCTGGCTGCTTGTCCATTGAACCCAGGTAGTCCCCCATAGCAAGCTACAAGTAGGCCATGTCATAAAATGTCTGTTGGCTGGATCTGATGTCACTAGAACAGCAGTAGGTGGAAACAGCCTGATAAAAGATTTAATCAGAGTAAAGGGAGGGGCACAACAACAGTGGAAAGGAACTTGCTTAAAAAAGGTTCCTAACTTTGAAAGGGACTAAAGCTCTCTCCTGATTGGCTGCCAGTGAACTCAGCACCAAATGCTCCAATTAGGTACAAGAAGGGTGAGCTGGAGTGTTCAGTAGTATTATGTAGCTCAATCTTTTGTTCACTCTCTCACTCTCTGAGCAGGAGCTAACAGCAGTGTAGTGGCAGGGTTTAGCCACTCACTTCAAGAAAAAAGCAAGAAAAAATGGAAATTAAGTTTTAAAGCCTCCCCCTTTCCCCTCTCTCTTATCGTCCCTTTCCCCATCTTCCCTTTTTTCCTTTCCACATGTTCTCCCATCTCAGTTCCCTTTTTCTTCTTTATTGCTGTTTCATTTCTGTTTTGTTTTGAGTCTTTCCCCCAATTATGCTACTGTGTGTTTTTTATGAATTTGTGATATAAATTATTGTGTGTTCTTTATGTATTGTGTAATATATATAGCACTTTATATGGGTATGTTTCAAATATGTTTTAATCAATGGGGATCGAGGTCCTATTATGACATCACTGCTTTGTAGCTTGAATGGGTTATTTAACTGACACATGGGTGGGGTGATTTTAATCTTTGATAAAGGATGAGTAGTCCTCCGAAACGCGTCAGGTTGCTCTTTATTATGCCATTGTTTAAATCAATTTTTGTGACAAAGAAGGCTGGTGCCCTTGTATATATTCGAAGTGTGAGTGCTCTACATTTTTATGTTTGCTTGCACGCATGTGCAAGAAACATAGTGCCATCATCTGAGTTTTTCAGAGGTGTGTCAGCATCTTCCAATTCAGTCAGTGTGTTTGCAGGCGTGGTCACAGTTCTCCAATCACTGCTGGAGCTGTCTATGACAGCAGTTGAAAATGCAGTGGCATACAGTTGAAAGAGGTAGCTACGCTTCAGTGAGCAGCTCCTCCCCCCCCCCCCACACACACACACAGGTCAACTGTGTTGGTTACCAGATAGATTGCTGTAGTCTTGTCTAGCTTAGAGAGACAAGCCACACATCATTACTTTAATAAACTGTTCCCTGCCACAGCAGGACCACCAAAATGTGTGGGTGCCTAACAGTCCTTACTCTCACCAGCTCTCCAAAGCACACCTTCATGGACTCCATGGGTTCTAATCCTCCAGAAAAAAAATACCTCAGCATTTGATGTGAAAACTCAGACTTTGTTGTATGTGTAATTCCAAGCGTTTTCTCTTACTAGACTCTGTCAATGTGAACTCCCCACTGCTAAAACCTATGCAAACGAACTTGAGCATACCGTACTACCTGCAGCTGAAGTAAAGAACAGCCAGAATGCACAAAGGAGAACATACTGCTATGCATTTCAGCAGCAGCCAGTGGGGGAGGTTTTCTTGACTGAAGCACTTTAATGCACCTTTTAGTGCTGTCATATACACACCCCTGTGTGGTAATTCACTAAACTGCACACTTAGTCTGGTAATGCAGCTTCAAAATATTTTTTTTTCTCTGAATTTCCATGAGCTGGCATTTTTATGTGACTGCAGAAACAAGATGCTGTATGTCAGCCATATGTCTGATTCCCACATTCATCCCCCTCACAACTCTCAAACAAAGCCAATGGTGCTTACTGAATTGAGAAGAGTTGCATGGATTTCAAGTTGTGCCAGATACACTGCAATTGCCTCATCCACTCTCTTTGTTTCAACCTCCACCTCCACTTCTCTTGGGAAGTAAGAAGGCTAGTTCACACTAGCACATTCAGATACTTAATAATTCACACTTCCTTTCAAATCAGGGAAAGGCATGTTGTTGTTGGTCTATTACACTATGAAACAAGCATTTGTAGATGCCAAGCGTTAAGCTTGCAGGTATTTGCAGTGGTATTTTGGCACTTGGACATAGTAAAAAATCAGTGACAAAGAAGTACAAGCATTTGTCAATTCTGAATTTTGCTTGCTTCTATGTGCTGTTTAGGTATTTGGAAGTCATTGGAGTACAAATATTGAAAATTCGCGAACTTACGAGCGTGCGTAGGAACTGCGTAATGCACACTTGTAAAACAGTCATTTTTAGGAATTTTTTCACCAAATTTTCAACATAGCCATTTTAAGACCTCTGCTCATGAACAGTGTCACTGTGATTTTCTTAGTGTGTCCCATACATTGATTTCGCACACCGACTGCACCATTGTCGCTACATGAGAGCAGAAGCACGTTTTGGGCAGGATGTGAAATATGACAGCTGCACTGCTCATAAGGAGGTGGAAAATGGCAATGTTGAAAACCTGGAGTGAAAATATTGAAAATTGTAAACTTACAAGCGCATGTAGGGAACTGCGCAACGAGGCTTGAAAATAGTCATTTTTAGGAATTTTGTCACCAAACTTTCAACATAGCCATTTTAAGACCTCTGCTAATCAACAGTGTCACTGTGATTTTCTTAATGTGTGCCATACATTGAGTTTGCACACCCGACTGCGCCATTATAGCTACCTTATGAGCGGAAACACATTTTGGGCAGGATGTGAAAATGACAGCTGTACTGCTCATGAGTAGGTGTGGTAAATGGCAATGTTGAAAATCTGGAGGAAAATATTGAAAATTCACGAACTCACGAACATGCGCAGAACTGAGAAATGCATGCTCGTAAAACAGTCATTTTTTGGAATTTTTTCACCAAATTTTCAACATAGCCATTTTAAGACCTCTGCTCATGAACAGAGTCACTGTGATTTACTTAATGTGTCCCATACATTGAGTTCGCACACCGACTGCGCCATTGTACGCTACATGGGCAGAAACACATTTTGGGCAGGATGTGAAAAATGACAGCTGTACTGCTCATCAGGAGGTGTGGTAAAATGGCAGTGTTGAAAATCTGAGTGAAAATATTGAAAATTGCAAACTTATATGCGCAGCATAGGAACTGTACAACGACACCCTAAAACAGTCATTTTAGGATTTTTTTCACCACATTTTTCAACATAGCCATTTAAGACCTCTGCTCATGAACAGTGTCACTGTGATTTACTTAATGTGTCCCATACATTGGTTTTGCACACCGACTGTGTCATTGTGCGCTACATGGGCGGAAGCACGTTTTGGGTGAGATGTGAAAAATGACAGCTGTACTACTCATAAGGAGGTGTAATAAAATGGCAATGTTGAAAATCTGGAGTGAAAATATTGAAAATTCGTGAACTTACGAGCCTGCATAGGAACTGCGCAATGCACATTCATAAAATGGTCATTTTTAGGAATTTTTCCACCAAATTTTCAAAATAGGCTTTTTTGAGAGCTCACCTTATGAATGCTGGCACTGTTGTTTCATTAATCAGGCCCAAAAAGTGACTGTGAAATCACCCTTCGGGCCCAAATAACGCCATGACAGTGACAGAATTCATGAGAAGGGGTCCCAAAAACCCCATGTTGAACATTTGGTGCAAAAATTCCAAAAAATGCCTAAGATATGCAACAAAGTTGAAAAAAGCCCATCTAGCCCATTATACAGCTTACGGCATTTCCTCAGTTCGCGGTCGGCTTTGAAGAGTGCAGACGTGTTCCCGGTCCAGCGATGATCGTCACGCCGAGCTCCGGAGGTAAGTATATGGGGTGAGGGGTGTGGGAGGCGGGGTGCGCAGTGGGTGGGTGTGGGTTGTGGGAGGAGGGCGAGGAGACTGTGTGGGACCATTTTTAATTTACAGGTTTTCTTTTTTCTATAATTGACAAAGCAGGATGTTTGCCATGCTGGGGTGGGCTCCCAGCGTGGCAGAAGGATGACTGGGGGGGCTGTGTACCGACAGGGGATTGGGCACCCCCGTCAGCAGACGATGCGGGACGTTTGCCATGCTGGGGTGGGCTCCCAGCGTAGCAGCAGAGAAAGCTGTTTGGAAGGAGGTGGAGCCGACGGGGGATTGGGCACCCCCGTCGGCAGATGATGCAGGATGTTTGCCATGCTGGGGTGGGCTCCCAGCATGGCAGCAAAGATTTGGAGGGGGCGTGACACGCTGCAAGCACATAGCAGTGGTTTTCTTTGAAGAGAAGATCACCGCTGTCATACACAGCACCGCAGCGATTGGTTCCGGACCGCCACGCCAGCTCAACAGAGCAGGGGATTGCGAAGGGCAAGCACACCTCCAAAGTGTCCCATTCTCCCAAGATGTTCCTTGCGCATGCGCGCAAGCGAACGTAAAAACAAAAAACAAATGATGGACTTTAGAGGACACAGTAGCAGTGCTATCACATTGATTTTGCATTTTTCTGTAACTCTAGTGCAAATTTTCCTCCCCATACATTTCATTATTTCACATGAAGCAGAATTGCTCTGATGCCCTGAAGCAAATGATTATTTACCTTTAATGGACCAACATAGATGTAACAACAAGAACAAAGTGCTCTAGCTTTCGGACCAACCAGTCCTTCTTCAGAAGCTCATGGCAGTTGTTTAGAAAATACAATACTTATAACAGCTAGATAATGCAGAGAAAAACAGAAAAAAATCCCCAACGGTTTAAAATACTCAAAAAAAAAAAAAAAAAAAAAAACAGAAGATGGTGTCAGAGAAGTTTAACAGTACTATACTGCCTTCAGCTAGAAGCAACCTTGGGTTAAATGTGCTTGGTGGAACACACATACAAAGAATCCTACTGCATATAAATTTAATTGACATAAGATAACACTGCTGAAGCAGATAACTCCTAAATCAAGCTATGAGTGTCACAGTTAGTATAAGAATGTGATTACTGAAAGGCAACCCCCACCCAGATTAAAGACAAACTAAGATTGTTATAGGGCTCATGTAGTTTCAATGTCTGCATTATAGACAAGAATTTACCAGTAAAGTTGTCTTAAAGACATAAGTGCACACTGTGTGATGTGTAAACCTAGCTGGACCTGTCACCCAGCTGCACTCTCCAGCTAGATATAAGGCCCAAGAAATTTCAAAAACCTCAGGACTATATAAATGATAATTTAAATATAAATTGATAATATTAGTGTCAAACAAAAAACTCTAGTCGAGGAACCTCAAGGAATTAAGACCACATAGCCTGATATGTACTGATGTCAATATACACTGAGAATGTAACAACTTGATGTACCACAAGTGTCTAAGGAATCTGAAAAAGAGATTAAAATGTAATTTCTCTCCTCCTCCTCTTCATACAAACAATACACCTAACCCACCCCACATCACCATAATATGGGTGGGGGAGATACATAGCTTTAAGGAGCTGTTGTCTCTCTCTCTCTCTCTCTCTCTCTCACCCCCTCACCCCCCCCTTTTTTCCCTTCTCTTTCTCTCTCTCTCTCTCTCTCTCTCCCTCTCCCACAGACACACACACACGCATACACACACTCACTCTCTCCTATTGAACCTATATTCACTTCAGTCACTGCAATTGTTCCCCAAAAGAATTCAACTTGTCATGAAATCCTGAGTAAAAGGGCTTATGTCTGATGCCCTGTAACTAATGCAAGTCAATGGGAACAATTTCCCTGTAAATGACTCTCTATAGATCTGGGAGCCCTGCTGTATGTAGTCTGCTAGGGTCTTACAATATAATTCTTATTTTAATGCAGTGCATTCAAAAAAATTATACTGAAGCAAATGGTTTGTTGTCTTTTACTGAACCAACATACATGGATGTTACAAAAGGAACAAAGTGTCTAAGTGTTTGGCCCAACAAGGTCTTCTTCTGAAGCTTACATGAGTAAACTTACAAGCCTACAAGTTCTAGCCTGTGTGACAATGGTTTCAATTCTAGGGGGTGAGGGTAGGAAGAAGTAGGCTGCTGGTTAACTAGGATCTGCAGCTTATCCAGTAGGCAGGGAAATGGGCAGACTGGGTGGGCCAAGCGGTCCTTATCTGCCGTCAAATTCTATGTTTCTATGTTCTATGTTTCTATGTTTCTATGTATGCCACTGAATTTGAAAAAAACAGCAATTAAATAGCTTAGGATAATGCAGGCTATATAAATGAAATCAGCATGCACATGTGAAGGCATTGTTGTCATGTCAAAAGACAGCAACAGTACCGCAGCTACCTGAATTCACCTGCTTTTAATTGCTGTTTTAAAAGGGGGATATTTTTTAAATATCCTGTAAATAGTTTCACAATAATTCCCTCACACCTTTTTACCAAGTGTCTGCTCTACATAATTCATTGGTTGGCAGCTCCTCCACAGCACACAAATGAACAGAGACTATTTTAGTTGTCATTTTTCATATCTCCCCAAAATGTGTTTCCAGCGCATATGGCACAATACATCGCAGTTGGTGTCGCGAAATCAATGTTTGGGACAGATTAAGAAAATCACAGTGACACTGTTCATGGCAGAGGTCTTAAAATGGCTATGTTAAAAATTTGGTGACAAAAGTTCATAAAATGACTGTATTACGAGCGAGCATTGCACAGTTTCCACGCACCCTCATAAGTTCATGAATTTGTAATATTTTCAGTCCAGATTTCCACCACTGGAATTTTTCCACATTCCCTTATGAACAGTACAGCTGTCATTTTTCACACCGTGGCCAAAATGTGTTTTCACACTTCCAGCGAAGAAATGCGTGGTCACTGTGGGAAATCACTGTTTGGGACAGATTAAGAAAATCACCATGACACTGTTCATGAGTGGAGGCCCAAAATGCCTGTGTTAACAATCTGCTGTAAAAAATCCCCAAACTAATTACATTACGGGTGTGCGTTGTGCAGTTTCTATGCTCACTCATGACTTCACCAGTTTTCGACATTTTAACTCCAGATTTTCAATATTGCCATTTTTTTACACCTCCCCATGAACAGTACAGCTGTCATTTTTCACATCCTGTTTGAAATGTGTTTTCACAACTGTGGCGCCAAATGGCATAGTCACTGTGCAAAATCAGCTTTCAGCTAACGAACTGATATTGCCACTGTTCATAAGGTGGGGGTCACAAAAAAACAATGTTGAAAATTTGGAGCGAAAATACCAATGAAAGTCTGCAGCGTTCCCTGTAGAGACTGACAGGCCTCAGGGGTGTGACTTGGGATTGTCGCCTGTAATGCTCATACCATTCCACCCCCACCCACACCCTGCAGCTAGTGAGAGGCATCGAGTTGAGCCTTGGACTCTTCGGCCTCAAAGTTCACCCCATTCTCCTATATTGCACCCATCTCACCATATTTCCTAATAGAATGGGGTCAACATAAGGGCCAAAGACCCCAAGGCACACCGTGACACCTGTCGGTGTCTGCAGGGTAGGGTGAAATGCCATAGCCGTTATGCCTGACGACCCAAAGGCACACCCCAATGCCTGTCAGTATCTGCAGGGTGGTGGTGGGGTTGGCTTCAGTTCAATACTTCACTGCCATTCCTATTATGCAGCTCTGTAGCTCCTACACTACCAGTGCCAATGCCAGCAAGCAAACATTCGGCATTGACAAATGCTTGTTTGTTATAGTAGTTAAGTCTTAAAGTATAGGCTAGTTAGCTAAGGGGCTAACATTGCCAAGGTAAAAGAAAAGTTAATCTAGCTAGGAAAGCTAGTTAGAGTAATTGAGTTCCTGATGTTTGAGCCCTTATACCAAGCAAAGAAGGAGGGGCGGAAGACAAGATTGCAAGACAACAGACAAGACCTGCAAAGAGTTTATTTTCTAGCTACAGTTTGTAGGGAAGGTTCACCTGTTCAACAGAGGACAAAGAGGACCAGAAGATCAGCTGAGGAAACCAGGACCTGGGAGGACTGAGAAGCAGCAGAGTCACCACTTAAGCAATAAGGCATGACCAGGGGTTATGTTAATGGTCTATTAATCATCCTCTAGGGGTGTAATGTGGCACGAGGCATAGGTGAGTACTACATGCCCCTAGAGGGTGATTAACTGACCATTAACATAACCCCTAGGAGTGCCTTATTGCTATTATAATATAAATGCTTTTTAAATAGTGTCAAACCTTGTTCAGCACATGATTAGGCTGTACATGTATGTTAATCAAAGAATATCTGCCAGCCCTGTAATTAACCTCCATTGCAGCTAGCCAGATTCCATCACCCAGGCAGGTGAAAGCAGTATGCAGGTGGGTGTTGCCCTCCCCTTCCCCCAGAGGAGGAGAGTTGTCCTGCAGATGCTCAGTCCTCCTTCCGCTGGCTAGCCCTCTGATGCCTTGGGCTCGTTTCTGAACCTGGGTTGCTGGCATCACAAGCGCCAGTGGGCCCATGGACTGTTAATTGTATTTAAATGACTGTTGAATGTAATTAATTCTTGGTTGCTTCTGGAAAAGAGACAATTTGTCTCAGTGAGCCTACCCGGTTACCAAAATCCAAACTTCTTTGTTTTTGTGCTGCACATTTCATAGTGTTTTGTGTTGATGGAGTCACCTGGAGCAGGATTTTCAAAGTAGCAGACTCATGGGCAGGCTGCATTTGCATCTGCCTGAGTGTCCCTGCTATTTTGGTTTGTGTAATCTATTTTGCTGGGCTTGCGTCATTTAGTGTTGCAAAATTTGGAAGCTTGTATCCATTTCCTATTTGAAAATAGCATGAGATGCATCTTGGACAGATCCTTTTAAAAATCTTGCCCTTAGGATGCATCTTGTCTGTCCATCCTACCTCAGGGCAGTGACATAGTCAGAAAAATCATTAGCATCAGAATGGTAAAAGACATATCACCAAAACTTCAGCCTCAGCATCCAGCACATCTGTACAATTACCACAGACTCAAGAGATGCTGTGAGTTGAAGTCACCCAGGGAAATTATCAAATATGCAATTTTTTTTCCAGCATCTGGACTTTTGCAACATATTAAAAACAACTCTATTTCTGGAAATAATCTTTGGTCTTTAAGGGGGTGGTCCATCACACCTATATGCATTCTCAAGTGCCCCCAGACCAACTGCTGCAAACTATTATTATTGCCTCAACGTGATGTTTTTGTTTGCCCTTTGGGGAGGATGGTGTGATTTTCCTCCCATATAAATAGTCTCAGAAAAGCTTCTTGGTGGCTAGATTAGCTCCATCTAGTTGAATTTGTGACAAATCTTTCTGGGGAGAGAAAGGCTGTCACTCTCATAGAGAAAAAAGGCCAGTTTTGCGGCATCATTGGAGAGCTGAATAAAACAAAGATGTGTATGTGTGTGTGTGTGTGTGTGTGTGTGTATGTTTGTAAAACAAGCGTTAATTCATGTTGCAAAATTAATTAACACACTGGGCTAGAACAAAAGAGTCATAATCCCTAAGGTGGGCAACAGGAGTGGGATGGTCAGTGAAGGATAGGTCGTACAGTCAGACAGTGGCTCAGTAGGTAGGATGCTCACCTGTGAGGCCAGAAGGTTGTGGGTTCTAGACCATAATTCCCATAACTGACACTGTAATGCAGTGCAAATAGGGTGTTGCACTGTTGAGGTGCTGTCCTTCAGATGAGACATTAAACCAACTTCCTTTCAGCTCAACTCTGGTTACTGTTCAGGGGCAAGTAATAGATCCCATGGCATTTATGAAAGAAAAGTAGGCAAATGTTTATTGAAATCAAAACTGCAAACTGTGATAACCTGTACAACAATAACAAATATATTGGAGAAAAAAAAAACTGTAAACATATTATTACAAAAACAAAAATGCATCATGAAAAAAAGAAAAAGGAAAAAAAAAATGAAGACACAACAATGAAGATCATACATTTTCCCATGTGCAATTTTTCTTAAAAATGCTTAAAATAAAAAATAAAAAAAATTAAAATAAAAATAAAGAACCAGAAAGTGGAAACCATACTGAGGCCATAACAAGCCAGCTTACATTACAGGTATGTCCGAATCAATAATCTAGGGCATATTCTGACATTAGTATTTAAGTGTCCTAGAAGTATGCCTAAATTCAGAATCAAATATGCATTGCACTCATGGTTAATTTTTAGCAACAGGTCATAGAAGTTATACAATTTCTGCTGCAAAGAAAATTCGCACCTGTTCAGCCATAAGTGCCATTTAAAACAACCATCCGCTCTGCATCTTCCAAATGCTCTCTTTCCCCTCTACTCCATGTCCACACCTCTTTCTCCTGTAAATGCTCGTAGTCAAAGCCCAGTTTGCCTCCTTCTCGTTCTCCTACTCCTTGCACTTCACCAGTCCTACCCTTCTTATTCGCCTCCTCCTCTCAACCTCTCCTCCTTCTCCTACTCCCCTCCACACTTGTTCTCTACTTCCCTTGTTCCAGCCCCTCTGTGCTCCTCCCCTCTGCACTCTGTCCCCTACTGCCTACCAATAAAATGTTCTCTCTGTTCCTAAGGGTCATGTGTCCCACCCTTACCTTGTAATATTATCTACCTTCTCTACACTCCTAACGGACAATGGTTGCACTATTTATTCCAAATCTCTGTACAATGTTTTGTTGTGTTGAATAATCTATTGTTCTATTTCTGTACTGATACCTGTTCCTCTTCTCCCCAGGACACACCTGGAAGTGAATTAATTTTAGCTCAGTATGTCTTTCCTGATGAAACTTTTAAAATAAATAAATAAAATATTATACTGTGAGAACTCTGTTTCCATTTGTTCCGTACACTACTGAATTTACCTTACACCAATATACAGTATCATGATTTAATTTTGAACAGTGGTTCTTCCCAATGACTCACAACTAAATCCCAGGACCCTAAGATGTAGGAACATGGGAAGAATAAATGATCCACGCACACCTCTCAACTGTCCCTGATTATGAGGGACGTCCCACATTACCCTTCAGAATTGTTCTGTCCCTCATAGAAAAGGTACTGCCTGCCCAGAGCATGTGCTGCAGATTCAGACTATAAAGCAACAAATCCAATATTCTAAGATGCTAAATCAAAAATGAAATTTGTATAAGCAAGCACAGTGGTTTCCATAGTGTTCATAAATATCATCTCCATGTTTGAGGATGTGTTCCTCATTATGAGGGTCACCATCCCTCATTGTCCCTCACATGTCCCTCATTTCAGTGCCCAAAGGTTGAGAGATATTGATCCATGGTCTCTACCCGATTTATACAAAGGGGTCTAGACTATATCCTTTCTTCTATCTGTTTATGTTTCTGGTTAGCTCTTACAGTTAATCTTTCATGGCAGCATAACCAGATAGTATTCTAACATTGGTTAATTGTCCTAACAGGCATGGAGTGACATCCAAAAGGCATTTTTTTTTCCAAAACCATATCAATGGAAAACTGGGTGGCCATAATCCAAGAATAAAGGGTTTTCCTTGACATATCTCTCATTTGTGTTAGAGAGACTTACCAAGTACATGGCTTAAAAAACAAGTCTTTCTAAGATAAATAGGCTTTATTGTTGGCTATCACAGCTTAGTGTGCCTTTCTTTGTCAAAAATTGCAAATAAATTAATAGGGTGGCAACCCTCTATTACAGTAGGTCAGGGGTATGGTACCGTAACATGGGCAGACTTGATACACAGTCCAGTCTCTTTCTGCTGACAGATTCTAGGGGCTAGGTTTTTGAAGCCTCTGGAATTGCTGCAGCTACGGGGAAAAACTGGCGCAAGTGGGTCTCAACTCGTGGAGCCACAGTTTCTGCCGCAGCTGCAGTATTCTTAAAGGTGGAGCCGGTTTATGCCCTGCTTCATGATTTATGGCAGCTTGCAGCTGTTTTTTTGGTGCAGCTGTCCCAAAATGTTATGCCTGATGGGACCAGGTGTAACAGCCCTGCAGCTGCACAGGTTGAAAATACGAAACTCGGTAGGTGCAGAGGTTTTGTCCTGCAGCTGTGGCTGCAGCATGGGGCTTAGTTCTGATGTCTTGAAACTCTAACCCTATGTTTCTATGTAATGCAGTCAAGGGTGTGCATTAAGCTATAGTTCACAACTTTAAGGGTGGTCAAAGACACTGGGCAACACCTCATACCTCACAGTGCACCTGGAGAATATGGCAATATAGCTTAATGCACACATTTTTGTGTTATTGCCTACATACTGTATATAAAGAATACATACTGGGCTGCAGTGGGATACCAGTATTTATAAAAGGGGGAATGGCAAATTGTGCTTTATAAGTTGTCAAAACTTAGTCACATGTCTGTGAGATACTGAAAATTTATCCACAGTCCAACACATATCATTCCTTACTTAGTCTTAAATGTGCAGAGGGAGAAGTCTGCGTGAGAAGAGAAAAATGATAGTCAGGGAGAGTGTAAGTGCAGAATTTGATGTGTGTGCAGTCTTCCCTCCAAGGAAGATAAGACTGGGGCATAATTCCTCTCACAGTGGTGTGTGTAAGGGGGAGAGACGGATGAGTGTGAAACAACTGAAGGAATATTAAAGGGTGCCTAATCTGGTAAGGGAAGACTTTGGAAATATGTCTGTTCCAATTTAGCTCTTATGGAAGCCATTTATACCACATAATTTTAAAAGGTATACCTCTTAAATTAGTCCCATAAGTTCAAAGCCTTGACACAGGGACTTTGTGATGTCATCAGGGATTGTTCAAGTTGCTTTCCCATTAGTTAATGTCCTCTCTGATATGCTACCTTTGAGTGTATTGAATTCTCAAGTTCCTCTGGAACCAACCAAGTATATAACAGAGATAGTGACCGCATAATGGTAAGGAAACCCAACAGGGCAAAATACTTGCCTGTTTGTTGTTCTCAGTCTAAACTGGAACAATGTAAAGCCTGTTTAAAAGGCAGTTTTTGTTCTGGTGAAGTCTTGTCAGCCTGCCCTCCCCCATCCACAAGGCTATGCCTACCCATAAACCTTTACACTGGGTTGGACGTTTTAGTGTTTATGCATGGGGTTTGGAGAGGCACACAGAAGCAATTTGGATATTTATTCTCTCTTTGCATCCTTTTATGAATTTTACACATTTGTCTTCTTTTTCTTCCAATGGCTACTCCAGTGTACAACCTCTGAGTGTACTGAGTGCTTGCTTTCTTCTGAAAGCTGACCTTGTACTGGGCTGAAATAGTAACTGCACAACACCGAGCAGAATAGCATGAAACATGTCTGTAATGTGTAATTTTCAATCTAAATTGAAACAAACTAAAAGCCTGTTATAAAGGTCAAATGTTGTTCTGGAGAAGTCTTGCCTGCTTGTTTTTTTACATACATATTTGCATACCCATGATGCTTTGCAG
Source organism: Neoceratodus forsteri (assembly GCA_016271365.2). Lineage (NCBI taxonomy): Eukaryota > Metazoa > Chordata > Ceratodontiformes > Ceratodontidae > Neoceratodus > Neoceratodus forsteri. The sequence continues at coordinate 556,574,891 of CM028138.1, forward strand.
TGGATCTGAGGCTTACTAGTGTATGTATATGGTTTGGAGAGAGATGCACAGCAACCAAGCAATTTGGATGTTTACTCTTTCCTTACAGTCATTGCAGATCCCACACGCTATTCTTCTTCCTAACTACCTATCCATTATGCTATCTCTTGAGCTTACTAAATGCCAGGATAAGTAGGCCATTATGTTGGGGTACTGTAGACATAAATTGCTATGGCAGGTCTCCTGTAGAAATAAATGTGCTAGTCTCATAGCAGACCAGTCATCAATGGAAATAACCTGATTTTTTTTTTTTTTTACATTTTTTGTTTATACTCCTCCTTTTTGTCTTGTCCGACCTCTCCTTTGGGCATGAACCTCTCACCACCCCAAGAACCCCGTCACCAATTCCTGCCTCACATTGCAGCCACTCTGCAGGGTAACCTGACGTATCCCTTCGTTGGATGGGTCCTCTCCTTCTGGAGAGAATGTGCCTTGCAGCTTACCTTTCTTTGCCTTGGGTGCTGCTGAAGTCAGTACTGGCTGTCTGGGGGCTCCATGGTGGCGAGGGTCTGGGCGGCCATCATCTGGTCAGTCAAGATGCCATTTTCCCTGGTTTTCTTGGCCCATCTACAGTGCCTGCTTCTGTAGTGCTCCCAGTCTCCACTGATGGCTGCTACAGAGCGAGGCAAGCTCCCCAACCCTCCCCAGGAGAGGAGAGCAGTCCTCTGGATGCTCAATCCTTTCCTTCCCCTGCTGACCCCCAGTGACCTGAGTCCGTTCCCAAACCCGGGTCACTGGCGTGGCATGAGGGGTGGTGTCCAGCGCCTCAGCCCTCAGCACCACTGGGCCGACCTCTGATTTATTTTTAATAATGCATTATCTCTGTGTTAATAAAAGATAAACACAGTAGGTATGCATTTGGGCAATATGACTAACCGCAGAGGGCATTAATATAGGCTGTAGACATAATCCAGGGCCAGTTAAATAAAATCAGTCCATATTCCATGATAATGTCTGATGTAGAATGGGGATTGTTGCTATTGCTATTATAAGGGATCTGAGACAAAAAACATGTTTCCTACACCTATTGCTCTGTTTGTCTGTCTGTCTATTATAATGGATCCTACGCACTGTTCTATCTTTACAGATCCTGCACCCTGGTCCTTCACACTGTCATTGCAGATAACACTCACTATTCTTCTTCCTAATGCAAATTCTTCAGTCATGTAGATCTGAGGGCACCGTACGACTAGATCAATAATTTATCACTGCTGTGGCTAAAGAGTTAAATTATTCCTATAATTCATCTCCAGCCAGAAAGAGAATGCTATGCCATTCTAGACATGACACATGGGGCACCTTATGTGGGATCCTAGGTTTCTTTATTGAAGTAGATGGTCCACAGTATCAAATTGTCTTACGAAAGAAAGAAAGAAAGAAAGAGAGAGAGAGAGAAAGAAAGAGAAAGAGAGAAAGAAAGAAAGAAATGCAGTGAACTGACAATGTTGAAACATTTACTGCATTCCATGTTATAGTTGGTACATTTGGTATGTTTGTCAAGCTGCCACTTGATGGTGCTATAGATAACTGTGGGAAGAGAAAGGAAAAGAGGCCTGGTGTGTGTGTGTGTGTGTGTGTGTGTGTGTAAAATCAAGCAAAAGACTGAAAACCAGCTAGAAGCCTGAAGAAAGCAATGAAAGCTATCATAGGTCCTACACTGCTTTTTTTTTATTGTTACCCTTTAGGTTGATTGTTGTTAATGGGGAATTATTCATTGTACTTTGCTGTTAAATTCATTATGTAGCCTGTTTATTAGTTTAGTTCACTCTGCTATTAATCCTGTGTCCAGAGTTATTAGTGCTTATACCTGCGCCCAATATTCTGCGAAGTCCATTTCTCCTTTTTCATCTGCTCTGTCCTGTAGCCCGTCTCTCTCCCTCTCCTTCCTCGTCCCCCCCAATCTACTCCCATTTAAGCTACTGCACAGCTGCTGCTCTGAATTTAAAACTTCTTTCTGTAACTCGGAGCTTGCTAAACTTCTCTCTGCCTCCATTTTACTGTTCCCTACAGCCTTCTCCTGCAACCCTCCCATTAACATCCCCTCTTTGTTGGAACACTTCCCCAACTAGTGATTAGTCCTGCTGCCACTTAAGTGGTTCTGCTCCTAAATTTTTTTCCCTTTCGCCCTCAGGACTCTGGGCCAAACACAGCCCCTGATATGGTCTCCCTGAAGATCCACAGTCTGCGGACATGCAACCTTCTGCTGCTGCCAGCTGCCCACTCGACTACCCCTGGAGCCTAAAGGTATACAAATAACAGCCGCACTGCTCATCTTTTGAATTTTGCGCCTACCTCCAGGTTTGTCTCCAGTGCTTACTGCACTTGCAGTAACTCACCATACAGCCCCACTACAGCTTCATTTTTTCCCATGCAGGATAGAACGTAGTGTTAGTAATTTGTGTCCCTGCTTTACATGAACTGCTTGAACTGCTTCTGTTTTATTGCTACCCTCTCGTGCAGTTCTCCCCACCCACCCATCCTAGGTAGGCACGTGCACGTACATTTATTATCCACCTAGGTCACATGATTGGACGTTGTCTGGGTGTGTTTTCCTTCTCACTTTTTTTTTTTTTAAGAATTGATTTTCCTATTTGCTAGTTACAGCATTGGGCCACTGGGGGCAACATAAGCCTCACTGTCCCATTGCAGTCTGCTTACTTAGTGCAGATTGCATATCTATCCTTTCAATCTTGTCACCCTTTAGTCTGCATGAGCATAATGCAGCCACTAACCATGCTAGCTGCTACGCTGCTAATAATACTAACTGATTTGCCTCCAACCCCCCCCGTAACCTCCCGCTATGCCCTAGAGCATGTACCAATAATAAGTTATCCACCCTGGCATTCCACAGGTACCACCAAGGTCTCACACATTGACAACCCCCCACCCAATTTGCTTTGCATCACATGCGGGAGACAACCACAGAGGAGGGCATCAAACTGCCACTACTCCATCCTGTCGGTAACCGTCACGCTGCTCTCCTTAGCAAGGCACCCTAATGCTGTACAACTCAGGTAAAAAGTGCTATTCTACAGCAATAGTATCTCATCAAAAAAGTTGGTCCTAATCCTCGTGCTGCTCTCTGGGAACATCCATCCTGACCCAAAGCCAGTGCCTGCTGGGGGAAGAAGCAATGGGAAACAGGGGCATATTAAGATGAACATATGCAGCTTCCTGTCTAAGTTCACTGTCTTCCAGGCTTGGGTCACCCAGCATAGGCCTCATGGAAACCTGGCTCTCCCTCAAAATAAAGAACTCCTCCATCGTGCTAGAAGATTACACCATCTACAAGCAAGACGGAACCAGCAAAAGGGGAGGGGGGTGTCTTGTTTATATAAAGAGCCCACTTCAAGGCCTAGTGCTCCCCTTGTCAGCAAGAGCCACCGACTTTGAGCTGCTAACTGTAAAACTTTTACTTGGTGCTGCCAAATGCAAGTCCATTACAATTGCCACAGTTTACCTGCCACCAGAAAAAGCAAAATCAGGCTTGGATAAAGTAAAAATGAATTACTAATGGTGGGTGACTTCAACATAAACTGGTTCTTCCCTGAATCCACCTTGCAACAGGATCCAGTTGCCAGTGTGTACCTCTCCCAACCGGTTAGAGAGCCAACAAGAATCAACTGAAAAACTGGTGCCAGCTCTCTCATAGATTGTGTCCTGGAAGCTGAGGGTGAGTCTGAAGCCTTGTGGGATCAGCTTCAGACCACCAAGGGGAGAAAGGGTAGAATGGGGGTGGTATACAGACCACCTTCGCAGGATGAGGAGTTGGACAGTGCATTGGGGAGCAGATTATAGCAATATTTAGTAGAGGAAACATAGTCATAACAGGTGATTTCAACCTACCTGGAGTGGACTGGAGGTCCCCAGCTACCTCCTGCTCCAGGGAGCAATTCCTTCTGGAAGCTTTCCAGGATAGTTTTCTGATGCAGGGAGTCACAGAGCCTGCCAGGGATGAAACCATACTGGACTTGATACTGTTCAATGGTGAGTATGTCAAGGAAATAAAGGTGGAAGACTTTCTCTTTAGGCAGCAACCACCACACAGTGTGGTTCTACCTAAATCTGGACAAAGGAATAGCCAGGACTAAGATAAGAGTAGTGGACTTTAGGAAGGCTGACTTTGGAAAGATGGGGGAAATCCTAGAGGGACATCTTGCCAAAATCAGTCAGGAGATGGAAGTAGAGCAGAAATAGTCCATTATAAAGATGGGTCTAATTGAGGCCATTAATGTAATGCATATTGGAGCCAAGAATCCCAGGACAGAGTACTACCTGGTTGGAGTCCGAGTATCTGCATCATAGGAGGAGAAGGACCTGGGAGTGATTATCACTAGTGACCTGAAGCACTCACGCAGTGCAAGAAAGTAGCAGCAAAGGCAAACAAGATGCTGGGATGCATATCTAGGGGGATCAGTAGTAGGAGAGAGGAGGTAATACTGCCCTTGTACAGGTCACTGGTAAGGCCGTATCTAGAGTATGGAGTTCAGTACCAGTGCCCACACCTCAAAAAGGACATTAACCTGCTAGAGAAAGTCCAGAGGAGGGCTACAAAGATGATAGCTGGTCAGCAGGGTAAGGCATACGAGGAGAGATTGAGCACACTGAACATGTACTCAGGAGAGAGACAGCGGACATGGTTGGGACCTTCAGGTACTTGAAAGAGATAAATAAGGTTGATAAGGAGTCTCTTTAAGCTGAGTGGCAACCATAACACGAGGGGGTACAGTTTTAAGCTGGAGGGTGGGAGGTTTAGGAGGAAGATCAGGAAGCACTTCTTCACAGAGAGGGTGGTGGACACTTGGAATGTGCTGCCAGAAGAGGTCATCTCATTGAAGACAGTGGACAGCTTTAAGAGTGGCTGGGATAAGCTTAGAGGGAAGGTAAGGATCGTGGGTAGGGAGGAGTGGTGCGGTAGGGCAGGGACAATAGCTCAAGCTGTGGACCCTGCAATACGAGCAGACTTGAGAGACCAAATGGCCTTCTTCTGCTGCCTTCTTCATATGTTCTTAAGTAGTATGTGTAGCAAAGCACAGAGCAAGAAAGCAAGGATCAAAAAACCAAGCTGGTTCAGCAAAGAGGTGAGAGCAAAAGTGAGAAAAGAGAGTAGCCTTTCATAAGTACAACCGTACTCTGAAGGATTAGTAGTAGTATAGAGGAGGTTATACTGCCCTTGTACAGGTCATTGGTAAGGCCGCATCTAGAGCATGGAGTTCAGTACTGGTGCCCACACCTCAAGAAGGCAAGGAGGTTTACTCAGCAAAGTCAAGAGAGGCAGGCAGAGCAGTCAGGGCAGCAAAGTCCACGAGTGAACTAAAACTAACTCAGGGGATAAAAGCAGGAGAAAAGGACTTTTTCTTTTTTTTTGAAATTACTCTTTATTCTCCTCTCAGCCTGCCTCCTCCGACCCTTCAGTGAGGACCCCTGGACATCCCACTGCCCGGAACCCTGCCCACACAGACTACAGATCCCCATGGAGCCGCAGATTACCCCCCCGGGAGGGGACGAGGCGGGGTTCTAACCTGCAATCCTAAGTTTTGTCGGGTCTCATGGTCTGCTGAGCGGCACGGGCACATCATGGGCACGCCCCAAGTCCTCCCATCTTCCCGGCTGAGGCAGGCTCGTTCGCGTTTTCTCCCTCCGAGCAGCCAACGACCTCTGACATCATGACATACACATCAACATCCGTGCTGCTCAGCGGCCAGCCATCCCTAGTGGGGCTTGCAGTTCCCCAGGCCTCCGGCTCGGGGAGTAGGTACAGAAGATGCCGGGCATCGGCGAATCCCTCCCCGGAGAAGGCGAGCTGTCGTTGGAAGCTCAAGCCTGTCTCCCCCCGGCCGACCCACCAACGACCCGAGTCTGCTCCCGAACCCGGGTCGCCGGCGTGGAGCGAGGTGTGGCGTCCAGTGCCTCAACCCTCAGCACCACCGGGCCGGCTCCAAAAAGGACTTTTTCAAGTACATAAGAGAGAAAAGGAGAATCAAGGATGGGATTGTTAGATTAAGGAGGGAGGGGGATGGGCAGAAAGTAGTGAGGAACAGGCAGAGGCACTGAATGAATGCTTCAGCTCAATTTTCACTAGGGAGAAGGATGGACCTGTGCCACAAGGAAAAATAGGGGTTTAGAAGGGGAGGGGGGGGGTTTAAACAGATGGAGCAATTAGGGAGAAAAAGGTTTTAAAGGGCCTTAGGGTGGACAAAGCTTCTGGACTGGATGATATATACCCAAGAGTTCTGAGGGAGTTGGCGGAAGTCCTAGCTAGCCCCCTAGTGGACCTGTTTAACAAGTCACTAGAGACAGGGTGCGTGCCTCAGGACTGGAGTCTTGTGGTGCCTCTCCACAAGAGTGGACCCAGGGATGAACCAAGCAACTACAGACCAGTCAGCCTTACCTCCATTGTAGGCAGATTTTTTTAAACTTAATATACTTTATTCAAATATTTTCATAATAAGAATCACAACTGACACAAAAACTATAACCATATCCAAGTAGTGAAAGCACAAACAGAGAATTATAACAAGCATTTCTTGGCCGGCCAGGTGGCGCCGAGGGTTGAGCATTGGACACCACCATTCGCCATCATTACCAGCGACCGGGTTGAGGAGCAGCCGGACTGTCGAGGGTTGGCAGGTGAGGGAGATTGAACATCTGATGGACAGCTCTCCTCTCCTGGGAGGGAGGGGGACACCCACTCGGTGCTTGGCTGGCCTCTGGTGGAGGCCAGAGGCACAGCAAGCACAGGAGCAAGCAAAAGAGGGTTGGGAGTGGCAGATGTCAGCGCGAACGCCTTGACATCAGGGTGCTGGCCACTGACTCAGAAAGGAGGAAAAACACACCGCCGGAGGATGGGTAAATGGAGCACCAGTACTGACCCTAATTGTGACTGCTTGCCTGACCACCGGGTGACCCAACGAGACATTGAAGTTATCCGGGCATTGGGATCCCATCCTGTACCCACTTGTGGGTATATCCACAGCTCGATAGGGAACCCCTGGGGATTCAGGTAAGGCAAGTCATGGGGTTGTACTTAGGTGTCTCCCGAAGAAGCGTAGCTCCGGGGTGAGGGAGGTGGACAAATAGAAAGTAAAAAAAAAAAAATAACAAGCATTTCTCAATGCCGAATGTTGGCTTGCTGGCATTGGTAGTGCAGGAGTTAGAGATGCATAATCAAAGTGGCAGTGAAGTATTGAACTAACGCCAATCCCCCCAACCCCTGCAGATACTGAAAGGGTGTGGCTTTGGATTGTGAGCCATAATCCTTATGCCATTCCACCTCACCCCACCCTGCAGAGACCAACAGGTGTCGCGGTGTGCTACGGCCCTTATGCTCACCCCATTCCATAAGGAAATAAGCTGAGATGGGTGCAATATAGAAGAATGGGGTGAATATTAGGGCAACAGAACCCAAGGCACACCTCAATGCCTGTCAGTGGCTGTAGGGTGGGGAGGGGGTAGAATACTGTGAACATTATGGCTGATGAACCCAAGTTATGCCCTCAATGCCTGTCAGTCTCTGCAGGGTGGGTGTATGGTTGGAAACCTTAATGCCCAGGGCATTTGTTGGTATTTTCACTCCAAATTTTCAACATTGGCTTTTTGGGACCCCACCTCATGAACAGTGGCACTATCATTTCGTTACTCTATCCTGAAAGGTGATTTCACACAGCAACTGTAACATTGAGAGCCACAGGTGTGGAAACACTTTTCAGGCAGGATGCAAAAAATGATAGCTGCACTGTTGATGAGGAGGTGTGAAAAAATGGCAATGTTAAAAATCTGGAGAGGAAATATGAAAAATGTGCAAACTTACGAGTGTGCGTAGATACTGCACAATGCACGCCCATAATGCAGTCATTTTTAGGAAATTGTTTCACCAAATTTTCAACATGGGCATTTTGGGACCTCTGCTCATGAACAGTGGCACTGTGATTTTGTTAATCTGTCCCGAAAGTTGATTTTGCATAGCGACCATGCTCATTGTGTGCCACAGGTGTGAAAACACGTTTTGGGCAGGATGTGAAAAATTACAGCTGTACTGTTTATAATGAGGTGTGCAAAAATGGTAATGTTGAAAATCTGGAGTGAAAATGTTAAAAATTGGCGAAGTTACAAGCGTGCGTAGAAACTGCACAATGCACGCTGGTGACGCAATCATTTTTTAAAATTTTATCTCTAAATTTGCAACATGGGATTTTTGGGTCCTCCCCTCATGAACAGTGGCACTGTCGTTTCGTTAATCGGTCCCGAAAAGTGATTCCATGCAACGATGGTGAAGTCACCTTTCGGGACTGAGAAACCAAATGAAAGTTACACATTCATGAGGTGGGCTCCCAAGAACCCGATGTTGAAAATTTGGGTCCAAAATTCCTAAAATGGCTGAGATATCAACCTAAGGTGAAACCCCTCATTATAAAGCTTACCGTCATTTCTTCAGTTCGCAGTTTGGCTTTGAAGAGTGCAGACATGTCAGTTCAGAAGATCGCGGTTTTCTGACCTCCAGAGAGTAAGTATAGGTGGGTGGGGGGGGTGCAGGGAGGTGGGTGGGTGCACAGATGGAGGGTGGGGATGGGGGTGGGGATGAGGAGACAATGGTGGAGCATTTTCAGCTTTGCAGGCAAAAACCCAGACTGCGAGGCAAGGTTTTCTTTATTTACAGGGTTGAACCGCTTACGTACGCAAAAAAATTGGGAGGGGGATGCCGACATGGGAATTGGGCACCACGATGTCGGGATTGTGTAGCGGATGGCAGGAGCCACCATATGTATTTAAATGTTTCACCAGGAATGGCACATAATAGAGGCGTGTCAGATCTGCCATTGCAATGACGAGCCTGTCTCTGATTGCAGCAACAGATTTGTTTCAAGTTGGTGGCACTCTCTGAAACTGCTGTCATTGGCAACATGCTCACTGGTTGGCAACTGAGGGACACACCGACTAAAGCATCCCCTGGATTCGCCACAACACTGAAACAGCTATGAAAGTGCTACTATCCCAATATGTTGTTTGCGCGTGCGTGCAAGCCAACATAAAAAAAAAGAAAGAATAACATCAACTCTAACCCAGGTAAAGGGGTCAAAATATAACCAGATGAGTGAGTGAGGCCTAACTTAAGAATAAGTAAAATAACACATCGGCAAATAAAAGAGGAGCCAAAATACACTGATATGTGGAAATAAGGATACAACCGGCATCACAGCACATTCAAAAGTAAAGGGCTTCTAAAATATAGCCATTGATAACCACAATTGATGCCCCATTGTAGGCAGATTAATGGAGATCATACTAAAGAAGAGATTAGTGGACTTTCTGGAGGTTAATGGTCTCCAGGATGAAAGTCAACATGGGTTTGTCTTAGGGAAATCCTGCCAGACCAACCTGACAGACTTTTAAGATTGGGTCACAAAGAATGTATACAGGGGCCAGGTGGTGGTTGTCCTGTATCTGGTCTTCAGCAAGGCCTTCAGCTCTGTGCCACATAGGAGACTGCTCAGTAAGCTGCAGGATATGAGAGTTGGGATGAAGCTGGCAGGCGGGTCAAGAGCTGGATACTGGATAGAAACCAGAGGGCTGTAGTGTGGGGGGGGGGGCTCTCAAAGCCTAGGCTTGTAGCCAGTGGGGTCTCACAGGGCTCAGGGCTTGGCCCAGTGTTGTTTAATATCTTTATTAGTGACATAGCAGATGGGATCAAAGGTAAAATCTGCCTATTCACAGATGACACTAAGCTCTGTGGGAAAGTGGACACAGAGGAGGGGAGGCAAGAACTCAGGGAGGATGTGGCTATAGGCTCAAAAAGTGGTCAGGCATCTGGGAACTGGGGTTCAATGCCAAGAAGTGCAAGGTCATGCACCTGGGAGCTAAGAACCCAGGGACCAGTTACTGGCTGGGAGGGGCACAGGTTTCCAAGCCTGAGGAGGAAAAGGACCTAGGGGCAATCCTAACAAGGGACTTGAAGCACTCTGCACTGCGCTGTAAAGCAGCATACAAAGCCACCAGGATGCTGGGATGCATCACCAGAGGAATCACCTCCAGGAAAGGGGAGGTCATTCTGCCATTGTGCAGGTCCTCGGTGAGACTGCACTTGGAGTACTGTGCGCGGTTCTGGTGCCTATATCTGAAAAGGACATCAAATTACTGGAGAAGGTGCAGCGAAGGTCAACTAAGGTGATCCAGGGCCTGCAGGACAAACCCTATGAGGAGAGGCTACAGGTGCTCAACATATATTCCTTGAAGGACAGAAGGGGGGGGAGGATCAAAACCTTTAAGTACCGTAAAGGTATAAACAAGGTCAGTATGAAAGGTATCTTCAATCTCAGAGGGAATGGGTCCACTAGGGGGCACAGTCTTAAATTAGTGGGAATATGATTCAAAAGGGAAATGAGAAGGCACTTTTTCACAGAAAGTGTGGTGTTCATGTGGAACAAACTGCCATAGGAGGTAGTATCACTGAAAACAGTGGGCAGTAGTGATGCTCGGATGGTATTCGGACCAATCTGGATCCACCAAATACCTGCCCTCATGGCAGGATAGTGAATCTGGCCAGATACCATCACTATTTGCCCGTGGATCTGGCCATCAGATCTCGCGTTATCCGGGCACCGGATCCTTAGATCAGCATTGTATAATGCGGGATATGATCCAGGATCTGACCTCCATATTCAGTCGGATCCCAGGATGTGTCACACTCGAATAGTACTGCCGTCCACCGGATCACCGGTGGATCCACGGTGGCACTATCCGAGCATCACTAGTGGACAGCTTTAAAAGGGGTTGTGACAGAATGAAAGGGAGAGTCATAATGGGTGGAAAGATTAGTAGGGAGGATAAGAGGGGGAAGGAGGAAGACTCTGTGGGGAAAGGGAAGACAGCTCCCATAATTTCTTCTGGGAGCTGCACACTCGGGCAGACTAAATAAGCCAAAATGGCCTGTTTCTGTTGGCAGTTTCGTATGTTCGTATATAAAAAATGTGAAAAGGGCCAAGGCACCCCCCCTTCGACTTGCCAACTGATACAACATGCGCCCTGATTGGGAAGGGCATGGCCCAAAGTGACTCCTATGACAGAGTGGCCTGACATTCATTAATGCACTCTCCTCTAGGGGAGTGCCCACCCGGGAAATCCACTTTGCTGTGCTGCTGCTAAATTGTTGGTATTGGCTGGAGTTATAAGCTGCCAATGCCCAATACCATTGGAAAACCCTGAGGCTCTAAGCAAAGGTGAGCTTCCTGTGCAATGAAGAACTGTGCCACCCTGGCCTGAGTCCTGCAACCAGCCATTGGTGGGAAACCCCATGTGTCTACCCCTCTGGCACTAGCCAGTTCCCAATCCAGCTCCTCTGGCATCTGGCATTTAAGTCAGTGATGCCTGCACTAGGTTCCTCTGCCCCCTGTCCCTCCCTCCCTCATGAGGCATTGAACAGAACTAGCCCAACACTAGCTCTTTAGCTCCTTTAGAACTCCTTCTCCCTCCTATATCTCCTTATATATATACATAAAGAACAGTCCCGTGCTTACCATAACAGTAGATCTTCAAGAGAATCTCCTCCATTAGTCCACAACTTTAGAACTATAGCTTTTAGACACTAGGGCCCGGATATTCAAACTGCGCCAGGCTGTGGCACAAGCCTGGGCACAGCTCAACTTTGTTGCGCAGGGGTGTGGCCTGGGCGATATTCAACGGAGCTGCGCTATGGCGCAGCAGCTTTGCATATCGCACCCTGGCCACCCCCACTGTGCATGGCGCAGTGGTACTGCGCCAGCGCAAGTGGCCAGAGTGGAGCATGGAGATGCGCTGGCGCAAGTGCCATTGCGCCATGCACAGCACCTGTGATATTCAAAAGGGGACATGTAAATGGGGCCATAATTTATGCAAGGCGCACAGGGGGCCATTTGCATCTCATTACAGCCCTATTTGCATGCTATTAGCATGCAGGTGCGCCGATCCCCGAGGTCTTACGCCTGGCGCCCTGCAAGGCAGCAGCCATCGGGGACCGACGCCCCCTGCAGCCCGATCGCGGGCATTCGTGTAAAAAAAAAGTCCAATATCCCTGGTGGTCCAGTGGACCTCTATGTGCCTGATTGCGGGCATCAGTATGGTCCCAATATCCCTGGTGGTCCAGTGGACGATTGGTACCCAATCACGGGCATCTGTACCTCATCACATACTTCTAAGACCCTGGTGGTCTAGTGTACCCCACCCACCCCCACTGGGCCCCACCCTGCTCCCCCACCGTCAGCCGGTGGGCAGCAGCACCCACCATATCTGGACTGAGTAGTGAATCAATGGGCGGCAGCCCTACCGAGCTGTCAGTCGGTGGGTGGCAGGGCTGCAGGCGGGTGGGTGCTGCCGCCTGCCGGCTGACAGGGAGGAGCGGGCAGTGGGGCTCAGTGGGCAGGTGGGGGTGCACTGAGACTACCAGGGTCTTAGGGGTATATGATGAGGTACAGATGCGATAGGGCTGTCAGTCCACTGGACCACCAAGTGTTGGACTTGGGGGAGTTTGCTACACGGATGCCCGTGATGGGGCATGGGGGGGCGCCGCCAGGTGCGGCAAGAACTCGGGTGGCCACCCACAGGTGGCAGCTGCTGTGTTGCGCCCTGCAATGCAGCAGCTCACCTGTGGGTGGCCATCACTTGTTCCTTTTTTTTTTAGGCGTAACTTTGTGCAGGTGCAGGTAGGGGTTGCGCATGCATGACTCTGCACATCCCGGGCTGAATATCGGGCTGTGCAGGTTATGCATGGACGCCCCCCCACTTGTGCCTGCATACATTACTGATGCACTCCGGCGCATCGGGATTTGTGCGGTGCACTTTTCCCTTTTGAATATCACGCCATGGCGCATCAGTTGGTTGTGCATGGTGCAACACTGTTGCGCCATGCGCAACCCTTTTGAATATCTGGGCTTAGGAGTACACAGAAACTTTTACTACCTGGGGGCAACACACAATGACATCATGCATCACAGTTTATATAAACATGGGTGGCCCCATCACTTCTCAGTTCCCCACTGGAGATTAGACTCTGAGAACCTCCCACTGTGGGGAACCAGGAGATAACACCAGCTCTGTCATATAAGGTCAGGCATAGGGCTCAATTAAGCATTGTAACATGGCAATAAATAAAACTCAAAATAACAGTAAGTGATTGGTGCATACACAACATGTGACCCTCAAACAGCGGGGATTAATTCCTTAGTAATGCCCACTAGTGCACAGTAGTAAAGTCGGGAGTATGCTAAAAAAAGAATTAGACCATGGTTGGTATCAGGGTCGTGCCACACAAATCAGTTAACTAGCATGGAGACCGCACCCGCTTCCAACCTGAGCAAGCCCATTCGGATCCCAGTAGGGAGTGAGCTGATGCAACCTCCACTCACTGCTGTGTCTGTTGCATTAGATCTTTCCCACCCACCACTGAGTTGATTAAAGCTGCAGTCAATGCTTTCTGTTTTGCTTTGTTGGCACACATTTTTTTCCCACCATCCGAATGGACCTCAGAGACTCAAGCGCTCACTGTACCCGACATGAAACCAGTGCAAGTAAGCATGACAACATCACTTTTCGCAAACGAAATGAGCACAGTGAGAAAATCAATATACTGTAATTTTCTGTCACCGTTGTTTTTGTTTTCGCCATTGTTAAATATGCAGAGTTTGTACATTGCCCCCACAATGCAGTACTCTGATACATAACTCACGTATCAACGGAGGGCAAAATATGAGAATTGTGCTCAACAAGTAGAAAATGTTGACGTGTATCTCTGTTTTCCTACTTAATGTAAAGTTGCTACGTGTTATAAATTCTCAGACACTACATTAATGTATGTCTACTGTCCAATGTGCATGCACACATTTCCAGATCTATACAGCATTTCAAAGGGAGAGAGGTGAAACATGTTTTCCAATGTGCTGTAAAATTACTCTTTTTCCTCATGTTTCTTTCATTCTAACTTAAACACTATTTAAACAATACTTACCCTTGCACTTGCCATGTTACAAGCACATTGTGCCCCCCCCCCCCAACCAGGCATTAATTCCCTATTATACAATGGCTCATTCATTAAGTAAAAAGAAAAAAGAAACATTTTTCTGAATTGTTAAGTTCGTTGTGCACACAAGCGCAAATGAACTTGTTGATATGAGAGTTGCTAGAGAGAGGTATGAGGGGTGCCAGCCCAATGGCCAACAGTGCTGCAGGGGCCGGTCTGTGGCTGGCAGATCGGCTGAGGCGGTGTCCTGATGACACTGTTTTGCTGAGGGGGTGCGTCTCTGCAAACATTCAATGGACAAGAACCCCGGCGCTGTGCGTGGCTGTCCTTTAATCGAGCCCTTCAGCTGCAGCTCAGTGTGTCTTTCCTGGTTAAACAATTTCAACATTGACGGCCTGGCACACATAGGGACTAATGATCTTGCCAACCGGTCAGTTGTGGAGACCAAGGAACACCTGACCAGGCTGGGTGACAAACTATCATCCATTTCGTCTGACATCTCCTTCTCTGAGATCCTGCCAGTCTGGGAGAGGGGGACAGATGGATGGAACGTCAGAGAAGGGGAGATAGGGGCGCTAAACATGTGGTTCAAGGGCTGGTGCCAGGAAAAAGGACACAAATTTGTAGGGAATTGGCAACAGTTTGGGGAGCGAAAGTTCTTTAAATTTGATGGACTGTATCTGACTTAGGAGAAAGTCAGTGCATTGGGGCAGAAGTTTGACATCTTTGCAGAATATTTAAACTAGTAGATGGGGAGAAGAGTGCAGCACCCCATACGTTGAATGGGAAAAACATCCCTCCCCCGTCAGCTAGTGGTCAAACAGGAGTTCAGCATGTTTGTAGTTTATTTGCATCACCAGGCAAAGAAGAAGGTCCAGCTCCCCATACAACAGACAGGGGAAACGCTGGACCTCGTCCAACAGGTAAAACACCGAAATCTGGCCAATGGAAAATCACGTACACAAATGCTCGCAGTCTGGGAAACAAGATCCCAGACCTGCAGGCAATAATGATAGAGGCTAAACTGGACATAGTAGCCATTAGCGAGACATGGTTTACCAGTAACCACACTTGGGAGACTTCAGTACCTGGCTATGTACTGTTCAGAAGAGTCGAGGTGCAAAAAGGGGGGGTGAAGTGGCCCTATATGCCAATGAAAATATCAAAGCAACAGAAATTCAGAATACACATAAGGAGCCAGAAGAACTGTGGGTCACCCTGGAAACAGGAAATGGGACAGCCATACGAACTGGGGTTGTGTACAGGCATCCAGACCAGGGGGAGGACATAAACATGTTATTGTTAGAAGATATACAAAACATGACAGCTACAGGTGAGGTTCTGATAATGGGAGACTTCAACATGCCAGATACAGATTGGTCAATACCAGCAAGGACATCTGCCAGAACTAGACACAGTGGATTCCCTGCAGGCGGAGGGCCTCAAACAACTGGTACAACAACCCACAAGAGACAGGGCTATCCTAGATCTAGTACTGACTAACAGGGAAAAGATCACAGATCTCCAGGTAGAAGGTCACCTGGGTGCCAGTGACCATCACATGGTATGGTTCAATTTGGCCACTAGAACAAAATCATCCCATTCCAAGGCAAAAATATGGGACTTCAGAGGAGCTGACTTTGATAAGATGGCCAACAGAGTTAAGCTAGCCTTGGCAAAAAGAAATACAGGTGAGGGGGTACAGGCAAAGTGGACAAGCATCAAAGATGCAATACTTGAAGCAACATCCCATTGTATTAGCGAGAAAAGGAAGTGCAAAAGAAGAAGGAAACCACTTTGGTTCTCAAACACAGTAGCAGAAAAGGTCAGAGCCAAAAGGCTGGCCTTCAGGAAATATAAGGGAACGCAGCAGGATGAAGATATGGAGGCATACCAAACTTCCCTAAGGGAAGCAGGAAAGGCAGTAAGGCAGACAAAGGCCCAAACCGAGAAAACACTAGCACTAACAGTAAAAGAAGGTGACAAGACTTCCTATAGATACACTAGTGAAAGGAGAAGGTCCAGAGGGGGTATTCCTAAGATCAAAGGGGATAAGGGTGTGTGTGAGGAGGAGGAGGACCATGTAAAAGCATCTATCTTAAATAGATACTTCTGCTCAGTATTTACTGAAGAGAAGGTAGGGCAGGGCTCACAGCTCAGCACCATGGACACAGGGTGGAGGGAGGTGTGCACTAGTGCCTTCACAAAAGAAAGGGTCCTACAAGAGCTCGATAAGCTCAGGGTGGACAAGACAATGGGACCTGATGGCATAAATCCCAGGGTACTAAAGAAGCTAAGGGTGGAACTAGCAGAGCCATTATCAGACCTGTTTAGTGAGTCTCTGAGCACAGGAGAGGTCTCAGAAGACTGGAGAAGGGCTCATGTGATCCCGCTCCACAAGGGTGGTAGCAGGAAGGAGGCAGGGAACTACAGACCAGTCAGTCTTACGTAGTGGGCAAGATTATGGAGACACTCATTAAGGAAAGGAGAGTGCAGCACCTGGAATCCATAGGAGCACAGGATCCAAGGCAGCATGGATTTACAAAAGGAAGGTCCTGCCAAACTAATCTCATCGATTTCTTTGACTGGGTAACCAGAGTGGTGGACAAAGGGGGAGCAGTTGATGTTGCCTACCTTGACTTCAGCAAAGCTTTCAATACTGTACCACATGCAAGATTGATTAATAAGTTGGGTAGGTTTGGGGTGGGTCAGACGGGCAGCTGGGTGGCAAACTGGTTGACGGGCAGAAAACAGAGAGTGGTGGTAAATGGTGTACAGTCAGAAGAGATACAAGTCACAAGTGGGGTACCTCAGGGATCAGTCCTGGGGCCAGTCCTCTTCAATATCTTCATCAGTGACATTGCAGATGGACTGGAGGGTAAGGTTTGTCTGTTTGCAGATGACACCAAGACCTGCAACAGAGTAAATGATCCAGTTGGGGTGGGCAGAATGAGAAGAGATCTGGATAAACTAGCAAAATGGTCAGAAGAGTGACAACTGGGGCTTAACGCAAAGAAGTGCAAGATCATGCACATAAGGAAGAGAAACCCTGAAGCCACCTATAGGCTGGGAGTGGAGTTGCTGGCAGTCACAAGGGAATAAAGAGACTTGGGCGTCATCATCACCGATGATCTGAAATCATCCAAGCAGACCACTAAAGCAGTAGATAAGGCTAGAGGGATGTTGGGGTGTATTAGTAGGGGTATCACAAGTCGGAAGAGGGAGGTAACAATCCCTCTTTACAAGACACTGGTTAGGCCCCATCTGGGAGTACTGCATGCAGTACTGGAGGCCACACCTTCAGAAGGACATTA
This sequence comes from Neoceratodus forsteri, assembly GCA_016271365.2. Classification (NCBI taxonomy): domain Eukaryota; kingdom Metazoa; phylum Chordata; order Ceratodontiformes; family Ceratodontidae; genus Neoceratodus; species Neoceratodus forsteri. The sequence goes on from CM028138.1 coordinate 556,592,228, forward strand.
ACCAAATTGAGGCAGTCCAGAGAAGGGCAACCAAATGGTGCAGGGACTGCATCAGAAAACATGAGGACAGACTAACTGAGCTCAATATGTATACCCTAGAGCAAAGGAGGGAGAGAGGTGATATGATTGAAACATTCAAACACCTTAAGGGCATTAACAAGGTGAAAGAGTCTAACATGTTTCAATATAAGAAAAATAGCAGGACAAGAGGACACAGCATGAGATTAGAGGGAGGCCGATTAAGGTGTAATGTAAGGAAGTACTTTTTTCACGGAAAGGGTGGTGGATGCATGGAACGGCCTACCTCAGGAAGTGGTGGATATGAATACAGTGCAGGGCTTCAAACAGGCATGGGATAGGAATAAGGGAGCAATACAGGTGAGTATGAATAGATAGACCATTGACAGAGCAAAGGCCTATGGCACATTCATAAGGTAGAAAAAGAAATGGGCAGACTGGATGGGCCTTGCGGTCCTTATCTGCCATCAACTTTTATGTTTCTATGTTTCTATTTCCCTGGTCCCTGCAGCCCCTTAGTGTGTCTTTCCTTATTGAACAATTTCCCCTTTCCTTTTTCAACACCGGGCTGCCTAGTCCCAGTGTCGGATGCGCGCCCCCCCCCACCCGTCTATATCCCTAGCCTACATTGGGGTGCCCAGTCCCTGTGTCCAAGATCCCCTCCGCACCACTGGGCCGTGGCATTGGAATGCCAACCCAGTGTGCCTAAATGTATAATAATTTTGTTTGCCCTGTAAATGAAGAAAACCTTCCCACACCATCTTTTTCCCTTTTTTTACCTGTAAAAATGAAAACAATCCCTCATTGTCTCCCCATTCCCCTCCACCATCCCGAGCCTCCCTCTACGCATCCACCACCCCACCCCCCTTACCCCATACTTACCATCCGAGGTTGGCAGATGTAACCTTCTGCGGAGCGGACCATGTTTGCACTCTTCAAAGCCGACTGGCAAACTGAAAGAATGAAAGGTAAGCCACATAATGGGAATCATGGAGGTTTCAACTTATGTTGATATATCAGCCATTTTTAGGAATTTTGGCTCCAGATGTTCAACATGGGGTTCTTGGGACCCCACCTCATGAACAGTGACACTGTCATTTCGTTCCTCGGTCCTGAAAGGTGATTTTGCGGTCACTGCACGGAATCACCTTTTGGGACTGAGTAACAAAATGACAGTATCACTGTTCATGAGGTGAGGTCTAAAAAATCCATGTTGCAAATTTCGTGGAAAAATTTCCAAAAAATGACTGCTTTACGAGCATGCATTACACAATTTCTACGCACACGCGTAACTTTGCCAATTTTTAATATTTTCACTCCAGATTTTCAACATTGCCATTTTTTCACACCTCCTTATGAACAGAACAGCTGTCATTTTTCACATCCTGCCTGAAATGTGTTTTCGCACCAGTTGCACAGAACGGCAAGGTTGCTGTGCGAAATCAACTTTCAGGATGGAGTAACAAAATCACAGTGCCACTGTTCATGAGGTGAGGTTCCAAAAAGTCCATGTTGAAAATTTGGTGAAACAATTCCAAACAATGACTGCGCTATAGGCATGCGTTGCACAGTTACTATGCACACTGGTAACTTTACCAGTTTCTCATATTTTCACTCCAGATTTTCAAAATTGCCATTTTTTCACACCTCCTCATGAACAGTACAACTGCCATTTTTCACATCCTGCCCAAAATGTGTTTTAGTTCCTGTGGCGCCAAATGGTACAGTCACTGCGTGAAATCACTTTTTGGGATTGAGTAACAAAATGATGGTGCCACTGTTCATGAGGTGGTGTCCCAAAAAGCCCATGCTGAAAATCTGGAGTGAAAATACCAACAAACATCTGGGGTTTCCAACTGTAATGCCCCACCCCCCACCCTGTAGAGACTGACAGGCGTCAGGCATGTGGATTGGGGTCGTTGGCCATAATGCTCACACCATTCCACCCCCACCCTGCAGCCAGTGACAGGCTTTGGGGTGTGCCTTGGAGTGTTTGGCCCAAAAGTTCACCCCATTTCCTATACTACACCCATCTCAGCTTATTTCATTATGAAATGGGGTGAGCGTTAGGGCCGAATACCTCAAGGCACACCGCGATGCCTGTCAGTGTCTGCAGGGTGGGGGTGGAATGGCATGATCTTTACGGCCGATGATCCAAAGGGACACCCTCAATGCCTTTCAGTCTCTGCAGGGTGTGGGTGGGATGTTATGGATGGAAATCCTAATGCCTCATTAAGGAAGTAAATCAGGGAGGGACGTTTGATGTCCCTTACCTTGATTTCAGCAAAGCCTTCGACAACCTCCAACATAGAAGGCTGATTAGCAAGATGAGTAGTCTGGCAACAGGGCACCAGCTGATAAACTGGGTTAGAAACTGGATGAGTGGTAATGGGATCCAATCTGGGGAGAGGGGGTGACCAGCGGGGTACCTCAGGGATCAGTCCTGGGACCAGTCCTGTTCAATGTCTTCATTACAGACATTGCAGAAGGGCTAGAAGGAAAGGTCTGTCTGCCTGTTTGCAGATGACACTAACATCTGTAACAGAGTGAATACTCCAGAAGGGGTGGAGAAAATGAGCAGGGACATGGAGAGGCTTGAAAAATGGTCTGAAGAGTGGCAACTGAGGTTCAATGCAAAGAAACCCAAATAATGCACCTGGGAAGAGGGAAACCTGTGGAGAGTTACAGGATGGGGTGGAGGCGCTGATGATCACCAAGGAAGAAAGGGACCTAGGAGTTATCAGTTCTGATGACCAAAGGTGTCAAAGCAGAGCACACATGTTGCAAGGACAGCCAGTGGCATGCTGGGATGCATAGGCAGAGGTATCACTAGCAGAAGGCACCACGTGCTGATTCCATTGTATAATGTACTAATGATGCCTCACCTACAGTACTGTGTGCAAATCTGGAGGCCGCAAATTCACAAGGACATTTACAGGGTGGAGGCAGCCCACAGAAAGGCAACCAAGATGGTACATGGCTTGCAACATAGAACATATCAGGAGAGATTAAAAGGACCTCAGTATGTACTTATTGGAGGAAAGGAGGAAGTGGGGGAACATGATAGATACGTTCAAGTACCTCAAGGGCATAAACAAGGTGCAGAGGTGGACATCTTTCAATACATCAAACGTTCGGCATTGACAAATGCTTGTTTTTTATCCTAAAAAAAAAAAAAAAAAGAAAACCGTCCATCATTGTCCGCTGTGTAACCCCCCCTTCCCTAAACAGTATACAGACACAGGGAGTGCCCAATCCCCCAGTGTCCTCATCTGTTCAGTAAACTCCCTGAAAAACAAAAATGGCCCTTGTCATTTTTTTCCCTGCAGAAAAGAAAACCGCCCATTGTTGTCCATTCCACCATTACCCAACCCCTACCTCCCACTCAGGGTCTACCACCCCATACCCTGGGACCATATATACTTACCACTGAGGTCCGCCATAATCTACCTTGGACTACAGGCATGTCTTCACTCTTAAAAGCCCAACTGCGAACTGAGGTAAGCGCTTAATGTATTGTAATGGGTTTTCAAGTGTCAATGTATTTCAATAGGGTTTTCAACTTAGTGGCATAACTTGCCCATTTTTAATATTTTTGCCATAAATTTTCAACATATGTGTTTTGGGACCCCACCTCACAAACAGCTTCATTAAAGCAACTTACACAGCCCCCCATGACACCAGTGCACATCGATGAACTTTGGCATTGAAAATGCTTGTTTTATTTGATTTTTGGTGGGTGGAGGTACATGTTTATAAAAAAAGTCCCGTATATTTTTCCACCACTAGGTGGAGCTCCTATCTGAATGATACTGGCTGCCCAGGTCCACAATGTTTTTCATTGTTTCTCTGTTATCTAGTGCTTGCAGTAATATTTGACTTCAGTGTCCCCCCTCCAAAGCTGTTCGCCCACCTGTTAAAGTGGGCTGTATTTTCTGTTTTCTTTTATTCTTTTTGCTTTAACCAAGCTGTTCAGTAACTGCACAGCAGCACACTATACTGTGCACTCTCTAAGATTATTTCTGAACCACGGAGCAGCTGGAAAAGTGGTTTGGTGTGACAGCTTTGGCTTTTTTATTATGCTTTGCCAGTGAGTACAGGAGGAGTAGGGCAGGAATGGAGGATGTGTGCTACTGCTTAATTAGAGGATAGAAATAAAATGATTTTTTATGGCAGCTTTTTTTCCCCAAACTGAGCAGCTTTCGTCCAGCAGTTATGGTCTGCACGGTTCACTGAAACAGCTCAGCTCAGGGAAAAAGCTGGCATGAAACTTAATGTATTTTATGTGGTGAAATATGGTATTTGCCCTGATGGGAGGACTTAAGGGGTGGAATTGGTGTTGCGGGGGTTGAAGACGTGAGGGGCGTGAAGCTGTGATGGCTTAATTGTGTGGTAATGTTTGTCTTGTGTGAACATGAAGAGTACAGTGATTCCTGATATGATCATGCGGACGTTTCTTTTTTTTTTCGATATGTACTTTCACTCCTTCCGCAGGCTCGACAGGTGGTATGACCCCTCCCTCGGAGGAGTAAATCCTCCGGCCTTGATCCCCAGCTCATCCACCCCCCTGGGTTCCCCCACAGATTCCCCCTCCACGGCAGGGCCAGGGTGGGAGGTGCCGGTGCCCCATCCCACCCCGGTACACCATATCTGGTGTTGGGGGCTGGACTCACCGGAACAATCGGGCCATCACGGGTCCTGTTGAGTCCTGGCATTTTCCTCCATTTTCACCCGCACCCACATCCATGCAATGGGCAGGCAGTCTCTTCCTCTGGAGGCAGCCAATTGTCCTGGACATGGGCCAACCCCTTTGCATGGCTGCGTACGTGCGCCGACTCCCAACAGCCGCTAGGTGTCAGCCGACAACACATGGCGCAAATCCCCCACCCCAAGGAAGGAGAGCAGTCCTCCAAACACTCAATCCTTCCTCCTCTGACCAGCCTCCAAGTGACCCAAGTTCATTTCCAAACCTGGTCCACCATCGTGGCGTGACGTCAGATGTCCAGCGCCTCAACCCTCAGTGCCACCAGGCCAGCTGCAGTCGTTTCTCTGTCTGCCCTAGATACAGCGATGTTATTGTCAGATAACATCAATGCCTGTAGGGCAACCTGACCAATTAGTGCCAAGGTTTCTTTCTTGCCATTGTATAATATATATTAGGTTCATTTGCATGATATCTGATGCTACCCTCCCTGAAACAACAGGAGGATGGAGGGAAGGATGGCATGGAATAATGGAGGAGATTCTCTCGAAGATCTATTGTTACAGTAAGTATGTAACTGTTCTATCTTCTTGAAGGATATCTCCTCCATTAGTTCACATCTTTAGAACGATTTCCAAGCATTCTCAAACACCAACTGGGAAGTGGATGCAACCTGATATATATTCAGGCTAGCACATCTTGCTGTACCATAAGCTCGAAACCAGCTTGCCTGTGAGAGACTATGTGCAGATTGTAATGTTTACTGATCCTGTGGACATTGTTCCCTGTGGCTGCAGCACAAATGTCAACTGCAGAAACATTTCTCAAACAAGCAACCGGAGTGGCCATTTCTCTGGTGGCGTGACCATGAACCACACAAGGAAGTTCCTTACTGTACTTCCTGTAACAGAACGTAATACAATGTGCCAGCCATTTGGACAGGCACTGTTTAGCCACAGGAGTACCCTCTTTCCTGGGTGAATGAAACAAAAGCTGAGAAGACTTTTTTCAGTCCTTGGAGTGATTCAAATAGTATCTGAATATTCTATGTACATGGAAGGTATGGAGCAGTGTCTCACCTTGATTGGCATGCTCAGGATAATAAATAGGGGACTGGACCTTTTGATTCAGTATAAATTCAGCTAGCACCTTGGGTTGGAAACGTATGATTTGTACACAAAGAGACTCGATTTTTGTGGAAAATCCAATAACAAGGCTCACAAGCCCAATGAAGGCTTGACCGCCAATGTGCTGGGGCCTGGAGGTGTAGCTCTGGCTTACCGTCAATAAACACTTGCATTTTGCACCGTAACTAAGTTGTTGGCTGGATTATTTTCACAAGGAGTGCTGAGAATTTGGAACTTTGCTTTAAGTGCTTGGATTAGCACCCCGCTTTCAGCACCCGCCTCCACTGTAGTAGTGCGGCATATTTTGGAACTGTGTCATATAAAGACTAGCCAGTGACATCATCCCAATCGCAGCAGCCAGGAGATTTAGAAGACTCCTGTCCATCAGCTGTGTTGTAGGTAATCAGGTTGTCTGCCCTGTCCTGTGGCAGAAAAACATAACCGTTCTCTGTGTTTTGTTCTAAAAACTGCTCCTATGTATTGTAGTTATTGACAGGGAATCACCACGGCCTTTGGCACGTGTACTGTCACACCCAAATCCTCACACAAGTACCTTGTCTGAGACAATATACATAGTAGAGCTTCCCTGGAAATGGCTTTCAACAGCCAGTCATCCATGCAGGGAGAAACATACAGGGCTTCCCTGTGAAGGGCTGTTGCCACTGCTGCCCAAGCAGTTTGTAAAGACCCATGATGCAGAAGACAAGCCAAAGGGCAAGACTCTGAACTGGTAATACTCCTCTTCAGGATAAAGCAGAGGCATTGCCTGAGAATGTTTCTGATCTTGACACAAAAGTATGTTTACTTCATATCCAGGAAACAAAGCATGTCCCTTGTTTGTGACATGGGAATGATAGCTTGCAATTTTCATATACAGGGAGAACCTGCCTCTCACAACCACTCCATGATGTAACATTGGGAGTGGAGGTATATCCTACAAACAGTCATGTGGAACCAGTGGTACCCACTGCTTTAGGTGCTTTGTATGGGCAGCTGGGGGAAGGGGACCTCACATGGTGCCATCTCCCATATTCTGCCTTACTGATGGTAGGCATGACTACCTCTATCAGCAGGTTAGTAATAGGAGCCCCTCCCATGACCCCTAGCTGGAGTAGGATACAGTGATTTGACAGACCTTAGATTCATTTTGGATGTCTGAAGACCCTTTAGGGCTTCTTCCACATCATAACCATACAGTTTTAGCCCTCTAAACAGGACCTTTAAAACTGCTTGTTACACTTCATTTGCAATACCAGCAACTCTGAGCCAAGAATATCACCTCATAAAAATTCTAGAAGCAGTAGCCCTGGCAGAGATATCAGAACATCAGAAAAACTCATAGGCTGAGCTGAGCAAAAGTTTGTCACCCTCAGAACTAGCAGTTACAGTGCTAAGTAATCCATTTTGGCAGAGCCCTCAGGCAAAGCCTGGGCTGCAGCTTTTGCAGTTTTGCACAGGCCATTTTCATATTTGATCATATGGTTGCCCTGTAGTTTGCAACTATAAGAGCTAGTGAGGCAGAGGCATACGTACATTTGCCTATCCCCTTCAGCCTGCTAGATTCCTTATCAGGAGGAAAAGTATTCATGCGTCTAAGTGCTTTAGACCTATCATGAGCAGCCAGTATGACTACAGGGTCGGTTTCAAGTTCAAGTTCAAGTTTATTACAGGAAAACTCCATTGAGCAAGCTCATTCACGAGGAGGTCCTGGGTGCATGGTTGCAACAAGTACACAATACATACAGGTAATAACATAACAATACATTAAGGGCGGACTAGGTCCTACAAGATACGTTGGTCAACAATCAGGAGATAAAAATACATAGTACAAGTTTAAAAATGGCAGTGTAGTAAGAGGAAGCAAAGGAAGTGTGGAGAAGACTGGAGAAGGAGTTTAGAAACAGTTACAGGTATCCTTTATTTTTGAGGCCACTAGTCTTTTGAAGAAATTCACTAAGACTACACTGGATAGTTTTAGAGTAGATTGCAGCTGGTTCCAAATAGTTGGTAGGGCACTTGAGATGGCTCGTGTACCAAAGGAGGTGCGAGTCCTAGGTACGTTGAGTAGGATAAAATCTGATTTCATGAGAGAATTAGAGCTGTAGGCGGTACGGATGAGAGCTATTAAATAACTTGGTAGTTTATTCAGGAGAAGTTTTAGGGTCCAAATGCCAGCATGAAGCATTCGTCTAGTGGTGAGTGATGTCCAGTCAACAGCTGCATCTAGCTCACAGTGGTGGGGTCGGTGTGAGTAGTTTGTAATAAAGAGATGGACATGGTGATAGAGAATGTTCTGTTTGTTTAGGTTGGTAATTGCTGAGGAAGTGTAGATTATGTCCCCATAATCAAGTATAGGGAGGAAGGTGGTCTGAACAGCCTGAGTCTGGTTTCCAGGGGAAAGAGGGACCTATTTCAGAAGAAGAAGCCTAGTCTAGCTTTTAGTCTTCTGGACAGGTCATCAATGTGCTCGTTAAGGAGAGCTTGCTATCTAACCAGAAGCCGAGATATTTAAATTTAGAGATGACTTCCAGCGGTTCACCTAGGGAGGTAACAATAAAATCTTTAGGCGGGACAGTAGGGGTGACGGAGGAAGTATTAGGGGAGAAAATCGTGGCCTTAGTTTTATTGGCATTTAGGAGAAGTTTGGTATTGATAAGATTTGTTTCTAGCTGTGTGAAATCGACTTGGAGTATGTCCCTGACATCCGGTATTGTAGGGCTGGATGTAGACAAGACTGTATCATCTGCAAAGAAATGCAAGGTTGACCTAGTTATTTGTGAATCGAGGTTGTTGATGTATAAGGAGAAGAGTATAGGACCTAATATGGAGCCTTGTGGGACTCCCCTGGTAATTGGTATGGAGGCAGAGAACAGCCCACCTGCTTTGACTTTCTGCATCCTTCCTGTTAGGTAACTGGAAAACCACTGGGAAGTAACTGGGGTACACCTATATTGGTAAGGCTATTCACAATTAGATTATGGACAACGGTGTCAAATGCTTTGCTTTGATCTAAGAATACTGCACCCGTAATTTTCTTAGCATCCTTAGCTGCGATCCAGTCGTTGGTGAATTGGCCAATGCAGTAATGGTGCTATGATTAGAGTGAAAGCCTGATTGGGCTGGATTGAGGAGAGAATAGGTTTCAAGGTGGTTCTTCAATTGTATATAAATCAACTTTTTGAAGATTTTTGAGAGGATAGGCAGGATTGAGATTGGTCTGTAATTATTTAAGCCGCATAGGTCACCTGATTTAAATAGGGGTATGATGTGAGCAGATTTCCAGCACAATGGAACTACAGCAGATGAAATAGAGAGGTTAAATATATGGAGAATGGGGGCAGTAAGATAGCGGTAGCTGACTTTTAGGAAAAATGGTTCAAGCCCGTCGTCTCCGGCACTTTTCATGGTATCTAACTTAATGAGTGAATCCTTGACTTCTTTGAAGCTGAAGGAGAGCAATTGAAAAAGATGGGCTGTAACTTTCAGAACAGTGATAGGGCTATCATGGATGCTAGTACGAGATGCATACGGTGAGGCATCGAAGGCTAGACCAGCTGTGACAAAGTGAGAATTTAGTTCTTCAAGGATTTGGTGATTGCTTTCAATAACTGTGCCATTTATGTTAATCTTAGCTGGGATGGAGGGAGCAGCCAGCTGACCTTCAATAGTCTTAATGGTCCTCCAGATTTTCTGTGAATTTCCTTTGGCTTGTTCCAAAGTGGAAATGTAATAGTTAGCTTTGGTAGAATGAATGCGTTTTACGCAGGCATTCCTAGCTGTTCTAAATGCCTGCCAATCAGCCGGATTCTTAGTTCTTCTTGCTAGAGCCCATAGTTTGTCTCAGTTTATAAGTGCGGTCTTGAGCTCTGGTGTAAACCAGGGGTGGGAGACCTTACGCATACGCAGCTCAATAAAGGGGGCATGCTTGTTAGCCAGGGAGGTGATGTTTTCATTTAGGGTAGAGACAGCCTCATCGACTGTTTTAGAGAGGTACAGATCTTGCCATTTGACCTTGCTAAGGTCGGTCAAATAACTCAGGGTATTGAATTTATGAAAGGATCGCTTGGTTATGAACTTGGGCTGGTGGCAAGCTTTGGTTTGAGATCTTGTACAGACCACAACTCTATGATCACTCATATCATTGTGAAAAACAGCCGATTGTAGTATTTTGTGGGGATGGGTGGTAAGTATGACATCAATGAGAGACTATTGGCAATATTAGTGGTGTTAATCCTAGTGGGTTCACTAATTATCTGGACAAGACCCAGTTCATCCCAAAGGGATTTCAGGCTATGCGATTTGCCTGTGAGCCAATCCATATTGAGGTCCCCGTGTATCAGTGTTTCTGTATTGACAGTCGTGACTAAGGATTTTAGGACATTAATGATTTCAGTACCACCAGTTGGAGGTCTGTAGCCGCTGATTACCGTGATACTTTCCTTGGAAGGAAGGTGGAGCTTCAGAGATACGATTTCGTGTTCCTTCGATTTTGAGTTGCAGTACATGTCACTAATAGTGAATTTGGATTTGGCATAAACAACTACTCCACCCCCACCCCCCGGTATTTCTATCTGCCCTATATAGATTATAGTTGAGGAGAGTTACTTGCTGGTCCGTAATAGTTTTTTTGAGCAAGGATTCGGTAATAATGATGAGGTCAGGCTCAGTGTGTGCAGTCCAGGCTTGTAAAAGGTCAATTTTTTTGGACAAACTTAAGATGTTGACCAACATGAATGTGAGGCTGGGAGCAGCTGCAAATTTGGTAGGCGAGGTGAACGTTGACAAAGGGCCTGGGTTTAGTTCTACATTACCTGAGCAGAGAAGGAGTAGGAGCAATAGTTTCTTTAGGGCGGCTATGATGGATCTGGATGCTTTTTTAAATTGTGACCAGCTGTCAGTAGTGGTTAGGTATGCCATTTTAGTGCTATTGTGGGACAGTCTAATGTGGCAGTTTATAGACAGGAGGGATAATGGTCTAAGTGACATGTGAGAAGGGAGTATTAAAAGCAGGTGAGAGGAGAGTGGATGTAAATAAATGGAGGGGGGCATTTGGTGAGTGTCAGTTCAATGAAAGGGGGCAATGTATATAGCAGTAACATGTTCTGGGGCAGGTTTTGAACCTAGGGCTTCATTGTGGTAGACTACAGTTAGGATGTTAGTGAGCAACAATGAAATGACAATAGGGAGGTGGGTCATGGTTCCAAGGGAGCAAGCTAGTGTAGAGGAATGAGGGCAGGGTGCCTAGAAAGAGGGTGGTTTGTAACACGGTCTATGCCCTTACCATGAACAAATAGGGTGAGACAGCTCTTTAGGGGGTGGAGCTATTGAGTATTTAACAGAGGCCTGGGAGGGGGCTGGGGGGTGGGAAGAAAAAGCTCGGCAGAGACTGAGCCCAGAGCACAGATATGCAGTGCCTTGCGGCTGAACCAATCAGGGCTTGCTTCGGAAAAGCGCCCGCATTGCAATTGGCTGGCTTTGGCCCGTACCTTGCAGCTTGTAGGATCTGAGGATCATGGAGCAGTCGGCGGCTGCTGGATTGCCGTCCGACCAGAGGGCGGAACTCCGGCTGTGGCACGTGGGCAAGCCCTGTTCAGGGACTGCTGCTGGGGAGAAGAGAGAGGAGCAATTTAATGACAGCTGGAACAATGGGTCAGGCAGATCAGCAAGGGACAGAGATTAGCAAGACAAAAGGTATTTGAAAGTTTAGGCACCAAGAGAGGCAGAGAGCAATTTGGCACAGTTAACTACGTTCTAAAAGGGCTGTAATCACATTTTTTTTAACATGTCAAGCAGTGAAATAAAATTCTAACATGCAATCTTATAATTTTGTCAGTTAAACTTGTGAAAAACCCAAAAAGCCCTGCAAAGACTGAGCCCAGAGCACAGATATGCAGCGCCTTGCGGCTGAACCAATTGGGGCTTGCTTCAGAAAAGCACCCACATTGTGATTGGCTGTCTTTGGCCCGTACCTTGCAGCTTGTAGGATCCGAGGATTGTGGAGCAGTCGGCAGCTGCTGGATTGCTGTCTAACCAGGGGACGGAACTCCAGCTGTGGAGCGTGAGCAAGCCCTGTTCAGGGGCTGCTTGCAGCTTGTAGGATCCGAGGATCTTGGAGCGGTCAGTGGCTGCTGGATTGCCATCTGACCAGGGTACAGAACTCCAGCTGTGGAGCGTAGGCAAGCCCTGCTCAGGGGCTGCTTGCAGCTTGTAGGATCTGAGGATCATGGAGCGGTCAGTGGCTGCTGGATTGCCATCCAACCGAGGGGTGGAACTCTGGCTATGGAGCATGGGCAAGCCCTGTTCAGGGGCTGCTTGCAGCTTGGAGGATCCGAGGATCTTGGAGCAGTCAGTGGCTGCTGGATTGCTGTCTGACCGGGGTACAGAACTCCGGCTGTGGAGCGTAGGCATGCCCTGCTCAGGGCTGCTTGCAGCTTGTAGGATCCAAGGATCATGGAACGGTCGGTGGCTGCTGGATTGCCATCTGACTTGGGGGCAGAACTCCAGCTGTGGAGCGTGGGCAAGCCCTGTTCAGGGGCTGCTTGCAGCTTGTAGGATCCGAGGATCGTGGAGCGTTCGATGGCTGCTGGATTGCTGTCCGACCGGGGGAGGAACTCTGGCTGTGGAGTGTGAGCAAGTTTCTGGCTGGTTAGCATAGTAAGGTTAAGCAGATGGGGCTGAATACTGCTTATCGGCCTTTCTGGTACTGCAGGCAGTGAGTTTAGTCTGAACCATGCAACAAAGATAGCATCCTCTAATGCAGGATATATACTGGCTCAGGATTATATTCTAACTTGTTGTCAGCATCCCTATCAATGACAGGAGCTACAGTATGCACTGGGGACACCGGCGGCTTCCGAGATGGAGGATACTGTAATGTGGTATTAGCATGTGTCAATGATATTTGAAAGCTCTTATGCCCCATTGATGGGGTAACTGCCTGCATATGTAAGTCAGACAGAATGCACCGTATCATCTCTAACAAGCATTTGTCAAAGCCGAACATTCACTTGCAGGTATTTGCAGTGGTATTTGGCACTTGGACATGGCTTAAAAAAATCAGTGACAAAGAAGTAAAATGAGGGAGACAGTTTCACAAGTGGTTCTATTGCCTGAAGCAGGCAGCATAACAGTATTGGTGTAAAATACTTTGTCTGCAGAAGAGCAAGTCTGTAACTGTGTTACCCACTGTTCAGTCACAGAAACAAATTGTAGGAGGGACAGAAACATGCTAAGGCAAAGTCTTGGACATCCCTGAATATACATATACTGTATATATCTCCCCTCTCCCTCCTTCCTCCACCCCCGCCCAAAGCCCAGTGACTAGTGAAAAGCAATTTTATAAATTCAGTTCGCTGGGGACTAAGAAGAGCGCCTTACCATTCCGTCCGCTTCCCTTTTCGAGTCCAACTGCTGTTCCTGCTGTATTTGCTCACAAGCCACTAAGGAGGTTGAAGAGTGTGAGTGTTTTATGTAGTGAAATGTATCACTGCTGATTATGTTTCAGTTCTTAAATTGCCATCTCTTATGTTTTGGAAATCAGCCCATCAAAGTCATAAAAGAAGACTTTGCAATAGGAAATGCCAGAACTGTGGCTTACTGTCATCAGTCCCATGATGCTGATTTTGAAATACTACTGGTGATGTATAGTGTGAACTGGGAATTCTTATCGTTCATATTCTTTTACATTTGCTGTCCTTGGTGGACTGTGAGATGTACTGGAGCATAAGTTGCATGTGACAGTAAAATACAAATCTTCAAGAAAACATGCTGCAGAATATAGGCTGCAGCCATGAAAGTTGTTACTTAGTTTTTAGTGGCTTTTTTTCATCTACGTATTAAGAAAGCATAATCAAAATCAGTGCAATTTTAGCAAAACACACTGTTTAATGTATGCAGTCTTCAAAGTTCAGCTAGGGTGATGTACTGTATGTAAACACTGGCATAGAACCAGATATGTTTCGCTGCACAGCAGAGCCCAGTTAAGGGAATTCACCATGCTCACATAGCCTAGGTCAGAGCAAAGGGATTCTGGAAGTCACTTACATAGCCCCACAGGAATTATTCTTTAGGGTGCTGTGCATTCTAGTGGAGAATGTATTTATTTATTTACTTATTGGAAAAGTTTCACCAGGAAGGCTCATCTCCTGGTGCGAACTGGGGAGTACAATTGGATGAAGAATTAGACATACAGTTTAACATTTAACATATCCAAGAAATTAAACATTCAATTACATTTATAACAAAACATGCAGTTAAAAATTCTAAATAATCGTACAGTCGCATTTGTAACATAACATACAATTAAATATATAATGCCTGTGAAATATGCATTTAATTACAAGTGGCATAATTGAGGAACATAGTACATAACGGTGAAGGGAGAGGAGAGCGTGCTGAGAAGCAGGCTGGGGGGTTGGAAGGTTTACAGAGTTACATAGCTGATGTGAATCCTGGAGAGGAGCAGAGGCATAGGAGGACCATTAAGGAGGGTTAAAGCAGGAGCAGGAGTAGTTAGATGAGAGAAAATGATGTCAGGCAGAGGCGAGAGGGGAGTAGTAGTAGGAGGAGGAGGAGTGCCATTTTGAGGGAGGGGGGGAGTTCCAGATTTGCAGAAAACGATGGGTAAAGCCTAGCTGACTGATGAGAGTGGTACAACGGGGGACCAACAAAGTGTGAGTGTCAGAGAATGTGAGGGATTGGGAGGGGGGGAATAATCAAAATGCAAGCTTTCAAGGCACCTGGCTAAGTTACACAATTACTAAGTTTATTTCTGAGTCTGCTGGCTCTCTCAGTCCTCACATTCCCTTTAGTTTTGTGCAAATGCAAAGCAATAAACATAGCGACAGTTGTTATTTTACTTTCTGAAAAGCCAAAAAGAATGCTACACTTACTACACGATTCGTAAGAGCCTAATTCACTAACATTTTTAAGTATGTGAAAATGCTTCTGCCTGCCAATTACAGTAAGTTACTTTAATTCATAGCACATCACCTAATTAAGGTCTTGTTTTTAGTCTTACAAGATCAGCCAAAAAACTTAGGATCACAGTATGCAACAATTGCTCTATATAAATCTGGCTAAAACAAGACAAATACCATAACATGTTAAAGCAAGCTAGACTCCAGTCACACTTCCGTCTCCTGAGATGAAGCCCCCACCATGATAAATTATAAGTGGATAGGCACCACGGAAAATTAGATAATTGATTCTTTATGGAGCTGATGTTTGACAATATAAACATTTATAAAGGAGTTCTCATAATGCTCATTCTGATTTGCTACCAGCCATGCTCAATCACACTTCTGCTTACACCTAAAAAGTTTCAGTATCACTTCTGTTCCACTGACCTAAATTATCAAGCCAACTAACATTTCACCCCATAGCTACCAAACAAGAATTGCTTTCATAATTTGCAACCTGAAAGCTCTGCTAAAAAAAATAAATAAAAAAAATAAAGTGTCACACATGATTAGCAAAACGTTTTATGTCTCCCCAGGTTTTAGGACTATTTTCCTTCTCTTTACAATAATTCAATAAATTCACAAAATAAGTTCAATGCCATTACAGTTTCACATGTATTATTTTCTTTACCTTAATTACCATTTTATAAGTCAAATCAGGCATTCCGTGATGTTAATAGTAATGCCATAAATGCATGCCTGGGGGCATAAGGACACTCAGACTGTGGCCTCATGTCTTGCTGCATCCCTAGCCATGTGTTCATGGCACTACTACCAATGCTTTCTTGTGTCTTACTGTTTACTTACTATAATGAGCTGCCCATTACAAATACAATAATACATGGGACTCTATCTCTTATGAAACTGTAACTCAATCAAGGCAATCCATGACATCATACACCTCGACAGTGAAGTCAAGAGGTTTATGATGTCATGGAATCCCAAGACAGTGTTACCAGCATCATAACAGATAAATTCCCATGTCTTGTTTTTTGTAATACATGGGACTCCTTGTGAACCACTGTAACACTTACACGAAAAAATGGCTGTTTAAATGAGACTAAGTCAAGTTTACTCACGGCCACAGAACTCACTTTCACTCACATAGTGCCAGCTCTCGTTCAGCCTTGCTTTCTGTAATAACGATATCCCAGCTCCATGGCAAGGATGCCTGTCCCTGTCACTCACCACCAGGGCACTTGTAACATGCGTCAGCTTTATACGGACCTGCCTTTAAAGTCACAGGAAAAAACATTGTGGCAATGACTCTTATGGCACTTGGGCTGACAGTCTCATTCACCATAACAAGCACACCGTGGCTTTATGGCAATGACGCTCATCACCAGCACTACACCTACGTTAGACCATCCCTTTATGCAGTCTCACCATTGCAACAGCATTTCTTTCAAGCCAGTTTTTAAAATTGTTATCACGTGCTTCTTTTGGCAGGATTCTAAATCATAATACCTTTGATCTGATGTCAGATCAGTGGTATTATGGCTTGAGATCCTCAAACAGTGCTATGATGAGATTTTCTTTCACTGGAGTTTCTATGGTGAAGAGTGCTAACCATGTACTACAAAAGAAATATGGTTTCAGTACATTTTAATGTGGTGATGAGTCAGAAGAGTGGCTGGATACAGCACAGATAACAAGAGTCCTAAAGTGAAGTATACACAGTAATGTTTGAGAGTCCCTGGTGTCATAGAACAAGCATTTGTCAATGCTGAATGTTTGCTTGCTGGCATTGGAAGTGGTAGTGTAGAAGTTACAGAGCTGCGTAATAGGAATGGCAGTGAAGTATTGAACTGAAGTGAACCCCACCACCACCCTGCAGAGAGTGACAGGCATTGCGGTGTGCGTTTGGGTCGTCAGGCATAACGGCCACACCATTTCACCACACCCCACCCTGCAGACACTGACAAGTGTCACAGTGTTCCTTGGGGTCTTTGGCCCTTATGCGCACCCCATTTCATTAGGAAATACAGTGAGATGGGTGCGATATAGGAGAATGGGGTGAACTTTGGGGCCGAAGAGTCCAAGGCATACCTCGATGCCTCTCACTGGCTGCAGGATGTGGAATGGTATGAGCATTACCGGCAAGAATCCCAAGTCACACCCCGATGCCTGTCATTCTCTACAGGGTTGGGCGTTATGGTTGGAAACCCTAATACCTCAGGCATTCATTGGTATTTTCACTCCAAATTTTCAACATTTTTTTTGTGACCCCACCTCATGAACAGGGGGAATATCAGTTTGTTAGCCGAAAGCTGCTTATGCACAGCGACTACAGCATTTAGCACCACAAGTGCAAAAACATTCCGAACAGGATGTAAAAAATGACAGCTGTACTGTTCATGGGGAGGTGTAAAAAATGGCAATGTTGCAAATCTGTAGTAAAAATATTTAAAAAAATGGTGAAGTCACGAGCCTACATAGAAACTGTGCAACGCACACCCGTAACATAATTAGGTTGGAGATTTTTTACAGTAGATTGTCAACTCAGGCATTTTGGTGCCTCTGATCATGAACAGTGTCACTGTGATTTTCTTTATCTGTGCCGAACAATTACTTCCCACAGCGACCACGCATCTCTGCACTGAAAGTGTGAAAACATACTTCAGCCATGTTGTGAAAAATGACAGCTGTACTGTTCATAAGGAAGTGTGGAAAAATGCCACTGGTGAAAATCTGGACTGAAAATATTACAAAGTCATGAACTTACGAGGATGCGTGGAAATTGCGCAATGCTCACTCGTAACACAGTCATTTTATGGACTTTTGTCACCAAATTTTCAACATAGCTATTTTAAGACCTCTGCTCATGAACAGTGTAACTGTGATTTTCTTAATCTGTCCTAAACATTGTTTTCGCACCAACAACACCATTTAAGCTACATATGCGGAAACACATTTTGGGCAACATATGAAAAATAAGCATTACTGTTCATAAGGAAGTGTAATAAAATGGCAATGTTGAAAATCTGGAGTGAAAATATTAAATTCAAGACTTACGAGCATGCATAGGAACTGCAATAGCTGCCTTTCAGTAAAATAGTCATTTTAGGAATTTTTCACCAAATTTTCAACATAGCCATTTAAGACCTCTGCTCATGAACAGTGTCACATGTGATTTTCTTAATGTGTCCCATACATTTATTTTGCATCGACTGCGCCACATGCGCTATATGGCGGAAACACATTTTGGACAAGATGTGAAAATGACAGCTGTACTCCTCGATAAGGAGGTGTGGTAAAATGGCAATGTTGAAAATCTGGAGTGAAAATATTGAAAATTGCGAACTACGGACGTGCGTGGGAACTGCGCAATGCACACTAGTAAAACAGTCATTTTAGAATTTTTTCATCAAATTTTCAACATAGCCATTTAAGACCTCTGCTCATGAACAGTGTCACTGTGATTTTCTTAATTTGTCCTGTACATTGATTTCACTTTTACCGACTGCGCCATTGTGCACTACATGGGCGGAAACATGTTTTGGGTGAGATGTGAAAAATGACAGCTGTACTGCTCATAAGAAGGTGTGGTAAAATGGCAATGTTGAAAATCTGGAGTGAAAATATTGAAAGTTTGCGAACTTACGATTGTGAGTAGGAACTGCGTAATGCACACTCGTAAAACAGTCATTTTTAGGAATTTTTTCACCAAATTTTCAACATAGCCACTTTAAGACCTCTGCTCATGAACAGTGTCATTGTGATTTTCTTAATTTGTCCTGTACATTGATTTCGCACACCAACTGCGCCGTTGTGCGCTACATCAGCGGAAACACGTCTTGGGTGAGATGTGAAAAATGACAGCTGTACTACTCATAAGAAGGTGTGGTAAAATGGCAATGTTGAAAATCTGGAGTGAAAATATTGAAAATTTGCGAACTTAAGAGCCTGCGTAGGAACTGTGTAATGCACGCTCGTAAAACAGTCATTTTTTGGAATTTTTGCGCCAAATTTTCAACATGGGGATTTTGGGACCCCTTCTCATGAATGATGTCACTGTCATGAAGTTATTCAGGTCTGAAGAACGATTTCGTAGTGATATGAAATCACCCGCCAGGCCAGGCTCAGCCATGACGGTGACATCGATCATAGTCTAAGCTCATTAGTAGATATAAAAAACTGTCCTGAATATATAATAAAGTTGAAAAACTCCTATCTAGCCCATTATACAGCTTACGGCATTTCCTCAGTTAGTGGTCCAGCTTTGAAGAGTGCAGGCGTGTTCCCGGTCCACTGAAGATCGTCGCGCCGAGCTCTGAGGTAAGTATGGGGTGAAGAGGGGTGTGGGGAGGCAGGGTGCGCAGTGGGTGGAGTGCGGGTTGTGGGAGGGGCTGGGAGAAGCGCCCGTGGGACCGTTTTATTTTTCAGGTTAAAAAAAAAAACGTGGGGCGTTTTGCCATGCTGGTGTGGGCTCCCAGCGTAGCACAGAGCGACTGGGGGCCGTGGAGCCGGCGGAGATTGGGCACCCTGTCGGCCATATGATTATTGCCATGCTGGGGTGGGCTCCCAGTGTGGCACCCAGTACTCGGGGAGGTGAGGACAGTGGAGCCGATGGGGATTGGGCACCCCGTCGGCTATTCTATCAGTTGCCACGCTGGGGTGGGTGCCCAGCGTGGCATGTCTGAAAACTTGGGGGGCGCAACACAAGCCGGCGGGGATGGGCACCCCGTCGGCTATACGTGTGTCACGGGGAGAATGTACGCAATATGTGTGCATTTCTGTGTGTGTGTGTGTGTGTGTGTGTGTGTGTGTAGGGGAGCTGCGCGGGCAGGTGATATCTTATCGCTGCTCACTGAGCGTAGCTCCCCACCTAACTGTATGCCACTGCATTTTGGAGCTTGTCATAGACAGCTCCAGCATGCGTTGGCTTACAGGGGCCGCGCCTGCCAACACACTGACTGAATTGGAGGAGGGGGTGACACACTTCCGAAATCTCGGATGATGGCACTATGTTTCTTGCACATGCATGCAAGCAAACATAAAAATGAGCAGATTCACCAAAATTCAACAAGCTGTGTGTTCAGCACATGCTAGTATCACTAATTTTACTGTGAGCAAGATATGATATCATGCCTTGCCTTTCAGTATACTTCATTGCATGAATATGTTTTGATCATTTTTGTCCTTGAGGAAATGTGTATTGTTTTCATTTTCATCTGTTGCATGTGATTGTGTTTACTCAGATGCCTGTTCATTCCCTAATGTACATAATCGCTTTATACATAGTTTAAAATTGATCTTTTTGATGCTGTTTGGTTTTATAGGTTCAGTGAGCTCTGATAATGCATGTTAATACCGATGCTAGAAATGAATGGAATTCTGGAAGTCATCCTGATTATTGTTCTGTGTCCTTCATTATCGGACATCACTGGCTTCTAAACATCCAGTTCCTTAACTGAATACTTCCATTGCTGCTCATCGGTTTTGCTATGCTGCTTCTTCATGGAGGCTATGGACAAAGTGTTATTTATTCTGTCTAAAACTGTCTCAGCAAGATACCAATACAGATCTCTAGATGGTAGGGGTCAAGAGTCCCGTTTCCCACCACTCCAACTTGTACAGCACATGCAGGTTCTATGAAATCCCAGTTTTTCAATTAGGAGTTAACAGTCATGTTTACTATGCCATATCCACCACAGGAAATGATCGCATGCACCTTAACAGCACATAAAATATTCATTGAAGCCATTCAAAGTTTTATGCTGCTGCTGCTGCTGCAGTTCCCCCCAAATGTATTCTATTCAGTAATGCAGTGCTGAGGGATCAAATCATATAAAAATAAACCTACGAAAATAAGCAATAGTGTAATGCTGCTTTAAATAATTATGCTTTAAGTTAATCGAAAATAATCATAGAATATGTAAATTAAATTAAGTTCAAACAGCATCAGCTTAAGGTACCCCCCCTTCCCCCAATACTGACAGGATAAGCAAAAATTGCTTACATGCTCAATTTTGTCCCTTTTTGCGAACCAGGCATGAGCAGTGTAATCCTGTTGGACAGTGGTGGAGAAGTTAACACCTAGTCGTGTGAGGGTCTGGGACGCATCTTTCAGTCTGCTTTTCAGCTTCAATTGCTTGAACCCTTCTCGGGCAGCCGGTCATGCCTGACTTCCATGTTTTGTCATGACAGGCAGGAGCAGAGAAGGAAATCCCCACCAAAAATGGAGAGGAGCTCAACAGGCGCCGCTTGTGCCGCAACTTCTCTGCCTGTGTGGCATGTAAGTATGTGTATGTGTGCGGCGGCGGCTGCAGAAGTCCCCATGCTGCTATCTAGCACAGAGGGATGGAATAGCTGTTGCTGCTTGCTGCTGCTGGGGAGAAGGGGCGGTGCACTGACGGGACTGAGTGAGCCGGGAGGGTCTAATGGGAGGGACGAGAGCTGCAGTGACTGAGGAGACTGCTGAGACAGGCGAGGGAGAGCCAGCATGGCCGAAATCTTTGGCTCCAGCCAACCACGAGTCACCTGTGAGGAGGAGGAAGAAGCTGCACCATTCTGACTACAGTAGCTGGTGTTTGTTCTGATCAGTACTGTCCTCTCCCCCAACCCACTTCCTTGTGGCAAATCTGCCACTCTATAGTTTAGCTGATTTGTTGCACTGTAGTTTATTTACTTTTAGGAAGAGACTCGGTGTGGTGACAGAAATATTTTTTTTGGCAGATTAAGTTGCTGGACCTGCTTTACATTTTATTTAATTGATCTTTTATTTAGTGTCTCTACATAGCGGGGCAAAAGTCTGTTCAGTGTGATTGCAAGTTGGGAGGGATTTCAAGCAGAGGGAAAGGGTAACGTAAATATGCTAAATGCATACACGTTGCCATCGCTGATTGCAGCGGGCGTTTTCTTAGAACTGAAGACCAGGGCAGCTGAACTGCTGTCATAGACAGCTTGCACATCCATTGGCAAGGTAGGATCGTGCCTGCTACACGGAGCATTGGATTGCATAGGAGGGTCACACACCTCCAAAAAGTCGTACTGTGACAAAATGTTCCTTGCGCATGCGCGCAAGCGAACGTAAAAAATTGGTAAAACTCCTGCTTGGGGCTCATTTTTTTTTAAGTGTGTACTATCTAAATTAATGTTAACTTTCAAAAGCAGTGAACTGTCACTTCTGATATCTGAAGTATTTTCCCCATTTGCTGTTTAGAAGATTTTCTACCTGAAAATACCGGGTGATGTGTGAAACATACTCTCCCTGGAGGCTGACATAACTACAGTAGTTCTATTCCACCTCGTGCTTTACCAGCCCTTTGGCTTCGCCATATGTAACATCACAACCGCTCAAGAACCAATCACCTGCTGAGGCATGACCCATCATGTGTGATGTCACAATAAGTGAAGTCCTAATGCTGATTAGGTACAAGGAGGAAGTGAACTAGATATGTCCATCTAAAGGCAAAACACTGCTCTTCACATCACACATAGAAAAATAAAAGTAATGTCTGACTGCTTTTAAAATGACTAAGTGCCTGCATGCTATTTTGGCACTCTAGCTTTACATATATCAGCAGCACATTACCATTTTATTGATCTTTCACAGTTATCTTTAGTGAGTGGCAGATGCAGGTGTTTAAAAAACTTCATTTTCATGTCATACCAAACACTGTTTTGCGTTGGCCAGTTACCCAACTCCATTATACTGTAAACCAATAATCCACTGGTTTAGTGGGGGTGGCTGCCCGTGCCCCCCAAACACACACACACACACACACACACACACACACACACACCTCTAACTGTGTTACAGCTGCTCATGTTTTTCAGGGTGACCGAAACTCCAAATGATGATGGGCGCGGGCCTGAGGTGCTATACAGATGTAGACGTATTTTATTTTTCTGGGAAGAGGCAGGCAGATTGGTATGTTAACCGTTTGCTGTCTTTGTAGGTCCCAGTTTAAGCAGATGGTGTATGTAGCATATGTCAAGCAAGGAAAATTCCAAAACAAGTCTGTTTCCCAGATTAGGCATTTTAATGAGGAAACTGCAATGGACGTCTGTGGCTATGAAGAGGTATTAATGCTTGTTCCCCTGAAAATTGGCAAAAAAATAAAACAATATGGATAACTTTTACAAACAAGTCAGACCTACTGTACCAGAGCAGCCGCCATTCCGACTAGGTATATGCTACAGTACAGAAAGCTAGACATAATTTCCAATTTCATAAATATTAAAGGAGAACCAACCGTATTTGATTTGATAATAAGTGTGTGTGTGTGTGGGGGGGGGGCAAAAGACAGACAGACTTATTGTAGGGTATATATAGGCTGTGAACAATACTTCAGGCAGAGTGCACAATATATGTGTGTGTGTGTGTGTGTGTGTGTGTGTGTGTGTGTGTGTGTCCACAAACCACTGGGATTCGTACTCCATTTCCCAATTGGTATGCCCCCTTTAATTGTATTCCTGATTATTTTCTCAGGCACAGGCTGTACTGCAGTGTGTGAATTACAGCGGACTTGCCAAGGCTGGGCCCCAGCACTGTAGCTCTGAAGGGAGCCCCTGTACCTCACAGGGGACATTGTTAAAGATATAGACCCTAGGGGCCTCCTAGTCCCCCAAAGCTCCAAAAGTATAATGGCAACACTGCGTGCGGACACAAACACACACCAAATGATAGAGATAGACAGATCACTGTTGATAGATAGATGGATCGATCACTGTCGATAGATAGACAGACAGTATGATATATATATAGATATTTTGTACACATTTGTGTATGTCTGTATGTACGTCTGTCTATGTACATGTATGTATGTGTAGTGCAGCTGCCCCCTCCGTTCAGAACAGAGACTGATTGACTGACGGACTGCAGACAGACAGACCATCCTTTCGAACTGCAGTGGCACAGCCTGCACCCCCTCCCCAATTTCTTGCCGCTGGCAGAGGACACAAGCGAACTTTGAGTGTGTCTCTCTGCTGCGCCCAGATAACAGTCCTGACTGAGGGGGTTACTTTGGCATTCAAGTGCACCAACATAGCTGCACCGCGAACTAAAAAACAAATTCTAAGAGCGGTGAAGTATAGTATGCCGAACCCTGAACGCGATGGTCCAAAGTGACAAGTTAAAACCCGCAGATGAGAACATAACTTCATTATTTCAGCGAATCTGTATCTGGGAAGGTGGCACACAGTACACATATTGGTGCAGGCTTATGGCACATTCTTATTCTACTCTTTCAAGAAACTTGATCTTCTTGAGGCTAAGAACACCCAATAAATTCATTGCTGCCCCTCCTACTACCATCAGGTGCACAGTTCATTTCTCTGGTTTGTATTTTTATTCCCAGAAGGCGACTAGAATACAGTAAAGCTGTGCCAGTTGAAGCACTGGCTGTGTAATGTGGCAGTGAGCTGGTGCTCGAGCTGCTTACAGGTCTGCGCTCTGGTGTGCCAATGGAGTTCCTCATCATCATCATCATCATCATCATCATCATTATCTGCTAGAGCGCCACTGTCGACTGTTGCAGTAGCCACAGCAACAGTAGCAGCAGCAGCTGATGGCAACTCTTTCCTAGAAATGCTCTAAGCTGCGGCTTTGTGAGCTGAGGTGAACTGCGGGAGAGGTGAGAGCATCGCTGGAGACGAACAGCAATAGCAGCAGCAGTGCATGAAGAGCGGCTCGTTACTCTCAGCTGCCCAGCAGCTGCCACTGACAGCACATGAGGCGTGTGCATGGAGCAGCACCACCGCCGCCACCGGGAGCAGTGCATGTCCCTGCAAGTCACATCGGGGCTCAGTGGTCGCTGTATCTGTGCACCTGTTGGTATGCTGGGCACCTCCACCGAGATCTGAGCTTCAGTCTCTGAAGGAGATCAAAAGGAAACATGAAAGGGACCCGTGTGATCTCCAGTTGCTTTCTAATGGACCTCCTGACTCTGGTGTGCTGGGCACAAGGAAAAGCTGGACAACATCTTGGGAGCATTGTTGTGGTGTCTGGTGTCAACCACTCAAAAAATGGAGAGAATGATGCCTCGGAGCCCCCACCAACCGCAGACAGCTGTAGGGGCTACTTTGATGTGATGGGACAGTGGGACCCGCTGTTCTAACTGCAGTTCTGGAGTTTATCTGTACTGTTGTGGAACTTGTGGATTCCGGTTTTGCTGCAAGTTCAGGCATTCCAGGTTGGATC
Organism: Neoceratodus forsteri; assembly: GCA_016271365.2. Classification (NCBI taxonomy): domain Eukaryota; kingdom Metazoa; phylum Chordata; order Ceratodontiformes; family Ceratodontidae; genus Neoceratodus; species Neoceratodus forsteri. The sequence continues at coordinate 556,617,182 of CM028138.1, forward strand.
AAGAGACCTGCAGCAACTACGACATACCGGTCTGGGTGAACACCAACAAGCCTCCATCATGGATAGACGACCCCCTTTACGATCCCACCAGGGATAAAACAAACTTAATCGTCTATATCATTTGTGGAGTGGTAGCTGTGATAGTCCTGGTAGGGGTTTTCACAAAACTGGGACTGGAAAAAGCCCACAGACCTCAAAGGGAACATATGTCTAGGTAGGTCAAAACACCCCTTTGGTATACCTGTAGACACCGCCTGTGAGTAATGCAAATACAGTTTATTAGAAAACACTGTGCCATCAGCCTAAGTAATGCACTGATGCATGATGTAGGGTCAATATATAGACTGACAGACTAGTCTAGAAATTATATTTCTACATTCATTGTTAAAATCTAAAACAGTGTAGGTACAAAACCACAATGACAATTGCCAGCCAGTCCCTCTGATTAGATAAATCTATCTATCTATCTATCTATCTATCTATCTATCTATCTATCTATCTATCATCTATCACCTACCAATCTGTCTATCTATCTATCACCTACCTACCCCCGCATTAGGAGGGTCGTCCGTCATTAAGCCCTTCAGAACTGCTCACTCGTGGAACAGGTGCTGCCCACATACAGAGATTGATGTTAACTCGGGCATCAAGGAGAGATGCTTAATACTCTTTTGGCCTTGAGTCATAATTAACCATGCCGAAAACAGGCGCCAGTTTCCATGATGTTCTGCGCTTCATCATGTCAGTGTGTGTTTGATGCTGTGCACACATTCTTGAGGCACCTGCATTCCTTTGATTTTAAGGTCAGTGTCCCACATTCCAGGACGAAACACTGAGCACGCATTTCAAATAAAACAATACTTTGCTGTACTCTAGTTTGGACATTAAACATGTTTAATCTCTCTAGCACTAAGTGCATACGGTAGGAGTGTATTTAGAAATGAGCTTAACTAATACATCGAAGGTATTTCAGCTACCTAGTTGTAGGCTAGCTGTCATCCCACATCGCCTTTGTTTTTTTCCCCCAAGATGTAGCCTTCTGATTTTTTATTTATTTATCAAGTCTAGGATTACAAATACCTTTGAGCCTTGGCTCTTTTACAAAGGTTCCACGTCAGGATGAATATTGCTTAATACAGTTGAACGGAAGCTAGCACCAAATCGCCCCATTCTCTTTAAGCCGTTTCTTATTTCAGGTCATTATACTCGATCTTAAACAATAGAAGGGTGATAACGTTAATGCCACAGCGTCAGCTAAACTCACTAAACTCTATCAGGTTGTAAACCAGTTGCCTGAATCTACCTGAGGGAGACGTGCCTGGCGCTGGCCTACTCTTCCGTAACAGTTCAAATGCTTGTCTTAAAATATAAAATATACTGTAGTATAATGTTGTAATATACTGTTATTGATCTCAACATAAAACCAGTGATGCACTAAGTGCACTGGTGCTACCGCCATGTGGTATACACATACACACAGATTTATACATGTACATACCTCTCAACCTTTTGTAACTGAAATGAGGGACATGGACATTTTTGTACATTCAAAATGAGGGACACAGACCCTCAGAACGAGGGACACATCCTCGAACATGGAGATATGTGCTCAGAACACTGTGAAAACCATAGTGTTTACTTGTACAAAGTTTTTTGAATTTAGTATTTTAGAATATTAAGGGTTTCTGATTTAAAATTAGAATTTACAGCACATTCTCTGTATGGACAAGACCTTTTCCATGAGGACAGAGCAATTTTATGGGGCAAATAGGGGATGTCCCTACGTAATGAGAGGCACACTTGAGAGGTATGTACATATACATTTACACACACACGCGGGCGTCCGCAACTTCATGTTTGTGTTGCTGGTAGTGTGTGTGTGTGTGTGTGTGTGTGTGTCTGCGTGTGTCTGTGTGTCTGCGCTGGGGGGGAGGGGTAGTGGAGATGTGGGAAGCTATACATTCTGAGTAGGGACACACTGGACACATCATTGCACATACCATACTGTTGCCGTTCACCACTAGCAAAACACAAGGCATTTTCAAGTTTTCAGTCTCTTAGATTCATTATGCAAATCTTGCCGGGACGAAAGAAGAACAGATGGAAAGAGACATTCACAGATTAACTGAGCCATTTGCCTTTTAAGAACCCAAGTTGATTCCAACAGTTTCAGCAACTTTTGAGATCCTATTCAATATACCAAGGATGCCTTCTACTGGATAAAGAGGCTGAATGTGCTGTGTTCACTTCACATACATGCATAAAAAAATAAGTTGCCGGACCTGCTTTACATTTTATTTAATTGATCTTTTATTTAGTGTCTCTACATAGCGGGGCAAAAGTCTGTTCAGTGTGATTGCAAGCTGGGAGGGATTTCAAGCAGAGGGAAAAGGTGACGTAAATATGCTAAATGCATACACGTTGCCACCGCTGATTGCAGCGGGCGTTTTCTTAGAACTGAAGACCAGGGCAGCTGAACTGCTGTCATAGACAGCTTGCACATCCATTGGTGGGGTAGGATTGTGCCTGCTACAGGGAGCTTTGGATTGCACAGGAGGGTCACACACCTCCAAAAAGTTGTACTGTGACAAAACGTTCTTTGCGCATGCGCGCAAGCGAACGTAAAAATGATGCCAGGACAACCAGAGAGGTGATGACACCCTGGACAAGGGCCAGTACTAGTTGTGTTGACGATGAGCCATTGGCTGAAAATGATGGCATCGTACTACCCATAGTGGGAATGGCAATGCCTGAGACAAACCCCAACCTTGGTGTTTCATTGATGGTCGGGGGCTGTAGTCAACACTACCAGAGTGGTCAAGGATGCAGAAGGCTCCTTGTGTCATCAACAGACCTTGGCCTGTTGACAATGGTGTCTTACTGTGCATAGTAAGTGTGGCAGCACCTAAGCTGAACCCCGACCTTGGTGTCTCATCAATGTCGGGGTACGGGGGTTGTAGTCAAAGCTGCCAGAGTGATTCCTGACTCAGTAGAATTATCTTGTCTCACTGGTGACCAGGACCTTGCTGGTGAAACAGAGTTCTCTTTATCCCTATGCCTATGCTGGTGACCCTACAATGAGAAGGGCCAGGACGCTGACCATTCCCTCTCCCTGTCCTCTGACTTTGGTAGCTGTTTCTTGGGCAATGGTGAGATTGCAACTGGTTTTTGGACCCAATTTCTTCTCCCTGACTGTTAAAGTTTACAGGAGAAGGTAATTTTTCTAGACCTTTCTGTTGGCATCATCCTTGTAGCTTGGCTGAATCTCTGGTGAATCTTATAAGTCCTCCCACTGTTAGAAAGGCCCACGCAGCACACACAAACTGTGTGTGTCTTTAAAAATGTTCTCTCTACATTTACAAAATAGAGATAAAGGATCTTTGTACTTCGGTAGCATAGAGAGATGACAAAATACTGTTATAAGAAAAGTAAAAAGAATAAAGAACAATGGCTAGTTGACGACATTTCCTTCAGCAGATCTGACAAGGATGATCGATGGCAGGAAAAGAACTGAAGAGTAATAGGGCCACCCACGTTAACATAGACATTGCCGCATAGCTTTGTTGTGGGCAGCCCCCAGCTAGCAATCTAGTGCCTGGTGGCTATAGTTCTAAAGGTGTGGATTAATGGAGGAGATATCTTTGAAGTAGTTGTGCAAAAGTTGGCCGGTAATGCAGTATACTGAGCGGTGTGCAAGTGCGGTACAATTTGAATAACATGTATAGCGGTACTGCACAATGACTGGCCAGTTTTTGTGAGATTACCACTGTACATATAATACACTAGTTAGGGTTGAGTAGGCTATTTAATGTTAAACCCCTAGCTTTTCACTTTAATAGCTTTGCGCCTGTTTAAGGGATTCGCACAAACTTTTGCGTGCATGGTCTCGGGGCCAAGGTCTTTTGATGTGCCTGGATTTGTTCTGGTCAGATGTGCAAATTCTGAGATTCCAATAGTGAAAGAAGTAAAAAAATCATTTTTTTTCTATTTTTGTCATTGTCTAGTGCTCAGAAGGTTTGGAATTTTGGTCTGAAACTCTCAAGGCAGAATGGGCCTGCCTCAGAATTGTGCCTTTTGTTGGTTTGGTGAAAAATATTAATCCATTCCAGAGTTATAAGGATTTGAAATTTTGGTTCTGAGCATGCTCAGTACAGTCTTTTGGACAGCGGTTTCACATGAAAGAAGAATTTGGTCATACAAAGCAGAGTTCTGTTTTGTGACAGGGGTAATCCTGTTTAGTGAGAAAAAATTGTTCTTGTGTAGGGTAGCCATCTTGTTTCTGTTTTTTCAAGAAATAATTTTATTTTGAAAACCCATAAAAATCAGATCCTGCAAAGATACTAACACATGAGTCTTGCTAAAGGGAATGCACTAGGCTGATTCTGCAGTTATTTTTTGGAAAAAGGGCCTACAAATGTGTTTTGAAAACATTTTTTTAATTTTTTTTTGTAAGATGATTTTCTTGTTTCGTATGACTTCACAGAACTGGACTAGGGCCATATGAAACAAGATGAGGTTCATACGGAACAAGAATTTAGATGTATTTTTCTTCACATTTAGAGCCCCTGACCCCATTGGGACAACTTCAGAAAAATGTAATATTTAGATACAATTCAGCTTATATTTCATCTTTACTTATGTAATTTTCATCTGTATTTCTTTATTACTAAGGATGTTTGCGTGGTAACAGGATTTCTGCCCTATCTGATGTGGCTGCTTGCCTACACCTGACATCGCAATTTTGTTTACACAGTCTGTTGCTGTGGCAATAATTATGATGTTATAAACTGGGAGATTATGATGTCAGGTGCAGACAAGCTGCCAGGATAGATGAAGCCTAGAGGACAGTGATCCTGTTTTCATGAAACTTTCCTTAGCAATGATGAAGAAGGGGGACATAATTGCAGAACATATAGGAAATATAAACTGAATTTTGTCTAAATCTTACATTGTTCAAAGTTATCCCAGTGGTGTAAGGGCTCTTTAAAGGTACAGTTTGTCAAAGTGTCCATTCATGCATTACCAGGGCTTCACCAGATATTAAGACCCACAGTGTGCCAACCAGGGAAATATCTCTACGGCACCTCTTCTCTGTTTGGCAGTAATAGACTCTCATAGGCCAGCATACTAGTCTGCCCTGGTTAAAAGGACCTAGGCTGACATTCCTGTTAGACCATTAAGGGTCCCTAACTGACATTTTGGGAATAAGAATCCAGAATTGCCTATTTATCGACAAGGCACAGGACTGCACCTGGTCCTGTCCCAGTGGGCATGATACAACCCATTAGACTTTGGCCCAGATATTCAAAAGGGTTGCGCATGACGCAACAGTGTTGCACCATGCACAACCCACTGATGCGCCCCGGTGCGATATTGAAAAGGGAAAAGTGCACCTGCACAAATCCTGATGCGCCGGGGCGCATCAGTAATGTATGCAAGCACAGGTGGGGGGGCGTGCCCATGCATAAACTGCACAGCCCGATATTCAGCCGGGCTGTGCAGAGTTATGCAGGTGAAACCCCTACCTGTGCCTGCACAAAGTTACGCTTAAAAAAAACAGGAACAAGTTGAGGGCCACCCACAAGTGAGCTGCCGCATTGCAGGGCGCAACACAGCAGCTGCCACCTGTGGGTGGCCCTGGACTTGTTCCTGCCGCACCTGGTGGCGCCCCTCCATGCCCCAATTGGGGGCTGAAGAGTCCCCCCCCATTAGCCCAATCATGGGCATAATGTTATGTTCCCTCCATTAGCCCGATCGTGGGAATAACAATATGTCCCCAGCAGCCCGATCGTGGGCATAACTGAATATCTCCCCAACAGTTCAATCACAGGCATAACTGAATAGTCCCCAGCAGCCCGATCGCGGGCATCAGACCTCCCACCAAAGTCCAATATCCCTGGTGGTCCAGTGGACCTGGTAGCCGATCGCGGCAGCATCTTAACCCCCATCGAAATCCCTGGTGATCTAGTGGCCCCCCACCCACCCACCCACTGAGCCCCACCACTCTGCTCCCCGTCAGCCAGCGGGTGGCAGCACCCACCGCCTGCTGCCCGCCACCCGCCGACTGACAGCTTAGTAGGGCTGCCGCCCGATGGTTCAGAGCATGAGACAATGGGCATACAGCCCATACCACCTGAGCAATCCGGATATGTGAATGAAGAATTCATTCACGCCCTACCGAGCTGTCAGTCGGCGGGAGCGGCGGTCGGCAGGCGGGTGGGTGCTGCCGCCGCCGGTTGACGAGAGGGGAGCAGGGTGGTGGGGCTCAGTGGGTGGGTGGGGTGGGGGCACTCAGATCACCAGGATTTCTGACATGGGGGTTAGGATGCCGGCGATCGGCTACTGGTCCACTGGACCACCAGGGATATTGGACTTTGGTGGGGGGGTCTGATGCCTGCGATCGGGCTGCTGGGGGGGGACTATTCAGTTATGCCCGTGATTGGGCTAATGGAGGGAGGGAGTTTACTATTATTCCCGCGATCGGGCTGCAGGGGACGTCGGACCCCGACGGCTGCTGCCTGGCAGGGCGCCAGGTGCAAGTCATCGGGGACCGGTGCACCTGCATGCTAATGGAATGCAAACAGGGCTGTAATTAGATGCAAATGGCCCCCCCTGCACCTTGCATAAATTATGGCTCCATTTGCATGTCACCCTTTGAATATCGCAGGTGATGCACATGGCGCAACCACATCTCAATGCTCCACTCTGACCACTTGTGCTGGCGCAGTTCCATGACTATGCCATGCACAGTGGGTGTGGCCAGGGGGCAATATTCAAAGAAGTTGTGCCATAGCGCAACTCCATTGAATATCGCCCTGGCCACACCCCAGCACAACTATTTTGAGCAGCACAGGGGCTTGCGCCACAAAATGGCACAGTTTGAATATCTGGGCCTTTGTGTTTTGCCATACTAAGAAGGTTGTGCTTGGAACCTTGTAGTATTTAATAGGTAGTAACTCTCTTTATTTCTGGGTCTTCTCACAACATAACTCTATCCCATATAGACCAGACCCCCGTACAATATAACAAAACAAGTGACTAACTTAATCCAATACTCCAGTACCCAGTGGTCCAGATTAGTTCTGGTATATCAAATTATTCCTGGCTATATGGTTGCTCAAATAAATAAGTAGCCAATAATTAATATTTTAGTCATAAACTGAAAACATAGACTTTTCAGCAGCCCTGTCCTATTCTAATCATATATATATATATATATATATATATATATATATATATATAAATATATATATATATTATACTGTGGTGTGGTAGTGCCACTACAGTTAGGGTTGAGTGCAAACTTCTATGTTAAACCTGAAATTTTGAACCTTAGTAACTGAAACCGTTCAATGGATTTTTACAAAATTGCATAATCTCTAGGGGTATGTCTCTTGACCTGCCAAACGTTGTATAAATCAGTTTTGTGGTTTCCGAGATACAGAGTGTCAAAAAATCCTTAATTTACCACTTTTTTAACATTCCTTTGTCCACCTATATCTCAAAAATGGTTTTAGATTTGGGTCAGAAATTTTCAGGGTAGAAAGTCTTTGGGTCACAGATGTGCCTTTTGAAGGTTTGGTGAGAAAAAATAGTAATCCATTCAAAAGTTATTAAAGTTTAAAGTTGCCCATTATTTTCTATGGGAAAATGCATATGCCAGGTATGAAAGTTAGAACTTTCGCAAAATAACAGTACCTTTTTTTTTAACCTTTGTTTTACCAGGAGAGACACTTTGCGCACAGTACCAGTTTCAAGATAAGTATTTTGTGCAAAGTTGCCCATAGTGCAAAAGGTAGAGCAGCATTGTGTCCACCATCTTGTTTGCCGCTTAACGAGGATCTTGGAACAGAATTAAAAAAAAAAAATCAGAATATAGCTAAAGAGGACCTGTTCAGCTGTATTCTGATGTCTTTTTTCTTTCAAGTGGCCACAAAGAAGTTTTTACATTACCCAAAATCTTGGGTGCAAGCTCAGCAAGAGAACAGCTTCTAGCCCGTTCTATGTATAAGAAAAGAACAATATTTTCTTGACTTCTGCAGCCACAGCTGGAACTCGTGCTGCAGGCTGCAGAGTCAAGGTTGACCTGCTCTATTTGGCTGCTCTGTAACTGTAGCTCCCGACGTTTTTGTAGCCCTGGTGTCTAGTGGCACCCCTCACCCTTGTTAGCGCCCCCGTTAGTCAGTTAGTTAGTTCATTCGTTAGTTTCTCAGTTACTTACTTAATCTTTATTTAAAGTGATACTGGGATGCCCAGTCAGATGCGCCAGCCGATCCACTCCTATTTTGAAATGATTGCCTGACATCAGAAGGCCCAATCCCCATGTTGCCAGTCGACACCTTCCCCTCTAAGGTGGGACACTGGGTAGCCCACACCCAGTGACCCCAGTTATATTGACCCCCCCAGAGCCACCAGTAATAAGTAACACTGGGGAGCCCACTCCCAGTGTTACAAAATGTATCCTTTTTGTAGTTATATACCTGCAAGACAAAAAACAGTCCCCGGCAGTCTTTTTTTTTTTTTAAGCTGTGAAAAAAGAAGTGGTCCTTCGTCATGTCCCCCATCCTCCTCCTCCTCATCCTCACCCTCCCTCTGTGCACCCACCTCTCTGCACCCCCCCATACCCCATAATTACCTCTGGAGATCGGGCGCTGTCATCTTGTGTTGACCGGGACATGTCTGCACTCTTCAAAGCTAAACTGCAAACTGAAGAATCAAGGTAAGTACTGTCTATGGCATTTTGAACTTATGTTGATATCTCTTGCATTTTTCAACATTTTTCCACCAAATTTTTAACATGGGCTTTGTGGGACTCCACCTCATGAACACTGTCGTATAATTACTCAGCCCAAAAGATGATTCTGCAGTGAGTGTGTAGAATCAGCTTTTGGGACTGATTAATGAAATGACAGTGCCAGTGTTCATGAGAGGAGGTCCCAAAATGGCAATGTTGAAAATTCGGTGCAAAAAATTCAAAAAACGGCTGCATTACAAGTGTATGTTGCGCAGTTTCTATGCAGGCTTGCCAATTTTTAATATTTTCACTCCAGATTTTCAACATAGCTATTTTTTTCAGATTGTTTCATGAATAGTGCAGCTGTCATTTTTCACATCCTTCATAAATCCTGTTTTCGCACTTCTGGTGCAGAATTGCACAGTTGCTGTGCAAAATCACCTTTTGGGACTGATTAACGAAATGGCAATGACACTGTTCATGAGGTGGGGTCCCAAAAAGCACATGTTGAAAATTTGGTAAAAATTAAAAGGCGCTGCGTTACCAAGCGTTACATTATTACGTTTCTATGCAGGCTGGTAACTACGCCAATTTTTTAAACTTTCACTCCAAATTTTCAACATTGACATTTTTTCACACCAACTCATAAATATTGTAGCTGTCATTTCTTATATCCTACCTGAAATATGTTTTCACACCTGTGGCATGGAATGGAGTGGTCAATGCATGAAGTCTGCTTTTGGGACAAATTCATGAAATGACAGTGCTATTGTTCATAAGGTGGGGTGCCAAAAAGCCCATGTTCAAAATTTGGTAAGAAAATTCCTAACAGTGGGCGAGTTATGTGTGTTCATTGAAACTGAGAATGGAGTGCATGGCCCGAAGGTTCCTGTGCTCCCACTGTGACGTAAGGGCAGTTATGTAGGGCGGGACCACAGGGAAATAAGGCTACATGTAAACTATCTGAAAAAGTAAGGAAATTCATTGCAAAAAACTTTGTTAATGCATCAATTAGGGTGAATACTATAGTGACGAAAGTCAGGAAATGAGGCATTAGGGTTTCCAATCCTAACACCCCACCCCCAGGGTTCCCACCCCTACCACTCAACCCCCACTACTTCACCTTCCACACACCAACAGGCACTGCAGTGTGCCATGGGGTCATCAGGGCTAACTCTCACTCCGCTCTCCTATACTGTACCATGTCAGCTTGTTTACTTATGGAATGGGTTGAGAGTTAGGCCTGATGACACCTCAGCATGCACCCAATGCCTGTTGGTGTGTGGAGGGTGGAGTAGTGGGGGTAGATTGGTAGGAGTGGGAACTCTGGGGGTGGGGCGTTAGGGTTGGAAACCCTAATGCCTCATTCCTCTACTTTTGTCACAATAGTATTCACCCTAACTGATGCATTAATGAAGTTTTTTGCAATATATATATATATATATATATATATAACACACACACACACATGCTATATATATATATATATATATATATGTAGTGGTGCCACTGCACAAGAGCGGGAGCAGGGATGAGGCTGGAAACAAATGAAGAGGGGAGGTACATAAAACAAACAGTAGAAACACTCTGGATACAGAAGTTGATACCAGCCCATTTACAGAAGAAAGGGTTCTGAAAGAACTCTTAAAACTGAAGGTGGACAAAGCAATGGGGCCTGATGGGATTCATCCCAGAATTCTAAAAGAACTAAGGGTAGAACTAGTGACACCACTGACTACCCTTTTTAACAAATCATGGGAGGATGGGGTGGTACCCGAGGACTGGAGGAGGGTAGATGTGATTCCCCTTCACAAAAGTGGGAGCAAGGCAGAAGCAGGAAACTACAGACCTGTTAGTTTAACCTCAGTGATAGGGAAAATGATGGAATCACTTCTGAAGGAAAGAATTGTCAGTATCTAGAGGCCAGAGGGGCACAGGACCCTAGGCAGCATGGATTCTGGCGGGAAGGTCATGCCAGACGAATCTGATAGATTTCTTTGACTGGTTGACCAAAGTAGTAGATCAGGAGGGGCTGTGGACATGGCCTACCAGACTTTAGCAAGGCGTTTGACACAGTCCCACACAAAGATAATATGCAAGTTAGCCAGCCTGGGAGTGGGTCCCAAGATGACAACCTGGGTAAAGAATTGGCTGGAGAATAGGACACAGAGAGTAATAGTAAATGGAGTCCACTCAGAAGAAAGGAGGGTTACTAGTGGGGTACCCATGGGGAGTTCAGTATTGGGGGCCGGTCCTCTTCAATGTCTTTATAAGCGACATTGCAGAGGGACTGGAAGGAAAGTATGTCTCTTTGCAGATGACACAAAGATCTGCAACAGAGTTGATGCACAGGGTGGGGTGGAAAGGATCGAAGGGACTTGGCAAGGTTAGAAATGGTCAAATGTATGGCAGCTTAGATTCAATGCTAAGAAGCAAGGTAATGCACCTGGGAAACAAAACCCAGGGAAGAGTACACAATGGGGTGAGATACTAACAACAACAAAATGGAAAGGGACCTGGGGTAGTCATATCAGATGACCTAAAGGTGGGCAAGCAATGTGAGAGGGCAGCAAGGAGGGCTGGGGATACTGGGATGCATAGGAGGCATCACCAATAGAAAACAGGAAGTTATTATCCCTCTGTACAGACAGCTGGTGAGACCCCATCTGGAGTACTGTGTGCAGTTCTGGAGACCCAATCTCCTCAAAGACATAGACAGGATGGAAGCTGTCCAGAGGAGGGCAACTAAAATGGTGCAGGGTCTGCACCGGAAGACATATGAAGAGAGACGAAAGGAGCTTAATATGTATAGCCTCAAGGAAAGGAGGGAGAGGGAGGACATGATAGAAACATTCAAGTACCTCAAGGGAATCAACAAAGTCCAAGAGGGTAGCATCTTTCAAAAAAAGAGGTGTGCAAGAACAAGAGGTCACAATTTGAAGATGGGAGGGGCGGCTCAGAGGTAATTTGAGGAAGTATTTTTTCACAGAGAGGGTTGTGGATGCATGGAATGGCCTTCCGGAGGAGGTTGTGGAGTCAAAATCAGTGGTGGAATTCAAGCATGCATGGGACAGTCATAAGGCCATTCTAGGGGGTGGGGGTAGGAAGAAGTAGGCTGCTGGTTAACTAGGATCTGCAGCTTATCCAGTAGGTAGGGAAATGAGCAGACTGGGTGGGCCAAGCGGTCCTTATCTGCCATCAAATTCTGTTTCTATGTTTTTATGTCCGGTCAGCCTCACCTCAATAGTGGGTAAGATGATGGAATCCCTTCTAAAAGAGCACATTCTGACTTTTCTAGAAGTGGGCAAGTGGACCCAAAGCAACATGGCCTTACTGTAATAAGGTCCTGCCAAACCAGCCTAGTAGAATTCTTTGCCTGGGTCACTAAAACAGTGGACAAGGGGGCGCAGTCGATGTGGTCTATCTCGACTTCAGCAAGGCCTTTGACTCGGCCCCCCACAGAAGATTGATTAGCAAACTTCAGCACATGGGAGTGGGCCACAAAATAATAGCCTGGGTGAGACGATGGCTAAACGGCAGAATGCAGAGAGTGTTGGTCACTGGAGCATTGTCAGGGAAGGGGATGGTGATAAGTGGGGTTCCACAGGGGTCAGTAGTGCTGGGACCAATCTCGTTCGGTGTGTAGATCAGTGACATTGCTGATAGTCTGGAAGGAAAGGTGAGTCTGTATGCAGACATGAAGCTTTGTGGTAGAGTGGATTCACCAGAGGGATTGGAGAAAATGAAAAAGGACCTGTTAAGATTAGAAAGATGGTCACAAAACTGGCAGCTGACGTTTAACGTGAAAAAGTGCAAGGTGATACATATGGGAAAGAAGAACTCAGGGGGCAGAGTACCATCTGGGAGAGGAGAAGCTAACAGCTACAAAGCAGGAGCGTGACCTGAGAGTCATCATCTCTGGAGACTCAAAGGGAATCCGTATGATTCCCTATATAATTATTGTAAAGGTTACTATGAGGAGCCAGTATGTAAACTGCTGGATTATATTTGGAAAATGTCTTCAGTAAGACAGAGAACTACTTTTAAAATTGTGATGTGGAGGAGTCCATTTTGTAGACAAGAAGGATGCTGTGATGTTGTCACTGCCTCATCAGCTCTAACAGTATGCAATGAAGCAGGTTAAAACAAACTGCTCCTACAGTCAGGAATCCCTGTTAAAGGAAATTTCTGATATGAGGGAGCTTCTCACATATTGTGGTAGCTCCCTTCAGCGACAGTTCTTGTAGCCACGGTTTAATTCAAAATTCTACTTCATATCTTCACAGTATCACTCGTAATTGTTTCTTTAGCTGGACTGTCCAATTATTTCCAAGTGTTGCAGTCTCGCTGCCATGCCCCCGCACTCCAGCACGTAAAGACGTGTGATCAGAGAGAGCGTGGGGGCACGCCCCATTGAGATGAATGGGGCTTCTTTTTCCTAACGTTTTTTATGCTGCAGGATGGCCAGTTGGACAGTAAAGAAGGACACTGCCTGACTAACAATGTGCAATAAAGCAGGTTAAAACAAACTGCTCCTACAGTCAGGGATCCTGCTAAATCATGAAGAAAAGCACCAGATTCTTTTGTTGTACTCTGCCAAACATAAAATTCAGGGGTGTTCTTCACAGCAAAATAGGATCCCGATTAGCACAGCTGAAGTGTTCTGACCTGCTCACTGCACACCGTTAAAACTGGTGAGGTAGTGACATCATTGCAACACCCTCCCTCTCCACAAAATGGATGCCCCCGCATCCCTATTTAAAAGTATTTTTTTAGTGTTTTATTTAAGTCCTTTTCTAAATGTATGCTTTTCAATCAGTTTCGGCACAATTATGGTAACTGTTGAATTAATCACATAGGGAATCATATGGATTCCCTTTAAAGTGGGGAAGCAATGTGAGGAGGTGGCACAGAAGGTGATTGGTCTCCTGGGTTGTATAGGGAGAGGCATCACTAGCAGGAGGTGTGAGGTGATAATGCCACTGTATAGGTCCCTTGTGAGGCCCCACCTGGAGCATTGTGTCCAATTCTGGAGGCCCCACCTCAAAAAGGACATCGATAGGTTGGAAACAGTGCAGAGAAGGGCAACTAAGATGATTCATGGCCTACACCATAAGACGTACAGCGAAAGACTGAGGGAACTAAATTTCTCCTTGGAACAAAGCAGGGAGGGGGGACATGATTGAGACTTTCAAGTATTTAAAGGGTATCAACAAGGTACAATCACAGGACCTCTTCCGGATTAGCACTTGCAGTAAGACAAGAGAGCATGACATGTGACTGGGGGGGGGTAGGTTTCGGAGTAATAGTAGAAAGTTCTTTTTTAGGGAAAGAGTGGTGGACCCATGGAACAGACTGCCTCAGGGGGTGGTGGAGGCAAAGAAGGTCAAGCAGTTTAAAACAGCATGGGACAAACATGTCAGTAAGTTAACAAGCGATTCCAAGTAGGGGGTAGGAAAAAACATGGGCAGACTAGATAGACCTTGTGGTCCCCATCTGCCGGCACATTCTATGTATATATGTATATTTCTGTGTAGATATATATATCTCAATCATAATAGAGCTTATAGGACCCACATGGGGACCATTCAGAAGTTAAGCAAATAATTAAACACCAACACATAATCAAAACATCATTAAAAACACATAAAATGCTAATAAAAAAACAAGAGCAAAAAAGGAACTATTCACAATAAAATGTTAGCCTTCGGGCACTTCTAACACTAGTCCCGCATGAATTCAGTTTTTTGCAGGACAAGAAAATATAGGGTCCAGCCAGTAATAGGTCCTTTTTTTTTCAATTTAATATACTTTATTGAGTTTGTACAGAAACCATATATAGACAAAAACATACAGTTGCTTACTGACTCCCCCAGTACTACAAAAATAAAAGAAATAACACATCCCACAGTAATAGAGAGAGCTAGGACTGTAAAGTTGTAAGGCCTCGTTGAAGTGAGAAGGTAAGTTTCTCATGAATTGGCCTGGTAGTAACAAATAAACCTATAAACAACCCCCCCATCCCTCCTTACCCCCCTCCCACCCTGGAGCATCCGAAGTGAAGACTTAGTGATGGCTTTGACAAGGTTATAACCATAGGTTTGCTGTACAGAGAATAGATCAACAGTCCTTTATTGGGGTGAGCATAACAGCTAATCAGAAGAGAGGGAAGGTTCCTCCACCCCTTTTATAAAGTTGAGTTTACTGTTCAACTGCTCAAGATGGGTAGCAGGGCCATCAGCGGGCCCCATCTATCACTGCCTCGAGGCTATGTGCTTTTCTAGTTCAAGAGCTTGAAGTATCTCAGCATGCCATTCTCTGAGGGAGGGGTATCCTGGTCTAACCAATGCAGGGTAATGATTCATTTCGCCATCACCACAATGAGAGCCATATGGGCTTTGCGACAGTCCAACATGTCCCCAGGGAAGTGGCCCAGCAAACAGATCTGTGGAGTAAAGTAGGACTCCAGGCCCAGTAAGGGGTCCAGAGAGCCTCAGATTGCCTGCCAAAGGGGGGGAGGGGGGTAACTTGGTCACAATCCCAAAGAATGTGTTTAAGTGTCCCTTTTAGTTCCCCAATTTTGGTGCAAGTAGGGGATGCCAATCTGCCCATCCGAAAGAGTCAGGCGGGAGAGAAATAAAGGTTATGCAGAATTCGGAACTGTAGAAAGCGAAGTCAATCTTGTTTTATGTATTTATAGAGCTGCTGCCACACTCTCTTCCAATCTTTATCATCAAGGGTTAGATTCAGTTTGTGCTTCCAGTAGTAGCATACACCCCATGGATTGTGGGGATCATGAAGTTGTAATAGCTTATAAAACAGGGAAATTGCATGGAGCTGAACAGCTGTATCTATGACTGTCTGCTTTAGGGGGTTATCAGACTCCTGCCATGGAGGGGGTCCTAAAAAAGAAGAGATTGCACCTCACAGTTGCAAGTGCTTAAAAAACTGGTAAGAGGGTAATCGAGAACTTTCTCTGAAGCACATTAGCTGGACTGATTTTTCCATCAGTAGTCAGAGATGAAACTGGAATACCAACAAGGGCTGGGCAGAAGATCTCTGGGATAGTGCAGTTGGTGATTTTAAAATGGGGTCGGCCAAAGAGAGGTTGATCCAGGTCATTGTTAATGACAAGTTTGAATAAGAACAAATCTGGCGGAGCGCTCTAAGTGACCACCACTGGGGAGGAACCTGCAAAGATTTGGAGAGTTCCGAAGGTTTGGCAAAAAGAAGAGACCTTAAGTCAATGCCCTTGGAGCGACATACCTGTTGTTCCAGGAAAAGCCACTGGGGGGTATATCCAATGTCAGAAGGACCAGCATTATAGGAACTCCACTGAAATATTTTACAACAGTGGATTGCACAGCAATAGAGAAAGATGTTGGGGAGATGCAGTCCTACCAAATCTTGTTGGAATGTCATTTTACGACACACGTTTCTCACCGCTTTTCCATTCCATAAAAAATCCAAAAGCATGGGCTGTAACCAGAAAAACCAACGCTTAGTGGAGTATGGACTCACCATGTTGAGTGGGTAGAGTAACCACTGCAAGATGTTCATCTTAACCACATTTACGCAGCCCCAAAGAGAGAGTGGGAGAAGTTTCCATCTTTGCAAGTCCATGCTAACGTTTTGGCAAATTGGGGAGAGATTAAGCTTAATCAAACTTGATAAAGAGAGAGAAATTTTAATCCCTAAATATGAGAGGGCTTTGGGCTCCCCGGCGAGACCTAAGTTCACAATCCAGTGTTTCTGGACCTGATGATTAAGAGGCATATCTTTAGAGTTCTCTACATTTAGCTTATATCCCGCTACATTAGAACATTTGGCTATAATATCCATAGCTGCAGGTATAGAGGTTTGCAGATTCTCAAGATGCAACAGTAAGGCATCAGTGTAAACTAATAGTGAGAATGAGTAGTTCCCCACTCGGATACCCTGAATTTCCTGCCACGACTGTAGTGAGCGGATAAGGGGCTGTAAGTAGAGATTAGAAAGGAACGGGGAGAGAGGACAACCTTGCCTGGTTCCTCGGGCCAAAGGAAGGGGGGCAGAAAGACTCCATTACATCGGACTCTGGCCGTAGGTTGGTGGTACAAAACTTTAAGCCAGTCACAAAACTGCAAGGGGAAACCACACCAACACAGAACCTCAAACAGGAATGGCCAGGAAACACGATCAAATGCTTTTTCAGTGTCAAGTGAAACTAATACTGATGGTGTGTGCCTCTCCCCTGCAACTGAGATAAAGTGAAGGGTCTTATGCATATGATCTGAGGATAATCTTCCCGCTACAAAACCTACTTGAGTGTGGCTTGTGAGGCCCTGCCAGACTTGAAGGAGACGATTAGCTAAAATTTTAACAAGGATTTTCAAGTCAGAATTTAGAAGCGATATGGGATGGTAGTTACCTGACATTAAGGGCGATTTACTGGGCTACGGGATTACTGTAATCCAAGCTTAGGTAAATGAGCAGTCCGTCAGGCCTGAAGAGCGTAAGTAATTGAATAACTGTGTAAGAACTGGTATGAAATTGGGCCCAGCTAACCTGATTAGTCGAGGCTGAGAGACCGCGTTGTAGGGCTCATATTTGGGTTAGAAGCTTCTTGGTTAAGTCTTCTTTTTTCTTTTTAATTTTGGAGGCTACTCTGATACACTCTCTCCTGACAGCGCATTTGTCTTCTCACCATAACATATCCAGGGAGGCGACAGTGCCATCATTGTCCCAAAAGAAACTCTGGATAAATTATGTGAGAGTTATGACAAACTGGGTGTCTCCTAACAACCCTGAGTTAAAACGCCAGGACCTGTCCCAAATCTTCAACCCCCTCAGCGAGTGCTCCATATATATTGGAGCATGATCGGATATCACGGTAGGCAAGATATCACATGCCAGAAGGCCCGAGAGACTTGAGGTGGTAATCAGAAAATAATTAATTCATGAATATGATTTGTGGGAAGGAAAGTAAAAGGTATATTGTCTATCAGTGGGATGGAGAATGCACCAGGGATCCCCTAGGTCTAGAGTATCCATAAGCTCACTGAGCCCCCTCTGGGCCAGTGAAAGTCCCCTACGGTACAACCCTGATCTGTCCAGGTCTGCATGATACACCAGATTCCAGTCACCACCCAAAATGATGGGGGAGTGTGGATAGACTGATAACTGTGACAGGAGTTTTGAGAAAAAAACAGGGGAGTTCATGTTAGGACCATAAACCCCGCCCAGGAGAATGTCCGTAAGGCCCAACTGCCCTTATAGTAGGAGGAAATGGCCTTCCAGATCTTGGTATTCCTCGACCAACTGAAAAGGGATACCACTTCTGATTACGATACCTGCACTTCCCAGTTTGATACTAGAGCCCACCCCAAACGCTTGACCAACCCATTCCCTACGGAACTAGTGTATGTCTTCATGCTTAAGGTGGATCTCTTGTAAGAAGACCACATCTTGTTGATATTTCTTAAGGTGACGTAGAATCATATACAATTACGCTTGTCATTTGCCCCTTTTATGTTCCAGGATATAAATTTATACATAGTCCCCATGGTCACTCCGTAAGGCTTATGTTGTCTGAGTCTCTGTTTGTCTGCCCGCCATACCCATGGGTGCTCCAGTCCTCCCTTCCCTAAAATCAGCCCAAATCAGTCCCCTCCCCATCCCCAAAAAGCCCCTACAAGCAAGTCTAATAGAAAACAGCATCTAGTACCGTAACCCACCCTTATAACCCCCACCCCATCCCCTCCCTCCAAACTATGTACAAATATCTTGACCCCAGCCCACTAGGCCGTATCACCAACCTCCCTCTGCTCATAATGGATTACCTCCTCTGAATGGGTGCCCCCTGACCCCCAGCTCAGTTTGTCCCCAGTAATTGTCTCATCAAATGCAGAACAGTATACATTTCGTACACAGGCAGGCAGCCTAAATAAACAGAAACTTTAGGTGCCCCCCCCGTTATTCACTGGGCAATTAGTGCACCCCAGAAATATATAGCTGTCTAAGTAGTTAGGTGGAGGAGCTTATCCCCTAGTATATGCGAGGGATCAGCAACCCTGATCAAGGAGACCAAGGAGGGAGACGGTAAACCTCCTCTCAGCTCCCACCCCTCCTCTCAAGAGTCACTGAAGTTGAGTCCCCCATGTCCCAACTGTACTGGGGCCGAAGCGTCCTGGGACCAGCCCAGCCCTCCCCTCCCATGGGTTCTCAGCAGGGCAACATCTCTTACCATAACCCAACCACCTCCAGCTCTAGACCCCATAAAAGACCAGAGAGGGCTCCAAATTGTCCCACATGCAAGAGAGAAGCAACTCGAGGACTCAGGACTACCATAACAATACAGGAGAAAAACCCTCACTTTGTTGGCAAAATGCCTCCTAGCCCTTCACCATGCTCTTATCAGCCAATGTGGTTGTTTTATAATCCTTTATATGAGGGAGGGGAGGAAGGAGATCCTGCCTCTCAGCCCTCTGATTCAGATACCATTCAACCTGGCCCATGATCTCTGCCAAGGGGAGCCTCATTGGCCGCCCTCCCCAGTCATCCTCAAGGTCCAAATAATATCTATAGCCTCGACGTCCCTACCTGTTAAATTGTCACCAGTCAAATGATGTAAATAAACAGGAGGGCAAAGAGTCAGGTTGAGACTAAGCCTAATGCAAAATTGGTGGTCACCTATATGCGCCATAGTCTAGTTGCCCTGAGGCTCCCATTAGGGGTAAAAGTTAGGGGAAACCCAGCTGAACCCACATTCGTCCACCCCAGTCCTGATCAGAACCAAAGTACCTACCTCCAGCCTCCCTCTGGGAAGTTGGGGATCTCCAGAAGAGGGTATTTTCAAAGTCTTTTTCTTCGCCTTCCCTTATAGAGCACCGATCCTTCAGTCTTGACCAATGAGATTACAGCTTGAGCGAGTAGCGGGAAACAAAAGAGAAAATAAGGTGAAAGTCCTCATCCAGACTGTCCATTTAAGCAATTGCTAAAGATTCCTGCTTTGGGTAGCACAACGCTGGTTAAAGTCAGTGTCCCGGTAGCCTAAGAGAATAGAGCAATGTCTCTTTTATTAATACATAAATCAGTCCATATGTCTTCTAGTCTAAAGTCCTCCACAGCACTACTAGAAAGTGTGACTCCCACTAGGCCATGTGAAAGATGAGTCACTTTGGAGCCTGGAACAAATCAGGGAACAAGGCAGGGAGAGCTCATTTCGCCTGGTCTTCCAATTCAAAAGATTTTGTTGGACCCTGGTAAGAGACCTGTAATTTAGTAGTAGTAGTAGTTGTAACATTTTATTTATACAGAAAATTATGCCATTAGGGGTTCAAAGAATCCCTATTTACAAGGCATACCTGTTTAGTACAAAATAAATAAACACAGTAAACAAATACACAACTTGCAAATACAATTTTCATACATTTAGGTACATACAATCATTTCATTTGTTTTAAACAACCAAACATCATATATAATGCCATTCAAACTTCACCTATTACACAAACATTTAAAACGCAGCTCATGTTTCACTACAGTCTTATATTCTAAAAAAGACAGGTTTGGGTCCCTAAGGGGGGTGGGGGGAGCCTATTCCAACTTGTTGAAGCTTTATACTGGAAAGTCATTGTACTGTATCTATTTTTAATTTTTGGAATAAGGAAATCTCTTGCTCCTGATTTTCGTAGATTTAATCCATGTTCTGTTTTTTTAAGAGTACTTATTAAATGATTTTGTAAATTATTTTTATGTAATCCTTTTATCTGTGTTAACCAAAAAACCTCTGCCCTCTGTTCTAGTGAGTTCCATCCCAACTCTGTATACATCTCGCAGTGATGGATATCAAGATCACATTTTAACACAAATCTGGCTAATTTATTATATAAAACATCCAGGCTATGTACCTGTTTTTTAAGGTGTGTCTATAAATATGGCTACCATAATCAATCACAGGGAGGAGTAATTGATTTACTATGCTCAGGTGCATTTCCCTTGTTAAACAATTTGATATGCGTCTCATTACCCCTAATCTTGAATTAGTTTTTTTTATAAGTTCAGTCACATGCTGTTCAAAATTCAATTCCTGATCAATTATGACCCCCAAATATTTATAGGACTGGGTTTGCTCTAATATTTTTCCATCCTGTGTCTTGATTGTCAAGTTAGAGACTACTCTGTCCTTCTTCTCTAACCCAAAGTATATGGTCTGTTTTTTTTTTATTATTAATCAATAGTCCAAGCTTTGTGAAATATTTTTGCATAATTAAAAAATCACCCTGCAGTTTTTGTTCTAGTTCACCCACGTTTTTACCTGATGCAATCAGAACTGTATCATCCGCATAAAGTCTAATTTGTGAATTTTTAATTAATCTTGGTAGGTCATTTAAGTATACTAGAAACAAGAGGGGACCCAGGATTGATCCTTGGGGTACCCCCCTAGTAACAGTACCCAAACTAGAGCTATATCCATTCACCATTATGAATTGAGATCTATCTTCTACGTATGATCTAAACCAACCACATGGTTCATCATCCATTCCCAGGCATCTCAGTTTCTCAATCAAAACACTATGATTTACTAAATCAAATGTCTTTGATAGGTCCACGTATACCGCACCCACCGATCCCCCCTCTCCCAAAGGGGTGGAAACTAAGTCCAGGAAATCAGTGAGTGCGGCAGCCGTGGACCTACCCTGTCTAAAGCCTGACTGAAAAGGGGTAATTTTTTGGTATTTTTCCAAATATGTTATTAATTGCCCATAGACAATCCTCTCCAACATTTTGGAGACTATTGTTAATAATGCTATTGGGCGATAATTTGAAGTATCCAATAAATCTCCCCCCTTATAAATTGGGATTACTTTAGCCTTTTTCCATATTACGGGATATGATCCCTCCCTTAAGCTCCAGTTAAAAATTTCCTTTAGTACTGGACATATCACTTGGGCAGCTTCCTTTAATAATCTATTTTCTATTTTGTCAGGGCCACAAGCTTTATTTATTTTTAAATTTCTTATTAATTTACATACTTCAGATGTGGTCACTATTTTAAAGCGAAACTTTGGGGACTGATATTCCTTACAATTTTCAATATCAATTTTTCGGTCCTCAAACTGTACATTTTCCAAGTGTATTTCTGTTCCTAAATTTAAATCTGGAAGCTCAATAAAATATTTATTTAAATGCTCCGCAACTTTTTCAGCTTCTAGTATTTTCCCATTATGTTTTAATTTTGTTCCTAATTGATTTTTAACAGGATTTGCTAATTTTTTTATCAGGGACCAGTATTTCCTGGGATCTTTTGCTTCCTTAATCCTTTGTTTATAATAGAAGGCCTTAGATTTCTTTATTTCCTGAACCACTCTATTCCTTATCTTTTTAAAACTTTCCCATGCATCAGATCTCAAAGTTTTATTTGCTTTTTTCCATAGTCGGTTTTTTGATCTGATTAATTTCCTTATAGCTACAGTCACCCAGGGTAAATGATTCTGTTTTTGATTAACTTTTTTCAAAGGTGCAAATTTATCACATGCCTCATTAAACATAGTTGTAAATTCCTGAATAGCTAAATTCAGGTCGGGAATTAGGAAAACTCTATGCCATGGTAGTCCCTGTAGATACTCACAAAACAGCTGTTTATTATATTGTGCATAATTCCTTTTGTATTCAGCAGGTGTTTTAATTTTTGATACCTTTTTTAGTTCCAGATTTATTGTACACCTTACTACATTATGATCCCCTAAGTTTGGTTCCCCAACACCTTTGTTTGTTATTACCAATTCTGGCGAAACAAAACATAAATCCAATATATTCCCACTACTAGTTATTTTCCCTTTCCTTGTGGGTAAATCAATAATTTGTAACAGGTTCAGACATCTCATTGAGTTTTCCAAGACCCGACCTCTTGGGCATCGCCAAGCAGCATTAAAATAACCCATTAACACAACATTTGTTTGACCTATGTATTTCATAATAGAATGAGAAAACTTTTCAAAATACTTGGTATTTATCTTCGGTGGTGAATAGACAGCTCCAACAATCAAGTTGTTTAACTGGAATTTTAATAATAAACATTCTATACCTTCTATTTTCCCAGAATAAATAATCTCAGAGGGACCTAAATTGTACCTAACATAAATTAAGACCCCCCCCCCCACCGTGACCCACGATCCTGTCTAAAGCAATAAAAATCATGGAGTTCAATTTCTGTTTGAGGGATTACTTTTGTTAACCAAGTCTCAGTTAAAATTACTATATCAGGGCTTTCTAATTCTACCCAGGCTCTAAGGAGGTCCATTTTTTTTAACTAAACTTTTAGCATTATCTAGTATAATCTTAATGGTTCCATCCCTTGGCCCTGGGTTCAATTCTATGTCCCCAATTAATGCTAAGGATATCAAAACAGCCTGATCAATTGAGGAAAATTTACCACAAAAAACTGGCCTGAAAGAGTTTAGAATTTGCTGTCTTACCATCTTAAAGTGATTTCTCCCTCTCATTAACTTATTTGTACTTAAGTTATTCTTACTTAATTGACTAAATTTCAAATATAAACTGTTTCTGTTCTCTGTATCCCTAGGTGTAACTGAACCATAGTGTGACAAAAAACATGTCATGCATAACAGTGTTACCTATAATTTAACAATGATACCCTTCATCTTGTAACCAGAGAATTACAGCTCAATTTGAAATAACCCAGTACAATCACTAAACTACAACTGATTTTATGTTTCACTCTTTCAAAATTACTGTTAAGTAGTTTAAGCTAGGACTCTTAAAATTGTTTTAAGCCAGAAACAAATCATTTACCAGACTTCTCAGTACTATGAAATTACTCTAAAAAACTTATTTCAGTTATTAATTCAAAATTCAAGCTGTTTATTTTAGAATTGCTTTTTTGTTACCGAGTGGCGCTCGCGCCACTCACGCTCATGCTGTCGTGCTCGCGCCAGACAGCCTGAGCTTTATCGTGCAACCCTCCTCCTTCAGTGACATGCTTGGTGAATTTCACTTCCGTTCTTCTCCGAGGGGCTCAGAGGTCAGCAGGCACTGGGGGTTTTCAAGACTGTAGCTCTTTACCCCTCGCAAAGTCACAAAACAGCAGGCAGTTCTTATATTAAGCTGGGCAGCAGCATAGGTGACTCAGGAGCCACAGCGTTTGGCTGTGTACAGTATTTTAAAATGAATTCCTGCAGCCAGTAGTTTTGAAATTATAGGGTTGAATTCTGCTTGTTTCATCCAAACTGAGTGTGGTAGGTCTTGCATCAGCCTGAGTTTGTTTCCTTCCCAAAGTAGTTCCTTTGCTTCCCTCATCTTAGCCAGGATGTGCACCTTATCTAGAAAATTCAAAAGCTTGAATATGATGAGTCGAGGGGGCAAGTTTGGTGCTGGAGTGGGCCTCAGTGCCCTGTGTGCACCTTCAATAATACAGCTCAGGCCATTAGGTGAAAGGCCAGGTTTTTTTTTTGCAGAATTTCTACATAAACAGTATTAGGTTATGACCTTCGGAGCCTTCCGGCAGCCCTGTTAAGAGAAGGCTATTTCTTCTGCTGCGACTTTTGAGATCCTCAATTTTTTCTTCTAATTTGGTGACTTTCCTGGAGGTGGCTACAGCATCTGCTTCCTGGTGAGCTCGCCAGTGTTCCAGCAAACTAGTTCTCGCTTCTATGTTTCCCACCACATGGGACAAAGTTTCCAAAATCTGCTGTAGATTAGCCAACTGAGATGTGATGCTGAGGAGGGCCTCTTTCAGGGGGGAGAGCTCCTGTAAAAATTTCTCCTCTGACAGTGGAATAGGGGCCACATTTGGTTTAGAATTGGCCTCTGCTGGAACCTTTGATTTCTTTGCGGCCTTATTTTTCTCTGGTGTGGGCGGTGGGGTGTGTATCGGACCCACAGGCCGCATTTTGGCCTCCATCAAGAAGTCTAATTCTTGTGCAGCAATCGACCCAAAACCTGGTGTAAATCCTGAAGGAGGTCTTCCGATTACCGTTTGCACTTCAAGGTACGTTAACTCGAACTCGATGTAAGCGTTTTAATATGTAATTTTGAGTCGAGGAGCAGAGCCAGGAATCATACGTCCTACCCGCTCAGATGCATCACGTGACCCCCCCTAGTAATAGGTCCTTTAAAGTTAATTTATACACTAGCAACAGCATGATTCAAGGCATTGTTTTGCTGAAATCCTTTACTTAGACTCTAGGCTCTTTTAAAACTTCTAACCAAGTCTTGTTTCAATATTCAGTTTCCAGAGCACAGACAGGTACCAAAGGTCTATCTACCAGAACTTGTGCTGCAATATTCAGTTTACAGAAGTATTGATAGGTAGAATTCTCTTACCATTTTTCACCATAAAAGCTCTCCAAAATGGTGGCCTTGATGGAAGAGGGATGCCTGGATATCATGGCAGTCACAGAAACATGGTACACAGAGAACCATGACTGGGATGTCAACATACCAGGGTACACAATCTACAGGAGGGACAGGGAGGGAAGAAGAGGAGGAGGAGGAGTAGCTCTCTATGTAAGGGAAGGGATCAAAGCAACAGAACTAAAGGGTAAACAGGGAGGAGAAGAGGCCCTGTGGGTCACCCTGGAGACTGGAAATGGCTCCACAATCCACACAGGGATTGTATACAGACCCCGTCTCAGGGGGAGGAAATGGACAAGGAAATTATAGAAGGCATCCTTGGGATGGCAGAGAAAGGGAAGATATTGCTGATGGGGGACCTGAATATGCCAGATGTTGACTGGAGCACCTTTGCTGCAGCCACATCCAAGAACAGGGCCATTCTCGATGCCCTACAGGGGGCATGCCTCAGACAGCTAGTTTTGGGACCCACTCAGGAGAGAGCACTCTTAGACCTGGTACTCTCAAATGGGGACGTAGAGAGGATCTCTGATCTTGAAGTGGGTAGCCATCTGGGAACAAGCGACCACCAAACAGTGTGGTTTGTGATAAACTTAGCTGTAGAGTCAAGCCATACAAAAGTGAAGGTACTGGACTTGAGGAGGGCTGATTTTGCCAAAATGGGAGAGTGCCTCAGAATAGCACTAGCAAACAGGCAAGAAGGTGGGGTGGAGCAACAATGGCGAAACATCAAAACCGCCATCACAGAGGCAACAAGCCTTTGTGTGAAGCAAATAAACAAATCAAAATGAAAGAAAAAAACACTATGGTTCTCGAAAGAAGTGGCAGGCAAGGTAAGGGAGAAAAAGATAGCATTCAGGAAATATAAGGAAACACAGAAGGAGCAGGACAGAGAACTGTACCAGTTAAAGCAGAAGGAAGCAGGTAAGACAGTCAGAATAGAGAAGGCCCAAACCGAGGAAAAGATAGCCAAGTCGGTTAAGAAGGGGGATAAAACCTTTTATAGGTACATTAGTGAGCAAAGAAAGACTAAGGCAGGGATACTGAGGCTGAACAAAGAGGAATGTGGTTGGGCAGAGAGTGACAGTGAAAAAGCAGGGATACTGAACAAATACTTCTGCTCAGTATTCACAATGGAAAAGCAGGGGGAAAAACCTAATCCAGTCAATAGAAGCACTCTGGATAGGGGGGTTAATATTAGTCCTTTCACAGAAGAAAGGGTTCTGAAAGAACTCTTAAAACTGAAGGTGGATAAAGCAATGGGGTCTGATGGGATTCACCCCAGAATTCTAAAAGAACTAAGGGAAGAACTAGTAACACCACTGACTACCCTTTTTAATAAATCATGGAAGGATGGTGTGGTACCTGAGGACTGGAGGAGGGCAGATGTGATTCCCCTTCACAAAAGTGGGAGCAAGACAGAGGCAGGAAACTATAGTCCTGTCAGTTTGACTTCAGTGGTAGGGAAAATGATGGAATCACTTCTGAAGGAAAGAATTGTTGAGTACCTAGAGTCCAGTGGGGCACAGGACCCAAGGCAGCATGGATTCACAGTGGGAAGGTGATGTCAGACAAATCTAATTGATTTCTTTGACTGGTTGACCAAAGCAGTAGACCAGGGAGGGGCTGTGGACATGGCCTACCTAGACTTTAGCAAGGCATTTGACACAGTCCCGCACAAAAGATTAATAAACAAATTAGCCAGCCTAGGAGTGGGTCCCAGGGTGGTAGCCTGGGTAAAACACTGGTTGGACAACAGGACACAGCGAGTAATAATAAATGGAGTCCACAGTGAAGAAAGGAGGGTTACTAGTGGGGTACCGCAGGGTTCAGTACTGGGGCCGGTCCTTTTTAATGTCTTTATAAGTGACATTGCAGAGGGACTGGAAGGGAAAGTATGTCTCTTTGCAGATGACACAAAGATCTGCAACAGGGTTGATACGCAAGGTGGGGTGGAAAAGATGAAAAGGGACTTGGCAAGGTTGGAGGAATGGTCAAATGTATGGCAGCTTAGATTCAATGCAAAGAAGTGCAAAGTAATGCACCTGGGAAACAAAAACCCAGGGGAAGAGTACACAATGGGGGGTGAGATACTAACAACAACAAAAATGGAAAGGGACCTGGGGGTAGTCATATCAGACGACCTAAAGGTGGGCCAGCAATGTGAGAAGGCAGTAAGAAGGGTTGGGGATACTGGGATGCATAGGAGAGGCATCACCAGTAGAAAACAGGAAGTTGTTGGTCCTCTGTACAGACAGTTGGTAAGACCACATCTGGAGTACTGTGTACAGTTCTGGAGACCCGTCTCTGCAAAGACATAGACAGGGTGGAGGCTGTCCAGAGGAGGGCAACCAAAATGATGCAGGGTCTGCACCAGAAGACATATGAAGAAAGACTAAAGGAACTTAAGATGTATATCCTCGAGGAAAGGAGGGAGTGGGGGGACATGATAGAAACTTTCAAATACCTCAAGGGAATCAACAAAGTCCAAGAGGGTAGCATCTTTCAGAAAATGAGATGTGCAAGAACAAGGGGGCACAATTTGAAGATAGAGGGGAGACGGCTCAGAGGATATGTGAGGAAGTATTTCTTCACAGAGAGGGTTGTGGATACATAGAACAGCCTTTCTGAGGAGGTCGTAGCGTCAAAAACAGTGGGGGAATTGAAGAATGCATGGGACAGACATAAGGCAATTCTAGTGGGGGGTAGGAGGAAGTAGGCTGTTGGTTAACTGGGATCTGCAGCTTATCCGTTAGTTAGGTTAATGGGCAGACTAGGGCCAAGCGGTCCTTATCTGCTATCAAATTCTATGTTTCTATGTTTCTATACCTGGTTGTAAGTCTCTCTGTGGTCAGATTTCTAGATACCAGATAAGCAAATTCAAGTAGGCCCTTTTGAGGGTCCAGATACCAGATGTGAGAGATGTTGTCATAATTGACACCATAAACATAGAAAATGTCAGCAGATATGGACCGCTAGGCCAATCCAGTCTGCCCTCAGACCATACACTTGGTTTAGGTCTCTGACCCTATCTGGTCATTGGCCTCCCCTCTCTCTGCCCCACCTCCAAGGTTCCCTCATGTCTGTCCCAGGCATGCTTGAATCCCTTCACAGTGCTCACCCTCACCACCTCTTGTGGCATTCCATGTGTCCACCACACTCTCCATGAAGAAAAACTTTCTCACATTCCCTCTCAGCCTGCCACCTTTCAATTTCATATTGTGCCCCCTCATTCTTGTTCTCCTATAATGGAAGATGTCTTTCCCTGCACCTTGTTAAAGCCCTTAAGGTACTTGAATGTTTCCATCATGTCCCCCTTCTCCCCCCTCTCCTCGAGCAAGTACATATTGAGGTCCTTTAATCTCTTCTCATAAGATTTGTGGTGTAAGCCCCTTGCCATCTTAGTCAGCCTTCTCTGGACCGCCTTCACCCTGCCAATGTCCTTGCGAAGGTGTGGCCTCCAGAACTGCACACAGTAGTCCAGGTGAGGCCTGACCAGTGCTCAGAAGTTCTTGAATTACATCCTGTCCAGACTTCAATGGCAGTTTTTGTCTTCTCTCCCAAAAATGTTCTTCACTCTCTCCAGCTCATTTGGGCTGAATCCACAGGATCAATAAACAGGAAAGAAAAATTGCCCAATCTGAGCGCGGTGAATATTTTCAGGTTAGGAATCAAGCCCTAAAATCCCTAGGCAAAGTTGGCATACCTTTAGGTTATTAAATACTAGCATTTCAGCACCCTTCGGTGCAGCACACTTTCACTGGCTACAAGGGCTTTTTATTCAGTTGCAGCACACTGCTCCATTAGACCTCTGTCTCAAATCACCACATGGTTTGCTCACAGGAAGAATGCCAAAGTAAGCTCCACCCTTAGCAGCGGTTCTGACCCCAGTCTCTATTTCATTAACTTCGCATAAAAATAATTAGCCAATTTTGCTAGGTCAAGGCAGTCCAGTGAAAATTCACAAAATACCACTCGAAAGTCACTTCGATGAGCCACATGGAACAGGACCGCAGGCTTAAATGGATACCTAGATTCAGCCAGTATCAATCCTTGCAGCCAGCATACTTATGAAAACTCTATCTGCAAAATCCAGTTTGTGCTTCGGGGAAGCTTTGTGCAAACTAGACCACAAGTTAAGGTAAAGCTCTCTATGAGCTCTTTACAAGCATCATTGTCAGCAAGTGCTCAAACTCACTCTAATGGTACAAGAGTACAGAGTAAGCAAGAATGAGCAAGGTTAAGCTGCTGTATCAGTTTGGGCTCCAAAAATGCAAAACTGCTGGGTCCAACTTGAACTCTGCACTTACCACACCATAAATGCTTTTGCTCCACATGCAGTCTGGACTCCAGGCATAAACCTGCCTACTTGCAAAAAAGGTCTCACTAAACGTACTTCCTCAAGGAGTTCTGAGCCCTCTATCACCACCTATACATGCCATACACACCAGGAGCTCAACTACACAAGTATTCCATGTGCCCAGGTGCCACACAACTATGGCCCAGCTATCCTTTGCTCACCGGGCCCCTCTGTGGACAAATGGTCTACCACCTGACATAGCTAGAGCCACAACCCTTGGTTCCTTTAAGTGCAAACTCCATCAGCACCTCATCGACAATAGTACCTGTGGGTGCCCCTGTTAGTCTGCACCCACAGCTTTAGTCTGCCTCAGCACTTCCAACTCCTGATCCGCCAAGTTAAGTCTTTGCCCAAGCACTTGCCTCCCTAGCCCTTTTGCCCTAGCACTTGCCTCCCACTCCCTGCACCTTGGCTCTTTTCTTTCCCTCTGCCCTTCCTATCCCAGCTCCCACTGCCCCTTTCTACTTTGCCCTAACAGTCTGCCTCTGCCTCTCTCTCTTCCTCAGGATGCTGGCATACCATGTACTCTGCCTTAGCACAATTTGTGTAACTGTTTGTCATTGCAACCCATGTACTGTTGAAATTTGTTTTGTACTCTGTATGTATACTTTACTGTAACTATATTGTGTCTTCTTCTGTTAATGCATCTGACGTGGAACCTCTTGTTGAGCATCTGCTCACAGGTGTTATCCAAGTTTTCAATAAATAAAATAGAAATATTTGCCTACACTCTAGTCCTTAGCACTCTTGGCACATAGTCAAGACAAAAATTAAAAGCCCTTTTACCATGAGCTCAACTAACAATAGCAAGGGCTCAAAATGAAAACTTTAAAGCAGCAAAACCATTAAACAGCATTTGGAGCAGAACAGCAGAGCAGAGCAGCAACAAGGCCATCTGCTGTAAGTAGTGATATTTTACTGGATAGGCAGTGGGGCTGTGGAGATGAGAAATTATGTCACAAGGGATACTTAAGAAAATCATGAAAGGTGCTGTTATACCTTCAAGAGTGTTTCAGACAGCCATGGTTTTATGTGATAAGGGCGACTCAAAAAGAGCGCCAACAAAAAAAAGCGAAGTGCACATTGCGAAAATCCAAAATGGTGATGAGCACTACGGTGACCACCACAAACAGCAACGGGTGCTTACTTTCCATGTGGGGGCAATATAAACTAGCTTTTTATGCCTGGGGCTAAGCCACGTACGCCCCCCGTTTGTGGGGGACTTTGCCCCCCACATCCCCCATGATAAATATTATCAACTCTGGGGGGGGGAGATGAAAATGGAGGATGGGTAAAACTCAGGAGGGGGCTACTCTGGGGGGGGGACAAAGCTGTGAGGGCAAGGGAACAGCAGTAAGTAAACAAGCATTTGTCAATGCCGAATGTTGTCTCGCTGGCATTGGCATTGGTAGTGCAGGAGTTAGAGATGCATAATAGGAATGGCAGTGAAGTATGGAACTGACGCCAACCCCACCCCCACCTTGCAGTGATTGAGAGGCGCTGGGGTGTGCCTTTGGGGCATCAGCTATAACGCTCATGCCATTTTACCTCACCCTACCCTGTACAATGACAAGTGTCATAGTGTGCTTTGGGGTCTTTGGGCCTTATACTTACCCCATTCCATAAGGAATTACAATGAGACAGGTGCAGTATAGGAGAATGGGCCTCACCCTACCCTGTAGACACTGACAAGTGTCATGGTGTGCTTTGGGGTCTTTGGGCCTTATGCTTACCCCATTCCATAAGAAAATACGCTGAGACAGGTGCAATATAGGAGAACAGGGTGAACTTTAGGGCCGAACACTCCAAGGCAAACCTCGATGCCTGTCACTAGCTGCAGGGTGGGGGTGGCAGTGGAATGGCGTGAGCATTACAGCCAATGATCCCAAGTCACACCCCTGATGCCTGGCAGTCTCTACAGGGTGGGGTGTTACAGTTGGAAACCCTAACATTGCAGGCGTTTGTTGGTATTTTCACTCCAAATTTTCAACATAGGCTTTATTGTGACCCCACCTCATGAAGAGTGGCACAATCAGTTTATTAGCTGAAAGATGGTTTTGCACAGCGGCTATGCCATTTGGCGACACAGGGACGAAAACACATTTTGGGCAGAATGTGGAAAATGACAACTGTATTGTTTATGAGGAGGCATAAAAAAATGGCAACGTTAAAAATCTGGAGTGAAAATATGAAAAATTGGTGAAGTCATGAGCATGCATAGAAACTGCGCAACACACGTCCGTAACCCAATTATTTTTGGAATTTTTTTAGCCACATTTTCAACATGGGCATTTTGGGACCTCCCCTCATGAACAGTGGAGCTGTGATTTTGATAATCTGTCCCAAAAGTTCATTTCCCAAAGCAACCATGCCATTGTGCTCCACAGGTGCAGAAACACATTTTGGATAGGCTGTGAAAAATGCAGCTGTATTGTTCATAAGGAGGTGTGAAAAAATGCCAGTGTTGAAAATCTGGCATGGAAATATTGCAAATTTGTGAAGTTACAAGGGTGCATGGAAACTGTGCAACACACGCTTGTAACACAATCATTTTATGGACTTTCATTACATAGGCATTTTAGGACTTCTGCTCATGAACAGTGTCACCGTCATTTTCTCAAACTGTCCCGAAAACTGATTTGACACAATGACCATGCTATTCTGCGCCAGATGTGCGAAAACACATTTCAGCCAGGATATGTAAAATGACAGCTGTACTGATCATAAGGAGGTGTGGAAAATGCCAATTTTGAAAATGTGGAGTGAAAATATTACAAATTCAATTCACAGTGTGCGTGAAACAATGCTTAACTTGCGCTAAATAAAACAGCTATTTTTGGATTTTTTCACCAAATTTGCAACATAGGCTTTTTGAGAGCCCCTCATGAACAGTGGCACTATCGTTCAGTTACTCGTCCCAAAGGTGATTCCGCCAGTGACCACAAAATCACCTTTCAGGACCGAATAACACCATGACAGTGACTGAATTCATGAGGAGGGGCCCCAATAACCCCATGTTGAAAATGTGCAAAAATTCCAAAAAATGCCCAAGATATGCACCAAAGTTGAAAAAACCCTATTTATGCCATTATACAGCTTACTGGCATTTCTTCAGTTCGCGGCCAGCTTTGGGCTGGCAGTATAGCCTAGAGGTTTGAGGAATGAGGTGTGAATGACTTTGATACATCTAGCAGACCAGACCTGAGTTTGATTCTCACAACCTCCACTTGCATACTGTGTGACTCTGAGCAAGTCACTTAACCGTCCAGTGCTCCCAGGTTGCCTCTGAAAACAGGCACTTGTGCCTAGTGGGCCTACCAGTTACCAAAGACAAAAAAGATCATTGCACCAGACTCCGGAGGTAAGTGTGGGGTGAGAGGGTGTAGGGAGGCAGGGTGCACAGAGGGTGGGTGCGGCTTGGGCAGGGAGCGGACAGACCGAGACCTGCTTTTTACAGGTTAAAAAAAAAAAAGAACATAGCGACTTTTTTTTTTTTTTTTACAGGCATTTGGCATGCTGGGGTGGGCTCCCAGTGTGCCACCTGAGTGTTTGGGGGGCTAGCCGATGGGGGATTGGGCACCCCCATCGGCACACACTGAAGGGGGGCAAGAGCCGAGGGGAATTGGGCACCCCCCTCTTGGCACATAACAAATGGGGGGGTGCGTTATGCTGATGGAGAGTAGGCTCCCCCATTGGCACATAAACTGGGTCAGGGCATGCCAAGATGGGGATAGGGGGATTGGGCACCCCCGAAGTCGGCATTGTGGCAGGCAGTGTGCCCCCATGTTTACTCTAATGTTTCACCAGGGAAGACACTTCGGGAGGTGCTGCTGCATATGACGAGCTTTACTCTCATTGCAGAGGACCTTTCCTTAGATGTGCTCACCACATTATGTATTCCTGGTGTGGCGCTAGCATGCTGGCTTATTGTGGAATGAAGGACGCACCTACTGAAGCGTGCCCTGCATTTGCCCAACAGTGACAGCGCCTCCAAATCTGCTATTAATGCAATATGTTGGCTGGTGCACAAGTGCCAGCCAGCATAAAAAATATATATATTAACCCCCCCCCCCAAAAAAAAATAAATCCACCACAGCCAGACCCAAACCCAGGTCCACCAGATACAGAGGTGGTGACTGAAGCCACTACACCAAACAGCCAGCTAGGAACTTCTTGGCTGAACATAGCCCCATAACCTGATGTAGCTGGTGTAGCACACTGCTGCACTCGCTATATACTGATCCTTACTATTCTTCAACATTCGCTATTCCTACCGGTGGTCAAACTTGAGTTACTCAATTTAACTTGGCCATATTATGTGATATTATAGACGCTGTGGTAGCTAATCCAGATGTCATACAGTATAAGATCATTCCCTTACAGGACAGGTATGGAATGGAAGGGAAGACCTGGCACATAATGCTGCTTTTGTTACTGCATGACTAATTTCTTCTAGAATGGTTAAAACTATGGCGCAAGAAAGTATGCCAGAATGGATGGTTGCCAGCAACAATCACTTAGAGGAAGACTGAAGTTTATAAAAATGTTACATTTGATTGCAAAAAGACATGGCAACTTGAAGCTTCAACGAATATTCGGAATCCATACGTACAAAGAATTCCTCCTCTATCTGCTTCAGCCATTCTTCAGTTAACTTGTTTGAGGTGTGAAGAATGTGTCCCCTTAAAGGAAAACATTCATGTACAGTGGCTTACATAGTTAAATGTCCATGGAAAGCTCTTTCAAATGTAGTATTGGGCTCCCCTCTATCGCTGGAAGCACTCCAAAGATATAGATGACAGAATCTGTTCAATATTAATACTACAATGCAGCCATATGTAGAACACCGTGATGTCATTGAGGAACAAGTTGTACTTGACTTAATGTAATTAGGAAAATCTTGTTCCTCAATGATAAACACAATGCTTTGAGTCAACAAGGGGTGATGGCTGGAGGGGGAGGAGGCCACATCAATGCACAAGGGGATCAGGAGGCATTGGGGAAGGGGTGGTCATCATCTGGTCTGCCCAGCCGGGTGCAGCTTTCCCTGTTCTATGTCCCTTTCTTCTTTCTCCAGGCCCAGGCATGGCAGTGTGCACCACTTCAGCATCCTGGGAGATGGGGGGTGGGCAGAGCAAGTCGGTACATGCTCACCCATGCCAGCCACAACTTTTATTCCACTTCCAGCTGCTGCTCTCTGAGCAGTGCTCCTCTGTTCCCTTGCCTGGAAGGGGTGTATCCATGCAGATGATCCTTCTCCCTTCCATGCCATCCTCTACTTCTGATACCCTGGGCTCGGAGTGTGAGTATGGGCCGAGCGCATGCCAAATGGCTGCCCCACAGCTTGACTCTACAAAGCCAGTTTACCTTCTCTTTATTTGTGTTCAGATGAGAGGGATTTATTTATTGATATAGAATTTTGCGCTACTCAATAACCACATTTCAAACTCCCTAGTTTTTCCAGTGGATCCGAGGGTTGGGGAAGACAGTTACAGCAGCAGCAGATGAATCAATAAGTGACAGATGGACAATATAAATGCAAAATGACATACACAGAAAACACATCAAATGACACAGGATAAGATGTACTCTGTAAAAATGCAGCAGAAGCAGTTTGTCTAGACTGATAAAAGCATGGGCTGCGGCACTAGCAACTAGCACACTGACATATGTACAAAATGCTACAAGGTCACGAAGGTCTAGAAAAACACAAAGGATATCTTAAAATATATTTTAACTGGTTCTCGGTAGCCTTTCTTTGACTAAACTAGATTCTGGAGGCATTTGCTGCATCAGGTGACTAGACCTTTACCAAACCATATTAAATAATTGAGAACAGTACTTTTTTTTTTTTTTTTGCTCCCCCAGCTCTGGGCCGGCCTCTCCTTCAGGCCCTCCTATGCCCTCCATGCTGCACTGCCCTGGTACAGCCACCTCTTCACCCTATATTGCAGCCCCTCAGGTAACCCCGGACGTAACCCGTCACCGGGTGGGTTCCCCTCCTCCGAGAGGGAAGGCATCGGGAGGGTGGCCAGCGCCATACTTGCCCCGGGTGCTGCAAGGGTAGTTCGTGCACTGCCCAGGGTCTTGCGGCAGCGAGAGCTGGTGACCGTCATCCGTTCAGCCTCGGGGCTCTTTCCCATTTGCTGCCCAGGGATGTGGCATGCCACTAACGTCAGGCTTATGCCAACGTTCACCATGCCCCGTTGAATTGTGGGACCCAGCGTACTGCTGAGTCCCCGGCCTCCGCCAGGGGTCAGCAATCGCCAGGTCGCATCTCCAATCTCCCCCCAAGAGAAGATGAGCAGTCGTCAGATACTTCAGCCTTCTCTCCCCGGCTGGCCCTCCAGCACCCGAGTCCGCTCCCGAACCCGGGTCGCTGGCATCACAAGCAGAAATCCAACCGCAGCACTGACAGGCCAGCAGAACAGTGCTTTTAGTTGCTTTGGATCTTTCACACTCATACAGAATAGATTTTTTGTCAACGTGGCTCAGTTGGTAGCACACCCGCCTCTGGACCAGCAGGTTGTGGGTTCTCATTCCACACTGGGATTGGACTTGCACCTAAAAGTTGCTGGCATCCGAGTGCAGTATTGAGGGGTGCTGTACTGCTAGGGTGTGCCGTTCTTCGGATGAGATGTTAAACTGAGGTCCCTTCTGCCCATCCTGGTGTTGTCCTGGTGGGTGTCCAGGTGGAAGTAAAAGAGCCCAGGCCAACATTCCCCTTCCCATAAACCGGTTCATGCAATTATCTAGGCTATGTGTGGGTGATGATGTGCGATATGGCCGCAACTACACATTCAGTCACTTCACTACCAGTCTAGCATTGTTTGTAAAGTGCTTTGGGATACATTGTGTATGAAAAAGTGCTATATAAATGCTGATTCTTCTTCTAATTTACGGTTCTCGTAGTAAGGAATTCTGTTTTCAAGATTTGAAATTTTGGGACAGTACCAGTAATTGATTGCCTAATTTTTAGATTTTGCTGGGATTCTGCTGTGAAACTGTTAGCATATGTGTAAACATTCAGAATAAAGGAAGATTATACATACTGTCCCAGATATTCAGACTGGGCACAACTGGGCTGCGCCAGAGTACGGACCAGGCGATATTCAACGGTGCTGCGCCATGGCTCAGCACCGTTGAATATGGCACAGAGGGTGCACACACTGCACATGATGCAGTGGCACTGAGCCAGCACACGACCAGGAGCAGGGGGATGCACCAGCGCAAGTGCAGTTTCGCTAGGTGCATCACCCACACTATTCAGCATGGGGGGGCATGTAAATGAGGCCATTATGCCATCAAGGTGCAAATGGAGCCATTTGCATGTCATTATGGCCCCATTTGCATGTGATGTGCTGATCCCCAGTGCCTGGCTGCAGCCATCGGGGATCGACACCCTGCTGTGCCAGTGATGTCCCCCCCATGCCCGTATGCCCGATCGTGGGCATTCATAAAAGCAGAACCCTGGTGGTCCAGTGGTACTCTCCCCATCGCCCAATTGTGGGTAGGTTTAAATTCATAACCCTGGAGGTCCAGTGGTAATCCCCCCATCTGCCGATCATGGGCAGTTGTAGATACAGATCCCTGGTAGTCCAGTGGTGATGTCCCCATCGCCCAATCACAGGCAATTGTAAAATCACATCCCTGGTGGTCCAGTGGGCGCCCTTTCCACCCGATCGCGGGCACATGTACACAACCTGATCCCTGGTGGTCCAGTGGTACCCCCCTCCCCACCCACAGAGGTCCCCTACCACCCAGCACCCGTCTCTGTCATTGGCGGGTGGCAGCACCCCACCCGCATGCCGTCCGGCCACCCACCAAATGACAGCATACAGTATGATCTGTACACCTATTGGTCCACTGTGTGGACCAATGGGCATGCAGACCATACTGTACTACACGCGTTCATTCACATATTGGGTCTGTGTAGTACAGTATGGTCTGCACACCCATGGTCCACACAATGGACCAATAGGCATACAGATCTATTTCCTGTATGCGTCATTTGGCGGGCAACTGGGCAGCATGCGGGTGGGGTGCTGCCACCTGCCAATGACGGGGGGGGTGCTGGGTGGTGGGGACCCTCTGTGAATGGGTGGGTGGGGAGGGGTACCACTGACCACCAGGGATCAGTCATTCACATGTGCCCGTGATTGGGTGAAAAGGGAATACCACTGGACCACCAGGGCTGTGACTTTACAACTGTCCACAGTCAGATGATGGAGGGATAACCACTGGACCACCAGGGTTATGAGTATAAACCTGCCTGTGATCGGGCGATGGGGGGATCACCACTGGACCACCAGGGCTGCAATTTTAAACCTGCCCACAATCGGGCAATGTGGGGGATCACCACTGGACCTCCAGGGTTATGATTTTACACCTGTCTGCAATCAGGCGATGGAGCATGGGGGCACAGTGCTCCCAGGGCAGGGTGCTTGTGGTTTACCTGCTGGCTGGGTGGCCACCCACAGCCAGCGGCTGTTGTGTTGCACCATGCACTACAGCTGCCCGCCTGTGAGTGGCTGGCATTTGAGCCATTTTTTTTTTTTAGCTCAACTTTGTGCACCAGTGTGCAGTGCATGTAGGGACTGTGCCAGCATGCGCTGCATCCTGGGCTGAATATCGGGATGTGCCGCATGCATGGGCATGTCCCTGCATCTCACTGTATGTATGACCAATGCACTCTTGGGAGCATCGGGTTGTAGCCGCGAGCCTGCCCGCTTGAATATCGCTACTAGTGCATTGGGGTGGCACAA
Organism: Neoceratodus forsteri; assembly: GCA_016271365.2. Taxonomy (NCBI): domain Eukaryota; kingdom Metazoa; phylum Chordata; order Ceratodontiformes; family Ceratodontidae; genus Neoceratodus; species Neoceratodus forsteri. Next base: position 556,655,397 of record CM028138.1, read on the forward strand.
CCCCTTTGAATATCCAGGCCACAGTAAATTAGTGAAGTCAAAACAAAAATAGTGCAGGATGGATTTATTAAAAAATACAAGTTCTGTAGATTTATAGATCTGGTAAACGTATGCCACATTCTATGAAATGTCTTGATTTTACCAGTACGAAGGAAATCCAGGCTCTGCAATTTTACCAGATTTTCTGATAAAAAAAACATAAATCAATCACCTTGATTATTCTTGAAGACAGAAAGCATGCTTTTTGTTGCTTTCATACTCCACCTGATCATATTATTTACAATGTGATAGATGGAAGGTGTTTTTCCTTTCCTCTCACGTTTCAATGTAGGTTAAAACCAAATAAAAAAAGAGATATTTACCTTGGAGAACGGCGCTGTGTGGGGACATGATTTCAGTCTTTTGCATACTTAAAAGGACACTGTCAACCCCTTTAGGGTTCAAAGTGTCCCTAGTTTAAAAACACATTTTATGATTGCTCACGTTCTGTACAGACTCCTGATGTAGCTGGTAGTTTGATTTTGATTCTTTTTTCTTTCTAAAAGTGAAAATCAGACTGTCTACCATACTGGTGTTACCACACAAAAACATATTTGTTCACAGCCCTTGATCAGCTCCCACTGCATCTTTCCTGGATTTGGGAACACCCCCATCACAGTCTTGCCAATCACGATGCAGTGGGAGAAGAGAAGGCTGTTGCATCATGAGCTGCTGCTCTGTTTGGGGGTGTTCTTAATGTTCCTGAAGAATGCAAAAAGAGTAGATCAAGGATCTGAAACAAAACAACGCCAGGTATGATAACACCATTAGCATGCATTTGAGTTCTACCAAGAAAGGAAGCAAATAAAACATCCAGCAACATCAAGGAACAAGGCTGCTCCAGGCATATTCAAGTACACACCCTGTGCGCCTTAAATCTGTCAAGCGTAAGTTGCAATTAAGGGCTAGCATGCCAAGCAGCAGACAGCTGGGCGGCAAACTGTGTAAACAAACGCCCTTTGTGTATCATTTTTAATGGTTTGGGGGCAGTCCTGTCAATGAACTTTAGAGAAGGCAGGCCATCATACAATGTGGGTTTTCAGCAAGAAATAATATGTTGAAAAAAGGTTTGATAGTGCCTCTTTAAGGGTGCTGAAAAGACTTAGCACAGATGTTTGATCTGGTGTTCTCCAACAGGATTCAGGGACACAGTCCGAAACTCAGAGGTGGTGTATTCACGGAAAACATTATGAAGAACTTTTTCCCAGAGGGTGGTGTACCTGTGGAACCACGACAGTCTACCAATGACACGAAGACAGAGCAGGCCTTCAAGATCAGCCTGGCCAAATTTCCACTCACCAAAGGAATCACAGACTAGAGTATGTAGGAAATTCTTATAAATTAGTACGTCTAAGCATCATACCTATTTGTCTCAACTTATGAAGTGTGTGTGTGTGTGGGGGGGGGAAGGGGAGGCAACATGATCGACTTAGTAACTCTTCTACTTGAAATAGCTATGTTGGTATCCGGGCTCCTAGCTTTCTATGCCACATAAGCACTGATTTCTGTGCCACATAAGCTCTGATTTCTGTGGTAGGGCTCTTAGACTTCTGTGGCAGCATTTGCTGATTCCTGTAGCATGAGTTATTCATGTCTGTGACAGAATGCAGTCCTGCCATTGGCTAGAACGTGATGTGATGTCATCAATGACATAACATGCTGAGTATCAAGGAGGTGCTTTAGGATAAACAAGGAGGGGGAAGAGCCAATCACTAAGGAAAGGCTTAGATTTGAAATTCATTATGGGCAATGAATTCAGGGGCATTACATGTATTCTTTGTCACGATGCGAGAGCTGCAGGAATTTCCACAGCAGTGAAATCCCACAATTCCAGGAGCCTTGGTTAGTATTAAGTCATGCGACTCAAATGCTACCTTTTATTGGTGCAATTGGGTGAATCATTCACCACAGCATTGCCTCTTCTTGTTCTGCCACCAGATTGGACACGTGGTCTGAGCCTGTGAACAGAAGAAGTCACGCCCATCTTCCATTGATCAACCCATACAAGCTGGTCCTTTGAGAAACTTATAAACAGCAAGACCAACAGGCCATGGACCAGCAGTTCTATGCACCAAATGATGCCTGCTTGCAGTTCTACACAGCCAAAAGGGGATCGTATAGCACAGAATATGCCTGCACTCAACTGGGACCAGTTTCAGTTAGTATTTGAGACCATATTATGTGATGGCAAAAATGCAGCCAAGTCAATTATTTCTGAACACTTATACGAATGAATAAAAGTGCAGCTACTGCCAATAAACTGTGAGTTGACAACAGTGATTTAGAACAGCAACTGTTGGGATACATGTTTATTTCAGTTAAATGTAATTTTCAGGTTGTATATGTAGAGCTGCTAATTACAAAAGGGAGTGAATGCACCATTTAGGCGTTTTTCTGCTGCCACATTCTATGTTTCTATGTTAGTAAAAAACATGTATATTGATACAATGTTTAACTTTCCAAAGGTAGTATCAGTATATATTGTTTTGCTATTGATAATGTGAAATGTAGGCTATGTCCCTATAGCATCACGTAAATTATTATATTAATGTAGTGATTAACCAGTGAGGCATGAAAAGGTGTATGTTATGGTGGGATATTAGCCCGCCTTGGGTGGGTTGAGGCACAAGGTGTAGCCGAGTGTTTCCACCACCTGACAAGGGCCATTAGCCCACCATGACACACTCCCTGGAGTACCTTATTGTGTTTATGGAATAGGTTCTTTTTAGTAAACTGGATGCAGTTTTTTAACATATTTTTGTTGAGCTACTTTCAGCCTTGCTGTTGTGCTAACAGCCCAGCTGAAAGTTCCCCTTGGCCAGTCAGAAGCCAGCATTCTTTCTACCCATTTCATAATTTTATGTAGCAATATTAAAAAATGAGATATTTTTACATTTGTTGTGAGTTTCTTTGAAGTTTGGTATTACTGCACCTTATTTTATTAGTAACTGTTCAGTCTGAAATGTAGGTGCTGCAACCTATGGGTGAGGGGTGGCTACAACAACACCCCCCCACTTTTGCCCAAGAGCATTCAGAGTACCCCTTTAATACATGCAAGGTTAGAAGGAAAGCATTCATGGTCTCTTGTGCTATCATTATAGCTCTCCCCCCACTTTTCCCCATGTTCTGACACTCCTGGTTTGAAACCACATATTTATTCATCTTATGCCCATGATCATGTTGCAAACATTTCACTCTACCCTCTAGCAACCCCTACTTTTACTTGTGAATGCATCAAAAGATAAGAAGTGCTTTGAATGTGAATTTGTGATGACTTAACCAAACAAGAGGTTATAATAAGGTGCAAAACTGTAATCCAAGCCTGATCATAGCATTTAGAAAATTTTAAACTTTTTTTGGTGGCAATAAATTGCAAAACGATGCTTGCGTTTTAAAACCCATATAACATACAGATGCTAGTGAAAGGGAAATATGCTATAACAAGTCCCAGAGCAACGCTCTACATAGTTAGTGTCATACAACTCATTAACACCCCCTGCACATTGCGTAACACCTCTTTGAACGTGGCCACTTAATATGGAGCAACGTCACCATCAGCAGTGAGCCTCGATCCTCTGAGAAGAGAATGTGATGAGAGCAGTGACTCTATAAATAATCTGGGCTCCCAGGTGGTAAATGCATCTGCTACATCCAGCTATCCCAGGCTGACAAATCGATGTGCTAGGAATGCTAGCCTTACATCTCAGCACTATTCAGTGATCAAATTAAAAACTCCCATTCAACTTAAAGGGAGAGTCCAATGCCTGTGAACATTTTTAAAACACAATTTACAGACACAATTCAGATTTAATTTCAAGTATTTTCTCAGTTTATCTCCATTCATGATTCTTTACTACTGAGGATGACTGCAGGAAAAATGGATCTCCTGTGCCTCAGATTTCAGCTTCTCTTGTGCTTTTACCTCCACTGACATCATAATTCTGTTGATGACATCGTAATCATTTCCATAAAACAGAAGGTTATGACCCAACAAGGTATGATGTCAGTAGATGGAAATGCAAATAATGATGACGTCTGAAGGACAGAAATTCTGCTTTCATGCAAATGTCCCCTTTAAAGCATGAGGGGAGACAAATGCAAAACATTAATAAAATACAAGCTGGAACCGTTCTCCTACTGGCATGGGACTCCCAGTTTATAGACCTGGGGCTGGTTTTCAGTCATTCTGGGACCAAGTCCTGCTCTGCAGCCACTGCTGCATTACAAAATCTCCACACCCGTGGAGATTCCTATCTTCAACCCGTGCTCTGCATGGGTGGCAAGGCACAACTGCAGATGTTAACTGCTGTGCCACAAAACAGCCACAAGCTGTTGTAACTCATGGAACCAGTCATAAACTGGCTCTAGCTTTGAAAATACAGCACCAGCAGGAAAAACTACTGCTCTGCAAGTGAAGCCCCACTTGTGGCAGTTTTACCTTACACCTGCTTCGATTTCTGGGGGTTGAAAATCCTACCCCTGCTTTGCAGTTCATTTTAAAATGGAGCCTACCTTGCAAATCAAATCAGTGATAGATAGAGGAAGCAGGAAGTGGTATCACTTCCTGATAGGCTGTCTATCATTGCTTTTGTGTGTGTTCCACACCTCATTTTAAAATGATCTGCGAATGGCTGGGCTGGATTCTCATAGATGGAAAAATTGCACGTTTCATAAAAAAGTTGCACAATGAAGGATATCCTCACACAACTGCAGTTTTCCTTGTACTAGCTAATTGCACCCTGGGACTTACCCCCTTGACCATGCCAGGCCCTTTGAAAATTGGCCATGAGGTCTATTAAATGTTGTGCATTAGTTACAACAGGTGCCTTTGTTATGGGACATTGTGGTGAGCGTTGTCTCTGGCCAGGGCATAGAGCTGTGTCTATGAGTGGCACATGAGTACTGAGTGAAGGCTAGCAGTGGCTACTAGTCAGTGGGTCAGCAAACACTCAGCTAGAAGCTCAGTCCCTCTCTGCCAGTCAAAAGAAGTTTAAAGTCTGATCATCACACAGTGTTTTTTTGTTATATTTTTTCTCTACTCTGATTCTAAGAGTTTGACTTTCCACCAACACTACTGGACCAACTATCTGACTATGGAGTCACCTCTGATTACTTTTCCCCCCACTGTACTCCCTCACCTGCAGCCCTGGTATCACCTTACAGCACCATGGTTGGCAAGTCCCTCTTACCTTGTGAGCTATTATGCAGGGGCATTTCTGGGGTCTGAAATGATTAGGGTCTTGACCCCCCACATCTCTTGCCTAGTGGAAAACAAACAACTAAGGTGGGGTCAGTTTTAGGAATCTTTTATTTGGGGCAAATGTATAAAGATACGGGGATCCAACCCCTAATGCCCACTCCAAGTAACACCCCTGCTATTATGGTGTCCTTGGGAGCCAAACCAGAACAGGAGTAGAGTGAGGATCTGTGATGGTTGTGAGAAGCCAGTACAGCTTCATCTGCCTCCTGGACACCTGTTTTACACTTTTTCACCCTCCCTGAGCATGCAGATTCATGACTATACTGGCTGATGTCATGCAAGGATACACTGGCATCCATGCATTCTCCCTATCCCAAGTATGCCTAATATTGTAGCAGCACCAACATCTGTGGTCATTTAAGCGGCAGTATTGCAGTGGGAGGCACGATCCCATTTTCAGTGACAGGAAGAACTAATAGTTTTGAGCACCAGGAAAAATTGCTATGGTGCTAAACAAAGTCAGTACAGCACAGCGAAGTCAGAAAAGCACCCGTAGTCAGTGAGAAACAAAAACAGTTTGGATAAGAAACAATACCATTTATTCACTCAGCGATAGTGCAGTGTACATCCACACAAACCTGATCAGCACAATGCTGCCAAATGCCGAAAAAAGACTTAATGGTTACCACTGCAAACTGCTAACATTTCACTCAGCGTTAGCCAAGCTTCCTCAGAGCTATCAGATGAAACTTTGAAAGAAACATAATTTTAGATAATATTCCATTTATATTGAATAATCTTTTGTATTTACTTACCCCATCTTCTTTTGAACTATAAATAAATCTGTCATAAGCCCACTCAGCAGGTCAGACCCTCTACTCCCAAACTGCCAACCTCCAAGCACGGTCTTGTGAACAGTTTAACAGAACTAGGTAACCCTGTTGTCTGTTTTGTGAGTTCGGATCAACCTTTGGTCTCAAGTTTTGGAGGGATTCAAACTGTGAACCTCATGTTAGCATACCCAATGCACAGGCTCAGATATATTTGTCTTCGAGGGGCCAGATATCTTTGCCTACAGTCACCTAACCAGGTATACAGAGATGAACCCTTAAAAACTTTAATAAAGACCTCAGATTTAAAACGCTTCTCTTTCCAGTTTGGTATCACCATTCAAGCTTATGCCTAGTGTCAGCTATAACCATATATACTTTTCTTACAAATGAAAGAATTTCAAAGACAGACCAAGTGTGCTCTAAAAACAGTTTTACTAAAATAGATACAAATATGTAAAACATACAACACAGAACTATTTTATCACAAGACATACAAATCTTATAAAAGAACAAGGTTTTAAACAGTGCAATTCCTACTACAGTAATTCGATTTGTCTTTCTATTTAAATACCTGCTTAAAGTGCTCCAAAGATGTTTCTTTGTCAGAGTCTAGATAGAAGTGTCTCTGAGGGAAAACAGAATAATCTATAAAAAGCTGGTTTTCCCCACGTATTTGCATGAGGTCACCTAGCTCCTCATTATCAGAATGTATAAAAAATATATATCTATATAAAAACAGGATGTTTTTCCAAGTATTAAATTCTGCAATCCTCAGCATGACACATGTCCTTCAAATGACATGTCTTTGATCTCATGATAAGCTTCCAGGACATGAAAGCATCTTTATGATTTAGCACCAGTTTACTAAACCTGGTTTCCTCCTCTTGAAACGTCATAAAAGGGATGATGAGTTCCCTTTTTGCAGCTAAAGCTATAGTTAACTTAGAAAAGTCTGTAATTATATTCTGGCCTGCCATGTAACACCTTGTTTCTAAAACCTGTGTGTGTGTGTGATCTCACATGCTGTTTCAGTATTTTCTCATGGCTTTCATCTTTCAGCTGAAACCTGGGGGGGGGGCGAGGTCACTCCAAGAGTACCAGATTTCTCAGCATCTCTCATGACAGACAGTCCATAACCCATTTTTATTTTACAAAAAAATGATACAGTGATCAGAACCAGCTGTCTAAGCATCACAAAATCAACATGAAAACAAGATTACTGTCCATTAAGCTTCAGGCCCCGTTTTTAAAGCACCAGTGCAGTGCTAACAGGGCAGGGGTTGAGACGCGCTAATGGAATATAGCATGGCTGACATCCTGTTAGGGCAGTTGCTGCTACATTTAAAGATACACTTAACATATCACTAATTGGTAAATACACCACTGCACCCTTGTACATGAAAAACCTGTTGCATACAGCCCGAGCCTCCTGACCGCGAGTGCTGCCCCTGCGGCACGGCCTCACTGCAGCTGCCGCATGCCTCATTTCCACACTGCAAGCCAAACCTCAGGTATGACCCGAGCCCTGGGACACTTTCAAATTCTTAGCACTTTCATTCAGCAGCTTTCTGAGTGGTCTCTTCTCATGAGTGCTCTTCCTGATTGACCGCCTGAGCCTGATCCTCTTGACTGGGAGCATTGCCCCTGCGGCGTGGCTTCCCTGAAGCTGCTGTCTGCCTTGCCTCCATGCCACAAGCCAACCCTCAGCCTGAGCCCCCTGACTGGGAGCACTGCCCCTGCAGCTGCCGCCTGCCTCACCTCCATGCTGCAAGTCAACCCTCAGCCTGAGCCCTCAGACCGGAAGCGCTGCCCCTGTGGCGTGGCTTCCCTGCAGCTGCCACCCGCCTCAGCTCCACACCACAAGCCAATCCTCGGGTATGACCCGTGCCCTGGGACACTTTCAAATTCTCGACACTCTTCTTCAGCAGCTTTCTGATTGGTCTCTTCTCATGAGTGCTCCTCCTGATTGACCTCCTGAGCCTGATCCTCCTGACCGGGAGCATTGCCCCAGCGGTGTGGCTTCCCTGCAGCTGCTGTCTGCCTCGCCTCCATGCCACAAGCCAACCGTCAGCCTGAGCCCCCTGACTGGGAGCACTGCCCCTGCAGCTGCCGCCTGCTTCATCTCCATGCTGCAAGTCAACCCTCAGCCTGAGCCCCCTGACTGGGAGCACTGCCCCTGCAGCTGCAGCCTGCCTCACCTCCATGCTGCAAGTCAACCCTCAGCCTGAGCCCCCTGACCGGAAGTGCTGCCCCTGTGGTGTGGCTTCCCTGTAGCTGCCACCCGCCTCACCTCCATGCCACAAGCCAATCCTCGGGTATGACCCGAGCCCTGTGACACTTTCAAATTCTCTACACTCTTCTTCAGCAGCTTCCCGATTGGTGTCTTTTTGTGAGTGCTCCTCTTGATTGGCTCCTGATTGAGCTGTAAGGACTCCAGTAATTTTCTAGCCAGCCAAAATAATTTTTGGGAAATTTTTATTTCTTTCCACCTGTTTTTCTTACTCCCACATTCTTCTCTGCTCAAATTTTCAGTCAAGGATGTAACTGCTGCTCTTACCAATGTTAAAAAGCTGCCTAAAAATCCTGCTATATTAGCTGATCACTGCAGACAAAATTTGTTTAGTTGCAGTCCAAGCTGATTTTCAGATAATTAATTTTTGCTGATCTAGGTTTTGTTATTTAACTTTATTCCTGCTTTTTAAATGTCTGTTAAATCTGTTTGTGCTACTGAATCCAGTTAACTTAATAAATTAATCGAACTGGTTCAAAGGTATGTGCCCATTACTAACAAATATAGTGGAGCAAAAAAAATGTTCCCCCACCGTGGTGGACCCCACCAGTTAAAACACTAATCAAAGAGAAACATAGATGCTACCACCATGCAAAAAGGTTAATACTGAGGAAAGTTGGGAGACATATAAAAGAAGCCAAAGGCAGGCTAAAAAAGGTATTTTTACAGCAAAAAGAAATTACGAGTATACTCTAGCTGCCAAAGTACAAGACAATTATAAAACCTTTTATACTTATATAAATAGCAAAAAAGGGAAAAACTCATCTGTGGGACCCCTTAAAACCAATAATGGGGAAAATATAACTGATAATGTGACATTAGCTGAGGAATTTAATAATTATTTTTCCACAGTTTTTAATGTAAGTCCACATCCTGGCCAATATGTCAATGCCACTATACAGCCAAGTTCCAGCTATAAAATAGATAGAGCCAACGTACTTACAAGACTTAAGCAAGTTAAACAAAATAAGGCACAGGGACCAGATGGAATCCATCCAAGGATGTTAAAGGAATTGGCGGAGGTCCTGGTAGATCCCGTGGTGTATTTGTTCCAAACATCTATTGAAACTGGGGAGGTCCCAGAAGTTTGGCGCCAAGCAGTAGTAATCCCCATACATAAGAAAGGATCACGACAAATGGTGTCCAGCTATAGGCCTATAAGTCTGACCTCTGTGTTGGGAAAAATATTAGAAGGTATAATACAGGACTTTATATAGACTTCCTTGAAAATTCCGACAAGGGAGATAGATCTCAGCATGGGTTTAGAAAAGAGAGATCATGCCAGACAAATTTATTGGAATTCTACAATTAAGTCAGTAAGTCAATTGATAGGGGTATCCCAGTTGATGTCATCTATCTGGACTTTGCAAAAGCCTTTGATAAGGTCCCCCATGAGGAGCTTGTTAAAGTTATTCTACAGCTGGAACTACCAAATTGGACTGCACTATGGATTAGAGCATGGCTTGCAAATTGAAACCAGAGGGTATGTGTGAAGGGTGAATTCTCTCACCAATCCCATGTGACTAGCGGTGTCTCTCAGGGATTTGTGTTGGGACCCTGCCTTTTCAATCTTTACATATCAACAATGCATTTTGACCAAGGGATTTGGTTGTCAAAGTTTTCGGATGACACCAGGCTAGTGGGTGCTATAAAGAGAATAGTTGAATACAATATTTTGCAAGCTGCCCTAAATGAACTGGAAATGTGGGCCTCCCCAAAACAATCTGTATTTAACATAGATAAATGCTCTGTTACGCATTTTGGAAATAATAATAACTCCTTTAAATACAATTTGGGAGGTACAGTAGTAAAGGTCTCACAAGAAGAGAGAGATTTTGGGATTAACATTAGCAGTAATCTGGATTTCAGTACACATTGCAATAAGATCATGAAAAAATCTAGTGGTATTGTACATTGTATTAACAGACATATCGGCTGTAAAGAAAGAGAAGTTATAGTCCCTTTGTATACTGCACTTGTGAGGCCCCATATGGAGTATTGCGTGCAGTTCTGGGCACCCTATAAAAGACAGGATGTGGGAACACTTGAGAAAGTCCAGACAAGGGTCACAAAAACTGTTGGAGGATTGGAGGGTCAGAGTTATGAGCAGAGGCTGAGTTCATTGGGATTATATTCACTTGAGTATAGAAGGATGAGGTGGGGATATGTGTCTGATTTTTAAGGCTCATATAGACTCTTTTCTTTGGGATAGTATGGGGTTGGAGCATCGGGATCATGGACAGAATACAAGAGCACATAGCCATCAACTGATCAAAGAAAAAACAAATACAAATAAGAGGAGATACTGGATTAATAATAGGGTAACACAATTATGGAATGCTTTGCCCTGCGATGTGGTTGAAAGTAAAACCATATATGAATTTAAATGAAAGTTCGATCACTTTTGTATCAATAAAGGAATGAAGGGTTACTTGTAGGTTTTAGTGGCGAGCTTATGGACTTCAGTCTTAAATTGCTCTGTACTGTCAATGTTATGTAATCAATGTAATCAATGCAACTTATTGCTGCATTTTAAGTGCCTGTTAAATACTTCTTGTGCTACTAAACCCAGCATTTGAAATTTCCAGTTTTATGCTGCTTGTGCTATTTAATCCTGTCTTTGTACTATTGCTAGCAACCACTCTTTCTCCCACTCAATCTTCTGCCCTTCCCTCAGTCCCACCACCCCTCCCTCCCAAACTTGAAACTAAATTGTCCTGCCCCCCCAGCTCCTCAGATGCTCGTGTTACCTACAGCTACCACCTTTGTTCCCTGCCCCTTGCTTGGAGTTAATCCCTTCCCCAGATGACTACACTCCACTGCTGTGCTTTCCCTCACTACCCCGCCCATTTTCCTGCCTTATCTGCCAAACATCTGTTTTCTCTCCTTCTCTTTTTAGAGCCCAAGTTCCCTGACCGGAAGCGCTGCTCCTGCAGCATGGCTTCTGTGCAGCTGCCGCCTGCCTCGCCTCCACGCCTCAAGCCAACCCTCAGGTACAACTCGAGCCCTGGGACACTTTCAAATTCTTGGTGCTCTCCTTCAGCAGCTTCCCGATTGGCCTCTTTTCATGAGTGCTCCTCCTGATTGGCTCCTGATCGAGCTGTAAGGACTCCAGTAATTGCCTAGCCTGACGAAAGATCTTTTGTGCAATTTCTATTTCTGTCCACCTGTTTTTCTCACTCCCACCCTCTTCCCTGCTCAAATTTTCTCCCGCCCTGTCACTCTTTAGAGCCACTTGCTGCACCTCTGACTCCTCCCAGCAAGTGCAGCTCGACCAATTGCTACTCAGCTGTACTCCACCCCAGTCAGTCCAACTCTTCCCTGCCGCACCTCGTACTAAAGCTGCCTACATAATTTGCCTGCAACATTTTCCTTATCTGTTTCTACTGCTTCATCCCTAACTATTGCTTATCACTGTATATCCTCTTGGCAATACCCATTTCACCCACCCACCTAATACGCGGTGACCCACTCTTGTGACCATGTCACCCCGCCTCTCCGCACTTACCACCCTCTTATTTCTACTATTTATGCATGCCCCACAACCCCTCTCTTGCCCTCTTCCTTAACAGCTGCCCCAACCAGTCTCATCACACCTGCTCACCCTTCACTTGCCACTGCAAAGAGCCACCCCGACCCTGCCACCTCCTCATGGCCAGTCCCGAAGTCCTACCCATTCCCCTCTCTTCCCCCCTTTTGCCCCATCATTCACTTTTTTTCTGCTCCCCTCCTGCCTCCTGAACATCAAGGCTCTCTAACGCTGCCTAAACCTCTCTGCCCTGCCCTCTACACATAGTTCAGGTAGATCAAAATACCCCCAATCCTTCCTCTCTCCCTCCTCCTCCTCCTCGTCCTCCTTGCAGGTGACAACCTTGGCCCCCCCCCGCCCCAACTCTCTGGTACCTCGACCACTTCCCTCTCAGGATTCTCCTCATCTCAGGCCACACCCTCCCTACCTAAAGGTCTCCGCATTTTCCATCTTAACGCCAGGAGCCTCCTCCCCAAAATTGATTACCTTAGTGTATGGTGTACTTATTATCACCCTGATGTACTATGCAGCTCCGAAACCTGGTTATCTGCTAAAATCCTTAACTCCTCCCTCACCATTCCTGACTTTAACCTCTTCCAGCAGGATAGAGGCAAGTGAGGCAGTGGAGTAGCTCTGTACATTAGGCAATCCATCTCCAGCACTATAATCCTCAATGAATCCAGCCCCAACTCCCATGAACTCATTGTGGCCCATTTATCCCTTCCATCCTCTGCCCCCCTCTACATTAGTGCCCTATATGCCCCACCCAGAGCCCTGCCAAACTCCATCATCAAGGTCATCTCCTCAATCACCACTATCGCCACCAACGGTGAACTCCTGCTCTTAGGTGATTTCAATCTTGACTGGCTCTCCTCTACAGCCAAGCCTACCACCCTAACACTTGAAGCCCTCAACCTCTCCCAACTCATTCAGGAACCTACCCATCTTAACCCTCAGTCCCAAAACCATTCACTCCTTGACTGGAATTTATCCTCCCACCCCCACTGCACCTCTGCTTCGGGCATCCTTTCTGACGCATTCAGCGATCACTGTGTCACCTACTGTATCTGCAAAATCCCCACTCCCCACTCCCCTCCTAAATTCATATGGACCCGCTCCCTCCACTCCTTTGACGCCACCGCCCTACAGCACGATCTCCTAAATGCGGACTGGTTACCAGTTTTTAGTACTCCAGATGTGGACCTTGCCTTATTCCACTTCCTACACATTTTCAACCTCACCTGGGACCGTCATGCTCCCCCTTAGAAAAGCCAGGGTTAAACATCACCACCGCCCTTGGGTTACTTCTGACCTATCTCCTTGTATTATTCCAGGGACAAAGCCTGGAGACTTTATAAAGCATCAAATGCCCCAAATGACCTCATGTCTTACAAACAACTCAGAAACAGATGCACCAAGGCTATTCACCTATCTAAGGCCTCCTACTTCAAATCCCAGCTTGAGCTGAGCCAATCCTCCCCAGCTTCCTTCTGGAAGGTGATCCATTCCCTCCTGGATCCCCCTTCCCAGCAAGCTTGTCCGGTCCTCAGAATCAATGACTCCCCTGTTTCCAACTCAATTCAAGATTGGTGTGAATGATGCTGTATTATGACTCTTGTACATACAGTATATCTCATTCCTACTAGTTATCTTTCCCAAGAAGAGAGAGAGAGAGATAAAGGGAAAAAAAGGAGGGGGGCTGGAGGATTTCATCCTTAGAAGTTTTCATTTAGATTCCTTAGAGTGATTCTGTGCATTTTTGTTATACACTGACTCTGTGTTGAAATCTGCACTTATCAGGCTCATGGTCTCGTTTTCTCGCAAAACTCTCTGATGTTCTCTCCTCTAATAACTCTCTATCACTTGTGTGATCAGGTTTCCAGAAACAACACTCCACTATCACCTCCCTGTTGCGGGTCACTGACTCCATCCTCACCGCAATGGACCAAAGCCAAATCACTGTTTCTGTGTTTATTGATTTGGCTAAAGCATTTGACTCCGTATCCCATCCACTCCTTCTTCAAAAACTTTCTTCTTTCAGCCTTGCGATACCCACAGTTGACTTGTTCCGCTCCTACGTCCACAATAGACATCAGTAAGTATAAATAGGTGATGCTGTCTCTACTCCTCCTCCTATACTGTCCGGAGTCCCCCAAGGCTCCATCCTTTTCTCTCTTTTTATAAATGATCTTCCCTCAGTCTGTCATACCTCTAACAGGTACGCAGATTACGCCGTCATTTTTTCCTCTGGCCCATCCCATAACAGTGTCCTTCCCAACCTCCAAAATGACTTTGACAGAGTACAGTCTTGATTCCAATCAAATCAGTTAAAACTAAACACCAAAAAGAGAGTCACCATGTTTTTTGACTCCAAGCAGAAGATGGCCTCCCTCCCTGTTCCCCAGTGATCACCACCCTGGACAGCTCGCCCCTCAAGAGGGTCTCTGCTTTCAAATACCTCGGTGTCCGGCTGGACAGCCACCTTGATTTCTCTACACACATCGATGCCACATGCACCAAACTATGGCCTAAACTCACAGGTCTCTACTGCCACAAAGCCAGCCTTCCTCTCTCCACGAGTCGCAAACTAGTACTTAAGGCAATTTTGCCTGTGCTAGATTATGCCGATGCTGTCTATGGCACCACCCCCACCTCTTCTCTCACCAAACTGGACACTCTTATCAACTCTTTCTGCCACTTTGCCACTGCCTCCCTTCCCCTAACCCACCACTGTCTCCTTTATGCTCCCCTCCCTCTTATCCCATTGTCTCACAGGAGAACTATCCACTGTGCCTCCCTCATTGCAAAGTACTGGTTCGGCTCCCTTCCTCCCTATCTCTCTTCATGCCTCACTCCTGCTGAATTCACGGCCTACTCACTTCGCCACAGAGACTTGTGAACCTTCTCCATCCCTAGTCCTCACTCCTCAGCAGGTCAGTCCGCATTCTCATACCACCTCCCCTCACCTCACCTCCCTCTCCTCTGGAATAATCTACCATCTGAACTTCATCTTGCTTCCCCTTTCTCATCACTCAAAATACTCCGTCCCCCTCCTCAGTTCCCCCAATGCTTCTAACCACTGCATCTCCCTCTGGAATCTGTGTGCTTGTCCCCCCTCACCTTCATCATGTCCTCTTGTGCCCTTCCCACTGTGGCCTCTGGTCCCTGTTGGCCTAGGCTGGTTACTACCTGATTCCCATACTCTGCCACTGTTTGCTCCAGTTCCCTCCTAAGGGACCTCAAATTGTCTCAAGGTATCTCAGGTCAAGCTTTAGTTATGCTATGTATTTTTTACCTTTAATTGATTGTGCTTCTTCTATGTAACATTGCTCCCAAACCATATTTAACGCTTGTATATATCTTAAAACTGCTATAATGAAACCTGTATTGTTGCCACATGTACATCTGCATATCTCTGCAAATTCTTTATAATATAATTTGTTTTGTAACTTTGATTCTACCACAGTGTTACTCTCACCTGTGTCACACCTGGAAACAAGCCTTGGCTCAGTGTGCCTTTCCCGGTCACCAATTTTAAATAAATAAAAATAAATAAAATACAGGGTGCAGTGATATATTGAAAGGGTTTTCAAAGTGTTAAAGGCTATTTAACACTTGCAAACCCTACTCTTATTAACTTGCACAGTGGTGCAAGAACCTCCCCACTCCAGAAGCACTTGTGCCAGGCATACACAAACAAAATGTTCTCCCTTTGGACTCGATCACCATGTAAAGTGAGAAAGTTTCCCTGGTGAAAATGGTACCCTCCCCCCTCTGTGATCCCTGTTTGAATTGAACAGCATCCCTGGTGCTAGGGATACCTCCCTCCTGCCGTGATACATATTTTTATTAAACAGCATCTCTGGTACTAGTGGTACCACCTACCGTCCCCACGTGAATAAAACAGAACCCCTGATGCTAGTGGTACCACCCTCCTGCCACAATCCTATTTTGAATTAAAAACCACACCAGTATTTGTGGCAACACATCCCACAAACTAAGACAGACTCCCCTCCATACTATTCTGCACCACCACCCTCCAATCCCCCCATCTGGCACCCAGCCCACTAGAATAATGGTGACGGCAGGAAGAGAGATGGGTGGTGACTGATACAGACCCTCCTCTCACCACCTCATTGGCCACCATCTGAATGAATGGGACTGAGTGTGCACTTATAGTAAAAACAGTTAATTTTACTATTTAGTGCTTGTTCAGTCAAATATGTTCAGATGGCAGCAGGATGAGGTGGTAAGAGGAATGGCTGAACCAATAATCACCAGCTGCCTCTCTGTTTGCCACTGCTGACAACCTTGTTTAGATGAGTCGGGTGCCAGACAGGTGTAGATAGCAGTGGGTGGGGGTTGGGGGATCTGTCTTGGCATGTAGGGCAGGGGGTACCACTAGCACAGTGGATGTTGTTTAATTCAAACAGGGATCATGGTTGGGTGAGGGCACCACTAGCACCAGGGATGCTGTTTGATTCAAATAGGGATCAGGGTGGGAGAGGGTACCATTAGCACCAGGGATGCTTTCTTACTTTATACCAGAATCGGGCGAGGGAGGGGGCAACAACCATTGCTCTGTACAATGCCTCTGCAGATACAGAATTGTGGAGGCATTGTGTGGAGCTGCTAGTGGCCACACAATGGCATGAAAATATCCTCTTAGCACCTTTCATGCCTTTTGTGGGCCATGGCATCCTTCTTATGTAATATGGCTTCCAGGAGCAAAGGCACTAACCTGTTTGGGACGCGCTGTCCCATATGCTCCTGGATGTCTTTTTCCAGCAGAAGGCTCTAGTGCACTGCAAACCCTTCCCTTTGATTGATGCAGCTGCAGCCTTGTATACGTACATGCAGAGCATGACAGACTGGGCATTCTGCATGCATGAACATCACACGTTACAGGCTTTGTGCAAATTAGCACCCCGTGCTGTCAGTTGCATGGTGCTTTCACCACTGTTGAATATGGGCCCTTCAATCCTTGCTGCTTGTCTACAACTATTGAAATCTTCTGCTTGTTACATCTTAGTCATTCCTACAGCAACTGATTGATGTCACAAGGAGAGGATTGGGACATCAGATGTAGGCATCACCTAGACCAGATAAAATCTTACAGACAGTGACTGTGATACATATTAATGCAGCCTTTTTCCTGTCCAGTAGTCCTGTTTTTTTTAATTACTTAGCAATTCCAGAACCCAGTGACATCAGTTAAGCTGAAGACTACAAGGAAACAGAGCAGGATTCAAAAATGCCTGGGACAGGCACAAGGGTATCATAAGGGTAAGGAACGGTGGGGGGAAGAGATTGCATCTTAGATCAAGTGGTTCTACAGCAAAAATGAAGGTGGAAAGAAAATGGATAATATGGGCAGACTAAGTGGGCCAAGCTGCCCTTATCTGCCATTAGGTTCTTATTTCTGCATGACACAGTGGCATTAGTTCAGCCAATGTCACTGTGTTCCACTTCATTGTAATCTTCAGCTTAACTGATGTCACTGGCATCTGAAACTGATAATAAAAAAAAAACAATAATAATAATAATATTGGGCAGGAAAAAGGCTGCATTAATATGGGGCCTTAAATATGGAAAAGTAGGACTATTTCCAAACAATACAAAGCAGTTCACTGAAGTGACAAAATAGACTTCACACATGTTCAAAAATATGATTATATTCAAAAATGTGAACACCATCATTCATGTTCCTTTTAATACTTGATTTGGTTGAGGCTGTTACATATTTTACCAGTGAATTTTGGAGGGTTTGGAACACAGAGTACATGCCCTCGTTTATGGTCATAAAGTAAAAAAAAAAAGCTTTCTATGGATACATGAAATATTCCTAAAGTTATTAAGTGTGTGGGACAGAGAATGGATAGGGGCTCAACAGTCAAATTGGGATGATGATTAGTCCAATTTTAAATCATTAAGAAATAAATTTAAAAGTATCATAAAAGGGGCAAAATCTGCTTATTACAAACTATCATCTGCACAAGTAGAAAACCCTAGGGATTTCTGGAAGACATGAAAACAGTTGGAAACTCTGGTGTCCATCAACAGATTAAATTTCATCAACTCAAATGGAGAAATTTTGACTGCTCTTGTGCAAATGGCAGATTCTTTAGATTCTTAATTTACAGACTTTTTTCTGCCAGGGCATGGGACCACTTCTGAATTAAAGAGTTACTCACAAATGGATTTTTTAACTTGATTAAAGGAATGAACCATACCACAGCTTAAGGTTAGGGTCATAAAAACTCGGCGTATTTTTGAAAATTCTAAAAAGATAACATGTACATAAAACTAGAGGTTTAGATGGCCTTGAGATCAGACTGCTAATGGAAGCTACAGCAGCAATTGCTCATCCCCTAATGATGTTACTAAACTGGAGTCTGTGTAGTGGGAGTTTTCCCTCAGTGTGGACATTAGCAAAAATTGCTCTGGTTTTCAAAGAGGGTGATCCAAGTATGGTTAGCAATTATATGCTAATTGCTGTACTCTCTCAGGTTTACAAAATGTGGGTGAAAGAAGTACATAAACAGCTATACTCTTATTTATCTGTCCATGGTCTGCTATTCCCCCAGCAGTCTGGCTTCAGAACATCCCACTCTGCCACAATGGCTTTGTTGAATTTCATGGACACTGTGATCTGGACCTGGAGGGTAAACAGGTGCAACTGAATAGGTAGCTGTGTTGGTAGATAGGTATGTAGGGGCCGTCTTTGTGAACCTAACAAAGGCCTTCATTACTGTGGATCATCCTTTACTACTGCAGAAAATGTTAAATATAGGAGTCAGTAGTGAAAATATATCCTGATTTAACTTTTACTTACAATAGCATACTGAACTGGAGTGTGTAAATGTTTTAAATTCTGAAATCAGACGCATCAATAAAGGAGTGCCCCATTAAGCCATCTTGGGGCCCCTACTATTTGTTCTTTTTGTAGGAGGCTACCTGGCACCCTTGGGGTCCACTTTTCATAACCTCCCAAGGGGACCACCCTGGGTTCCCTAACATAGTGCTACGCTGGGTACGCAGGTCTAACACAGCGTGGTGCCTCCACCTGGCATGTCAATATGGGGTACCTGGATGCTGACTCTCAAGGATATTACTCCTCAGGGAAACAGTACATAATCTACCCACACAGTTCAACCACCAAACAAGTGACACAGAAAAGCAATAACAATCACCAAACCAAGAAACACAATTCAACCAATAATTTATTTAAAAGGGAGGGCACAAAAAGGACAAGGGGGCAGAAGGGAAATTCCAGACTGAACTGATTGATTCTGGAGGGCCTCGGCGTAGATCCCACCCACCACCTCTCAACCCACCCACCCCAAGGCTCACACTACCTTTATAGGTACTGTTTATTTGCAACTGCCTGTGTCAGTCAACTAGCACAGGTAGCAGAGTTCCCACCCACCTCCCAGGGCTCACACTACTTTCATAGGTACTGTTTATTTGCAACTTCCTGTGTCAATCAACCAGCACAGGTAGCAGTCTCCAAGAGGAGTGAGAAGGGAGGAGAAGTAGCAGGAGAAAGTAATCAAGGGGGGAGTGGGGAGCAAAAGGCAAGTGCAGGTAAACTCAGAGAGAATTTGAGGGCTCAGTACACCAAGATAGGATGACACATGGAGTGGTGCAGTGCAATGGGTGTGGCACAGCAGTCTTCAAAAGTACAATCTGGAAGCCGCAGTGCTACCCCGTTTGTAGACACCTCTCTGGGCTGTAAGTGGAGGTGACCAGGCTCCAGGCTGAGTTGGCAAAAGCACTGGGAACCTTCACCCCCACCAAGAGGCTACCATGTCCCCAGGTAAGGCCACAGCAGCTACCAAGGCAGTGATCTGGATGGACTACAGTGGGCTCAGGGAGGGTTGGGGAGGTGGGACAGATGCACATCCCCCATTCAGTCCAACTAAACAAATATACTGTTCTTGAGGAGCAGATGTATCTCACAGGGGAGCCTGAGACTGAGACCAGGGAGGATGAGCAGACCACCAGGGAAGAAGGCACACAGGCAAAACCCAGAGAACCCCAGAGGAGGAGGAAACTTATCCTGGTGGGGGACTCAATTGTTTGGCACATGGATCTAGGCACAGTGGAATAGAGAAGGAGGTCAAGTGTCTCCCAGGAGGCACAGCTTGGAGGGAAGGGAAGTGGATCCACAGGATCACTAGGGCAGTGGCAAAGAGGAGAGGGATAGAGGTCATTGTCCACCTGGGGACTAATGACCTAGTAAGGGAAGGATCTAGCATGGAGACAGTACTGGAGGAGTTCAGGGAAATGGGTAGGCAACTTGGGGAGGAGGCAAACTTTGTAACATTTTCAGAGGTCCTGCCTGTCCATGGAAGGGGGAGGTGAGAAATCAATGCATCAAGAGCTTCAACAGTTGGTTGGAGGGCTGGTGCAGGGTAAAGGGTTTTGGCTACAATGGAGACTGGAGAACCAACTGGAGTGATGCATGCCTGTACAGATGTGATGGTCTGCATCCTTCCAGTGTGGAAACTACAGTCCTCAATGAATGCTTAAAATGCTTCCTTAGCGAACATTTAAACTAGCTGGGGGAGCACCAGGTACAGGGAGACTCAGGCAGCTCACCCCCACAGGTTACAGGAGACAGAGCAGAGGACCAGGAAGGAAGGTATTTGACAGATGCACCAAGTATAATGATAATGGACAAGGTAGGAATGGGAAATTGGCACTTTAAAGACACCAGAGCTGATGGAAAGAGACTAAAGCCCAAACACACAAACGGGAGGATGGGTGGCAGCAATACATGAAAAATCATGCACACAAATGCCTGCAGTCTGAGAAACAAAGTACCAGACCCAGTGGCTATAATGACAGAGGAGAATCCTGACGTAGTAGCCATAACTGAGACATGGCTCACCAGTAACCACAATTGGGAGATGAACATACAAGGTTATGCACTATTCAGAAGGGACAGAATAGACATAAAAGGAGGAGGAGTGGTCCTATATGTCAAGGAGGGCATCAAAGCAACAGCAATACAGGACAGACATGAGGAGGTAGAGGATATATGGGTCAGCCTCGAGACAGGAGTGGGAACAGCAATTCTGGCAGGGGTGGTCTACAGACCCCCAGCTCAGGGGGAGGAAGTAGACAAAATATTGCTAGATAGTATACATGAAATTACAGTAAAGGGGGAGGTTCTGTTGATGGGGAGCTTTAACATGCCAGATGCAGACTGGTGCACCCCAACAGGGGCCTCAGCCAAGACCCAAGACATTGTGGACTCACTACAGGGTGTGGGCCTCAGCCAACTGGTGTGGGAGCCAGCCAGGGAAGGATCAATCCTGGATCTAGTGCTGACCAATGGGGACAGAATAGAGGATCTCCAAGTGGAGGGGCACCTGGGGATCAGTGACCACCACTTGGTACAGTTCAAGTTCAACACAGGGATATAGTCAAATCATACAAAGGCAAAGATCTTAGATTTCAGGGGAGCTGACTTCCACAAGATGGGAAAAAGTGTTAAACCCTGGAACTCAGAGAGGTTGGGGGGTGGAGTAGTAATGGACATACATTAAAAAAACCATTATTGGGGTCACAGAACAATGTGTTAAGATGAGAGGCAAATGGAGAAGGAGGGGAAACCACTTTGGTTCTCCAAGGCTGTGGCAGAAAAGGTAAGAGCCAAAAAGGTGGCCTTCAGAAAATACAAGGAGACGCAAAGGGATGAAGATAGGGAGGAGAACCAGAAGTGTCTGAGAGAGGTAGGAAAAGCTATAAGGAGCATGAAGGCACAAACTGAAGAAAGATTAGCTCAATCAGTGGAGGCAGGTAATAAGACAGTTACAGGTACATTAGTGAGGGAAGAAAGCCCAGAGTGGAATCACTAAGATCAGAGGGGACAAGGAAGAGAGCATGGAGGGTGATCAGGATAAGGCATCAGTCTTAAACAAATATTTCTGCTCAGTCTTCACAGTGGAAGGGGAGGGACAGGGACCACAGTTAGACATCTTAGACATTGAGGGGAGGGAGGTGGACACCAGTCCTTTTACAGAGGAGAGGGTGCTGAAGGAGCTTACAAAGCTAAAAGTGGACAAAGCTATGGGTCCAGATGGCATACACCCCAGGATCCTGAGGAACTGAGGAGGGAGCTGGCAGCCCCACTGGTGGTCCTCTTCACTGACTTCCTAAATATGGATGAGGTCCCACAGGACTGGAGAAGAGCACATGTTGTCCTTCTGCACAAGAGTGGCAGCAAAGAGGAAGCAGGGAACTACAGGCCAGTAAGCCTCATGTCAATAGTGGGTAAGATCATGGAGACACTTCTTAAGGAACGGATTGTGGAATACCTGGAATTCACAGGGGCACAGGATCTGAAGCAACATGGTTTCACAGCAGGAAGGTCCTGTTAAACTAACCTGATCAAGTTCATTGACTGGGTGACAAAGGTGTTAGATTAAGGAGGAGCAGTAGATGTCGCCCTCCTAGATTTCAGCAAAGCCTTCGATACTGTTCCACATAGAAGGCTGGTCAACAAGATGGGTAGTCTGGGGATGGGCTGCAAAGTGGTGAACTGGGTTAGTAACTGGCTGAGGGACAGGAGGCAAAGGGTAGTAGTAAATAGAGCCCAGTCAGAGGACATGGAGTTGACCAGTGGAATACCTCTGGGATCAGTTCTGAGGCCAGTCCTCCTCAATGTCTTCATCAGTGACATTGTGAAGGGGCTGGAGGGGAAGGTTGCCTGTTTGCAGATAACACCAAGATCTGCATAGAAACATAGACTTTGATGGCAGGTAAGGACCGCTTGACCCACCCAATCTGCCCATTTCCCTACTTTTCGGTTAAGCTGCAGATCCTAGTAAACCAACAGCCTACTTCCTCCTACCCCCCACTAGAATTGCCTTATGTCTGTCCCATGCATTCTTGAATTCCACCACTATTTTTACCCCCCACTACCTCCCCTTTTATTTATTTATTTAGTAAGATATTGGAGATACACCTTTGAGCTAGGGCTCTTTTACAAAGGTTCCATGTCAAAACAAAACAAGACAAGTAGAATTATAATTACAATAAGACCTTACAGGCAGAGCTATACAATTGAGCAGCCAAATTGACATTGTCAGGTTCAAGCATATTCAGTCAAAATAGTACCACAGGCATTGTCCAGTGTAGACCCTAAAAATTTACATAATGGGGGTTACAGGAACTGAAAGCAACAAAGGATTCAGAGGAATAGGGAGGAGATGGATAGCAGCTCAAAAACAGGGCAGGAGTAGAAGGTGGGAAATAGGGGGAAGAAAGGAACTAGAAGGGAAGGGAAGAGACAGAGGTTGAAAGGTGTAAGGGGATGGGGTAGGAGGGTGTGGGGGGAGGAAAGGGGGATGGTGAGGACTGGACTGAGTGAGGGGAGGAGGAATAGATGATCAAGTGTAAGCATCGCAGGGGAAAGGGGGAGAGAGTGGGAGTCTCCTAGGATAGGCACACAGTAGGAGAGAGATCACTGACCGGGAGGTTATAGCAACTAGGGAGTAGACCAGGTGGACAGCAATACAATGGAGTAGGGGAGGAGAACAGGGTGGAGGATGGGGTTGGGAGATGGGAACAGTGTGGGGGGAGGCAGAAAGCAGTTAAGTGGAATAATCACAGGATGCACAGGTTACAAGGTGCTGCCGCATTTTGTGCTTAAAGGCACCAAGCGTGGCAGTGTTCGAGACTTCCGTCGGAAGAGAGTTGAACCAGTTAGAGGACTTAACTTTAAAGGAGCACTGTCCTTGTCTGGCAGTGTGAGACAGAAAATGTTAGACTTTCGAAACATCTGGTGAGGCAGAGAGTATTGATCAAAACCTTGGGGGCAGGAGACCTAGCGTGGTCTTTTTTGCTAAGATGCAGGTCTGATATTTGACTCTGCTAGTTAACTGAAGCCAATTGTCCTGCTCATAAATATCACAGGTGTGAGAGAGGTGAGTGGCTGAGGTAAGGAGGTGGCAGGCCTTATTAAGGGCTGAGGCAATGCGGCAGAGGCGGTGTCGGTGGTTGATCCATAGATCACGAGCTCATAATCTATAATTGAGACTACAGAGCTCTGAACTGCAAGTGATAGGACTTTGGCTGTTAGACAATGTTTGTGCTTGTATAACAGCCCTATGTGTCTATTTTCAGCTTTTGAGACATTGTCGATGTGCTTGGTATATGATAAGGTGCAGTTGAGGGTCACTCCCATATATTTAAATGGATACGGCTGTTCCAATGCAAAGCCCAAGCTGTTATAGATTGTTAGCTGTTTGTCTTTGTGTTTGATATGAGTTCCATGGAACAGCATTGATTTTGTTTTTGTGTAATTTAAAATGAGTTTGTGCGAACTGAATCAGGCCTTGACTTCAGCGAAAGTTTTTTGCAGCTGAGACTGTAGGAGGGAGGGAGGGATCTGAGTTGCATGTGTAGGTGACTGCGTCATCCGCGTGTAGAAGAATCCTGTCTTGGCAGGAGGCAGAGAGATTATTCAAAAAGATGCTAAAGACCTGACTGAACCGGAAGGGTAGTTGATAGTGCGTTACCAATCCTAACCTGTTGGGTGTGGTCAGTAAGGTAGCTCTGAAACCATAGGGCGGTGTCATTAGATAGACCGAGGTGGGACAGTTGCTCAATCAGTAAGGAGTGAATGACAGTGTCGAATGCCGTGGTCAAGTCGATATAAGAGGCGGCGACAAGCTGGCCATAATCAAGTGCATTGTGTATATAGTTGGTGAATTTAAGGAGGGCAGGGGTGGTACTGTGCCTCGTTGGAAAGCCATGCAGCTGAGGACATTGCAGTTTATATTTCAGGTATTCAACAAGATGATTGGAAACTATCCATTCTAAAGCTTTGGGGGGAGGATGGATATAGGCCTGAAGTTGCTGAGTAGGGTCTTGTCACCACTTTTGTAAACTGGCATCACCACTGCAGATTTCCATTTTAACAGCAATTGGGAAAGTATGAGGGAGAAATTGAAGATTTTGGACAGGACTTCATCGATGGTGAGGGCTTGAAGTTTCAAATCAAGGGAATCTCTGCTATGTTTGGACCTGCCTAGTACTTTTAGCAGGGGTTTTTAAGCTAGACCTTCAGAAATTATTTTGAAACAGAATGAGGGGTTCCCAGGTGTTGTTCCGGTTATGTTTAAGAATGTTCCAACAGTGGAAGTGTCAAAAAAGTTCGGGGGAAGCACATGACTGAGGTCGGTGAATGCAACATTAAATGTGTTTGCAATGGTTACATGATCTAATGTAACGTTCCCTTCTATGTTGAGCATAGAGGGAGTTACTTTGGTGTCTTTCCCAGTAGCTTCCATAAGATTGTTCCAGAACTTTCTTCCATCTTTCCAGGTGCTTGCTAAGCCACTCCTATAGTAGTTAGCTTTCTCAGATCGGATGGTTCAGGTGCAGGCTTTCCTGGCCATTTTGTAGGTCTGAAAGTCAGTCTGAGTACCGGTGGTTTTGGCTCGATACCAGAGGAGGTCCCCGGGATTTCATTTGTTCAGTGAGATCAAGTGTAATCCATGGGTTATTAACACCTTTACACATATGTTCCTTGTAAGGTGCATGGCCACCACTCTGAACGGCTGTTCCATGCATCCACATCCTCTCCGTGAAAAAATACTTCCTCACG
This sequence comes from Neoceratodus forsteri, assembly GCA_016271365.2. NCBI lineage: Eukaryota > Metazoa > Chordata > Ceratodontiformes > Ceratodontidae > Neoceratodus > Neoceratodus forsteri. The sequence continues at coordinate 556,680,912 of CM028138.1, forward strand.
TTGCCCCTACGTCGTCCCCCTCTATCTTCAAATTGTGCGCCCTTGTTGTTGCACAACTCTTTTTCTGAAAGATGATACCCTCTTGGTCTTTGTTGATTCCCTTGAGGTATTTGAATGTTTCTGTCATGTTCCCCCTCGCTCCCTAGGGTATACATATTAAGATCCTTTAGTCTCTCTTCATTTGACTTCTGTTGCAGACTCTGCACCATTTTAGCTGCCCTCCTCTGGACTGCCTCCATCCTGTCTATGTCCTTGCAGAGATGGGGTCTGCAGAACTGCATGCAGCACTCCAGATGGGGTCTCACCAACTGTCTGTGCAGAGGGTAACAACTTCCTGTTTTCTACTGGTGGTGCCTCTCCCTATACATCCCAGTATCCCTCAGCCCTCCTTATTGCTTTTTCACATTGCTTGCCTACCTTTAGGTCATCTGATATGACTACCCCCAGGTCCCGCTCCATTTTTGTTGTTGTTAATACCTCCCCCTCACCCCCCATTGTGTACTCTTCCCCTGGGTGTTTGTTTCCCAGGTGCATTACTTTGCACTTCTTTGCATTGAATCTAAGCTGCCATATTTTTGACCATTCCACCAACCTTGCCAAGTCCCTTCTCATCCTTTCCACCCCCTCATTGTGTATCAACCCTCTTGCAGATTTTTGTGTCATCTGCAAAGAGGCATACTTTTCGTCTAGCCCCTCCACAATGTTACCTATAAAGACATTAAAGAGGACTGGTCCCAGTACTGAACCCTGTGGTACCCCGCTAGTAACCCCCCTTTCCTCGGAGTGGACTCTGTTTACTATTACCCTCTGTGTCCTGCCAATGTTTTACCCAGGCTACCACCCTGGGACCCACTCTCAGGCTGGCTTACTTGTTTATTAATCTTTTATGTGGGACTGTATCAAATGCCTTGCTAAAGTCTTGGTAGGCCACATCCACCTTGAGTTTTAAGAGTTCTTTCAGGACCCTTTCTTCTGTGAATGGACTGGTATCGACCACCCCCATCCAGAGTGCTTCTATTGTTTGGTTTAGGTACCATGCCCTCCTTTTCTTTTGTGAATACTGAACAAAAGTATTCATTCAAGATCTCTGCCTTTTCACTGTCATCCTCTGCCTCCCCCACCCCCCATTAAGCCTCACTATCACTCCCTTGGTCTTTTTGCTCCCTAATGTACCTATAAAGGGTTTTATCCCCCTTCTTATCTGAGTTGGCTATCTTTTCCTCTGTTTGGGCCTTTGCTATTCTGACTGCCTTTCCTGTTTCCTTCTGCTTTAACTGATAACAGTTCCCTGTGATTCCTTATACTTCCTGAATGCTATATTTTTCTTCCTAACCTTCCCCACCACCTCTTTTGAGAACCATAGCGTTTTTTTCCTTCTTTTTGTTTTGTTTATTGGTTTCGCACAAAGGCTTGTTGCCTCTGTGATAGTAGTTTTGATTTTTACCCATTGTTCTTCCACCCCTCCTTCCTGCCCATTTGCTAGTGCATTCTTTATGCACTCTCCCATTCTGCTGAAGTCAACCCTCCTGAAGTCCAATACCTTCGCTTTTGTGTGGCTTGACTCTATGGCTGTGTTTATCATGAACCACACTGTTTGGTGGTCGCTTGTTCCCAGATAGCTACCCATTTCTAAATCTGAGATCCTCTCTTCGTTCAACAAAGTAGATACTTCAGAGGGAGTGATAAGGATCAGAACAGACCTAGAAAGGTTGGAAAGATGGTCGGAGATGTGTGAGGTTTAATGCAAATAAGTGCAAAATCATGCATGTAGGGAGTAGGAACCTGAGTGAGAGCTACAGGATGGGGGTGGGAGCTGCTGGCAGTCACCAAGGAGGAAAGAGATCTGGGGGTTATTATCACAGATGACCTAAAGGCCACCAAGCAGGCAACAAAGTCAGTGGGGAAGGCCAGTGGGATTTAGGGATGTATAGGAAGGGGCATCACAAGCCGAAGAAGGGGGATACTGGTCCTACTGTACAAAACATTGGTGAGGCCTCATCTGGAGTATGCCATGCAGTTATGGAGGTCGCACCTTCATAAGGACATCAACAGGGTGGAGATGGTACAGAGGAGAGTGACTAAGATGGTGCAGGGTTTATAGCATTAGTTATATGAGGAAAGGTTGAAGGACCTCAATATGTATACACTAGAGGAGAGGAGAGAATAAGAGGATACCATGGAGATGTTCAAGTACCTCAAGGGCATAAATAAGGTGAGAGGGGAAAGCATTTCCAGTACAAAAAGAGTACTAGAACAAGGGGACATGAAATGAGATTGGAGGGGGGCTGTATAAGGGGAAATAGGAGAAAGTTCTATTTCACTGAGAGGGTGGTGGATGCATGGAATGAACTGCCCCAAGAAGTGGTGGGAGCACGCACTGTGGCGGGATTCAAACATGCATGGGATAGGAATAAGGGAACCATAGTGATGGGAAGGAATAGCTAAGCCAATGACCAACTAGGGTCATAGGTCGCTAGTACAGCTAGGGCAAACGGGCAGACTGGATGGACCCGGCACTCCTTTTCTTCCAACAACTTCTATGTTTCTAAGGGTAAATGGGAGCAATGGGGTAGCAAGAATACTTAAAGTCTATGCAGTAAAACACTTGCACTTTACGCAGGCAACCAAACGGTTTCAGTAATTTGCCCCACAGAATCCGTCTACCTCCTGGCAGTCCTCAACCCTCTAATGTGGGTGCACCCATCTTGATTCCCCCAAAGGCCATGGGTGAGAACTTTCTATTTTTTGGGCTGCAGTGGGTACCACACAGGAAACACAGATGCCACCAGCAGGGTGGATCTTGGTAGCATGCTTTAAACTGTTATAGGTAAAACACACTTTAAACACAACTGTTGCAGAACAAAGGACTGTAACTGTTTGAACAAGCATTTGTCAATGCCGAATGTTTGCTTGCTGGCATTGGCATTGGTAGTGTAGAAGTTACAGAGTTACATAATAGAAATGGCAGTGAAGTATTGAACTGAAGCCAACCCCACCACCACCCTGCAGAGAGTGACAGGCATTGGGCTGTGCCTTTGGGTCGTCAGGCATAACGGCCAAGCCATTTCACCACACTCTACCCTGCAGACACTGACAAGTGTCATGGTGTGCCTTGGGGTCTTTGGCCCTTATGCGCACCCGATTCCATCAGGAAATACAGTGAGATGGGTGCGTATAGAGAATGGGGTGAACTTTGGGGTCAAGAGTCCAAGGCATACCTCATGCCTCTCACTGGCTGCAGGATGTGGAATGGTATGAGCATTACAGGCAAGAATCCCAAGTCACACCCTGATGCCTGTCATTCTCTACAAGGTGGGGCGTTATGGTTGGAAACCCTAATACCTCAGGCATTCGTTGGTAATTTCACATCCAAATTTTCAACATGTTTTTTGTGACCCCATCTCATGAACAGTGGCAATATCAGTTTGTTAGCTTAAAGCTGCTTATGTACAGCGATTACGGTATTTAGCACTCACAGGTGCAAAACACATTCTGAACAGGATGTGAAAATGACAGCTGTACTGTTCATGGGAGGTATAAAATGGCAATGTTGCAAATCTGCAGTAAAAGATTAAAAAACTGGTGAAGTCACGAAGCGCAGAAGAAACTGTGCAACGCACACCCGTAATGTAATTAGTTTGGGGATTTTTTACAGCAGATTGTCAACACAGGCATTTTGGGACTTCCGATCATGAACAGTGTCACTGTGATTTTCTTTATCTGTCCCGAACAATGATTTCCCACAGCGACCACGAATCTCTGCGCTGAAAGTGTGAAAGCACATTTCAGCCATGTTGTGAAAAATGACAGCTGTACTGTTCATAAGGAAGTGTGGAAAAATGCCAATGGTGAAAATCTGGACTGAAAATATTACAAAGTCATGAACTTACGAGGGTGCGTGGAAACTGCACAATGCTCACTCGTAACACAGTCATTTTATGGACTTTTGTCACCAAATTTTCAACATAGCCATTTTAAGACCTCTGCTCATGAACAGTATAACTGTGATTTCCTTAATCTGTCCCAAATATTGCTTTCGCACACCAACAGCACCATTGTGCGCTACATGTGCGAAAACACATTTTGGGCGACATGTGAAAAATGGCAGCTATACTGCTCATAAGGAAGTGTAATAAAATGGCAATGTGGAAAATCTGGAGTGAAAATAAAGAAAATTCGCAGACTTACAAGCATGCGTAGGAGCTGCACAACGCACACTCGTAAAACAGTCATTTTTAGGAATTTTTTCACCAAATTTTCAACATAGCCATTTTAAGACTTCTGCTCATGAACGGTGTCACTGTGATTTTCTTAATGTGTCCCATACATTGATTTTGCACACCGACCGCGCCATTGTGTGCTACATGGTGGAAACACATTTTGGGCGATATGTGAAAATGGCAGCTGTACTTGTTCATAAGGAAGTGTAATAAAATGGCAATGTTGAAAATCTGGAGTGAAAATATTGAAAATTCGCAAACTTCGACCGTGCGTGGGAACTTTCGCAATGATGCGCTTCGTAAAACAGTCATTTTAGGAATTTTCACAAAATTTTCAACATAGGCTTTTTAACAGCCCACCTTATGAACACTGACAGTGTAATTTCATTACTCAGTCCCGAAAGGTGATTTCGAGCAGTGACTGCGAAATCACCCTTCGGGCCCGATTAACGCCATGACAGTGAAAGCATTCATGAGAAGGGGTCCCAAAACCCCATGTTGAAAATTTGGTGCAAAAATTCCAAAAAATGGCTGAGAGATGCAGCAAAGTTGAACAAATCCTATCTATCCCATTATACAGCTTAGTGGCATTTCCTCAGTTCGCGGTCGGCTTTGAAGGGTGCAGACGTGTTCCTGGTCCACCGAAGATCATCATGCTGGAGTCCGGAGATAAGTATGGGGTGAGGTGGGTGTGGTGAGGTGGGGTGCGTAGTGGGTGGGCGCGGTGTGGGCAGAGACAGCGAGGAACGCTTTTAAGTTTCAGGTATTTTTTATTAAATGACGCGCCGGGGTTGTTTGCCACACTAGGGTGGGCTCCCAGCATGGCACAAGGATGGCTGGTGGGGGGGCATGGAGCCGATGGGGGATTGGGCACCCCCGTCAGCAATCGCATCTGTTGCCATGCTGGGGTGAGCTCCCAGCGTGGCACCCTGTACTGGGGGGGGACCAATGGAGCTGACAGGGAATTGGGCACCCCCGTCAGCTATACGATGTGTGGCCAGGCTGGGGTGGGCACCCAGCATGGCATATGTAACTCTGCTTTGGGGGGGCGCAGCACAGCCGACAGGGATTGGGCACCCCATCGGCTACACAGTGTGTGCGTGGGGGGGCGAGCACACAGTATGTGTGCGTGTGTGTGTAGGGGGAGCACGCATGAGCAGGCAATATCTTATTGCTGCTCACTAAAGCGTAGCTCCCCCTTTCAACTGTACTCCACTGCATTTTGGACACTGTCATAGACAGCTCCAGCAGGCATTGGAGAACTGCGGCCTTCCCTACAAACACACTGACTGAATTGGAAGAGGGCTGCCACACCTCCAAAAACTCAGATGATGGCACTATGTTTCTTGCACATGTGTGCAAGCAAACATAAAAAGTGCAAACATACAGAAAGACCGTACTTATTGGAATAGCACAGCACAGCTGAACCACCCTTGCTTCATTTAGTAACTGTGTAGTTAACAACTTAATTGTCATTCTTCCTATGGCCCTAATCGGATTGCAAACATTTCAGTCTCCTCTAGTACCTACTCTTCCTTGCAAAAGCACTGGAAGATAATAACAATATTATTTTTTTTTTTTGCAATTTATGAAGCAAAACAAGGCTTACACAAGGAAATTAATTACTTGAGCAAAAACATTTATTTGTGAACTCACCACAACTTAAGTTTTATATATGGTGGTATAAATTACACTATTCTATTAGTGATGAATAAGGAGATACTCTATTAGAAAGAAGGACTACAGCAGCAATGGGTGGGTACTGAAAATAAAAGCAATTTCAAAAATGTGTATACAATGTCTGTTCATAGCGGATTGTTAAGGTTTTTGGATAAAATGAAATTACTTAAAACAGCAGTGCAAGGAGAAAGGTTATTCCAAAAAGCTAACTTTCTGCTATGGTTATGAAAAATATGGGTAGAACTGTTGATTTGGGTTTTCTGGATGCTTCCTATGCAGTGTACTGTACAATGACATTCTTGTCTGGATTCTTACCCTCCTCAGGTCTTCAATATTGTTTCTATGCAAAATGAGATGGTCATCTTTTTCATGAAAATAATTATTTTAAAACTTTCATAAAATTTTTAAATGATAACAGAAACTGAAAATGTCACCACTAAAATAAAGTGGAAGACATATGTCATCCATTGGGAAGAAAAAAGAGGGGTCAAATTTTAGCTCATTTTCATTGCACTGCTGCTTTAAGTGGTGCAGAAATTAGTTTTTTATAATTCAGGAAGTTTCTGAAATTAACAGCCATGGATAGCCATGGGTGATAATGGTCAGCTTAAATAATTCCCAGTCAATATTGACCATGGCCGTCCAAGCTCTGTACCTGGGTCATTTACCTGCTTTCAATGGTTGTCCATGTATAACTAGAATCTGATAAATCTGATTCCATAAATCCTGTTCCAAGTATTCCTAATCTGGAGCCTGATAAATGTATTCCCCTTTAAAATCATGACTCTCTTAGAGGTCCTCTCAGTAGAACAGAAAGGAAGGTCTGTTTCACGTGTCACATGGCTGCAGATAGCATGGAGGAAATGGTTCAAAATGCCCAGCAGTTTGTAATATGATTGGTAGTGTGCCAGGAATCAGCCAGGCTAGTCTCCCCCAGCATGGCTGTGTGGACAAATTCAGTATTGCAATGGTCAGAAGAAGAATGGACCGGCAGGAGCCCCCTCCCCCACATGATCATTGGTGAACAGATGGCAGTGCAGTGGGAGGACATTTTCAAATGTTTACTTTTCCAGTCCAGCACTAGCCAATCAGAGTCAGCAGCTCCTGAGGCTAGCAGTAGTGGCAGGCGAAGCTCCATGGACTGAATGCTGCAGTTTGTTGATGGGGGCTAGGAGGCCAGTAGAGGCAGTCTCCCCAGCATGGTTGGAGTCACATTGAACTGTTCCAGGGGTTATGAGGGTAAATAACTGGCAGGAACCCTCCTCCCTTGATCATTGGTTAACTGTTTGCAGCCCAGGTGGAGGTCATTTTCAAATTTGATGGTTTTGCAGTGCCACTCAGGATAAGAAGCCCCAGGGACTGAGTAATGCAGTCATTCATTGGGAAGTTAGGAGGCCAGTTGGGCCCATCTCTCCAGTGTGACTGGAGCCATATTCTACTTGGGGTTGTGTGGGGAATCAAAAGACAGGAGCTTCCCTACTCCATTTGTAGGTGGATGAACAGCAGTATAGAGGGGAGGGAGTTTTAATATTTGGTGCTCTCAGTGCCTGCACCACCCAATCAATCAGCAGCCTCTTAGGCTAGCTGTGTGGGCAAGGAAGTCCCAGGGACTGACTCCCACCACAGAAATACCACTCTGTCCTAGTGGCCTGTAGCTGAGTAGCTGTAACAGAGTGGCTCCAATCAGACTGGTGAGTCTGCTAGAGTTAGCAGAGCAGTTGCAGCCTGAGGAAAAAGCTCAGTTCAAAATGTCTCTGCTTACAAAGTGTACAGAAGCTAATGCTGCAACTGCTATTCTACTATATTAATCTATTTATTTGTTTGTTTGTTTATTTTTGATAGCCAGGTAAGATACACTAGGTGTAAATACTCGTGTTTTTTTAGGTAAGACCTGTAGAGTTACAATGGCTGTCATGAGCAAAAGAAGTAAAGAAAACATTATCAAACAACAAAGTAATAATAAGCAGGAACAAACAACAAGGAAAGGTAACATTTTTTAACCAGAAAAGGCACACTAAGCTGGATCTTGTTTCAAGGTGCGAGCCTGACCTGGGAGCACAAGGAAGTTAAGTGACTTGCTCAGTCACACAGTATGTAAGTGGGGGCTGATGAGATTCAAATCCAGGTTTGCAGCATGGTGCCCTTAACCACTGTGCTATACTGCTTTTGGCTTTACAGTTGAGCAGCATTTACACTAACATTTAGAGTTAAGTCATGCAATGAGTGCAGCACAAACCACAAAATGGCAATAGAAGAATACAATACGCAGTATTAATGAGAAAACAAGAAGACTGTACTAGTCTAAATTATTTAAACATTTGCAGCAACCTAGAATAATCCAGCAATGGGAAGGAAAGTGTACTATTGTAGCAGGTTAGTTTACACCACCTCAACCTGTGGTACCAATATATTCATTTAGAAAATGGGCTTTTTATTTGCTGGGTTCTGATTGGCTAGTACCCCTGCCAAGGGGGTACATTAACTTTCAATAGACACCCAGCAAATAAAAAGTGCCACCCAAACCTGCCTCATGCCCATATCCTTGTGCCCAGCCTGCTTTCTCATCGGTTGATGCACTGGGCACACAATTTGAAACTACCGCCATTTTTCCCCCTTCACTAAGCGAGAAGCCCCACACCACTCCTCCAAGTAGTGTACAGATCAAAAACTGATCTTATTTTTTCCCACCATTGAAAACCACACTCGACTCACTGAAAGAACTCCAAGCCTTCAGTTTCACTCCCCCCCCCACTCTCACAACCGCCATGAACTGGCAGCGAGACTCTTTAACTGTGGGAGTCACTTCAAACGACTCCCACTCCAAAAGTTCCTCGCTGCACTTCTCAATCACTCTAACTGCCACCTCACCTTGCTTTGCCAAACCAAGACACAGTGAGAGCTGTCAGCACTGTTATCTGTTGCATCACAGCGAGTATGAGAGCAGCGGTATTTTCTTGAGTTCCATACCGCAGATGGACGTCCATCTGCTGTACAGAAACTCAAGAAAATACCGGTCCTCTCATGCACAGTACAGTCTTCTTCCCACTCGCAACTTTGTTTTTTTTTCTCTTTGTCTGTGTCCGGAGACCCCTGCAGCCACCATCTGGCCCTTATTCTTAAATTTGCTGACTCTACCAGAATTACACAGTTACTTGCTCCATCGCTCTGTATGCAATTTACCGGAATCGGTGATCGGGCGCTCCATACACAAAAGAAGTGCTGTCATGCACAGTATATCTACTTCCCTCTCACAACTTTCAGTCGTTTTCATTTTTGTCTGTGTCTGGAGACCCCTGCAGCCACCATCGGGCCCTTAATCCTAACTTTTCTCACTAGTTGCTCCATCGCTCTTGGTACTGATGTGGGAATGAAACAGCACACTACCATAGGGACTACTTTACCTTTAAACAATAAAAAATGGAACTGTAGTCATTTTTATAGAATTACTTCACATTTTCTTTGTAATCCTATAAAAAACACAGTTAGCCCATTTTCTAAGTGCAATAATACCCTCCAGGGTGGGTGGTATGGGCAATACCGGACCGCCCAGGGGCTATAAAGCCCTCCGCCTTCGGCGTCGGGCCTCATTACACCCCTGGATGGTCTGGTATTGCCCAATACCGCCCACCCTGTTGGGTATTATTGCTTACATATGTGCTGGTGTATTGATACTAATACTAGCAGTAAAATAATATGCCTGTTGTGAATGTATGCAGCCTATGACACAAATCTGCCATTCTCTTGTTACCTGTATTTCTAATCCTAATGCTAGTTAGCTTTCATTTCCTAAAACGCTCAGTTTGCTAATGAATATTGCCCCATCTGTTTGCAAGCCCCAGCCATTATGAACCCTGGAACAGTTGAAAACTACAGTATTAAAAGGTTAATTCTCACTAATATTTCCTTGTGGAGAAGCTGTGATTGAGTTGGAATAAGTGTAGTCTTGTGGTTTGAGCACCAAGCAATCACAGGTTGAAACCCTGCTAGTGGCAAGTACTCACTGTGTGCTCTTGGACAAGCCACTTAACTTCTCAGTGCTCTTGTCCACCCAGATGTGGAAATGGGTATAAGCAGGACCCCACTGGAAATCAGATGTTACATCTCAACCAGACTATACTAGGTAACTGGAATGTAAAATAAAAATAAAAAAATAACTGAGAATGGTTTGAAAATGATTATCTTTTTATTGCTCGCTTCTAGAATTAGCTGTTTAAACCCCAGGCCAAGTGTTAACTCAGTTCCAATTTCTGCTTCTCTATAAACTCAGGCCTTGTTGAAATTTTGCATCTCAACATTTGTACAGTAGCTTGCTGTCTACATGTACTGAATTTTCATCTTGGGTCCATTATACAAATCAAGATACAAATTGCTACAGTGAAACACTGAATCTTGTTGTTCTCCAAAAATTGAGCATTCTGCTTTTTCTCTTGACATCCATAACCTAATCAGAGAGGACAGGCAAGGAAAAGAGGAGAAGGCTGCCTCATTTAGTTTAATTATTACTTAGAGGTTTCAGAATTGAAAATTCTTAACAGAAGTGCCCAGTGTAAATTCTTGCCAATTTTATTTTTATTTTTTGCTGAGTGGTATTAAAAACCATATTGTTGGATCTTCCAACTGTCCCCCTAATTGCAATGAACAAGGTCTTATCTCTTTGCAAAGTTATTTTAGTCAGTTAAATAATAACAATGAAAAATACACAAGGGTACCTTTAATATTAATAGCTGGCTCAACAGAAATCAAAAGCTCATTAAAGACTTATTAGCTGATTTGAACCTAACCCAAATAGTAGCCCTTCCTCCTAGGATAAACTAGGAATCGAACTCACAAACGATCCTGGAATAGATGCTGGTTTCTCACATTATGAACAGGATAAATAAGGTTGCTGTTCAGATTCATTGAGTGACAATTTTGCAGTAACATGCAACAGGTCTGCAAAATTATTGAAATCTGCCCCCCCACACACACACCACCTGTTCTAGGGTCCTTCCAAAACCTGATCTAGCTGCCTTCAGGCTAAAATCTTAATACTAATTTTTCCTTCATGGACCTAATCCAAGATATTGATCTTGCCCTTGACTACTTCATTCAAGAATTTGTACACATCTGTAACAAGTTTGCTCCAGTAATATAAGTCACGGCTAGAGATATTGTTAGAGAACAAAAAGGAACCTGCACTCAGGAGTCAGACAAAATACATTTATTTAATCAAAGTAGCATTGTGCAAAAGTGCACAATTTGGCAACCCTCTGTGGTAAAACCTCATAGATATTTGGAGCCACAGCACCTTCGTTGATGGGGATGTGGGGAGGGTGCTCACATGTAAAACCTGCATATTTTACAGGGCAAACTGTTGACGTAATCTCATAAATCAATTAAATAACGTATTGCTTGACTGCACAATTAATGTGTATGCCTCCATGTTCACCTAATGGAAAAAATGCCTCTTCATTTAGTAATGATTCGGTCCCGGTATTAGCACTCAATATGCAAAATCCAACATTAGAAAGACAGTGCAAGAAGTGCATGCTAAAAACAGGTATTGCTGAACATTGGATTAACAGGAAACTTTTGGACTTAAGGCACCTAACAGATGAGGCATGGTTTACATACTGTGAAAATGGTAACCACTCCCTATTGATAAAACATTGTGAACTGAGGCACAGGTATAAAACCATTGCTAGGAAAACTAAAGCAGAATTAGTTAAAGAAAAACAACAAGTGTGTGCGCACAACCCCTGCAGTTTCTTGAACTGTCAGTTATCATCTAGGAATGTCAGTTTAGTTCCACCTTCTTTTATTAAAAGAAAGTATGGTAGTCACTGACCTGAAGGATTCCACTAGTCTATTCAATAAATGTTTTAGAAATATTGGAAATAAATCCTTGATTAACTCGCTGGGTACTCTGCCAGTTAATAGTTACAAAACCTTGGGGCCCTCTCCTCAACTTCTACTTTGATTCACTAACAAAGAAGGCAACAATATATTTTTTTTAAATAAATTATTTATACAGGATAGCCCAGCTGAGATGCAATTTTTAACTTCTGGTGGGATGCTGCTTCTACCCATTTCTGCTGCTGGGTGGAGTGCAGCACTGGGAGGCTAAGTGACTTGCCCAAGGTCACCGAGTGAGGATTTGACTCTACCAGGGTGAGGGTGTAGTCCTCTCTCAGTTCCCAAGTCGGTGTTCTAACCTTTGACCCACATTGACTCTAAAATAAATAAAATGAACAATTTTATCTCAAATGCCAGGAAAGACAGTGATGGAACTGATCTTAAATTAGTTAAGTCTGCAGTAGCTGAGCTATCCAATCTTCTTTCTAAATTATTCAATCTCTCCCTGGTTTCCCAGTCATCCCTTTTGTCTGCAAACAGCCGATGGTGGTTCCCATACTGAAAAGTAATAGCTCTCTTAACATTGGGAATTAAAGGCTGGGTCCAGGTCAAAACAACTACTACAAACAGTGCCATCCAAAACAGCAAGAACAAAACAGTGGACGTGAACATAGCAACATGAAAAACAGCAACAGTCACAAAAATGCTACTAGCACTGCACAGTGCTGCCCAACAAAACACAGTACAAATGTGTCAATACACACAAAAGAAGAAGGGAACAACACTGGGTGGATGCAACATCGGGGAGAAAGTCAGGGGTGGGCAGATTTACTATTGTAACTGCGCAGGGGACATGCAAGATGGGGTGGAGAAAGTCAAGGGTGGGGAGAATTTACTATCCTAACTCCAGAGGGAACAAAGTTGGGAGGGTGGATATTTACTACAGTAGAAGCCCATTATAGGGGACCCAATTAAAGGAGATGGATGCTTAATTGCGATGATCCCTGGGCACTGATTTGTAGGTAATGGTATCCTATGAAGACTGTTTCCCTTAATTGGGATGCCTATTCCATTTATAGGGGACGATTGAGCCTCGGCTGAGAGAGCTTTCAGCTAATTAATGCACATTAATGCCTGATTAGTATAAATGGGATTAACAGTCAGCATTCTGTTTACAACTTATTTGTTTCAGAGATGGCATCCAGCATGAGAATTGATCTTCCTCTTTCTAAAAATAATCAAGGTTTTGGAGACCCTTCAGCTTTCCAACTCCTCGCTCACTAAAGTTGCCAAACAATTCTGCATTTCAAAGAGCCAGGCAGGGAGGATAAGCCTTAATAGGGTGAGGCGTCAGGCTGAATGGCAACTGAACATCAACCCAAGCTGTAAATGGAAGAGGGAAGGAAAAGATAATGAGGTCAAGGAGGGCTTGCTGTCTTGTTTAATCATGCAGGTAATCATGGAGCTAGACTGACTAGTCCCATTTTAAAACCAAAGAATGAGAAAATCACTAAACATCTACAGCACAATGGTTTTGATGCCACTGACATCTGGCTAACGTGGGAGGAATTACTGAAACAACATTGTGTGGAAACAGAAGCAGGGAGAGCGACTGGATGCAGATGCTTCCTCAGCAGCAGTATGGATAAAATCAGTGCTCTCAGGTCTTATACCTGAGTACCCAGCAGTTAACATTTTTAATGGCGACTAAACCGGTGTTCTCTACAGAGGGTACCCAGACAGAGGCCATATCCATAAATCCATAGAACTGCTCGGCGAAAAATAAATCCAAGGACCACATTTTGCTCCTCTGCTGCACAAACATGGATGGTTCAGAGAAATTGCTCCTGCCCTGCTTGTGATAGGGAAAAGTAAGAGACCCAGACGTCTCCGGAAGGATCACTACACTCTGTCACTTATCAGAGTTCAGCCAATGCTTGGATGACAGAGGCAATTTTGGGGGAATGATTGGCAGCGTGGAACAGTTGTCTTAGACGGCGACATAGAAAAGTGCTGCTGTTAGTTAACAAATGTATCGCCTATCCCAGTGCCCTAGCAGATAAGTTCAGCCACATAAAGTTGATATTTTTGCCCCCAAATACAACTAGCCTTATTCAGACCCTTGACGTGGTGGTTTTAATGTGTACTAAATTAAGGTGCCATTTTACTAGTCAAACAAACACAATCTCACAAAAAGAGCTGTAATCACAATAACTGATTTCAATTAAGTGAATGTTGTCTGTTAATGTGTAAATTGCTAAACTTCTGCAGCACGATGGTTTTACACATTTTACGGGTGAGCCATTAAGTTGTAAACAAAGTTAAAAAAAACAGCTTCCTTTATCGGGACTGCCACTTAAATGGGATGACTTATTGTTCACAGAGCCATCCCTTTGAGGCTTCTACTGTAATATAACTCCGGGGGACAAGCAATGGGGGGAGTGCGACATCAAAAAAACACAAAAGAAAAAGAAGGTGTCAGAACTGAACCCAAGTCAGCTGGATGTCGCAAGCCCATTCACAGCTTGTGACTAATCTCTGTTACACTGCTAGCACAGTTAGGCAGCACACACACACACACACTTGTCAACTTATACTGCCCTGCATGAGTGAAAACAAATACATGTACAGAGCTTTAATGTCTGCGCTATTATTTCTGTGTTACTGTTTTCATTCACACTATTTTCTCAAAGTGCATTTTGCCACGCTGTTACTCCCACATGCTCTTGACTGGATACCATAAAGCCCTTTCTCAATGCTTTCCCCCGTCCAAGGCCTTAGCACGTACATTATATGACAAGTTGGTCTCTTATTTAGACAAATGTAACGGGCAATCATTGCACAAAAAGGCTTTTGTTAAAACCATAGTAAACTACACTGGTTGAACTTACTGAGTATATTCTCAAGACCTTGACATTGAAAAAGACATTTGACATGGAATATTATCACACTTATTAGCAAACTTACGCATCCACATCAGGTTTCTGGAAACAGCTGGAAAACCCTACATTAGCGGTGCTAAAAACAATAAGTAACTGTACACAACTTCTCGTTTCACACATATATTCTTAATTGGAAACCCAAGGCCGATTTTTTTACGTAAGAACTGCCACTCCTTTAAATGTACCGGGAAAAAGGATCAGAAGACTGAGTGATAAACTGCCCCACTTCCAATCAAAAGACGATGAAGCATGCTATTTTCTGAATAACTAATAATGCACAAAGATTCATTTTGACTTGAGAAAAACTAATGGTCTACAGACGTCAAATGATAGCTCAGAAAAACTGTTCTACTGCAGTTTTTGTTTACCCTAAAGGATTGTATTTCTCGTATATTAAGTCAGATTGGAAAATGCATCAATTCTGCAAACACTCTAATAAAAAATTGCAAGAGTGCTACTAAGAATGAAATTACTGCTCTGGATATCTAGCATTATCCCTATTGTGTGTATGTGTGTGTGTGGGGAGCTGCGCATGAGCAGGCGATATCTGATCGCTGCTCACTGAAGCGTAGCTCTCCCTTTCAACTGTACGCCACTGCATTTTGGAGCTGTCATAGACAGCTCCAGCATGCATTGGAGGACTGGAGCCGCGCCTGCCAACACACTGACTGAATTGGAAGAGGGGGTGACACACCTCCGAAAACTCGGATGATGGCACTATGTTTCTTGCACATGCGTGCAAGCAAACATAAAAAGGGCCTCTATTTGTAATCCACAGCGTGAGGATGAGTGGCTGGGTGGCCTTTACAAGTTTTCTGCCTGGGCCTCTCACAATGGCAAAGTCCTGTGCGTGACTTCTTCCTCAGTCCCTGGTACAGTACACTTTATCCCAAGTTGCAGGGCTGAAATCCTGGTGCTTACTCACAGATTAATGTCTCAAATGATTCCTCTGGTGTCAGTTGCTGAGACAAGGAGAATAGATGCAGTTGCTCCTGGTGAGAGACTCGCTGTGGTTTCTCACCATTCTCTCTCTCTCTCTCCTCTCCTCTCTCTCTCTCCTCTTTCTCTCAGATTCTGGAACAAGGCAGGGGATTTATTGGACTGTTGAGGAGTAGCAGGAATAGTCTCCTGGAGGGGAAAGTCTGCGGTGGGGACAGGAAAACCCCAGCTCCCAGCTTGCCTTCAGTCTGTAGTTTTAAAACAGCTGTTTTTTTCTTCATACCAGCTCTCACTGGGTTCCCAGACTCTTCAAGTCTGCCAGGCCTGCACTGCCTGGACAGACAGTGGCACACTGGCTAATGCTACAATACACAGTCACGCACTCTGGAAGTCTGGCTAAACTGAGCCAGATCCCTATGAACAGCCTCTTTTATATGGTATGAAATGTGATGCCTCATTGGTCAGCTCTGTTCCCAGGCACACAGCCTTTAGAACTTTGACCAAGCCATGCTAGGCTTGTATACCGGCTTTCTTACATTGCAGGCTGCTGACTGGCCAAAATGTGAGGGTAAATCTAGGGCTGATCATCAACCACTTCCCAAAAGTCTTTTCAGTGCTCTCTAAGGACTGAGGAGACA
Organism: Neoceratodus forsteri; assembly: GCA_016271365.2. Classification (NCBI taxonomy): domain Eukaryota; kingdom Metazoa; phylum Chordata; order Ceratodontiformes; family Ceratodontidae; genus Neoceratodus; species Neoceratodus forsteri. Next base: position 556,697,166 of record CM028138.1, read on the forward strand.
CTGGGGCCGCCATCTTTATTTACATAGCAGTGGTTTCCTTTAACAGCTTGTTGCGGTTCTATTTTAATCGGTGGAGAGCTGCTTGTATGGTACCTGGCCCTGCTCTCTGTCTTGTGGCCAGGGAGATGTCTGCTCATTAGAGCACATAGCCCATTTTTGAGTCAAGGCTGTAGGTGTGTAGGAGGAGGCCTCCGAGCCCACTGTGTGCTTTTCTGTTCCCAGCCAGGCTGTCTGCCCTAGACTGGGAACCGCTTTCTTTTGTGCACCTCTGTTGCTCTGAACCAATGATCCCGACTCCACTGCCTACCCTGGAGCTAGGATCCTCTTTTGATGCAGCAGCTCAGCCCAGCTGAACAATCATAGCTATGACTCCATATGAGGGTCACCATGTATGCTCGGCAGTGCCAACTATGTCAGCTGCTCCGTTTTGGTCCTCAACCCAACCACTGCAGTGGGGTCAGTGATAGCTGCAAAATGCACCCGATGGTGCTCCTCCTCCTCCCAGTCTCAGCCCCAGAAAGCAGTCCAGAGGGTCTGAGAACACAGGTGTACTGTGTGGCTCCAGCCGTAAAGGCGTGAAGTGGAGTCCTGGCTCAGATCCTGCCAGAGCTCCTGGACTCATGCACAGCTGCCTTCCCAGTCCCCATATTTCAGTCCTGGGGAACGGAAGGTAAAGGGAGGTAGAGGGCATGAATGTGAAGAAAACCCAGATGTGGGTAAGCCTCCAGTTTTGTGTGGTGGCTTACATTTTTATAGAAGCCTTACCTCAAAGTGGAACAAATTATAATATAAAAACAGATGTGGACACAATGTGTCTTACTGTGGCATCTGACTTGGTAAAAACCCAACACAAGCTGTGGTCTGATTTTAATAACCAGCAACATTGTTTATTGAAAAACAAATTAGTTAGCAATACAGAGAAAACAAATTCAGTGTGAAAAGGATCTTTCAGCCATGTTACAGATACCAAGCTGACCGGAGTTTTAACATAAAAACTCTAGTTGCTCCAATTTTAGAACATGTATCACCTTACAGATAGCAGTATGGGTAGACTAGGAGCTAAAGTTTAACTTGCATATACTGTAAAACAAACTGTCTCTAAGATCACTCAAAGCTTAGGGGTCTTCAGATGACATGGACACTTTCTGTGTGCTGAAACCAGAAAAATATGTGTCGCTTCATCTATTTTCCTCTGCTGGACTGTGGTTGTCTGATTTTAAACAAAATCAGCTTATGAAAGCTTGACAAAGTCTATTATAAAGTAGCGAGTTTTGCACTGAGTTTTACCAGTCCTACTAGAGAGAGAGAGAGAGAGAGAGAGAGAGAGAGAGAGAGAGTGAGATCCATTGTTGCACATTACTTAAAAAACTGAAATGGACTTCCTTTTCTGTTAGAAGAGAAGAAATATATATATATTTATTTTAATGTGTAAAAGGTACTGCTCCAAGATACTTGTCTGAACAACTAACCTGCTCAGACATCAAATACTAGAGGTGTGCGAGTGACACATAGTACTGTATTTCATGAATACCATGAATAATGCACTATTCAGTATTCAAATCCCAATAACGAATAGTGGCACTATTCATGCCTATTCGTATTCTGAAAATACTACACTGAAAAAAATAAAATAAAATGAGCCCCTCCCTCCTCCCCAGCCAAATCATCTTATAAAATGGCTTGAATCAAACAAACAATCTGATTAGTCAACACCGGTCACATGATCCTGCAGTAATTTCAATTACTGCTATTTCTTCCTTTTTTAACTCTTAAAACTATTTTATAAGCACAATAACACACTCCAGAATGTGTGATAATGCCATAAATTACCACAATTCCCAGGTGGTCGAAGGCAGTCGGTTACGCCTCATGCCTCACAGCCCACCTGGGGCGTGCTGTAATTAACCATTACCGCACACCCTGTCATATGTTATTGCTTACTTAAACTACACCTCCTGTCCCCTCACCCTCTGCAACAAAGCTCAATCCCACACTCCAACCCAGCACCCACAATTTAATGGTTTAATAAAAAACTGAGTACAGCGACCGGCAACCAGCACAGCCTACCAGGACAGCTGACTGCCTTCTCCTCATGCTTTTTTGTTGTAAAATTATAAAATAAAAATAATCTTCTCCAACTCTGGCAGCAGCCCCCAACTCCTTCCCTCCGCTCCTCCTGGAACCTAAACTTCATAATAGATGAAGCCCCCCCCCACCAGACACAGCAAAGGCAACTGACACAACCCACCCCCCTCCACAGCCAGCTGCCTTCTTCTGAGTGGAAGCACTCCCCTGCATGCTCACATAGTAAAACAGCTGATCACATGATAGTTGATCACGTGATCAGCTGTTTTACTATGTGAGCAAGCAAAGGAGTGCTTCCATGCAGAAGGAGGCAGCCGGCAATGGAGGAAGGCAGGTTGGGCTGGTCAATTTCACTGCATCTGAGGGGTTTCATATATTATGAAATGTGGGTGCTAGGAGGAGTCGGGGGCTACTGCTGGGTGGGGATGATTTCTTACAGTAAAAAGCATGAGGAGAAGGAGGCTGGCAATGGTGGAGGGTGGGTTGTGCTGATCACCTATCAATGGACTTATTAAACCATTATAAACATAAAATATTGGGTGCTGGAGAAGGGGGGATTCAGCTTTGTTGCAGAGGGTGGGGGATGGGTTGTAGTTTAAGATGATTTTGCTTGGGAGGAGGGTGGGGGCTGTGTTTATACTGCCCCCCCCCACACAGGCACATGAATTAAGAACACAAATATTGAATTTCCGAATATTTGGGGCCCAAATACCAATATTCAGGTGAATATTTGAAATAAGGCATTCCCTCATCCCTACCAAATATTGTCTGAGAGGTATTCCAGGTAGGGGGTTTACTGTACCTAAAATAAGGTCTTGACCTTTTCTTACACTGTAGCTTCCTTTTGGAATCAGCTACCAATTCAGTTGCACCAGTTACCTGCCATATTCTTGATTTGATACAGTGATTTTCAAATGGATTTTTTTCACCTGTGACTGACATTTTTATTCTAAACTGTGCTGTTCCCGCTCTGGTGGCCTACTCCATTCAGACTGGCCCCCAGCCCCATCATTTGTCATCCCTGAGTACTTGGCCACCACCTATAAGTTGATCCCCCCCCCCCCCACCATAGGGGCTTCTCCTTCTGAGGCTTCAAAGCCTCCCAGGGTCCGGATCTAAGGCAGGAGCCCAGTCAGTGAAGCGAGGCCTGTTGGGGGTCGATCTTCATCGTGTCTCCTGCCAGTCAAATTATCCTCCAACTTTTCTCCCCCAACCACAGGCAGCACAAACGGTGTGAGGGGGGCCCTAGCTGTATGCAGGGTGCTCCAGCTAGGAGACTGAGCTCCTTGTCCCTCCAGAAGGAGGTGCTGCGGTGCCAGAGTAGGCCATCTCCCTCCTCCAACTGGGACAAGCTGTCGTTGTCAGTGCTATCTTCCTGTCTGGTCACCCGAGTGCCAGATCACCGGCATGGAGGACCACAAAACCCCCAACCACTGAAACATAGAATTTGACGGTAGATAAGAAAAAATTACTCACCTTAGTAATGTTGTTTCTTCTAATGGAGTCTTGCTATATTATGACAATTGCAGTTTGTCCCACCATTAGAACTGCTCCGGAGGTGAAAGAGTTAACTACCATGCCAGGCATGGAGTTTAGAGCGCGAGCTCGGTTAGAGAAGCTCTGTCTGGCTATTTTCAAACCGAAACTGTCAGATCTTTACAAGCAAAAACTCACTAAGGTTCTGTGTGGAAGCTGTAACCTACACTAGCCAACTGGCTACCTAAATATTAACACCTATTCCTGGTCCCAACACCAAGACTCAAGTCAGGGGACCATAAAAATAATAACATAAGAAAAATTAAAACACAACACCCCAAAACCCCAAAAAGGGGTGGAAAAAACATAAATGGGCATAACAAGTGCCAACACTGGACTGCCCACCCCATACCCAAGTAGAAGTTCTGAGAGGGGCAGGTTGGGAGGTAATATAGCAAGACTCCATTAGAAGAAACAACATTACTAAGGTGAGTAATTTTTCTTCAAACAACATGAAGTCTTGCTATATTATGACAATTGCAGAATACACAGCAGTACCTTCCATGGTGGAGGGACAGAACCTACTTAGAGAATAGGCTCTGAAGCACGGTTGTGTTAAATCTAGCATCCCTCCTGGCCTGGATATCCAAGGAGTAATGCTTGGTGAAAGTGTGTACCATTTTCCAGGTAGCTGCTTGACATATCTCCAAGATAGGATGTCTCCCAGCAGCTAGAGAAGCAGCTGTACCTCTGGTAGAGTGAGCCTCAGGCCTGAAGGGAGAACCTCCCAGTTTTTGATAACAAAATTGGATACACGAGACAATCCACCTGGCAATGGATCTCTTAGTGGCAGGTTTACCTTTCCCAACCTCACCATAAGTGAGAAAGAGTTGGAGGGATTCAACCTATGACCCTTGGTACGCCTATATAGTAACTAAGGGCCCTCTTAACATCATGTTGTGTAACCTCCTCTCACCAGAGGAGGAATGGTCAGTAAAGAACACTGGAAGGGAGATAGATTGATTAAGGTGGAAATCAGAAACCACCTTAGGCAAAAACTTCCTGTTAGTCCTAAGGACTACTTTATCCCTGTGAAAGGAAATAAAGTCAGTCTCCACTGACAAGGCTTGTAACTCACTTATGCACCTGGCAGAAGTGATGGCTACTAGAAAAACAGTTTTCCAAGTCAAGTACTTAAGCTCTGCAGAAGACAGAGGTTCAAAGGGGGGTTGCATCAACTGAGCAATGCAAACATTAAGATCCCAGGCAGGGGCCGGGTCCCTGAAAGGTGGATTAGTATGAAGTAATCCCTTGAAAAACTTGGAAAATACAGGGTGAGTGGAAAGAGAAGAGGGCTTTCCTACTGAAATAAAAGCAGAGACAGCTGCCAAATGTACTTTCAGGGTAGCTGGTCTCAGACCCAAAGAGTTAAGATAGACCATATAGTCCAAAACAATGGGCAAGTCAGCAGATTCCGGGGGAATATGCTTCCCAGAGCACCAGATGGAAAACCTTTTCCATTTAGAATTATAAGTAGCCCTAGTGGAAGGCTTTCTAGAAGCCTTCAGGATGTCAAGAACACCTTGAGAAAGGTGTAGGTCAGCAAACTCTAACTCCTCAAGAGCCAGGCCTTGAGGTTGAGGGATTTGAGATTCGGATACCAAACTCTCCCCTGGGCACAAGATAACAGGTTGTGTTTCCTGGGGAGGCACAGGGGAAGATGGACTGCTAAGGACAGAAGGAGTGGGTACCAGGGCTGCCTGGCCCAATCCGGAGCAATCAGAATCATCCTGCAAGGCTGGGATCTGATTTTCACTAGCACCTTGAAAAGGAGAGGGAAGGGGGGAAAGGCATATAGAAACTTCCCTTCCCAATCTAGGAGAAAGGCATCCAGGGGAACTGAGCCCATCACTGGGGGCCTGCAACAAAACAGTGGAAGTTGGTGATTGTCTGGGGCTGCGAAAAGATCTATCTGAGGAGTGCCCCATCTGGCAAAAACTATCCCCAGTACTTGGGGATCCAGTGACCATTCGTGATGGCCCCGGGAAATCCTGCTGAGAGCATCTGCCAGGACATTGTCCTTTCCTGGGAGGTGAACTGCTATGAGGGAAGTGTTCAGGGAATAAGCCAGAGACCACAACTTCATTGCTTTGGTGCACAAGGCCGAAGACCGAGTTACCTTGTTTGTTGATGTACCACATTGTGGTGGTGTTGTCTGTTCTGACTTGTACCACTTTGTTCTGAACAGATGCAGAAAACACTTGAAGTGCTAGAAAGACAGCTCTGAGTTCCAGCAAATTGATGTGAAGCAGAGACTCTTGAGGGAGGTCGCCCATGTGAGCTCCCCATCCCAGAAGGGACGCATCTGTAGTAAGGGTCAAGGAGTGCGATAGAGGGATGAAGGGGACCCCTAGTCTTAAATTGCTCTGATCCTGCCACCACTGAAGGGCCTGGATCAGGGTTCGAGTCACTGGGATCAACTTGGAAAGGGGATCTTTTCTTTGAGACCAAAAGGCTCTCAAGTGAAACTGAATGTCCCTCATCTGAAATCTTGCTCCTTGCACTACAGCTGTGGAAGCAGCCATGTGTCCTAGGAGCTGTAAGAAGTGCCTTGCTGGTCGAGAGACCTGCAGAGTGAAGGAAGAGGCCAGGGCCACCAGGTTCCTTACCCTCTCTAAGGGCAGGAAGGCTCTGGCCTGCTTTGTATCCAGTTCTGCACCTATGAAGGTGAGTACCTGAACAGGTTCCAGCACTAACTTTGGGAGATTGAGCAGAAAACCCAGAGAGGTGAGCAGCTGCTGGGTAACTTGCAGGTGTGATTCAACCTGCTCTGGAGACTGGCCTACAATAAGCCAGTCGTCTAGGTAGGGAAAAATAGCAATCTTTTGCCTTCTTAAATGAGCAACTGCTACTGCTAGACATTTTGTGAATACCCTTGGGGCAGAGGTGAGGCCGAAGGGCATTGCTCTGAACTGGTAATGGCCTGAGGGCAGTTCGAATCTGAGGTACTTTCGGTGGGAGCTTCTGATTAGAACATGGAAATAGGCATCCTTGAGGTCCAGGGAAGCTAGCCAGTCCCCTGGCCTTAGAGAAGGTAAAATTATTGCCAGAGTCACCATTTTGAATTTTGGTTTCAAAAGGTGCTTGTTCAGATATCTTAGGTCCAAAATGGGCCGCCATTCTCCTGTCTTTTTTGGGGTAAGGAAGTACCTGGAGTACAGACCCTTGCCCTGAAGTAGGGGGCGGGGCCCTTTCTACAGCTCTGAGAGCCAGGAGGGTTGAGACTTCTGTTTCTAAGGCAAAGGTCTCTAGAGGGTTTGCAGGTGGAAAAGATCTGGCTCTCATCTTCGGAAATTTTTTGAAGCTGAGAACCAGACCCTGACTTACTACTTCCAGGACCCACTTGTCTGATGTTAGACTCCCAGTCCTGAACAAAGTAAGCCAGCCTGCCCCCTACAGGTAATGGAGAACCGGCCCTGGGCAACCCATCAGGGTGCCTGTTAGGCAGGGGCTTTAGGCTGAGGGGTGGAAGCAGGCCTGCTTGCACCCTGTCTGCCTCTGCCTCTGAAGAACCCCCTCTAAGCATAAGCAGAAGAAGCCTGGATTTGGTAAAAAGGCCTGTGAAAAGGCCTACCTCTACCCCTGGGGTTCTGCTTCTGAGGAGTGGCTTGCCGCTCCTTGGCTTGTGCACTCCTATAAGTTGTTCTATATTCATCCATTTTCTTCATGTAATTCTCTGTCTGCTCCCCAAACAGAGAATTCCCTACCACAGGAAAATCCATGGCCTTAGTCTGGGTATCCTGTGACAAACTAGTACACCTGAGCCAAGCCAACCTACGAAAGGCCACAGATGTAGCCATGACTCTAGAGGATACATCATTAGAATCCACAGCAGCATGGAATTGCACCTTGGATGCCTCAATACCATCAGCAGCCACCTGCTCCAGCTCCTTGGCAAGCTGGCCAGAGGCCTGTTTGGCCAAAGCCATGACAGTGTCCCATCTAGATTTTTGGTATCTTGCCACATAAGCCATGTAATTTGCATGTCTGAGTCCCAAGGACACTGCCATGTATTGTTTTTTAGCCATGGCATCAATCTTCCTGGAGTCCTTGTCAGGAGGATGTGAAGCCAGAGGAATGTTAGCCTTATCACAGGCTGCAGCCTGAACTACCCCAACATGACTGTATTGCTGTGAAAGAAAGTCTGTATCAGGACCTGATAAAATGTACCTCCTGTCCATCTTCTTGTCAACAGGAGGCACAGAATTAGGAGCTTTTAGTATTTTTATTGCTTGTTTCCTAAATGATTTATGTAAGGGGATAGATAATCTCCTAGACTCTGGGATATCCATCATTTCCACAAAATCAGGTTCCTCCTGCTCATCCACAGCTTCCTCTAATGGGAGCTGGAGGGTTTCAGCAACCTTTTTATAAAACAAAAAGTGAGAAGGGGACTCAGAAAGCATAGGGGGAGATTCCAAAGGTCTGTCTGGGAGATGTCCGTTCAATGGGCACATCCAGACTCTCAAAGTCATAGTCACACTGATCATAATCCTCCTCCCCCTCCTCTGGTTCATAAAACTCTTCAATATCATATTTTTGAACCGTGGAACCGGCCGAACCGACCTTTTACCAGACAGTGGCGTTCGGACGGAACCGGAGAAAGTGACTGTACAATCTGTATAGCTTTTGCTATTTCTGCAGCAGTTGGAGAAGGAATTTTGGACTCCAAACCTGCTGATTTTTTAGTTTTCTTTGCTGGAACTGGCTTCTCAGAGCCAGCTTTTCATTTGCCCGAGGAAGTCTCGCCCTGGTCAGAGGGCACTCCCTCCAGTTCGGTTGGCACCGAACCGGGCTGGCCATCTGGGTCAGCGGACTTTTTGGCCTCTCGTTCCCTGAGCCTGCCCACTCTCTTGTCCAGGGTGGCTGCAAGGAAATTTTTACAAATCTGGCAGTCTGAATTGAGGTGGTCAAACCCCAGACAATAGACACATGTAGTGTGTGGGTCAGCCTTGGCAAAGGCTTCCCCACAGACACTACAGTATTGAAACCCAGTGGGCCCGGTTTTTCTTTTGGGTTTCTCAGACATGATGCCAGCCTAACCAACAAACTTCCCTTTTAACGGCAGTGCCAGGCAAGACACCCTTATCGGTTCCCAACCGTGTCACGGGTCGTGGAAAAAAACGTAATGAAATCCGTTTTTTTTAGAACCGATAAGAACCAGGAACCACACTCTAAAAGCCTTAAAATGCTTTCTTTTTAAAAGTTTTAACTGCTTGATCGGTTCGAACCGAACCGATAAAAATTTACAAGTTCCACACAGAAAAAAACTATCTAATACTTACAATACCACAGACAGAGCTTGAACCGATCGGTTTGCGGTTAAAATAATAATACTCGCGGTTGAATTAAACCGAGAAAATACTGTTTAAACCGAGCAGAAGGAAAATCTCCGGAGCGACTGTTCAGTGAGGCGGAGTAAAGAATCTGACAGTTTCGGTTTGAAAATAGCCAGACAGAGCTTCTCTAACCGAGCTTGCGCTCTAAACTCCATGCCTGGCATGGTAGTTAACTCTTTCACCTCTGGAGCAGTTCTAATGGTGGGACAAACTGCAATTGTCATAATATAGCAAGACTTCATGTTGTTTGAAGGACTGCTTGGCCTATCCAGTCTGTTAATTTCTTCCTACCTACACTATTACCGTGGACCGTGCCTGATCCACAGCTCTTCCTTCCTCCCCCTTTCCTTTCCACTATGATTCCTCTGTGCTTATCCCATGAATTTTTGAACCCCACCACTGTTTTCACCCCCACCACCTCCTCCACTGGAAGGCTGTTCCAGGAATCCACCACTCTTTTTGTGAAGAAGTATTTCCTAACATCTCTCCTGAATCTACCCCCCTCCAGTTTCATAGCATGTTCCCATGTTCTTGAACACCTTTTCTTCTGGAAAATACTTCTCTTCTGTACCTTATTTACCCCTTGAGGTATTTATAGGTCTCTATCATATCCCCCTTTCATTCTTCTCTCTTACAGGGTGTACATATTGAGGTCCTTCATTCTCTCCTCATAGGGCTTCTGATGCAGTCACTGCACCATTTTAGGTGCCTTCTTCTGGACTGCCTCCACTCTGTCTATGTCCTTCCTGAGATGTGGTCTCCAGAACTGGACACAGTACTTCATCTAAATCACTAATAAACATGTTGAACAGCACTGGCCCAAGCACCGCTCTATGTGGCATCCCACTGATAAACTTCCTGGCATCTGAGAATTTACCCATTTAGGACAATTGTCTGGGTTCTGTTTGAAAGCCAGTTACCAGTCCTTCCTAGCTTGTATTTTCCTACTCCTATATTTGGATTAGTTATCTATAGACTTGACAGTATTAGAAATATATTGGTAAATGTCGATAAATGTCGATTTCACTGCACACACACAAACTGATGGAAACATATTTCCAGTGAGAATAATCTAAATTTACAGATAGGAAAAGTAAGTTTTATTGCTATTTTGACATGTGAAGATAATTTGTGTTTTTATCAGTTTATAAATCCTCAGCATTTGCTGTCATTAACTGAAACAGTGAGAATTAAATTGATACAAATCGAAATAAATGCTTAAAACCCCATAATTTCATGCAACTGTGAAAATTTTAATCGATAAAACTTGGGAAAAAGGTTTAAAAATAAAAATCAATATTTTCCATCGAAATTATAAAAAAATAAAAATTGAAAACTGCCAACCCTAGTAATCTATGAGTAACAAATGGATGGAATGTCTTGCTAAAGTCGAGGTATAGGATGTCAGCTGCCTGGTTCCTATCTTCCGAGTCACTGTGTGGGCTCTTTGGCCCATCTTGGTGGTTATTTTAGGATGATCAAGTTGGAGGTAGGATGACTGATGCAGATTACGGCTAAAGGTTCTGGGTCTGATCAGGAGAAATAGTGGAGAGAAGGGGGGATTGTGTAAAGCATCACCTACTCTCCAAGCCAGCATATGGGAGCGCTGTGCATGAGGGGGAAGCCAGTTTAGGGACTGGTGGAGCAAACAGTGGTGGGTGGAGAGAGGGGTGTGGAGGCCGAAGTGGCATATCCTATTATAGGTAGTGTCCAGCCTGCTCAGATTGGCAACTGAGGTGAGCGAGTACACCAAGCAACCATAATCAAGAAAGGGGAGAAGACTGCCACAGGCAACAGATAGTCAGGCTTCAGGTGTAAGGTGATTGATTAGATGATAGCAAAGCCCAGTCTTATGATTTATGCACCTGATCAATGAGGCTATGTGATCAGAGTATGTAAGGGATGAGTCCAGGATGACCCCCAGGTACTTAGAGGAAAGAACAGTGTCAAGGGGGGGACCTTCTGGGGAAAGGACAGTGAGGGAGCAGCCAGAGTGGGCAAGGGTGGAGGGTTTTGGTCTAGAGTCGAATAGCATGTCCTTCATTATGGAAGCATTGACCAATAGCTTGTTAGCAGAGAACCAACGATGTGCCATACAAAACTCAGTAATCAGGGTTTTGGACAGAGTAGCAGGGCATGGGTTACTTTGGAAAAGTACTAGGTCATCTGCATAAAGGAGTGATTTACAGGAGAGGCCCTCCAATGTGAGGGAGTTGATGAGGGAAAAGAGGAGGGGGCCAAGTAGAGAACCCTGGGGGACACCCACTGTGACAGGCAAAAGGGAGGAGGTGGTATCACCTAAGCAGACCATTTGGGACCTACCGGACAGACAGTTAGTGATCCAGGCAGTGGAGGCAGGGGAGAAACCAAGGGTGTCAAGTTTCACCAACAGAAAGTTGTGGTTCACAAGGTCAAAGGCCTTGGACAGATCGACGAGCACTGCTCCTGCGAGCTTGCCATCATCCATGTTCCTTAGAATGTGATCCGTGAAGAGGGCAAGGACTGTGATAGTGCTGTACCTCTTCCTAAAGCCATGTTGCTGAGAGCAAAGGAAATTATACTTGGAGATATACTCACAGATTTGGGCATTTACCACCTTCTCAAGGAGCTTACCAAGATGGGGCAGCATGGAGATGGGACGGTAGTTGTCCACAAGACTAAGGTCACCTGACTTATGGATGGGGACACTTCTGGCCTGCTTCCAGGCAGGGGGGACAGTGGCCATGATAAGAGAGAGGTTAAAAATGAAGGTGAGAGGATAGGTAATGTCTCTGGCCACAAGTTTTAAGAAGTGAGTGGATAGTCCATCACTACCAGCACTCTCTCTAGTAGGTAGGCTGAGGAGGAGCTTAAGCATCTCAGGGGGTGAAATGGTCTTAAAATAAAAACGGGGGCTAGTGGAAGTGGTGGGTGGGTGTAAGGGCAAGGGGGTGGAGGGGGGAGTTTAGCTAAGTAGCTGCTAAGGTCAGAGAAATGAGCATTAAGTGTTGTCGCAGTTTCAGCAGGGTCAGTCAGAGGATGGATGTTCCCTGCTGGTCAGTGAGATTCCTCCCTTGGGAATATCATTTACTGTATAGTGTACTGAACAACCACACCCCCTTATCCCTTTCCTCTTGCCTGATACCATATAAGACTGCCTGCCCTTTCAGGTCTGCAGACCTCAGCCTGCTCCCCACTCCTAGGGTTAAAACCAAATTCGAGTCAACAGGCTTTGCATTATCCACCTTGAAACTGTGGAACAAGGTCCCCCCTAACATCAGAGAGTGCTACTACTGGCACCTTTTGGAAACAGCTCTGAACATACCTCCTACAATCATATGCTTATTCCTGTACCCAGGCCCTGTTACTGTGGATTTACAGCACTGTGTAATGTTATAAATGAGCAACTGTATCCTGCTTTACACGCTGTCTTGACATGCCACATTGCTTACTGTATGTATGTAAATCTAGATCCTTACTGCTGACTCGGATTATATTTTAAATGTTATGACCTGCCTCTGTTTATTGTGTGTTTGAAAACCTTGAATCCCACTGCTTACTTGGATTGTATTTCAAATGTTATGTATGTACTCCTCCAGGGTCATGCCTAAAAATAGGCAATTGCTTGTCTAGTGCACCTTACCCGGCAAACGAAAACAAAATAAATAAATTGCCTCCCTTACTTGTTCTGTTTCTTGGCTTTTTCCATGAATCTCACATATGGTTAGGTGGCCTCTGATAATTCTTTATTTTTGTCCACTTATTCTCAACTCCTACTGTGTGCAAGTCCTACACTTGCTCACCTATTATTTTTCTCATTTTATTGTAGCCTACCTTTCTAAAGTCAGGGATCACAATACTGGATTTATTCTGCTCACTTTCCAGCACTGTGTTGAATTTAAGGATGTTATGGACACTAATCTTTTGAGGTCTCGCATATTATATTTCTGATTAGCCATCTTTCTAGAAACATAGAATTTGACGGCAGATAAGGACCACTTGGCCCACCCAGTCTGCCCATTTCTCCCTACCTACACTATTACATCAGACTGTGCCTCCCCCTTCCTTTACACTATGATTCCCTTGTGTCCTTCTCCTGCATTCTTGAGTCTCACCACTGTTTTCATCCCCACCATCTATGCTGAAAGGCTGTTCCAGGAATCCACCACTGTTTCTGTAAAGAAGTACTTCCTCACATCTCTCCTGCATCTAACCCCTCCTGCTTCGTAGCATGTCCCCTTGTTTTTGAGCAACTTTTTTCCTGAAAAATACTTTCCTTACGTACCCCCGGGAGGTATTTAAAGGTCTCTGTCATATCACCCCTCTACCTCTTCTCTTCCAGGGTGTACATATTGAGGTCCTTTAGTCTCTCCTTATAGGGCTTCTGATGCAGACCCTGCACCATTTTAGTTGCTCTCCTCTGGGCCACCTCCACTCTATGTACTTCTGGAGATAAGATCTCCAGAAATGGACACAGTACTCTAGGTAGGGTCTCACAGCAATCTACATAGAGGCAACACAGTCTCCTTCTTTCTGCTGCTGATACTCCCCCCCCCCAATGCACTGCCGCATCCCACTAGCCCTCCTGACTGCCTTGTCACACTGTCTGGTCACCTTCAGGTCATCACATATGATTAGACTCGGGTCTCTTTCCTGCTTAGTAGTTAATACCACTTCATCCATTTTGTAGTCTTCCCCTGGGTTTATGTGTCCCTAGTGCATTATTTTGCACTTTTCCTCATTGAAACCCAGCTGCCATACCCCTGACCACTAGTAGCAGCCTGTAGAGAAGGAAAGTTTACAGAGGGTGGTAATAGGTGGGGTGATGGCTGACCAGGCTGAGGCAACAAGCATAAGGAGTTCTGGTTCCAGATTGTCTGGCCTCATATTCTTATAGGGTTTGAGGCTGAGGAGGACTTGAGCACTTCTACTAGGCGCAGGAGCCAGAGGTACATTTTTAAAATGGGCCTAAGTAGGTCAAAAAAACTCAAATGGGGAGATCTTTGCTGCTTAAACAAACAAGCATTTGTCAATGATGAAGGTTGACTGCTTATATGTGCTGTTTAGGTATTTGGAAGTGAAAGTACCATGCCTAAGAACTGTAATGTGCTCCCCCCAAGACATCCACTGTGTCTTTCTATTCAGTATTCACAGAAGAAGGGGAGAATCAAGGGCCACAGCAGTACAGCAGTTGCAAAGGCTGTGGGCCGGTCAGCCTCACTTCAGTAGTGGGGAAGATCATGGAGACATTGGTTAAAGAAAGGATAGTGGGGCATGTAGAAGCCATCGGAGCCCAGGACCATAGGCAACATGGATTCACAGTGGGGAGGTCATGTCAGACAAATCTGGGTGATCTCCTTGATTGGGTGACAAAGGAAGTAAATCAGGGTGGGGCAGTGGACAACACTTACCTTGATGTAAGCAAAGGCTTTGATACTGTCCGACATAGAAGGGTGATAAACTAGCTGAGTAGGCTGGGCATGGTGGAAAGGGTGGTAAACTGGGTTAGAAACTGGGTAACAGACAGGAGGCAGAGAGTGGTGGTAAATGGGGTGCAGTCTGGGGAGTGGGGTACCGCAGGGATTGGTCCGGGGGCAGTCTTGTTCAGTGTCTTCATTAGTGACATTGCAGAAGGGCTGAAGGGAAAGGTCTGCCTGTTTGCAGATAACACCAAGATCTGTAAAACAGTGGATACCCCAGAGGGGTGGAGCAAATGAGGAGGGAGCTGGGGAAGCTTAATTCACAAAAGTGCAAAATTATGCACCTAAGACACAGAAACCCTGGAGAAAGGTACAGGATGGGGGGGGGGGAGTTGCTGACAGTCACAAAGAAGGAAAGGGACCTGGGAGTTGTTATTTCAGATGACCTGAAAATGTCAAAGTGGTAAGGCAGCTGGGAGGGCCAGAGACATGCTGGGGTGCATAGGCAGGGGTATCACCAGCATAAGGAGGGAGATAGTGATGCCATTATATAAAACCATGGTCAGGCTTCACATGGAGTACTGTGTGCAGTTCTGAAGGTCGCACCTTCGTTAGGATATTAACAGGCTGGAGATGGTCCAGAGAAGGGCGAATGAGATGGTACAGAGTTTGCAACACAAGACTTATGAGAAGAAATTAAGGGATCTCAATATGTACTGAGTGGAAGAGAGTAGGGAAAGAGGAGATAGGATCGAAACATTCAAGCACCTCAAGGGTATAAATATAAGTACTGAGAAGCAGGAGATAGCTGCTATAGGCATATGTGCCAGCTTGTGTGTGATATTCTTTTGGTCTTATAAATCTGTAATCTCCAGTATTTCAGTAACCACATGACCACACTGCCTTCTGTAGGCAGTTTTATGCTGGTTGATGCCTGGTGTCAGATGGCAGACAGAGGGCTCACCAGATTGTGTTGCCATTTGAACAACTTCATAGAGTGTTCTTTTACTGGTAAGCATTTTGGAAAGCTGGTGAAGGTCTCACAATTTTTATTATGACTGTATCTCCTTATGTCTGTCCCCTTTGGTTCCCCCATCCCCACACCCCAACAGTCATCAGTGGCCACAGCTGCAGCCTTCATCTTGTCAAGATGGTTGGTTCATTGACTAGCTACATGAGAAAAGCCTGTTGTAGGGAGTCAAGGATGGCCCTGCTCCTTGCTGAAGCTGCAATTGGAAGGCTCCAATCCACATCTGGCACACTGAAGTCACAAATTAACAGCACTTTCCACTTAACTGCTATCCTGATGATGGCTTCCCCTTATCTGATTCCTCTCCCTGTACGGGGGGTCTGTATCCCACCCCTGTATGGGAGGTCTGTATACCACCCCTCTACGGGAGGTCTGTAACCCACCCCTGTACGGGAGGTCTGTAACCCACCCCTGTACAGGAGGTCTGTATACCACCCCTGTACAGATAGCAGCCCAGCACCTGTCTCCAGGATGACCCAGAGCATCTCCAGTCCTTCCTTTTCCTCTGGCTGTAACTGCATGTCCATGGCCTTGATTCCTTCCCTTACATGTAGTACAACCCCTCTTCCCTTCCCTGGCTCGCATGAACAGAGAGAAACATAGAAACATAGAATTTGATGGCACATAAGGATCACTTGGCCCATCTAGTCTGCCCATTTCCCTACCTGATGGATGAGCTGCAAATTCTAGTTAAATAACTTACTTCCTCCTACCCCCCCCCAATAGAACTGCCTTATGTCTGTCCGTGAGCAGGTGCCTTCAGAGTCTGTGAAGTCTGATGTCTTTCAGCGCCGCTTATTGGTCATCTTCCAACACAGGCAAGGCACTGCCAGCTGAAAAATAACTCAGGACAAGCAGGTTTCAAAGTGGGAAAGAAATGGAGTGAGCAAGAATGAAGTACTCATTCAGATGCGAGGTCGATTTTAAGATCAGCATACTGGTGTGGACAGTGCAAATAGAATCCCAGCTCTTTAAGCAGCCCTATGAAGAGTAAAGACTTCACGAAGCACTGGGGTTGTGTTTATTGTACTGTAAGTGGGCTCCATCTAATTCAGTAATTTATTGTACCTTACATCTGGATGTATGGTAGGGCCAACTTTAAATAAATACTGCACCTGAATTAACACATGATGTCACAGAAACATAGAATTTGTCAGCAGAAAAGGACCACTCAGCCCACCCAGTCTGCCCAAGTGTTCTCTACCTACTTATAACCCCTGCCTATATATGTTACTGCATGTCTTATTCTGCCTGCGTCCATCAGGACCTCCTTGTGAATGAGCTTGCTTAATGGATTTTTCCTGCAATGAACTTGAACCTACTCCGCTTCCATAGCCCTATTGATCTCTGTTGACCCCTTCCTTCCCTTTTTCTAATATACCCCTTTGTTTATCCCATGCATGCTTCATGTCCCCTACCATTTTAGGTTCCACCACTTCTCCTGGCAATCTGTTTAAGGCATCTACCACCCTTTCAGTAAAGAAATATTTCTTCACATCTATCCTGAATGCCCCTCCCCCAGCTTCATTGTATGTCCCTTGCTTTGGGTGCTCATCCTTATTTGAAGAAAACTCCCCAACTGTACCCTTTTTACACCTGTGAGGTACTGTGTAGGTCTTGATCATGTCACCTCTCGCCCTTCTCTCTTCCAGAGTGTAGATGTTGAGATTCTTCAGCCTTTCCTTGTAGGGATTCCTGTGAAAAATTCTGAACCATTTTAGTTGCCCTCCTCTGGAAAACCTCCACCTTATGTCCTTTCTGAAGTGTGGACTCTAAAACTGGACACAGTACTGCAGCTGGAGGTATACCATGGAGTGAGACAATGGCAGCACAACATCCCTCCTCCTCCTCCTACTGGAGACGCCACTCCTTATGCACCCCAGAATCCAATTTGCCCTGCCTTTAGCCTTGTGACACTGTACTGCCTTCTTGAGGTCCTCTGATATAATAACCTCAAGGACCCTTTCATGTCTAGTGAGTATCAGTACCTCCCTCCATCCTATACCCAGCATTGGGGTTCCTGTGCCCTAGGTACATGGTTTTACACTTGTTGGCATTGAACCCCAAGTATGTAAGAAAATGGAATTGATCTGAATGAATTGCAGGCTTTTAAGCAGCTTTTCGGGGAGTGTGTATGTGTGTGTGTGTGGGGGGCTCTGCTACTATAAGTATTTGTTTTTGATTTGGTATAATGTGTGAACAGACTAACCCTGCTCCCCACTCCGTGTGCTATATCGGAGATAAAGAGCCCAAATAGCATTGGGCCAAGCATTGAGCCCTGCAGCACCCTGCTTGTCACTGCTCTGGGTGCCGAGAGCTACCCCACAACCACTACCCTCTGCACCTTCCCCTGTAACCAGTTCTCTATCCATTTAGTCAGACCACCTTCCACCTGTACCCCTCCTTCTCCTCACTCTTCTCCTCCTTGGCCTGTGTCCTTCCTCACAGTAGTCCACACCCTTTCTCCTCCTTATTCTTACCAGGTGGTGGTGATTTCTGTATTACACTCAGACCACTCTGCCTGCCCCCTTCCAGCATTACTACACCTCCACCTTTACCTATATCTAGGATGGTGAGCTCATCAGGCTCCCCTGTCCGGGCCTTTCTACAAACCTCAGTCTTTTGACCCCCCCTCATTTGATTAAATCCACCTTATTACAGATATATCCCTCTAATCCTGGCTTTTTTTTTTTACATATTTTCTCACAGGGCTACGGTCGGCTTGGTCATCCTGACCGACCCCCGTAGCCCTGCCCCTGACATCAGGCCGATCTGCTCACCTCCACGGATTACTCCCGTGCTGGGATGGTGAGGAGCTTCCCAGGTCAACCCACTGGAGCAGGATCCGGTTGAGGAGGCACCATTTGGGATGGGCAGGGGAGGTTGGAAGCTCATGCTGCCTGACCATAACCCATTTTCCACTTTTCTCCCCTTTGTGGAGTGCGGGCTTGCAATGACGCTTAGGGACAGTGTGCCAACATCCGCCACACTCCACCACCCTTTACTACACCACTGTAGTAGCATCCGCAGTCATCACCAGGGGCCGCTACAGAGTGGTGGGTCCCTGGATCCCACCCCGGGATAGAAGAGCAGTCCTCCGGATGCTCAATCCTATCCCTCCCTTGCCAACCCTTGGCAGCCAGGGCTTGCATCTGAACCCAGGTTGCCAACGTGGAGCGAGGTGTGGTGTCCAGCGCCTAAACCCTCAGTGCCAGTGGCCCAGCAGCAATGCTGCCTTTAATACTCCCCTTCCTTCCTGCTCCAGTGTACCCTGTCCCCCGCGTACAAGTCACTATTCCCCCAGACCCTACCCTAATTAGTCACTAACCCGTAATGCCTCCTGTGGCACCAATCCCTTAGCCACTCAAGCTCTTCAAGCTTACCCTTCCTCCCCATGCTTGCATATGGTACCTCATTGCAGTACCTCCAATAATGGCACCGACTTCCCTAGTCCCTCACACTGCCTGCCCAAGTACTCAAACCTCCTCCTCACTACTTCCACAGTGTCCCCCACCAAGTCGTTTGTACCCACATGCAACAGTAATTGAGGTTTCTTCCTCCCGCTTGCTGCATGCTTGAGCAGTGCCTGCCCTGCCCCTCCTGTAGCCAACCTGGGGACAGCTTCAACCCAAAAATGGCTGTGCCTTTTCCCCTTTCCACCCCATCTCACCCATTTCAGTATAGAATCCCCCAGGACAAGTACCCCCTGAATCTTACCCCCTCCTTCTAATGTCCCTTCCACCACCCCAGTATTCGTTCTTCCCCGTCCCTTACCACTGCCAACTGCACCCTCTGTGACTTCTGTATCTGTACCCCCTACTTCTTCCTCACCCCTTTTCTCTGCCTTATTCCTCCCATCCCCCTTGAACCCCTTCCCAGCCTGACTACTTCCTACTGAGCTTCCCATGTTGACCTCCCCTCCTCCCCTGCTGATTTCCAACGCCTCTCCTATCCCCACTGTTGTCGATTTAGAGCCCCCATTCTCTTTACCCGATAGTGATGCCCTCCCATCCTTCCCCTTCCGTAGCCTTCCCTCTTTCAGTCACCACCCCCTCCTTCCTTACTAGTCCCCTTCCACCCTTATGTCTTCACTATCTCTTCTCTACCTGTTGCCATCCCTTTCATGCCCTGCTTGTCCTCCCCCCTTCAGTATGTTCCTGCTCCCACTCTCTGTCCGATAACAGAGTTTTGAATCTATTCCTAGTCGATACCTGTCCTACATCTCTTCCCCTTATCAGTTCCCCCCCTCCTAGTTGTTCCCCTCTGTGCCACCCCTGGTCCCTCCCTACCTGGAGCCATCTGCTTTCTCCCCTAGTACTCCTCATGGTCTTTTCCTCCCCCATCAGGAGGCTTCCGCCCTCACCCCGGGTGCCTCCTTCCTTCTCCTCTCTTTTTTGCTAGTGCCTCTGATACTGGGGTCGGTTTCTGTCCCTAGTTATTCTTCCTCCGTCCCCTTTGCCATCCCCTATTCCCCCCCTCAGGATGCTTATCATACTCATCTGCCCTGCCACTTAGACTCCTCCTTAATCTCCACAGTTCCTTCCTCAAACTAGCCAGTCATCTACAGACCATACACCCCCTAATCCTCCAAGCCCAGTCCAGGATCATGGCAGACCCACACCCTGTACACTCCTCCACGCTTCCAAAGATGCCGCCCCATTGACATGTGACATCTGCCCCATTTTGGCCCCCATCTTATGTCACAGGCTCTTACTCCCAAGTTCTGTACCCTACTACAACTGTTAGGCCCCTATTTACTCAAATTCCTGTCCCCCCCCCACAGTAGTCCCCTTACTGACCCCTTGCCGACTGGGGTACTTCAGTCTCAAATCTCATCCGTTAGATACTGTATTACTGTAGCAATCCTAAAGCCTCCTTGTCCGTTTTTCACCCCTCAGCTATTATACTTTTTGTTGTCGGCTCTCATATAGTTTCACCTAGCCCAGTTAGAAATCCTATTGCACTCCAAGTATTACTCAGTTCAGTTAGAGAAATAAACAGAACAAATAAATACAGGTATGTATTATTACAGCTATCCTAAAGTATCCAGTCATTGCTTTGTCTCCACTCCAGAGACCCTGCTGTAATATAAGACCACAGAGGACCCTGAGTGGGAGGGTGGGCAACTGTAAACTCCCAGGAGAGCTCCACTGAGCTCACTCACTCCACCTCTCTCACTCGCTCATTCTATTTCTCCCGATGCTGCAGGTTGCCCTTTTGTACTGGGGTCCTGCTTGCATTGGCGCCTTTTGTGCCCACAAAGAAATCTGCAGCAGTCCCGACACAGCTCTGTTGAGCTCACTCACTCCCTCTCTCTCACTCACTCATTCTGTTTCTCCTGGCGCTACAGGCTGTCCTTTTGTACTGGGCTCCTGCCTCTGTTGGCGCCTTTTTCTGGCCACAAAGAAATCTGCAGCAGTCTTGACAGAGTCCGCTGAGCTTGTCCACCCTCCTCTCTCACTCACTTGTTCTGTTTCTCCCACTGCTGCAGGCTGCCCTTTTGTACTGAGCTCCTGCCTGCATTGCTGCCTTTTTTTGCCCACAAAGAAATCCTCAGCAGTTCCAACAGAGCTTCGTTGAGCTCACTCACTCCCCCTCCCTCACTCGCTCGTTCTGTTTCTCCCAGCGCTGCAGGCTGCCGTTTTGTACTGGGCTCCTGCCTGCATTGGCGCCTTTTTCTGCCCACAAGGAAGTCTGCAGCAGTCCTGACAGAGCTAATTTGAGCTCAATCACTCCCCCTCTGTCACTCGCTCGATCCTAATCTGTCCTAAACACTGATTTCCGAAAGCAACTGCGTCATTCTGTGCCAGAAGTGCGAAAACTCATTTTGGCCAGCATGTGAAAAATGACAGCTGTACTGTTCATAAGGAGGTGTGAAAAAATGCCAGTGTTGAAAATCTGGCGTGAAAATATTATTAATTTGTGAAGTTACAAGGGTGCGTGGAAACTGCACAATGCACGCTCATAACACAGTCATTTTATGGTGTTTCATCACAAAATTTTCAATATAGGCATTTTAGGACCTCTACTCATGAAGAATGTCACTGTGGTTTTCTTAATGCATCCCAAACACTGATTTCCCACAGCGACCACGCTATTCTACTTCGGAAGTGCAAAAACACATTTTGGCCAGGATGTAAAAAATGACAGCTGTACTGTCCATAAGGAGGTATGGAAAAATGGCAACACTGAAAATCTGGAGTGAAAATATTGCAAATTTACGAATTCACGAGTGTGCATGGAACCTGCGCATCGCACGTTCATAACACACTCATTTTATGAACTTTCATCACAAAATTTTCAACACAGGCATTTTAGGACCTCTGCCCATGAACAGTGCCACTGTAATTTTCATAATGTGTCCTGAACACTGATTGCCCACAGTGACTGTGTTATTCTGCACTGGAACTGCGAAAACACATTTTGGCCAGGATATGAAACATGACAGCTGCACTGTTCATAAGGAGGTGTGTAAAAATGGCAATGTTGAAAATCTGGAGTGAAAATATTGCAAATTGATGAAGTTATGAATGTCCGTAGCAACTGCGCAAAGCACGCTCATAAAACAGTAACGTTTTGGTCTTTTCCCACCAAATTTACAACATAGACTTTTTGAGAGCCCACCTCATGAACACTGGCACTGTCGTTTTGTTACTCAGTCCCAAAAGGTGATTCCACGCAGTGACCGCAAACTCACCTTTTGGGACCGATTAACACCATGACAGTGGCTAAATTCATCAGGAGGGGGCCCAATAACACCATGTTGAAAATGTTGTGCCAAAATTCCAAAAAATGCCTGAGATATGCAAAAAAGTTGAAAAAGCTCTATTTATGCCATTATACAGCTTACCAGCATTTCCTCAGTTCGCGGTCGGCTTTGAAGAGTGCAGGCGTGATTCCCGTCCACCAAGATCGTGCGTGCGGACTCGGAGGTAAGTATGGGATGGGGGTTGGGGAGGCAGGGTGCACAGTGGGTGAGCACGGGTTTTGGTAGGGGGCAGGGAGACCGCAAGGGACCATTTTCTTTTTTCCAGGTTTAAAAAAAAAAAAGAATGGCGGGTCGGTTTTTCCTTTACAGGGGCATGGGCTCCCAGCATGCCACCCAACTGTTTGGGGGGGTTGTAGCTGATGGGGGATTGGGCACCCCCATCGGCACATATGGAGTGCTGGGGGGGACAAGAGCTGAGTGGGATTGAGCACCACCTCGGCATAAACCGAACGTTTTGATGGGGGGGACCATTATGCCGATGGGGAGTGGGCTCCCCCATCGGCAACCTGAACTCACGTGGGGACTGAAGCTGATGGGGATTGGGGCCTCCATCAACAAACAAACACTGTTGTGAGGGGGGCACATGCTGCCGAGGGGGATTGGGCACCGCCTCGGTGCTGAGAGCTCAGTCGTATTGTTTGTGAACATGGTAGGAAGCCGCCGCCATGTTGACAAACAATATTACAGTACCAACGTTCTGCCCAGCAATGACAGGTCACTTCCTCATTGCAGCAGAATGGCTGATGCTGCAATGATGAGGCGGCCCCTGATTGCAGTGGTTGAAACATTTCAAGGTTGTGGCATGCTGGCTGAACTAGTGTCAGCAGCAGCATGCCACCCCACTGGGGAAAGCGGGCCAAGCCTCAAAAGGCAGTGAGGGCATTGGCCACAACAGTGCCATGCCTCCACAACCTGCTTCTGCAGCAAGCTGCTGCAATATGTTTCTTGTGCATGAGTGCAATCAACATAAAAAAATGAACGGTCCCACCTCTTTTCTGATAATCCCCCTTTTTTATGTTGTCTTGCACGTGCGCAAGCAACATCTTGCGGTAGTAGCACAGTGAGAAGTGTGTCAGTGTTGGCAAATGCAGGGCATGCTTTAGTAGGTGAGCCCCTCATTCTCCAATTAGCCAGCATCTGTGACGTGGAACCTTTGTAAAGGAGTCTCTGACTCAAAGGTACTTTACCGAAACCTCAATAAATAAAATAAATAAATAAATGCTAGCGCTGATGCAAAAATTGTGTACAGTGCCACTAACTTGAAAGAAATGTGTGGCTGCAATCAGAGACAAGCTCATCATGCAGCGGCAGAGATGACACGCCTCCCGTATGTGTCTTGACTGGTGAAACATTTCAATAAACATGGCGGTGACACAATCCCCAAACAAAGCCGACATTGGGGGTGCTATCCTCGTTTCGGCATGTCCCACACACAAAGCCGACCGTGTCGGCATGTTCCTCTTCCCAACCCCCATTGTGTGGCACACTGGGAGCCCACCCCAGTGAGCCCAACATTCCCCCCGAAGCTCATGTGGCACACTGGGAGCCCACTCCAATGTGCCCAACATTTGTTTTATTTCACCTGTAAAGAAAAAAACTGTCCCGCAATGTCTGTTTTTTTTTTTGTACCTGAAAAAAAGAAAACGGTCCCTTGTTGTCCATGGCACCCCCATTCCCTAACCCGCACCCACCCCTGCGAACCCCACCTCCCCACACCCCCTCACCCCATACTTACCTCTGGAGGTCCGGCGCTATGATCTTTGGTGGAGTGGGACATGTCTGGACTCTTCAAAGCCGAACTGCAAAATGAAGAAATGCCGGTAAGCTGTATAATGGCATCAATGGGGGGGGGGGGTTCAACTTAGGTGGCTATCTCAGCCATTTCTTTTAATTTTGGCTCCAAATTTTCAACATGGGGTTCTTGGGACTAAACCTCATGAACACATGCACTGTCATCTCATTATTCGGTCCCGATAGGTGATTTTGCGGTCACTGTGTGGAATCACCTTTCGGGATAGATTAACAAAACGACAGTGCCACTGTTCATGAGATTGGGTCCCAAAAAGCCTATGTTGCAAATCTGGTGAAAAAATTCCCCAAAATGACTGTGTTACAAGCGTGCATTATGCAATTTCCATGCACGCTTGTAACTGTGACAATTTTTAATATTTTCACTGCAGATTTTCAACATTGACATTTTTTCATGCCTCCTTATGAACAGTACAGCTGTCATTTTTCACATCCTGCCTGAAATGTGTTTTCGCACATCCTACGCACAATGGTGCGGTCTCTGTGGGAAATCAACTTTTGGGACAGATTAACAAAATCACAGTACCACTGTTCATGAGCAGAGCTTTCAAAATGCCTATGTTGAATATTTGGTTAAAAATATCCCCCAAATAATTGCATTACAGGTGTGCATTGCACAGTTTCTACACATGCTCGCGACTTCACCAATTTTTCATATTTTCTCTCCAGATTTTCAAGCATTGCCATTTTTTTACACCTTCTCATGAAAAGTACAGCTGTCATTTTTCACATCCTGCCCCAAATGTGCTTTCGCACATGTGGTGCCAAATGGCGCAGTCGCTGTTCAAAATCATCTTTCGGCTAATGAACTGATAGTGCCACTGTTCATGAGGTGGGATCACAAAAAGCCCATGTTAAAAATTCGCAGTGAAAATACCAACAAATGCCCAGGGCATTAAGGTTTCCAACTGTAACGCCCCACCCTGTAGAGACTGACAGGCATCAATGGTGTGACTTGGGATTGTCGGCTGTAATGCTCATGCCATTCCACCCCCACCATGTAGCCAGTGACAGGCACCGAGGTGTGCCTTGGACTTTTTGGCCCCAAAGTTCACCCCATTCTTCTATACTGTACCCATCTCAGCATATTTCCTTATGGAATGGGGTGAGCGTAAGGCCCGAAAACCCCAAGGCACACCGCAACAGTTGTCGGTGTCTGCAGGATAGGGAAAGGTGAAATGGTGTGAGCTTTATGGCCGACAACCCAAAGGAACACCCCAATGCCTGTCAGTCTCTGCAGGGTGGCGGTGGGATTGGTGTCAGTTCAATACTTCACTGCCATTCCTATCATGCATCTCTCTAACTTCTGCGCTACCAATGCCAATGCCAGTAAGACAACATTTGGCACTGACAAATGCTTGTTTGACTGTGAGGTGCTGCATACTTGTATAGGAGCAGGAAAGAGACTCAACAGGGCCTAACAGTACTGCCTCCACAAACACCTTGGAGACCATAATAAAAATCCATCACAGTCTCACTAGGACCCTGTTGATATTATGCCAGGTGAAACATCTTATATGATCCTTACTCTGATGTCTCTGGGACTGCTTTATATCATTTCATAGCAGTACACTCTTACCTCCATTCTCCTCCCCCACTGTGTTCCATACCATCAAGAAACGAGAACTGATGGTCATCAACCAGAGCTGAATCTAGTGGCATCCACCCTCTCCTAGACATGTTGTAAACTTAAAACTTCCGATGCAAAGTGGAAAAATATCTCCTTCGCCAAGCTTCGCGAAGTTCCCATTTCCAGCCCCACTTCTCACTTTGGCACTTCTTTTATGTTTTTCCTGATGAAGGGGCTCTTTTCTGACAAAATCATCAGGAAGTAGCAACATTGTGGGTGAAGTTGCATGAATCTGCTGTAAACAGTGTCACTTTGCTTGCTGAAAAACTCCACAAAGTCAACACTTCCAGAAATCTGCAAACTTCCCAAAGTAATTCACAAAGCGAAGTTTGCCAACTATTCATGTCTCTACTACTCCCAACCCCACCCATAAATCATAAGAATCATAATTGATTATTTGGTTGTTCCTGCCCTCCCTTCTGCATTCCACATTGCTTTCGATTTTTGGTGGTCACAGCACCCCCCACCTTGCTCTGATAGAAGGACTGTGTGGAAGAGTCATTGTAGCTATCAATACTCCTGGTGGTCCACTCGAGTAAGCAGGTTGTGTCCACTGCAAGTACATACAACCTAGCCTGTGGTCTGGACATTTGGACTCATGAGTGGAGCTGTCATAAGTGCTGCATGTACTGTAGCATCTCTCCCCTCCCCCACCGGCCCTGAGTCTCAGTGCCTGGAACATAAGATATGTTTTGTGTACTTGTTGTGCACACACTCTGCTGATGCTGGTGACTCTATTATTTCTGTTGATGTTCACCCTCAGTCATCCCACACTTTTCTTGCTCACCAATATGAAGTTCCCTGGGACACCATGAACCAGTGTCTCAGTGATGGACTGCCCCCCCCACACACACACCTAGAACCCACAAGGTGAAAGGGTGTGCAGTGAGGCTGAATATTAAGGAAGCAAGGATACGAGGTAGGGACAAAGGGAAAGCACAGATAATGAACAAATATTTTTGTTCCATATTTACAAGGGAGAAGGATGGGCCACTGCTGGAATGTGGGGTTAAGAGCGGAAGACAGGAAAGCGAGTGCTCAAGGAGCATGGCCAAAATAACAGGGACTAGGGTGTTAAAAAAATAAAGGGTTGAAAGGAAATAAATCTATGGGACCTGAGGACTTACACCTGAGAATGCTTAAGTAGGTAGCAGAGGTGATAGCAGGACCACTTGCAGACATATTCAACTGCTTGCTGGACATGGGAGTGGTGCATAAAGACTGGAGGAGAGCAGAGGGAGGTGGTCCTGCTACACAAGAGTGGAAGAAAGGATGAGACAGAGAACCATAAACAGCTGATATCTACAGTGGAAAAAATGATGGAGTAAGCTGGCCTGGTGGCGCTGAGGGTTGAGGCACTGGATGCTGCACCTCGCATCACACCAGCAACCCATGTTCAGAGGTAAGCTCAGGCCACTGGGGGGTCAGCGGGGGTGGGAGCTGGGAGAGGATTGTAGCAGCTACTGGGCTGCTCTCCTCTCCTGGATCGAGGAGGCTAGCCACCTCTCTCTCGACTGACACCCAGTAGAGGCTGGATGTCAGATCAAGGAAGGTCTGGGGGACTTACGTTGGGAGTGTGGAAGGAGCATGGTTTCTGGGAGCACGCACACACCTCCACATACGTGCCTGTGTTCACCACTGCTCTGGGAGGGATGGGAGAAAATGGAAAATGGAACTCCATGGCAGGCCAAACGAAGCTCTGAAGCCAATGCTGGGTGGATTGAGAGCCTCTGATAGAGGACCACAGACTACCTGCTCAGAAGCCCTGACAGGAGAAAAACCTATACAAAACAAGCGTTTGTCAATGCCGAATGTTGATTGTGGTGGTCTGTTGAGCTCGCTCAGTAGACCTCTGTCACTGGCTCAGTCTGTTTGTCCCGGTGCTGCAGGCTGCTCTTTTGTACTGGGCTGCTGCCTGCATTGGCACCTTGTTCTGCTGAGGAAGAAATCCACAGCTGTCCCAACAGAGCTCCATTGAGGTGGCTCACTCACCCTCTCTCACTCGCTCATTCTGTTTCTCCTGGTGCTGCAGGGTGCTCTTTTGTACTGGGCTCCTGCCTATTTTGGTGGCTTTTTCTGCCCACAAAGAAATCCACAGCTGTCCTGACAGAGCTCCGTTGAGGTCGCTCACTCTCCCTGTCTCACTCACTCATTCTGGTTCTCCTGATGCTGCAGGCTGCCCTTTTGTACTGGGCTCCTGCCTCTGTTGGCGCCTGTTTCTGCCCACAAAGAAATCTGCAGCAGTCCCGACAAAGCTCAGTTGAGCTCGCTCGCTCCCTTTCTCTCACTCACTTATGCTGTTTCTGCTGGTGTTGCAGGCTGCCCTTTTCTACTGGGCTTCTGCCTGCGTTGCTGCCTTCTTATGCCCACAAAGAAACTTGCAGCAGTTACAATACAGCTCTGTTGAGCTCGCTCACTAGCTCATTCTGGTTTTCCTGCCACTGCAGGCTGCCCTTTTGTACTGGGCCCTTGCATGCATTGCTGCCTTTTTCTGCTCACAAACAAGTCTGCAGCAATCCCAACAGAGCTTCGTTGAGCTCACTGACTCCCCCTCCCTCACTCACTCATTCTGTGTCTCCTGGCGCTGCAGGCTACCCTTTTGTACTGGGCTCCTGCCTGCATTGGTGGCTTTTTCTGGCCAGAAAGAAATCTGAAGGAGTACCGACACAGCTCCATTGAGCTCGCTCACTCCCCCTCTGTCACTCACGCATTCCGTTTCTGCTGGCGCTGCAAGCTGGCCTTTTGTACTGGGCTCCTGCCTGTGTTGTCGCATTTTCTGCCCACAAAGAAATCCCCAGCAGTCACAATAGAGCTCCATTGAGCTTGCTCACTACCGCGCTGTCACTCGCTTGTTCTGTTTCTCTTGGCGCTGCAGACTACACTTTTGTATGGGGGCTCCTGGCTGCGTTGGCACCTTTGTCTGTCCTCAAAGAAATCCGCAGCAGTCCTGATAAAGCTCCTTTGAGCTCACTAAGTCCCCCTGCCTCACTCACTCGTACTGTTTCTCCCACCGCTGCAGGCTGGCCTTTTGTACTGGGCCCCTGCCTGCAATGACGCCTTTTTCTGCCCACAAAGAAATCCGCAGCAGTCCTGACAGCGCTCCGGTGAGTTTGCTCACTCCCCCTCCCTTCGTCGCTCTCTCGTTCTGTTTCTCTCAGTGCTGCAGGCTGCCCTTTTGTACTGGGCTGTTGTGTTGGGGCCTTTTTCTGCCCACAAAGAAATCAGCAACAGTCCCGACAGAGCTCAGTTGAGCTCGGTCACTCCCCCCCTCTCACTCGCTTGATCTTAATGTGTCCCAAACACTGATTTCCCTCTGTGACCATGCTATTCTCCGGCAGGAGTGCAAAAACATATTTTAGCCAGGATGTGAAAAATGACAGCTGTACTGTTCATAAGGAAGTGTGAAAAAATGCCACTGTTGAAAATGTGGCGTGACAATATTACAAATTTGCGAAGTTACAAAGGTGCATGGAAACAGTTCGACACATGCTTGTAACACAGTAATGTTATGGAGTTTCGTCACCAAATTTTCAACATAGGGATTTTAAGACCTCTGTTCATGAACAGTGCCACTGACATTTTCTTAATCTGTCCCGAACACTGATTTCCCACAGTGACCATGTTATTCTGCGCCGGAACTGTGAAAACACATTTTGGTCAGGATGTGAAAAATGACAGCTGTACTGCTTATGAAAAGGTGTGAAAAAATGCCACTGTTGAAAATGTGGTGTGACAATATTACAAATCTGCGAAGTTACAAGGGTGCATGGAAAGTATGCAACGCACACTTTTAACACTGTCAATTGATGGGCTATCATCACCAAATTTTCAACATAGGCATTTTAGGACCTCTGCTCATGAACAGTATCATTGTAATTTTCTTAATCTGTCCCAAACAGTGATTTCCCACAGCGACCGCTCTACTCTGCGCCGGAAGTGCGAAAACATATTTTGGCCAGGATGGGAAAAATGACAGCTATACTGTTCATAAGTAGGTCTGGGAAATGGCAATGTTGAAAATCTGGAGTGAAAATATTATAAATTCGCAAAGTTATGAGTGTGCGTGCTAATCCGTATAATGCACACTCGTGAATACAGTCATTTTATGGATATTTATTACTAAATTTTCTAACACAGGCATTTTAGGACCTCTACTCATGAACAGTGTCACTGTCATTTTCAATCTGTTCTGAACACTGATTTCCCACAGCGACCACTCTGTTCTGCGCCAGAAGTGCGAAAACACATTTTGGCCAAGATGTGAACAATGACAGCTGTACTGCTCACAAGGAGGTGTGACAAAATCCCAAAGTTGAAAATCTGGCATGAAAATATTGCAAATTCGTGAAGTTACGAGTGTGTGTAGCAACTGCGCAACACACGCTTCTGAAACAGTGATTTTGGTTTTTCCAAATTGGTACAACTTAGGCTTTGAGCCCACCTCATGAACACTGGTATTGTTGTTTTAGTAATCAGCCCCAAAGGATGATTCCACGCAGTGACCGCAAAATCACCTTTCGGGGCAGATTAATGCCATGACAGTTCAAGAATTCATGAGGAGGGGTCCCAAAAACCCCATTTTAAATTTGGTGAAAAAATTCCCCAAACTGCCCAAGATATGCACTAATGTTGAAAAAACCCTATTTATTACATTATACCACTTACCGGCCTTTCCTCAGTTCGCGGTCGGCTTTGAATAGTGCAGAGTTGTTTCTGGTACACCAAAGATCGTCGCGCCAACCTCAGGAGGTAAGTATGGGGTGGGGGATGAGGGTTGTGGGAGGGGGGCAGGGAGACTAAGAGGGACCGTTTCCTTTTTTTCGGGTAAAAAAAAAAAGTCGCGGGACCGTGTTTAACTTACAGGGGCATGTGGCACGCTGGGGTGGGCTCCCAGCGTGCCTCCGAATCTTTCTTTTCAGGGGCAGCTGTAGCCGGCGGGGGTAGGGCACCCCGCCAGCAAACAACAAAGGAGAATTCCTTTCTGCCGACAGGGATTGGGGCACCAGTCGGCGAGACAATAAAACTTTCAGAGGATTACATTATGCTGATGGAGTGGGCTCCCCATCCATAAATAAATATAATTGGAGGTAAAATATTGTTTGTGAACACGGTGGCAAGCTGCCACCGTGTTCACAAACAATATCAGGGATCCTACATCCCGCCCTGCAATGATGGGTCACTCCCTCATTGCAGCGGATGGCTGACGCTGCAATGATGAGGCGGCTCCTGATTGCAGCAGCTGATTTTTTAGAAGGTTGTGGCACGCTGGCTGAACTGCTGCCAGCAGCAGCGTGCCATGGCACTGGGGGATGGGTGACAAGCCTTTGCAGGCTGCGGGGGCATTGGGCACAACAGTGCCGCGCCTCCACAACCTGCCTGTGGAGAAAGTTGCCGCAACATGTTTC
This sequence comes from Neoceratodus forsteri, assembly GCA_016271365.2. Classification (NCBI taxonomy): domain Eukaryota; kingdom Metazoa; phylum Chordata; order Ceratodontiformes; family Ceratodontidae; genus Neoceratodus; species Neoceratodus forsteri. Next base: position 556,728,168 of record CM028138.1, read on the forward strand.
TTGCTCACGTGTGCAATCAACATAAAAAGGAAAAAAAGAAAAGATGATGGAGTCTATACTAAGGAAGGAACAAGTGGACTTCCTGTAGGGAAATGGGCTACATAACCGCTCACAACACGAGTTCACAAGAGGAAGGTGTTGCCATGCAAATATGGTCGACTTCTTCAGATTGATGACCAGGCCAGCCGATAAGGGACAGGCAGTCAATGTAGTGTATTTGGATTTCAGCAAGACCTTTGACTCAGTTCCTTACAGGAAGCTATGATCCAAAAGTTATGGGACCTAGGGGTGGTAGAAAAACTGACAATCTGTGTAGAGAACTGGCCAAGGGGAAGATCGGAGCAGGTAGTAGTTAATGAGGTGTTTTCTGGGGTAAGGGGATGTAACAAGCGGAGTACCTCAGGAGTCTGTGCTGGGCCCAATCTGTTTCAGTGTGTTTATTTGTGACATAGGGGACATTAAGGGCAAATATGCCGCCTGGTAGATGACACTATGATCTGCTCAAGGGTAGTCACAGAGCAAGGTATAAGGGAACTCAGAAAGGATATGGGTAGGTATGCGAGCTGGTCAAAGATATGGCAGCTGGGCTTCCGTGCCCAAAAAATGCAAGGTGATGCATGTTGGGAAAAGGAACCAAAGAGTGCAGCATGAAATGGGAGTGGTGGTGGTACTGGAAAGCACCATGGAAGAAAAGGACCTAGAAGTAATGATATTACGGAGCCCGAAATCAGTAGTACACTGTAACAGAGCTGTAGGTAAGGCAGACAAGATGCCAGGGAGAAAAATAAGCAGCAGAATCCAGGGAGTGATCCTCCCATTGTACAGGTCACTGGTGAGACTGCATCTGGAGTACTGCAGAAGGTGCAGGAGTCCACATCTGAATAAAGACTGCAACAAGGTGGAAGTAGTACAGCACAGGGTAACCAAAATGGCCCATGGGCGAGGAGGCAGGACATATGAGGAGAGGCTGCAGACTAGAACATGGAGATCCTTGAAAAAAGGAGAGAAAGGGGTGGTATGATCAAAACATACAAGTACAGTATCTGCATGGGATAAATAGCATGGGTGCCAAAGGTCTTTACTCCCTGAGCTCAAATACAAGGACAAGAGGAACTCAGAAAAACTTAAAATTTGTGGGGAGGATTCAAAAGTGACATCGGCAAGCACTTTTCCACCCAAGGAGTGGTGGACACGTAACAAATGGAGCAAGCTGCTGGAGGAAGTAGTACTTGCTAGATTAGTGAGTAGCTTCAAACAAAGATGGGAGGGACAGGCATATGGGATTCATTAGAAAAGGAGTGGCAGAAACAAGGGGGGTGGGGGCAACCACTAAGGCCAGTGCAGGGTAGTTAGGTGGGGGGCACACTGGATGGAACCATGCCATTTGCCATCTTTTTCTGCCCTCATTATGTATGTATCTATGGAAATCATCTATGTTATGTTGTCCCCAAGATGTCAAGACTGCTTCACTCACTCCCCGAAGAAGGTGCTTGAGTAGCAGGACAGGTGGTGCCCTCTCCTTGGAGTCACTCTGAGAATGCTCACTATACAACACTCCCTAGGCTCTTCCAGTCTTCAGTATGGGAGTCACTTTTGGGATATGAACCTGGGTCTCTCATGTGGTAGCGCAGCATGCAACCATGAGCACAACCGAGTCAGACTGTTCAGTTTTCTAATATGATTTCTGCATTGCTCATCTGGAACTGACAGGCTCACCTTCGGCCCGCCAATGGCCCAACCCTCCACCTTTGGAGGGCTCACAGCTTATCCCCTGGAGCCACCACTAGCATTGTGTAAGCTTCTGGAAACTAACCACTCCCTGGCAGGGTTAGACAGTCTAGCCAAAGCCTGACTAAAAGCACCTCTCAAGAGGGAGGAAGTGATCAAGGCCCCAGAAAGTAATGCAGCCCAACTTGGGGAGGAGTAGACTTATTGTCTGCCTCTCCCATTTTCCATATTTCTCCTCTTTCTTTCCACTAACCCTCCCCCCCCCCCCCCATGGGGAGAAGTGAGATGGTCTATTCATCTATTCATCCTCAGTCACCCCATGCTTTTCTTGTTTCCCAGCACTAAGCTGTCTTGGACATCACAAATCAGTGCCACAGGTGGACTGCTCCCCCCTCCCCCGAACCCAAATCGCCAGCCCAGCAAGTGGATCCCTGTCCACTGTGACACTGTACCAGACAGATCATTTTTTTTAACAGAAAATAAAGATTTTAGATGAACCTGTATTAATTGGCAAAATTGTTTGGGCAGCGAAGTGTACCAACATACTAGTTTGCATACCAGTTAAGGCCACAAAAGCACCTCAAAATCACTTCTAATTTTGCAGCCCAAAGCTGTTCCCATCAGCACAGCAGTAGGACTACCTCTCACGATGCCAGTGACCCAGGTTCTGGAATGCACTCAGGTCATTGGGGGCCGGCTGGGGGGGAACATTCCAGTGGATGCTCTCCTCCTCCTGGGGAGAGGAGGGTGCTACATCCCGGAGCACTACTGCCACCTGTAGATGTAGGGGTGGCAGAGCACTTGAAACACAGGGAGGGGAGGACGCCATGCTGCAAATCATGTGAGCATGCTGGCGCACGCTCACTTTGGGGACTATGTCCCAAACACCGGCATCCCTGCTGGGGTCTGGGGTCACGTGGCACAAAAAGAAATGGAGGAAACTAACAAAGGATACAAATCCCACCTCCGTCCATAGCTCCGTGAAGTCTAGTACGTACAGTACAGACCGAAAAGGCAAATATAGCTGCCATGCCAGAGCAGAGGGGCACAGAATAATGAAAAAAGATTTTGCAACCCAGATGATTTTCAGAGGTATAGTTAGGCACAAGTAAACTTGGGGTACACATACAGCATGGACACATTAAGGAGCTAGTAGCACTATATATAACAGACAGAAAATGTGATTCATTTTTATGTTGATTGCGCGCATGCACAAGAAACATATTACGGCAGCTTTCCTCCAGAAGCAGGTTGTGGAGGCGCGACGTTGTGACCAGTGCCACCACAGACACTAAAGGCTTGGCCCGCTTCCCACAATGCCGTGGCATGCTGCTGCTGACACTAGTTCAGCCAGCGTGCCACCAACTTGTAAAAATTTAGCTACTGCAATCAGGGACCGCCTCGTCATTGCAGCATCAGCCATTCGCTGTAATAAGGGAGCGTCCCGTCATTGCTGGGCAGAACTTTCCAAGTGCAATTTTGTTTGTGAACATGGCAGCAACTTGCCACCATGTTCACAAACAATACTGAGGAACCCCCAGTGCGGTGCTTAATCCCCTCAAACATGTGCCCCCTCATGGGTTGTGTTTACCGATGGGGGCCCCAATCCCCGTTGGATTCTGTCTCCCCCTCCCATTTCATGTGCCAATGGGGGAGCCCACTCCCAGTCGGCATAATGCCCCTCCCAAAAACACCCAGAACATTTGTGCCGAAGGGGTGCCCAATCCCCCTTGGCTCTTGCACCCCCCCTTTTAGTGTCGACGGGGTGCCTAATCCCCATCAGCATAATGTGGTCCCTTCCTTTTGTTGTGTACCAATGGGGGTGCCCAATCCCCTGTTGGCTACAGCTGCTCCCCCAAGAATGAGTCCGTTGGCATGCTGGGAGCCCACCCCAGTGTGCCACATGCCCCTGAAAACAAAAAACAGTCCTGCAATGTCTTTTTTTTTTTACCTGTAAAAAAGGAAACAGTTCCTCGATGGTCTCCCTGCCCACCTCCTGCGACCCGCGCCCACCCACTGCGCACCCTGCCTCCCCACACACCTCACTTCACTCCATACTTACCTCCCGAGCCCGGCACTATGATCTTCGGTGGACCAGGAACACGTCTGCACTGAGAAAATGCTGGTAAGCTGTATGATGGAATAAATAGGATTTTTCCAACTTTGATGCCTTTCTCAGTCATTTTTTGGAATTTTGGCACCAAATTTTCAACATGGGGTTTTTGGGACCCTCCCCCCCTCCTGAATTCTGGCACTGTCATGGCATTAATCGGCTCTGAAAGGAAATTTCGCAGTCATTACTCGGAATCACCTTTCGGGCCAATTAATGAAATGACAGTGCCAGTGTTCATGAGGTGGGCTCTCAAAAAGCCTATGTTGCAAATTTGGTGGAAAAAATCCAAACAATGACTGTTTTAAGAGCATGTGTTATGCAGTTGCTACGCACGCTTGTAACTTCGTGAATTTGCAATATTTTCATGCCAGATTTTCAACACTGGCATTTTTTCACACCTCCTTGTGAACAGTAAGCTGTCATTCTTCAAATCCTGGCCGAAATGTGTTTTCACACTTCCGGCACAGAACAGGGTGGTCGCTCTGGGAAATCGGTGTTTGGGACAGATTAAGAAAAAGACAGTGACAGTGTTCATGAGTAGAGGTCCTAAAATGCCTATGTTGAAAATTTGGTGATGATACTCCATAAAATGACTGTGTTACGAGCGTGCGTTGCACAGTTAGCATGGACACTTGTAACTTCGCAATTTATAATATTTTCACTGCAGATTTTCAATATTGCCATTTTCTGACACCTACGTATGAACAGTACAGCTGTCACTTTTCTCATCATGGTCGAAATGTGTTTTCGCACTTCCGGCACAGAATAGCGTGGTTGCTGTGTGAAATCACTGTTTGGAACAGATTAAGAAAATGACAGTGGTAGTGTTCATGAGCAGAAGTCCTAAAATGCCTGTGTTGAAAATTTGGTGATGATAGCCCATCAAATGACTGTGTTATAAGTGTGCATTGTGCGCTTTCCACACACCCTTATAACTTCACAGATTTGTAATATTGTCACACCAGATTTTCAACAGTGGCATTTTTTCACACCTCCTTATGAGCAGTACAGCTGTCATTTTTCACATCCTGACCGAAAGTGTTTTCGCAGTTATGGCGCAGAATAACGCGGTCGCTATGGGAAATCAGTGTTCAGAACAGCTTAAGAAAATGACAGTGGCACTGTTCATGAGCAGAGGTCCTAAAATCCCTATGTTGAAAATTTGGTGACGAAACTCCATAACATGACTGTGTTACAAGCATGCATTGAACTGTTTCCCCGCACCGTTGTAACTTCGCAAATTTGTAATATTTTCATGCCACATTTTCAACAGTGGCATTTTTTCACACCTCCTTATGAACAGTACAGCTGTAATTTTTCACATCCTGGCTAAAATATGTTTTTGCACTCCTGCCGGAGAATAGCACGGTCGCAGTGGAAAATCAGTGTTTGGGACACATTAAGATCGAGCAAGTGAGAGGGAGGAGTGACCAAGCTCAACTGAGCTCTGTTGGGACTGCTGCTGATTTCTATGTGGGCAGAAAAAGGCCCCAGTGCAAGAGCCCAGTACAAAAGGGCAGCCTGCAGCACTGGGAGAAACAGAACGAGACAGCGAGTGAGGAGTGGGGGGAGTGAGCAAACTCGCTGGAGCGCTGTCCGGACTGCTGCGGATTTCTTTGTGGGCAGAAAAAGGCACCAATGCAGGCAGGAGCCCCGTACAAAAGGGCAGCCTGCAGCACCAGGACAAACATAATGAGCATGTGAGAGAGGGAGAGGGAGACTGAGCAACCTCAACGGAGCTCTGTCGGGACAGCTGCGGATTTCTTTGTGGGCAGACAAAGGTGCTAACGCAGCCAGGAGCCCTGTACAAAAGCGCAGCCTACAGCGCCAAGAGAAACAGAATGAGCAAGTGACAGAGCGAGCTCAACGGAGCTCTCTCATGACTGCTGCAGATTTCTTTGTAGGCAGAAAAAGGCGGCAACACAGGCAGGAGCCCAGTACAAAAGGCCAGCTTGCAGCGCTGGCAGAAATGGAACGAGCTAGTGACAGAGGGGGAGTGAGCAAGCTTAATGGAGCTGTGTTGGAACTGCTTCAGATTTCTTTGTGGGCAGAAAAAGTCACCAACACAGGCAGGAGCCCAGTACAAAAGGGCAGCTTGCAGCGGTGGGAGACACAGAATGAGCGAGTGAGGAAGGGGGGTTGAGTGAGCTCGACGGAGCTCTGTTGGGACTGCTGCAGATTTGTGGTCAGAAAAAGGCAGCAATGCACGCAGGGGCCCAGTGCAAAAGGGAAGCCTGCAGCGGCAGGAGAAACAGAATGAGCGAGTGAGACAAGGAAGTGATCAAGCTCAACGGAGCTCTATTGTAACTGCTGCAAATTTCTTTGTCGGCAGAAGATGGCGGCAATGCAGGCAGAAGCCCAGTACAAAAGGGCAGCCTGCAGCACTGGCAGAAATGGAATGAGCAAGTGAGAGAAGGGGAGTGAGCGAGCTCAATGGAGCTCTGTCGGGACTGCTGCAGATTTCTTTGTGGGCAGAAAAAGGCGCCAACAGAGGCAAGAGTCCAGTACTAAAGGGCAGCCTGCAGCGCCAGGAGAAAAAGAATGAGTGAGTGAGACGGGGGGGGGGGGGCAGTGAGACACCTCAACGGAGCTCTGTCGGGACAGCTGTGGATTTCTTTGTGGGCAGAAAAAGGAGTCCAGTACAAAAGGGCAGCCTGCAGCTCTGAGAGAAACACAACAAGCAAGTGAGAGAGGGGAAGTGGGTGAGCTCAACGGAGCTATATCTTGACTGCTGAGGATTTCTTTGTTGGCAGAAAAAGGTGGCAATGCAGGCAGGAGCTGAGTACAAAATAACAGCCTGCAGTGCCGGCAGAAATGGATCGAGTGAGTGAGAGAGGGGGAGTGAGCAGGCTCAACAGGCCTGTGTCGGGACTGCCGCAGATTTCTTTGTGGGCAGGAAAAAACACCAACAGAGGCAGGAGCCCAGTACAAAAGGGTAGCCTGCAGCGCCAGGAGAAATAGGATGAGCGAGTGAGAGAGGGGGAGTGAACCACCTCAACGGAGCTCTGTCGGGACAGCTGCGGATTTTTTAGTGGCCAGAAAAAGGTGCCATTGCAGGCAGGAGCCCAGTACAAAAGAGCAGCCTGCAGCACCGGGAGAAACACACTGAGCGAGTGACACAGGGGCAGTGATGGAGCTCAACAAACCAACGCAATCAACATTCAGCATTGACAAATGCCTGCTAAAAGCTGTCAGTTGTTACTTTTTACAGTTGAAGTATGTTTATTTCTTTTTGCCTGTTAGAAAGTTTTCTACCTGATTGTAGTAGTACAATATGAAGAACAGTACTTTACCTAGAAGCTGCCATGTCTAATTCTGTTCCCCTTCATACTTTATCAACATCGTGACCTCACTCAATGTGACATCACAAGTGACCAGTCTGACAGCAGAAGAGAGTCTCATCGTGGTCAGTTGTGATGTCACAGTCGGCATGGTCACAATGCTAATGAGCAGTGAAGGGGAATAGAACTAGGTATGTGAAGTACCAGGTACAGCTCTCTACCACACTCCACATCTACTACTGTTGGGAAGAAAATCTAATTAGTGAAAGGGAAAGGGAAAGGAAAATGTACCTCTGATCTAAAAAGGAACAGCTCCTCTTGGTCAGTACGGACAAGCTCGTTGGTCCTATCCCAGCTTCCTTCACCCGTCCTTTCACCTCAACCGGGACCCCTGAGACCCCCATGGATTGCCTCCCTTGTCAGAGCTAGCTGGGGGAGGGCTGTCCTTCACCCACCTGGAGACACAAATCCAGTAATGGAGGTCCCAGCGGTCGGGTGATGGTGCGGGGCACAGGGCTGGCAGGACTTCGTAGAGCCTGAGTTAATCACTTTTCTGTTTCCTTCCCCTAGTTGTGGTGGCACGGGCTATGCATGGGCATGAAGGTGTGCGTGTGTCCTGGAACCATGGCTCCTCCTCCCCGACCTTAGTCTGTTGCTTGTGTTTCAGCGCTACCAACAGGACTCCACCTGGTGGTAGCCAAGAGCAGAGTTGATGCACTACCCCAATCAGGGAGAGGAGAGCTGCCTGGCAGCTTCTTGATACACTCCCAGTCTTCCCTGCCCACCGACGCCTGGTGATCCAAGCTCACTCCCGAGCTCGGGTCACAAGTGTGGTCATAGGTAAGGCACACAGTGACTGCTGACTGCTTTTAGAAGTTAACATTACTTTCAGACAGTATACTGGCTCTTTAAAATAGAAAGAAAAAGCAGAGCTCGGCGTGAAATACATAAAAAGTGCTAACATAAACAAAATGACTGTTGTCACTCTTGTGTTTAGAGTATTCCTATGACTTTTTGGCATGGGGTGGGAAAGAAGGGGAGAGGTGAGGGGGCACCACAAGCATTTCTATTTGGGGCACCATTTCATCTAAAACCAGCCCTGTTGATTCCTTTCAGCTGTAGTTACTTTATTCACTTTTGGCGAGCAAGTCTTTCTACTAATGTGATTCTTCTCCAAAACAAGGAAGTCTGTCTGATCTGGTGGTGATCTGGTGTCACTTTGTGACACTGAGCAAGTTCTTTAATGTATTCTACCAGTGTCAGGAAAATGATTTTGAAATATTATATTCAGACAAGAGACCAGCTTCTGTTTCATTAATTCTTTGCATTGATTTATTTATTTACTTACTTATTTATTTCAAATGTTTTATCAGGAAGGATGTACTGAGCTGAAAAAATAACTTGTTTCCAGATGCATCGGAGGGGCAAGGGAGAAGAGGGGTGTATGAACAAAATACAATGGTAACCCCTAGGTGGTTCTATTCCAAGGGCTACTACCCCTGCCTGTTTGACTACGGACAGGTTGAGGGGCCTAGGTCCTATGGCGGGTGCCTCCACCAGGAGGTCAGGGTTTGTAGTGGTTAGAATAGCTTGCTCACAGCCCTCTGGGACACTGAGATCCCCTTTTATTCCCTCTAGTGGCTCACACAGTACCCCGGAGTTACAGCCCCAATACCCCACGTATACACACTGTTCATTCATATAGATACCACTTACCGTCGAGACTGATTCTGCAGCATGTCTCTGAGGACCCCCTGTAAAATAAAGTTAAACAACATACATAGCAAAATACGATACTGTTTCCATAAGCACCAACCCCACAGACAGTGTATAGTATAACAACAACAAATCTGATTTATTTAGGGGGCAGTAACACGGGAGGGGGAAATCAGGTTAATTGGTGGCATTAAATCACAGTACTGTGCACACATACAGGGTCTGAAAAGTTACATTCTGGGTACCCAGGTTGGGGGGGGGCTAGCCAGGTCCGTTGCCCGGGGTTGGCCAGCAGGTGCAGATGGATGGGGCCCTGTAGAAGAAAATATATGCACAGCACCAAATTGTAATCCGGAGCCGGAGGGCTCAGTTCATGAAACAGTGAAACAACAAGAATTAGATGACACACTTGTGATTGGAAAACAAGCTGCAGGGGAATACCCTGATTTGTACTGACAACACCCAAGCTGAGGATCGGATGGAGAATGTCCCTCTGGATTGCCAGAAGAGCAGGGCATGAGGACAAGGTCCTTGTGACTGGACCCCACTGCAGTTGATTCAAACGGACGTAGTCCGAATTAAGCTGGGGTTTACTTCCAGCTTCAGCACACAATTCACTGTACAGGGAATTTGAAATAGCGATTCCTCATAAGCACTATGCACATTTATATGTAACAGGAAAGTACTATACCAGGCAGGCTGCTCTTTGATCCCGATCGCAATTACTGCAAAATACCCGGGAGCACACACAGCAGCTTCAGTTCCTGACAGACCGAACGCGATTCAGCAATTTCTCCAGTGTTCTACAGGGTGAGCCTGGTTTCCACACTTCTAGTGCTTCTTTCTCCTCACAACTCAGACTCAGTCCAAACTGGCACTCACAAAGGCTACAGACCGAAACTCAGGCCTCACACGCGCTTCCCGCGCGAAACTATACACCGCAGAAGCACACAGCTTCTTCTCTGTTCGCTGCCACAACTGATCTGATCTTTCCAGTCACAGAGCAGGGCAATTCCTTTAGCTCCACACTATTCTGTTGGCTGATTCAGCTGTCACTCACAATAAGACTCCCTCTGTTGGTAGAAAAAGGCACCAAGGTCAAAACTACATTTCCCAGAGTCACTGCCCATACAATCCCCTTGTGGCTGGCTCAGATTAAGAGTCCAAGTTCTGATTCGTCCACAGGCTCCATTTTAGGGCTCCCTTAACCCAATTGGCCCAGAATAGCAGTTTAGGTCCCAAATGGAGAGGTAACACACACGAGTCCCAGCTGCAATAAAGGCTGGTTAGACAAACTACAATTTTGCTAATGCTTTGAATGATTACAGGCAAACAGTTACAGCTTTCAGATGGGCTCCCTTTGCACCTTCAGCGACTGCAAAATGGAGCGATTACTCCACAGCTCGGGCGGGATTCGAGCATTAAATACACAGTGCCCCCATACAAACTAATTAAGTCTGCAAGCAGACAGCTGTTAAAGAGACAGTACGTGGAGGCTCAAATAGCACTCACTTGCAACCACAGTTAAGCAGCTCAAAGGCCGAACACCACCCAGGCTTGCAGCAGTCAGGCAAGCTCCTGGAAGACTTTTGGGAACCCCCCATTGGCAGGGGGGTTACACAATAATAAAGTTTACATATTAAAACATAATACAGAGACACAAAACGTAACAGTACAAAACATGCTTTATCAGACAGGTAAAATTATAGGCTAAAACACTTGCAAGGACAGGGTGGGGGATCTGTCCCATAGGTTCAAGCAAAAGTACATTTTAATAGTGAGGGTACCAGGGGATAGACGCTGTAGGAAGGAGCGAAAATGGTGGGAGGAAGGAAAGTGGAGAACAAGTAGGAGAGAAAAAAGAGAGGGAGAAGGGTTGGTGAGGGGAGGGGCAAGGATGAGGAGAAAGAGGGGAAGAGGGTAGATTTGAGGACTTGAGGAGCATGGAAGGACTAAGTCTCAAGGGCAGGCACAGGAGGGAGCAGTGTGGTCAAGGAGCAGAGGCGAGAGAGTGTTCAGAAGAGGCAGAGAGAATGGTAAGGGGGAGAGAAATCCAGAGTTTAGGAAAGCAGAAAAAGAAGGCAATCTGATCAGCATGGGATTTTCAAGTGGGAAGTGCAAAGGAACGATAGCCAACATTACGGAGGGAGTATGCGGAGAGAGGTGGGGGGGGGGGAGCTAAGGTAAGCAGGGCCAGCCAGAATTTAGAGATAGAAGTGGAACAGTGGATTAGGCAGCAGCCTTCAAAGGATGGGATGGAGTGGGCACAGTATAAGGAACAGTGGTGAGTGCAAGGCGGGCAGTCCAAGGTAAAGTGGCAGAAGGAGTGATGGGCGGGTCAAGTCTGGCCAAGGTGGATTTTGGTGCAACACTGTAGACAATGTCACCATAATCGATAGTGGGAAGGATCATTTTAGTGATGATATCTCAGCAAGCAAGAAGCAGGATGCAGCTTTTATTCCTATAAAGTGCATTGAGTTTGGGTGACGTTTTTTATGTATGGCATCCATGTGCTGCAAAACATCTAGGTGCCAGTCTAGCTAGACCCCAAGGTATTTAAATGAGAACACATCGTCAACTGTGACCCCATCAAGGGTGTGGAAAGAGGGGAGGGATAGGAGCCTGGAAAAACTCAGCTTGATGTCAAAGGTCAATGAAGATCATTTTTTCGGCATTTAAGGATAGCTGTTTTGACCTGAACCATCTCTGGACATTGTTGAAATCAGGTTGAAGCCTGGCTGTTAGCTCAGATGGGGAGGAACCAGAGGCATAAAGGACCATGTTGTCTGTGTACATGTGGATGGACACAGATGAACAGGCAGAGGGAGGTCATTTAGGAATATTAAGAAAAGTAGTTGGCTAAGAAAGGAGCCTCGGGGGATGCCGGTGCAAATGAGGAGGGAGGGGACAAGGACTCACCAATTCTAACTGATAGAGATCTACCCACTAGGTAGGAGTGGAACCAGTTAGTTGTGGAGTCAGAGAGACCTGCTAATTTGAGCTTGTCAAGAAGAGGGTGGGAAACAGTGTCGAAAGCCTTGGCCAAGTCGACAAAAATGGCAGCGGTGAGGGGAGGTGCTAGTCCATGCCCTTGTGGATAGAATCAGTGAGCTGGAGAAGGTGGTGGAGTGATGTTTGCATTTATGTTGCCTCGTTCTTTGGTAATGAGGAAATCTGCATGAGAACCAGATTTTTATGTCACAGACTTTATTTAAGCAATAAGGTGCAACACGGTGTGCTTTGTGCTGGGATAATAGCACATGTTGGGTGGGATGAAGCACACTGATAAATGCTGAGTGCTTCCACCACCCAAGAACAGATGTTATTCCAGCACAAAACACACCCGGGAGTGCCTTATTGTGCTTATGAAATAGGTCCACTAGGATAAGTAGAGGAATAATTTCTTTTTACATTTTTTATGTAAATAGGTAAAATAGAGCAAAAGAAAAAGATAGACCCAGTGGGCTGTTGTAATTTTGCTGTTTTGCCACAAGATAACAGACATTACATTTTTTCTTTCAGCTGTTTGGCCCTGACTGCCACCTGCTATAGCCACCAGGCCTCCTGTCAGTCTCCAGTCTTATCTGCTGCTCCACCCATTGTCTTAGTCGGCAGGGATCCGCATGGTGCAAGACCCGAGGACCGCAGGGGCCATCACTCTCAGTGGCCGTGCACATGTTTTTTTCCCCTGTGTTTCTCCCGTGGTCCCGCCCTCTACCTCAGGTATCTGCCGTAGCATCTGGCCACCTCAGATGCAGTAGCACACACTGAACATGTGTCACCCCTTGTGAGGGAGTAAGTTCCCCGGCTCACTGCGAGGGTCTCTCTCCCCAGTTGGCTTGAACTCCCATTGGAATCACTTTCCAGCTGGCCGCCTGACCCGTGTGGACCCGGGCTTGCTTCTCAACCCAGGTCTCTGGTGTGGAAGACAAAGCACTTCCACTGAACCATCAGAAGGCCCCCAGTTACTTATTTTTTATACAAGTACATAAATTGAGGAGTATTGATGCAGCTATGCCCGTTTAAAGTAAACAGGTCAGTGAGGTCATGTATCTTTTTTCCATTGTTGTTGTGCTGGGATATCAGCACTGGGTTCCAAGCCCCTCAGCCAATTAGGGTTCTGAATTTTTCATACCCATTTTATAATTAAAAATGCATGTTTTATCATACAATACTGGCATGCCTTCGGTGCTTTGTGAGGCACGAGGCAAAGCCAAGTACCTTACGCACTAGAGAAGTGATGATGCCCTATGATTAGACATGCTCTGGAGTGTATTATTGTGATTATGAACTGGATCCAGTTTTGTATGAATAAAAAATGGAAACAACACAGTTTAAAAATAATATATATTTAATAGTGTTTTGTTAAGGTTCAGGGATACATCTTAAAAAAGTTCTGTGATTCCATGCTGTGGCCAGTAGGGGTCCTGTTATAAGTGCTGGTAAAGGTACTTAGAGTGGTGTACTATGATGTTAAGTTAAAAAACTGTTGGCTGAAGCTTTTTTCTACCCATGCTTTTATGGTTCAATAGCAGCACTGGTAGAGAATGCTGTCAACCAATGAGCTTCCAGGATTTCTTTTATCCAGTTCATAATAAAGTTTACTAAGGGCTGTGTAGAAGAATGCCATGAAGCCCAACTAGACTGCAACTCAGCAGTAATACTGATTGACTGTCCCATCCCATGTACAGATGTCTAATTTATTTTTTTAAGTATCTTTTACCTGACAATTGACCATGTCCTCCCGCAACTTGTTCTATAGACCCGCAATCCCCTGGGTGAATAAAAGCTTTCTCTTGTCACTCTTAAAGCAGGGTGAAAAGAGCTGCTTATAGTGCATGGTAAGGTTTTGTTAAGCATAGACTTCCATGCCTTTTAAAAAGTCATTCTGCTAGTTGGCTCACCAGTGCAGCGGTAGTGCTACTACTTGCAGTGCCGCCGATCTGAGTTTGGGAACGTGCCCGGGGAGACAGAGGGCTGGCCGGGGGAAGAAGACTCAAGCATCTGAGGACTGCTAGCCTTCTGCAGGGAGAGAGGGGGGATGAGGCTCAGTGCTTGACTGGCATCTGGCAGAGGTGACTCCCTATGGTGCGGGGCTCAGGGAGCTGGGGGAAGTATAATGTACAAGTAAAAAAAAAAGTCATTCTGCTGCAGTACTAATGTTTGTACTGCAGCAGGACAACTTTACGTTCTGTTGAAGTACAAACATCATAACACAATGGGTTGCTGATCAGCTGATTGGCAGATGTACTACTATCCTTTACATTGTAGTGAAGCAGTACTGGGTGCTATGCGCTATCGGGTGGAAAGCACGTGCCAAAGGCACGTACCCTACCTGCGTAGTTCCATAGACCTGGACAGGTGCAGGGTTCACAGTATTCACAACCACATGCACCCACGGGGCACCTGTCCATGGCCCACCCCCCCCCCAGCATGCAGGACTGCGAAGGGCAGCCGGGGTGGCATAGTGGACCTAGGTGGACATCCAATCGGATGCCCATCCTGGGTCCCAGAATGGATCACCTGAGTGCCAAGGCACGGGTCTGGGTGGATCAGTAGCTCCCACAAGCACCCGGACCCGCGCCACCATGCCCCTGTGTCCAGCAGTCCTGTAAAATTCCCCCCCACCACACAGCAAAGCCTCATCGCTGTCAGGGTGCAGTGACCCCACCCAACACATCTGTGCCCTGTCCCTTGTATAGCACAAGCATACCTATCTTTTGCTGATCCTTGCACTTGCTTTAATCCTCCCTAAGTCCCTCTATCCTCCAGCTGCTCATTCGTTCACATTCCACCCCGGCCCCCCAAGTGCTACTCACCCCTTGCCCTTGCCTTGCTTAACTGCCTCATGAATTTTCAATGTTATTGATCAATCTAACCAATATTTTCTTAGTTGCTAAATTATCTTATATTTTTTTATTTTCTCCTGAAGTGTGCAGGTAATTTTACACTGATCCCACGTGCAGTCTGTTAGATTATTATGTTTCTTGGCTGTATGTATTTCTAGCACTGACTGCTTTGACTGTTCTGACCAACACTACATGTAATCCTCCTGTACCAATGTTATTGTATCTGTCTTTGATTCTTGTACTCTCCTAGGTCGTGCCTGAAAATAGTAATTTCATGGCTAGTGCACCTACCTGGTTAACAAAAACTAAATAAAATACCCCCCACCCCTGACACATCTGTGTCTCGTCCCGGGTACTGCACAAGCATACCCCCTACTCCCAACACATCTGTGCCCTGTCCCTGGCATTGCACAACATATCTCCCACCCCCAACACATCCACACCCCATCCCTTATTAGAAATGCATACCCCCCCCACCCCAACACATGTCTGCCCCGATCCCTGTGTTGCACAAGACTCTCCACACACACAGGTGCCCCATACATAGCAGCGCACTCTCAGCATCATTTGTACAGCGGGTGGCCATGGAGGTGTGCAGAGGGCTGTGCCGCTGGCCATCCGGAGCCACAGCACCGACTGGTGGGTATGGAGGTGGTGCTTTCGGTTCCATGAGGGGTGCCACTGACCACCAATAATGCAGCTGGGGTACCGGGGTCGGGTACATGTGGATGGGGCACCTGTTTGTGTATGTGTGTGTGTGTGGTGTCTTGTGCAATACCGGGGACGGGGCAGACATGTGTTGGGGGAGGGGGGATGCAGTTGCGGTATGGGGATGGGGCACAGATGTGTCAGAGGTGGGGGATATACTTATGCAATACCGGGGATGGGGCAGTCATGTATTGGGGTGGAGGGTATGCGTTTGCGATATGGGGATGGGGCACTGATGTGTTGGGGCGGGGGGTATTCTTGTGCAATACCGGGGATGAGGCAGTCATGTGTTGAGGGTTTGGGATATGCATATGCAATCCGGGGACATGGCACAGATATTTTGGGGTGGGGGTATGATTGCGCAATACTGGGGAGGGGCAGACAGGTGTTGTGGGCTGGGGGTATGCATTTGCTGTATGGGGATGGGGCAGACATGTGTTGAGGGTGTGCGCTTTTACTCCCGGGGCCTGTGTGGGTGGTTGGTGTGTATGTGAGGGGGCTGCCATTCCACTGCTGGGGCCATGCAGGGGCCCTGTGTGCACAGGGCTTGGTGCATACATCGGGTACTGCAGGTTCCCCCCTGGTGTAACCGGTGCTCTCCTATGGCTCCCCAGTGCACAGCACTACAAGCCTTAGTGAATGGCACATAGTGTAGGCAAGTTCCCCGCCTGCCCCCGGCATGTTGCTGACTGCGTGGCTGGGGAATCTGGCACTTAACTGACTTTTGCACCATTCATGAATGCTGCCAGGAATCTGGGGGACCCCCACTGCACAGCATTCCTGCATATCCATGCCTACGCGCCCAGTTTCTGCGGCATGTAGGCATCATGCATAGGGCCCACAGTGAGCAGCACTTTCAAAAAAATGAAAACAAAGTGGGAGCCCCAACACACAACAAGACTATTCTTTCACCTCTTAGTTCCCTAGTTACCTGGCTGTCAGATAGACCTCTGGAGCTTCAGTCTCGAGGTCCTTGCCATCCTGGTAACCACTCGGTGAAAGAACAGCTTTGTTGTGTATGGGCTCCCATATACTATTGCATATATTATGCCCTATTGAATGATGATAATCAGTCAGTTTTAGAGTGTAATCTCCCTCTGAGTTTTGAGCTCATTCTTGCTGATGTCATATCATACATCAGCAAAAGATCTCCCCGACATGCCTTCTCTCCAAACTTACCATATCTAATTCTTTTAATCTGTCTTTCTAGGACAACTCACTTAGAACCCATGTAATTTTAGTTCCCTTCCTCTGTACTCATTCTGCCCTGTCTATGTCTTTACTTAGATAAAGCAACCAGAACTGTCTTCAGCAGTCAAGATGCAGGCTGACCAATCCCTGTAAAATGTGTCTACTAACTTTCCTATGCCGACTAGCAAACCTGTGCCTAATGCAACCCCCTTAGTACCTATCAACACTACCTGTTCACATGTCTATTGTTACTTACATTGGGCCCTATGCACATAGGGGTGGGGATTATGCACCACAGTCATGTATCCCACCCACTGAGATCCACATTTGCTGACAACTGTGCACCAGTGGCATTCACGATCGCTGGCCACCTATCTGCAGCTTCACCCCCCTGGTGTGCAGGTTCACATGGGGCGGACAGGGGCAGAGTTGCAGTCCTAGGTGGATGGCCAACGGAATGCCCTGCCTGGGATCCAGAGTGGATCCCCCGTGCAAGACAGCACAGGACTGGGATTGTGAATTGGCGCGCTGGTGACCACCATGAGTGGAAAACCCCCTCCCCTGGTACACAGTGGGACACTGGCCCTGGGACTATGGTACCACCACCCACACACAGACATGACTCCCCCCCGCCACACAGTCCACACCACCCCTGATCCCCGGACCTGGCAGGAGGTGCCGTAGCCATGGGCAGCCAGCGACAATGCTCACTGCACACCTCCTCCACCACCTGCACTGGCGGACAGGGCATGGATGTGCTGAGGGGGCCAAGCTCCAGGAACCGGAGGGCTCCAAATGTTGGAGGGAGGGGAGGGAGCTCAGGACCAGTTGTGCCGGGGGGACTCTGTGAGTGCACGGGCATGGCTGCGTATGGCCATTATGTCAGGGCCCCCCCCCACCGTAGCCTGCACTGCCCTTCCCACCCCTGTGGAGAGCACTATGTGCCATTGTGACTGCCACATAGTGCCGCCATGCCCCTGGCACATTGCTGTCCGCACGGTTGGGGAATCGGGTGTATAGGGGTTGCATGCCCTGGTTAGTGCATCCTGCGTGGGGGGCACATGGGGCACAGAGTGGCTCTGCACTGCAGATACACGGCGCATAGCCACTCTACCTCTTCGTGAATAGGGAATATTACTGACTTCATCTTTTCCTTCTGCCTCTCCCCCAACTGAAGTCATAGACCTATATTTGGGGTGTCATAGTAATTCCTACAGTAACAGGCTGTGCTGTCCAGACCAAAAGAGAGAATTATGACTTTAGCAGGAGAGAGGCAGGAGGATAAGACGACGAGGAGGACAAAGATAATGTTTTCACATAAATTACCCCATTAATAAAGAATAAGTGAAACTGAATACAGAAAATTCATGTCACATAAGTTGGACTTGTGTAAATTCTGTTTTAAAACATATTCCGGTATATAGGAACAACACTTTAACCTCCATGGGGTTTAGTCCTGATGTAAAATATGGCAGAAGCAGGACCACCAATAAAACGAGATACTGCATCTCAGCTGGGTCATGCTGGGTACATAAATACATAAGAAGTCGTCAGTGCTGATTTAGCTAATCAGCTCTGAATATTTGCCTACACGTGAGGATCTTTTTTAATGGGTGAAAATGTATTTTATAATTCTTTCATTAAAGTGCTTTGTATATGTTATATGATTTATGTTTATTAAGAAAATGTCATAAGCCATTACACAGATGCTCATTTCTAATGGTGTCCAATACAAAAGAGTATAAAATGGTTAAGATAAATTAGGACCTGTGATTGGTCAGATGTAATCACATGACCATGCATTATTGCAGCACAGGTCAGAAATACTTAACTTTCTCTTTTTTTCTTCTGTTCTTTGTTTATCCCGTCATCCATCCAGCCCCCATCCTGCCAGCCACCCCAGTCGCATCACCCAGATTTCCCCCAGGTCTTACTGTCACCACCTTGTTTTCCCAGGTCTTGCCCCCCAGGCGGGGTCGGGGGGTTCCCGACTTCTGTCATGGTATGGATCCAGTCAGTGGTGGGGCCTGACTCATCACTTGTGAGACCTGTGGGTGTCCAGAATCATCCTGTCTCTGAGGTATTTCCACCAGTTTTTCTACCCAGTTCCCCAAGGTCAGCAGCATATGCAATGACACGAGTGTGCGACACGAAGATGCCACATGTACTCAGTGCTTATGTCCAGCCCTCAGTGAGGCGGCCGCTGCTGTACTACCTAGCCTTCGCTAGGTGGTGGCCAAGCAGCAGCATGCACTGCCTGCCAAACTCCCCCGAAGGAGGAGAGCTATCTGTGGACATTTAATCCTCCTTCCCTTGGCCATCCCCTAGGCGACGCTGATCCGTTCCTAACCATGGGTCACCGATGAGGCAGGTGGTGTGACAATCATTCCATTAGCATACCATGCCACTGGGCCAGCTATACTTACTGGCCCTCATAACTTAGTTTAAAAAAAAAATCAGAGAAACCATTTCATAATCACCATAAGGAATTGGTGGCAGACACAGAGCCAGAAACTTGAGTAACTGAGAATAATGACTGGGACTTGTTAGTCCCAGAGTACCCAATGTTTAGACAGGCTAGAGGGACAGGCAAAGGAGGTGCCTCGGGAAGGCATAGAGGCTGTGGAGGATGGACACATCAGGGGAAGCAAAGGAGAAAGAGGGTCACTATGGGTTCACCTCATGATGCACTCAGGCAACAAAATATGGGTGGAGGTGATCTTTAGACCACCAGAACAAGGGGAAGAGAGGGATAGGGAGCTTTGGAAAGAGCTGACAAGGGAAATGAAGAAGAAGGCAGTGGTGGTGGATGAGCTGAGCCTGTCAGATATTAACTGGGACATGCCAGCAGCAAGGTGCACCAGACGTTAGGTCCTTAGATACATTGCAGGACTGCCTGCTGGTGCGAAGATTAAAGAACCCCTTGGACAGGTGGCCATTCTCCATTTGGTGCTCACCAACTCAGAGATGGTGAGTAGAGTGAGGACAGGGGAGTCACTTGGTTTCAATAACTATAGGACCATTTGGTTCAGGCTGGCTCTTGGGACCAGAATGTCCCAATCAGAAATTTCAGAAGAGCAGACTCCATCCAGATGGGGGAGCTGGTCTGAGGCAAATTGACCAGGGTGGACAGCACTGAAGGTGTGGAGGAAAAATAGAGAGCAATCAAGGGACCCTTTCACAAGGCAACAAAGTCATGCATGAGGACTGTTACAAAATGAAGCAGATACAAGAGATGAATATAGTTCTTGGAAAGGGTCAGAGAAGCAGTGAGGTCCAAGAAAAAGGCTTCCGCCAGGTACAAGAGAAGGCATGGGAGGGAGGAATGGGAAGAGTACCAAATAAAAACAAGCATTTGTCAATGCCGAATGTTTGCTTGCTGGCATTGGCAGTGGTAGTGTAGAAGTTACAGAGCTGCGTAATAGGAATGGCAGCGAAGTATTGAACTGAAGCCAACCCCCCCACCACCCTGCAGAGAGTGACAGGCATTGGGGTGTGCCTTTGGGTCATCAGGCATAACGGCCACGCTATATTTCACCACACCCCACCCTGAAGACACTTATAAGTGTCACGGTGTGCCTTGGGGTCTTTGGGTTCTTATGCACACCCCATTCCATCAGGAAATACGGGTGAGATGGGTGCACGGTATAGGAGAATGGGGTGAACTTTTGGGGCCAAGAGTCCAAGGCATACCGATGCTCTCACTGGCTGCAGGGTGTGGAATGGTATGAGCATTACAGGCAAGAATCCCAAGTCACATCCCTGATGCCTGTCATTCTCTACAGGGTTGGGCGTTATGGTTGGAAACCCTAATACCTCCGGCATTCGTTGGTATTTTCATTCCAAATTTTCAACATGGTTTTTTTTTGTGACCCCCACCTCATGAACAGTGGCAATATCAGTTTGTTAGCCGAAAGCTGCTTATGCACAGCTACTAAGGCATTTAGCACCACAGGTGCAAAAACATTCTGAACAGGATGTAAAAATGACAGCTGTACTGTTCATGGGGAGGTGTAAAAAATGGCAATGTTGCAAATCTGCAGTAAAAATATTAAAAAAACTGGTGAAGTCACGAGCGTGCATAGAAACTGTGCAACGCACACCCGTAACGTAATTAGTTTGGGGATTTTTTACAGCAGATTGTCAACACAGGCATTTTGGGACCTCAGATCATGAACAGTGACACTGTGATTTTCTTTATCTGACCCGAACAATGATTTCCCACAGCGACCACGCATCTCTGAGCTGAAAGTGTGAAAACACATTTCGGCCATGTTGTGAAAAATGACAGCTGTACTGTTCATAAGGAAGTGTGGAAAAATGCCACTGGTGAAAATCTGGACTGAAAATATTACAAAGTCATGAACTTACGAGGGTGCGTGGAAACTGCGCATTGCTCACTCGTAACAGTCATTTTATGGACTTTTGTCACCAAATTTTCAACATAGTCATTTTAAGACCTCTGCTCATGAACAGTGTATCTGATTTTCTTAATCTGTCCCAAACATTGCTTTCGCACACCGACTGCACCATTGGGCGCCATATGCGAAACACATTTTGGGTGACATGTGAAAATGGTAACTATACTCTTCATAAGGAAGTGTAATAAAATGGCAATGTTGAAAATCTGGATTGAAAATATTGAAAATTAGCAAACTTATGAAGTGCATAGGAACTGCATTAGCATAAATGCATAATAATTTTGGAATTTTTCACCAAATTTCAACATAGCCATTTTAAGACCTCTGCTCATGAACAGTGTCACTGTGATTTTCTTAATTTGTCCTGTACATTGATTTCGCACACCGACTGCGCCATTGTGCGCTACATGGGCGGAAACATGTTTTGGGAAAAATGTGACAAATGACAGCTATACTGCTCATAAGAAGGTGTGGTAAAATGGCAATGTTGAAAATCTGGAGTGAAAATATTGAAAATTTGTGAACTTACAAGCGTGTGTAGGAACTGCTCAACGCACGCTCGTAAAACAGTCATTTTTAGGAATTTTTCACCAAATTTTCAACATAGCCATTTTAAGACCTCTGCTCATGAACAGTGTCACTGTGATTTTCTTAATTTGTCCCATACATTGATTTCACACACCGACTGCGCCATTGTGCGCTACATGGGTGGAAACACGTTTTGGGCAAAATGTGACAAATTACAGCTATACTGCTCATAAGAAGGTGTGGTAAAATGGCAATGTTGAAAATCTGGAGTGAAAATATTGAAAATTTGCGAACTTAGAAGCGTGTGTAGGAACTGCGCAACGCACGCTCGTAAAACAGTCATTTTTAGGAATTTTTTCACCAAATTTTCAACATAGCCATTTTAAGACCTCTGCTCATGAACAGTGTCACTGTGATTTCTTAATTTGTCCTGTACATTGATTTCGCACACCGACTGCGCCATTGTGCGCTACATGGGCGGAAACACGTTTTGGGTGAGATGTGAAAAATGACAGCATACTACTCATAAGAAGGTGTGGTAAAATGGCAATGTTGAAAATCTGGAGTGAAAATATTGAAAATTTGCGAACTTTCGAGCTTGCCTAGAACTCCGCGCAGAACGACGCCAGAAACAGTCATTTTAGAATTTGCCACCACCAAAATAGGCTTTGAGAGCCCATCTAAGAATACTGGCAGTGTTGCTCATTAATCAGTCCTGAAAGGTGATTTCACATAGTGACTGCGAAATCACCCTTTGGGCCCGAATAACGCCATGACAGTGACAGCATTCATGAGAAGGGGTCCCAAAAACCCCATGCTGAAAATTTGATGTAAAAATTCCAAAAAATGCCTGAGATATGCAGCAAAGTTGAAAAACCCCTATCTATCCCATTATACAGCTTACCGGCATTTCCTCAGTTCTCGGCTGGCTTTGAAGAGTGCAGAGCGTGTTCCCGATCCACCGATGATCGTCGTGTTGAGCTCCGGAGGTAAGTATGGGGTGAGGTGGTGTGGGGAGGCAGGGTGCGCAGGGTGGGTGCGGGTTGTGGGGGAGGGGCGGGAGACTGCGCTGAACGTTTTCTTCTATATAGGGTTTTAGACTACGGGGACGTTTGCCATGCTGGTGGAGCTCCCCAGCATGGCAGCTGGAAAGGGTGTTTGTGAGTTGGAGCCACAGGGATTGGCACCCCGTCGGGTTAAACATTTTGCCACGCTGGGGTGGGCTCCCAGCGGCACCTGGATGCTAGTGGGGGAGACAATGGAGCCGACGGGATTGGACACCCCATCAGGCTATACACACATATCCATGCTGGGGTGGGCACCCAGTGTGGCATTTGAAGGTTTTTGGGGCGAGACAGCCGACGGGATTGGGCACCTCTACCCGCTATACAGTGCGTGGGGCCGGCACCGCAGCGCAAGTGTGTATGTGTGTGTGTGTGTGTGTGTAAGGGGAGCACACATGAGCAGGCGATATCTGATCGCTGCTCACTGAAGTGTAGCTCCCACTTTCAACTGTATGCCACTGCATTTTTGAGCTGTTACAGACAGCTCAGCAGGCATTGGAGAACTGCGGCCGCACCTGCAAACACACTGACTGAATTGGAAGAGGGCTGCCACGCCTCCGAAAACTCAGATGATGGCACTATGTTTCTTGCACATGCGTGCAAGCAAACATAACTAGTAAAGCAAAGAGGATGGTCATGAAGACAAATGCAGACATGGAACTGCAAATTGTAGAGTGGGTTAAGGTGGGCAAAAACAATTCTTCAGATATATTAAGGAAAAAAGAAAGAAAGCAGGGAGGAGGCATTATTTGGCTACAAGAGGAGGGAGGATACTAGAGGAAAATGAACAAAAAACAGCCATTTAACAATTACTTCTGCTCTGTCTTCACAAGGGAAGAGAGTGGGCCTCTACCTGAAAGTAGCATCAAGGCAGCTGTCAGGAGCATTTCTGAAATAAGGCAGCCAGTATTTACCAGAGAAAGGGTTAAGAAGGGGGCTTGAAGCCCTAAAGATAGATGAAGCCCAAGAGCTAGATGGGGTGCACCCAAGGGAGCTTAAATAATTGGCTGCAGAACTGACTGAACCCATAGTAGGGCTATTCAAAAGCTCAGTTCAGACAGGCAGAGTTCTGAAAGACTGGAGGGTAGTGGACATAGTCCTTCTAGACAAGGGGGTGGGACAAGAAGCAACCAGGGAATTACAGACCTGTCAGCCTTACCTCTGTAGTGGGTAAACTGATGGAGTCACTGATCAAAGAGGACCTTGTGAACTACCTGGAGAGCATTGGTCTACAGTATAGTAAACAGCATGGGTTTGTGATAGGGAGATCTTCTCAGACCAACCTAATAGTTTTCTTCGACTGGGTGAAAAAGGTAGTAGATAAGGGCCACGCTGTGGTATTACTGTACTTCAGTTTCAGCAATACGTTCGACTCCGTGCCACACAGAAAATTGCTAAAGAAGCTGGAGGACCCAGGCTTGGTTAGGGATATAGGTGGTTAGGAAACTGGTTGAAGGAGAGATAGCAGAGGGTGGTGGTAAATGGGGTCAAATCAAATGAGAGGGAGGTCACGAGTAGGGCGTGACAGGAATCTGTCTTGGGTCCAGTCCTCTTCAGTATGTTCTTCAGCAACACTGGAAGGGGCATCCAGGAGAAGTTGTCTCTCTTCACAGACGACATGAAGCTCCACAGCAGGGTAGATAGAGGCAAAGAGCTCAAGGAGAAGCAGATGGACTACAGAGGCTAAAGAGCTGGTCTAAGGTTTGGCAGTTGAAATTCAATGCAATAAAATGCAAGGTTATGTACCGAGGGACAAAAACCAAACCCAGAACAGAGTACTGGATGTACGGGTTAAACTGAGCACAACAGCAGGGGAAAAGGACCTGGCAGTCATCATTAGTGAATCCCTCAAACAATTAAGCAAGTGTAACAAAGCCTATAATAAGGCTAATAGGATGCTGTGGTGCATCAGAAGGGGTACTGACAGCAGGAAAAAGGAGATGCTGCTACCTGTATATAGGTCACTGGCGAGGCTGCACCTGGAATATGGTGCTAGGTTCTGGAGTCCTTACCTAATGAAGCACAGGAACTGGCTGGACATGGTGCAGTGCAGGGTGACCAAGATGATTCTGGCCAACAGGGCAGATCTTATGAAGACTGTCTGAAGGCACTAAACATGTACTCAATGAAGACCAGGCGAGAGATGGGTGATACGATAGAGACCTTCAAGTTCCTGAAGGGAATAGACAAGGTGAGCTGCAAGGAACTATTTAGCAGGAGTACAGAGTCAAAAACCCAAGGTCATGAGTGGAAAGTGTGTGTGGGGGGGGTTGTTGAAGAGGGATGTGAGGAAGTTCTATTTTACGGAAAGAGTGGTGGAGCCATGGAACAATCTGCCAGTGGAGATGGTGGGCGCCAAGTCCATAAATGGTTTCAAGCATGGCTGGTACAGAGTGAAGAGTCTAGTGGTTGCTCAAGTCTGTGCTAGTAGGTAGGGGTGTAGGGGTGACCAGGAGGGTAAAGCCCTATATGAGCAATAGGTCCCGAGGCAGATATTAAACTCTGGGCTGACTAGATGGAACATTGGTCCTTTTCTGCTTTTATTGTGTATGTTTCTAAGGCACTACAGGTTGTGCATAATTGTGGAATAACAACACTTCATGGATGCGTAAGGAACCCAGCATTACCTCGTGTCTCATCTTCCGAGGCATGCTCTTTTCCCACACGAACACACATTCATTCATGCATTATAGCTGAAGTAACATACGGTTACAAGATTACATTCTGTCACACATACAGGATAATAAACATATTCCAAAAATAGTCATACATATAAAATATAATACACGGCACGTGGCAATTTCATATAAAAGTTCACACTTCATAAACTATGGTACAGCATCACCATTAAACAAGACTTTTTATTTTCTCATAATTCATGTAACTTGAAGAAGCATGATGGCAGTTGTTGCAATAGAAACCCTCAGTGTGCTTATATGAAGTCCATGCAGTCCTTTAAAGCTGTGTCTTATGTCTTGTGCACTCAGATTGCCAGAGTGGCTTACAATTGGAATGTGGATCTCTCATCTTAAAAACAAGTGAGGTGACAGTCTCACTGCTATAAGAAAGACTGCCCAGACCCCACATAAACATATAAAATTGTAATCTCAGACAAATGAGTTTGTAGAACTCTCCACATGGGAAGGGCCCATCAGAGTGACAAGAAAGCATTTCAGACGTCAGTGCTAGCAGCTGTGCTCCTTCTGTATCCTGGTATCTAACATCTTGCAGCAGAGAGGTGTGTTGCTGAACTGTATAAGGCTAAAGAAGGGGTGGAGTGTGTCATGAATATTCCGTGTTAGGGGGCTCTGTATAAAAAGGGTTTAAAGTGTCTGGAGCACTGACACATCCCTCAGCAGTGCCATTACCAGCACCATGCCAGCCAAGCCTGCGCCCATCAAGAAAGCCCCAGCCAAGAAGGCAGCGGCCAAACCTGCAGAGAAGGCAGCTTCACCAGCTCCCCCTCCTCCTCCAGCACCAGAGCCAGAACCTGCCCCAGTGGCCGCCGCAGCCCCTGAGCCTGCCCCAGCCCCGGAGCCTGCCCCAGCCCCTGAACCCGCCCAAGAAGCTGCCCCAGCTGCTGAGCCTGCAGCCCCGGCTGAGCCTGCCCCAGCTGCAGAGGCAGCCCCTCCTGCAGTAGAACAGAAACCTGCCGAAGTAGCTGCTCCCCCTCCTCCTCCTCCAGAGCCAGAGAAGCCCAAAGATGGTAAGTAAACATACAATACCATTTATCTTATTCCTCCTGATATATTATTAGATAAACTTACATAGTGTTAAACAAAATATACCTTGAAATACTCTCAAGCTGTTAAACAAGTCCCAGAACTGTTTAATCCATTAGTCTGATCCTCTGCAGGGTGTTTATATGCCATTAAATGTCACAGCTCATAAATCGTTTATACCTGCTTTAGCTGTTTCAGTCTCTGACTTTAGCAACAACTCATTTTTTTATTGCATTATGGCATATATAAATAGCAGTGTGTTAACATATAGTTTATTGTTAATGTAGCATCATATATTCCCATTGATATGAAGGGAGGGCAGAACTTTATTGAATGCTGCTCTTCTTTTCCCTCTAAATATGTATTATATGTATTATAATAATATATATTCTATATTTAAATTCAGTATACAGTATATTATACAGCTACAGTTTGTAGTATGTATATGATACAGATTTTTTTTTATGTAATATCCATTGGAAGATCTGAATTATATATACTTATTTTGTCTTTCATGTTTTGGTCTGCAGTCCCCACTAGCGAACCCCTCAGCCTGAGTGTAGTGGATGTTAATAACAATTCATTGGTCCTCAAGTGGGCTCCCCCGGAGAATGTGGGACCCTCTGGACTCGATGGCTACACTGTGGAGTACTGCAAGGAAGGAAGTAGGTTCCACCTTCACATTACTAGTCGAGTGTGGTAGAGTGTTGTGCTGTAGTTGCAGAAAGGAAAAATAAAGAGACCGGTAGATAATTGTTACAGCTATTACACTGAGGAAACTGTTCTCTTGAAAAAAGAAGATGTACATCTAATCCCTTGGAGTATAAACACTCATTATTGTATGGGTCATTCATGCATATGGACACAGAGTAACCATTTCATAGTGCATGGACAGTAGATACTGTACTGGCAGTAAATGTGTGCCAAGTTCCCAAAAAGTGTCTAAAGGAACTTCTAACCATTTAGCATACAGCAGCAAAAGCCTTAAAGACAGATTATCGGCCACGTTTGTATTTTTATTAACTTTCTCTGAATCAGGGCTGTGACTGCCGTTATTAGTATTTATGTGCAGCAAAGTACTTACGGTTGCTTTATCCACAGTGACTGACTGAGGAAAATAGCCCATTAACCCATTTGGAGACTGTAGCAGTGGAAGCAGAAACTCAGATGTTGTTAAAGGATGGGGGTAGAGGAAATTTCCAGATGTGACTGTACATAAAAATCAGTACCTCAAAGTCAAGTACTGATTCTTAAATCAGTACTCTTTGTACTCACAGTTTGAAATTAGGAATAAAACGGTTAGAGTTATCTGGGCTAGCATGTAAGTATCCTATGTGTAGAGATTTGTTTTTAAAGTCGCCTAACCCCTTCATGCCATATCAACTCTATGTTTTTTTTTTAATTACCCATAGACAGACCCATTTTTGTAGCACACAAAAAGGTCTTGTGAGGCCTTTTCTGAATCTATTATATTTTGAGTTTCCTTTGACAGCAGTAAATTAGGGATTTCTTCCACAGAAATTCGAAACGCAATGCACAGAAGGCAGTTGGCTTCGATGCTTTGTTGCTGGATTCTTTGTAATTGACTGTTGCTTAATTATTAAGAAACATACACACGGATTGGCTATTGTAAATTGTGGGAATTCCATTCTAATGTCTGGTATTCTGAATATTTTTATCACCTCCCCAGCAATGCAAACAAAAGGTGTGTGTGTTTGGGGGGGGGGGGGTGCTAACACACTATTCTGGGTCCTTTCCAGGGCCAGTTTCAGGCAACAAAACAGCACATGACTCCAAGGAACCCTGACTAAAGGGGATTAAAAGTTAACTACAGTTCCTTCCTTTCTAGGAACATGCCAAACACCAGACTATTGAGCAGATACGTTGTTTACCTTTTATTTTCAAATGTTAGTGTTTTTAAAACAACTTACACCAGCAACTATTACCTTCCCCGATCCACAAGTTACGGTCTTTAAAAGTATAGGATGTGAGTATTATCACTCTTTCATGTAGCCCCCCCATGTGCAGGCAGCCTTCCCCACTATCCCATTGTGCTAAGTTATATCTCAGGTACACTTTTGAGTGTCTTCAACCCCCAATTTTGTTTTGTATCTAGTAACACAGTGGGACACCATGAAGGATGTTATTCCACTTAATTAATGTCTGTTAAAAGTTTTTTTTCAAGGAATCAATACATTGAACTAAAAATCAGACACAGAATCTGAATGCCCAGCTTCGCCGAGGTAACCAGATATTATGTGATTATTTTCACCTGATCAGCTTGCTAGAGTCTTTAGACTGGTTTTATAGACTCCTTTATATCTGTGTCTTATTTTGTCTGAAATGTAGTCTCAGGTCTGTGGAGGTACTTGACCCTTGTTCATGATGTGAGGCTCCAGAAGTCCACGTTTCTCTGCTGACACTGAATAAGGCTGGTTAAAAAAACACAAGGAAAGGCAGCTCTCCATATAT
This sequence comes from Neoceratodus forsteri, assembly GCA_016271365.2. Classification (NCBI taxonomy): domain Eukaryota; kingdom Metazoa; phylum Chordata; order Ceratodontiformes; family Ceratodontidae; genus Neoceratodus; species Neoceratodus forsteri. The sequence goes on from CM028138.1 coordinate 556,756,961, forward strand.
AGAAGTAAATATCAATGAGACCCAGGTTCTTTTTCTGTTGAGTTCTGCTCCGCTATTTTTGACAACGGAGAGGTCAGCAGTTTGTGCGACTGCTGTCTCAGTGCATGGCTTGGGCCTGGCCGAGATCAAGTTACGAAGCCGGGAGCTGGGTCCATCAATCAGCTGGCATGAAATGGGAACACGAAACTGGTTTGTTCCTTGGCAGCTGGAGTGCATATAAATACTGTATTGAAGATCTTTTAAAATCTCATGGTATAATACTGCCTGTCATGATTTGAAGTGGCTCTTCATATGAATGAGAAGGGAGGGGTAGAGACAGAGAGAGAGAGAGAGAGAGAGTTGTTAAGGCAGCAATGTGTGCTATGGTGAAAATTTTGACCTGTTTGCTTTTTATTCTATTTAAGATTGCCCCAATCTCCTGTCCTGTAAGACACCCTTTATTCCCCATTTTGAGTATTTTTAGCACTTTCTTTACATTTGAAATAATAAAAAGAGCACTCCTTTTAATATGGCTAGCCTCCCATTCTCATCCCTATTCTCTGGTGTTTTTGAACACTCATTTGTCCAATAAAGTTAGGGAGCATTGTCTGCTGCATGCTAGTTCGTTTTACTCACAAGTAAGGTGATGTGAAGCAATGGGTGTTCACAAATAGCTGAGAATACTGTATGTTAACACCACCCCAGAAACCACTCATACGGTTGTAAGAGTGGTCTCACGTGAATTCTTAGGGTATGAGAATCACGAACCAAAGGTGAGAGGTTCTGTTACCTTAAGAACGTGAGACCACTCTTACAGCTGTGAGAGTGGTCCCCGTGGTGGTATTAATATATCATTGATTGATCTTGATCAATAACTTATATATTTTTTCTAAATCTTACTGGAACATGCCTGTTACCAGGGCAGTTGCACGTGAGATGCTCTTCACAGAATAAGAGTGTCTCATATGCAGAGGAAAGAGGCACACTCGATTGGTCGGGATCGCCCCCTTGAACTATAATAATAAAAACCTGGGAAAAACATATTACAAAGAGTGCCCTTTTTATTGTTTCAAATATACACAAAAAGTGGTAACACAGACTCAACAATGGGGAAAAGAGGTATCTTACAAGATATGTGATATGAGCAATTTAAAAGAGGATAAAAGCTATAGGTCAAAACTTCCACCGTTAGCATGCACTGCTTTAAATCCTAAGAGTCTCATGTTTAAAAATTTGCAGTACACGACTGGCACAGATCAAGAGCCATATTTATCCGCACCTGAATAAATGTTGATGCGGAAAATAGTTTTGTGTTTTTTCTTTTTATGCACTATGTTCTGTGCAGTTCTATTCGCGGAACCAGTAATTTTGAGTTTTGACATCGCAGCTTGAGCGCAAGTTGCTGTGCAATGAGGACTGCTGTGAGAAGTCAAAAGCTGCTGCTGAGAGTTCTGCACAAGTGTGGTGACGTGTACTGTAGTCAAAACCCCAAATTCCCAGTTTCGTGAAGAGAACTGTGCAGAATGTTGTCCATAAAAAGAAAACAAAGGAAAACACAGGTTTTAGCATAGTGGTGCAGAGGGCTGAGGAACACCTCACCTGTGGCCATGCTGATGGCCCGGGTTTGGGAAAAGAATCAGGTCACTGGTGGTGGCCAGAGTGGAGTGAATCAAGCATCCCAGAGACTGCTCTCCTCTCCTGGGAAGGGTGGCTGGTGGACATGGCCTATGCTATGACTGCCACCAGATGAAGGCCTGGTGGTAGTGTAGGTGGCAAGTGGCTTGAAGGGGAAGGCTGCGGTTCTGCAGTGTATGCATGCCTCCGTGCACCTGTTCTGAAGTGTTGCCATGGCAGGGGAATGGGAGAATAAGGGAAATTGCGGAAGGCAGGCTTCATGACACCCTGCCAGCTCCCCCACAGCCCATGCCACGGCCTGGCTACTGGAGCCATTCTGGATTATGTGAACGGGGAGTGGAGGATGGCCCTCCCCCTTTTGGCCTTGCCATGGGGGGAATGCATGGGGAACTCTGCTCCACTGGGTAAGGGGAGGTAGATGTTGGTTGCAGGGTGTGATGATATGGCTGACAGCCTGCCCACCTCCCTCAAGGAGAGAAGCAGTATGGATATATAAAAAAAAAAAAAAAAAACCACAGGTTTCCGCAGCAACTTTTATTCAGGTACAGTACAGTATGGACCATTTAGCGGTATATGAATATCATTTCTGAAACTAGGAACATTGCAAGGAGCTGCAGATTGGCACATTTCCTGTACAGTATGTTAATACCACCTCTGAGACTACTGGTAAGAGTGGTCTCACATGTATTCATAACAGAAGATACCAGCCTAGAACGTAGCAACTTTTCTGATACAATCCACTATACTACAGTAAACAGTAAGTAAACCAAAATGTTTTTGCACACAAAGTGCACATTGGGACCAGCCCCACACTTGAAAGTGGGGGCTCTTGGTGGGGACTGTTCCTCTTTAAGTAGTATATGAAAATTAAGATACAATGATATAAACTTAATACAGAGTGTGAGACAACCACCAGTTTGTTTAACAAACTGGGGCATTGCTACATAGTCAAAATCACAAGGTAGGTTGACAGGAAGAGTCATTTATCAGGTAGTTAGGTAAGCATCATTTGAACAAGGTGTGACTAGGTGCATCGTGTAGAGAGTAAGGAAAATGTTTCCACAGTCTAGGAGCAGAGCAAAGAGAAGGATCTCTGGCCCATAACTAGAGGGAGGGTTCAACGTGTTTTCTAGGGTTCTAGTTCAGTTCGAGTTTGGCAGGGTATAGTTTGAGTTCGGTTCAGTTCGATTTGATAAGTAGAAGTTTGGGTTTGAGTTCAGTTCAGTTTGAGTTTTTGTTGTGTAATTTTTCAGTTCAAGTTTAAGTTCCAGTTAGGTGCCACCCTACTGCCTCCATGGGGTTTCTCCTTGTCTCACATTATCTGGGTTCGAGTTCGGTTCGGGTTTGTCTTTTTTTTGGGGGTTCAAGTTCGGTTCGGATCGTGCAAAAATCTAAAAGTTCTCGTTTGGTTTGGGTTCAGTTCATGGATGAACCCTACCTCTACCCGTAGCTGAGAAAGCAAGAGGCTGTTCAAGGAAACATTGATCAGTAGATTTGAGGTTCTTGACACTGTTCCTAGAGGACAATAATTCAGCTAACAAGGAGTTTTTGGGGTTACAGAGTGCTTTGTTAAATTATGCAACCTAAGAAATAAACCCAGCTAATATCCTGGGGGCAGTTCAGATTGGAATACAAAGCACAGTAAGGGAGCGAGAAAGGAGCAAGCAAGTGAATCAATAAATATTATCATAGATCAGAGGGGCACCTCTGACCAATCAGAGTGTTCCTTTCTCCTGTGTGTAAGACACTTTTATTCTGTGAAGTGTGTCTCACATGCAGCTGCCCTGGAAATGGGCATGTTCAGGCTCACCTTGGGTTCATGGTTCTCGTACCCTAAGGATGTGCATGAGATCAATTGCAGCAACATTCAAAATGATCTTCCAGTTGGAGGAATTTGACTTCAGTGGGAGGAAAGCAGGATAAGCAAAAAGAGTCTGAGACACACCGATTCTATTTTCTTGCAAATGTCCTCAGAAATAAAGAATAAGGGGAGATACATATAGAAAATGAATAAAATATCAGCAGAATTCAGTCTGAGTGTTATATTTTTAAAAAGTTTCCCTGAATACTGCAGATCTACTGTAAGCAGTATCAGAAAATGGGCAACTAACTGACCCACTAGTGCAGCGATAGGGCTACAGCTCACGATATCGATGACTTAGATTCGGAAATGAGCCTGGGCCATTGGGGCTAGCCAGAGGGAGGAGGACTGAGCTTCCATGGTGAGGTTGTCCTCCTTCGGGAGAGAGGGCAGCTTTCTCCACTGTGATACTGTCCCCTGAGTGATCACAGGTGGCAGTGCAGTCAGAACAGCTTCATTGGGGAGGCAGAGGGGTGGCTAGTGCTGCATTATGAGCGCTTACATACATGCGCTAGTGCACTCCCACTGCCAGCATACTGTGGGAGTTAGTCAGAATAATGGAAGTACCCTGACCAGACAGGATGAACTCTGTCCTCCTGCTGACTCCGCACTGGCAACCCTGGCTTCTCCTACTCCTTCTGAGTCCATTCCACAGCAGGAGTTGGGGAGCCCTACCATGGGGGAGGCCATGGGGATAAGGAGTGTTTGATAAGTCCAGGAGAAGCCGGATGATGGGAAAAGGAAGGTTGGTAGGAAGGGGGCCTGGTCAGTGGTCAGCAGCATTTCACTGTCTGGGGTGCTGGTGACCTGGTTTCAGGTACTGAGCCTGGGATCTCAGAAGCAGACCTGACGAGGAGTGTTGAGTACCCATGTGCAGATGGATGCCTGTTTACTACAGGATGTAAAGATGCACATCCAACCTCTTGACTGCTCCTTGGTGGCCCATGGGGCTGGGGTCTGTCAGTGTGATGTGGAACACACAGGACAGGGATGCAGGTGGGGCACCTGCACTTCTGGGGTGCCATGCAGGATATCAACCTGACAGTGTTGTGGGAGGGGGAGGAAAATGTGGAAAATAGTTGGGATCTCCTGGCAGACAGATGAATTCCCCCACCCCACCACCACCACACACAGACATTCCAAGGGGCTGCACTTCCCATCCATGTTTCCTTCACTGCTGGTCTTGCTGTTCTGATATGATTTTTTTTTTGTGTTATCTGTTTATCTCCCCTGCATCTCGATCTGCCTCTGCTTCAGGCCATTGCTAAGGATCCTCCCCCCGGGACCCCGTTTCCAACCCCCCGGCGGCCTCATATTGCAGCCGGCCGAGGGTAACCCGACGTATCCCTTCATTGGGTGGGTTCTCTCCTTCCAGGGAGAAAGTTATTTACAGCCAACCTTCTTGGTCATGGGTACTGCTGAGGTCTGGTCGGTTTGTTCGGGGCTCCATGGAGGCGAGGGTCCGGGCAGCCGTCATCCGGTCAATCGAGGCTCCATTTTCTTATTTTTCCTCCAGGCTTCCCTTGCTGCCCTGCATCTGTAGTGCTCCTGGTCTCCACCAGGGGCCACTACAGAGCAAGGCATCTCCACAACCCACCCCAGGAGAGGAGAGCAGTCCTTTGGATGCTCAAACTTCTCCTCCCCCTGCCGACCCCTGGTGCCTGAGTCCATTCCTGAACTCAGGTCGTCGACGTGGTTCAAGGTAAGGCACCAGTGCCTCAGCTCTTTGTGCCACCATGCCGGCCTCTGATATGATTTAGTTCTCAGCCACTGTCAGGTGAGGCACTGGTGACACCCCATCATAGGTGGCACGCTGCAGGCCCAAAGGGCCCCCCCAGCCATATCAGTGCAGATGACTGACAACAGTTACTGGGATGCCTGAGGGGCTTAGTGTGGCAATTGAAGGTTTTGCCAGGGGAGGCACTGATCAGGTTCCACCGCAGGGGGCAAGCTTCAGGCCTCCAAGAACTTCGACTGCAGCAGGAAGGACTGGCAGCAGTTCCCAGCATGGGCAGGAGGGTTAGTGTGGTGGAAGGAGGTCCTGCCTGCGTTGCCAGACTTATAGAAGGATGAAGTATAAATAAAAAAAGAAAATATGCCAGTGTGCCAAGAGGGTTCCTGCAGCAACATGCAGGGTTAATTCTCTTCCTCACTGTACATTTGGAGGACTTAGATGGCACTTAGAGGGAAGCAGTGACAGCAAATTACAGTCTTTCACCCGGGCAATGCCATGAAGCATGCGGCTGTTATCAGCTGCTCCTTAACCTTTCACTTCTGCATAGATTTTAGATCTGTACTCTGGTCTAAATAAGGAAGGTCGTTAGTGGAGGCTGTTGCTTATCGTCAAAGCATTTGCTTTCTGCCAAGGTGCTGGGGGATGGGATGTCAGCTATTCACTCATCTGCTGGGAAATTGAACATGGCTTATCGCATTGGTTGTCTTTGACTAGGGAAAAATAATAATGTGATATCAGACCTTTATGACTTGGAATGTGCTGTGGGAATACTGCTTGCATGAAAGCTACTCTATAAAGCCAAATTCCTCTCCTTTTAAAGGTGTTAAAGAATGCTAAACACGCTCTTGTATCTTTTACTCAATGATCCACACTATTCAGATATGGTTTCACGTGTTTGCTTAATTCAGAAAATGATTTCAGGGACTTCTTTAATGCTGCTGAGCATGACTTAGATTCCCGTCCTTTACTGGTTATAATAATTTTCTACTGCAGTGTTTCCTCCACGTTCTGTGATCATGTCAGTTCCCACTGGAAAGTGAAAATTTATTAACATTGTAGAACCATGCAAACTGACATCACAGAGTGTCCAGGACACCTAGAAACAATCTAGCCACAGAAGAGGCAAAATGCAAAGTGCACTTTGTAACTTTGAGGGCTTGATCCACAAAGAGGCTCAGATACATGCATATCCAGTCTCGGAGTCCCACATCCTGATGCCTGTCTGCACTGGACAACAGCAGCATCCACAGCCCTGCCAGCTGCAGTCTGCGTGTGTGAAGCATCATGTGTGGGGGGGGGAGGGCAGGAGGCATTCCAGGAATGAAGTCCTGCTGGGCAGCAGGTATTCAATTGGATGCCCTGCTTGGCTCCTTCGTGGATTCATTTCTCCTCATGGAGCAAGGAATGCTGGGATATGGCATTCCTCCAAGAACTGCCGTATCGTGTTTGATATACAGTAGAGTCAGGCAGGATGCAACACTCTTATCACAGTTTCTGCCAGTGACATGCTGCAGAATCCTGCAGAAACACTATGTGATCCAGTGTCACTCACTCCAATTTGTCATGCAGGAAAGTGTGACACGCTTATCACAGAACATGGCATCCTGTCTGACTCCACTGTATTAAAGAAGTACATTGAGTTAAGCTCCTCAGATCTCAATTCCAGCACGGAAGGTTGGAGGGCACAATATGGGGCCTATCTAACCTCCTGAGGATACCTGGTGGCCACTGGGGTGCTTAATCACTATGGCAGGGTCCCCTGATGCATAGTGCTTACCCCCTCGGCTGGCCGGCAGCACCATGGAGAACTGTTTTTGGGTGCTCATACCACTGTGCCAACCCAACCTGGCCTCACATGTGGAAGCCTAGTTATGGCAGGGTCAAGTGCAGAAGTCCAGCCCAGACCACACTGTGGGTGCTGTGGGGTACTCAAAGGGTGTGGAATGGGCATCTGCCAGTCCTCAGCACATGCAATGAAGGTCAGAGAACCCCTTCGTGAATCAGGCCCTAAAAGAAAAAAATGAAGAAAACTGTTTTGAAGAAAAAAACAAAGGTCAGAGCATAGCACAGTCAGACCCTACGCCCACCCTGCCTCTCCCACGCTAGATCTGTCTTCACTAGGTAGTTGAGTTTCCTGGGGGACTCTGCCACAGGGAAAATACATGGAGTACTTTGATGGGTGAGTGACAGAATAGAGAGGTTGCCACAAGAAGCTTGATGTGGGGCATTGAGTCAGGACAACAAATGCTCTAATGGAAAAAAAAAGCAGAGTGCCTTCAACCACCTAGGAAAAGAAGAGGGTAAATCCAAACCCACTCTGGAGGTCCATATTGTGGTTATAAAATGAATTACATTTTAAATAAGTTTAAAATAATATATATAAGAAAAATATAATTTGATAAAGAACTAGCAAACAATTATGCAAGAACATTGCTGGATTCCAGCTTGGGCGCTGTGCTTGACATTTAACCCCAGGTTTTAATTCTCATTGACCAATCAGGTTGCTGCATGTAAATGAGCCATTTTATAAATGTATTTTTTATTAAACTCTTTAGTTTCAGCCTACTATGTGGGTCCATTGTGAAGTACTAATGTTGTTTTCCTATTCCCTCTCAAAGCTCAAGACTGGGTCGTCGCCAACCAAGAGCTGGTTGGTGTCACTCGCTACACTATTAAGAACTTGACCATGGGAGATAAACTCTTGGTCCGTGTGAAAGCTGTTAACCCTGGAGGTGCTAGTGCCCCTGCCACTCTTGAACAAGCTGTCCTGATCAGAGAGATCATTGGTAAGTGAGTTTGTTTTTTTACTTACTGTGTTAAAGTGTGTTAATGAGTTTTGATGTAGAAACTTTGTAAATAAGCACTTATGCTCAAAAATAATCTCCAAAGTTTTCAATAAAGAAATAAATAAAGTGAAGGATGGGTTGAGAACCAGTGCTAAAGACAAGAGCTGGATGCAGCCAATGGTAAGGGGTTACTTTGTTAAGGGGGATAATACAGTAAATGTATAAGAAATTAAATGGAGTGAGATGCAGATGGTGTTTGACTGAGTGGAAGAAAGCACAGGTTTGTTTCATGGTGTTTTATAAAGTAAGCAAGTGGCAGTAGCTGGCAGTGGTACGAAAAGGGCCTGATTGGAGTCAACAAGTGAAGACACATGCGGCTGTATCATGTGCAGCTATACCGTTACAGCTCCTCCACCTAGTGGAGGTAATAAATAATAAGTAAGCTTCACTTACCTGGCTTGGGTGAGCCTAGGGTAGGGATACCAAGAGGAAGAGTGGTTTGGCCGGTAAAATAAAAATAGAAAAATGGTTACAGAAGAGCCATAGGGAGAGAAATCAGACAAGATGGATGGATAAATTAAGAAATAATATTTACCTAATATGCCACGGCATCAGAAGTGGGCAAATGTAAGGAAAACTAGGTCAGGACCTGGGAAGTGTCAGTAGTAAGTACAGAGGGGGAGTAGCATAGGGTTAGAAAGCATGTAGGACTCGCACAGCACCATATTCACGCCACTCACCTGTAGACAAAGTCACACACACGTACCCTCGCATGCATACACACACACACACGCATGTGCGCATGCACACACACACACACACCACACATCATGCTGATGGACAGTGGAACTACTAAAGCTGATGTTGGCCTATGGAGGTATGGTGGTGTCAGGGTTAGAGCACGGTTTTGGCGACTGAGAGATCCAGGTGCAAATCACACTTCAGCCACTTACTTGATATGTGGCTGTGAGTAAGCGGCACACTATTTCAAGTACCTCAATCCACCAAGGTGTAAAATTGGGTAAAAGCGGGACCCCACTGAAAATGAGATATTACATGTCAGCTGGGGGACCCTAGGTTAATATATTGTAAAAATGGGTAAAAGCCAGATTCCACTGAATTATGAGATAGTTAATTTCAGCTGAGTAAAAAAGCTGTAAGAAAAGAAAAGAAAAATAACACACAAACATACACACACACACACACACGCCAGTAAGCTTCCACTTTGTGTAAGTCCTCATGTATATCCAGAAATGGTGTTCTTTGGCCAGAAGCTTGTCATGCACCATAGTGTCAAAGGCCTTGGTGAAGTCCAGATACACAACATCTGTACTCATCCCTGCCTGCTCGCCCCACTGATGTAGGCGATCAGACTGACTCATTTCAAGATGACCCTGAAAGCCATGAAAAGAGGGAGTGGGAATTTTGACCTCAACTAAGTGCTCCATTGTTCTGTTCTTGATACTGGATTCCTGGACTTTGACCAGAACTGATGTCAGGCTGACCAACCTGTGGATGGGCGGATCCACCCTTGCTCCTTTCTTGAAGATGGGGGCCACAATGACCATTTTCCAGTGCTCTGACTCCACATCTGTCTGGATGGACTCCTGAAAGATAACTGCAAGCAGCCCTGTGAACTGTTCATTTAAAAAGCAGCTGATGCCATTGGGAAAACTTTAGAAAACATAATATTTAGATATAATTCAGCTTGTATTACACATAGTATAGTTTTCTCTTCTCCATTATTTATTACAGAAAAAATTACCACAAAAACAAAATCTTTATCCATTAGAGTTCAGGTGCCTCTACAGCTTAGTCCCCATTTGAGATCACAATACTCTGTTGTGACATCACAGCCTGTTGGCACGTGAGTAATTGTGATGTCACAATCAGAGCATTATGCCATCAGGTTCAGAAGAAGTAAAAGGAGTTGATGAACCCTCAAGGAACAACTATCCTGTTTTCAAGCATGTAACCTCAGTAATAAATAATGGGGATAGGAACTACAGAGTTAATAAGAAATATAAGCTGCATGGTGTCCAAATATTATGTTTTTCAAAGTTCTTCTTTAGGCGTTGGTGGCTCTTTAACACCACGCTGATTTCAAGGAGTATCTTGCCCATCCTTTAGGACTTAACCAGGATTGAGCCTCATCAAGTAGTCAGCTACCAGGGTGGGTGTGATATCCACAGGCTGCGTCATTGCTAACCTTGATGTCATTGACCCTCCCTGTGAGACCCCTTCAACTGGGTACCCTTTAACACCCAATTGAAATATTCATTCACCATCTCAACCATTGCCCTTTGCTTTCTCACAGGTTCTGCTTAAGAAATGTAGTGGCTGGGCAGTCCAGTGGTCCTGTGGGCAGCACCGTGTCCTCCCATGCTTGTGACTTGAGTTTGGAAGTGAGCTCAAGAAGCTGGTTGGGTTGCCTTGAGGACTGAGGAGGTACTGCCACACAGTAGTGCTCCCAGGCTGGGAAGGATAATGCTAGGTTTCCCCAATACTTGCGACCCCGGAAGTGGGTCATAGAGATTGTCTCCTTTGCAGCACTACACCAGTGCATGCGAGTCTGGCTGTGGACACAGCCTGACATGAAGGGTAGGGAGAAAATCAGAGAAAAATGGACGCTGAAACCCTCAGCTGTCACAGGCCCCACACCACTGACAGAGCCCTGCCTCTGTGATTGGATGTGGACTCTGGGGAGTGGGGGATCACCCTCCCTTATCTGGCCCTGTCATGGGAAGTGATCTGTGGAGGTCTTAGAGAGCCATGTAAGTCCTAGAGATGGGGTGATGTGGTTGGGGAGGGTGAAAGGCTGAATGGGGGCTGGTGGAGATAGGGGACATAAAAAAACATTAAAAAAAGGATTGGTAAGTACATGAGAGATTATTTTTTATTTTATTTATTTTTAGAGATTAGCACATAATTAGCTCAGAGGTTCAGCATAAAAAAATTGAGTGACTTGTAAAACAAATGAGCAATTAGCACATAATTAGCATATGAATATTATGTACTTAAATGCAAATTACTAGCTGAAAAAAAGGAAGAGTCCTTTGGGGCCAAGACCTGTTGTGTCGGGGGCTGATTCAAAGCTGAGAGCTGCTGTGGTGGGTGACTGATATGTAAAGCTGTTCAGGGTGCAACCTACCACTGCAAGCAGCTGATTTAGAGAGCCTTTTGGGGTGGAGAACCACCACAGTGGGCAACTGAAAGGAAGAGGTCCCTCTGGGCCAACACTCACCACAGCAGGTGGCTGATTTATAGAGTCACTCAGGGATGAGAGCCACACCAATGGCTGCGGGAAGGTAGATTTGTCCACTGTGGCTCTCCTAAACCAAGGTTGCACCTTTCTGTTTTTGTGCTCTGGCTTTTTGTTTCTTTTCTTTGATCTTATATAGTACCTTGAGTTGTTTTTGAGAAATATTCACAAAGTGGCTTCATTACATGGGCTTGCATAGGCAAGCCCTCTAGAAAGATCTCCCTAGGACCTGTGTAGTTGTAAAATTAAAAAAAAAACTCCCATGGAAGGGTTTCTGTGGTGTGAAATGTTAATCAGTAATTATTATAAAACAAGCCTGTAATATGACATGCATGTATATTACAATGTTTGAAAATATGTTTGAAAACAAGAACAGCTATGGTTTCAGTTTAGAGCAAGCTAGACTAGAAGCAGGGAGAAAAACAATCAGTTGTGGCTAGTAACTATTATAAAATGGGAATGGGAAAAGGAAAGATGTGATTGGCTGAACGACATCACATGACAATATGCAATAGGATTTGTCTTGCCACATGACTGTTTGTCAATATAATTAGTAACAATTGTTTTTCACACTTATAAAATGTCTTGCTCAGACATTTTTCTGCCTAAACAAGTTGTTTTGTAAATGCATAATAATAATATGTGCCATGAAAATCTTGTAACCTCATAGGCTGAAACATGTCACATGACCATTGATTGCTTTCTGTCAGCTGCACACCTTGTCTGAACTTCATATATAGTGTTCTAAAACCCATTTTATAAATGGGATAACACACTCCAGGGTATGTGGTCATAAGGGGATAATACACTTCTCTGGAGGTTGTAGCACTCAGCTACACTTCATGCCTAAAAAACACCCAATGTGAGCATTATTCCTTTACAACCACACACCCTATCATGTGTTATCCCTTACATAACCCATGCCTGGGTGTGCCTCAAGACAGTGAAGGAACTTGGCATTGTCATATCTCATACCCTTTTGTGGGTTATTGGATACTTATTATCTGTTGGTTGGTTGTTGGTGAATGCAAAATGAGTTCTGGTGGGTTCTGTCTAGGAAGTCTAAGTGGACAGGTGTCCACATCACAAGAAAACACCATCAGCTGGCAGTAATTGGCATGCTTGCTGTCCATCTCAGATGCAAAGCCAAGGACTGAATGGGCATGGAGCTTGAACTATCCTTTCATCTACGTGGGGGTTCCTCTGTAACAGGGCTGAGGCACATCAGTTCTGCAATTTAGGAAGCTTGCACTGCACTCACCTGTTCTGTACCTGTCCTGAGGATAAAGACAGGGCTTTAGTTTCCATCACTGTTAATCCAACACTTATCATGAGCACAAAAAAACTGGTATGGAAATTGAAAAGGTTCACCCATCCTAGCTAAAATTAGGGATGGGTGAGGCAGCTGGGATTTGCTTTACATTCTGACCAAGATCATGGTTAATTCAGCCTAGATGGTCCAAACAAATTCCAGGGAAATGTGTTGTCTGAATCTGAAAGAAATGGTTTTCCCCTCCTTAGTAAAACTGCACAAGAGTACTCATACCATAACTGTGTTAATAAATACTCACTGATCCAACCAATCAGAGTTGAGCATCTGCCTGCATGTAACCTGAGGACCTCTTATAATCGTAAGAGTTTTGTACAAGTAGGCATTTTCTGTCAAAAAGGGAGTGTCAGCTTTAAAAAACATTTTTTTAAGTGTTTTTTTCCTTTTTTTGCACCTTTTGCTTATTATAAGTCATGAAGCATACGTTGACCCTATATGTTATATTATATTGATATGGCTCACACTGACACTCGGTGTCTCAAACGGCTGCATGGTGGCAGTCAAACAGTGGGTCAGCACCACCAAGATCTTGAAAAAACAGTCTGTCAAACTTGTTTTGCAAGTCACCAATTACAGATAGCTTTCTTGAGATTCACTTATAAGCATACCGTGTTTGGTCACCAACATGCTTCATGCGTCAAACTCTGGACTGCTCTGCAATTTGTAGTTTTAACCAGTTTGTCCAGCCACACATTAGCCAATATATGTAATAAACATTGCTCTGGGTTCCAGACTTTTGCTAAACAGCTAGGAGGTAAACTAAAACTTTCCAACTTGTAATCTGAGAAACTAGCAAAATTGTCACTATGCCTCTTGCATGCAGCTTCACAAGTCCACATCCACCTGGTATTTTGATGTCGCAATTGACATCTTCCTCAGAGTGGCACTCTTCTGGTTAAAAAAGAAAAGATAAGAGTAGAATCGCTTGCACTATTGGGGTGTCAGAACTGTTCAGCTTTTCTTTGGGATTCTCACACCCTAAGAGCGTGTGTAAAACCACTCATAACCAGTGATGCAGCTAGGAAAATAAACTTTATAAGCCAGAGCCCAGTGATGCCTGTTGTCTGCACTCCCCATTGTAGACAAGCTCATATTTGTTGCCTGGCCCTTATACATCCCATATTGTACTTCAGGAATAACATACTAGGAGCAAAAAATACAGCAGGGCTTAGTTTTATATATTTCTCATTATGTTTAATTCATGTCATAACACTAGTACAGGGTAGATATCAGACAGCAGGAGTAACCAAAATCAATGACCAGGACTCAAAATGCCACCCTCACTACCATCAACCTATAAGCCATGGCTTACTTGCCATATGGCTTCCTGCAGCCATGGTACGTCTACCTAGTGGAGCCATGATACACATACTGTAATATGACCAATACGGTGATTAATCACATCATATTGAGTGCCAGTGGTATTTAAAATACTGGTGTTTTGTTGTGCTGACTCTATTTAAACACTTAGCATTCTGATGCCCTGCAGGGTGTGTGCCAAAGTGTTTACACGTGTCCTGTACAAGGAACTTTGAATGTCAGCCTAGCAAACTGCAAGGAAGCGATCTAGCAGACAACCCTGGCCCGAAACAGTGCCGTCAAAGGGGATATCTCAAAACGCACAACCCTGTCTGTGATAGTTGGATGTACTACAAATTGTAGTCTGCAGAATGTGCTTGATAACTAGTTTGTCACATAGTACAGCTGATTGGCCTCTGATGCAGATGAAGTGGAGGAGAGTTAAATTCTGATTCCTCTGCAGTGTTGGCTTTGGCAATCCAACAGCCTACAGGGAACCATATTACTGGGGCTCCTGTAGTGGGGGAGCCAGCATGCCACAGAAACATCTTACACCCATCCTGGCAATTATCTTCTCAGGGCTAGCTGTGTGTAGAGTTTGATGAAGAGTTCCATGTTGGTTCCTGCTCTCAAACACAATACTATCTTGTAAATGTTAAGGAGATGCACAGACTTGAGAAGTAATCCCTTTTATATAGCCTCTGATGTCCATGGGAATACTCTGGAAAAAATAATATTTAGACACATTTCTGCTGGTACTTCATGTTTCTTCTCATAGATTTCTCCTCCCCTGTTTTTATTACTGAGGAAATTTGCAGGAAAACAGGATCGTTATCCTTTAGACTTTACTTGACCCTACAACTTCTTCCCCAGTTGAAATCCTAGTTCTCTGTTGGGACTTCACAGTCTGTTGCCATGGGAATAACTGGGGCAGATAAAATACAGCAGGAATATGGAACAGTGGGAGGGAAGAGGGTCTAAACTATCACTAGAGGGCTCAGCAGCATACAAAGAGCACTAGGCTGGTGGGGCCGTGTTGGGTAGGAACAGAGTAGACACTGGTCTATTTCTGCCATAACAGTTTCATGTTTCTATATTTCCATGTTTCTATGTTAACTGTGATGTCACAAGCAGACTATTATGACACTGGGTGGAGAAAAAGCAATAGGAATGGATGACTGCTCAGCAAAGAAAGACTCCAGTTTCACACAGCTCAGTAATAAGTAATGGGGAGAAGAAACACAGCGTGACACGCAAGCTGAATTGTGTCCAAATATAATGTTTTCCTGGGGGCATTGACAGTGCCTTAAAGTGTTTTTTTCTTACTCTCAGCAAAATATTAACAGATGGCATCAGAAGAACTCCATTATGCAACATTCCAGTATAGTTTGAATTTCAGAACATTCAATTTTTATCACTAAGGACTTGTGCTTAGAAATTGGCTCTCTGCCTTTAGACTTTTTTCCACGATTTTCCTTATAGAAATCGTATATATAAAAACTAGAGGGGTTGTCATGTGACCCATCAATCACTTGCATAATATCCCCACATACATAGTAAAAGCCACTTGAATATGGCAACACAAATTCCCCTAGTACTCCACATGTTGCACCCTCTAGTTTTTTTGTATACACGATCTCTGTGCTTTTCCTGCTTTGAAGTCACAGTTCTCTGCTGGTGACATCAAAGTCATTTAGATGGCAACAGGTTATGATGTCATTCACAACAGAGGATTCCGACCTCAAGGTAAGAAAAGCAGCAGAGACAGATGAAGTCTGTGGATAAAGAGCCTAGTTTGCTGCACATGTGTAAATGATAATACGGAATGTAATGTTCTGCAGTACAAGCTTTTTCAGAAATTTGTGAGATTTGAATCTTGCTTGCCCACTATCAGTGTTCTACCAAAAAGACCTTGAAAGTCACTTTCAAGAACTGGACAAGGGCAAACAAAACCAAGAGGAAAGGAGACCTACAGGACAGCTGAAACCATACCTGTCACCTGTCCCAGATTTTCAGGGATGTCCCCGATTTTGTCTCAAAATTTTTACTCTGTACTTCCTAAATTTTTTGTTTCTGTGACTTAACAGAAGGGATTGTAAGCACAAAATAATGTCAAACATTAAAGTTACGTGGTTCTATGTCATAAGGGTGATTGCTGAATGGCGATTGTCCTTATGGTGAGTGTAAATCGTCGAAATTCAATTATGGTGATGTACAACTCCAGCGCCAGTGAAAGTGGTACAAAAAACTTGTACAATTTTCTTTTATGTGGGAGTCTTTTCTCACTGCACCCCCCTACTATACATTCTCAACTCCAGGGGGCATCCATGTCGGGGGTGGGGTGCATCTGTGGGAAAAAAATAAAAGCCATGTCGCTGGCCGGGCACAACAAAATCTGCCAGTGCCCAGACCCGAACTGTGCATCCCTACCACCCCAGGTCAGCACCCACCCCACCCCACCTCACCACTTCACGGTGCCAGCTCAGCATCAACCCATGGCACCACCCCTCACAAACCCTCCGCCCTCTCTCTTGGCTTACCATCCCCCACCCGTGCGTATACACATGCTGACATCCTGTCGCCTTCGGAACCCTCCCCATACAGTCGCTCTCCCTATGCCCTCGCCATCAGGGCAGTCGACGAAGTGGGTCACCATTTTGGTAGGCGCCCACTTGCGGTTAGCCAAACCCGCAGGATACCAAGTTACATACTTGCTCTTCTCCAGAACATACATTTTACACTAAGCCCATTATTCTACCAGCTTGCTGAGTAGATATCACCAGTTCTGAAGATGAGTCCCTGAATTTGGTCCTTCATCCCTGATTTTTTAAGCCTTCTTCCTGATTTATGAGGCAGGAGGTTGAGGTATGGTGAAACTTATTGGCCCCACACCCTCTGCTCTTGGATCCTTGCCCATCGTCATGGTTCATGTTTTTTTTCTGTTTTTATTATTATGTATAGTTGCTTTGTCTCTTATGGTCAAGTGCATTTTCAAGTTTGTTAAGTGAGAGACCTGTGAAGTGAGCTAAAGTTCTGGTTTAAAAAAAGAAAGGAACTAAGAAGAAACTTTCTGGAATGATATATAATATAATAGCAGTGAAAAGCAGCCAGTGCCTTCAGGGGAATTTTTGAAAAATATAATATTTATATTTAGGCACAATTCCATTTTGAGTCACATCAGTTCTGTATTTCACCTCACAATTATTTATTACAGAAGTCATCAGCATGAAAACAATATTGCTGTTCCTTAAATGTTAATCTGCTCCTTCTATTTATTCCACACATCAGGTCATAACACTCTGTTTGTAGCTGGCCCGGTGGTGCAGAAGGTTGAGGTGCTGGATGCCACACCTTGCACCACACTGGCGATCCATGTTTGGGAAAGAGCACGGGCTGCTGAGGGTCGGCAGGGGCAGACAAGGATTGAGCATCCCATGGAGTGCTCTCCTTCTCTGGGGAGGGGGGGGATCCCAGTAATCAGCGAACATTTTCCCCTTAGCGGATGCTGGGAGGCAGTTCACCCGACGCTGAAGATGTGGGTGAGGGATGCAGCAGATGCTTGGAGGAGCACACGTGGGAGCGTCCGAGCTGCCTCCACTGGTATCATTGCAAGCTACATTCCCTGAGGGACAAACAAGGAAAACAGGAGTCCTCTGCCACAAGGATGTTGACTGTCCCCCCTCAGCGCCGCCCAGGAAATCACCTCCCTGGAACTGGATCTGGTCTGGTGGGTCAAGGATCTCCCCACTCCCTGCCATGAAGTGTAAGTTGTGGGGGCTGAAGGGGAGGAGGTCTGATACCCGGGCTGGCAGAGGGGGTATCAGATGGTACCGGCAGGGAACTCCAGGGGAGAAAAAGTAATAACAAAACAAGCATTTGTCAATGCCGAATGTTGATTGCGCTGGTGTGTTGCGCTCGCTCATTGCCCCTCTGTCACTCACTCAGTCTGTTTCTCCCAGTGCTGCAGGTTGCTGTTTTGTACTGGGCTCCTGCCTGCATTGGCACCTTGTTCTGCCCACTAAGAAATCTGCAGCTGTCCCGACAGAGCTGCGTTGAGGTGGCTCACTCCCCCTCTTTCGCTCACTCATTCTGTTTCTCCTGGCGCTGCAGGCTGCCCTTTTGTACTGGGCTCCTGCCTCTGTTGGTGGCTTTTTCGGCCCACAAAGAAATCTGCAGCAGTCCCAACACAGGTCTGTTGAGCCTGCTGAGTCCCACTCTCTCACTCACTCATTCTATTTCTGCCGGTGCTGCAGGCTGCCCTTTTGTACTGGGCTCCTGCCTGTGTTGGCACCTTTTTCTGCCCACAAAGAAATCCACAGCTGTCCTGACAGAGCTCCGTTGAGGGTGCTCACTCCTCCTGTGTCACTCACTCATTCTGTTTCTCCTGGCACTGCAGCCTGCCCTTTTGTACTGGGCTCCTGGCTCTGTTGGCACCTTTTTCTGCCCACAAAGAAATCTGCATCAGTCCCGACAATGCTCCGTTGAGCTTGCTCAGTCCCCTTCTGTGACTTTCTCATTCCATTTCTGGTGGCGTTGCAGGCTGCCCTTTTCTATTGGGCTCCTGCCTGCATTGCCACCATTTGCAGCAGTTACAATACAGCTCCGTTGAGCTCGCTCACTCCCCCTCTGTCACTCGCACATTCTGGTTTTCCTGACACTGCAGGCTGCCATTTTGCACTGGGCCCCTGCATGCATTGCTGCCTTTTTCTGCCCACAAACAAATCTGCAGCAGTCCCAACAGAGCTCCGTTGAGCTCACTCAGTCCCCCTCCCTCATTCGCTCATTCTGTGTCTCCTGCCACTGCAGGCTGCCCTTTTGTACTGGGCTCCTGCCTGCATTGGTGACTTGTTCTGGCCAGAAAGAAATCTGAAGCAGTCCCGACACAGCTCCATTGAGCTCGCTCACTCCCCATGTCTCACTCACTCATTCCGTTTCTGCCCACACTGCAAGCTGGCCTTTTGTAACGGGCTCCTGCCTGTGTTGCCGTATTTTCTGCCCACAAAGAAATCCACAGCAATCACAATAGAGCTCCGTTAAGTTTGCTCACTACCGCTTTGTCACTCACTTGTTCTGTTTCTCTTGGTGCTGCAGGCTTCGCTTGTGTACAGGGCTCCTGGCTGCGTTGGCACCTTTGTCTGTCCACAAATAAATCTGCAGCTGTACCGACAAAGCTCCATTGAGGTTGCTCAGTCTCCCTCTGTCACGTGCTCATTCTGTTTGTCGTGGCGCTGCAAGCGGCCTTTTTGTACGAGACTCCTGCCTGCATTGGCGCCTTTTTCTGTCAACAAAGAAATCCGCAGTAGTCCTGATAGAGCTCCATTGAGCTCACTCAGTCCCGCTGTCTCACTCACTCATACTGTTTCTCCCAGCGCTGCAGGCTGGCATTTTCTACTGGGCCTCTGCCTACATTGATGCCTTTTTCTGCCCAAAAAGAAATCCGCAGCAGTCCTGACAGCACTCCGGTAAGTTCGCTCACTCCCCCTCCCTCCCTCACTCACTCTCTTGTGATGTTTCTCCCACTGCTGCAAGCTGTCCTTTTTTACTGGCCTCTTGCGTTGGGGTCTTTTTCTGCCCCAAACAAATCTGGAGCAGTCCCGACAGAGCTCAGTTGAGCTCGGTCACTCCCCCTCCCCCACTGATTACATCTTAATCTATCCCAAACACTGATGTCCCACAGCCAACCGTGCTATTCTCTGTCAGGAGTGCAAAAACATATTTTAGCCAGGATGTGAAAAATGACAGCTATACTGTTCATAAGGAGGTGTAAAAGAATGCCACTGTTGTAAATGTGGCATGAAAATATTACAGATTTGCAAAGTTACAAGGGTGCTTGGAAACAGTTGAATGCACGCTTGTGACACAGTCATGTTTTGGAGTTTTGACACCAAATTTCCAACATAGTGATTTTAGCACCTCTGCTCATGAACAGTGCCACTGTCATTTTCTTAATCTGTCCAGAACACTGATTTCCCACAGCCACCACGTTATTCTGTGCCGCAACTGTGAAACCACATTTCACTCAGGATGTGAAAAATGACAGCTGTACTGCTCATAAGCAGTTGTGAAAAATTGCCATTGTTGGAAATGTGGCATGACAATATTACAAATCTGCAAAGTTACAAGGGTGTATGGAAAGTGTGCAACGCACACTTGTAACACAGTCATTTGATGGGCTATCATCACCAAATTTTCAGCATAGGCATTTTCGGACCTCTGCTCATGAATCACTGTCATTTTATTACTCTGTCCCGGACAGTGATTTCCCACAGCGACCGCTCTATTCTGCGCCGGAACTGCAAAAACACATTTTGGCCAGGATGAAAAAAATGACAGCTGCACTGTTCATAAGTAGGTGTGGGAAAATGGCAATGTTGAAAATCTGGAGTGAAAATATTATAAATTCGCGAAGTTATGAGCGTGCATGCAAACTGCACAACGCACGCTCGTAACACAGTCATTTTATGGAGTATCATTACCAAATTTTCAACATAGCCATTTCAGGACCTCTACTCATGAACAGTGTCACTGTCATTTTCTTAATCTGTCCCAAACACTGATTTCCCAGAGCGACCGCGCTGTTCTGCGTTGGAAGTGTGAAAACACATTCCCGCCAGGATGTGAACAATGACAGCTGTATTGTTCACAAGGAGGTGTGACAAAATGCCAATGTTGAAAATCTTGCGTCAAAATATTGCAAATTCACGAAGTTACGAGCAGGCATAGCAACTGTGCAGCACACACTCGTAAATCAGTCATTTTTGGGATTTTTCCCACCAAATTTACAACATAGGATTTTTGAGAGCCCGCCTCATGAGCACTGGCACTGTCGTTTCGTTAATCGGTCCCGAAAGGTGATTCCGTGCAGTGACCGTGAAATCACCTTTCAGGGCAGATTAATGCCATGACAGTTGAAGCATTCAAGAGGAGGGGTCCCAAAATCGCCATGTTGAAAATTTGGTGAAAAAATTCCAAAAAATGCCTGAGATATGCAGCAAAGTTGAAAAACCCCTATTTACTCCATTATACAGCTTTAAACTTACCGGCATTTCCTCAGTTCGCGGTCGGCTTTGAAGAGTGCAGACATGTTCCCAGTCCACCAAAGATCGTCCAGAGGTAAGTATGGGGTGAGGGGGTTGTGGGGAGGCAGGGTGTGCAGTGGGTAGGCGCAGGTTGCAGGGGGGTCTGGGAGACTGCGAGGGACCGTTTTTTCTTTATACGTAAAAAAAACAAAAAAGACAATGCGGGATGGTTTTTTACCTTCACAGGGGCATTTGGCACGCTGAGGTGGGCTGCCAGAGTGCCACTGGAGTCTCACTTTTGAGGGGGGGCGCTGTAGCCAACAGGGGATTGGGCACCCCTGTTGGCAAACAACAAAAGGGGGATTCCTTTCTGCCTACAGGGATTGGGCACCGTCGACAAATAACAAAGGAGGGGGGAATCCTTTCTGCCAACGGGATTGGGCACCCCATCAGCAAATAACAAAGGGGATCCTTTCTGCTGACGGGATTGGGCACCCGTCGGCAGACACTAAAACGGGCACATTATGCCGATGGGGAGGGGCTCCTCCGTGGCCGGGAGATAAACATTGTGGGGTTATATTATGTGTGAACAGGGCGGCAACCCGCCGCCTTGTTCACAAACAATATCAGGCTTGCTAGAGATGCCCTGCATTGACGGGTCGCTCCATCACTGCAGCGGATGGCATACGCTGCATTGACAAGGTGGCCCCTGATTGCAGCGGCAGATTTGTCATAAGTTGGTGTGAACGCTCCAAACTTGTGTCACCAGCAGCCTGCAATGGCATTGGGGGAAGCAGGACAAGCCTTTGCAGACTGTGGGGGCTTTGGCCACAACAGTGCCGTGCTTCCACAGCCTTCTTCTCAGCAAGCTGTGCCAATATGTTTCTTGCGCTGCACGCAATCAACATAAAAATAACACTCTGTCAGTGATATCACAGTCATTCCCATGGCAACGGATTGTGAAGTTACAACAGATTATGACTTTAAGTGGGGAATGCTTTCCCAGGACAAATTAAATCTATGGGATAATGATCCTACTTGGGGGGGGGGGTGATTTTCATGGTGCCTGGGCACAGATGTCAAAGTGAATGTAACCAGGTTTATCATTTTCTTTTTCTCTTTGGTAACTGGGTAAGGCCCACTAGACATAATGCCTGTTTTCTGGGGTGATCCGGGAGTACTGGGGAGGTTAAGTGACTTGCCAAGGGTCACACAGCGTACAAGTGAAGGTTGTGAGAATCGAACCCAAGTCTGCTGGATGTACCAAGCTCATTCACAGCTCGTTACTCTAACCCCTAGGCAGTACTGCCAGCCCCATTCTACATTACATTTTGTATCCAAAATTGGATGTTAAGTACCATGAAACAGCTTGAAAGGCTGCAGATAAGTCCAGCCTTTGAAAATAACTCCAGTAAGATAGTTCTTGACATACGCATTACTAGGGGTTGTATTAATTTTATCTCTTTTGACCCCTTCCATGCTTGTGAAAATTTCCTCATTAAAAAAACAATGTGGTGAAAAATGTTCTAGAAAATATATGAAATACACGCTAAATTCTGCAATGGTGACATGAGTTTGGGAATGGACCTAGGACTACCTATCTATCTGTCTGTCTGTCTATCTACATATGTCTGCCTGTCTGTCTGTCTGTCTGTCTATCTATCTATCTGTCTGTCTGTGTCTGCCTGCCTGTCTGTCTGTCTATCTACTGAAAACTTCAGAGATCACATTTATGCACAAGTTTTCATTTACATAGGTCCCATGTCAAATACAAATACATTACAAATATAATAAGCAGTTCCAGTGGAAATGCAGTTGAGTCAGGCTCCAAGCACTTAAGGCAGAGCAATTACATACTGTTTTGATAAAATCGAAACAGATCATTATTTAAAAAGTCACAGGTTATGTACAGTGAGAAACCAAGTAAAACTGTTTAATGGTTACAGTTGCATTGAACTGCAAAGGCAGACCACAAAGATCTCTAATTAAACTTGGGGAGATTCAGCAGTTTATCAGGCAATTCATGTAGCCAGTTAGTGGCCCTGACAGCTAATGACCAGTTTCCAAACTGAATATTCCACATAGGAGGCTTAAGGGCATTCCTGGCCATTTTCCCTGTGTTGTATTGGATGAAGGCAGTGTGGTAGCAATGTGTTAAAGCAGGGGGGTTAGGCCCAAGAGTGCTTTTTTGGCTAACAGGTATGCAGCTTTATTCTGTTGGGTAAAGGTAGCCAGTTAGTGTGTGTAGAAAGGGTACACCTATGAGTGTAGTTATCCCCTCCAAAGACAAAGTGGCGTGCCCTATTACAAAATTAGTGATGTACAAAGTTGGAAAACTTTGCCTTACTAACTAATTCATGAATTTGCCTTATTTTGCTAATTTAATCCGCCTTGCGAAGTCCAAATTTGCAGTAAACTGACAACTTTGCAAAGTGGGAAGTTGGTAACTTTGCAGGCAACGTTTGATAGACAGGAGAAGTTTGTTAAGTACTATGGGACTGGAGGTCACATGTCGCTGAAACAAGCTGTATGCCATGAGGAGGCTGTCTTCAGTGCAGTGTTCTGCAGACACAGTAGAGTGTGCTTGTCTAAGAAAAAAAAAACTTAAAGTACATCTCAAAACCGGGCTTTCTGAATCCAAATGGCTCACAAATAGTTCTAGAGGGCCTTGTGCTGCTATATTTTTGTAGGTTTTTTTTTGCTGATTATGTACTTTAAAGTAATGGTTTCTGTTCTGTCAGTCTGTGAAGCAGTGTTGTGGGGGAGGGTAGGTGTACTGTGTGTAAAGCATGGCAGCATAGAAAGATCCAGAGCATTTTTGTCTAAGCAGGAGATTTGTGTTATATTTTGTTTTTCTCACTCTTTCACGTTCATAATTTTTTATCTGTAGTAATTTCTCATTTTTATTTCTGTGGTTTAGTTTGGTGTATTTAAGTAAAGTATTTTGTCAGTGGTCTTTCTGTAGCAGTTTTAGTTATTTTTTTAGTTATATTTTTCTTAAAGTGATGGTGTTCTGTAACTTTTTGTGACAGAGGAACTTCCCTTATGCCCTCCATGAACCACTGCCAGAACAAATGGACCACCACCTCCACTACCCCCATTCACCACTTCCCTCTGTTTTTCCTCCCACTCGGCTCAATCATTTGCCATGAGATGGGTCCTCTGGCCTCCAGTACCCATGTGGGTCCTCTGCTTGCCCCAGGGGACACGTTTACTGCATAGGTTCCAAGTGACCACCCTAACCATAATCCTAATGTCTAATAAGATAACACTGCAACTTTAACAAGCCATAACTTCACCAGTCTTTAGAGTTAAGGGACACTCTATACATCCAAACAAGGGTCTCAATGAGCATTACAATAGTAACACATACTTCCCCTGAAACAATTCATGGGGTATGCACAGCATCCCTAAATCACCTCTCAACTTGACAATGGTGCCAAATCCACAATTTTCATCCAATAATCCACGAAAAATGCTTTAAGTATGCATATCTTCTTGGACTACAACCATACCAAGTTTCAGACACATTTGACAAAAATTGACTGAGGTATGCCTAAAACTCCCAAAAAGAGTAGATGGTAGAAGTGGGGTGGTGGCATTCGTGTTGCCAAATTATTCTCTGCCATGTCCATGGCATCCATGCAGGTGGTGCTGGGGAAGGGGGCAACAAGGAGATCAATCCGAGAGGTAGCAAAATCTCTGACTCATGAACAGCTTCATTTTGATCCAGCTTCACCTTGCTGTACACCAAGGAAAAGTTACAAGTGCAGTTGCAAGATGAACTGACTCAACTTTGCCTTGGTGTACACCAAGGAGAAGCTATAGACGAAGCTGCAAGGTGAAATAACCAATGGTATGTTTCCTAATAAATAGAAAAACTTTGTGAAATGATCCACAGAGGCAAATCTGACAACTTCGCCTTAACTCAGCCTGCGAATTAAAACTTCACAATACCTGCAATTACAGATTAGCTTTACTCTGTTTAGCATCGTGTCATAGGCAGCAGCTTAGACAGGGAACCCATAATCAATAAGTGACAGAATGGAGCTGGGCATAATAAGGCATCTAGCATCCCCAGTGATACTGTTCCTGTTACGGTACAGGGTACCCAGTCTTCTGTTAACTATGGCCACCAGATTGTCAGCATGGGGTGCAAAAGGTAAGGTGTCACCCAGAGTTACTCCAAGGTATCTGAAGGTCTCCACCTGTTCAAGGTTTTGACCTTGGCCATTTTGGATGACAAAGTGTGAAACTCTCCACTTCTGTGGGAAGCTAGAGAAGAGCATGGTCTTTGTTTCTTTGTAATTGAAGACCAGTTTGTTGTTAGAGAATCAGCTTTTAAGTGACCTAAAGTTAATTTGGAGAGTGGAAGTAAGGCTGTCAAGGGCTGGGTTTTTGGAATAGATGACAGCACCATCAGCATAGAGGAGTACAGTGGCTGTCTGACAAGCATCAGGCAGTTGATTTATGAAGAGGCCAGAAAGTAGTGGGCCCAAGATGGTGCCCTGGGGACACCAATAGATACTTTCCTAATGCAAGACTAAGATTTATCAATTGTCATCCACTGGAAACAGTTGATGAGATACAGTAGCTGTGGAAACAGTCAGCTCTGTTTTGTGACAAACCTAGGCCAAGGAGTATTCCAACAGCACTGAGCTGGTGCTGTGGAGCTTCCGGAAGCTATGCTACTGTACACACTGGACACTGTATTGTTCAAGGTATGTGACAAGTTGGGAAGAGACTATTCTGTTCAGGGCCTTGGACAGGGGGGAGAGAGAGAACAGAAATGGGTCTATAATTGGCAAGGCTAGTGCAGCCTCCGCTTTTGAAAACTGGTGTAACAAATGCATATTTCCACTTCTCTGGGAAACATGATTAGCACAGAAAAAAATAAAATATTCTAGAGATGGGGTGGGAAAGTTCCACTAATGTCAGGGCAAGAAGTTTCATACGAACTGAGTCACTCCCATGCCTAGTTTTGCCAAGTGCCCTACTGATGTATTTCGAAGTGTCTTTGACTGAAATAGCCTTTAAGTAGAATGTAGGGTACCTTGGTTCAGAGTCCACCGTCTGGGAGGCTTCAAAACCTCATTTCCTAATGGAGGTCTGAGCAGGTTCGGTGGGGATGACGGAACTAAAGTCAGTAAAAGCTGTGTTGAAATAATTGGCAGTTTCAGTCGGATCAAGGACCTCTGGGCCCTCCACCATAAGCACTTGAGGAATGCTTTTAACTCCCTTGCCAATGAACTCTCTGACATTGTCCCAGAATCTTCTGCCATTGCTCCAGTTCTGGGTTTGCTGGTCCTTATAGAATTCAGATTTGGCCTTTCTAATCATACTGGTGCACTTATTGTGGGCTTCCTTATACCTCTGCAGGTGGACTTGGGACCCTATTTTCTTAGACAATTCCCACAGATTGTCCCTCTCTCTCAGGCAAACAAAGAGTTCAGAGGTGTTCCATCCAGATGGTGTTCCTCTTGGCTTGCATTTTTTAAAGGGTGCAAATTTATCACAAGCATGTGTGAAGTCAGAGACGAAGAATTCTAGGGCTGAGCCAATATTGGGAATGGCATCTAAGAAGCTCCGATCAATTTGGACCAAGTAAGATTTGAATTCAGGCACCTTCATTTTGTTTAGGACTCAGCAGACTGTGATTTGGGGGGGCTGGCCGTGTCTGATTAACTGAGCGTAAACATTGCACCAGGGACTGGTCACTTAGGGCTTCTGGCAGAACTCTGACAACTTTAACTCTGTCGGGGTGTATAACTAATACCATGGGTAGTCAAGTAGCATCATGGTGCCTGTTTTATAATTGGTCCTAGTGTGCTCAGTCACTAGTCCTAGTGTAGGTCACATGGGATGGCAGAGGAAGGGGGATTGAGTGTCCGTAGGACAATTCTCCTCCCTTGGGGAGAGAAAAATGTCTGTCCCTTGGCTTGACTGCCACCTAGAGGAATTTAGATGGCAATACCATGGGGACAGCGAGGGAGGGGGACCCCATG
Source organism: Neoceratodus forsteri (assembly GCA_016271365.2). Taxonomy (NCBI): domain Eukaryota; kingdom Metazoa; phylum Chordata; order Ceratodontiformes; family Ceratodontidae; genus Neoceratodus; species Neoceratodus forsteri. Next base: position 556,783,872 of record CM028138.1, read on the forward strand.
CTCTGACACTGAGGGTGTCTTCATGGAGGTGGAGCATGCACATTGTGTCACTGCAAGCATGTGGGCCCTGAAGGGAGAAAGCAGAGGAAATGCTCTCCAACTGTGATGACAGCCTGGTCCCTCACAGGCTCCACACTGTTGACTGGGCACCTCTGGCCAGGTTCTGTGGCAGAGATAAGCCCCAGTGAATCAAGTAATGGGACCAGAGGAACTGGTTCAGATGGGGGCCAGTCGGAGTGACCAGTTGACAAGCATAAGATACAAAATAAACCTCTTATGATCCTATATGATAATCACATGTAAATTCCAATCTGCATTTCAAAGCACTCACACTATTGTTCAAGGAGTCATTCTTTTCAGGTCCAAATTTTAGACCCTGCCCAAGTTTAAGGGGATTATAAACATACATACATATATACATACAGCATATACTGTACCTATGTACATACATACATACAGTACTTAGAGGGGACAGAAGATAACTGGCTCATCATGTTTCTCCCACCCACAGGCTCAGTGGGAATACCAGCTAGCCTATTTTCCTTGACGTTCTTCTCAAGTCTGAGCTCAGAGGTGACAGTATCAACTGATACCATATGTTCTGGCAGTCTATTCCAAGGACTCACCTCTCCTTCTATGAAGTAGTTCCTTTTATTGTTCGTTTCTTGACTCGTCCTGCCTTCAATGAGATTGAGTGTCCCCTTTTCCATTCATGTTTATGCATCCTGAAGAGCAGCACTTGGTCAGACGGTGTTTTTCCAATTTCGTTTTATTTAACTGGTTTGGTCCACCTGTAAAACAAATACTACGTGTTGTGGATCAGAAGGAGCAGTGCAGAAGGGAAAACGTTTACTTTCCTGTGTCTGCAGCATTATAAATTCAGGTTCAGTGACCCTTTCCAGGTACTACTTAGAGCATGAAAAGGTTCTAAAATTGTATTTTCAAGCCTCTTTTTGAACCCAGTAATTCTGCATATTTGCCGATCAATAGTATGGTAATTGCATACAGTTCAGACTTGACTTTGGGGAGTATTTATTTTTTGGGGGGTCTATTTTTTTTTAACTGACAGACCTGGTTCTCCTCGTTTGTTTTTCCAGAACAGGTTCTGACCTAGTAATCACAGTTTCGGATAGTACTCTTTCTGTCATTGTAGATCTCTTTAAAGCATACAAAAAAAACAACAACACTCTAGATGCACTCGGTATATCATTAAAAAAAAAAAAGCTGGGCATGGCCCGGAGCACTTCCCAGCTGGAATGCATGCTGGCTAGTGTCAGATTCTGCAGGTCCCTGAAGAGTGATACTGACAAGTGTTCCTAGGGGGTGGAGGATAGTATTTCAAAGCCAGGCTCCATTGCACGGTCCTGGGAAACATTCTATCTTAGCTGTCAAAGAGGCCATCTGGGCCGGCCCAATATAGACTGGCATCGGCTTCAACTCTTGCTGTTCTTAAACTTACACTTCCAGCTCCCCTATCCTTACCAGCTGAGAAAGGATGTCTAATTGCTTCTGGAATGTTTTGCACATTAGTAGTGATTAGCGCTACAACGATAGCTGTATGTTGAAGCCTCTGGTGTTTAATGGGAGTTTTAAAAACACACACTTTTATTCACATCTCAGCTTATATTTCTTTAATCCTCTGCATTTAGTGCCCCCGTTTCTGCACTCTATAGGATCAGCTTAGGTGGCCTTCATACAGCTGTAGGCACTCTTAGCATCTTGGCCTTTATGGCTATAAATACTGGCTCAGCAAGCTTCTCAGCTAGCTTTGAAACGTGCCTACCTCTGCTCTTAACTCTGGTCCCAGTCTTTGCTCTCACTCTGGAAATAGGTTCCTTATGCCCAGGTGCAAATTGGAGTCTGGTCAGTTGGCATCCTGTTGCAGACTTCCCTAGCTATGGAACAATTAACTCTGGTTGGCTGCCCATCTGCCAGTGCTTATTCAGCTAAACAGCTTCTTAGAATCAGGCTTGTATCCCACTATGACTGCACATGATGGGCTCGATTCTCAAACGAGATAGCATGCCACAAGCCCCAGGTGTACCAAATACATGACACATGAGGCTTATGTCATTCCCTGGTCAGGATTTTGGATTCTCTCTCCTGTGTGCCACATGCCGCCAGTTAGATCAGCTTTTGCTGGTCTAACTGTGTGGACTTTTTTACAGGGTTTGCACCATATCTGTGGCCCAAGCCACCATAAAGAGGATACGTTGTTGCAAATGCATGCAACCTTTATGAATCGGGCACACAGTGCGGCAATGTGTTTGGGGCAGCACAGGGCTTGTGAAAGCTCTGCGCTAACCTTTGACAATCAAGCCTGATGTGTTGTTTTGTTTATCCTTGTATGTTTTGTACACTCTGGGTACTTTGCACCGTACTTTACTGTCAGTTTTGCATCTATTAAGGTACACCCAGTAAAACTAGTATTGCTTAGATTGTATACCTTTGTATTGCTGGTGTCTTCCTGTATGCATTTCTGTATTGTTCCATTTCTTCCAGCTGTGTATTCCCATCCCCTACCACAAGGTCACATCTGTAAACAGGATTCTTGTTGTATCTCTGTATGTTTATTTGGTGAAACTGTTTCCAACAAATAAATATATTTATAACTGAGTTCTCATAAAAACAGGATCACTGCTCCCAAGGCTGCCTGTCAATACCCTAACATGTTGATGCACTCTGTATGACATCATAATTGTTTTGGAAGCAATTGACTGCATAACACAAGCAGAGGGGGTGTGAGGTCAGGTTTTAGACAAGTGGCCAGAGCAGACGAAGGCCAGGGCACAGGGATCTTGGCTTCATGTTGCTGTGCAGTGCATCATTATAAAAGGAAAGAGGAAAGTGAATAAATATAGATAGTATATGAAACATAGACTAAAAATCTCTAAAAATGAGGTTTTTCCAAAGTTTTTCTGGAGACACTAATGGCTCTTTGGAGTCATTTGTTCCAAGTCTGGTCGACAACAGCTGTGGTGTCTGCACTAGCTGGGTGGGGGGTGGGGGTGGAATGTACACAGTTTGATGGGTTAAGAAGTTCTCTAAGTTAATAGTGCCTCCAAAAGACTCCGAGTATGAGGTTTGGGCAAGAGCACCACATAACCTGTCTCAGTGGTCCTGGCTGCCGTAACGTCATGAGAAGAATCTCTTATACCATAACAGACACCCTACAGAGGCTCAATTAACTTATTATGAACCCCTCAAGTTAAAGTGATCCATAATAAGTGTTAAGTATTTTTTTTTTTATTTCAAAAGTTAAATGAAGCTGCTCTGCCCTGGATGGGATGTGGAACACACCACTCCCAACATACCTGCATGAGAGATCACTATGTACGCAGGAAAAGAGGTAGAGCGGCTCTGTGCACTGATTGGCTAAAATCATGTAATTAAGCAATAACGGTCAAGAAGCCAGTCATTTCTGAAGGATTAATGACTGGTTGAGGGATAGGTGACCCGAGGCACAGCTGAGGGCCACCTCCCTCCAACTGGTCATTCATTCAAGTAAATGAGCAGCTTTGAGGTTGTTATTGCGATTATAAATCTAATCACAATAACAACTTTATTTTTGCTGGTTATTTTTACTGCAATTCAATGTTAAAGTAGAGTGGAGTGAGCCATGTATGTCGCCCAATGTCAATTGGCAGCTGAATCGGTCATGTCTAAGACATTAATGACCAATCCAGTAGCCAATCAGGAGCCTCGCTAGGCTCATGAATAATTAATTAGACTTATAAGTGATTATAATACCTCTAAGTTGTACTTAATTTTCAGGAATGGTCAGGATTTTGCTTCAAAGTTTTCCTCTGTCCCTCCTAAAACTGCACTTTCTAGCACTGAAGGAGAGGGATGGCCCCATATTTAATGGTTAGCATGGAACTAACCGAGTTAACACTGTATTAACCATACATAGTGCTGGCTGGTGGGGGCCATAGTTAAAGGCACTTGGTGTGCCACACAAACCCAACCGCATGACTGCTCAGACTATACCACTGCTCCTATGAAAATGAGAGATCCCTCATGCACAGAGATGTTGCAAAGTTTAAATTTGCTGGCAAAATCAGAAAATTTACCCTCTCAGAGCAATCTGTGAATTTTTGCTATTAAGCTCAAACTTCTCCTATGTAACTTCACCATTTCTTGTGCAGAATTTCACCACAAAGTGCGTAATTTCGCCCAGAAACAGCACAATTCTGCTGTTGGCACCAAAATTCTTCCATTCATGGGCGAAATTTCACACTTCTTTGGGGTAAAAGTCTGTACTTAGCAGGTGGAACTTCACATTTCACATCCATGAATTAATCTGGGAATTGCACTAAATTCACGGATTAGTTCACGGAGCGAAGTTTCCCAACTTCACCCATCTCTACTCGTGTATAATGGGTGCAGCAGCATTTTCAAAAGTTTCAAAAGCATTAAACAGCCACTGTCTCAGCACTGTTAAACACTTCTGAAACCCTGCCCTTTACCCCATGTACCTGTGTGCACCCTTCCCCTAGACTGGCTACCTGTCCAAGTATGAAACACACACCCGTCCTGGTCATCTAGCAACCCCTTGATCAACAGGATGTCGAAGTAAGAAGCACACCACAGACCTGGTGGTCTAGTGGTCCCCAAGATCTGACTGGTCCCTGAATGGTCTGCAGCTCCCCTCCCACCTGTCCGCTCAGGTCCCACCTCCCTGACCCCCCCCCACACCTTCTGAAAGTCATTTGCATTACTACAGCATACACAGTTGTGAATGTCTGTCTGACAATGGCTGACCAAGGCGGTGAGTGGAGGCCTGTGATAGTTGCCATCTATACTGAAGTAGAACAGCATTGGCAACTAGGTGAAGGGGGGGCAATGTGTTCCCAGTGGACTTTGTGGGATTTTCTGGATGATTTGCATGGGAAAATTATGCAACTCTCACTACTTTTGCAGAAAAATACTCCACAAATCAAATTGTGTTGTGACTCTGTAACACAAAGTGGTCTGTGGAATTGTTTTTCAGGAAAAGTAACAAAATTATGGTATCCCCCTTCTCCTTGCAAATCATCCGGAAAACCTGACAGAACGTAGCATTTTTTAAGTACCCAATGCAAAAATGTAATATTTCTGATATGGTATTTATGGAAATCAGAATCCCCATCTGGTGGAAACAATTCTGCGCTGTTTTAGCAAAGGAGTTAGGGCAAGATGTACTTGATACAGAAATACTGGGATTTAATTTTCTGTACTTTCTTTTTTCTGTGTGGTTCAGATCATCCTAAAATCCGTCTCCCACGTCTTCTGAGACAGACGTATATCAGGAAAGTTGGCGACACTATCAACTTGGTCATTCCCTTCCAGGTGAGGTTTCCATATTTTGGATAAAACAGCTATGGAAAGCAAGTTCAGTAAAGGGTTAGTTTAATGTTAGTGTGTGTATGTGTATGTGTACATTTACTGTAAAGACACAGCTCCCTGTAGATTTGCTAGGTGATGAAAAGGGACTCCTGGTGTGCTGCAGCCTATTCAGATGCACAAGAAAAACTGGAGAAGAGGGGCTCCAGCCTCCTGGGACCTAGGTACACCAGGGAAATTTAAGCCTGGGTCACAAGTGCATCAAGCAGTCTATCATGTGGATCTGAATGGTTCCATGTCAAAATAGCAAGAATTATTAAGCGACTGCAAATTGGATGAAAACATTATATCGAATGCACCTACGGCAAGTGTAAAAAATCGGCGACTGTAATAAAGTGCTATTTCACATTGGGCAACTGTTACACTATAGCGACTATGCTACGATTTACATATGTAGAGCATAGACAAACTCCAACCTACATCCTACACCCCATAAACCCACCTTTATCCAACATGTCCACCCATGTTAGGCGAGGGGGCTCTGTCCCCCTGCACTCCCATGGGAGGCTGCGCCCACCGAACTGTCCCTATCTCTAGGATTATAGCAATGTGGCACATCTGGATTTTTGGGGGTAGGTTATGGATCGTGTAGGTAAGTCCATTTCTTTTACTACTGAAAACTGTCTTCCTTCCTGTTTGGCCGATTGCTGCATGCAATGTAGAAACATAGAAACATAGAAACATAGAAGTTGACGGCAGATAAGGACCGCAAGGCCCATCCAGTCTGCCCATTTCTTTTTCTACCTCATAAATGTGCCATCAGCCTTTGCTCTGTCAGTGACCTATCTATTCATAGTCATTTGTATTGCTCCCTTATGCCTATCCCATGCCTGTTTGAAGCCCTGCACTGTATTCATAGCCACCACTTCTTGTGGTAAGCCATTCCATGCATCCACCACCCTTTCTGTGAAAAAGAATTTCCTCATATTCCCCCTTAATCGGCCTCCTCTAATCTCATGCTGTGTCCTCTTGTCCTGCTATTTTTCTTATATTTAAACATGTTAGACTCTTTCACCTTGTTTATGCCCTTAAGGTGTTTAAATGTCTCGATCATATCACCTCTCTCCTCCTTTGCTCAAGGGTATACATATTGAGCTCCGTTAATCTGTCCTCATATGTCTTCTGATGCAGTCCCTGCACCATTTTGGTTGCCCTTCTCTGGACTGCCTCAATTTGGTTAATGTCCTTGTGAAGGTGTGGCCTCCAATACTGCACTGAGTACTCCAGATGGGGCCTAACCAATGTCTTGTACAGAGGATTATTACCTCCTCTTACGACTTGTGATACCCCTACTAATACACCCTAACACCCCTAGCCTTACCTACTGCTTTAGAGGTCTGCTTGATGATTTTAGGTCATCAGTGATGATGATGCCCAAGTCTCTTTCTTCCTTTGTGACTACTAGCAACTCCTCCCAGCCTATAAGTGGCTTCAGGGTTCTCTTCCCTATGTGCATGATTTTGCACTTCTTTGCATTAAATCCCAGTTGCCACTCTTCTGACCATTCTGCTAGTTTATCCAGATCTCTTCTCATTCTGCCCACCCCATCTGGATCATCTACTCTGTTGCAGATCTTGGTGTCATCTGCAAACAGACAAGCCTTACCCTCTAGTCCATCTGCGAGGTCACTAATGAAGATGTTGAATAGGACTGGCCCCAGGACTGATCCCTGAGGTACCCACTTGTGACTTGCATCTCTTCTGACTGTATACCATTTACCACCACTCTCTGTTTTCTGCCCGTCAACCAGTTTGCCACCCAGTTGACCAGCTTCTGACCCACCCCAGCCTACCCAGCTTATTTATCAATCTTCTATGTGGAACAGTGTCAAAAGTTTTGCTGAAGTCAAGGTAGGCGACATCAACTGCTCTCCCTTGGTCCACCACTCTGGTTACCCAGTCAAAGAAATCTATGAGATTAGTTTGACAGGACCTTCCTTTGTAAACCCATGCTGTCTTGGATCCTGTGCCCTATGGATTCCAGGTGTTGCACTATCCTTTCCTTAAGGAGTGCCTCCATAATCTTGCCCACTACTGAGGTAAGACTGACCGGTCTGTAGTTCCCCGCCTCCCTGCTACCACTCTTGTGGAGTGGGATCACATGAGCCCTTCTCCAGTCTTCTGGGACCTCTCCTGTGCTCAGAGACTCACTAAACAATTCTGCTAATGGCTCTGCTAGTTCCTCCTTTAGCTCCTTAAGTACCCTGGGATGTATGCCATCAGGTCCCATTGCCTTATCCACCCTGAGCTTAGCAAGCTCTTGTAGGACCCTTTCTTTGTGAAGGGAGTAGTGCTCACCTCCCTCCCCTGTGTCCATGATGCTGAGCTGTGGGCCCTGCCCTACCTCTCTTCAGTAAATACTGAGCAAAGTATCTATTTAGGATAGATGCCTTTACAGGGTCCTCCTCCTCACATGCCCTTTTCTCCATTAAGCTTAGCAATACCCTCTGGACTTTCTCCTTTCACTAATGTATCTATAGAAAGTCTTGTCATCTTCTTTTACTGTTCAGTGCTAGTGTTTCCTCAGTTTGGGACTTTGCCTGCCTTACTGCCTTACCTGCTTCCCTTAGGGCAGTTTGGTATGCCTCCCTATCTTCATCCCGCTGTGTTCCTTATATTTTCTGAAGGCCAGCCTTTTGGCTCTGACCTTTCTGCTACTGTATTTGAGAACCAAGTGGTTTCCTTCTTCTTTGCACTTCCTTTTCTGTCTAACACAATGGGATGTTGCTTCAAGTATTGTATCCTTAATGCTTGCCCACTTTGCCTGTACCTCCTCACCTGTGTTTCTTTTGCCAGGGCTAGCTTAACTCTGTTGGCCATCTTATCAAAGTCAGCTCCTCTGAAGTCCCATATTTTTGCTTTGGAATGGGATGATTTAGATGTAGTAGCCAAATTGAACCATACCATGTGATGGTCACTGGCTCCCAGGTGACCTTCTACCTGGAGATCTGTGATCCCTTCTTTGTTAGTCAGTACTAGATCTAGGATCGCCCTGTCTCTTGTGGGTTGCTGTACCAGTTGTTTGAGGCCCTCCCCCTGCAGGGAATCCACTATGAGTCTAGTTCTGGCAGATGTTCCTGCTGGTATTGACCAATCTGTATCTGGCATGTTGAAGTCTCCCATTATCAGAACCTCCCCTTTAGCTGTCATGTTTTGTATATCTTCTAACAGTAATGTGTCTATGTCCTCCCTCTGGTCTGGGGGCCTGTAGACAACCCCAGTTCTCATGGCTGTCCCATTTCCGGTTTCCAGGGTGACCCACAGTTCTTCTGGCTCCTTATGTGTATTCTGAATTTCTGTAGCTTTGATATTTTCATTAACATACAGGGCCACCTCCCCTTTTGCACCTCGGTCTCTTCTGAACAATACATAGCCAGGTACTGAAGTCTCCCAAGTGTGGTTACTGGTAAACCACGTCTCACTAATTGCTACTATGTCCAGTTTAGCCTCTGACATTATTGCCTGCAGGTCTGGGATCTTATTTCCCAGGCTGTGAGCATTTGTGTACATGATTTTCCATTGGCCAGATTTTGGTGTGTTAGTTGTTTGGGTGAAGTTTGGCATTACCCCTGTGCATCGTATGGGGAGACAAACCTTTTTTCTTACCTGGTGATGCAAATGAACGGCAAACACGCTGAATTCCTGTTTGACCACTAGCTGAGGGGGGAGGGGTGTTCTTCCCATTTGACGTATGGGGTGCTGCACCCCTCTCCCCATTTGCTAGTTTAAATATTCTGCAAAGACGTCAAACTTCTGCCCCAATGCACTGACTCCCTCTTTAGTCAGATGCAGTCCATCAAATTTAAAGAACTTTCGCTCCCAGAACTGTTGCCAGTTCCCTACAAATCTGTGTCCTTTTCCTGGCACCAGTCCTTGAGCCACGTGTTTAGCTCCCTATCTCCTTCTCTGACCTTCCGTCCATCTGCTCCCTTCTCCCAGACTGGCAGGATCTCAGAGAAGGAGATGCCGGACGAAATAGATGATAGTTTGTCACCCAGCCTAGTCAGGTGTTCCTTGGTCTCCACAACTGACCGGCTGGCAGATCATTAGTCCCTATGTGTACTAGGACATCAATGTTTTCTCCTGCTTTGTGAACAATTTTAGTAATGCGGTCAGTGTCTCTCCATGCTGATGTACCTGGAGACATCTGACCATCACCCTGGCTGAGATGGGTATCAACTCCCGAATCATGGAGTCTCCTATGATCAGAAGTTTTTGGATTTCCTTTGTGCTTGTTTAGTTTTGGTTCCTGATTTGGGTGAGTATTGTTGTGCTAGCTCCTGTGCCGCAGTGTCCTGCTCTGCAGTGTCTTCTGCCTCTTTATTTGATTTCAGAGATGAGGCAGATACCTGTTTGTAGTGTTTATATGGTTTTTGGAGGTAATGTTGGAGAGCAGAGAGTGATGGGGCACCTGATTTGCTCCTCCTAACCACCTGCCAACCTCCTGGACCAATCCACCTCTGCGGTCGAGGTTTTCTGTTGGATGCTGGGGAAATGGCGTGGTGGTTCTTATAATGTATTTCTCTTCAATATGAAATTTGAGGCGTGCAATCTCTGCCCATGCTGCCTGGAGCTGAGACCTAAGATCTCCAAAGGCCCAGCATGTAGGACAGTGTCCTAAATCTTGTAAGACTGTCCTTCTGAAAATTGTTCCACAGTACCTGCAGTTAATGAAATCCATTCCAAATAAGTTGCTGGGTTTGTGACCTAGTCAGAGTAATTAGAAAGAAAAAAATGCAAGTAATGGTTTAATTGTGTTTGTTTAACTTGTTATAACAAGTTAAATTACTAGTGCCCTGTAAATGAGATCACTTTGTGGAGGCCCACTGATCCGCCCCTTCCTGCTCTGCCACAGGAAATGTCACAACTGTGGTACCCTATAAAAGGAGTGTAGCGTGGGTGGTTGGGGATGGGGGTGGGTGGCTGGACCTTCCCTGTCTAAAAGAAGAACCACGGACGAAAGAACAAGGAGGTAAGAGCAGAAACAATCAGTCAACAACAAATGCAGTAACCCTGAAAGCTTATCCTAATGTTAGATAAAACTGTAAAACCTGTAAAGCACCACCTGTAATAATTTCAGAGAAGATATACCCTGTAAGAAACACTTTGCTCCAGAGAAAAATAAAGCAGTAACAGAAGATATACCTTGCAAAAGACAATTTGAATCAGAAGATTACAGCAGTAATCTGTTAGCACACACCTGTAGGCACACCTTGTAATAATGCAGAAGAAGGTATACAGGCAACAACAATTTGAATCAGAGAAAAAAATAAAGCAATGAAATGTTAGCAACAAACAGTAGCAATCCCTGTGAGTAAAAAATAAAAACACCACCACACAGTAAATCTGCTTAGCCAAACTAAGTCTTAATCCTTCTCCCTTGCTCTGGTAAGTTTCTCTACTCTGCCTTTCAAGCAGTCTTAGAAGGAAAGAGCTCAGGTGAAGCTAGGTGCCTTGGCCAGCAAACCAAGTCTTCTATGTATTCTACATCCTTTCTCTTGTGCTCATGTAAATCTGTTGACAGGATTACACTATCGATGATATAAACCTGTAGCCCTTTGTGTAATTTATGTGGTATACACATTTGCTGTAATTGTATTTGCGCTATTATATTCGCCTAAATGCTCTCGCATGCGCTATATTGACATGATACCGATCTGAACCTATGATGTAAGGACTGGAGTGCCATGGATATAAACTAACACAATCACCTTTACCAGGTGAGTGAACCAATAATTCCAAGGACATGCCTGCAGTTCAGTGGGTGGGAGCAATCAGTCATGCCTCCCTCCCGAGGTATTTAGCTAGCTTCCTCCAGCCTCAGTCAGAAGCATTGTTTGTTTGCTGCAGCCTTTAGGCTCTGGTGTCCCCCCCCCCGTGTTTGTCTCTCACTTTCCCTTTGTGCTTTTGGACTTTCTATTTGGTTTGTGCTTCCAGTAACCTTTTAGGTCAGTATTTTATTTTTTCTACCTTTCAGGCTGCAGTTTGTGCTTTTTCCTGCTGCGTTCCTGTTTTCATGTAATTTGTGCATTTCTTTCTGTTTCGTTTTTTGTGTGCTTACTAGTTTTCAGTGTCCTGCTTTTGTCATTCTCTGTTTGACTTCTGCTATTTCAGACTTCCTATTTGGTGTTTGTCCTGGGCACTTGCAGTCTCCAAGTTCAGCTACAATCCTAATTGTTTTCACCAGGCTTCCAAGCAGGCAGCCACTCCTATAAGGGTTCTGGTGGTTTAATTAGTTCCCTGGTCGAGCAGCATGCTGCTTCCTAGTTTTCAGTTCTCATATGCTTTTTTGTTTCCCCTATAGTTTCATTTGTTGTTCTCTACTGCCTCAGTCTACCTGGTCTGCAGTGCATCATCAAATAACACTGACCTCCTTTATGGAACTGGTTGGCATGCGTTCACCATTCAGTCTAGGCACGTGTTATTCAGTTTCATACCATGTCCTAGTTGTCATTTTATGTCTCACTCAGTCGTTCAGCCTTGCCTACATTTTGTTTATACCTTTTGCTTATGGACTTCAAGCTTCACCATCAGCCTCCCAGTACTCCTGCACTGAGACACATGCCAGCTATGACCATAGCATAGCTTCTGGGGCTCCGTCCCTCTACGCCGATGATCTTACTCTGTTCCCTTGAAGTCTGCATCTTGAGGCTGGGTCCCTCAACTCAGGTGAGGTCCTTCTATTTCTGCCCTTTGGGCGAGAATTTCCTATGCTCCACTGGAAGCTTTGGCTGTGCAGATTGACTTGGCGGCACCTCTTGATGTGACATTTAAGACTTCAGCTGCTGGAGGTTAGGACCTCAAATTCCACAGGGGCTCCTTTACCTGTGCAGGCTACATCAGCAGCACCTTCGAAAGCTATTCCTCCCTATGGCTGCCTAAGGTCCACCAGGTCTTCATCTACTTCCCTTCCTCTGCCTCTCAGGATGAAGATAATACATTATGCAAGTCCTGGCCTGCCAAGGGCCCAACTCCTATGCCTTACACTGCAAGGGTTTAACTTCCTGTCTAGACCTCCCTTCGGTGGAGGTCAGATGAGTGCCTTTCTGTGGTCATCATTCTCCTCCTCATGCCTTGGGGGTGGGCATCCTGTGTGGGGAACCTCCTTTTGCCGAAGAGATCATCTCACAGTAACCCCATGGCATTCCCATTAGAGGTATAGAGTGAGAGCACTTCCTCTAAAATGTTCCCCTTAAACTGGGTCTCTAAATTATGGTAGCCAAGCTGTCACTAATCTTATCCATAGCCTGGAGGGAAGAAAACCAAGGCCTTGAATCCCCAGCAGTTTCCTCCTCATAGGGTTTTTTCCTCTCCTACGTGCCGAAGGTTATAAAAGTTAGGTAGTCTCCCTAGGATGTGGTCTTAACATAGTATATCTGTAGTGTAACATTTACCCCAGTAGGTTTCTGCTTTGAGCTGCGGTTGCATGGCAGTCCTTTTTTCCATCCTGCCGTTCCCTCTCTCCTTACAGAAGTCATGCCTCTGCTACCAGTTACCAATTATTGCTAGTCATTGCTTAATTCAGTCTCAGTTATCAGTTGTCACTAGTTGCTGTCAATCTGTCCTCACTCAGGCTCTATGTTCACCACCTGCTGCGCAGTACTTTCAGGCTCTTTCATAAGGTACCTTTAGCCAAAAGGAATTATGTTCCTGATGCACCTCTAAGGATGGAACCCTCCTTAAGAGGCTTCCTTTTGCTTCATTGTACCTCAACAGGGTGTTAGTTCCCCATGAGACAGATAGTGCAAACAGCCAAAGTATCCATGTATGACAGTCAACAAAACATTTATTCAAATACCTTCAGACTATCAACAATGTTGCACAGGCGCAACTCCTCACTAAGTTGAGTTTGTCCATTGAACTGTCCAACATCCACAGTGAAAGAGGGAACAATGTCACCAGTAAGGCTGTCTGAATTTTGTTTACCTCTGCATGAAATTTTAAATTCTGCTAACTTCATATTCCATGAAAATTATGCCGAACCCACCTGGTAAACATTCTGCAGATTTTGCCCAGTGGAAATTTGTTTTCAGCAAAAAAGTCACTTTTTTGCAATATTCCTCAATTTTTTTTAGTAAAGTTGCACAATTTATTTCCATAAATCCATTAACATTGAGCCCAGTACACTATCAGACCTGGTACATGCCAGAAAATGTGCATACCAAGCCATACAGCTGTGCAATCAGCACCCATCCCAACAGCAACATGTTGGTGCCTGTATTTACAGGAGAACCTCTTAGCAACCCCTCCTCTGAAGTGTGTAGCAGGGCAGAGTGTAAGGAGGCAGCCCAGTGAGCAGAGTTGGCATTGAAACTGGGAGGGTCCAAAGTACTTTCCCTCCTCTAGATGAGCAGGGGATCATAGATGTGGCAGTCCACAGCTAGGACTGCTATATCCTCTTTGGGGAGTTACCAATAAAACATAAAGAAATAGAGCAATGCCAGCTCAGTGGTACCCAACCCTTCATGGTAAGAAGGGAGGTTGGTACTGGCCAGTTGCAGGAGTGGGGGCCCACAGAGCTCATGACAGGGGCCACAGGTAGGTGGTGTAAAGGTTATGCATATAGTAAATGTATTTATTTATTTATTTAAAATCAGGTGACTGGGATGGGCACAGCGTCTGAGGACTCGTTTACAGGTGTGACCCAGGGGAGGGGACACAGCATGGAGTGAAACAGCAATAACAAAGTGCCAACAACAACAGGTGCATAAAATAAACAATAAAATCATAGTATAAGTCATGAATTTCAGAAAAAGAAAAAAAAAACAACAATGTAAAAAAGTACAAGTTACGGGGTTGCCAGGATGACAGGTAAAGGGAGTGTACTGCAAACACATGGCAAGATATTTGTACAGAACAATGGTAGCATACAATAGAGAATAATACATAGGAGGGTGTGTGCAACCAGAATATTACACACACTCAAGGTGTGGGGTGTTACATTAACCCTGAGAACAAAGCTCGAGGGGGTTCATAAAAGCATTCCACTCTGAGTGTGTGAGTAAACTTCTGGTGGTTTATCCACACCTACCCATGTCTTGTTTTTTTTATAATTACTAGTGAGCTTTGTTATGTTGATTGCGCACAGCGCAAGAAACATATTGGGACAGCTTGCTGAGAAGCAGGCTGTGGAGGCGTGGTACTATTGTGGCCAATGCCCCCACAGCCTGCAAAGGCTTGTCCCGCTTCCCCCAATGCTGTGGCAGGCTGCTGGTGACACAAGTTTGGAACGTTTTCACCAACTTGAGACAATTTAGCCACTGCAATCAGGGGCTGCCTCGTCAGTGCAGCATAAGCTATCCGTTGCAATGAGGGAGCGATCCGTCATTGCAGGGCGGGATGTAGGAACCTTGATATTGTTTGTGAATATGGCGGTGGCTTGCTGCTGTGTTCACAAACAATATTACCCCCCCCTCCACCATGTTATTCTGCCGATGGGGGAGCCCACTCCCCGTCGGCATAATGTAGCGCCCCCCCTTTCATTGTCTGCTGACGAGGTGCCCAATCCCAGTTGGCAGAAAGGAACCCCCCCCTTTTGTTGTTTGCCGATGGGGTGCCCAATCCCCGTCACCACAAAGGAATCTGCACCCCTTTTGTTGTTTGCTGACGGGGTGCCCAATCCTCCATCGGCTACAGCTGCCCCTCCCCAAAGCAAGACTCCAGTGGCACACTGGGAGCCCACTGCGCGCCACATGCCTCTAAATGAAAACGGTCCAGCAAAGTCATTTTTTTAGCCCTGTAAAAGAAACGGTCCTCGTAGTACGCGCCCCCACCCATAACCACACCCACCCACTGTGCACCCTGCCTCCCCACACTCCCACCCCATACTTACCTCCGAGACTCTGTGCGATGATCTTCGTGGACGGAACATGTCTGCACTCTTCAAAGCCGACCGCGAACTGAGGAAATGCTGGTAAGCTGTATAATGTAATAAATAGGGTTTTTCCAACTTTAGTACATATCTCTGGCATTTTGGGGAGTTTTTTCACCCAATTTTCAACATGGGGTTTTTGGGACCCCCCACATGAATTCTTGAACTGTCATGGCGTTAATTGGTCCCGAAAGGTGATTTTGCAGTCACTGCGTGGAATCACCTTTTGGGGCTGATTAATGAAACGACAGTGACAGTGCTCATGAGGTGGGCTCTCAAAAAACCTATGTTGCAAATTTGGTGGAAAAAAAAACAAAAAAATGACTGTTTTACGAGTGTGCGCTGCACAGTTGCTATGCACGCTCGTAACTTAGTGAATTTGCAATATTTTCTCGCCAGATTTTCAATATTGGCATTTTGTCACACCACCTTGTGAACAGTACAGCTGCCATTGTTCACATCCTGGCGGAAATGTGTTTTCGCACTTCCAGCGCAGAATAGCATGGTTGCTGTCGGAAATCAGTGTTCAGGACAGAGTAAGAAAATGACAGTGACACTTTTCATGAGTAGAGGTCCTGAAATGGCTAGGTTGAAAATTTGGTAATGATACTCCTTAAAATGACTGTGTTACAAGCATGTGTTGCGCAGTTTGCACGCACGCTCGTAACTTCGCGAATGTATAATATTTTCACTCCAGATTTTCAACATTGCCATTTTTCCACACCTACTTATGAACAGTGTAGCTGACATTTTTCCCATCCTGGCCAAAATGTGTTTTCGCAGTTCCGGCGCAGAATAGAGCAGTGCTGTGGGAAATCACTGTTCTGTAAAGATTAATAAAATGACACTGATACTGTTCATGAGCAGAGGTCCTAAAATGCCTATATTGAAAATTTGGTGATGATAGCCCATCAAATGACTGTGTTACAAGTGTGCGTTGTACACTTTTCACACACCCTTGTGACTTTGCAGATTCATAATATTGTCATGCCACATTTTCAACAATGGCATTTTTTCACACCTCCTCATGAGTAGTACAGCTGTCATTTTTCACATACTGACTGATATGTGGTTTCACAGTTGCGGCACAAAATAACACAGTCGCTGTGGGAAATCAGTGTTTGTGACAGATTAAGAAAATGACAGTGGCACTGTTCATGAGCAGAGGTCCTAAAATCCCTATGTTGAAAATTTGGTGACAAAACTCCATAACATGACTGTGTTACAAGCGTGTGTTCAACTGTTTCCTTGCACCCTTGTAACTTCAAAAATTTGTAATACTTTCATGCCACATTTTCAACAGTGGCATTCTTTTACACCTCCTTATGAACAGTACAGCTGTCATTTTTCACATCCTGGCTAAAATATGTTTTTGCACTCCTGACGGAGAATAGCACAGTCACTGTGGGACATCAGTGTTTGGGACAGATTAAGATGGAATGAGTGAGAGGGGGGAGTGACTGAGCTCAACTGAGCTCTGTCAGAACTGCTCCGGATTTGTTTGTGGGCAGAAAAAGGCCCTAAAGCAACAGGCCAGTACAAAAGGGCAGTCTGCAGCACCGGGAGAAACAGAACGAGAGAGCAAGTGAGGGAGGGGGAGTGAGTGAACTCACCGGAGCACTGTCAGGACTGCTGCAGATTTCTTTGTGGGCAGAAAAAGGCGTCAAAACAGGCAGGGGTCCAGTAGAAAAGGCCAGCCTGCGGCAATGGGAGAAAAAGTACGAATGAGTGAGACGGGGGACTGAGTGAGCTCAATGGAGCTCTAGCAGGACTGCTGCGGATTTCTTTGTTGGCAGAAAAAGGCGCCAATGCAGGCAGAAGCCCCGTATAAAAGGGCCGCTTGCAGTGCCAGGACAAACAGAATGAGCGTGTGACAAAGGGAGACTGAGCTACCTCAATGGAGCTTTGTCGGTACAGCTGCGGATTTCTTTGTGGACAGTCAAAGGTACCAATGCAGCCAGGAGCCCCATACACAAGTGCAGCCTGCAGAGCCAAGAGAAACAGAACAAGTGCATGACAGAGCGGTAGTGAGCCAGCTCAACAGAGCTCTATTGTGACTGCTGCGGATTTCTTTGTGGGCAGAAAATGCGGCAATGCAGGCAGGAGCCCAGTACAAAAGGCCAGCTTGCATCACAGGCAGAAACAGAATGAGTGAGTGAGAGAGGGGGAGGGAGTGAGCGAGCTCAATGGAGCTGTGTCAGGACTGCTTCAGATGTCTTTCTGGCCAGAACAAGCCACCAACAGAGCCAGGAGCCCAGTACAAAAAGGCAGGCTGCAGTGCCAGGAGAAACAGAATGAGTGAGTGACACAGGGAGAGTGAGCAACCTCGACAGAGCTCTGTAGGGACAGCTGTGGATTTCTTTGTGGGCAGCAAAAGATGCCAGTGCAGGCAGTAGCCCAGTACAAAAGGGCAGCCTGCAGCACCGGGAGAAACTCAATGAGTGAGTGACAAAAAGGGAGTGAGCGAGTTCAATGGAGCTCTATCATGACTGCTGCAGATTTCTTTGTTGGCAGAAAAAGGCGGCAACGCAGGCAGGAGCCCAATTCAAAAGGCCAGCCTACAATGCCAGCAGAAACAGAATGAGTGAGTGAGAGAGGGGAAGTGGGCAGGCTCAACAGGCCTGTGTCGGGACTGCTGCAGATTTCTTTGTGGGCAGAAAAAGCCACCAACAGAGGCAGGAGCCCAGTACAAGAGGGCAGCCTACAGCGCCAGGAGAAACAGAATGAGCGAGTGAGAGAGGGGGAGTGAGTCACCTCAATGCAGCTCTGTCAGGACAGCTGCGGATTTCTTAGTGGTCAGAACAAGGCGCCAACACAGGCAGAAGCCCAGTACAAAAGAGCAGCCTGCAGTACTGGGAAAAACAGACTGAGCGAGTGACAGAGGGGCAGTGAGCGAGCTCAACACACCAACGCAATCAACATTCGGCATTGACAAATGCTTGTTAATTACTGTGGCAGTTATGTAGTGCTTGTACCACTCACAGCACATACTTGATTGACAGGGAGAGATTACAACCAAGCAGTTGTAACATACAATTACAACTGGGTGATTGTAACACATTTTGACAAATCAATTATCTAAGCATTAAAACTGATCACTGTTAATTCTCATCAAATTACAAAGCACATCGAGTTGTAATCTATGCAGCACTGTGTGAATGTGTGAACATCCAAACATTGCAGTTCTCACTGATACAAAAAGATACAGAAATCCTGTAGCTTTAACAGGTAATTTTTTTGGAATCCTTTGGGAACGATGCATTCCACTGTGGAAATTCACAGACACCAAATCCCACTGTTTGGTGCAGCACTTGTCTCCAGCAACAGAAAATCAGGGCTGTCATCAGCACTAGAGATGTGCGAGGTTGGCAAACATTGCTCTGCGAAAGGATCTGCAAAGTTTGCCACATTCGCAGAGTGTGAAGTGCTGACTTTCGCAACATTCATGGCAGGAGAAGTGATACTTTTTCAGAAATTATGCAAATTCGCTGGCGAAGTTGCATCTTTGTCTTAACTTCACCTTTACTTCACCTGACTGCCTTAAAAAGTGTCATTTCCTAAGGAAAACTCAGTGCTAAGTGGCAAAGTGGTAAAGTGGGCAATTCCCGAAGTTATTCTCAAAGGAAAATGTCTCAACTTCGCTGGAACTTCGCCAGTGCAGTAAAACAGTAATCAGCACAACTCAGCTGCACTACATTCTAAAAGGCTGAACTTGATTTTTAAGTGTAGAATGTCCTCTCACATTTTTTATCATTCAGTGTGTTATTCTTCTGTTGTTCTTCCTTGAGCCCTTCTAACTCTGACCCCTTACTTACTGTTGTTTTAGAGAGGGCACCAGCTCTAGTCACAGCCTGTGGTGTCATGCCCCATATACAATTAAATAGAGGAGTGGGCCTGCTGTGGACATTTTCTTCCCATTCTCCCATCTCAGGGCCCCTCACTGCCATCAGTGGGGAGACACAAGCAGAATGGCTCCTTCCCCCTGTAACACTAGGGAGCAGCCATTCTGTACAGAGTGTATGAGACCCTTCCCAGAGTGCTGGAAACGCAAGTTACGATTTGGGCAGTGAAGAGAGTTAGCAGCACTCTCCTCACCTGCCTATGACTGTATACCCTCACAAAGATGTATAGCACTCACAGTATGTCCCAGGTACTAGGGTTGTCTTCTTGTCAGGGTGAAGTGCACACTTAGTGGTCCCAAGAAGCTGGACGCACCTCAGGTAAATACTGCTGCCTCCAAGCCCCCTCCTTGAGGGCTGGGGCAGAAAAAATGTTCCCCCTCTCATGATCCAGGACTGAAGCAACACCTGTCCCACTCATCAAATCACTTCCTCCCTCTGCAGGATTGGGTGAGGTGGAAAAAGGAGTAAGAAAGAAAACACTCTAAGGCAAAATAAAAAGTACACTGAGTTTTTTTTCATTCACTTAACTTTTTTATTGCACTATTGAAAGTAAATGAACAAAGGAGTCCCATTAGAGAGCTCTCCCTATTCATGTTATTTGCAGGGGCTTTCCCCTGAAATGTCATCGGGGAGTGGGAACTAGCAATAGCTGAGACTATAATGGCCAAGGCCCCGATTTTTCAGAGATTCTACGGCAGCAGAGATTGCTGCAGAATTTAATGTAAACCATGGAATATTATTCTGCAGTTTACATGAACTGCTCCACCAGTTTTCCAAGATCCATACGTATTTGTTCCACCCACTCCCGAGTGTCCCCCTAATACAGATGTTGGTGTCATCTGCAAAAAGGCATAACTTCCCATCCAGTTCTCCAGCTATGTCACTTATGAAGACAGTGAAGACGACTGGATCCAGTACAGAGCCCTACAGCACCCTGCTAGTCACTCTCCCATCATTAGAGTGAGCGCCATTAGTCACCACCCTCTGTCTCCTATCCATTAACCAGTTTTTAACTGAATTCACCACTTTGAATCCCACCCCTAGGCTGCTCGATTTCTTTACCAGTCTCCTGTCCGGCACCGTGTTAAAGGCCTTGTTAAAGTCCAGACAGGCTGCTGCCCTCCCCAATCTATTTCCCTCATCACCCAGTGAAAGAAATCAATCAGATTCATCTGACATAACCTCCATTTATGAATCCATGCTGCCTGTGATCTTGCACCCCATTGGATTCAAGATATTTTAACAACTTTGCCTTTAACAGAGTTTATATAAATTTCCCCACCAGTGAGGAGAGACTGAATGGTCTATAGTAGCTGGCCTCCTCCCTGCTGCTGCCCTTATGTAGAAGGACCATGTCTGCTCTTCTGCAGTCCTCAGAAACCATGCCTGTCTGTAGAGAGCAATAGAATAAGGCCATCAGTGGGGCACCAGCACCTCTCTAAGTTCTTTAGTACCCTTGGGTATATCCCTTCTCATACAGTCCCATAGCCTTGTCCAGTTCCAGAGTTGCAAGTTCATTAAGAACTCTTTCCTCTGAAAATGAGCTTCTGTCTACCTCTGCCCCTTTGTTCTTGTTGCTTCCTATCCCTCCTCCCTCCACTGTGGAGACTGAGCAGAAGTACCTGTTTAGGATGTATGCTTTTTCTTGGTCCTCTTCTATACTGTTTTCCTATGCTGCCCTCCTTCTCCTCATTGTCCCTCCCCTTGCCTTCCTTTACTCACTTGCGTACCTGAAGAAAGTCTTATCCCCTTTAGTTACCCCCTTGGCCATCATTTCCTCTGACTGTACCTTTGCTCCCCTCACTGCCTTTTCTGCATCCCTCTGTTTTACGTAGTACACTTCCCCATCTTCCTCCCTTTACATTTCCTTAGACCTCCTGAATGCCACCCTTTTTTTCTCCACTACCTTGGCTGCTTCCCTAGAGAACCAAAATGGTCTCTTTTTCCTTTTGCTTTTACTCACTTCATGCAAAGGCTTGTTGCCTTAATTATACCTTTCCTTATTTTTCCCCACTGTACCTCTATCCCTTTCTGGCAATTCACCCCCTACAAGGCAATATCTGACTCAGTCTCCCATTTCTTTAAAATCTGCCCACCTAAAGTCCCCAAGAATGAAGGGTCCCCAATCCCCATGTGGTTCGCCTCTGTTTCCATCTCAATGTTAAAGCACACTATACAGTGATAACTGGTACCTGGGGGACTACCCACTGTGACCTCTACAATACCATCCCTGTTTGTAAGCATGAGGTCCAGAAGTGCCCCATCCTTAGTTGGTTCATTGACTAGCTACATGAGAAAAGCCTGTTGTAGGGAGTCAAGGATGACCCTGCTCCTTGCTGAAGCTGCAGTTGGAAGGCTCCAATCCACGTCTGGCAGACTGAAGTCACAAACTAACAGCACTTCCCGCTTAACTGCTATCCTGATGATGGCTTCCCCTTATCTGATTCCTCTCCCTGTGCGGGAGGTCTGTATACCACCCCTGTATGGTTAGCAGCCCAGCGCCTGT
Organism: Neoceratodus forsteri; assembly: GCA_016271365.2. Classification (NCBI taxonomy): domain Eukaryota; kingdom Metazoa; phylum Chordata; order Ceratodontiformes; family Ceratodontidae; genus Neoceratodus; species Neoceratodus forsteri. Next base: position 556,805,535 of record CM028138.1, read on the forward strand.
CTCCAGGATGACCCACAGCACATCCAACCGTTCCTTGTCCTCTGGCTGTAACTGCATGTCTGTGGCCTTGATTCCCTCTCTTACATGTAGTACAACCCCACTTCCCTTCCCTTTCTCTCATGAACAGAGAGAAACATAGAATTTGATGGCAGATAAGGACCGCTTGGCCCACTTAGTCTTCCCATTTCCCTACCTAATGGATAAGCTGCAGATCCTAGTTAACCAACAGCCTACTTTCTCCTACCCCCACTAGAATTGCCTTATGTCTGTCCAATGCATTCTTGAATTCCCCCACTGTTTTTGACCCCATAACCTCCTCAGGAAGACTGTTCCATGACATATCCCAGTTCTGTTTGGCTTATTTATTGGAGATCTACAATCGGGGGTATCTTGTCAGTTAAGTAAATTTGCTGATGATACTAAAATCTCTTCAGAAGTGGATACTGTAATGAAAATTAATCTCTTTAAAAAAGATCTATTGATTATTGAAAATTGGGCTAAAGAAAATGGTATGTGCTTAACACGGAGGAAGCGCGGTTATGCATCTGGGAAAAAGGAACCCTATGGTTGATTATACAATATATGGGAATAAAATAAAGACAGGATGCTACGAACAAGATCTAGGAATAACTGTAAAAAATAAATTTGATTGTAGTAATCAATGTAATAAAGTCATTTGAGCGGGAACCGATTATTAATGCAATAAAAAGCTTTCATAACACGTAATAAGGAATGTATTATTAAATTATACACAACATATGTTAGACCCCACACAGACTATGCAGTATCCTTTTGGGCACCATATTTAGAAAAAGATAAAAAAAATGGTGGAGAGTCTTCAGAGGAGAATGACCAAATTAATACCAGAAATAAAAAATTTACCATATTTAGATAGGATAAAAGCATTGGGATTGTATGATTTACAAACTAGACGGGACAGAGGAGATTTGTTGTTATTATTTAACATTCTAAATGATGAATGCCTTATGAAATTATGTGGACTAACGTACTTAGACAAAGTATATGGATTGAGATGTAATAATAGGCAAATAAAAATAACTAAGGCATTCACCAATAAGAGGAAATATTACTTTACTATGAGAGCTGCGGTTCTTTGGAATTCCTTGCCTCAGCATATAGTGACTCAAACTTCCTGTAACCAGTTTAAATCTAAATTGGATATGCACCTGCTAGGTAGTTAAATTAAATATTCCCCACTTGTGTGGGAAAGTGGTCTTGATGGGCCTAGTGCCTGCTTCCACTTTGTAAATACCGAGTAAATACCGAGTAATAGCTGTCAGCGCGTCATGACTCCTTCTTGCTTCCTTAATTTATACAGAAACATAGAAATTTGACAGCAGAAAAAGACCTCCAGGCCGATCCAGTCTGCCCATTATACCCTGCCCCATAGGGGACTCTAGACCCTACTTGGTCACCCTCTCCCCCTTGGCTCCTTCCCCCAGCCCTCCCCTTGGAGACTACAGTCACTGTTTCCTTTCCCGGTTCCTCCCCTTCCCTCTTTTGGTTATTCCCATGTGTTTATCCCATGCCCTCTTAAATTCATCAACCTTATTGACCCCCATCATCTCTGCTGGCAGTCTGTTCCAGGTGGCCACCATCCTCCCTGTGAAGTAGTACCCTCTCCTGTTCCCTCTGAACTTTCCTCTCTCCAGCTTCAAATTGTGACCTCTGTTTTTAGTATTTGTTTTCCTTCGAAATATGCTCAGTTCTCTCACCTTGTTAATCTCTTTCAAGTATTTAAATGGCTCTATCATGTCCCCGTCTCCCTCCTTATTTCCAGGGGGTACAGGTCCAGCTCTTCTAGCCTCTCCTCACAGGGCTTCCAATGCATGTCCTGCACCATTTTAGTCACCATCCTCTCCTTGTCCTCTGCCTTGTCCCCACCCCTGTCTTCTTGAGCCCCTGCCCAAGGAGTTTTCTCCCCTTGGGGCCTCCTTACCTGCTGCTTCCTTATCTGAAGGTGCTGTTGTTGCCACCCTTAGTTCTACAGCCTGCCCCACCCAGCTAGTTTAAATGCTCATCCAAGTAGCATTTAAGCTTCCCACTGAGGATGGTGGTCCCCTTCCTTAAAATTAGAAGCCCACATCGTCCAAGGCTGGCCCCAGTCCCCAATGTAACTGAAGCCCCTCCTCCATGTACCATGCCTTCAACCAACTGTTAAATGTACTGGTACGACTTGTTCTGTCTTCTCCCTGGCTGTATACAGGTAACACCTTGGCAAAGGTCACCATGCTTGCCACCTGCTTGAGGGCCCCCTCCAGCTTCCTGAAATTTCCATGCACTACCCCTATCTTGTCCTTTGCCAGGTCATTTGTTCTCAGATAGACAGTGATATCTAGCTCCCTCCCATCACCTGCTGCCCTAACAATCCTCTGGGTCTGCTCTCCATCCCTCCAAGCTGAAGCACTTCTTAGTCACTTTACCACTCTCTCTTCCTTCTTGCCCCCCTACTCTGAAGTCTATTTCCATAACACTAGAGTCCTCCACCAGCAGCTGCTTTCTCAACAATTGGGGTCTCTTCCTCCCTCCGTCCTTGGGACTTCCCCTTCTGAGAACATCTGCGTCCTTCCCTCCCACTGCTATGGGTGCCTTCTGCCAGCTGCCGGTCAGTACAGCGAAGGAATTCTGCAGTGGTAATGACTGGAGAATGTGTACCCTTCCCACTAACCCTACCCTTTCAGTACCCACCAAGGTCTAACCGCTTGTCCTCTGCCTGGGCATCCTCTGGGGGAGTGGTGGCAGACTTTGGTGGCCCCTGGATGGGGCAGAAGAGTCTTTGCACCCTTGCTAGTTCAGCCTGGACTCCAGCAACCTCTGCCCTCAACCCAGTGATGTTAGTACAAATGGGGCACCACCCCAGTCTCCAGAAGGTGTTCCAAAAGACTGTGGCTCCACACTCTTTGCACTGCACCACTGCCATGCGCTTTCATTCTTTTATTTTAGTGAATCTTCTGCTAGCTTCTTCTAACCAGTTACCTAAGATCTTTTATACCTGTGACTTATTTTTCTTGAAGTGGAGTCTCAGGTCTTTGGAGGTTGACCCCGTTCATGAAGTTTCCATAACTGCATTTCTCTGCTGATCTTGAATAAGGCTGGCTACAAGAAAATAAATAAACAAGGAAAGGCGGACTAGGTGATGTTACAGTATGCGTTTTTGTGAACACCCCTTGTTAAACATCACTTTTATGGTTGCTAAAATGAACTAGCATGTAGTAGACACTGCTCCCTAACTTTATTTAGAGAGGTCAGCATGGCCCAGGTGGGATTCAAAAGTGTGGTACTCTAGTACAGCATTGAACTAGTTTTTTTTTTGAATTTTGTTCCATGTTTTATTTTGGCTTATATAAAAGTATTTTGGAGTCTGGAATTGTTGCTGTCATTTTATTAACCCATAGCCCTTTAAAACAAGGGTTTAATTATTATGGGCTAATTAATTGATTCAAATGTGTATTTAAAAATAAATGGGTGCCAACATGCATTTAAATTTGCTTTTCAATTAAGCAGTTGGGTATTTAAGATTCGTCCAGCATTAATCAGGTCACCCCTGATGAAATGATTTACATCATGAAGCGATAGGTCAATCAATCCACCGCCTCTGTGCCATTTTAATGCAAAAATGCTCTGCTATCAGATTTTCAGGATGTGCCACAGCAATTGTTCTGTCTTCATAGAATTTAATCTGTGACTACCCAATAAATGAAGTTGTACTGTGAGTTTGCTTATATCCTGAAATTTCTGGTTATGTTCTGATATTTTGAAAGTAAAACTTTCTCCAGATAAATAGCCATGTGCTGTGCCTTACTTTTTGGGAAGTTTTGGAGTTTGCATTTTGAGTTTAGCATCATCCATCAAGAATGTTTATGAGTTCTTTGAGGTGAGTATGTACTTTTCCAGGACACCTCTGGAAACAAGATTTTATAGCTCGGTAGGAGTTTCCTGGTAAAAGCCTCACAATAAATAAATAAATACTGTACCTACACAGATACATAAATAACATACATATCATAGTTCTGAGTGTGGTGAATGCTGACAAACATTATCTATCGCAGTTGATGTCACAGTGACAACTAGGCATGATGATTGCAAGTACTGCCTCATAACCTGTTTGTTTTTTGGTGTTAACTGTGATATTTGTCTGTATTCCAGGGCAAACCAAAGCCCCAAGTGACATGGACAAAGAATGACCAGCCCCTGGATACAAAACAAGTCAACGTGCGTAACAGTGATAAAGACACAATTCTGTTTATCCGCAAGGCAGAAATCAAGGACTCAGGCAAATATGAGATGACAGTGCAGATCGACAGCCTGGTCGACAAAGCTACAATTGAAATCCAAATTATAGGTAAACAAAGACTAAGGAGTCCAGTATGTGATGTCAAGCCTACTTTACTTCTTTGTATTAGGCAGCAAGTAAACTTATGTGAGCATTACTGATACGCAATTGATCACTACTGGCGCATGCTAGAATAATGCTGAAGAGTACTGACACAGACTAGAGTAATGCTGGCATACTACAGTAATACTGACTTGTACTAAACTAATACTGTCAATCAAAGTAACACTGACACATACCTGAGAGTAATGCTGAAACATACAAGAGTAATAAAGACACTCAAGAGCAATGCTGACACATACTAGGGTAATACTGACATACTGTACTAGAGTAAAGCTGATCCATACTAGAGTAATACTGACAAACTAGAGTAATTCTAACACAAGTTAGAGTAATACTGGCATACCAGAGTAATGCTGACACATACCAGAGTAAAAATGACATACTAGAGCAATACAGACACATACTATAGTAATATTGACATATTAGAGTAATGCGTACACATACTAGCATAATACTGACATATACAGTAATGCTGACACATATCCAAGAGTAATACTGACATACTAGAACAATACTAACACAGAATAATGCTGACACATACTAGAGTGATACTACTTAGGGTTGTGCATGGGGATGGTTTTTGGAATGCATTTTGTGTCAATTTCTATTTGTCCCTGAATTTTTTTGCATGTTTATGTTTACTAGAAATACATTACTTTACATTTCAGACTTGTTTATGTTGCTAATGATAGCATAAGATCAAGGGTTTGAGAGTTAGTCACAAAAATACAGATTCACGTTATGAACAGTAGTTCTCATCTGCATATCACATCAGCCTCTGTCAAGACAGAATAATGCTTTATTTGATGGAATACAAATACCAATATTTAAAAGTGATACATGTTTTCTAGTACCCTTTTAGTGCGTTCTGTCCTTCATAACTCTTTGTGATTTGTTATGCTTCCTTTACTCTTATTTTAGAGAAGAGACAAAAGGTGCTTTCAAATCACAGGGTTACAACAATTTTTCTATGACTATGCCCACTCGTGGCATGAACCATCTGCACACTTTGATATTTTTGGGATTAACCCATTTAATTCTTCCACTTTTAAATCACAGTGTAGTGGTCAACTTCTTTTTATCAAGCAAAGAAATATATTCACAGTGCATTCCTCCTTTTGTGTAAAAAAACTACTTGTTCTCCTTTTGTGCAAATAACTGCTTATAAATACTTCATAGTCCCTTTTTTAGACTCAAACAAAGTCTCAGAACTCCATGTTCTACTACGCAAACAACAACACTTATCTTTTAGCACTTATTTTTTCTTGGCCAAAGCTTTTGCACAATACTTTACCAGCCATTACTCATTTGCTCTTCATGGCTCAATTGTCTAAATCCAGACCATGGCCATCATTCTTGGTCATCCTCTTTTTACAGTGTTTGGCACTTTTGTATACCTTTGTGTACCTGAAGCAAAAAATCACAGACCCGGGGAAGCTACTCGCTCTAAAAATATGCTTGCATTTTCTTTCGAGCTGGACATGCTTCTATCCGCATTAGTGTTTATTTGTACCAAGGACATCATCAAAAGTATGGATGAGGGTAAATTTACTGGTGCCGTGTTTGTTGATTTGACAGAAGATTTTGATCTGGTGGACCACAACATTCTATTAGGCTGAAACACAGAGGGTTCTCTATTGTGACCACATCCTGGTTTTGAGATTGCCTCATGGGGAGAACTCAGGTGGTACCCACTAGGCGAGCCACTTGTAAATCTCTGCACATCCCGACGAGAGGGGTCCCTCAAGTGTCTGCCCTTCGGCTCATTCTTGTTTTCTTTATTTATAGACCATCTCCAAGGACTGCAAGCAATGCCACACACTTCTCTGTGCAGACTATTTGATACTTTTTCACAGTGTCAAGACCCCTAATGAAGTCTCTTCTACTCTCATGGAGGAATGTAACACCTCCCAGAGGAGGTTCTCAGCCGGTAGGCTGCTTGTCAATGCCAAAAAGACTAAGGCAATGTTATTCAGGTCCAAATACTTTGCTAAACAGTTTGAAACATATTTATATCATAAACCAGCTACAGGGATACATAAGTCCAGTGCTATATAACCATCCTGCTGAAAATCATAAACTTATCTTAAGCCCCCAGATCAGGTCCCCTTCTTTGGACTCTGAAGCCTTTGGTTGTGCCACTGATTCAAACTCCTGTACAATCACTTAAACCCACTTGTCAGTTTCTGGCACATCTACAGTATATAATGATAAGTATGACCGCCATTATAGATCTGGAGGTGTGTGGACATAACCATCAAGTGAACAACATCCACAGTTTTTAACTTGACCTGAACTGCATCAAACTTTTAAGCTTGCTCTGGTATAATTTTGTATATTTCTGTGGTGTCTAGTCCTTTTTAGGGCTGGACTGAAAACAAGTCCAGCCCTAGAGTTGGGGGTGAGGAATTGTTTGCTACTGTACAGCACACCAAGTCTTTGGTGCATTTTTTTAAAAAGAAGGTTTATGTGGTTATCAAGGGTTAGGTGGCTGTCAAGGAGGATCCTAAGATATTTAAATTTGTGGACTCGTTCAATCAGGTTGCTGTCATTATTTGTGAGGGTGAAGTCAAAGTCGATGTTTTTCCTGATCCCAGAGAAAACCATGGATTTAGTTTTCTTGGTGTTGAGGACAAGGCCGTGTGTGGGGAACCAATAGTGGAGTCTACTGAAGTCAGATAGGAGTTTGTGGTATAGTGCATAGGGGTTTTACCACAGCAGTAGAGGACTGTATCATGCACATAAAGTATGAGCTTGGTGGAAGTTTATATGCTTGGGAGGGAATTCACCAAAAGGGAGAATAATAGAAGGCCCATAATGGAGCCTTGTGGGACACCATATTTAATATGATAGACATCAGAGAGGTAACCCTCAAACAAGGGTTTAAGTGTCCTGTGATTGAGATAGTTTTTGACCCAGTTGATGACATTGTGGGAGAAGTTCAGTTGGGCGTGGGTTTTGAGTAGATTGCCATGGTCGACCAGGTTGAATGTTTTGGTGAGGTGTACAAAAATAGTATCTGTGTAGTGACCATCACTGATGGCATGGTAAATATGGGTAAAATTGACAAAAGCAGCGTCAGTGTTGTGGTAGGCCCTAAAGTCATGGTGAGAGCTTGATAGGATGCTGTACTTGTCGAGGAAATCAGTGGTCTGGTCAAGGACAATTTTCTTGATAATTCTGGAAATTGGTATAAGGAGTGAGATAGGTCAGAAGTTGCTGATGTAATTTTTAAGACCAGATTTGTGGAGCATTTTTCTAGTCTCCAGATGCTTGGGAGGAGCCCAGTGGATGGGGAGTAGTTGAAAATGTTGGTGGTGGGGTGATGATGAGAAAGCTAACAAGTTTAAGAATGTGGTAATCCATGCCATTGGGGTGATACCCAGTCTGGGATATTTTTTTCTGAGGTATCTGGCTGTGTTGGACAGTGTGAGGGACTGAAAATAAAACTCAGAGGTGGGGGTTCTGAGGACTGTGGGGGGGTTTTCATGTGACTTTGGAGATTGAGGGGGTGCAGCAGGGTTTGTATGTGTTCAGATGACCAAAAAAAATGTGTTGAAATGGTTGGCTACCACTTGTGGGTCATTAGTAAGCTTACCCTTGAATGTGAAGGCAATATGCTCGTTATTTTTATCTCGGCCTATTAGTTTGTTGAGGGTCCCCCAAAGAAGTTTGGAGTTACCCCTCTCAAGGAACTGCTTGTTTTTGAGGAAGTTGATGTTGGCAATATGGACAGTGGATTTGCACTTGTTTCAGAGAGATTTGTAGTGCTAGAGGAGACTGTGAGTATTGAATTTTCTGATTTTTACCCAGGCCCTTTCTCTCAAACTCATTAGTTTCAAAAGATCGGGCATGACTCACTCATTGTGTTGACCCTGATCTTTTTCAGAGGGACACAGGAGTCACATATAGAGATGTGTGAAATTAGGAAATTTCATTACGCAAAATATTTTGCAGGTGCGAAATGTGAAATTTTGCCTGTAAAACACAAAATTTTACCTGTAAAATGCGAAATGTCGCCAGTGGAACAGCGAAATTAAGGAAAAATTTGCCTTTTCAAGTGAAATTGTACATTTCATGGTGAAATTCCGCATTCTGAGGGCAACATTTATCAACTTCACACCCGTCGAAAAATTTCACAGAATGGCAGAATTTTGCAAAATGTTTCACGTGGCAAAATTGCCAATTTTGAGGAAATCATGCCAGTGAAATTTAATTTAGAAACATCTCTAGTCATAGATATTCACAAAGGTCTGACTGAAGGTGTCAAGGGCAGCGTTGATGTTATCAATGTGCTGGGTGAAAGACCAGTCCTTAGCGAGGACTGCGTTCATGAATTCCTCTATGTCTAATTTGGGAAGCTGTCAGGTGTATATAAATTTGGGCTCAGATTTGAGGCTCCTAACTGACCAGTTGCAGAAGACAGTGCAATGATCACTAAGAGAATCTTGGAGGTTCCTGAAATTGAATGCTCTGGAAGAGTTGGTGACAATGATCCAGTCGTGTAGGGATTCATAGCTGGTTCTGTAGTTTATGCGGTTGGGTGTGGAAATTAATTGGTGCATACTAAGGTCAGTAATAACCTCTCCCTGGCTTCATCAGAAAGACTTGTGCCCCAGTAAAGGTTGAAATTGCCAAAGATTATCCACTCACAGTTACTGGGGAGGGTATTCTTTCGGTGGAGGAAAGTAACAAGTTCAATGCTGGGAGTACCAGGTGGGAGGTAGGCTGTGGTGAGGGTGATAGTCTTTTTGTGACTGAAGATGATATTAACTGAGAGGGCTTCAAGTGTGGGAGTACTGGGGTTGAAGTTGTATTCAGCGTGGGTTGATTAGAGATGTAAATGAGGCAACTGCCCCCTCTCTTACCGACTCTATCACATCTAATTAAAGTGTATCCACCAATGTTGACATCGTTGGATGGAATTTTGTCAGTGAGCCAGGTCTTGATAAGAGCAATGACATCAAATTTGTTTGAGGTGACCTAAGATTTTAACATTTTTTTGGCAGGGATTGGAACATTCCAGTACCATGTACATGGGGTTGGGTAATAACAAGGGTATTCTAACAATTTGGTTGCTATTGTGCTACAAATGGAAGCCCTGCACTTCCACAGCAACATACAAATATGCATCTATGGAGGGATGGGAGTGCAGGGCCCCAAGAAAATAAGGATGCGATTACACTATTTCAAAAAGTACGGATGGATGAGAGCACAGGGCCCAGTGGGACCTGCACTCTGACAGGCAAATAAAGATACGATTATACTATCTCAAAAAGCAAGGAAATTCTTTGCAAAAAAATTGCATTAATGCAACATTTAGGGTTCAGGCTAAATTGACAAAAGTAGGGAAATGTGGCTTAAGGATTTCCAGTCCTAAAACCCCACCGCCACTACTAAAACAAATCAGGGGTCCAGTCTTCCTTAGGGCTGTCAACCTTAAAGATCACCCCATTAGGTGTGCATGTTTCTGGAGTGTATAGAATGGAGTGAGCCTTAGTGTTGACAACACCAAGGAAGACTACACCCCTGATCTGTTTTAGGGTTGATGGTGGGGTTTTAGTGTTGGAAACCCTAAAGCCACATTTACTTACTTTTGTTACTTTAGCCTGAACCCTAAATGTTGCATTAATGCAGTTTATTTGCAAATAATATATAACAGAATCTGGAAGGACATGTGTGTGAATGCTAGAAGTCTAGGAAATAAAATTCTGGACCTAGAGACCATTATTGCAGAGGATGACCTAGATATTGTGGCCATTAGCAAGTCACGGTGCACTGAAAAACATGACTGGGACATGGCCATACCAGGCTATACTCAGTTCAGGAAGGACAGGGTGGAAAGAAAAGGAGGGTGTGTGGTGCTGGATACAAGAAATGGAACCACTAGTTACACTGTCGTGATCTACAGACCTCCTCTACAGGTGAAGGATTTAGACAAGCTTCTGGGGAAGCCATTTGCAAGATGGCAGAAAAGGGGGAGGTGCTACTGATGAAGGACTTCAGTCTACCAGATGTAAATTGGAGCCTCCAAGCTGCAGCTTCAGCTAGAAGCAAAGACACCTTGAACTCCCTGTAGGGGGCATTCCTCGGGCAACTAGTGAGGGAGCCTACTTGTGATGGAGCAATACTGGACCAGGTACTCACTAACAAGGACAGTGCTGCAGACATCAAGGTGGTAGGCCACCTGGGGACCAGTGATCTCTGCACTGTGTGATTCAACATAAGGATGGCTGCATAATCGAACCATTCCAGGGCAAGGGTTCTGGGATTCAGGAGGGCCCATTGCAAAAAGATGAATGAATGCCTCAAGGATGCCCATCATTGGCTGCCCACTCTGTGTAGCCTGTACCACAATTGGCCCTCTGCGAGCTAATTGCTCTCCAATTGGTTGAGTGCCTCCAGTCATGTATAAATGGGTGAATAAGAAGGAAAAGGTCCCACCTGTCACTATTAGTTGCAGAGTCATTAAGAGGGGACAAATGCAAGCCTTCAAATCAGCCATAGCTCAGGTGAACTGGTCGCACCGGGACGAACTCCAGGACATAGACCAGGCCCTAAAGTTCTTCACTGACACATTCAATAAAATTCGGATCCAAGGGAGCCAGGATCATTGGATACCCACTCTGTGTAGCCCGTACCACAATTGGCCGTCTGCGAGCTGGTTGCTCTCCAATTGGCTGAGTGCCTCCCTGGAGCTGCCTGGCAGACTGCGGTTCCTATTTTCGGCCCTCAATTGAGCTAGTAGCCAGACCTGTGTCGGAGATGCCAGTGGTTTCAATAGTGGCACTCTGCACACCGTAGCTCCCGGTTCTCCTAGCTTAAATGGGCTGAAGGGGTGGCTGCCTCATTTATGTCAAGGAAGGCATACAGGGGTGTATGTCGAATATCTCGAGAATGGCTCACGACCTTGAGTTTCTTGCAGTAGACCTCTGAACAGGGAAGCAAAACAAATTCCTTACCATCGCTGCAGTCTACTTACCACCTGGTAAGACAAAGCAGGGGCTGGGCCCCCTACTTGATGTGATCTCCAAAATTAAGAGGAATTCAGACATCATAATCATGGGTGACTTCAATAGCAATTGGCTATCAAGGGATTCTGATACCTGTAAAGACCAGGCCCCAGGTGTCTATCTTACACAGGTGGTAACCCAGTGTACCAGGCTCAAATACAGGACTGGCAAAGGCTCACTACTCGACTGGATATTAATCAACCACCCTGCAAGGCTCAAACACGTAGCAGTGCTCCCTGATTGCCTTAGCGACCATTCTCCAGTCATGTGTAGATGGGTGAATAAGAAGGAAAAGGTCCCACCTGTCACCATTAGTTGCAGAGTCATTAAGAGGGGACAAATGCAACCCTTCAAATCAGCCATAGCTCAGGTGAACTGGTTGCACCGGGACGAACTCCAAGACATAGACTAGGCCCAAATGTTCTTCACTGACACATTCAATGAAATATGGATCCAAGGGAGCCAGGATCATTGGCTGCCCACTCTGTGTAGCCTGTACCACAATTGGCCCTCTGCGAGCTAACTGCTCTCCAATTGGCTGAGTGCCTCCTTGGAGCTGCCTTGCATAGAAACATAGACTTTGATGACAGATAAGGACCACTTGGCCCACCTAGTCTGCCCATTTCCCTACCTACTGGATAAGCTGCAGATCCTAGTTCACCAACAGCCTATTTCTTCCTAGCCCCACAAGAATTGCCTTATGTCTGTCCCATGCATTCTTGAATTCTCCCACAGGTTTAGACCCCACCACCTTCTCAGGAAGGCTGTTCCATGGGTCCACCAGCCTCTCTGTGAAATAATACTTCCTCACATTACTCCTAAGCCATCGCCCCCCCTCCCCCCAATCTTCTAATTGTGTCCCCTTGTTCTTGCACATCTCTTTTTCTGAAAGATGCTACCCTCTTGGACTTTATTGATTCCACTGAGGTACTTAAAAGTTTCTATCATGTCCCCCTTCTCCCTCCTTTCCTCAAGGGTATACATATTAAGCTCCTTTAGTATCTCCTCTTAAGGCTTCTCTTGCAGACCCTGCACCATTTTAGTTGCCCTCCTCTGGACTGCCTCCATCCTGCCTATGTCCTTGCGGAGAAGGGGTCTCCAGAACTGGACGTAGTAGTCCAGATGGGGTCTCACCAATTGTCTGTACAGAGGTATAACAACTTCCTATTTTCTGCTGGTGATGCCTCTGCCTATACATCCCAGTATCCCCCCAACCCTCTCTGTTGCCTTCTCACATTGTTTGCCAACCTTAAGGTCATCTGATATGATTACCCAGAGGTCCCTTTCCATTTTTGTTTTGTTACTAACCCCCACTGTGTACTCTTCCTGGGTTCTTGTTTCCCAGGCACTTCTTTTGCATTGAATCCAAGCTGCCATACTACTGCCCATTCCTCCAACCTTACCAAGTCCTTTCTCATCCTTTTCACGCCTCCTTGTGTATCAACCCTGTTGCAGATCTTTGTGTCATCTACAAAGAGGCACACTTTTCCTTCTAATCCCTCTGCAATCTCACTTATAAAGACATTAAAAAGGACTGGACCCAGTACTGAACCCTGCAGTACCCCACTAGTAACCCCCCTTTCTTCAGAGCGGACTCCATTTACTATTACCTTCTGTGTCCTGTTGTCCAGCCAATGTTTTACCCAGGCTACCACCCTGGGACCCACTCCCAGGATAGCTAATTGCTATTAATCTTTTGTGCGGGACTGTGTCAAATGCCTTGCTAAAGCCTAGGTAGGCCATGTCCACAGCCTCTCCCTGATCTACTTCTTTGGTCACCCAGTCAAAGAAATCGGTTAGATTCATCTGACATGACCGTCCCGCTGTGAACCCATGCTGCCTTGGGTCCTGTGCCCCACTGGCCTCTAGGTACTCAACAATTCTTTCCTTCAGAAGTGATTCCATTACTACCACAGAGGTCAAACTGACAGTTCTGTAGTTTCCTGCCTCTGTCTTGCTCCCACTTTTGTGAAGGGGAATCACATCCACCCTCCTCCAGTCCTCAGGTACCACACCATCCTCCCATGATTTGTTAAAAAGACTAGTCAGTGGTGTCACTAGTTCTCCCTTTAATTCTTTTAGAATTCTGGGATGAATCCGATCCGGCCCCGTTGCTTTGTCCACCTTCAGTTTTAAGAGTCCTTTCAGAACCCTTTCTACTGTGAAAGGACTGGGATCGACCCCACCTATCCAGAGTGCTTCTGTTAATTGGATTAAGTACCCCCCCCTCCTCTGTTGTGAATACTGAGCAGAAGTATTCGTTCAGTATCCCTGCTTTTTCACTGTCCCTCTCTGACCACCCACCGTCCATTTTATTCAGCCTCACTATTCCTCCCTTTGTCTTTCTATGCTCCCTAATGTACCTATAAAAGGTTTTATCCCCCTTCTTAAAGAGACTTACCAAGTTTATATTTTTCCTACTTTCCAATGCTCATTCATGTCCCACTATTGCAACTGACAGAACTGCCAGCAATTAAAGGAAAAAAAAGTGCAAGCTGCTGTTTTCTAATGTATTTTACTGATGTTGCTTTCTCCGGCATGTTTTTATTCTTTGTTTAATTTTTGCATGTGTGCATAGTGATTCCAGGCGCTCGTGACATCAGCAGAGGGAAGGCATTCCTACAGTGCCTTGCCATCCTCTTGCAGTTGGCTTTGTGCATTGCTGCCGGAAGGAGAGTCCTTTTTAGCAATATCGCCTGGACTGTTCAATAATTCATGACAGAAACATGGAGTGAAATAGTGTCCTGCACCTGGAAAACTGTGATCAGGATCAATACATTGAGCTGCTATTGTTGGGAAGTTACTCGTGGCTCACAGCATGGAGCCCTCCCTCCGTCCGTGCCAGCATGCTTTTTACATGGGCATGATACAGAATTAATATCGGAATAACTTTGTGGGGTGGATTGTATTGTGGGAAAATTGAAGTCTATAACATTGTGCCCTGATGCCAACACATACACAATTGAGAGAAAGGTATTTGTGCACTGCTTGATGCATACCGCACTGACAATAACAAGCCAATTTCAAAATGAAAGGCAAATCAATGTCATCGAGGTTGTATTAGAATGACTGGGTACTATGAATTGGCACACCACAAAGCAATACACTGGTAAAGTCAGATTGCATTTTGGCTATCATGCCCCCACTGTACTTCTCATCACTGGACTTGTCACGTTCAGTAATGCAGCATGGTTGTTCACATTTGGAATAATAGCATATGCCCCCCCCCCCATCCCCACCACCACCATTGCTCACCCCGCAATGTCATAGAACTGCACAAACTTGCAGAGTAAGCAATCTGGGGTACTGTGATATTCCAATAGTGAACCATCGGGATGCATTGCTGAACATGTCAAGTCCAGTGATGAGCAGTACAGAGGGGTCATGACACCAAAATGAAATCTGCCTTTGCCTGTGTCAGTCTTAGTGGCGTGGCAAGTCTGACGAGACCGTCAGGAGCAACATGACAAGATAAATTGCTTTTGGACAAGGAAAATTGAGGGTTTGGTGCATGGGAGAGAATGTGTGGCAGGTGTACAGCAGTGGAATATGAATGCACAGACGTTGTACATGTAGCATTCACAACAATGCCGCACATCCCAAAAATGGAAAAGCAGGCACCTGTATAGCACCGTCCCCCCCAAACACAACCACCAAAATGCTGCTCAGAATAAGCATAAGGCAAATACAGGCAGGCCAGATAACAGAACTTGGGGGAAATAAAGAGGACAAAGAGTGAACACAAATAATCACTAAGCAAAAGTACAATAGCTTACATAATTAGTTACGAGACACACAATCAGTGGGGCTGCATCGCAAGATAGCATTCTTGAGGTTCAGAACTGGAGTCAAGCACCAAGCAAGGCAATGGGAACTGTACTAGCATTGGTACAAAATTACACATACCCAGGTGCTTTAGGGTACTGAAGCAGAATGGTGAACCCCCTCAATAAAGTATGCCGCATGTTTTTGGAGACTTTGTCGTAGCACTTTTCTGTGTGATTTTTCTACTGCCTATGGTAAACAGCACCTCCTATTTTGTCTTTTGGCGCACCATGGCCTGACAATACATTACAGACTGTCTTCCTAGAAAACCAATAGGCAATTATGCCCCGAGAAGTTACAAATCTCTCCTACTGATGGTTCCCAAAGTTAACTCTCGCTTTGGCAGGGCTGCTATAAGCTTTACACTGTCCTTGTGGAATAAATTGCAAAAAAAAAAGAAACTGAGGTCACCCATCGGCATCTCATCTTTCAAGCTCTTATATTCACGTCTCAGAAATGATCAGTGCAACTGTTTCCCATGACCATGGTTTGTCATCATGCTTACCTGTACCATTTAACCATGAATGAATTAGTTCTAGTGCTTGTCTCCTCCTTGGCCCCGGTCTGTCATCATACTATCCTGTAACACCTTGATGCCTCTGTCCTCCCTTTGATACTGGTCTATCTTCCCGCTTTCTCCAGCCTTCTTTTCACAACTCTACACAGCACTCAT
Source organism: Neoceratodus forsteri (assembly GCA_016271365.2). Taxonomy (NCBI): domain Eukaryota; kingdom Metazoa; phylum Chordata; order Ceratodontiformes; family Ceratodontidae; genus Neoceratodus; species Neoceratodus forsteri. The sequence continues at coordinate 556,821,463 of CM028138.1, forward strand.
CCACAATCTACACGCAATCATACTATAAAAGTCCTAACTCCCCTTTCCCCCCTCCCCCGTAGGCCCCCACTGCCACATCAGTTCTACTGACCTAACCCTGGGACTTCACTTCTCACAATGTTATCCTTAGCTCACATATTACATACCCCTCCTGGTACCCCATCTGCCATTAATTGGTGGTTCTACAAGACATTTTCATGGCTAGTTCTAGTGACTGCCCCTGGTAAATGAACTAACTGGTACTTATATACAGAGAACATGGTTTATATACAGTTGTATGGTTCAGTGGTGGACTTGCCCCCTTGTACTTGAATCCTCCTCTGTTATGGTTTGCCTCGTCTTCCTTTTTATTATTTGATGCTCTTATTACTGCACCACTGTGTTTGTGTTTATATACTTATTTACGTGTATTTATATGTTTTTACGATGGATGATACCCTGACCCTGTTCTAACCAGGTCCATCTTGTAAAAGAGCTCTGCTCAATGATGTTCGCCTGGATAAATAAAGATTTTGATTGATTGATTGATTGACTAAGCAAACCACTGCATCCAGTTGCACAAAGGGCCAGACTTCTGAACTTGCAGGTGCAAAGACGTTGATCACATTTGGCCTATTAAAGATATTTTCATTGGCACAGCCTAACAGGATCCGAAAGAACTGTGCCACTTGTTTCATGTGGGCAATTCATGAACAGGACTCTGTATTTCTCTTGTAAGGAAAATGCAGCAGTAATGACACAGGGCAGCTGAAGCTACAGTCTACCACTCGGACTTCAAATCGATCGACCTGTCAAGGTAAACACCTTGCAAAATGGCCATTGACTTTCTACAAAGCAACCAGGGGACAGCAAGAAATATAGGAATTTGAAATCTAGATAGCAAAAGGTAAAATACAGTGGTGATTGCTATCTGTTGTGTCCAAGTCTGTGGACCTGCCATACTCCAATGGATTGGGACTGCTGGCACGGTGATCTGACCTGTTCCCCTCATCGCTGTCACTGCTGGCATATGGGTTGTCCCGATAGGGGTCCAGCAAAGAGATACGCTGGCATACTGTTCCAATATCACTATCTGAATAGTTGCTTTCACTGCCGGACATGCTGATACTGTCTAGTTCAGACACAGAATAATCACTTTCTGCCATTGCTGACTTAGAAAGCAGACAGCCGAAACAATGACACTCAATGAGTAAGTGCAGCAATTTAGGAGCACAGATCCCCCTGTGGTGACGTTGTAATGGAGAGGAGTGGCTAAGGTCTCCAAATAGCAAGTAAAATAAACACACAGAGACTTCCAGGTTCGTGATGGCAAAAAGTAACTTTATATTATTAAATCAGGCGTTTCTACACATAATAAGCAATGCGGTTTGCTATTACGTGCTACATGCTTTGCAATGATGCATTCTTAAGGTAAAACCTGTGGAATCGCTTTAACCAAGTTGACTATCTTTTCCTCAGTTTGGGCCTTTGCTATTCTGACTGCCTTCCCTGCTTCCTTCTGCCTTAACTGGTACAGTTCTCTGTTCTGCTCCTTCTGTGTTTCCTTATACTTCCTTATTGCAATATTTTTCTCTCTAATCTTCCCTACCACCTCTTTTGAGAACCATAGTGGCATTTTCTTTCATTTTGATTTGTTTATTTGCTTCACACAAAGGATTGTTGCCTCTGTGATGGCAGTTTTGATGTGTCCCCATTGTTGCTTCACCCCTTCTTCTTGCCTGCTTGCTAGAGCTATTCTAAGGCACTCTCCCATCTTGCCAAAGTCAGCCCTCCTGAAGTCCAGTACTCTCACTTTTGTATGGCTTGACTCTGCAGCTGAGTTTATCGTGAGCCACACTGTTTGGTGGTCACTTGTTCCCAGATGGCTACCCACTTCTAGATCCAAGATCCTCTCACTGTCCCCATTTGAAGATATGAGGTTTAAGATTGCTCCCTCCTGAGTGGGTTCCAACACTAGCTGTCTGAGGCATGCCCCCGTAGGGCATTGAGATTGGTCCTGCTCTTGGCAGACTGCGGTTCCAATTTTTGGCCCTCAGTTGAGCTAATAGCCAGTACTGTGTCAGAGATGCCCGCGGTTTTAATAGCGGTACTCTGCACACAGTAGCTCTCGGCTCTCCTAGCTTAATCGGGCTGAAGGGGTGGCTGCCTCATTTATATCAAGGAAGGCATACAGGGGTTTATGTCAAATATCTCGAGAATGTCCTGCAACCTTGAGTTACTTGCACTAGACCTCTGAACAGGGGAAGCAAAACAAATCCCTTACCATCGCTGCAGCCTACCTACCACCTGGTAAGACAAAGCAGGGGCTAGGCTCCCTACTTGACATGATCTCCAAAATTAAGAGGAATTCAGACATCATAATCACGAGTGACTTCAATAGCAATTGGCTATCAAGGGATTCTGATACCTATAAAGACCAGGTCACAGGTGTCTATCTTACAGAGGTGGTAACCCAGTGTACCAGGCTCAATTACAGGACTGGCAAAGGCTCACTACTTGACTGGATATTAACCAACTACCCTGCAAGGCTCAGACAAGTAGCAGTGCTCCCTGATTGCCTTAGCAACCATTCTCCAGTCATGTGTAGATGGGTGACTAAGAAGGAAAAGGTCCCACCTGTCACCATTAGTTGCAGAGTCATTAAGAGGGGACAAATGCAAGCCTTCAAATCAGCCATAGCTCAGGTGAACTGGTCGCACCTGGATGAACTCCAAGACATAGATCAGGCCCTAAAGTTCTTCGCTGACCCATTCAATGAAATTTGTGATTCTTTTGCCCCGTTAAGGATAAGAAAGATCAGGGGATATCTTCCAATGGTTGGATCACAGGTGACCTTCTTAAGCACCTTAGGACCCGACATAATCTTTGAGCCATTGCTAGAAATTCTGGTCGAAAAAGAGGATCTACAGAACTACAGAGAAGCAAGAAACAAGTGCACTCACCTCACTAGGATGGCAAAGACAAAGTACTAGAAAGAGCAGGTAGATAGCACCTGGGGTAATGGCAAACGGCTGTGGCAGAATAGCAAGGATTTAATGGGAAAATATGACAGGGAACATACCACAATGTTAAATCTAAACAGTACTCCCACCTCTGATCCCTGTTTAATTGCAAAATCCTTCAATTCTGCTTTCACTGACCTTAATGCTGTTCTCCCTTCCAGCTTCTTTGTGCCCATAGACCCTGATAAGCTGAGCGCTAGACCCGACTCTAAACCCCCAAATTTTTACTTCAGGTGTGTCACAACTAGGGAGACCAGAACCTACGTCAGAAATATCTTTGGAAAAACTAGACTAGGGAGTGACAATATTGATATGAAGCTTGTAGCAGTTGTCCTCGAAGAGCTGTTGGTACCAATCACTAAATTATTTAACAAATCTCTCTCCTCTATGAAATTCCCGGACACCTGGAAGGTAGCACTAGTAACGCCCATGTTGAAAGGTGGTGACTGCTCCAGTGCAGCCAATTACTGGTCTATTTCTATTCTTTCCCCCTTATCAAAAGTGCTAGAGAGAATTGTGGCCAATCAAACCACTGACTAGCTTCAGAAACGTGATCTCTAGAGTCCTCAGCAGCACGGCTTTCAAAACAGCCACAGTACCACCACTGCACTGGTAGAATTCTCAGACTTTGTGCATAAGGCACTGGATGATGGCAAACTTGTGGGGTTTATTTTTATATAGAAACATAGAATTTGATGGCAGATAAGGACCGCTTGGCCCACCCAGTCTGCCCATTTCCCTACCTAATGAATAAGCTGCAGATCCTAGTTAACCAGCAGCCTACTTCTTTCTACTCCCACCCCCTAGAATTGCCTTATGACTGTCCCATGATGCTTGAATTCAACCACTGTTTTTGACTCCACAACTCCTCCAGAAAGCCGTTCCATGCATCCACAACCCTCTCTGTGAAAAAATACTTCCTTACATTACCTCTGAGCCACCCCCCCCTATCTTTAAATTGTGCCCCCTTGTTCTTGCACACCTCTTTTTTTGAAAGATGCTATCCTCTTGGACTTTGTTGATTCCCTTGAGGTACTTGAAAGTTTCTATCATGTCCCCCCTCTCTTTCCTTTCCTCGAGACTATACATATTAAGCTCCTTTAGTCTCTCTCCATATGTCTTCTGGTGCACACCCTGCACCATTTTAGTTGTCATCCTCTGGACAGCTTCCATCCTGTCTATGTCCTTACGGAGATTGGGTCTCCAGAACTGCACGCAGTACTCCAGATGGGGTCTCACCAGCTGTCTGTACAGAGGGATAACAACTTCCTGTTTCCTACTGTGATGCCTCTCCCTATGCATCCCAGTATCCCCCCAACCCTCCTTACTGCCCTCTCACATTGCTTGCCCACCTTTAAGTCATCTGATATGACTACCCCCAGGTCCCTTTCCATTTTTGTTGTTGTTAGTATCTCACCCACTGCTGTGTACTCTTCCTCTAGGTTTTTGTTTCCCAGGTGCATTACCTTGCACTTCTTAGCATTGAATCTAAGCTGCCATACATTTGACCATTTTTCTAACCTTGCCAAGTCCCTTCTCATCCTTTCCACCCCACCTTGTACATCAACTCTGTTGCAGATCTTTGTGTCATCTGCAAAGAGACATACTTTTCCTTCCAGTCCCTCTGCAATGTCGCTTATAAAGACATTGAAGAGGACCGGTCCTAATACTGAACCCTGTGGTACCCCACTAGTAACCCCCTTTCTTCAGCATGGACTCCATTTACTATTACCCTCTGTGTCCTATTCTTCAGCCAATTCTTTACCCAGGCTATCATCTTGGGACCCACTCCCAGGCTGGCTAACTTGTATATTAATCTTTTGTGTGGGACTGTGTCAAATGCCTTGCCAACGTCTAGGTAGACCATGTCCACAGCCCCTCCCTGATCTACTACTTTGGTCACCCAGTCAAAGAAATCTATTAGATTCATTTGGCATGACCTTCCCACTGTGAATCCATGCTGCCTTGGGTCCTGTGCCCCTCTGGCCTCTAGGTACTTGACAATTCTTTCCTTCAGAAGTGATTCCATCATTTTCCCTATCACTGAGGTTAAACTAACAGGTCTGAAGTTTCCTGCTTCTGCCCTGCTCCCACTTTTGTGAAGGGAAATCACATCTGCCCTCCTCCAGTCCTCAGGTACCACCCCATGCTCCCATGATTTGTTAAAGAGGGTAGTCAGTGGTGTCACTAGTTCTACCCTTAGTTCTTTTAGAATTCTGGGATGAATCCCATCAGGCCCCATTGCTTTGTCCACCTTCAGTTTTAAGAGTTCTTTCAGAACCCTTTCTTCTGTAAATGGGCTTGTATCAACTTCTGTATCCAGAGTGTTTCTATTGTTTGTTTTAGGTACCTCCCCCTTTTCATTTGTAAATACTGAGCAAAAATATTTGTTTAATATATCTGCCTTTTCACCGTCACCCTCTGCCAACCCCCTCCCCTTTATTAAGCCTCACTATCCCTCCCTTGGTCTTCCTTCACTCCCTGATGTACCTAAAAAAGGTTTTATCCCCCTTCTTAACTGAGTTGGCTATCTTTTCCTCGGTTCAGGCCTTTGCTGTTCTGACTGCCTTCCCAGCTTCCTTTTGCTTTAACTGATACAATTCTCTGTCCTGCTCCTTCTGTGATTCCTTGTACTTTCTGAATGCTTTCTTTTTCTCTTGAATCTTCACTGCCACCTCCTTTGAGAACCATAGTGGATTCTTACATCATTTTGTTTTGTTTATTTGCTTCACACAAAGGCTTGTTACCTCTGTGATAGCAGTTTTTATTATTCCCCATTGTTCTTCCACCCCTCCTTCCTGCCCATTTGCTAGTGCATTCCTTAGGCACTCATCCATTTTGACAAAGTCAGCCCTCCTGAAGTCCAGTACTTTTGCCTTTGTATGGCTTGACTCTATTGGTGTGTTTATTGTGAACCATACTGTTCGATGGTTGCTAGTTTCCCAGATGGCTACCTACTTCTACATCTGTGATCCTCTCTCCATTTCCATTTGAGAGAACCAGGTCTAAGATTGCTCCCTCTCGAGTGGGTTCCAATACTAGCTGTCTAAGGCATGCCCCCCATAGGGCATCTAGAATAACCCCACTGCTAGAAGTGGCTGCTGCAACTGCACTCCAGTTAACATCTGGCATATTCAGATCACCCATCAGCAATATCTCCCCCTTTTTCTGCCATTCTAAGTATACTTTCTATCATTTCCTTGTCCATTTCCTCCCCCTGATGGGGGGTCTGTATACAACTCCTGTGTGGATTGTGGTGCCATTGCCTGTCTCCAAATTGACCCACAGTGCTTCTTCTCCTCCCTGTTTACCCTTTTGTTCTGTTGCTTTGATTCCTTCCCCTATGTAGAGAGCTACTCCTCCTCCTCTTTTACCCTCCCTATCCCTCCTGTAGATAGTGTATCCTGGTATGTTTACATCTTAGTCATGGTTCTGTGTATACCATGTTTTTGTGACTGCCACGATATCCAGATGTTCCTCCTCCATCAAGCCACCAATTCAGGAAGCTTGTTACCCAGACTACGGGCATTGGTACTCATTGCTCTCCATTTTTTAATGGCTTTACCTTCTGTAGCAGCATTCCCCACTGACCTTTCTACCTTGTATTTTTCTCATTTAGTACCCTGTTTTGTAGGGGGAGGCTGGGATTTTCCTGCTGATTATCAGTGCCTTCCCCCTTGACTAGTTTAAAAGCTTGCCAATGAAGCACTTAAACCGATTGCCCAAAAGACTTGTTTTCTTCCTGGACAGATGCAGACCATCCTGCCAGTATAGGCTGGTATCCCTCCAGGTGGAACCCCAGTCCCCAGTGAAGCCAAACCCCTGTGCTACACACCGTTTTTTCAACCATTCGTTAAACTGCATGGTGCAAAGTACCATTGCCTCACCCATGCCACTGACGGGCAGCACCTCTGAGAAGGATACTGTGTGTGCTACTTGTCTTAGACCCCTCCCCAACTCTACCAAGTCCTTTTGCACTGCTCTAATCTCATGATGAGCCAAGTCATTTGTCCCTAGGTGGACAATGACGTCCAGCTCAGACTCCCGTGCAACTATTCTCGTGATCCTAAGGATGCGCTTCCTGTGCCTCCAAACCATGGCACCAGGCAGGCACCTTACTTCAGTTTTCCCTGCTCCCCCCAGTTCTATGCCCCTAATAATTGAGTCCCCCACCAGGAACTGCTTCCTTTCCCTGTGGTGTCCTCTGCCTCCTTCCTGAGGGCCTCCCTTGTGACAGTTTATAGATCTCACAAAGGCCTTCGACATGGTAAATCATTCTCTACTTCTCCTACAGCTATGTCTTTTGGGGTTCTCCCCTGAAGTCGCCCTCTGGTTTAATGATTAACTCTCTCACTGCATCCAGAGCGTTAGGATCAGGTAAGTGGTCTCCTCCTCATTGGAAACCAAACAAGGTGTCCTGCAGGGATCAATCTTGGGCCCACCCCTTTTTAGCCTGTTCTTAAATGGACTCCCAGAAGCCTTCCAGTCTCAAGTCATTTTGTATGCTGATGATGCAGACATCCTGAGTAGTAGCACTCATCTGGATCAGGTACAGAATGAGTTTCAATCCACGTTCAACACACTGTAAAACTGGTTCTGCAATCAGAAACTACTTCTTAATTACAAGAAAACAAAAATGATACTGATGTCCAGCCCCCAGCACAAGAAATCTTCACCTGGCTTGACTATTGTTAATAAACAGGCCATTCTCTTGGAACAGGTACATGCCTTCAAGTACCTTGGGTCCACATAGATGACACCTTACCTACCGCATCACATAGATCAAGCTCGTCAAAGCAGTTCATCTTAAACTGGATATTTTGTACAGGCATAAACCATACCTCACGCCCTCTGCCCTTTGACTCACTGTCTCCAGCACTGTACTATTAATCATCGATTACAGGTTGGTGGTCTGTGGGTCTGCCGCTGACACTGCTCTCAAATGGATCATGATTGCCCTTAACAAGGCTTGCAGGTTAGCACTGAATGCTGACAGCTGGGCTCACACCTGCACAGTCTATGAACTTACTAGTTGGCTGAATCTTGACAACAGAATAAAGTACCAAACGTGCCTTCTAGGCAAGAAAATCCTGTTAGGGAAAGCCCCCCCCCCCAAAGCCACTGGTAGAGGCTGCACACTCCACTTACCACACCAGGGGTACAACCCGCTGCTCCTTAGCCATCCCTTTCAGGAAAACCTCTCTCGGCCAAAGGTCCTCTTCTTATATGGCTCCACTCTGGCCGAATGAGATTCCATCACACATAACTAATTTGTCCAGTCTCCCAGCCTTTAAAGTGGATTTGAAGCAGCATCTCACGACTGCTGGCATTTGCTCTTACAGGTAGTCCCTGCTGATCTAGCCCACCAGGGCATGGGGCGGTGTATGGTTCTGTCCCCCCCTCTGCAGCCCAAGCTGTCCTCGCACTTAGTTTTTTTACCCTGGACTTTTGGGCCTACTGTGTTCCTGTTCCCACCCCACCTCCCCCCTCACTACTCGTCCTCTTCCCACCTTCCTCTTCTCCAGTCTCCATCCTTCATCTTCCATCTTCTCAGCTAATTACCTTTCCATACAGCACCTCATGTGAACTCTCGACAATGCCTCAACAGGCTGCTCCTGCTACTGCATAGCTATTCTTATTATTCCTGGAGTCCTACTGTCTGCCATAATGGCTCCCACTATAGCTAACTCTTCCTAGACTTAGCAAATATTCCCTGGTTTCTTCAATGCTACTTTCACCTGGATTATTGTAGTACAACCCAAGCAGTCTCTTGAGACATCCTTACAGTAAATCTGTACTTTGCCAATTGTATATCCTTGTTATCTGTCAATGTACCTGATGTATTGTTCATTGCTACTTGTTATATTCTTTGTTCCTGTTTTAATTGAGTTTGTCTATAAACCTTGACATGGAACCTTTGAAGTAGAGCATTGTGCTCAAAGGTTATCTCTGAATAATGAAATAAATAAATAAATACATTGTTGAATGTTTATTTCTACCTTCACCATATTTTGCCTCTGCAATCATCTGCAATTATTACCCACCCTATATCAATTTTGTAATCTGATTGTGTTGTTTCTTAGTATCATAGCATTTATTTTGTTATTGTTGTTTATAAATGTATGTTTTATTACCTGTTTTTGTTCCTCCTGTTGAATGTTTATTCTAATTTCATTATTCACTGTACTTGACTTTTGCTGCTGTACTTGCTGTGTATCCTGTTTGTCCTCTCCCCAGGACACATCTGGAAATGAGCAGGTCTGCTCAGTATGTCTTTCCTGGTGAAACTTTTAATAAATAAATACATTTCTTTGACTGAGTCACCAAAGTGATAGATTGGGGGGGTGGGGGCAGTGAATGTGGCCTACTTTGATTTCAGTAAGGCCTTTGACACTGTTCCACATAGAAGACTAATTAATTTATTTATTGAAAATGTTTCACCAGGAAAGGCACACTGAGCAAAAAGATGCTCATCTCACGGTACTAATTAACAAGCAGAGCAGCCTGGGAGTGGGGCATAAGGTGGTAAAATGTGTCAGAAATTGGTTGAGTGAGCAGGCCTTGTGACACTGGAGGTTGAGGCTCTGGATGCCACACCTTGCGCCACACCAGCGACCTGGGTTCAGGAACTAGCCAGGGCCACCAGGGGTCAGCAGGGGAGCAGGGGTAAGAGAGGATTGAGCATCTGGAGGACTGCTCTCCTCTCTCGGGAAGGGAGGGAAAGCCATCCCGCCTGCTGATTGTCCTCTAGTGGCAGCTGGAGGGAGATACAGGTTGGGAGGCATGCAGCCAGTGCATGATGTTGAAGGGGAGGGGGGGTTCAGGGAGAAAAAAGCAAAAAATGGAGCTGGCAGGGCTTCATGATGTCCCTGGCTACACCCACGCCAAACCCCAGAATGTGGATGCTGGCTATCTGGAGGAGGGGAGAAAGTCGATGCTCCTTGCCCCTGGCCCTGCCACAAGGGGGGAGCAACCCATGGGGGATTTCCTGGGGAGATCAGTGCTGGGATGTGGAACCAGAGAGATGAGCTCCCTGAGGGAGGAGCCATAGCTGCCTGCCAGCTCCACCACAAAAGAGAGGATTAAAAAAAAAAAAGAAATTGGTTGAGTGGGAGGAGACAAAGGGTGGCGGTCAATGGAGTCCTGTCGATGGAAAAGGAGGTGACCTGCAGTGTGTCCCAGGGGTCAGTGCTGGGTCCTGTCCTCTTCAATGTCTTCATAAGTGAGGCTGTGGAGGGATTGAAGGGGAAGGTGTACCTATTTGCTGATGACACAAAGGTCTGCAATAAGGTCAACACTCCAGAATGGGTGGAGAAAATGAGAAGGGACCAAGGCAGGTAGTAGAAGTGGTCAAGAGAATGGTAGCTGAGATTTAAGAAGAAGAAATGCAAAATCATACATTTGGGGCATGGAAACCCATGGGGCACAGTACTCCGGAGGGGGGGAGACTGTTGACAGACACCAAACGGGAAAGAGATCTAGGAGTGATCATTACGGATGACCTAAACGTCTCCAGACAGTGTGAGAAAGTAGTGAGGAGGACCAACAGTATGCTGGGGTGTATAAGGAGAGGTATCACCAGCAGAAGAAAGGAGGTGGTCATGCCACTCTATAGATCGCTAGCGAGATCTCATCTGGAGTACTATGTCCAGTTCTGGAGGCCACATCTTTGGAAGAACATAGACAGGGTGAAGATAGTCCAGAGGAGGGCTACAAAGATGGTACAGGGGCTGCACCAAATGCCTTATGAGGAGATGCTAAAAGACCTAACTATGTAGACGCTGGCGATGAGGAGGGATGGGGGATATGATAGCGGTATTCAAGTACCTCAAGGAAATAAATAGGGGGGAAGAGGGGGGAAGAGGGGAGCCTCTTTCAAATGAAAACTGCTCAAGAATGATGGGTCATGAGATGAGACTGAGGGGAGACAGACTCAGGAGGAATGTAAGAAAATATTTCTTCATGGAAAGGGTGGCGGATGCATGGAACAGCCTCTCTTCGGAGATGGTGGAGATGAAAACAGTAAGGGAATTCAAAAATGCATGTGATAATCAAAAGGGAATCCTAATAGTTGGGAAAAAAGGATAGACATGGAAGCAGAGGGAGGTAGGAAAGAGAAGCAGACCAGATGGGCCAGCCAGTCCTCATCTGCTGTCACATTCTATGTATCTACTATGTAAGTGGTGGAACTGTTATACCAATTTTTTAAATAACACCTCTCGAAATGATGCACACAAATAAAAGGAAGCTCACTTACCTCCATGGGAGTTGCTGTGTGGTAAAAACAGCTATTTTTGTTATACCCCCATACTCCAACATAGGAGCATAGGGAGAGTGCGGGGTGCGCTCCATTCAAAGCTATGAAGCGTGATTTGTAAACGTGGTTTTCAGCGGTTTAAGTGGCCATTTGATAAAAACAGAACTGGGATTCAACTTACAAGGCTTCTGACTCCAATTTCACCAAATGGCCACTTAAATGGCTGAAAACTTCATTTTCAAATCACGCTCTGCAGACTTGAATGGTGCTTGCCCCCTTGCTCTCCCTATACCTACATCATAAAACAGGGCATGGCCAGCAACAGGGACATGGAAAGGGAGCATGCTACTAGCCCTTCAGGGGCAATTTATGATCCCTTCTCTTCCTTTGGTGGTATAACAAATAAAACTGCTTTTACAGCAGAGGAGCTCCCATGGAGTAAAGGAACTTCCTCTCATTTGTTTTCAATTTAAAAAATGTATTTATTTATTTAAAATTTTGGTAACTGGGAAAAGCACGCTGAGCCAGAGCTAGTTTTCGGGCACAGGACCCAAGGCAGCATGGGTTCACAGTGGGAAGGTCATGTCAGCTGAATCTAATTGATTTCTTTGACTGGGTGACCAAAGAAGTAGACCAGGGAGGGGCTGTGGACATGGCCTACCTAGACTTTAGCAAGGCATTTGACACAGTCCCACACAAAAGATTAATAGTCAAATTAACCAGCCTGGGAGTGGGACCATTGGTTGGACAACAGGACACAGAAGGTAATTGTAAATGGAGTCCACTGTGAAGAAAGAGGGGTTACTTATTGGGGTGCCGAAGGATTCAGTACTGGGTCCAGTCCTTTTTAATGTCTTTATAAGTGACATTGCAGAGGGACTGGAAGGAAAAGTATGCCTCTTTGCAGATGACACAAAGATCTGCAACAGGGTTGATACACAAGGAGGCACAGAAAGGATGAGAAGGGACTTGGCAAGGTTGGAGGAATGGTCAGAAGTTTGGCAGTTTGAATTCAGTGCAAAGAAGTGCAAAATAATGCACCTGGGAAACAAAAACCAAGGGGAAGATTACACAATGGAAGGGGAGGTAGTAACAACAACAAAAATGGAAAGGGACCTGGGGGTAATCATATCAGATGATCTTAAGGTTGGCAAGCAGTGTGAGAAGGTGGTAGGGAGGGTTGGGGGATACTGGGATGTATAGTAAGAGGCATCACCAGCGGAAAACAGGAAGTTGTTATCCCCCTGTACAGACAGTTGGTGAGACCCCATCTGGAGTACTGCATCCTGTTTTGGAGAACCCATCTCCGCAAAGACATAGACAAGATGGAGGCAGTTCAGAGGAGGGTAACTAAAATGGTGCAGGGTCTGCAAGATAAGCCATACGAGGAAAGACTAAAGGAGCTTAATATGTATACCCCTGAGGAAAGGAGGGAGAGGGGGGACATGATAGAAACGTTTAAGTACCTCAGTGGAATCAACAAAATCCAAGAGGGTAGCATCTTTCAGAAAAAGAGATGTGCAAGAACAAGGGGACACAATTTGAAGATGGGGGATGGCTCAGGGGCAATGTGAGGAAGTATTTTTTTCACAGAGAGGGTGGTGGATGCATGGAATAGCCTTCCTGAGGAGGTTGTGGGGTCTAGAACTGTGGGAGAATTCAAGTATGTATGGGACAGTCATAAGGCAATTTTTTTTTGGGGGGGAGGAAGAAATAGGCTGTTGGTTAAATAGGATCTGCAGCTTATCCTCTAGGTAGGGAAATGGGCAGACTAGGTGGACCAAGCGGTCCTTATCTACCCTCAAAGTCTTTGTTTCTATGTTTCTAACCAGGGGAGGGAGAAGTGGACAAAATACAACAAGAATACAAAAGTGACTGCATAGCAATAGGTACAATAAACTACAGGATGTTTTGTGAATATATACTGTAAAGCAGAAGAAGTTTTGCAAATGTACACCATATATACAAAATATACAAGGCAGAGGAAGACAAAGTATATACAGTGTTATACAATCAGGCAATAGTATAAGGAGTGAAGTGCAAGGAGCCGCATATGAGTGGATAGAGAGTTTAAGGGTAGGGAAAGAAGTCAAGGAGGAAGGGGGTGGAGGTGGAGATTGTGTCAAAGGGGATGAGGAGGGGAGCAGGAGCAGGGGTTGGGGGTGGCAGGAAAGGTTCTTTTTAAGAGGTGGTGGAACTGAATTCCAGTGGGCTCCTGCCCAATTTAACCACTGGGGACCAGGAAAAGGAGAATATCATGAACGAAATACTTTTGTTTGGTGTTCACAGAGGAGGGAGAAGGGGATGGGCATTAAAAACAGTTAACAGGAGCTTTCAAGGAAGGGAGGTGGACACTAGTCCCTTTTCAGAGGAGACAGTCCTGATGGGGACTAGCAAATCTGAAAGGGGACAGAGCGATAGGGCCAGATAGGTGCATTGAGGGTATTGAGAGAGCTCAGGGAGGTACTGGCTGCACCTCTGACAATCCTGCTTAACAACTCACTGGAAACAGGAGGGATTCTGGAGGACTGGAGGAGAGCAGATACAGTCCCACTTCACAAAAGTAGTAGCAGGGAGGAGGCTGGCAACTATAGGCCAGTAAGCCTGACATTGCTGGTGAGAAAGTTGATGGAGTCACTGCTGAAGGAAAGGACTGTGGAATATCTTGAATCCAATGGGTTACAAGATCCAAGGTCACATGGTTTCATGGGGGTGGGGGGAGTTAGGCTAGTGTGGCCTATCTAGATGTAAGTAAGGTTGTTGGCACTGTTCCACACAGGAGACTCATAAGGAAGCTGGACAGCTTAGGGCCGGGCCCAAAGGTGGTAAACTGGATAAGGATTGGTTAGGAAATAGGCGACAGAGGGTGGTGGTAAACAGAGTTCACTCCGGAGAAGGGAGAGTGACCATCGGGGTGCCTCAGGGATTAGTACTGGGACCAGTCCACTTTAATGTCTTTATAAGTGACATTGCAGAGGGGCTGGAAATGAGGTGTGTCTCTTATCACATCAAACCCTCAATAGGGTGGACACGGGGGATGTGTATGGAAAGAATGGGGAGAGACCAGAGAAAATTCAAGGAGTGATCCAAAGTATAGTAGCTGGGTTTTGATGTGAAAAAGTGCAAAATCATGCCATTAGGGCATAGTAACCCAGTGGCGGAATACAAAATGGATGAAGCAATAATGACAACCACCAAACATGAAAGGGAACTGGGGTAATCATATCTGATGACCTAAAGGTGGCCAGGCTGTGTGACCATGGTAAGGCAGTTGGGAGAACTAGCAGGATGCTGGGGTGCATTGGGAATGGTATCACCAGCAGAAAGAGGGAGGTGGTATTGCCTCTGTATAGATCACTGGTAAGACCCCACCTGGAGTTTTGTGTCCAGTTCAGGAGACCACATCTCTGGAAGGACATAGACAAAGTGGATACTGTCCAGAGGAGGGCATCTAAAATGGTGCAGGGTCTGCATCAGAAGCCCTATGAGGAGAGAGAGACTAAAGGACCACAATGTGTGCACCATGGAAGAGAAGAAGGAGTGGGGGGAGCTAGGATAGAGACTTTTAAATATTTATTGAGAGCAAAAAACGTACAGCAGGGAAATATTTTTCAGAAAACAAAAGATGCTCAAGAACAAGGGGACGTACTATGAAGCTGGAGGGGGGGTAGATTTAGGAGAGATGTAAGGAAGTGCTTCTTTATAGAAAGAATGCCTGGAACACTCTTCCAGCGGAGGTGCTGGGGGGGTGAAAACAGTGGTGGGGTTCAAGAATGCATGGGACAGGCATAAGGGACTCTCAGTGGAAAGGAAGGGTGGGAACTGGAGAACAAGTAGGGTCTGCATTGACACTGTAGTTAGGGAACAATGGGCAAAGTAGATGGGCCAAGTGGTCCTTATCTTCTGGCAAATTCCATGTTTCTATGTAATATTGAACACTGTAGCTGTCTGAACTTATTATTTTACAGTTTATTTACCCAGGATAGCTCAACTGAAAAGCAGCATCACTTATCCAAAGAGGTCCTTCTTCTACCCATTCCCACAGATGGGTGAACTGGAGCACTGGGAGGTTAAGTGGCTTGCTCAAGGTCACATAGCAAGTATTTGGCTCTGATCAGGTTTGAACCTGTGATCTCCCAATTCTCGGGCTGAAGCTTTACTCGTTAGATCCCGCTGCCTTACAAATTCTGCATGGTAGGGGATGAGAACAATGGACCTTTGGTTAGACCCCTTTTTGCCTAAAACTTTCTTTGTTTCTATAATATATTTAGAACCCTAAAATGTTCTACAAGGTTCTTAACCCTAAACCTTTTTATTAACCTGAGTAACGTGCATACATTTGCATATGAATTATATACTACCTGTTCATTTGCATTTTAAGCCTTTTCAAACTGTTTCTTAATGAGAGGTTATTATTAGTTCTAAACTGGAGAGCCACTCTGTTTCTGGGAGCTCTCATTTTGTAAGAATTGGCTCTGTCTGTCCCTAATTTTATCCTCCATTCACCTCTCCCCATACCTCTTGACTGAGCCCCATGTTGCGTGTGTGCAGTATTCCACAGCTTCCCAAATCAATGTGCCCCACATGGAGTCCGAAGGTGGCAATGTCTACTTTTGACACTTTAACAAGTATCCAGCTGGTTTATCAGTGCAGAGTAATGTTGTAAACAGTTTACAAGCAATGGCTGTAAATTGCCTGCACATGTATAAAACAACCTGTAAAAGATCCAGAACCTAAAAGGAGAAACTAAGTCACATAGTTCTGCAACTTGAGAAGTGGGTGTTCCTAGGGATGTGCAGAATCAGTGGGTATGACGAATTAACCAAACATCTCTGCAAATTAATATGGGGCACCTGCTCTTTAAGTTGTTAGTTCTGGTGCCAAGTAACAGTGATGTCACACATTGAGAGCAGTCTCATTTTGGGCTTTCTCTTATTTTGTGGCAGTTCTGAGGCTTAAAAGTAATGCCTATCCAGGACGGTATTTACCGAGGATTAATGGCCATCTGGATGAAGTGGTGGGCCGAGGCAAATCCGAGACCTGTTTACCACAACTGGCTAGTTATGCCTCCGGACCTTCCCTGGCATGGGCTGAGGTTATTACTGCTGTTATAAACCTTTAGAAAGAAGTTGTTCTGTTCTGCTTGTCTTTCTGTGCTCTGCTCTGTCTGTGTTCACTGAACTGATCACTTCTGAACGATGAACAACTGGTGCCACATGCACAGACAATCAGGTTCCTACTTTTCAGTCATAAGACTGAAAGCTGGTTAAAAATGAAATTGCTTAATTGGTGGTCAAAATCCTCAAATCTGATTGGCTAAGGCTGTGTCCAGCCAGGAAGATAGCTCAGTACAAAATTCTAGTGTGAAAGTAACTGTTCAGACAATAACTTAACATGCAGTTCATGCCATAAATCAAACGAGAAAATATTTTTACAACTAACTTTTTAATTTTTGTTATTATATCAAAAAATGGATCCATTGAGCAGGCCCACCAGCACAGCAGTAGAGCTACCACTCACAGTGCTAACAACCTGAGTTCGGGAACAAGCCTGGGCCTCTCAGAGGGTCAGCAGGGGAGAGGAGGATTGAGCATTCCAGAGGATGCACCCCTCCTCTGGGGAGGGAGGGAGGACTGATGCTGCCACAGCAAGACTGCCACTTGGGTAACCATAGGTAGTAGAGCAATTAGGCAGGCGCTGCAGAGGAAGGTAGAACATCGGCCAGAGCTCATGAAACATACACGCTTATGTGCATCCACACAAGCTCCCTTGTGCTGATGTCCTGTGGTGTGGTATACAGGGGAAATATCTCCAAGTATCTGGATCCCTTGGCACAATCGGGCCCTGACCCCAGCCACTGCTGACTGTGAGAACACCCCGAGGAACTGCTTCCCCATAGCTCTGGAGAGGCTAGAGGGTTGGTTCCAGCTTGGCTGGACCTTGCCACAAGGGGAAAGTTCATGGGGCTGGAAGTTCCACAGGTAAGCGACAGAAACATCAGGAGGTGGGGCTGTGTCCAACAGGGGAGAGGTCAAGCTGGAGGCAAAAAGAAGTGTAAATATAAAAAAAAGGATCCATTTCATAATTGTAGTAATATACTCTAAGGTGTGCGATATTATGGGATAGCATCCATTCTCAGGTGGTAGAAGTCACGTGGCTTATGACCGTGTTCCTTGCAATTTGCCTGAAGTGGGATGATATCCCATGATATTGCACACCTTTTCATGTATTACTACTTAATTGTGACCCCCGCTCTACCATAACAAGTCTCATAACATAAAAGTGTATACTTTAAATGCTTACAGTCAATCTGCCCTTTGCAGAGAAACCTGGACCCCCCTCAAGCATCAAGTTGGTTGACGTCTGGGGATTCAATGCTGCCTTAGAATGGACACCACCAAAGAACACTGGAAACTCAGAGATTACTGGCTACACTGTTCAGAAATCAGACAAGAAGACTGGGGTGAGTTAATGCTTCTTATAAATTCAGAAAGTCTGACATGTGGACTGTTTCTCAGACTTCACAAGTGTGTGTGTTACATAGGTGAGTGTGCTCTAGTAATGTGACTCTGAACTGATGTGTTTGTTTGACATTGACACCCCTTTCCCATTCATTTACTGGACGTCTGTGTGACATCTGTTTTTAGCAGCGTAGTTTAGTGGTTCAGTCAAGCACTTATCAAACAGGATATCCCAGGTTCATATCCCACCTCTGCTACTAGTTCACTCTTCGACCTTGAGCTAGTGACTTGACCTCCACCTCCCAGTGTTTCAGGCTTTTCCAACAAAACTCGTTAAGAGAAGTACCTCCTCACTGAGTCCAAGATGTTATATATTAGCTTGGGAACTCTACAGGAATTAACTATAAAAAAATCTACTTGTTGCTAAAAGCACTGGTGTTTTAAGATCTACTGGTGTCTCCAGAAAAAAAATGGAACATAATAAGATAGAGATACAATTTAAAGGGGAATAGCCAGCACATAGGGTCCCATATTCAAGTGTGGGGCTGGTCCCAATGTGCACTTCGTGTGCAAAAACATTTTGGCTTACTTGCTGTTTTCTGTAGTATATTAGATTGTATCAGACTAATGTTACTTACTTCAAGGCTGACATCATCTGTTATTACAATTCCCAGAATCTCCTGCTGCTGATATCACAGCAGTAGGCAGCATTGGGAGATTTAATCATATGCAGTGCACATTAGAGCTTTTATCATTTCTGATCAGATGTTCTCTGGCTCTGCTTTTCTCCAGGGGCTAAGTACAGTCCTCCTCTGTAACTTTAATTAGCCTGGGGAGGACAGAGGGACCAGCAAAAGAAAATATCAGAGATTATATAAACTCTAGAATGCTTTGCAGGCTATTGAAACTCCCACTGCTGCCTACTGCTCTTATGTCAGCTGCAAAGGGTTCTGGGATTTGTAGTAACAGAAGATGTCAGCCTAGAAGTAAACAAAATGAGTCCAATATAATCTACTGTACTACAGCAAACAGTAAGCAAACCAACATATTTTTGCACACAAAATGCACATTAGGACCAGCCCCACACATGAGTGTGGGTCCATTGGTGCTGACTGTTCACCTTTAACTTGAATTTTTATATACTGTATTTTTCAGTATTCCCCTAACCCCCCCCACACACACACACACAGACACA
Organism: Neoceratodus forsteri; assembly: GCA_016271365.2. Lineage (NCBI taxonomy): Eukaryota > Metazoa > Chordata > Ceratodontiformes > Ceratodontidae > Neoceratodus > Neoceratodus forsteri. The sequence goes on from CM028138.1 coordinate 556,840,378, forward strand.
TGCAAACACCCACATTTTCTTTCACTCTTTATTCAGGAGGACTAATGCTGGAATTTCTTCATGATGCTTTGCATTATGGGGTATGTGTGATTTTGTATTTCTTTGAAACTTGGCTTCCTGGCCAATGCCCATTGGGATAACCCTTGCCTCCGTGCTTACATGCTAAGGTTCTTTGTCTTTTAGCTTGTTTTTGGTTTTTATTGTGCTCACCACAACCCAAACCCAATAGACCAATTTAGGGTAGCTGGTTCATTCCACTGGGGTGTCATACAGATGAGGCACACTGATGAGTCCTGGTAGGACGAAACACATGCCTTTGTCTTTTGTTGGCACCCTTTGCAGACTGTGTGAGAGGCCTTTTGGCACCATGCATTCCTGCTTAAAGTTGAACCAAACAAAGACTCACTGGTGAGCACTCCAAAGAGAACACCAACCTAGTGAGTACAAAGGTGTATATTTAAGTTAGAAATAATAGCCATTCTGCACTTCGAGCTTGCTCATCGGGGCGTATTTAGTGAATAAATAGTGCATTATATATACAATTGATTACATCATCAAGGTGCCACTTATACAATCAAATCGTAGAAGCAGTGTACAAATTTTTTACAGATCTTAGTTACAAAACTTTATAGTAATAAGAAATACCATCAAAGGATTAACTGATGTCTTTAATTTGTTAACTGTATATTTCCATTTCCATTTTTTTTGAAAACAGCCAGTCCATGTAAATAATATCAGTCCTAAGATAAAAGAAGAAATGTGGTCATAGAAAATTCCAAAGGAGCAGTATTTTCCTTGCTTCTTTGGAATTTTATATGCCCACATTTCTCCTTTTATCTTAGGTCTGATGTTATTTATATAGACTGGCTGTTTTTCGAAATGCAAAAATGGAAATGTAAATACATACAGCTAACAAATTAAAGACATCAGTTTAGTCTTTTGATAAGGTATTTTGCACTACGTATACAAACGTTTTTGTAATTAAGGTTCTGTAAAAAAGTATTTTATATACTGCGTAAATTGTTTATTGTATCAGTCGCACCTTGATGATATAATCAATTTGTATATATGATGCACTGTTTGTTCACTAAAGCCACACCCCCTGATGAAGGCTTTAATGCTGAAGCGCTGGGGTAGCTGGCCCAACCTTTTTGCACTGCATTAAATACACACCTTTGTACTTACTGGGTTGGTATGTTCTTTTTCGTTTGGAGTGCTCACTAGTGTGTTTTTGTTTGGACTGTCCAAGGCTAGCAACCTTCTGCACAAGCACCCCCTCATTGTGTTTGTGCAGCTCGCCCTTTTTTTCTGTGGTTAAAGTTGAACCAGCATAACATTTTGTGGTGATTTGCATATATAGCCCATGATACTTTGCATTATGGGGGTATGTGTGATTTTGTATTTCTGTAAGAGTGGACATTTCTATGTAATCTGATAATCCATGGAAAATCAAATGTCTCAGGGAAATCAAAATTCTGCAGATCAATTTCCCTGGTAGGCAGTTATGGATGGGGTAGGGTGTCCGTTGTCAAAGATGAAGCTGCAAAAAATAAAACTATGAGTGGTACTTCATTTTAATGTGTGCATGGAGGGGATATAACACAAAAGAACTCATAGTCATGTTATTCTTTTTACTTGTATATTGTACTCCCAAAGATAGACAGTATACAGTTAAAACTGCACTCTCTAATAAACTATAAAATATGAATAAATGCTATATCCAAAAGCACTGTCTGCGGTAGAGACCTCCTTAGTAGTCCCTGCTGTTTCAACGCACTGTGTTGAAATGCATTGCTTTATTTTGTTTTAATTATGGATGGTCAGAATCAGTTCTAAAGAACGAAACACATCCCTCCCCTAATAGCCTTGTCATCTCCACAGTTTAGATCAAAACAACCTCCTCTTAAAATGACAACTCAAGTATTTGAGCTACGCAAACAAGAAAAAGGGACTAGGGTGTATGTAAAACAACATGGTAATATTTAAATGTACGCTGAACATAGAAAACAGAGGTAGAATCAATGTTTTGACCATAGATCTTCTTAAGGAGCTATCTAACAGAGAAAAAACAAAATTAGCTGTTTTCTCTTTCATATAATTCCTGAAGAAGACCTATGGTCGGAACGTCAATTTTTACTCTATTTTCTATTTTCAGCATGCATTAAATATTACCATTTTGTTTTGCTTTCAGACCACACAGTGATGCAGCACCTTTATTTTCTTGTTCTTACATCATGGGTGTATATAGTGCATTTCATACAAACTGCATCCCAAAATAATTTTATGCCTAGGAAAAGGAGAGGATCAGAATATCTATGTTGCATGTTAATACCACTGCTACATATGAACATACAAATGTGCCAGCAGAAACAGACCACCCGGTCCATCTAAGTTTGCTCGAGTATAGATAGCACCCTAGTTTGCAACTGCCCCATCCCACCCTCCCTTTGTCATCCCACTGCAACCCCACCTCCCCACCCCTCACTCTCCCTGTTCCCTCGTCCCATGCCCTTTGAAGCTGTTACAGATTTACATGATACCACCCATTCTGGTAGTGCATTCCATTTTGCTACCACCCTCTCTGTGAAATAGTGTCTCTTCATTTCCCTCCTAAATCTTCCCCCCTCTATTCTAAGCCTGTGCCGCCTGGTGACCCTCCCCCTCCTTAGCTTAAAGACCCCATCTGCCCCATCCTTATTGATTCCCCTCAGATACTTGAATGTCTCTATCATGTCCCCCCGTCCCTTCTATCCTACAGGGTGTACATGTTCAGGTCTCCCAGCCTGCTGTCATAGTCTCTCCCCTCCATTCCACATATCATCTTTGTTGCCCTCCTCTGTACCCCCCCCCAGTAGCCTGATATCACGCTTTAGGCATGGCCTCCAAAACTGCACACAATACTCTAAGTGCTGCCTTACCAGCAACCTGTAGAGGGGCAAGATCACCTCTCTTCACCTGGACGAAACCCCCCTTACTATGCACCCCAGCATTTTGTTCACTTTTGCAGCTGCTCTCCTGCACTGGGCAGTGTTGTTCATGGTCCCTGTTATCATTACCCCTAGGTCCTTCTCCTCTTCAGTGATCCCCAGCTTAACCCCCCCCAGCCAGTATTCTCTCCTTGAGTTCTTCACCCCAAAGTGCATAACCTTACACTTCTTTGCATTGAAGCCCAGCTGCCACCTCTCTGACCACTCCTCTAGCTTGCTTAAGTCCCCATGCAGCTGCTTCTATCCCTCCTCTCCATCCACCACTGCTCAGTTAAGAAGGGGGATAAAACCTTTTATAGGTACATCAGGGAGCGAAGGAAGACCAAGGGAGGGTTAGTGAGGCTTAATAAAGGGAGGGAGGTGGGCAGAGGTGACTGTGAAAAGGCAGAGATACTAAACAAATATTTTTGCTCAGTGTTTACAAAGAAAGAGGAGTACCTAAAACAAACAGCAGAAACACTCTGGATACAGAAGTTGATACCAGCCCATTTACAGAAGAAAGGGTTCTGAAAGAACTCTTAAAACTGAAGGTGCACAAAGCAATGGGCCTGATGGGATTCATCCCAGAATTCTAAAAGAACTAAGGTAGAAACTAGTGACACCACTAACTACCCTCTTTAACAAATCATGGGAGGATGGGTGGTACCTGAGGACTGGAGGAGGGCAGATATGATTTCCCTTCACAAAAGTGGGAGCAAGGCAGAAGCAGGAAACTACAGACCTGTTAGTTTAACCTCAGTGGTAGGAAAATGATGGAATCACTTCTGAAGGAAAGAATTGTTAGTATCTAGAGGCCAGAGGGCACAGGACCCAAGGCAGCATGGATTCACAGTGGGAAGGTCATGCCAGACAAATCTGATAGATTTCTTTGACTGGGTGACAAAGTAGTAGATCAGGGAGGGGCTGTGGACATGGCCTACCTAGACATTAGCAAGGCATTTGACACAGTCCCACACAAAAGATTAATATACAAGTTAGCCATCCTGGGAGTGGGTCCCAAGATGACAGCCTGGGTAAAGAATTGGCTGGAGAATAGGACACAGAGAGTAGTAGTAAATGGAGTCCACTCTGAAGAAATGGGGGTTACTAGTGGGGTACCGCAGGGTTCAGTATTAGGACCTGTCCTCTTTAATGTCTTTATAAGCAACATTGCAGAGGGACTGGAAGGAAAAGTATGTCTCTTTGCAGATGACACAAAGATCTGCAACAGAGTTGATGCACAAGGTGGGGTGGAAAGGATGAGAAGTGACTTGGCAAGGTTAGATGAATGGTCAAATGTATGGCAGCTTAGATTCAATGCTAAGAAGTGCAAGGTAATGCACCTGGGAAACAAAAACCCAGGGGAAGAGTACACAGTGGGGGTGAGATACTAACAACAACATAAATGGAAAGGGACCTGGGAGTAGTCATATCAGATAACCTAAAGGTGGGCAAGCAATGTGAGAGGGCAGCAAGGAGGGCTGGGGATACTGGGATGCATAGGGAGAGGCATCACCAGTAGAAAACAGAAGTTATTATCCTCTGTACAGACAGTTGGTGAGACCCCATCTGAGTACTGCATGCAGTTCTGGAGACCCAATCTCCATAAAGACATAGACAGGATGGAGGCTGTCCAGGAGGGCAACTAAAATGGTGCAGAGTCTGCACGGAAGGCATAAGAAGAGAGACTTAAGGAGCTGAATATGTATAGCCTCGAGGAAAGGAGGAGAGGGGGACATATGATAGAAACTTTCAAGTACCTCAAGGAATCAACAAAGTCCAAGAGGGTAGCATCTTTCAAAAAGGTGTGCAAGAACAAGGGGCACAATTTGAAGATAGAAGGGGGTGGCTCAGAGGTAATTTAAGGAAGTATTTTTTCATAGAGGATTGTGGATGCATGGAACGGCCTTCCAGAGGAGGTTGTGGAGTCAAAAACAGTGGTAGAATTCAAGCATGCATGGGGCAGTCATAAGGCAATTCTAGGGGTTGGGGGTAGGAAGAAGTAGGCTGCTGGTTAACTAGGATCTGCAGCTTATCCATTAGGTAGGGAAATGGACAGACTGGGTTGGCCAAGCGGTCCTTATCTGCTGTCAAAATCTATGTTTCTATGTTTCTGATTTTGGTGTCATCAGCGAACAGACTTACCTTGCTCACCACCCCATGTGCAATGTCTGATATGAAGAGCCCAAATAACACTGGTCCCAATACAGAGCCCTGTGACACCCCACTTGCCACCGGCCTTGGAGATGAGAGCTCCCCTCTCACCACCACCCATTGCAGCCTCCCTCTCAGCCAGCTTGTAATCCAGTTCCTCATTTTTGCCCCTATCCCTACACCAGTTAGCTTCCCCCAAGCCGCCCATGAAGTACAGAATCGAAGGCCTTGCTGAAGTCCCAGTAAAGAACATCCACCACATGGCCCTTATCCAGCTCACCTGTCACCCAGTCATAGTATTGTATCAAGTTGGTTTGATAAGACTTCCCTGAAATGAACCCATGCTACCTCACATCCTGGAGGCCATTGTCCTCCAGGTACGACACCAGTCTTTCCTTTAGTATCATTTCCATGAGTTTACATACTATGGAGGTGAGTCTTACCAGATGATAATTACCTGGTTCATCCCTTTGTCCGTTCTTGTGTACTGGTACTACTTGTGCCATCCTGCAGTCTAGTGGCACACATCCCGACTCCAGTGAGGTGCTGTACAGATCATCCAGCGGCTCCGCCAACACCTCCGCCATCTCCCTCAGCACCCTGGAGTGGATACCATTTGGCCCTGGTGCCATGTCTACCTTCAGTGCCCTCAGACCCTCTAGGACTCCACTTGCCTCAATTCTTCCATCTGTCGCCTCCTGTCCCCCTGTCCCCACCCTCCCAGCCCATGGTGGTAGCGATCCCCCTTTTTCGTCCATGAACACTGAGCAAAAGTATTCATTCAGTGCTTCTGCCTGCTCTTCCCCTTTCCTGTTCACTGCCCACCTTTTATCCTCACTATTGTCTCCTTGCACTTCCTTTTATCTGAAAAGTCTTCTCCCCCATTAATTCCCTGCGCTAATCTCAGCTCCCTCAGGGCCTTGGCTTCTCTTACTTTTCTGGTCAGCTCCCTGGACCATCTTGCCTACTCCTCCCTGTCCCCTTCCTTCCCCATCCTCCTATACCTCTGGTGCGCCTCTCGTTTTGCCCTCACCACCTCCACTACCTCACTGTTCAACCAGCATGGTTTCCTTGCTCTGCTCCTCTTACTCTGTGTCTTGGTGCAGGCTTCTGAGACCACTCTTATGGTTGTAAGATTGTCAAGTGCATTAATAACAATTAGAATTTAAATGATAACACCGTCAAGTAAAATGCAAAGAAAACATTTTAGTTCAATAATAGCATGAAGGCACTTCAGTAATGTTATGTTAACATCATTAATCTGGCCCAAGGGGCATGTGGCACTAAGCTTTATTTTGTGTCTCACTATCATCTCAAGTTTAATTTAACTGAGGTAACCTAGCCCATGATCTTGGCTTGATGTTTAAAAGGAAGTTACACACTGATATGTTTTTTCTTTCATTAGGATTGGTTCACTGTTCATGAACATTATCACCGGCTGAACTGCACTATTTCTGACCTGATCATGGGGAACTCGTACATTTTCCGTGTGTTCTCTGAAAACAGGTGCGGCATCAGTGAGACAGCGGTGGTGACCAAAGACGTTGCCCACATTAAGAAAACTGGTGAGAAAATTGCCCCATGTGAGGATTTAGGATGTTACACTTAAGGGAGTTGCAATGCAGTAGTCTGAAGGTCTGGGATTTTATCTTGACTTGAAAAGTTTGACCAGCTCTTCTTTGATTTAGCAGACCATGAACCCCACCTACTCCCACCAACTATGCTTGGGCCTTCAGTTTCCCAAATCTTGCTGTCTCTTCTGCTTTTCCATGAAGACATCCCCTCAATTACTCGGTTTCAAAGACCGGCAATCAGGAGTTCAAGGGACAGCATTGCCCATCAGTTGTTCTGGAGATCAGGGTTAACATCCCTAGTCAGGAACTGTGATAGTTGGTTGCCAGGATGTCAGTGAGGCTTCTCTGGGAGGATTCCCCTGCCTCAATAACTTGCAACTGGTCCCCTGATGGCAGGGTTGGAATTATACGTTATGAACTTTGGAATCTAGGGGGGGCCATAAGGAAGCCATTTTTAAAGTTAGCCCCCTTCCCATTATAAGGCAATGGCAGTGATTCATGAGCTACAAGGCTCACATCAAAGCTAGTGGGGCCAAGCCCTGGCAAGCCCCCTTCTAATTTCAGCACTCCTAGATGGCCTAAGGGAGCAGGTACAGAGCACAGCCACACTTTGAGGGGAGGGATGGACAAGGTGTCAGGCTGTCCCATGCATTGTGATAGTACACCCTTGCATGCCTTTGGAATCCCAGCATGTGAGGGTCTGCAGGTGGGAAGGTAGAGATGAAGCATAGCACACTCTAGGCCTCTATTGAAATCTCAGGTGATGCTTCAATACCCCGCCATGAATGTCAGAGGCACTTAGATCACTTGCTGTGACCAGAATACTCCCTGGAAATGGTGCCAGTGTGGGTGGAACAAATGCCACAGGGTGCTGTGTATGATGGCAGAGTGGGTCTGTGTAAGTGTGTATGTAGAGCACCAGAGATGGGATGGGAAAAACAGACTCTTAAAAAAAGATCTTTAAAAAATGATTTAGGCCAGCCCAACAACACAGTGGCTGAGGGTGCTACCTGCTATGGTATTTACAGTCTGAGATAGATGAGTGGGGGAAAGGGGAGGGGAAATTGTTTAACCAGGAGAGGCACACTAAGCTGAAGCTTGATTCCAGGTGTGACCTGGGAGCACAAGGAAGTTAAGGGACTTGCTCAGGGTCACACAGTATGCAAGTGGTGGCTGTGGGATTCAAACCCAGGTCTCCAGAGCCTTAAACCACTGCACCATACTGCCTCCAAAAAGATGAATATCTCAAAGGATGTCCACCACCTCTGTGGAGGAGGGTTGTGAGGTCTAGCCCCCTTAGTGTCCCCCTGGTGGTCATGGTTAACTAAACCTGGTGCATGGTTTGTAGCATTCAAAGATGTAGTTGGGAGGTGCCACATAGCCAGGCTCATCTGAAGGAGTGGGACAAACAAACCTACTAGTCTGACAACATATAACTACTGTCCCATGCCTACTCATGTTATTGGAGCTACTGTGTCTCAGCAGGAACATTCTTCTTTAATGATCCACCCTCTCAAAAGCCAGAAAAAGCTACATAGAAACATAGAAACATAGAAGTTGTCGGCAGATAAGGACCGCAAGGCCCATCCAGTCTGCCCATTTCTTTTTCTACCTTATAAATGTGCCATCGGCCTTTGCTCTGTCAGTGGCCTATCTATTCCTACTCATTTGTATTGCTCCCTTATGCCTATCCCATGCCTGTTTGAAGCCCTGCACTGTATTCATAGCCACCACTTCTTGAGGTAGGCCATTCCATGCATCCACCACCCTTTCTGTGAAAAAGAATTTCCTCACATTCCCCCTTAATTGGCCCCCCTCTGATCTCATGCTGTGTCCTCTTGTCCTGCTATTTTCTTATATTTAAACATGTTAGACTCTTTCACCTTGTTAATGCCCTTAAGGTGTTTGAATGCCTCGATCATATCACCTCTCTCCCTCCTTTGCTCAAGGGTATACATATTGAGCTCTGTTAATCTGTCCTCATATGTCTTCTGATGCAGTCCCTGCACCATTTTGGTTGCCCTTCTCTGGACTGCCTCAATTTGGTTAATGTCCTTGTGAAGGTGTGGCCTCCAATACTGCATGCAGTACTCCAGATGGGGCCTAACCAGTGTCTTGTAAAGAGGGATTATTACCTCCCTCTTACGACTTGTGATACCCTACTAATACACCCTAACACCCCCTAGCTTACCTACTGCTTTGGGGTCTGCTTGGATGATTTCAGGTCATCAGTGATGATGATGCCCAAGTCTCTTTCTTCCTTTGTGACTGCTAGCAACTCCCCTCCCAGCCTATAGGTGGCTTCAGGGTTTCTCTTCCCTATGTGCATGATCTTGCACTTCTTTGCATTAAATCCCAGTTGCCACTCTTCTGACCATTTTGCTAGTTTATCCAGATCTCTTCTCATTCTGCCCGCCCCATCTGGATCATCTGCTCTGTTGCAGATCTTGGTGTCATCTGCAAACAGACAAGCCTTACCCTCTAGTCCATCTGCAAGGTCACTAAGGAAGATGTTGAAGAGGACTGGCCCCAGGACTGATCCTAGGTACCCCACTTGTGACTTGCATCTCTTCTGACTGTATACCATTTACCACCACTCTGTTTTCTGCCGTCAACCAGTTTGCCACCCAGTTGACCAACTTCTGACCACCCGAGCCTACCCAGCTTATTTATCAATCTTTTATGTGGAACAGTGTCAAAAGCTTTGCTGAAGTCAAGGTAGGCAACATCAACTGCTCCCTTGGTCCACCACTCTGGTTACCCAGTCAAAGAAATCTATGAGATTAGTTTGACAGGACCTTCCTTTGTAAACCCATGCTGTCTTGGATCCTGTGCCCCAATGGATTCCAGGTGTTGCACTATCCTTTCCTTAAGGGTGCCTCCATAATCTTGCCCACTACTGAGGTAAGACTGACTGGTCTGTAGTTCTCTGTCTCCTGCTACCACTCTTGTGGCGGCGGGATCACATGAGCCCTTCTCCAGTCTTCTGGGATCTCTCCTGTGCTCAGAGACTCACTAAACAATTCTGCTAATGGCTCTGCTAGTTCCACCTTTAGCTCCTTAAGTACCCTGGGATGTATGCCATCAGGTCCCATTGCCTTATCCACCCTGAGCTTAGCAAGCTCTTGTAGGACCCTTTCTTTTGTGAAGGGAGTAGTGCTCACCTCCCTCCCTCCCCTCTGTGTCCATGGTGCTGAGCTGTGGGCCCTGCCCTACCTTCTCTTCAGTAAATACTGAGCAAATAGTATCTATTTAGGATAGATGCTTTTACATGATCCTCCTCCTCACATGCTCCCTTTTCTGCATTAAGCTAGCAATACCCCTCTGGACTTTCTCCTTTCACTAATGTATCTATAGAAAGTCTTGTCACCTTCTTTTACTGTTCGTGCTAGTGTTTCCTCAGTTTGGGACTTTGCCTGCCTTACTGCCTTCCCTGCTTCCCTTAGGGCAGTTTGGTATGCCTCCCTATCTTCATCCTGCTGTGTTCCCTTACATTTCCTGAAGGCCAGCCTTTTGGCTCTGACCTTTTCTGCTACTGTATTTGAGAACCAAAGTGGTTTCCTTCTTCTTTTGCACTTCCTTTTCTGTCTAACACAATGGGATGTTGCTTCAAGTATTGCATCCTTAATGCTTGCCCACTTTGCCTGTACCCCCTCACCTGTGTTTCTTTTTGCCAGGGCTAGCTTAACTCTGTTGACCATCTTATCAAAGTCAGCTCCTCTGAAGTCCCATATTTTTGCCTTGGAATGGGATGATTTAGATGTAGTAGCCAAATTGAACCATACCATGTGATGGTCACTGGCCCCCAGGTGACCTTCTACCTGGAGATCTGTGATCCCTTCCCTGTTAGTCAGTACTAGATCTAGGATAGTCCTGTCTCTTGTGGGTTGTTGTACCAGTTGTTTAGGGCCCTCCCCCTGCAGGGAATCCACTATGTGTCTAGTTCTGGCAGATGTTCCTGTTGGTATTGACCAATCTGTATCCGGCATGTTGAAGTCTCCCATTATCAGAACCTCCCCTTTAGCTGTCATGTTTTGTATATCTTCTAACAGTGATGTGTCTATGTCCTCCCCCTGGTCTGGGGGCCTGTAGACAACCCCAGTTCTTATGGCTGTCCCATTTCCTGTTTCCAGGGTGACCCACAGTTCTTCTGGCTCCTTATGTGTATTCTGAATTTCTGTAGCTTTGATATTTTCATTAACATACAGAAAAAGCTACTTCTAATGAGTACTGTAGAAGCTGTGGTGTCAAGATGGTGGTGATGACAAAGGGCAGATGAAAGATCTGGGGAGGTGTTGGAGGTTCTGTGACCCAGAGCGGCGTTATCTAGCCGGGCAGTCCAGGCAGCAGACTGAATGCAGGTAGGAATTCCCTTCAGGGCACTTCCAAAGCAGACAACTAGGAGACTAGTTGCAAAAGGAAGGCCAAGGGAAGCGAGACATGAGGGGAAAAATATGTAGAACTAAACATTGAGTTCCCAGCATGGTCTACATATCAGAAGCATACAGTATTTAATGGAACTGAACAGGCTGCTGTGTTTTGGCGCTACCATATTATTAGGATATTTATTTGTTTAGTTATTCATTCATTTATTTATGTATGTATATTTATTTATTTCAAAGGTTTTATCAGGAAAAACATACTGAGCTGGTATCAGCTTGTTTCTAGATGCATCCTGGATTAAGGGGAAGAGAGCAGAAGATAACCGATATAATATACGGACTATAAAATTTATAGAATAGAAATAATTATTTCAAAATAAACAGGACAATAATGGTAAGAATAAATTGACAGTAAATTACCATACAATAAATTATGGAGCTGACAAAAGAACAATTAAATAGTAATAACATAACATAATAAGGAACAGGGTAAATACTGATTTACTAGGGAAGTGCTGAAGGTTATGTGAGTTACAGGTGTAAGAGAAGTAAACCCAATGTCAGAAACATCTGCAGGAGTGAATAGAGAACTCACGGAGGAGAGCTTTAAGAGCAGGAAAAGAAGGAGCAGAGCGAATAGAAGGGGGAGGGGAACCCTGAAGTTTAAGGAAACAAAATGAGAAGGCCAGCCTGGCCAGCAGTAAGTTTAATTTGAGGGAGAGCAAAAGAGTGAGAGCAAGCATTGCGAAGCGGGTACGAGGATGGCGGGGGGGGGGTGAGAATAGGAGAGAGACGAGATACAAGGGGATAGAGCTAAACCAAAATTTGGAGATACAGGAGTCACAGTGGGTAAGGCACCTGCTATCAAGAGAGGGGAGGATGAGGAAGAATACAAGGTACAATGATGTGCATATATGCGTTTATCAAGGACAAAGTGACAGAAGGCATGAAAGAGAGGATCCAGTCTGGCTAAAGCAGACTTTGGAGCAGCTCTGTAAACAACAGCCCTGTTTACACCACCTTCTTTGCAGCACATCAACCCATCCACATCAGTTTATGCGCTGCAAGTATGGCAGTGTAGACACTTACCGGATCATGTTAAGAGTGCTCCAGGATGATTTTTTGTTCCGATGCAGGAGTGGGTACCTCAATTGGATCAAGTGCATTAAGCTAATTTGTAAACTCTCTAATGCACTCGATCCGATTTGAAGCCCATCTCCCTGACAATAAATTCTAGCTTCTGGAATGTCTAGCCTCCTCCATGGCATGATTGGCATCTCAGCAACAGCCCAGTAGTGTAAACTCTAGCCCTGTCCCGGGAGCATGTGTGCAGAGTGAAAGGAGCAGTGGAAAATAGGAAGCACAGTGGCTATGTAAACACGTCTAATGTCTTCATAGTCAAAAATGGGCAAAATCATCTTAGTGAGGATTTCTCTGCATGTAGGAAGCATAATGCTTCTCATTTCTGTATAGCACCCCAAGATTGCTGTGGAGCTTCTTGTGGATAGCATCTTGTGGATAGGTATGTAGTGCTATGGATTTAAAATTATTTTGTTTTTATAAAGTAGGCACAAACCTGAAATTCTGAAATTATTTAAACACTAGGAGGCAGCATATTTGAAACTCGTGCCAAATCAGGAACTAAGATCTGTTACAACATGGGGAAGAATAATACAGTTAAGTGACTGGTGCAGTGACATCACCTGATCGTTTAATAATTCCCCATATACACACGGCAAGTTGTGAACCAGCTGAAAATAATCTGTGGACAGAGCAGGACTCACTATATACTGGAGAACAGCAAACTGAAAGGTAGCCATTGCTAAAGTGACAGGAGTGAGATGCAATGAATGCAATGTGTAAAATCTTTGTGCTTGATGTCAATTAATACATTGTCAGGTGAGACTGACTGAGCAATTGTCTTGTTTGTTTAGCCCATATTGTTTCCCCTCTCATCCCATCCCGCAGCCATCCCTTGTCTGTCATATCTCGCCATCTATTCCTGTCTACCAGGAAGACAGCTCACCACCCACCCGTCTGACAGATCTCTACTTACCAGATGAGACAGTGAAGCCCCATCCTTGTCCAGCCATGCACAGATGGGAAGAGAGAGAGAGCAGAATCAGAAGTGGGTGTCCTGTGGCCACAGTCAGGGGCAGTGAGAGACAGCAGCACAGCCAGCCCCCCCAACCCACACAATGCACACTGTCTGCTCCCCGCGGCTTGAAGACAGCCACTGAGGCAGAGCTATCAATGTAAATCCTAGTCCCTGTGCAGTGTTTGCTCAATGGAGATGATGTGCTGAATGCTGCTGTGCACCCGTACTGCTGTCAGTAGTTCCACCACCCAGTTGGTCACTGCAGTCCCGCATTGTTGCTCTCTGAACCGGAACAAGTGTCTCCTGTGCTATGTGTGTGTGTGTGTGTGTGTGTGTGTGTGTGTGTGTGTGTGTGTGTGTGTGCATGTTAGAGAGGGAGAGAGAGCACATAGAGTGACCAGTGCACTCAGGTAGCAGAGAGAGAGGACACACACAGTTAGGAGAGAGCGACACCGTAAGCCCCCTCTGAAGCCTGTCCTGTTTTTGTGACTCCTTGACCCGGTCAGCTCACATACAAGCAGCAGGAGAGTATCGAGAATGAGGAGCGACTCCAGCAGGCAGAAAGACTGGTAGTTTTACAGAGACAACCCCATTCTGAGCATCTGAAGATGTGCTGCAGCTTGGCAAATGTTGTGCCCCATCGAAGCATCATGCCAGTCCCTGTTAGTGTACTCTTTCCTCTGTCCTTTCCGATGTGAGCAAGTTTGTTTCCATGGGCAGTGTGAGAGCGAGAGAGAGAGACCCCGATCAGTGTTGCAGCTGTGCAGTACGGCAGCGCAGTGTGTCATTTTCTCTTTCTTTTCCTTTTTCTGTCTCTCTCTCTCTCTCTGTCTCTCCGCGGAGTCACCAGCTTTGAGTCAAAGCACAATTTCTGTGCTGTCTCCTATGTGCTTTAAACTAGCCAAGGGGGGAGTCACTGAAAAGGAGAAGGGAAATCCGAGCCCCCCCCCCAAAATCAGGGTAGTTAGTGAGGCAAACACCAAGATAGAGCAGTTGATAGGAAGAAGGGCTGGGGTAAATGGAGAAAAAGACAAAGGTAGTAAGGACAGGGATGGGGCAAAAAGAAATAAAGCCTTAAAAAAATGGAGGGTAATGAGTACCAATGCCTGTAGTCTAATCTCCCCAAAATGGTGGCCTTGATGGAAGAGGGATGCCTGGACATCATGGCGGTCACAGAAACATGGTACACAGAAAACCATGACTGGGATGTCAACATACCAGGGTACACAATCTACAGGAGGGACAGGGAGGGAAGAAGAGGAGGAGGAGGAGCTCTCTATGTAAGGGAAGAGATCAAAGCAACAGAACTAAAGGGTAAACAGGGAGGAGAGGGGGCACTGTGGGTCACCCCAGAGACTGGAAATGGCTCCACAATCCACACAGGGTTTGTATACAGACCCCCGTCTCAGGGGGAAGAAATGGACAAGGAAATGACAGAAGGCATCCTGGGGATGGCAGAGAAAGGGGAGATATTGCTGATGGGGAACCTGAATATGCCAGATGTTAACTGGAGCACCTTTGCTGCAGCCACATCCAAGAATAGGGCCATCCTTGATGCCCTACAGGGGGCATGCCTCAAACAGCTAGTTTTGGAACCCACTTGGGAGGGGGCAATCTTAGACTTGGTACTCTAAAATGGGGACAGAGAGAGGATCTCTGATCTTGATGTAGGTTGCCATCTGGGAACAAGCGACCACCAAACAGTGTGGTTCATGATAAACTTAGCTGTAGAGTCAAGCCACACAAAAGTGAAGGTACTGGACTTTAGGAAGGCTGATTTTGACAAAATGGGTGAGTGCCTCAGAAAAGCACTAGCAAACAGGCAAGAAGGTGGAGTGGAGCAACAATGGGGAAACATCAAAACCTCCATCACAGAGGCAACAAGCCTTTGGGTGAAGCAAATAAACAAATCAAAATGAAAGAAAAAAACATTATGGTTCTCAAAAGAAGTGGCAGGGAATGTAAGGGAGAAAAAGAAAGCATTCAGGAAGTATAAGGAAACACAGAAGGAGCAGGACAGAGAACTGTACCATTTAAAGCAGAAGGAAGCGGGGAAGGCAGTCAGAATAGCAAAGGCAGGAAAAGATAGCCAACTCGGTTAAGAAGGTGGATAAAACTTTTTATAGGTACACTAGGGAGCAAAGAAAGACTAAGGCAGGGATACTGAGGCTGAATAAAGAGGAAGATGGTTGGGCAGAGAGTGACAGTGAAAAAGCAGGGATACTAAATGAATACTTCTGCTCAGTATTCACAATGGAAAATCAGGGGGAGATACCTAATCCAGTCAATAGAAGCACTCTGGATAGAGGGGTTGATATTAGTCCTTTCACAGAAGAAAGGGTTCTGACAGAACTCTTAAAACTGAAGGTGGATAAAGCAATTGGGGCCTGATGGGATTCACCCCAGAATTCTAAAAAAACTAAGGGAAGAACTAGTAACACCACTGACTACCCTTTTTAATAAATCATGGGAGGATGGTGTGGTACCTGAGGACTTGAGAAGCGTGGATGTGATTCCCCTTCACAAACGTGGGAGCAAGACAGAGGCAGGAAACTACAGACTTGTCAGTTTGACCTCAGTGGTAGGGAAAATGATGGAATCACTTCTGAAGGAAAGAATTGTTGAGTACCTAGAGGCCCGTGGGGCACAGGACCCAAGGCAGCATGGATTCACAGCAGGAAGGTCATGTCAGACAAATCTAATTGATTTCTTTGACTGGGTGACCAAAGTAGTAGACCAGGGAGGGGCTGTGGACATGGCCTACCCAGACTTTAGCAAGGCATTTAACACAGTCCCACACAAAAGATTAATAAACAAATTAGCCAGCCTGGGAGTGGGTCCCAGGGTGGTAGCCTGGGTAAAACACTGGCTGGACAACAGGACACAGTGGGTAATAGTAAATGGAGGCTACAGTGAAGAAAAGGGGGTTACTAGTGGGGTACCACAGGGTTCAGTACTGGGGCCGGTCCTTTTTAATGTTTTTATAAGTGACATTGCAGAGGGACTGGAAGGGAAAGTATGTCTCTTTGCAGATGACACAAAGATCTGCAACAGGGTTGATACACAAGGTGGGGTGGAAAGGATGAAAAGGGATTTGGCAAAGTTGGAGGAATGGTCAAATCTATGGCAGCTTAGATTCAATGCAAAAAGTGCAAGTAATGCACCTGGAAAAAAAAAACCCAGGGGAAGAGTACACAATGGGGTGTGAGATACTGACAACAACAAAAATGGAAAGGGACCTGGGGGTAGTCATATCAGATGACCTAAAGGTGGGCCAGCAATGTGAGAAGGCAGTAAGGAGGGCTGGGGGGATACTGGGATGCACAGGGAGAGGCATCACCAGTAGAAATTAAGAAGTTGTTGGCCCTCTGTACAGACAGTTGGTAAGACCACACCTGGAGTACCGTGTACAGTTCTGGAGACCCCATCTCTGCAAAGACATAGACAGGGTGGAAGCTGTTCAGAGCAGGGCAACCAAAATGGTGCAGGGTCTGCACCAGAAGACATATGAAGAAAGACTAAAGGAGCTTAAGATGTATAGCCTCGAGGAAAGGAGGGAGAGGGGAGACCTCAAGGGAATCAACAAAGTCCAAGATGGTAGCATCTTTCAGAAAAAGAGATGTGCAAGAAAAAGGGGGCACAATTTGCAGGACAGCTCAGAGGTAATGTGAGGAAGTATTTCTTCACAGAGTGAGTTGTAGATGCATGGAACGGCCTTCCTGAGGAGGTTGTAGAGTAAAAAACAGTGGGGGAATTCAAGAATGCATGGGACAGACATAAGGCAATTCTAGTGGGGGTAGGAGGAAGTAGGCTGTTGGTTAACTAGGATCTGCAGCTTATCTGTTAGGTAGGGAAATGGGCAGACTAGGTGGGCCAAGCGGTCCTTATCTGCCATCAAATTCTATGTTTCTATGTTTCTTCAGCCTTTGTGATGTCAAGGAGACAGTATAGTGCAGTGGTTAAGGATCTGAGCTGCAAACCTGGAGACCTGGGTTTGAATCCCACAGCTAACTTGCATACTGTGTGACCCTGAGCAAGTTACTTAACTTCCTTGTGCTCCCAGGTTGCACCTGTAAGCAAGCTTTCAGCCTAGTGCATGTCTGTCCTGGTAAAACTAAAGGTAAAGGTTAAGTCATGTACATGCCTGTCCAAGTATGTTTCTGCAGTCAGCATGGGCAAGAGGGACAGAGAGAGAGAGAGATAGAGAGAGTGGGGGAACCACATATGTTATGCACAAGAAATGTCAGAAATCATCTGTGTGCTGTATTTCTGATGTTTAGATGTGCATAACAAACAGTACAGCTGCATTATTTCTTGGGGACTATTTCATAAGGTGGCAAGATACAGTACCTTTGTTGGTATTTAAACAGCACAGAAACACCTTCCTTGATTTTTTTTTTTTTATTATTTCATTTTTATTAACTTTTCAACATTAAAAGTCGACAGTTACAAGCTTTTCCAGATGTAATCACATTACATTTACATATGATACTGAGAACCTATATTCTGTTTGTTATACAGTTCTAATTAATTAAGCTTCAGTCAGCCAGCACCTCAATCATGCATTATTGTAGTTCATACAAAACAATCATCCCTATCTCATAACAGGTATTGGATATGTGAGTACATCATGCATTTCTGTAACTTTTAGGCTAGTGCCTGTATTACCTCTTGTGTGCATCCATCCAGTCTCAGTCTTTAATAAGCACCCTGGCTAAATTTTAACTTGTACATTGTTAACACTGGAGTAGCTTGGACTAATTCAGAATGCTTCTCTAATAAAGGGTTGAGGTGGGAGGGATTACTAAGGGGGGAGAGGATAACCCCGACAGTGTTCCCATATCCAATCTCAATAGAGAGGAAGTATTGTGAGTAGGGACTGTAGTAAGCCCAGGGGATTGTGCGTAAAGTAGGTTGGTAGGTAAGAATGAAGAAGAAAATGGATAGTTTCCCGTTACCTCCGTAGTCCCAGAGGTCCCTGAACCCTATTTATGGAGAAAAAGATTCGTCCTGCAACATATAATACAGCTGCCATCGGGTCCATCTGAAATTGAATTTGTCTTTTTGATCATTAAGGTTGTGGGTGATCTGCTCCATGTAGTACATTTGTTTTGTAATACTCCACCAGTCCTGTATGGTTGGGGGAGCAGAAGTCAGCCACCTCTTTGTTATCGCTTTTTCAGCAGCTGTAAGAAGAAGGTGCAAGAGTTCTCTGTTGTTAGGGCTTCTGAATTCCCTCGGGACCAGGAGCAAAAGGAGAATCTCCCTCGTAAGTTGTGCTTGTGGGCCAAAGAGTTCTTGAAGATTAGTCTGAAGATCTGAAATGTAGGGGTGGAGTTTAGGGCAAGACCACATAATATGTGTGTGATCAGCCCTAGCCTCTCCGCAGAGGCGCCAACAAGCTGCTGAATTGGTAGGGAGGAAATGGCTTGTAATTATAGGGGTTCTGAAGTATCTAATAAGGTTTTTCCAGGCGTATTCATGCCGCTGGTGAGAGCTAGTTACTCTGGAGATATATTGGCAAGCTTTTCGCCAAGCTTCAGGAGTGATGGGATGAGCCAGTTCCTCCTGCCATTGCATTCTTATGCTATCTGTTATGGGAGATTGCTGAGATTTCTGGGTGTGGTAGTATCCGGAAAGCAAGTGCCCCTGATCTTGAGAGGTATTTAATTGTGATTGTAGATTAATCGGGGGGGAAGTTGTGAGGGTGTTCTGGCCATGGTGGGAAGGCTTTCATAATAGTGGCAAAGCTGCAAATATCGGTAAAAGCCTCTGCTGGGTAAGGTATATTGGTTTTGGATGTCATTAAAATATCTGAGGATCCCTTGGTTTGTAATTTGGGAGAAATACCTCAGGCCTAGTCTTTCCCACATCAGAAAACCATGATCCAACTTATTGGGAAGAATCTGCGTGAGGTTTGGAATGGGACAAATAAGTGGAAGAAATTATCCTGAGTGTTGTGACTTTCTTATGTCACTCCAAACCTCCCAGTAGTGAGCTATCCAAGTGTCTGTGAGGTATGGGGGGAGGGGCTTATTTTGTTGGCTATACTTCCTTTCAAAGTAATCCCTATCATTGATGAGGGACCTCTCAATTTCCGCCCAGTGTGGGTCAGTTATAGTATTTTGCCTGGTCATTAGGTGCGTGAGGAATACTGAATTGTAATAAAGTCAGAGATCAGGTAGGGACAAACCACCTTCCCATCTTGGAAGAGTAAGCACCTTAAGGTGCACTCTAGGCCTTTTCCCTGCCTAAATAAACCGAGAGATGGAACAGTTCCAATCCTGGAATGTTTTCTCTGCTATTGGGACGGGGACATTTTGGAACAATTATAGGGCTCTGGGAAGTGTCACCATTCTAACTAACTCTATTCTTTGGGTTAAACTTAATTGTAATGTATTCCATGCGGCCATATCCATTTTAAGTTGAATAGTAAAGGGAATATAGTTATTTTTATAAAAATCTGTCGGGGACTGTGAAATATATATCCCAAGATATTTTAGCTTCATCAGAAACCAGTTGCATGGGAATAGGCTTTGTATGAAGGGAGTAGGAACATAGTGGTAAGCAAGAATCTCAGTCTCAGAGAGAGATTGAGTTTATACCTGGACACCTGACTGAATTTGTTTAAAAGTTGCTGCACTGCAGGAAGAGACTTTTCCAGGTCTTGGAGATAGACCAACACCTCATCAGCATACAACGCAATTCGGTGTTCTGTGCCCCCCAGGGTAATTCCAGTGAGATCTTGTGAGTCACATATATTCTGCGCCAGTGGTTCTATAAACATTGCAAAAAGGAGTGGGGAAAGGGGCACCCCTGTCTAGTCCCCCGTGCCAGCTGGATGTATTTGGAGTGGTGTCCACCTATCTTCACACATGCCTTTGGCGCTGAGTATATATCTTGAATGACCCTAACCAGGGCTCGTGGAACCCCCATTTTGTGTAATACCTGAAATAGGAATGGCCACGCCACCCTATCGAATGCTTTCTCTGCCTCAAGGCTAACTAAAACTGAGGGGGAATTTGTTGAGCACATTTTATGGGATACATGGAGAGTGCGCTTGACATTGTCCATGGTGGATCGAGTTCTGACAAAGCCAGTTTGATCCTTGTCTATAAGTTGAGGGAGATAAGTATCTAGGCGGTGAGCAAAAATGTTCATAAATAGTTTATAATCAGCATTGAGAACTGAGATTGGCCTATAAGAACCACATAGCTGGGAATTTTTCCCAGGCTTAGGAATGACTGATATGGACTCATATGACCAAGAGGGTGGGAGGAGTCTCCCTCCATAATAGAGTTAAATAGTCTGAGGAGTTTAGGGCAAACTTGTGTTCTAGCAGTCTTATAAAACTCTGCTCTATACCCATCTGGTCCTGGAGCCTTAAGGGTTTTTGTTCTAGTTAGGGAAGATGCTAGTTCCATTTCTGTTATTGGAGTGGTTAGGGCTTCGCCCTGGATTTCTGAGAGTTTGGGCATGTTGATTGGTCGAAAGTAATCAGCAATCTGATGAGTTGTAGGGAGGTATTCTGGGGTATAAAGAGATGAATAATATGCGGTAAAGGCATCAGAGGTATCATGTAGTTTAGTTAAGGGGTTGCCATGGGTGGGGTGCCTAATTGTGGTTATAACTGAGGCATATTTTTGCTTTCGAATCTGGTAGGCCAACAACCTTGTTGCTCTAGGCCCCACTTCATAATACCTCTGTCTCAAATATGTTAAGGCAATCTCTGTGTGTTGTAGGGCTAATTGATCAAGGTTTGCCTTAGTTTGTTGCAATAAGGGGAAAACTGATATGCCCCCCTGTTTGTGGACCATTTGTAGAAAAGGTAGGGTGTCCTCCAATTTCGTTTTCCACTCCCTTCGTTGTTTTGTTAATTCAGCAGTGTGTTGAATGATATGTCCATGTAGGACAGTTTTTATTGTGTCCCAGTGTATTGCTGGGGTTGTTTCTTCCGGAGGGTTATCCCCCATTATCTCCACGATTTTCTCTGAGATGTACTCTTGGAATTGCTGGGAATGTAAATAAAATAGGTTAAGTTTCCACAGGGTGGTTTTAGGTTGGAGGTCCATGTCCCAGATGGTAACTAAGGGCGCATGATCTGACAGGACTATGTCACCGATCTGTGCATCTTGTAGGATGCCCAGATTTTCCAACTGGGTATAGGTTTGATCAATCCATGAACAGGTTTGATGCACCGAGGAGTAATGGGTGTAATTTCTAGAGTGATGGTGTGTATGCCTCCATACATCACTCCAGTCCACCTCCTGTTTAAATTTCTTAAAAAATTTTTGTGCGGCAGTTTGTCTTGGGGGTCGAGGGTTGGAAGAATCCAGCTTAGGATCTGGGAAGAGATTAAAGTCTCCTGACAGCAAGACAGTACCCACTGTCACCTGCACCACTTTGTCTAAAAGTTTCTTTAGCTGGAGGATGGGGAGTCCTGGGGGGAAGTACATGTTTGCTAGGGTGAGTTGCTTATCGCCAATTACTCCCTGCACTATCACCAATCTGCCCTCAGGGTCAGGCCAGTGCTGGCTTGGTTGAGATGGAGTCAAGGGGGGTATTATAATTGCCACTCCTCTGCGTCTGCCTCTTGCACTAGAGGAATAGAATACCTCACCTCGACTAAGTCACTTTAGTTTTTCATGCTCAGTGGCATTTAAGTGTGTTTCCTGTAAGTAAATCAAATCCGATTTACTTTTCTTCAGCCGTGTCATGACCTTAGATTTTTGATCGGTGAGAACAATCCATTGATATTTAGGGACAAAAGCTTCAGGTGTGAGGCTGTCATGAGTAGATGTAGATTGGGGCACTCGGGGATTCCTCATCCCCCACCCCCGGTAGACATTTTGTTAGCTGCTTTCATTTCTGCGGTTCCTAGTTCATATTGTCTGTCGACTAAACTAATAAAACAGTAACAATGCAAACATACATATCTGTATAAACATATATCAACCAGAATTTTAAGTAGAATGTGAACTTGTAACAAAGTCTGACATGTGACCAACTGGGCAACTACGTCAGCGTGGAGATAACTAATGCTTCCAAGAAATAGGGTCATTACTAGACCCTAGAGTAAGGTTAAATCCTTACTGAGAGGTAGCTTCCCTAGTGAAGGGGGTCCTCCAGACACTTATAGTGTCAATATAGGGGAAGATGGGGAAGTGGTGTGGGACGTCATTTGGGACTGCCGAGATCCACATACATAAAGGTGTATTAAAGTGGGTTGGTTTTAAGCAAGGGATTAGTTCTATGCTCCAGTGTCGGGTGGGGGGGGGGATGGAAGGCCATTAGGGGAGGGAAGGGAAGGAGCGACTCCCAACCATCCCAACCCTCTCCCCAATATGAGACACAGCAGGAGAGTTCCCCCAGTGCCAGATCTCGTGGTTAGTGACTTCAGTGTGCGTTTTGGCCAGTAAGGTAGTAACAGGCGCCAGTAGTCCATCACCACCATTCACCACCATCTGCATGGACTCCCCAAGTGCAGGGGGAGGGCCGAAACCAGAGCCAGCCACTTAGGGTCTCACTCAGTCTGCTCCCTGGTTCCCCATGAGCCACATCTGGGTCTCAATCCAGAGCCCGATCTCAGTCCCCAGGTCTCTCCACCCATACGCCATCACTTCCAAAGCACGGCTTGTATTAGGGTTGGGGGATAAGTAGTGCTCTTCTAGGGACACTAGGAAAGGCTACAGCCGCACACAGAGTCAAGCATGGCACATTGTTCATTGTCAGCCTAAGCTCCCCCGCCCACACACACCCCCCCCCGAACAACATTAGTCTTTCTTCGGTATTCATATTTGTGGGTTGTAATGGCGGTTAGTCGCAGTGCTCTGTTTTCGCCCATACCAGAGGAGCCCTCGATCCAACAAACCCGGTAGAAATCATCCCCCCCCCGCTGTATAAAAAGGTTTCAGGGGATCTCCCTCACAAAAAAACAAAACAAAAAAAAAAACAGCACACGGGAGCCAGCCCCCTGGTAATAATGGTGAAAGGGATGGAATAGTAATCAGTGGGCTAAAACACTGGCCACCACTAGAATCACAGATCCCAGTCCTCAACCCATTAGGCGGGTGAACCGGACAGTTTCGTAGGAGCTTCACGCCGATTAGAAGATGCATGGTTAGGGCACAAAGCTTCCCCCGCCACCCAAAGTGAGCATCACCCTAATTTATAGTGGGCCTATGCCTCCCCAGCCGTGCGAGCTAGGTCCCATGAGGGGAGAGGAAGGGAAGGGCACCAGATCATGCAATTGGGTCTCCGTGCTCAAAGCAGCATAGGAGCGTCAGGGGAGGAGGAGGGAGACGACGCCTCAAGCGCTCAGTCCTGTCCGGAATGGCATCCCCATGAAGGAAGGGAGAACGTGTCAGAGAGCCCCGACAAGCAGTGATGCCAGTCCTCAAGGTAGGCAGTGCAACCGAGGTAAAGAGGGAGGGAGGGAAGGGGACGGAAGGCTACAGCCATCCTACATAGAGGCCCGAGTGAGCCGACCCCAGCATAACACAGACAGAATGATTGAACAATAATACTCCCCCCCTCAAAAGTCACCACTCAAGGCGGAGCACACCCATGGAAGGCCCCAGAGTACCATCAAACTGGCATCAGTCAGTTTTTATCAGGAGAGCCGGCAATGTCAAAAGCAATAAAATACTTGCGGTTCTGCTCAGGGAGTCATAGTCTCATCCAGGTGAGCCAAAGGGCTCCAGACGATCTGGAGTGGGGGCAGACTGCTCGGATCTCAAGTCGTTCACAATATTTTGTAGAGCCTCCGTTCCTTGGCGATGCCTCGCCTCATGCTGGCTAACACTCCACATCTGCCGAGAGAGCTTGGAGGTGATCGAGGGTCCAGGCACATCAGAGCTGGTCTTCAGTTGGGGGATGTCGATCTTCCTGGTCCTCAATTCTGCCATTGCCTTGGCTGCTGTGTCGAAGGTGAGGTTGCCGTCTTTAAAGTGGATCGTCATCTTCGCAGCATAGTGTGTTCTAAAGCATATGCCCTTAAACTTGAGTGCTCTCCTGATGGGGATGTAGGCCCTCCATCTCACCATCACCTCTGGGGCATAGTTATTTTCAAAGTAAAGCCTCTGATTTTTAAATAGAACTGTCCCCTTCTTCCATGCTGTGTGTAATACACTTTTCTTCTGAAAGCGGAGAAATCTAACTAGCACCACTTGAAGATGTCCCCCGGGGCCTGGCTTAGGGCCTAGAGTGCGATGGGCCCATTCAAATTCCAGGGTATGTTAAGAGTGGGAGGGCCAGAATCTCATGGAGGGTATTCTGCAGAAATACGAGTATATCAGAGCCCTCTTCCCCTTCTGGGATTCCAGCAATCCTGATGTTCCGGTGATTTCAGCTCTCTGCATCCTCCGCTCTCTCTTGTAGTCGTTGTACATTCTGATGTAGCTGAACTATTGCTCTTTTGGCGCAATCCACCCTGCCATCTGTGTCTGCAGTTTGAGCCTCCATGATCTCCTACCGCTTGTCTAGTTTGTTGAGATCAGTGTGGAGAGCGGTGGCCGTTGAGCGCATCTCTTTTTGAAAATCATGGAGCTCCGTCAACATTTGAGTCATCTGCCTCTGGAGGGTATCCACTGGTATGTGCGCTTGGGCTGCTGCGGCATGGCATGAGGCCAATGAGGCCTGGGAGCACTCGCTCTCTGAGCCACCCTCTGACAATCCGTCATCATCTGACGTTATTTGTGGCTTTATTTTAGATCATTGCCTTGCTCTTGGCATGCTATATCATCCTTGGCACTCGTTTAGACTCCATTTTCTGTTTAGAGCTGTAATTTGGAGGATTTATGGTTGACCTCGACAGGGGCTCCTGATTTAGGCTGTTCCAGGGATCATGATGTCACTTGATATTTTGTTGTTGTTTAGATATGCCCCATGTTATAAGTGCAATAATGCACTCCAAGGTGTGCAGTTATTGGGGATTAATCAACACTCTGGGTGCTGTGAGGACACTTGGCCTGTGGCCTCATGCCTCACAATGCACCCTGGGTATTGATTAATCCCCAATAACCGCACACCATGTCATGAGTTTTGGCTTACTTAATCAACACTCCGGGTGCTGTGAGGACACATGGCTTGCGGCCTCGTGCCTCACAATGCACAAAGGGTGTTGATTAATCCTCAATCAGTGCACACCCTGTCATGGTTTACTGCTTACTTACCATACCCAAATGTGTGCATCAGACCACAGAAGTTATTAGGGGTGAGCTAATAAGATTCAAATTGCTATCAGGTGTCCAATGTACCCCCTGTGAGAGTAGCGCAAAGCACTAACTCAAATGGACATGCAAGCCGCAGCTGTGACCATGCTCACAAAGAATTTCAGATAGATATTTACTCTTGAGTAAGCTTGGCAGTTGGTTGAGGCCAGACCCATTAGCACTGCAGTGCAGAATTCAATACTGGTATGTAAAATGCTAATGACACTATTCAATGTTTAGGGTCCTCACACCTCCTTACTATATCATTAGCTGCCATCTACATGTGATTAGCAAGGCACGTTGCTCTTCACACCAGATGATGGCTGTAAACTGTGTAGTACAACCAGCCTGAGTCAATCAGGAATCGATCCCCATGGTCCTTAATTTTAGGAGGGGTGATTTTGAAAGGATGAGGGAGGTATTAGAGGGGTAACTGGTGGGGGGCAGAAATGGCAGAGGAAGTGAAAGCTGAGTGGGAGGTGACAATAAATGGGGTGACAGTGTTCACAAATCCCTGTGTGAGGGTAGTAGGGAAGAAAGGAGTAAAAGACCATTATGGTTTATGAGAGAGGTAAGGGAGGATGTGAGAGTAAAGAAAAAAACATTAAAACATTACAAATCTAGTAGAGCTGTGCAAAACGAATACATTTTGAGACAAACACACTCAAATACAGTACTTTTTGCAAGTACAAATACCACTCTGAAATATTTACGAACATGCAAACATACAAATCTGCCAGTAGAAACAGGCCACCTGGTCCATCAATGTTTGCTTGAGTGTGCAGCTAGCCACCTAAATTGCAGCTGCCCCAAACCCCTCCCCATCTGTCATTCCCATGATGGCCTCAGCCCCCTCTACCCAGACCCTCCCTCATGCTCTGTCCCATGCCCTCTTAAGATGTCCTACTTTCTTACATGATTCCACCCCCTCTGGTAGAGTGTTCCATTTAGACACCACCCTCTCTGTGAAGTAGTGCCTCCTCATTTCCCTCATTCTGCCCTCCAATCTTAGTCCGTGCCCCCTCGTGTCCCTACCCTTCCTCAGTTTAAACACCCCTTCAGTGCTAGCTTTGTTTATCCCCCCTCAAATACTTGAACGTTTCAATCATGTCCCCCATCCCTCCTCTCCTCCAGCATGTACATATTCAGCTCATTCAGCCTGTCTTCGTAGGCCTTGCCCTCCATCCCCTGTAACATTTTTGTTGCCCTCCGTTGCAGTCCTTCCAGTAAATTAATATCCCTCTTCAGATACTGCCACTAGTACTGTACACAGTACTCCACATGTGGTCTGACCAAAGATCTGTAGAGTGGCAGGATCACCTCCCTATGCCTGGACGAGAAACCCCTTGTGATATAGCCCAGCATCCTGTTTGCCTTAGCTGTGGCTTTCCTGCATTGGCAGAGTTGTTCATGCTCCCTGTTACCAACACCCCTAGGTCCTTCTCTGATACCCAGCCTCACCCTTCCAACCAATAGCCCCTTGTATTTGTGTTAGATCATATAAGGTGGTACTAGACCCTGACTGAGACTGATGTGGCCCATATATGACCTATTGTACTACTGCACATAAGATGAATGCACATTTTATTGATAACTCTATGTGTTTTATTAAAGTGGCCCCAACCCTTGGTTTTGTGTCATCATTAACAACAGAAACAAGCCTAAAATGTAAAATAAAATATCTCACAGACGCCAATATGCCCACAAATACTACTACAGATACAAATACCCGAGACACAAATACCAGGGACACAAATACAAATACCAGACACAAATACAAATACAAATACCAGAGATACAAATACAGATACCAATACCGGAGATACAAATACAGCTTCAGATGCAAATACCAGAGACACAAATACAGATACAAATACAAATACCAAAGACGCAAATACAGATACAGATACAAATACCAGAGACACAAATACAGATACATATACAAATACCAGATACAAATACAACTTCAGATACAAATACCAGAGACACAAATACAAATACCAGAAACACAAATACAGATACAAATACCAGAGACACAAATACAGATACAGTTACAAATACCAGAGACACAAATACAGATACAAATACAAATGCCAGGGACATAGATACAAATACAAATGCCAGGGACACAGATACAGACACAAATACCAGAGACACAACTACAAATATAAACACCAGAGGCACAAATACAAATACCAGAGACTGAAATACAGATACAAATACCAGAGACACAAATACAACTTCAGATACAAATACCAGAGACACAAATACAGATGCAAATACCAAAGGCACACATACAGATACAGATATAAATACCAGAGATACAAATACAGAAGTGAAATTTCACCCACAGAAGGCAAAATTGTGCCACGGAAGGTGGAATTTCACCCTCGGAAGGTGAAATTCTGCCGCAGAAGGTGGAATTTCACCTGTGGGAGGTGGAATTTCACCCACAAAATGGTGAAATGTTGCCTTCCATGGTGAAATTCTACCTTCCACGGTAAAATTTCACCCTCGGAAGGTGAAATTTCACTGTGAAAGGCAGATTTTTGCCTGCAGAAGACAGAATTTCGCCCACAGGAGGCGAAATTCTGCCTAATTGAAGGAAATTTCACGGATTACTCTGCAAGGCAAATTTGGCCACTTCACCGCCACTTTGCCAGAGGAATGTAAATTTGCTGCATCGCTAACCATAACCATGTAAAAACACTTTTTATTATTAAAACTGGCAGTTCAAACCACATGCCCACCACGCTGAATGTGAAAGCTAGAGCGTTCAGTGATTTTGGTATGGCTAAAAATAATAAAGGCAAAAGAAGTCTGTAAATGTCACTACACCAGATCTTACGTTTTTTCATGGCTCTGTTGCCTAATCCACCACAATATCTTTTGTTGTGTATTTCCATTGCCAAACCAGCGTGAGTCCATTCCAGATATCTACCAGGAGCAAACCACAAAAGCTGAGACCTCAAGACAGGCCAAATTATAGATGCAGAAAAGCTTCCTTTTGTGATCACCTGGCTAGGGGTATCTTGCTTTTACTCCTGCTTCTTTGCCTGTCCACAGGTGTGTGCTTAGCATTCATGCTCGCATGCTGACATTTCGGAGTCATTTGACTCCATCCTCAGGTTTAGGAAGGCCAGCATGATATTTGCCGTGTGTTAGTCGAGTTCTCTACAATATATCAGTATGCTTTCATATTGAGGTCCACTGACCACGTGGGTTTCAGATCACGGTATTTCCACTCATCATCAATACTATTACTGAGAGTGCCATTGCAAGTATTTGTCCATCCCTTTGTTGTGACCGGGATGAATAAGGCCCTGTCCCATTTGTTATGCAGAAAGGGTTAAATGCAAGGTCTGTCCTCTCCTTTTCTCTGTGCCTCTAAACATTGGCTCTCTAACTCTTCTCTCTGCTCCTCCATTTATTTCTTTTTGTTGTACTGAATAGCCCATTTGAAAAAGGCAGTTAGGCTTTCAGGTTCTGTCACTGCCTGTTTTTTCCATCGCTGGTGCTGGCTGTACAGTCTCAGCTTGGACTTCTGCCTCTTCTAGTTTGGCTGCCATTCTTCTGGTAATTACTCCTGGGCTTGCTGCTGCAGAATTGATACCTTTCTGCTGTGCTTCCCTGGTACCAGGTCCAGGGTACCAGGTTAAAATGACAAATTCAAAACAGCGTGGGTGAAAAGCGTGAAGTCAGAACAGCTAATACAAAACCCACTACATGGGATAAACAGCTACAGGGACACAATAACGCATGTAAAGTTTAACGCTAACCATGTAGTAGTTCAGGGAAAGAGAGAAAGCTTCTACTGTGGGGTGTGCTGCCAATCAGCTGCCCCAACATGGAGGGTAGGGCACAGGCAGCAGGGGTCAGCAGATCAAGAGTGCTGCCTGGTTCAAGTCCGGCGACAAGAGATTTTTCTTTCCTTTCTTTGGACTTAGCTTCTGTTGTCTTCCCCTTCCCTACTCAGGGCTGGGTTCCACCTTCCATCCCAAGGATTCCCCCCTCCCCATGGTTTCTTCCTGTCCCCAAGTTGTCTCTACCATGGATGTGAATATATTTAGATGGGGGAGTTCAGGAGCAAAGCCCTCCATAATGGGGGTTGCAGGGGGCGGAGGCCAGCTGCTAACCCATAGTACATCTGGTTGCTTTTTTCTGGCGCTGTTATAGTGCTTGGTGTTTTTAGTGGGCACTATTTTTGTTTTAGTTGTTTTTGTTGCACAGTTTCTGACCCGCTCTGTTTTACATTTGGCATTTTGACCCCATGCCCAGGCTCAGTACCCACATACAAAGCTTCTGGCTTAGAGTTTGCACGGTATAAATCCCATTTAGTCTGACACCATCTGTCATCAAGACATAGGTCAAGAAGGATATGAAAACTAGGATCAGTTATAAAATTTGCAAGTAGCGTTTTATTATTATTATCAATAACAATAGAATAACAAGCATTTGTCAATGCTGAATGTTTGCTTGCTGGTATTTGCATTGGAAACGCAGTAGTTAGACAGATGCAGAGTAGGAATGGCAGTGAAGTATTGAACTTCACGCCAACCCCACGTCCACCCTGTAGAGATGGACAGGCATTGGGGTATGCGTTTGGATTGTCGCTCATAATGTTCATGCCATTTCTCCTCACCTATCCTGCAGACACCAACAAGTGTTGAGGTATGCCTTAGGGTGTTCGGCTTTACAGTCACCCCATTCCATAAGGACATACGCTGAAATGGGTGCAATATAGGAGAATGGGGTGAACTGTGGGGCTGAAGAGTCTAAGGCACACCTCTATGCCTGTCAGTGGCTGCAGGGTGGGGGGGGTGGAATAGCATGACCATTATAGTCGGCAATCCAAAGGCACAACCCTGATGCCTGTCAGTCTGTACAGGGTGAGACGTTGTGGTTAGAAACCCTAATGCCCCAGGCGTTTGTTGGTATTTTGCACTACAAGTTTTCAACATGGCCTTTTTGTGACCCCCACCTCATGAAAGCATTTGGGGCCTCTTCTCATGAACAGTGGCACTGTGATTTTGTTAATGTGTCCTGAACTTTGAGTTCCCACAGCAACCGTGCCATTGTGCGCCAGATGTATGAAAACAAAGATTGGGCAGGATGTGAAGAATGAGCTGCACCATTCATAGGGAGGTGTGAAGAGATGGCAATGTTTAAAATCTGTAGTGAAAATACTAAAAATGCTTGAACTTCTGAGCGTACGTGGATACTGCGCAATGCATGCACATAACACAGTCATTTAGTGGAATTATTTTGCCAAATTTTCAACACAGGCATTTTGTGACCTCTGCTCATGAACACTGTCACTATGATTTTCTTATTCTGTACCGAACATTGATTTCCCACAGCAACCACGCTATTCTGCACCAGATGTGTAAACGCATATTTCGGGCAGGATGTAAAAAAATGACAGCTGTACTCTTCATAAGGAGGTCTGAAAAAAAGCCAATGTTGAAAATCTGGAGTGAAAGTACTACAAATTTTCGAAGATACGAGGGTGCATGGAAACTGTACAACACACGCTTGTAACACAGTTATTTTATGGACGTTTGTCACCAAATTTTCAACATAGGCATTTTAGGACCTCTGCTCATAAACAGACATTGTGATTTTACATGTGAATACACATACAAACATACGAACATATGAATCTGCCAGAAGAACAGACCGATTGGTCTATCTAAGTCTGTCCAATTGTACAGCTAGCACCCTAGATTGCAGCTGCCCCAGCCTCCTCCCCCTCAGTTCCTCCCCTGCTTGTCCCAGCCCCTGCCTCCCTAACTCTTCCTCTTGCTGTATCCCACTCCTTCTTAAAGCTATTGACTGTCTTACCTCTTACCATCCCCTCTGGCAGCACATTCCATCTAGACACCACCCTCTCAGTGAAGTAGTGCCTTCTCATTTCCCTCTTGAAATGACCCCCTTCCAACCTTAGTCCATGCCCCCTCATCTCTCTTCCACTCCTCAGTTTAAACACCTTCTTGGTGCTAGGTTTATTTACCCCCCCTCAGGTATTTAAACACTTCAATCACACTCCCCATCCATCCTCTCCTCCAGTGTGTACATGTTCAGCTCCTTCAGCCTAACTTCATATTCCTTTCCTTCCTTTCCCTTTAACATTTTTGTTGCTCTCCTTTGCACCCCCTCCAGTAACTTTATATCTCTCCTCAGGTATGGCCTCCAGTATTGCACACAGTACTCCAGGTGCAGTCTGACCGATGATCTGTAGAGAGATAGGATCACATCCCTGTGTCTGGATGAGAACCCCCTTGTGATGCACCCCAGTATCCTGTTTGCCTTCGCTGCTGCTCTCCTGCACTGGGCTGAGTTGTTCATGCTCCCAGTTACCAATGCCCCTAGGTCCTTCCCCTCCTCTGTGATCCCCAACCTCACACCCACAACCAATAGTTCCTCTTCTGGTGCTTAGCCCCGAAGTGCATCACCTTACATTTCTTTGCGTTGAATCCTAGCTGCCACTCCACAGACCACATCTCTAGTTTGGTTAGGTCCCCCTGCAATTTTTCCCATCCATCCTCTTTGTCCACCACTGCCCCCAATTTGGTATCATCTGCGAACAGACTAACCCTGCTCCCCACTCCATGTGCTATATCAGAGATAAAGAGCCCAAATAGCACCGGGCCCAGCATTGACCCCTGCGGCACCCTGCTTGTCACTGCTCTAGGTGCTGAGAGCTCCCCCCACCACCCTCTGCACCCTCCCCTGTAACCAGTTCTCTATCTATTTAGTCAGCTTTTTCCCACCCCCACTGCCATCAGCTTCCCCCCCACCAGTCTCCCATGAGGCACTGTATCAAAGGCCTTACTGAAGTCCAAGTACAGGATGTCACAAACTCACTCAGCCGGTCAGCCCTCTACTCCCAAAGTGCCAACCTCTGAGTGTATGATTTGTGTACAGTGAACAGAACAAGGTAACCCTCTTGTCTGTTTTGTGGGTTCAAATCACCTTAGTCTCAAGCTCTGGAGGGATTCAAACTGATAACCTCTTGTTAGCGTACCCAATTATCAGGCTCAGATAATTCTGTCTTCAGTGGGCCAGATATCTTTGCCTACGGGCACCCAACCAGGTCTTTCAAATGAACCCTTAGAACTCTATGCAAGACTTTAGAGAACTCTATCCATTTCTCAGTTTGGTATACAATAAGCCCATACACAGTATTACTGATAATCTTTAAAAGCCCCACTTAAAATAAAAAGAAATGTCAATGCACTCCATGCAGTTTCTGTTGTAAAAATATTTCTTTACTTTAAAATATCAAAACAAAATAATCAATACAGAACAAATATATATATATATATCCCAACACATACAGCCTTAAAACAAACAGGTAAAAGTACAGTTCCTACTATTAATAACTTCAGACAAATCTTGTCTATGGTCCTTACTTCAGTGCTTTGATGGTCTCTCTTCTCTCAGTCAGGAATACTGTCTTGTGTGTCTCTGTCCAGGTTCTCTCAGCAATTGAACACAGTTCTGAGACAGCCTTCTCATGAGGTCACTAACTCTGCCTTGATGTAACAACTTTTATATTTTATCTCACAGGATGTCCAAATAAAATATTTAAAAAAACATAATAGGTGACCTCACTGCCTTTCCTCCCTCAGGTTAACCAGAACAAACTGGTTTGTGTGGTGCTACACATACATCTCAAAAGTTTATTTGATCTAAGTCACTGTATTCAAAGCAAAAGTGTATTTGCCTTTTTAATCCCATCTGGGCCTTGGAATCTACACCTCAAAGGTCTCTCTGATGTAATTCAAGGGTTCCCCGGGAATGTATATTTGGCCTTCCAAATTCGTCTGGGTCCTGTTTGGCCAGACATCAACCTCTTTGATGAAATGAGCTGGTTCCTGGAAGGTTATTCATAACCCATGCATGCTCTTTCCATATGACACCTAGAGCAAAATCAAAGGATTCCTCTGGGAATGCCATGAATGGCTAATTTCATTTCCTGGGATCAAAGCAAATTGACAAGGTAATTACCTCAGATATCTGCAATTTAAAATACCTCATGTCCTTTGAACTTATCCCTGGGGGGGGGGGTTATGTGTCAGTTCAGCAAGATTGTAGTTTCCTCAAACTGACCTTCCCATCACATATTTTATATGTAGTAAAAAAAAAAATTAATACAGCACTCAGAGCACTCAGAGCTGGCTGTCTATGTCACACGGGACATATACCTCATGGCCCCTGTCCCACTTTCTTGTCACCCAATCATAATACTGTATTAGGTTGGTTTGACAAGACCTTCCTGAGATGAACCCATGTTGCTGGCCATTACTCTCTAGGAATGCCACCAGCCTCTGCTTCAGTATCGCCTCCATAAGCTTACCCACCATGGACGTGAGACTTGACCATCTGATAATGTCCTGGATCCTCCCTAGACCCACTCCTGTGTATGGGCACCAATGGGCCACCCTCTAGTCCTGGGGCACACTCACTGTTTCCAGGCAGGTGTTGAACAGATCTACCAGTGGCTCAGCCAACAGCTCTACCATTTACCTCAGCAGCCTGGGGTGGATGCCATCGGGACTTGGTGTCTTGTCCACCCTTACTGCCCTCAGCCCCTCTAGCACCCTACTCCCTGTGATCACTTTGTCTGTCACCTCCTCCCCCCCTTTCCCAACCCCCCCCAGCCTATGCTGGTAGTGAACCATCCCTCTCCTTAGTGAAAATGGAGCAGAAGTACTCATTTAGAATTTCCACTTGCTCCTCCCCCTTTTCCACCCAATCCGCTTCCCGATTTATCCTCACAATATGTTCCTTTCACTTCCTCTTTTCCCTGACATACCTAAAAAAGTCCTTTTCACCTCTTTTTATGTACTGTGCTAACCTTAATTCCTTGGAGACCTTAGCTTTCTTCACCCT
This sequence comes from Neoceratodus forsteri, assembly GCA_016271365.2. Taxonomy (NCBI): domain Eukaryota; kingdom Metazoa; phylum Chordata; order Ceratodontiformes; family Ceratodontidae; genus Neoceratodus; species Neoceratodus forsteri. The sequence goes on from CM028138.1 coordinate 556,874,662, forward strand.
CCTGGCCACCTCCCTTGACCAACTCCCGTAAGCCTCCTTATCCTCTCTCTTTCCTGTTCTCCTGTACTTCTGGTATGCAGCCCTCTATGCCCTCACCCCTTGCAGCACGTCCTTGTTCAGCCAGCATGGTTTCTTGGCTCTGCTCTTCTTACTCCTGGTCCTGGTGCAGGCTACTGTGGCCTCTGTTAGCCCGGTCTTTATGACTCCCCACTTTTGTTCTGCATCCATCCCCGGCCTTATATCCTGGAGTCTCCCTCGCAGTATTGCTCCCATCCTCCCAAAGTCCACCCTAGTAAAGTCCACCACCTTAGTGCCTGTGCCTCCTGTCTCCCTGCCCAGCATGAGAATGAGCCACACTGTTTGGTGGTCGCTACCCACTAGTGGGTCCTCCACCCTTACCTCCTCCCCATTTGCCAGTACTAGGTCCAGAGTGGTACCAAGCCTTGTAGGCCCACTTACCAATTGCGTGAGAAGGCCATCCTGGAATGCATCAAGGAGCACCTGCTCCCTGGTATTGCTAGTGGCTCGGGTTCTCCAGTCAACCCCTGGTAGGTTAAATTCCCCCACTATCACCACACTCCCCCTTCTACACACCCTCCTTATCTGCTCTGCCAACTCCTCATCCAGATCCCCAGATTGGGCTGGTGGTCTGTACACCACTCCCAGCCTCAGCTTTCTGCCCTTGGAGTCCAGGAGTTGCACCCAAAGCACCTCTGTCCTCTCCTCTTCTCCCTCGTCCCTTATGCATTTGATCCCTTCCCTCACAAAGAGTGCAGCCCTCGTTCCAACCCCTCGGTCCCTGCTGTATATCCTGTATCCCGGAATTGCCAAGTCTCATTCATCATACTCTGTGGCCCAAGCCTCTGTCACTGCAGCAGTGTCCACCTTCCCCTCTGAAAGGAGTGCCTGAAGCTCTGCAATTTTGTTCCCCAGGCTTCTTGCATTGAGAGAGACCACATTCCACCCATGCCCCTCCTTCTCCTCACTCTTCTCCTTGGCCTGTGTCCCTCATCCTGGTAGTCCGCACCCTTACTCCTCATTATTCTTACCAGGTGTTGGTGCCTTCTGTATTACACTCACAGCAATGTGCCCGACCCCCTCCCAGGGTTACTATGCCTCCGCCTTTACCTATATCTAGGGGGGTGAGCTCATTAGGCTCCCCTGTCCGGACCTTTTTACTGACCTCAGCCTTTTGGCCACCCCCCCTAGTTTCAATTCACCTTAGTAGAGATATATCCCTCTAATCCCACCTTTAATACTCCCTTCCCCTCCCTGCTCAAGTGTAGCCTGTCCCCCGCATACAAGTCACTATTCCCCCAGACCCTACCCCAGTTAGTCACTAACCCATATTTTTTGGTGTGGCACCAATCCCTCAGCCACTCATTGAACTCCTCGATCCTACCCTTCCTCCCCATGCTTGCACATGGTACCAGGGTACCTCCGAGAATACCACTGACTCCCCCCCCCCCCACACTGCCTGTCTAACTCCTGGAACCTCCCTCTCACTACTTCCACAGTCTCCTCCACCAAGTTGTTTGTACCCACATGCAACACTAAATGAGGTTTCTTCTTCCCCCTTGCTGCACATTTGAGCAGTGCCTACCCTGCCTCTTCTGCAGTCAACCCGGGGATAGCTTCAACCCAAATACGGCTGTGCCTTTCCCCCTTTCTCTCCATCTCACCCCTTTCAGTATAGAACCCCCCCGGATGAGTACCCCCCATCCCTTACCCCATTTCCCTTCTAATGCCCCTGCCACCACTCCAGTATTCGTTCTTCCCTGCCCCTTACCCTCGCCAGCTGTACCCTCTGTGACTTCTGTATCTGCACTCCTACTTCTGCCTCACCCTTTTTCTCTGCCTTATTCCTCCCATCCCCCTTGAACCCCTTCCCAGCTTGATTACTTCCTACTGGGCTTCCCATGTTGACCTCCCATCCTCCCCTGTTGATTTCCAACCCCTCTCCTATCCCCATTGTCGATTTAGAGAACCCATTTCCTTTGACCCCGATAGTGATGCCCCTCCCATCCTTCCCCCTTCCCGTAGCCTTCTCTCCTCCAGTCACCCCTACTTCCTTACTAGCCCCCCTTCTACCCTTTTGTCCTCGCTGTCTCTTCCCTTACCTGTTGCCATCCCTCTCATGCCCCGCTTGTCCTACCTCCTTCAGTATGTTCCTGCTCCCCCCCTCTCTCCCATAGCAGAGGCTCGAATCTATTCCTAATCGATACCCCTTCTACATCTCTTCCCCTATTGGTTCCCCCATCTACTTGTTCCCCTCCATGCCCCCCTGGTCCCACCCCTGGTCCCTCCCTACCCACAGCCATCTGTTCTCTCCTCTGGTACTCCTCGTGGTCTCTTCTCCCCCATCAGCAGGCTCCTCCCATCATCTCAGGCACCCCCTCCCTTCTCCTCTTTTTTCTGCTAGTGCCTCTGATACTGGGATCAGTTTCAGTCCCTAGTTGTTCTTCCCCAGCCGCCCCTTGCCATCCCCTAGCCCTCCCCAGATAGGATGCCTACCATACTCATCTGCCCTGCCATTTAGACTCCTCCCTAACCTCAACAGTTCCTCTCTCAAACTAGCCAGTTGCCTACAGACCATACACCCCCCCCATCCTCCAAGCCCAGTCCAGGATCATGGTGGACTCACACCCTGTACACCCCACCACCCTTCCAAACATGCCCACCCTATTGATATGCGGCACCACCCATTTGGCCCCATCTTATGTTACAGGCTCTTACTCCCAGTTTCTGTACCCTACTACAACTGTTAGGGCCCTATTTGCTCAAATTCCTGTTCCCTCACACAAGTCCCCTTACTGCCCCCTTGCCGACCGGGTTAATTCAGTCTCAAATCTCATCCATTAGATACTGTAGCAATCCTAAAGCTTCTTTGTCTGTTTTTCACCCCTACGCTACCATACTTTTTGTTCTCAGTCCTCATAGTTTCACTTAGCCCAGTTAGAAATCGTATTGCACTCCATGTATTACTCAGCTCAGTTAAAGAAATAAACAGAACAAATAAATATGTATTATTACAGCAATCCTAACAGTATAGCTCAGTACTCAGCTCAGTTAGAGAAATAAATAGAATGACTAAATCTGTATTATTACAACAATCCTGAAAGTATCCAATAGTTGCTTTGTCTCCACCCCAGAGACCCTGCTGTAATATAGGACCACACAGGACTCTGGGCGGTTGGGTGGCAACTCTAAATTCCTGACAGAGCTCCATTGAGCTGGCTCACTTCCCCCCTCTCGCTCACTTGTTCTGTTTCTCCCAGCACTGCAGGCTGCCCTTTTGTACTGGGCTCCCGCCTGCATTGGTGCCTTTTTCTGTCCACAAAGACATCTGCAGCAGTCTCGACAGAGCTCCATTGAGCTCGCACACACTCCCTCTCTCTCACTTGCTCATTCTGTTTATCCCGGCGCTGCAGGCTGCCCTTTTGTACTGGGCTTCTGCCTGCACTGGTGCCTTTTTCTGCCCACAAAGAAATCCACAGCAGTCTTGACAGAGCTCTATTGAGCACGCTCACTCCCCCCTCTGACTCACTTTTTCTGTTTCTTCCGGCGCTGCAGGCTGCTTTTTTGTACTGGGCTCCTGCCTGCAATGGTGCCTTTTTCTGCCCACAAAGAAATCCACAGCAGTCCTTACAGAGCTCTGTTGAGATCGCTCACTCCCCCCCCCACTCGCTCATTCTGTTTCTCCCTGCGCTGCAGGCTGCCCTTTTTGTACTGGACTCCTGCCTGCATTGGCACCTTTTTCTGCCCACAAAGAAATCTGCAGCAGTCTTAACAGAGCTCCATTGAGCTTGCTCACTCCTCCTCTGTCACTTGCTTGTTCTTAATCTGTCCCAAACACTGATTTCCCACTGGGACCACACTAGTCTGTGCCGGAAGTGCAAAAACACATTTCAGCCAGGATGTGAAAAGTGACAGCTGTACTGTCCATAAGGAGGTGTGAAAAAATGCCAGTGTTGAAAATCTGGCATGAAAATATTGCAAATTTGCGAAGTTACAAGGGTGCGTGGAAATGCATGCTTGTAATGCAGTCATTTTATGGACTTTCATCACCAAATTTTCAACATAGGCATTTTAGGACCTCTGCTCATGAACCGTTTCACTGTCATTTTTTTAATCTGTCCCAAAAAAGAGATTTCCCACAGCAACCGCGCTATTCTGTGCTGGAAATGCAAAAACACATTTTGGCCAGAATGTGTAAAATGACAGCTGTACTGTTCATATGGAGGTGTGGAAAAATACCAATGTGAAGTGACGATCGTGCATAGAAACTGCACAATGCACGCTTATAAAACAGTCATATTTTTGAATTTTTTCACCAAATTTGCAACATAGGCTTTTTGAGAGCCCACCACATGAACAGTTGCACTGTTGTTTCATTAGTTAGTCCTGAAAGGTGATTCTGCACAGTGACCACAAAATCACCTTTCGGGACAAAATAATGCCATGACAGTGACTGAATTCATGAGGAGGGGTCCGAATAACCCCATGTTGAAAATTTGGTGCCAAAATTCCCCAAAATGCCTGAGATATGCACCACAGTTACAAAAAAAACTATTTATGCCATTATACAGCTTACTGGCATTTCTTTAGTTTGTGGTCAGCTTTGAAGAGTGCAGACGTTTTCTCAGTCCACCAAAGATTGTTGCGCCATGCTCTGGAGGTAAGTATGGTGGGAGGGGGTGTGAGGAGGTGGGGTACGTAGAGGGTGGGTGCAGGTTGGGGGAGTGACACTGGACATGTCGAGGGACTGTTTTCTTATTTTACAGGTGAAAAAATAGAAGACAACATGGGTCAGTTTCCTTCTTTCACAGGTGTGTTTGGTACACTGGGGTAGGCTCCCAGTGTGCCATCTGCATTTGTGGGTAGGGGGACCAAAGCCGATGGGAATTGGGCTCCCTGTTGGCACAGAAATGGGTGGGGTGGCACATGATGGCGAGGGGGATTGACCACCCCTTTGGAACACAACAGAAATTGGGGGGTGGGGACATTATGCCAACAGGGAGTGGGCTCCTCCGTCGGCAAATTGAACTGGGAAGGGAGGACTGAAGCCAATGGGGATTGGGCCCCCCATCAGCAAAGAAAGACTGTTTGGTGGGGCGCATGATGCAGAGGGGGATTGGGCACCCACTTGGCACACAACAGAAATTAGGGGGGTGGGGACATTATGCCGATGAGGAGGGGGCTCCCCTGTCAGCAAATGAAGTGGGTCGGGGGCATGCCAACAAGGGGATTGGGCACCCCATCAGCTTTCATGGGGCTCTGAGGCAGCCGCATAGAGCTGCCATGTTCCTGGTAAGGTTACACCACGCAAGGCACCGCCCTGCAGTGACGGGTCGCTCCCTCATTGCAGTGAAATTGCTGATGCTGCAGTGAAGAGACAGCCCCTCATTGCAGCGGTCAAATCATTTCAAGTTGGTGACACTTCTGCAGAACCAGTGTCATCAGGACACTGGGCCTGCATTTGGTGTACACCGTCAAGCCCACAAATGCAGTGCAGGCATTGGCTGCCACACTGCTGCACCTCCACAACCCGCTTCTCTCCTAAGATGCCTCATAATGTTTCTTGCGCATGCACGCAAGCAAACATAAAAATGTAAAGAAAATATGCTCAAGATATCGAAATACAAAGGCAGAACAAACAGAGAAAACAGAAGTCCTTGATTTGAGGGTTTTTTTCCCTGTTTCCAAGAAGTCTCTGTAGCAAAAATATTGTTCCTTCTTTTATAACAAGGTTTTGCCTGACAATTAACTTCTTCATCCTGAGCTCATAAAGGAGACACCCTGTTTCTCACAAAATGTATCAGAGTTCTTCTCAGTTACTTTGCAGAGCAGGCTTGCAAATGGAACAATGTCCCAAGCTGACCCTTTGCTGACAGCTCTGCAAAAGAGTTTGCAAACAAGCCGGAGAGGAGCTGAAATTGCATCTCAGGTTAACCCCCTAAATTCCAAATAGCTTTTTGCAATCCATTCAGCAGTATAACTATATACATTTCAAACCAAGGGATCCCAGTTTACATAAAGATTCACATATACTTTACAACCGCAGATATGTAAGAGGGAATAAAAGACAGAAACAACAAGTGAAGGCAGAGAGATAGTAAGAGGCAGAGAATAGCAAGACTGTGAGAGTGGTCAGTTCCTAGATCTCACAAGAACATTTGATTGTGCACTCAGACAGACAAGAGACAGAAAAGGAGAGGATAGAAAAGATTTTGTTTAACCTTTTCTGTACAACAAATGGGTTAGGACCTTATTCAACCCTGTCACACTTGGTTCACCACTGCATGAGATCTGTTTTACAGGGCACTGGTTCAATGTTTTATATGGTCTCTGCTATCTGCACACTGCTAAACCTTCTTGTGCAAAGTGCATTCCCCAGGCATCCAATATACCAGTGTGCAATGGATGAACAACTCCACCTTCTGTTTGCACGTACTCCACCCTGCCTTTTGTCTGCTGTGCAAATGGCTTTGAGCCATGCAAACAGCTGCTTCCAATATAGGGATTGACACACAAAGCACCGCTGGAGTGCTATCATCCCTGATTGTGTGGCACAAACTATTCAGATATGCTGCCTTATTAGTTTAAAGAGCTAGTGTACTGCCCAAAACTAATCATACTTTTCAAAAACAGTCAACTATTACCTTGTATATCTGAAGTACATTTTATGTTCCCTCTGGTTAATTAGAAGATTGTTTACCTGATGTTAGTAGGTGTGGTGTGTGGAACTGCACTCTGCCTGGCAGCTGACATATCTATCTCTGTTCCTTCCATTACATAATCAACACTGTGACCTCACTAACTGTGACATCACAGCTGCTCAGGGAGAGACACTCAGCAGCTGCCAGGTCCATTACCTGTGATGTCGCTGTCAGTGAGGTCACAGTGGTGATGGTATAGTGGGAGAAATAGAACTAAATATGTCGGCTGCCAGGCAGAGTACCATGCCAAGCACCTAGAATAATACTATCACATGGAAAGCTTTTTAATGAGCAAAAGGAGAAAGAAAATACTTCAGAAATAACAAATGACAACTGACTACATCTTACATTTTTTTAAATTTTCCTGTTCACTACTTAAATGATCTACTAGCCTTTTAAACACTATCAACCCACCATTTGGGTCTGTAAAGACCAGCATTTGTGTGTGTGTTACGCGCATGTGTGTGTGTGTGGGGGGGGTGACAATAGTCTTTAACTTATTTGCCATGTCTCTGGTAATATAAGAAGGCTTGGAATTAGCAACAGACATACAAATGTTTATTTATTTATGTATGTATGTATGTATGTACGTGTGTATGTCTTTGTTAACCGGGTAAGTGTGCTGATCCAAGGACCATTTACAAACACAACCTGGACCACAAGGTGGTGCCAACATAGTTCAACAGCCATAAATGCATATAGACAGTAGTAGTTCTTACACAGTGATGAACAATAGACAAAGGTCAAAACATGAGTCAAACATGTACAATATACAAGCATACCAGTTCAAGAAACAATGAAGTCTACTGGTCCATCAAATGTTTTAATTTTTAAAGTTTATATTTGTGGTTATCTTTAAATTCTTCATTACAAGTAAAAAATTTTTACAAACAAAAAATTTAAAAAAAATCACATACAGTACTAAAAGAGCTATTTGAGAATAAATTTAATTTATATTTCAGCTGGGTAGAACTACTAGCCCATTTCTAGAGTTGTCCTGCATTATATACTTTAGTTACATATATATATATATATATATATATATATATATATATATATATATATATATATACATAACTCATATAATACAATAAAATAAAACAAACAAGCACTATAAAATGGCATAGTGCAAAGGAGTAACAGGGAGGAGGTAAGATAAAAGTTTGCAAATGCATATTAATAGTATACATTCCATCTCAGCTTCCCCACCCAAGTTGTTTCTAAAAATAATAAGAACCTGTTAGAATGTGGTAGAATCTGTTCAGGAGAACTGCACCAGCACAGAAGCAGCTGTTTCTAATCCTAAAAGGCAGATTGTGTCCTGTAAGGATGTGCAAGAGGGGAGGGTGTCCAGCAGCACAAGGAGGAGCAAGAAGTATTTCACTGTTATGGAGCACTCCATATTTAGAGGGACATGGAAGCTAGCATGCATTCTGGCTAGGTAACCTGATCTGTTCTGTGCCTCCCAGGGGCCACTGTAAAAATGTCACTTTTCAACTGGCCAGATCTTTTACCAGTGAAGCCAGGTGAAGTGCTTCATTTAGGTATCAATGACCTTGCAAAAGCTGAGGTCTCGGACAGACACAGTTACGTTTGTGATGCTGCTGGTGCCACTTGCCAGACAAAGAAGACAGAGAAAAATCATGGAGTTTAACATGTGGCTATAGGGTTGGTGTGAGAAGGAGCGTTACCACTTTTCATGGGACTGGCAAACCTTCTAGCAAGATGGACAGCTGTTTGTTGTTGATGGTCGGAATCTAAGCCACTGGGGCACCAGTGCCTTTTGGCAGAAGCTGCATGTTATAGCAAGTCAGATTTTACACTAGATAAGGGAGAGGGCAATGTAACAGCTAGGTCGCAGGACTGCACACAAATGCATGAAGAGAACTATTAAGGCTCTCCTCTATCACACACAGGTCCAAGGGATACTAGGAGAAACAGACAGGGTCACAGTAACAATAGCAAGAAGCCAGACATCAACCCCGTGAATGGGACGAAAGGTTAAGAATAAGAACAGATGGAAGGTTATGTAGCTGTACTGTCAGTAGATAATTTGGACATCACTGCAATCGCAACAACACTGGAAAATCTAAATATCATTTGGGACCTAAATGTTCCTGGCTGCACTCTATTTAGAAGGGATGGAGGTACCACAGGAATGTGGTGGCAGTGTATGTTACAAGAGGTGTAAGGGTCTCAGACAATGAATCCGTCTCTGTGAGGGAGGTGAGAGGGTGGGGCCAGCCCAATGAGCCCAGTCCCAGTCCACCTGCCCTTGACAACCTGACCCCCATACACACACACACACACACACACACACACACACACACACATACACATACACACACACACACGAACTATCACTGAAGCATGTCTCTCTTTATGGAGCACTAATAGACCTTGTCTTTGAGACTCCTTGGGAGATATTTCCTGTCTGATGCGACCCAGTCCCAATGGCAGTCTAGTGCCAGAGCAGGTAGTTGGCAGGGAGGCAAGTGGAGCATGGCCCTGAGATCTATGCGGGGAGTAGGGAGGTCAGCCTCAACACATCATCTGCCCTGTGCCCACCCCTTTTTGGGTTCGCTTGCACTCATGCACAAGGAACGTTTTGGGACAGTATGACTTTTTGGAGGTGTGTGACCCTCCTGTCCAATGCAGTGCTCAGTGTAGCGGGCGTGACCGTACCACACCAATGGATGCGAGAGCTATCTATGATACCAGTTTGGCTGCAGTGGTCTTCAGTTGAAAGAAAAGCAATGCTGCAATCAGCGGTGGTAATGTGCATGTATTTTACATATTGACGTCACCCTTTTCCCTCCAGCTGCTAATGAAATCCTCCATTTTCTCCCTCTGCTGCTGTCCTCCCCGCTCCCTCGTTATTGCCCTCCCAAATACATTGTATGTGCCAATGGGTGCCCAATCCCGGTTGGCTCCAGCCCCCCCAACAAACAACCCATTCATTGTGTGCCGACGGGGGTGCCCAATCTCCCTCGTCTCATGCCTCCACCAAACACATTGTATGTGCTGATGGGGTGCCCAATCCCCTTTGGCTCCAGGTCCCCCCCCAGCAAACACCCAGATGGTACATGTAAGGAAAAAAAACTTCCCAGGAGTTGTTTTTTTTTAACCTGTGAAAACAGAAAACCATCCTCTGTTGTGTCCGTTGCCCCCTCCCCCAGCCTGCACCAACCCTCTATGCTCCCCACCTCCCCACTACCACCCTCACCCCATACTTACCTCTGGAGCCTGGTGCGATGATCTTCGGTGGAGTGGGAATATGTCTGCACTCTTCAAAGCCGACCACGATCTGAAGAAATGCCAGTAAGCTGTAAAATGGCATCAGTTGGGGGGTTCAACTAAGGTGGATATCTTGATCATTTTTGTGACTTATGGCACCAAATTTTCAACATGGGGTTCTTGAGACCCCACCTCATGAATTCAGTCACCGTCATGTGGTTATTTTTTCCCAAAAGGTGATTTCGTGGTCACTGCCCAGAATCACTTTTCGGGACTGATTAATGAAACGACAGTGTTACTGTTCATGAGGTGGGCTCCCAAAAAGCCTATGTTGCAAATTTGGGGAAAAAATTTCAAAAATTAACTGTGTTACGAGTGTGCATTGCACAGTTTCCACACACACTTGTAACTTTGAGAATCTGTAATATTTTCATTCCAGATTTTCAACATTGGCATTTTTTTCACACCTCCTTATGAACAGTACAGCTGTCTTTTTTCACATCCTGCCCAAAATGTGTTTTCACACATCTGGTGCACAATGGCACAGTTGCTGTGGGGAATCAATGTTCGGGACAGATTATGAAAATCACTGTGACGCTGTTCATGAGTAGATATCCCAAAATGCCTATGTTGCAAAACTGGTGACAAAAGTCCACAAAATGACTATGTTACGAGTGTGCTTTGTGCAGTTTCCCCACACACTCGTAACTTCAAGAATGTGTAATATTTTCACTCCAGATTTTCAGCATTGCCATTTTTGTGCACCTCCTTATGAACAGTACAGCTGTCATTTTTCACATCCTGCCTAAAATGTGTTTTCAAACATCTGGCACACAATGGCATGGTCACTGTGGGAAATCAATGTTTGGGACAGATTAAGAAAATGATAGTGACACTGTTCGTGAGCAGAGGTCACAAAATGCCTATGTTGAAAATTTGGTGAAAGAAGTCCACGAAATGACTGTGTTACGAGTGTGCATTGCGCAGTTTTCACATATGCTCGTAAGTTCGAGAATGTTTAATATTTTCACTCCAGATTTTCCACATTGCCATCTCTTAACACTCCCTATGAATGGTATAGTTGTCATTTTTCACATCCTGTCTAAATTGTGTTTTCGCACATCTGGCGCAGAATGGCATGGTCGCTGTGGGAAATCAACGTTCAGAACAGATTAACAAAATCACAGTGCCACTGTTCATGAGTAGAGGTCCCAAATGCTTTTATGAGGTGGGGGTCACAAAAAGGTCATGTGGAAAATTTGTAGTGCAAATACCAGCAAATGCCCGGGGCCTTAGGGTTTCTAACCATGACATCCCACCCTGTATAGACTGACAGGCATCAGGGGTGTGCCTTTGGATTGCCGGCTGTAATGTTCACACCATTCCACCCCCAACCTCACCCTGCAGCCAGTGACAGGCATAAAGGTGTGCCTTGGACTCTCTGGCCCCAGAGTTCACCCCATTCTCCTATACTGCACCCATTTCAGCATATTTCCTTATGGAATTCGCTGACTGTAAAACCGAACACTGCAACGCACACCTCAACACTTGTCGGTGTCTGCAGGATAGGGTGAGATGAAATGGCGTGAACATTATGGGTGATGACCCAAAGGCACACCCCAGTGCCTGTCCATCTCTGCAGGGTGGGGTTGGGATTGGCATCACTTCAGTACTTCACTGCCATTCCTATTCTGCATCTGTCTAACTCATGCACTTCCAATACTAAAACCAGCAATCAAACATTCGGCACTGACAAATGCTTGTTAGAAGTGCCAGCATTACAGCAATTGACGAGTACAGTTGAAGTGGATGCTGCAAGTAACTGATACTGCCAAGCCGGGAGTCTGTCACATGGGCATTTCAAAACTTGCCACGTGCTGACTCTCGATACAAAAACACACAAGACCAAGCCGATGGTGGTTAACATAATGAGCATAAAAATAAATGTGAACTCTAAACATTGAAACATACAAAAAAACACAAACAGATGCCACTGTTTCTTATTTATAACTTATTTAACAGTTCATTTCAGCAGACAATTGTTTCCTATCAATGAAAATTAAACTTTGCACTAACAAAGGCAAGTGTTTCCCCAGTGTTCTCAGGCCGTAGCTCACTGTTTGAGGATGTGTCTCATATTGCCCTCATTCTGACCATCAGTATCCTGTATTTCGATTCAAAGACAGACAGTTAAGAAGTATGCGGCTAAAATGTAAATGAGATGCAAAAGGAGTTGCAGAGATGTGCTCTGTTGGGATATGGGTGCTGAAGGGACATGGATACAACTAAGGTTGGGGGGCTGCATAAGTGCCAAACACCACTGCAAATACCTACAAGCAAACGTTTGGCATTGACAAATGTGTGTTCTGTTTTCTAGCACCACAGCTACCACCACCATTGGATGAGCTGGGGAAAATCTTCCCAAGTTGTGAAGAAAATGGCAGGCCAGCTCTACCACCCTTCCATCACATCCTAACCTGTTGCACTTTCCCTTGTTGCTATCAGTGGGAAGTTTCACAGTAGGGCTGCCAACTACTCTGTTTTGGATCTAGTTTTCGTGGTTCACCCTCATGCTGTTGTCTGGTTTCCACAGATGTAGTCCTGGTTTTGGAGCTGCTTTTGGAGGGGGATACATGATGTTCAAAGAAAAGCTGTAAAATCATTTGTTGCTTTAGCTATACAATACATCCAGATTACACACAAGTGTTAGATGTCAAACAGACATTTTCTTGTAAAGGCAGTCAGTCAGAAAGATAAAAGGTATAGCTGTTAAGAGCAAAACTAGGTAGCACAACATGAGACCAAAAAAACTGTGCTGAATCGCTAAAGTAGTGCTAAATGACATTTACTGTGACCTGTGACTGCTCAGTGAGCAGCCACAACCAAAGACTGGACATGCAAGTCCCAGTGCTTCAACCACATGGGTCTTTGTCAGGGGACGTCTAGAAAGGCAAAAGCTATATCTGTCAAGATACTGCCTGCATTCCATTCTCTCACAAGGAGGCAGGCCCTTAGTGTATTAACCAAATGTTTTCCAAGCTGCATTTTAAGAACCCATGCTGCTGATTGAAAGTCTCTGAAGTAACAAACGGCATCGGAAGAAGTGCAGTAGTGTATTGATTAGTCGTGAAAAGGGGTGCAGTTAGAGGCAGGGTTTAGGGTGTGGTTAATTATTAGTTTTCTGTCTTAAGCAAGGTTGTCACTGGCAACCCTGTTCTTTTCCTGGAGAAACATACCTCCTGCAATGCCTGATTCTCCTCCCAGCAAACAGCGCCATAATGGTGTCACAGCACCAAAACACAGCACACCATTAAGCAGCACTCAGTTCACACCTAGCATGTAAGCAATGTGCTAGTAGTGGATGTATATAAAATTAAATTTTGTTTTAGGTGCTCGGTAAATTCTGGGAGAATGGGGTGGCGGGAAGGGTACACACTCCTCAGCCTGTACCACTGCACAGTTCATTCACCATACTGGTGGGATGGGGCAGCCCGGAGGAGGCACCTGCAACAGTGGAAAGGGAGACTGTGGGTCCTCAGAATGGGAGGCCCCAAGGAAGAAGGAAGGAAGGATGAGGCCCCCACCTGAGGAGAAAGCAGCTGATGATGGTGGACTCTATTGTTAGGGGGAGAGACTTGGGAGTGGAAGGAAGAGGGAAGTGAAGTGCCTCCATGGTGCTTTGACTTGGAAGGATGAAGAGCAGTTCCAGAGGATCACTAGGGTGGCAGGAAATAGGAGGGAGCTAGATGCCATTGCCCACCTGGGGACAAATGACCTGGCAAAGGATGGGGTAGGGGCAGTACAGGGTAATATCAGGGAGCTGGGGAGGGGCCTGCAGCAGGTACCATGCATGGTAGCATTTGCCAAGGTGTTACCTGAATATGGCTTTGGAGAGGAAAGGGCACTCGGCACCAGGGCTTTTAACAGCTGGTTAAAGGCATGATGCATGGAGGAGGGCTTCCGCTACATTGGGAACTGGGGGCCAGCCTGGGAGGGTGTGGGCCTGTATAGGGGAGATGGCCTGTTTCCTTCTAGGAGGGGGACCACAGGGGCTTTTCTGAGGTAGCTAGTCAAGAAACCCACTAGGGACTGAGCAGTGCTGGACCTGGTGCTTACAAACAGGGACATCATTGCAGATATCACAGTGAGCAGTCCCCGGGTACCAGTAATCACTATTCAATGTGGTTTAACATTGAGATGGGGCAGAAGCAAACCACATGAGGATGTGGGTCATGGACTTGGAGGGCAAATAAAAAAAGGGAGCCTGCCTCGGAAAACTGCTAGTTGGGTGGGTTGCAGGGAGGGTAGAGGAACAGTGGAGAAAAATAAGGGAGGGCATAATTAAGGCAACCAGCTTTTGCATGAAGGAAGTGAATAAAAGCAAAAGGAAAAAGAGACTGTTATGGTACTCTAGGGAAGTGACACAGTGGTGAAGGAAAAAAGGACAGCATTCAGGGTGTAGAAGGAAATGTAGAATGATGAAGACAGCAAGGTTTACCAAGTGAAACAGAGGGAAACAGGTAAGACAGTGAAGGAAGCAGTGGCACAGACAAAGGGAAGGCTAGCCAAAGGGGTAGCAAATGAGGGTAAGACTTCCTTCCAGTACATAAGTGAGAAGAGGAAAGCAAGGGGATGGACATTAAGGATAAGAAGAGCAGTAGAAAAAGCCTAAAGAAGGGGACCAGGAAAGAGCAGAGACCCCGAACAGGTACTTCTACTCAGTCTTCACAGTGGAGGGAGGTGGGGATGGACCACCACAGAGCTGCAGGAACAAAGGGGAAGGGGAGAAGGCAGACTCAAGTTTATTCTCAGAGAAGGGATTTGCAGATGGAGGACTGGACGGGATACACCAAAGGATACTAAAAGAACTGCGGGAGGTGCTGGCTGCCCCCCCCCCCGATGACCTTACTCAACAACTCACTGGAATTGGGTGTAGTTCTGGAGGACTGGAGAAGAGTAGACATCCCTCTATGTAAGGGCAGCAGCAGATAAGAGGCCAGCAACTGTTGACTGTTGCCTTTACCTCAGTGGTGGGGAAATGAATGAAAACACTGATAATGGAAATACTGATAGAGTATTTTGAATCCAACAGGGTACAAGACCAATGTATTCACAGGGGAGGTCATACTACATGACTCTTGTTGATTTATTTGACTGGATGACTAGGAAAATAGATTGGGGGGTAGTGGATGTGGCCTGTCAAGCCCCTAGCAAGGCCTTCGACACTGTGCCACACAGAAGACTGATTAAGAAGCTGAATAGCCTACGAATGGGATCCAAAGTGGTGAACTGGGTTAGAAACTGATTTACAGATGGGGGACAGAGGGTGGTAGTTAATGGCACTCCACTCACTCTAAGGATGGAAGTCTGACCAGCAGGGTGTCCAAGGACTCAGTACTGGGACCGGTCCTCTTCAGTGTCTTCACAAGTGACATTGCTGATGAACAAGAAGGGAAAGTATGTCTTTTTGCAGAGGATACCAAAATCTGTAATCAGTAGGGGATGGAAAGAGCACATAGGCATCTTGGGAAACTCAAGGAGTAGCCAAGAACATGGCAGTGGGGATTCAATACCAAAAAGTACAAAATCATGCACCTAGTGCTTAGGAACCCAGATATTGAGTATAGAATTGGGGGAGACACTGTCAGTCACTAAGCAGGAAAGGAACCTTGGGGTTATCATATCTGATGACCTCAAAGTGGCAGAGCAGTGCAGCAAAGTAGTGGGTAGGGCCAATGCAATGATGAGATGCACTGGGAGAGGTATCTCCAGCAGGAGGAATGGAGTACTGCCACTGTATTGCTCACTGGTGAGATCCTACGAGGAGTATTGTGTCCAGTTCTGGAGGCCGCACCTCAGAAAGGATGTGGACAGGGTGGAGGCAGTCCATAGGAGAGCAATTAAAATGATGCAGGTGTTGCACCAAAAGCCCTACAAGAAGTGACTGAGGGAATCTCACCATTTATACCCTAGAGAAGAGGAGAGCGAGAGGGAACATGATAAAAATCTACAAGTTTCTCATGTGGGTGAACAAGGTGCTGGAGGAGAGTCTCTTCCAAATGAGGAGGAGGATAACCAGGACAAGCGGGCATGCAATGAAGCTGGACGTAGGAGTTTAGTGAAAAAGCACTACTTCACTGAAAGAGTGGTAGACACCTGGAATAAACTGCCAGCTTAAATGGTGGAGGTGAAAACAGTAGGGGGCTTCAAGCATGCATGAGATAGTCATAGGGGAATATTAGTAAATAGGCAGTGAGGAGAGAGGGTTGTTGGAGACCATTTAGGGTCTGTGGAGACAGATTAGGCAGGGACCATCTGGGCAGACTGGGTGGGCCAATCAGTCCTTTCATGTAATCAAATTCTGTGTTTCTGTGTCGTTCGTTCAACTGATATAATAAATCATTCATGTGATTTTAACCAATTAGCACACAGGAACACTGTACCTCTTGTCCTCTGTACAATGGTCTGTCATGCAGGAGTGTGAGAAGTGGAACACTCTGCTTCAAAGCTGAGGGGAGGACAGGTAAAGAAAGATTTCAAATGAAAAAGGAAAAACTTAAAGCTTTTTATAATCACCCTAATCAACTTGAGTAATATATAATAAGTGAGTATGGCCTCAAAGGGATATCTCTCATGTCTCCTTTCATGAGGTTTGGGCAGATAGAAATGGTCAACTTCACTTGCAGTCTTCTCACCAAAACTTTTCAAGGACGTGTCAATTCAGTCTGGATAATTCCCTCCCCAACAAGTCGCTGCAGACAACTAGCTGCGTCAGCAACTGCGTCTCTACCAGATTCATTTTCCTGGCAATTTGCTCCCATGAGACATCGAACTGGACTCAAACAACGCCAGCAAAGGTGCCACTTTTACAACCCTTAGGTATATTGGATCATCTGTTGGACAAATGGTGCCCACCTGGAGGTGTTACTGTAATATCTATAGCGGGAGCAAATTGCTGGGGAATGCATTTGGCAGGGCCATGATTGTTGCTGCAACTAATTGTCCACAGTGACTTGGGTGAGCAATTGATGGGAGTGAACTGATATGTAGCCTGAAGCCTCTTATACTGTAAGAGAGACACCCCTTGGAGGCCTTAGTAAATTATAGTATCTTTAAACTCTTGTTAAAGAGAGGAACAGAATTAGTCCATTCTGAGTATATGCTGACAAAATGTGTTTAGATTTTATTTATTAATCTCTGTGTTCTATTCTTACAGGCTTAGTTTACAAACCTCCATCATATGCAGAACCTAACTTCTCTGAGCCACCAAAATTCACCCAGCCTTTGAGCGACCGAACTGCTACCATGGGGTACACAACCAAGCTCATGTGCTCCGTCCGTGGCAACCCAAAGGTAAGACTGCATGAATGTTAAAATAAGTAAAAAAAATAAAATAGAACTTTACAATGAAAGAGGTAGAGATTTCTTGTATTGTTTTGAAGGATAAAGCACTATGAAGCCCACTTTATAAAAAACCTCTAATATAAGAACACCTTACTTAATGAACACATTTCCAAATCTCAGTTCATTTCTAGTTACACCAGTGTTACTCTGGAAAGTAGTAAGGACGTATTTTTCTGGATATAGGAGCAATCCACTTATAAGGATGATTTTGTGGTCAACTATTTGAAACATTTTATTTGCATAAATTTTATGCCCTTTCTACACGTTATAGCCTAGATGGGATGCGACACCTCATTTTCAGTGGGGTTTTGCTTCTACCCATTTCCACAGCTGGAGGAACTGGATCATTGAGAGGATAAGTGACTTCCTCAAGGTCACACAGCAAGTTTTTGGCTCTGTGGGGTTTGAATCTGTGATCATCTGGTTCCTGAGGTATTGCTGTAACCACTAGACCACACTGCCTCCTGTATGAAAGTGTTTCTGTAGTAGCTGAGGAGCTGGAGTGAACTGGACTGCAACATTCTTCTTTTGGTTAAAATTTTACTTTATTGATCAGCAAAACTCTATTACAATACAGCAACAGAGGTTACAATTCTAATTGGGCTGAAGGGGAAAAAAATCCTTAACAGTCCGAGGATTGAAAAAAAAAACAGAGTTTAAAACAGGATATGTCTCCAAGATCTGATATTGTTGATAATGGTCTACAAAGAAGAAATTTGTTTTGCCTCCTTTGATTTCCATTCCTATATACACCCACTCCCTGGCAGTCTGTGGAGAGTATGTTATGCTCCTGAATATATTTATATATATATATATATATTCATTGCGAAAAAAACTTTATTTATGCATTAGTTGAAGTTGAACTAAAGCGACAAAAGCATGGAAATGGGGTGTTAGGCTATCCAACCCCAACATCCTACTCCCACCCTGCAGGGACTGACAGGTGTTGGGAGGTGTGACTTGGAGTCATAAGCTCTAATACTCACCCCATTCCATAAGTAAATAAGCTGAGATGAGCACACTGTAGGAAAATTGGGTGAGCCTTAGGGCTGATGACTCCAAGTCACACCCCCTGACATCTGTCAGTCTCTCCAAGGTGATGGCATTAGGGCTGACAACTGCAAGGCACCTTCCCAATGCCTGCCAGTCTCTGCAGGGTGGGAATGGGGTGTTAGGCTTGGAAAACCTAACACCCCATTTCTATGCTTTTGCCGCTTTAGTTCAACCCTAACTGATGCATTAACAAAGTTTTTTGCAAGGATTTTCCATACTTTTTCAGATAGTATAATCATATAGTTATTTGTCTGTGATGCTCCCATCCCTCCATATATATGTATATGTGTGTAGCCGTGGAAGCACAGGGCACTTTGGGCCCTGTGCTTCTATTAATAGCAGAACAGTGGCCAAATTGTCAGCAAAGCCATGTTACCATCCCACCAAATTTTGAAGGTAGTCTTCTAACGACCCCACCTCATAGACCCCGTAGGTGAAAATTTTGAAATACGTGCCAAAACGCCATTCCACCATTCCACACCACAGGCACAAAAACACGTTTCTCACAGGATGTGAAAAATGACAGCTGTACTGTTCATGAGGTGGTGTGAAAAAATGGCTATGCTAAAACAGACCTAACCCCAGCGCTTCTGCACCCCAAATTTCATGTAAATCCACTAAACCATTACCAAGTTTTTAAGCTGCAAAATTTACCCTGTCTGTGAAAAGGGATTCTTGTCTGTGAAAAAGGATTCTCTGCTAAGACATAGAATCCATTTTCATGCTGGCTCCTGTGAGACAATCCTTTTGCGACACAGAATCCTTTTTCGTGTCTGACATCTATTTTTTCCCATAGGAAATAATGGGGAAATTTAACATTTTATAACTTTTGAACGTATTCCTGTTTTACATCAAACCTTCAAAAGGCGCATTCATACTGGGTAGTGAAAAGAAGAAGGCATAAATGCCCATTAAATCTGTTCCCCCGTATCAGCGGGTCCAACTTATTCCTCTCTCTAGCAGAACGTTATCCAGTCTAGTTTTAAGTATATTCATATTGGGACTTTCCACTATTTCTTTTAGAAGACGATTCCAAATTATGTCTTGTGTCCTCTTGGATCCTCAGGTTTACCCTGGATTTGTATAACCAGCTCTTCACATAAATCATCTTTCATGATTTTATATGTCATTAGGAGGTCACCAATGGTCCTTCTTTGTTCTAGACTATACAGTCCCAATTTTTTTTAACCTATTATCACAGTCTAATCCCTTCATTTCTGTCATCATTTTGTGACCCTACACTGAACTCCCTCAACCTTGCCATCTCTCTCCTCAGGTATGAACTCCATCTGTGAGTCCAAGGCTTCCTATCCTGAAAATTTCAGCCCACAAGCTAATGCTGTTTCTGAGAAACAGGTTTCGTGCTGGCTCCTGGGACACAGAATCCTTTTGGGGGCACAGAATCCTTTTGCAACATAGAATCCTTTTGTGACACAGAATCCTTTTTCGTGTCTGATATCTACTTTTTTTCCATAGGAAATAATGGGAAATTCAACAATTTTATAACTTTCAAACAGATTTCTCTTTTTACACCAAACCTTCAAAAGGCACATCTGTGAGTCCAAGGCTTTCTACCCTGAAATTTTCAGCCCACAAGCTAAAGCCGTTTCTGAGATACAGGTATTGTGTTGGCTCCTGCGATACAGAATCCTTTCGCAAAACAGAATCCTTTAACGACACAGAATACTTTTGCAATACAGAATCCTTGTGAAACATATAATCCCTTTTTGTTTGGGACATCTATTTTTTCCAAGAGAAAATAATGGGAAATTCTAAATTTAATAACTTTTGAACATGTTAATATTTTTTCACCAAACCTTCAAAAGGCACATCTGTGAGACAAAGGCTTTCTACCTTGAAAATTTCAAACCACAACTTACAACCATTTCTGAGATCCAGGTGGACAAATAAACCGTCAAAAAGCCCAAAACCTTCTGTATTTTCAGCACTCTGTAACTCTGAAACCACACAAAGTATTGAGACAAAATTTGTCACATACAGAGACCCACCCCTGGCACTTATGCATGCCAAATTGCATGTACTGTACAGTAAATCAGTTGAACTATTACAAAGTTATTAAGCTCCAAAAATTACCCTTTAACATCAAACACCCTCATCAACCCTAACTATACTGGTGCTACTGTGCCAGTATTATATATCTATCTCACATGCTGGTTCTTCCCTGCCTGCCAGACCCAACCTCCCCACAGTGGCTGTCTCGGGTTTCCACAGAGCTCTGCCAACATTTCCTGTTGGTGGTCTGACTCATCCCTGCCGGGGGAGGGGGAGAACATGGGGAAGGAAGCACCTTTGACACCAGGGAAGTCAGTTGGGGCCAGCCTTGGTGTTCTGGGTGGTCGTGTGGCATGTGGGAAGCCTACTAAAGGCTGTCATCCAGCACTGTGGGGGCAGCCAAGATTCCACTTATTGGGGCACACATCCACCTCCCACAATGCGTGTGGCCGTGGTGGTGTCCTGGGGGCAGGGGCATTTGGCAGCATCTGGTAACCCATGCTACCAAGAATGCCTTCTGTTAACCACTGGCTAGAGCCACTATGTGAGTGGTGTGCTATGATTCCCCCTCCCCCCGGGAGGGAAGCATCCAAAGGATGCTTTCAACTCCTTCCCTGCCAGCCTCCACCAGAATATATTTTTTTAAAACTTATTAGAACCAATAAGAACTAAAAAACAAAAGTTCTGTGGGCATGCCTTATTGTCCAGGGGTAATGATACCCACGCCCATGTGGTAGACCCGGGTTCGAAAGTAAGCACAGAGATCCCATGATTAGGTAGTTTGTGATTCGTAGTAATACCATCAGCAGCATTTCTGGCTAGGATAAGGGGTCTGCTTGACTACTCCTACACTGACCCATGCACTGGGCTAAGAGAGCATCATAACGTAGATTCTTGTATCAGTTTGGTCCTCCACTTGGATGCTATGTATACAGGGGGAGAGTATGCATTGCCAATGGGTGGAGGGAGGTAAAAACAACAACCAAGTGCAGATGGTTCACCACACAATGGCACAAGTAAATATCCCATGCAGTCAGAATGAGGGTGAGGGCCTGACCAGCTGACCCACCTTTTCACCAGAACTGGACAGGACTGGGAGGAACAATGCCACCCCAAGGACCTAACTAAGGGGAGGACTGCCATGTAGGAACAAGAGGTTGGTTGACTGGGTTGGGGCTAAGAGGTTGGTAGTGGTAGACTGAGTGCTAGATGGCAGATGCCAGAAAACCCAAATATTTAAAGGAAAACTACAGTGCATGCAGAAATTATAAAAACACACATTGTGCATGATTTTTCCCCATTCATTTTGTGGTCCCTGGAAGTGGCCATGTAGACTTCTTTTTTTGCCTTTGATCCATTGGAATTTTCCCAGAATGCCTCTGGGAATGATGTCTGTTAGACCTAGGACTAACGCAAAGAGTCCAGGATCCTAGTTATAATTTAGTGACAATGTCCAACTGCCAACTGCTTGTGAAAGTTAATCACTTTGAAAAAGTGTTTTCCCTCCTTCCCCAGTAGAAATCAGATTTCTCTAAGCAGTGACTGTTGTTGTTATTATGGATGTGCTAACATATTAACATACTAAAACACCAGCAGAATAGGCCTAACAGTCTCTCGAGTCTGCTCGATTTTCAGCACCTGCACTGAGGGCCGATTTTGGTGTCACCCCCTCTCCTTTGGGTTATACTGTCCCCAGTCCCAGATGTTCCACCTGTATTGGGCCTGGTCAGATTTACCCTCCCCTGTACCTGTCCCATCCCCTCTTAAACCCGTCCACAGTCTCCGTCACTACCAGCTCCCTGGGCAGTGCATTCCATTGCTCCACCACCCTTTCAGTGAAATAACATCTCCTCCTCTCCCCTCTGAGCCTGCCCCCTTCCAGCTTACACCCATGACCTCTTGTTGCCCCACCCTCCTTCCTTTGGAGTACCCTGACTGGGCCTCCTTTATTGATCCCTTTCATGTACTTAAAGACCTCTATCATGTCCCCCCATCCCTCCTCTCCTCCAGGGTGTACATGTTGAGCTCCTTGAGCCGCTCCTCATAGGTCCTCTCCCCCAGGGCCCCAGATCATTTTGGTTGCCCTCCATTGGACCCTCTCTAGGAGTGTAATGTCCCTCTTTAAATGTGGTCTCCAAGACTGTACACAATACTTGAGGTGTGGCCTAACCAAGCAGTTGTACAGTGGAAGGATCACTTCTGCCTTTCTGGAGGTAATCCCCCTGGCAGTGCATCCCAGCATCTTATTTGCCCTTGCCGCTGCCCTCCTACAGGTCTCTGAGTTGTTCATTTTGACATCTACCACTACCGCCAGGTCCCTCTCACCCTCTGTGACTTGAATCATCTCTCCTCCCAGGCTATACCCCTGGCCTGGATTTCTGACTCCCAGGTGCAGAACCTTGCACTTCCCCGCATTGAATTTTAGTTTCCATTTTCCCAACCACCTTTCCAGATCCTCCAGGTCCTCCAGTAAGGCCACCCTCCCCTCCTCCCCATCCACCACTGCACCCAGCTTTGAGTCATCCGCAAAGAGACTCATCTCACTCCTGATCCCCCTCTCGTTGTCTGAGATATAGGTGTTGAAAAGGAGTGGCCCTAGCACTGACCCCTGAGGAACCCCACTAGTAATCCACCTTGGGTATGAAGGTAACCCTCCAACCACCACCCTCTGAGTACACTCAGAAAGCCAATTTCCTATCCATCTTAACAACTGTCTCCCTACCCCCATTTCCTTCAGCTTAGCCAGCAGGCCACTGTGGGGTACCGAATAAAATGCCTTGCTAAAGACCAGAAAGAGGACGTCCACTGGCCTACCCTGGTCCAGGGCCCTCATCACCCAGTCAAAGAGCTCAACAAGGTTTGTCTGGCACGATCGTCCCATGATAAAGCCATGCTGCCTATCATCCAAGTACCCAGTTTGCTCCAGTAACCCCCCTAGCCTTTCCTTGACAATACCCTCCATCACTTTGTCAACCACCGATGTCAGGCTAATGGGCCTGTAATTTTATGCCTCCTCTCTTGACCCCCCCCTTGTGGATCGGCACGACATGGGCTACCCTCCAGTCTTGGGGCACCCACCCAGTCCTCAGAGAGATGTTGAAAAGCTCCGTTAGAGGGACTGCCAAGACATCTGCCAGTTCTCTCAGCACCCTGGGATGTATTTTATCTGGCCCAGGTGCTTTCTCTGTCTGAAGGGACCTGAGGTCTTCCCTTACTCTCTCTACTGGGATTTCAGCCTCCATGTCCTTCCCCTTTTCACCCTGCACTGCTGGGCCCCCACCTGTCTGTGGTGGCCACTCCCTTTCCCCAGACCCATCAGGGCCCCTGATCTCAACCGGTCCCACCCCTTGCTCCGGTTTACCCCCACTCCCCTCACAAGACATAGCCCCTCCATCCTCCCCAGTAAAAACTGAGGCAAAGTACTCATTTAGGACTTCTGCCTGTTCCCCCACCTCCTGTGCCCAACCATCCCTATCCTTATCTTGCTGATCTGCCCCCTTACTTTCCTTTTTTCCCCTATGTATCTAAAGAACCCCTTGTCCCCCCTCCAGATCCCACTGGCCAAGGACTGCTCCTTTTTTGCCTTAGCTGCTCTCACCACCCTGGTGACTCTTGGCATGTGGTGAATTTTTTGTAAAGAGCTGTTTATTTCTTGGTAATAATAAAGCTCATACTCATTGTCTTAAGTCTAATTGACAACGTCCCAAGAGGCATTCTGGGAAAATTCCAACTGATCAAAGGCTATAAAAGAAGTCTGCATAACAACCACAAGTGCCCATAAAACTGTCATGGACACAGGGAACAGAATGCCAGAAACAGGGAAACAAAAAATCTAAATGCACAACATGTGTTTCTAAAATGTTTACATAATCTAGTAGTGCCAAAAACAGCAGACAGAAAACATTATTCATTTTTATGTTGATTGCGCGCAGCGCAAGAAACATTGGGACAGCTTGCTCAGAAGCAGGCTCTGGAGGCGCAACACTATTTGTGGCCAATGCCCCCACAACACGAAAACATCCTGCTTCTAATGCCGTCAGCATGCTGCCGGTGACACAGGTTTGGAACCTTGCCACCAACTTCGACAATTTCGCTGCTGCAATCAGGGGCCACCTCATCATTGCAGCGTCAGCTATCCGCTGCAATGAGGGAGTGACCCGTCATTGCCGGGCAGGATGTAGAAACCCTGATATTGTTTGTGAACGTGGTGGCGGTTTGCTGCCGTGTTCACAAACAATACGCCCACCCCCCACTGTGTTTATTGGCCGATAGGGCCTCAATCCCGTCGGCTTTGGTGCCGATGTTTCTATTGCTGGAGGGCCCCTCCCGTCGACATTCTGTAACCCCCGCTTATTGCCTGCCAACGCGGTGCCCAATCCCGTCGGCATTATGATACCCCCTTTGTGTGCCGAAGGGGTGCCCAATCTTCTGTCGGCTACTGCTGGGTCCCCCAAAAGAAAGCCTCTGGTGGCACACTGGGAGCCCACCCCAGCGTGCCACATGCCCCTGTAAAGTAAAAAACGGTCCCGCGACGCCTTTTTTTTTCTGCAAAAAAGGAAACTGTCCCTCGTAGTCTCCCTGCCCCCCACCTGCAACCCGCACCCACCCACTATGCACCCTGCCTCCCCACCCCATACTTACCTCCGGAGCTCGGCGCAACGATCTTCGGTGGGCCGGGAACAAGTCTGCACTCTTCAACGCCGACCGCGAACTGAGGAAATGCTGGTAAGCAGTATAAAGTAATAAATAGGTTTTTTTCAACTTTAGTGCATATCTTGGACATTTTTGGGAATTTTTTCACCAAATTTTCAACATGGGGTTTTTGGGACCCCTCCTCATGAATTCTTGAACTGTCATGGCGTTAATCGGCCCCAAAAGGTGATTTCACAGTCAACGCGTGGAATCACCTTTCAGGGCTGATTAACGAAATGACAGTGCCAGTGTTCATGAGGTGGGCTCTCAAAAAGCCTATGTTGCAAATTTGGTGGAAAAAATCCAAAAAATGACTGTTTTACGAGCTTGTGCTGCGCAGTTGCTACGCACACTCATAACTTCGTGAATTTGCAATATTTTCACGCCAGATTTTCAATATTGGCATTTTTTCACACCTCCTTGTGAACAGTAAGCTGTCATTGTTCACATCCTGGTGGAAATGTGTTTTTGCTCTTCTGGCGCAGAATAGCATGGTAGCTGTGGGAAATCAGTTTTCAGGACAGATTAAGAAAATGACAGTGACACTGTTCATGAGTAGAGCTCCTGAAATGGCTATGTTGAAAATTTGGTAACGATACTCCATAAAATGACTGTGCTTTCTACGAAGAGCGTTGTGCAGTTTGCACACACATTAAGTAACCCAGCAGAGGTTATAGTATTTTCACTCCAGATTTCCAACATTGCCATTTTCCCACACCTACTTATGAAGAGTACAGCTGTCATTTTTCCCACGCTGGCCAAAATTGATTTCGCACTTCCGGTGCAGAATACAGCAGTCGCTGTGGGAAATCACTGTCCGGGACAGATTAAGAAAATGACAGTGATGCTGTTCACGAGCAGAGGTCCTAAAATGCCTATGTTGAAAATTTGGTGATGATAGCCCATCAAATGACTGTGTTAGAAGTGTGCATTGCACACTTTCCATGCACCCTTGTAACCGCAAATTTGTAATATTGTCAGGCCAGATTTTCAACAGTGGCATTTTTTCACACCTCCTTATGAACAGTACAGCTGTCATTTTTCACATCCTGGCTAAAATGTTTTTTCACAGTTCCGGCGCAGAATAACGTGGTCGCTGTGGGAAATCACTGTTCGGGACAGATTAAGAAAATGACAGTGGCACTGTTCATGAGTAGAGGTCCTAAGATACCTATGTTGAAAATTTGGTGACAAAACTCCATGACATGATTGTGTTATAAGCGCGTGTTGAACTGTTTTCACGCAACCTTATAACTTCGCAATTTTGTAATATTTTCATGCCACATTTTCAGCAGTTGCATTTTTCCACACCTCCTTATGAACAGTACAGCTGCCATTTTTCACATCCTGGCTAAAATGTTTTTGCACTCCTGCCAGAGAATAGCACGATCACTGTGGGAAATCACTGTTTGGCACAGATTAAGATCAAACGAGTGAGACGGGGGAGTGACCAAGCTTAACTGAGCTCTGTCGGAACTGCTGCACATTTGTTTGTGGGCAGAAAAAGGCCCCAACGCAAAAGCCCAGTACAAAAGGGCAGCCTGCAGCACTGGGAGAAACAGAACGAGAGAGTGAATGACGGATGGGGAGTGAACGAACTCAACAGAGCGCTGTGAGGACTGCTGCGGATTTCTTTGTGGGCAGAAAAAGGCATCAATGCAGGCAGAGGCCCAGTACAAAAGGCCAGCCTGCAGCGGTGGGAGAAACAGTATGAGTGAGTGAGACAGGGGGACTGAGTGTGCTCAATGGAGCTCTATCAGGACTGCTGTGGATTTCTTTGTGGGCAGGAAAAGGCACCAATGCAGGCAGGAGCCCCGTACAAAAGGGCCGCTTGCAGCATCAGGACAAACAGAAAGAGCACGTAACAGAGGGAGACTGAGCAACCTCAACAGAGCTCTGTCAGGACAGCTACAGATTTCTTTGTGGACAGACAAAGGTGCCAACTCAGCCAGGGGCCCCGTACACAAGAGCAGCCTGCAGCGCCAAGAGAAACAGAACGAGTGAGTGACAGAGCAGTAGTGAGCGAGCTCAACGGAGCTCTATTGTGACTGCTATGGATTTCTTTGTGGGCAGAAAATGTGGCAATGCAGGCAGGAGCCCAGTACAAAAGGCCAGCTTGCAGCGCTAGCAGAAACGGAATGAGTGAGTGAGAGAGGAGGAGTGAGAGAGCTCAATGGAGCTGTGTCGGGACTGCTTCAGATTTCTTTCTGGCCAGAACAAGCTGCCAATGCAAGCAGAAGCCCAGTACAAAAGGGCAGCCTGCAGCAGCAGGAGACACAGAATGAGCGAGTGAGGGAGGTGGAGTGAGTGAGCTCAACAGAGGTCTGTTGGGACTGCTGCAGATTTGTTTGTGGGCAGAAAAAGGCAGCAATGCATGCAGGGGCCCAGTACAAAAGGGCAGCCTGCAGTGGCGGGAAAACCAGAATGAGTGAGTGAGAGAGGGGGAGTGAGCAAGCTCAGCGGAGCTCTATTGTAACTGCTGCAAATTTCTTTGTGGGCAGAAGAAGGCGGCAATGCAGGCAGGAGCCCAACAGAAAAGGGCAACCTGCAGCGCCGGCAGAAACGGAATGAGCGAGTGAGAGGAGAGTGAGTGATCTCAACGGAGCTTTGTCGGGACTGCTGAAGATTTCTTTGCAGGCAGAAAAAGGCACTAACAGACGCAGAAGTCCAGTACAAAAGGGCAGCCTGCAGCACCAAGAGAAACAGAATAAGTGATTGACACAGGGGGAGTGAGCGACCTCAACGGACCTTTGCCAGGACAGCTGTGGATTTCTTTGTGGGCATAAAAAGGTGCCAACGCAGGCTGGAGCCCAGTACAAAAGGGCAGCCTGCAGCGCCGGGAGTAACACAACGAATGAGTGAGAGGGGGGAGTGAGCGAGCTCAATGGAGCTCTGTTGTGACTGCTGCAGATTTCTTTGATTGTAGAAAAAGGCGGCAACCCAGCCTGCAGTGCTGGCAGAAACGGAATACGTGAGTGAGAGAGGGAGAGTCAGCAGGCTCAACAGACCTGTGTCGGGACTGCTGCAGATTTCTTTGTGGGCAGAAAAAGCCACCAACAGAAGAAGGAGCCCAGTACAAAAGGGCAGCCTGCAGCGCTAGGAGAAACAGAATAAGCAAATGAGAGAGGGGGAGTGAGCCACCTCAACGGAGCTCTGTTGGGACAGCTGCGGATTTCTTAGTGGGCAGAACAAGGTGCCAACACAGGCAGGAGCCCAGTACAAAAGAGCAGCCTGCAGCACTGGGAGAAACAGACTGAGTGAGTGACAGAGGGGCACTGAGCGAGCTCAACACACCAACGCAATCAACATTCGGCATTGACAAATGCTTGTTACAAGTAGCCAGCTGTTGCTTGTGACTTGAGCAATATTTTTCATAGTTACTTTTATCAATTTGATAATGTTCTCCCTATCAGTCCTAGGTGTGATGTATGGCCTGTACCTGGAAGCAGATACATCTAGCTCTGTTCCCCGTCATACCTCATCAGAACTGTGACCTCACCCATGGTGATATCACAAGTTAGTAATTTGGCCGCAGGGACTGGCTTCTCTTGGTCATTTGCGATGTCATAATCTGTGAGGTCACAGTGCTGATGAGGTATGAAGGGCAATAGAACTAGCTATGCCAGCCTACAGCTGGGGTACTGTTCCACACATCACAGCTATCTCTGTCAGGTAGAATATGATATTAACAGTGAAAGGGAAAATAAAAAAGCATTTGTCAATGCCGAATGTTGATTGCTTTGCTCCGTTGAGCTCACTCACTCCCCCTCTGTCAGTCGCTCGTTCTGTTTCTGTTGGTGCTGCAGGTGCGCTGTTGTACTGGGCTCCTGTCTGCATTGGCAACTTTGTCTGCCCACAAAGAAATCCACAGCTGTCCTGACAGAGCTCCGTTGAGGTCACTCAGTCTCCCTCTCTCACGGGCTCATTCTGTTTCTCCTGGCGCTGCAGGCTGCCCTTTTGTACTGGGCTCCTGCCTCTGTTGGCGTCTTTGTCTGCCCACAAAGAAATCTGCAGCAGTCCCGACAGAGGTCTGTTAAGCTCGCTCACTCCCCCTCTCTCACTCACTCATTCTGTTTCTGCCGGTGCTACAGGCTGCTCTTTTGTACTGGACTCCTGCCTGCGTTGCTGCCTTTTTCTGCCCACAAAGAAATCTGCAGCAGTCACGATAGAGCTCAGTTGAGCTTGCTCACTCCCCCTCTCTCAGTCGCTCATTCTGTTTCTCCCGCTGCTGCAGGCTGCCCTTTTGTACTGGGCCCCTGCCTGCGTCGGGGCCTTTTTCTGCCCACAAAGAAATCTGCAGCAGTCCCGACAGAGGTCAGTTGATCTTGGTCACTCCCCTCCCCACTCACTCGATCTTAATCTGTCTCAAACACTGATTTCCCATAGTGACCCTGCTATTCTGTGGCAGGAGTGCAAAAACATATTTAGGCCAGGATGTGAAAAATGACAGCGGTACTGTTCATAAGGAGGTGTGAAAAAATGCCAGTGTTGAAAATGTGGCATGAAAATACTACAAATTTGCAAAGTTACAAGGGTGTATGGAAACAGTTCAACGTACGCTTGTAACACAGTCATTTTATGGACTTTCGTCATCAAATTTTCAACATAGGGATTTTCTTAATGTGTCCCGAACACTGATTTCCCACAGCAACCACACTGTTCTGTGCTGGAAGTGTGAAAATGCATTTCGGCCAGGATGTGAAAAATGACAGTTGTACTGTTCATAAGGAGGTGTGGGCGTATCTACTCATTGCTTTGTCTCCACTCCAGAGACCCTGCTGTAATATAGGACCACGGAGGACCCTGTGGGAGGGTGGGCAACTCTAAAGTTCCGGCACAGCTCCATTGAGCTCGTTCACTTCCCCTCTCTCACTCGCTCAATCTATTTCTCCCGAAGCTGCAGGCTGCCCTTTTGTACTAGGATCCTGCTTGCGTTGGCACCTTTTTCTGCCCACAAAGAAATTCGCAGCAGTCCGGACACAGCTCCGTTGAGTTCACTCATTCCCCCTGTCTCACTCACTCATTCTGTGTCTCCCCATGGTGCAGGCTGCCCTTTTGTACTGGGCTCCAGCCTGCGTTGGTGCCTTTTTCTGCCCACAAAGAAGTTCACAGCTGTCCCGACAGAGCTTTATTGAGGTTGCTCACTCCCCTTCTCTCACCCGCTCATTCTGTTTCTCCTGGTGCTGCAGGCTGCCCTTTTGTACTGGGCTCCTGCCTGCATTGGTGCCTTTTTCTGCCCACAAAGAAATCCGCAGCATTCCTGATAGAGCTCCGTTGAGCTCACTCAGTCCCCCTCTCTCACTCACTCATACTGTTTCTCCCACTGCTGCAGGCTGCCCTTTTGTACTGGGCCCCTAACTGCTTTGACGCCTTTTTCTGCCCACAAAGAAATCTGCAGCAGTCCTGAGAGAGCTCTGTTGAGTCTTCTCACTCCCCCTCCCTCACTCATTCTCTTGTTCTGTTTCTCCCAGTGCTGCAGGCTGCCCTTTTGTACTGGGCACCTGTGTTGGGGCCTTCTTCTGCCCTCAAAGAAAGCTGCAGCAGTCCTGGCACAGCTCACTTGAGCTCGGTCACTACCCCTTCTCACTTGCTCGATCTTTTTTTTTTTTTAACTTTGTTTATCTCCAACCCTGGAGAACTTCCAGCAGCCTCAGGGGCTCCCAGCCTCTACCTCCCTCTGTGACCACTCCTCTCCCCTCATGTCACCAAGCACCACCCCCGGGTCTGAACCCTCCGGAGGTAGGGCCGCCCTATCCACCCAGGGTGCTCTATCTTTTTATAGGGCAAAGTGCCCAGCACACAAGTCTGGCCCTGGAGAGGAGATAGCCCGGAGTTGGGAGTGTGGCCTGGAAGGTCGAGGTGCCTTCATCTATCCCCAGGATTTTTTTTTTCTCTTATTTTTTGTTCCCCCTTCCCTGCGGAGTCTGGCGAGCAAGGCAATGTGTTGTTGTAGCTTCGCCCACCCATGGCATACGCCGCTCTCTCCCAGTTGGCGATCCTCCTGCCACCGCCAGAGGTTGCTCCATGAGCGAAAGCATCTCCCACCCTCCCCCGGGAAGAGAGGGCAGTCCTCCAGATGCTCAATCTCTTCCCCCCCACCAACCCCCGGCGGCCCATGGCTCGTTCCCAAACCTGGGTCGACGGCGTGGCGCGAGGTGTGGTATCCAGCGCCTCAACCCTTAGCACCACCGGGCCAGCTCCTTGCTCGATCTTAATCTGTCCCAAACACTGATTTCCCACAGTGACCATGCTATTCTGCGGCAGGAGTGCAAAAACATATCATGGCCAGGATGTGAAAAATGACAGCTGTACTGTTCATAAGGAGGTGTGAAAAAATGCCAGTGCTGAAAATGTGGCAAGAAAATATTACAAATTTGCTAAGTTACAAAGGTGCATGGAAACAGTTCAACGCATGCTTGTAACACAGTCATTTTATGGAGTTTCGTCACCACATGTTCAACATAGGGATTTTAGGACCTCTGCTCATGAACAGTGTCACTGTTGTTTTCTTAATCCATCCCAAACACTGATTTCCTACAGCGACCGCGCTATTCTGTGCCGGAAGCGTGAAACCACATTTTGGTCAGGATGTGCAAAATGACAGCTGTACTGTTCATAAGGAGGTGTGAAAAAATGTCAGTGTTGAAAATCTGGCGTGACAATATTACAAATCTGCGAAGTTACAAGGGTGCGTGGAAACTGCGCAATGCACATTTGTAACACAGTCATTTGATGGGCTATCATCACCAAATTTTCAATATAGGCTTTTTAGGACCTCTGCTCATGAACAGTATCACTGTCATTTTCTTAATCTGTCCCAAACACTGATTTCCCACAGTGACCACGCTATTCTGCGCTGGAAGTGCGAAAAGAATTTCGGCCAGGATGGGAAAAATGACAGCTGTACTGTTCATAAGTAGGTGTGGGAAAATGATACTGTTGAAAATCTGGAGTGAAAATATTATAAATTCGCGAAGTTACGAGTGTGTGTGCAAACTGCTCAACACACGCTCGTAATACAGTCATTTTATAGAGTATCGTCACCAAATTTTCAACATAGGCATTTTAGGACATCTGCTCATGAACAGTATCACTGTCATTTTCTTAATCTGTCCTGAACACTGATTTCCCAGGGCGACCATGCTATTCTGTGCCGGAAGTGCGAAAACACATTTCGGCCAGGATGTGAAAAATGACAGCTGTACTGTTCACAAGGAGGTGTGAAAAAATGCCAGTGTTGAAAGTCTGGCATGACAATATTGCAAATTCACGAAGTTACGAGCATGCGTAGCAACTGTGCAATGCACATTCGTAAAACAGTCATTCTTTTGATTTTTTTCCACCAAATTTGCAACATATGCTTTTTGAGAGCCCACCTCATCAACACTGGCACTGCCATTGCAGTGACCACAAAATCACCTTTCAGGGCTGAATAATGCCATGACAGTGGCAGAAGTCATGAGGAAGGGTCCCAAAAACCCCATGTTGAAGATTTGGTGCCAGAATTCCAAAAAATGTCTGAGATATGCACCAAAGTTGAAAAACCCCTATTTATGCCATTATACAGCTTACTGTCATTTCCTCAGTTCGCGGTCGGCTTTGAAGAGTGCAGACGTGTTCCCGGTCCACCAAAGATCATCGCGCCGGACTCTGCAGGTAAGTATGGGGTGAGGGGGGTGTGTGGAGGCAGGGTGCGCAGAGGGTGGGTGCAGGCTGTGGGAGGGGGACAGCGAGTCCACGAGGGACTGTTTTCTTTTTTGACAGGCACAAAAAAAAAAAACATCGTGGGGCAGGTTTTTTTTTTTACAGGGCCATTTGGCACGCTGGGGTGGGCTCCCAGCATGCCAACAGAGTGTCTGTTTGGGGGGGCAGCTCTAGCCAGTGGGGGATTGGGCACCCCTGTCAGCACAAAAGGGGGGCGCAAGAGCCAAGGAGGATTGGGTACCCCTTCGGCACAACTGTATTGCATGTTTGGGGGGGATTATGCCGACAGGAACTGGGCTCCCCCATCAGCAAATGACACTGGGGGGGACATAATGCTGACAGGGAGTGGGCTCCCCCATCGGCAACATCTATGATAGGGCACTGAAGCTGATGGGGATTGGGGCCCCCGTCGGCAAAAAAACAAGTTGGGGGAGCACGTGCTGCCAAGGGGGATTGGACACCCCCTTGACAGTGGGCTGCTTCATATTGTTTGTGAACACGGCAGCAAGCCACCACCATGTTCACAAACAATATCACACTAACAAGGTTCCGCCCAGCTATAACGGGTCGCTTCCTCATTGCAACAGAATGACTTACGCTGCACTGATGAGGCAGCCCCTGATTGCAGCGGCTGAAACCTTACAAGGTTGTGGGATGCTGGCTGAACTAGTGTCAGCAGCAGTGTGCCACTCCATTGGGAAAAGTGAGCCAAGCCTCCAAAGCACTACTAGCAAGGCTGTTAGGTTTATTCTACTTGCTGCTGTCTTATAACATATATCCAATGCAAAATTGCACTAGGCTGGGGCGCTCACAATAAAACATGCATATGTGATGCAGACTAAAAATCGGGCACTCACCCCCAATGCCCCTTACAGCTGGAAAATCATGCTACTTGAAAAAAGCTTATAGTATAAATGTTGCCAGTTTCTTTTTGTTTTATACTTGTTTTATTGAAAGCCACGTCTTAAAACACCACCTACATAGTGAAAACCACCAGTAACATTTCACATTTGATAACCTGTAAAATGGGGGTGTAGTTTAGCAGCTTAGCACTACAAAAGTAGGTGTCTCCAGTTACAGCTTCCTGCTGTTTCTGACAGAGAACTTTGGTTTCAGAACAAGAGACAGCAGCATAGAACTGCAGACTTTTTACTGATAAATCACTTCTATCTCAGCAGGAGTCAGTACCTGTTTGGATTAAGCAAACAGATACTTTATTAGAAGAAGGGGGTCTCATTTAAGTAAAAAAAGGGAAGAAAGTCACTGTGTGTTTCTCTGAGGAAGGGGCTGTATCAGCTTAATGTACTGAGTCAGAGCAGAGAGTGAATCTAATTGGGGATGTGGCTTAGCAGCTTAGCAGTACAAAAGCAGGTGTCTCCAGTTACGGCTTCCTGCTGTTTTTGACAGAGAACTTTGGTTTCAGAACAAGAGACAGCAGTCTAGAACTGCAGATTTTTTACTAATTGCACTCCTTCATACCCAAAGCCAGTTCTAGTTTTATAGCCACTGGATTTGACTGACAACAGGAACTTCCTGTTTGGCAGTAGGAAGGGAAGGATCACTGAGACACATTAGTTTCATCAACCTTGAAGGAACCTAAAAAATAACTCTTTCTCCCCCCCCAGCTGCTGGAGGTTTGAATCCAAGCACGAAAGAAGGAGACTACTGAAGACTACAGGAAGTTCCTGTCCCACAACAGGAATAGCAAGAGTTGTAAGGACACATAGGCAGTAGGAAAGTAAGTGTAAAAATACATAGAGGGAGGAGACAGTAAGCATACAAAGCAACAGGAGAGGGGACACAAAATAAGTTAAGATGGGAGTGGTGCAGTGCAATGGCTGTGGGGCAGCAGTGTTCCGGGAGACATTCTGGAGGCTGCGATGCTGCCCTGTTTGCAGGCACCTTTCTGGTCTGAGGGAGGAGGTTGCCCATCTCCAGGCTGACCTGTCTAGGATTCATGAAACCTCTTCTCCACCCAGGGACCACCAGGGCCACCGCTGTTACCTCAGAGGTTGCCAAGAAAGAGGAGTGGTTGGACCAAGGTGGGCTCAGGGAGGGAGAGGTTGGTGGAACAGAGGTGCATCCCTCCAGCTGTACCTCTCCACAATTCATATGCTGTTCTGGCAAAGAGTGGTTCCTCTATGGAGGCACCTGTAGTGGAGACCAAGGAGGATGCTGGGAACTTCCACAAAGGAGACTCACAGGAGGGTGGCACAAGACCCCACAGGGGAAGGAAACCACTCCTGGTGGGGGACTCGATCATTAGGGGTAGAAGTGGGGAGGAGGGGATGGGAGTGAGGTGCCTGCTTGGCACCACGACTCACAGGGACAGGAAGCAAATCCTCAGGATCGCGGGAGCAGTTGCACGAGGGAGGGAGCTGGATGTCATTGTCCACCTAGGGACAAATGACCTGGCTGTGAATGGGATCAGAGTGGTGCTAAAGGAGTTTTTGGAGTTGGGAAGGGGTCTTAGACAAGCAGCATGTATGGTAATCTTCTCGGAGGTGCTGCCTGTCTATGGCAAGGATGATGCTAGGGTATTCCGCACCATGGGATTCAATGAATGGTTGAAAAACTGGTGTGAAGCTCAGGGTTTTGGCTTCATTGGGGACTGGGGAGCCACCTGGATCGATATAAGCTCATACTGGCGTGATGGTCTGCATCTGTCTGGGGCGGGGGGGAACCAGAATCCTAGGTGACAGGTTTAAATGCTTCATTGGCAAGCATTTAAACTAGCCAAGGGGGGGAGGCACTGAAAAGGAGCATGGAAATCTCAGTCTCCCCCCCCACAAAACACAGTGCTTAGAGTGGTAAACACCAAGGTAGAGAAGTCAGTAGGGAGCAGGACAGGGATAAATGCAGAAAAAGGCAGTAAGGACAGGGATGGGGCTAAAAGTGGTAAGGCCATAAAAAATAAATGAAAGGTGATGAGTACCAATGCCTGCAGTCTGTGCAACAAGCTCCCTGAACTAGTGGCCTTGTTGGAAGAGGGATGCCTGGATATTGTGGCAGTCACTGAAACATGGTACATAGAGAACCATGACTGGGATGTCAACATACCAGGATACACAGTCTACAGGAGGGACGGGAGGGGTAAAAGAGGTGGAGGAGTAGCTCTCTATATAAGGGAAGGGATTAAAGCAACAGAACTAAAGAGTAAACAGGAAGTTGATGAGTCACTATGGGTCACCCTGGAAACAGGAAATGGCACCACAGTCCACCTGGGGGTTGTGTACAGACCCCCATCTCAGGGGGAGGTAATGGACAAGGAAATGATAGAAGGCAACCTTAAAATGGCAGAAAAAGGGGAGATATTGTTGATGGGGGACCTGAATATGCCAGATGTTAACTGGAGTACCTTTGCTGCCGGCACATCCAAGAGCAGGGTCATTCTTAATGCCCTACAGGGGGCATGCCTCAGACAGCTAGTGTTTGGAACCCACTCAGGAGGGAGCAATCTTAGACCTGGTACTCTCAAATGGGGAAGGAGAAAGGATCTCAGATTTAAAGTGGGTAGCCATCTGGGAACAAGTGACCACCAAACAGTGTGGTTCACAATAAACACAGCCATAGAGTCAAGCCATACAAAAACAAAAGTATTGGACTTTAGGAAGGCTGACTTTGGGAAAATGAGAGAGTGCCTCAGAAAAGCACTAGCGAACAGGCAAGAAGGAGGGGTGGAGGAACAATGGGGAATAATCAAAACAGCCATTGCAGAGGCAACTAGCCTTTGTGTGAAGCAAATCAACAAAACAAAACAAAGGAAAAAACCACTATGGTTCTCAAAAGAGGTGGCAGGGATGGTTAAGGAGAAAAGGACAGCATTCAGAAAATATAAGGAAACACAGAAGGAGCAGGACAGAAAACTTTATCAGTTAAAGCAGAAGGAGGCAGGGAAGGCAGTCAGAATAGCAAAGGCACAAACTGAGGAAAAGATAGCCAACTCTGTTAAGAAGGGGGATAAAACCTTTTATAGGTACATTAGGGAGGGAAAAAAGACCAAGGGAGGGATACAGAGACTTAATAAAGGGGAGGGAATGTGGACAGAGGGTGACAGTGAAAAAGCAGGGATACTGAATGAATATTTCTGTTCAGTCTTCACAACTGAAGAGGAGGGGGAGGTACCCAAACCAAACAAGACAGAAACTATGAATAGGGGGGTCGATACCAGTCCATTCACAGAAGAAAGGGTTTTGAAAGAATTCTTGAAACTGAGGGTGGACAAAGCAATGGGGCCTGATGGGATTTACCCAAGAATTCTAAAAGAACTAAGGGTAGAACTAGTAACGCCACTGACTACTCTCTTTAACAAATCATGGGAGGATGGGGTGGTACCTGAGGACTGTAGGAGGGCAAGTGATTCCACTTCACAAAGTGGGAGCAGGGCAGAGGTAGGAAACCACAGACCAGTTAGTTTGACTTCAGTGGTAGGAAAATGATGGAATCACTTCTGAAGGAAAGAATTGTTGAGTACCTAGAGGCCAGTGGGGCACAGGACCCAAGGCAGCATGGTTTCACAGCAGGAAGGTCATGTCAGATGAACCTAATTGATTTTTTGACTGGGTGACCAATGTAGTAGACCAGGGAGGGGCTGTGGATATGGCCTACCTAGATTTTATCAAGGCATTTGACACAGTCTCACACAAAAGATTAATATATAAGTTAGCCAGCCTTGGAGTGGGTCCCAAGGTGGCAGCCTGGATAAAAAAACTGGCTGGATAACAGGACGCAAAGGGTAATAGTAAACGGAGTCCACAGTGAACAAAGGAGGGTAACTAGCGGGGTACCACAAGGTTCAGTACTGGGACCTGTCCTCTTTAATGTCTTTATACACAGAGAGTTGTGGATGCATGGAACGGCCTTCCGGAGGAGGTTGTGGAGTCAAAAACAGTGGAGGAATTCAAGCATGCATGGGACAGTCATAAGGCAATTCTGGGGTGGGGGTAGAAAGAAGTAGGCTGCTGGTTAACTAGGATCTGCAGCTTATCCATTAGGTAGGGAAATGGGCAGACTGGGTGGGCCAAGCGGTCCTTATCTGCCATCAAATTCTATATTTCTATGTTTCTATGTTATAAGCGACATTGGAGAGCACTTGGAAGGAAAGGTATGTCTCTTTGCAGATAACACAAAGATCTGCAACAGGGTTGATACACAAAATGGGGTGGAAAGAATGAAAAGGACTTGCAGAGGTTGGAGGAATGGTCAAATATGTGGCAGCTCAGATTCAATGCAAAGAAGTGCAAGGTAATGCATCTGGGAAACAAAAACCCAGGGGAAGAGTACACAGTGGGGGTGAGTTAATAACGACGACAAAAATCGAAAGAGACCTAGGAGTAATTATATCAGATAACCTAAAGGTGGGCAAGCAATGTGAGATGGCAGTAAGGAGGGCTGGTGGGATACTGGGATGCATAGGGAGAGGCATCAACAGTAGCAAACAGGAAGTTGTTATCCCTCTGTACAGACAGTTAGTGAGACCCCATCTAGAGTACTGTGTGCAATTCTGGAGACCCCATCTCCTCAAAGACATAGACAGAGTGGAGGCTGTTCAGAGGAGGGCAACCAAAATGGTGCAGGGTCTGCACCAGAAAACATACGAGGAGAGACTAAAGCAGCTTAATATGTAAACCCTTGAGGAAAGGAGGGAGAGGGGGGACATGATAGAAACTTTTGAGTATCTCAAGGGAATTAACAGAGTACAAGAGGGTAGTATATTTCTGAAGAAGAGATGTGCAAGAACAAGGGGGCACAATTTGAAGAAAGAGGGGGATAGCTCAGAGGTAATGTTAGAAAGTATTTTTTCACAGAGAGGGTTGTGGATGCATGGAACAGCCTTCTTGAGGAGGTTGTGAAGTCAGGAACAGTGGGAGAATTCAAGAATGCATGAGACAGGCATAAAGCAATTCTAGTAGGGGGTAAGAGGAAGTAAGCTGTTGATTAACTAGAATCTGCAGCTTATCCATCAGGTAGGGAAATGGGCAGACTAGGTGGGCCAAGCGGTCCTTATCTGCAGTCAAATTCTATGTTTCTGTGTTTCTATAATACAGTGACAAAAAGGAACAATTAATAATAATAACACTAAATGCTAAACATAGCAAAGCTATAGGGTCAGCACCGGTGTCAGGTAATCCAAATATTGCCATTTTCTTCAGTGCCACACTGTGGATTGAGGAACGTTCCTGAAGTACGTTAGGTGTTTTTGTGCAATCCATAGCGTGGCACTGAATAAAATGACGCTATATGCACTATAAGCTTTATTTGAACAGTGTCATTTTTCAGCCCTAAGGGGCATTGGGGGTGAATGTCCAAGTTTTAGACTGCATATCTTGTAACATATTTGCAGTGCTATGATTAAGTGCTGCTATTTAATACATCTTATTTGTAGTATTTTGCTATTTTAATTCCTTTTCCTGTATATTTTTCCTGGATTAAACCAAATAAAATATAAATGCATACACACAAATGAAATATGTTAATGCATTTCATAATAGTGGTAAGGTGACTCTGGGTGATGGATTCTGATTGGTAATTTCACTCCCACTATGAACCGTACTACAGGTTTTACATGCGGGGTGGGGGGGGCATACCTCTCAACCTCCTACCTCATAAATCAGGGACAAGGCTTAAAAAAATCAGGGACAAAGGACCAAAATCAGGGACACATCTTCAAAATTAGAGATATCCACCCAGAAAGATGATAGAATATGGGGCTTAGTGCAAAATGCATTTTCTAAAGAAGAACAAGTCTGTAACTTTAATGCTTGACATTGTTTTGTGCTTACAGTCCCCACTGTTTAGCCACAAAAACACAAATTTTAGGAGGGACAGAGTAAAATTTTGATGCAAAATCTGGGACATCCCTGAAAATCAGGGACACTTGAGAGGTATGGGGGGGCGGGTTATTTAAGCAATAAGGCATGGCAGGGTGAGAGTTACTGGTGGATTTACCCACACCTTGTGTGTGTGTGTCACGAAATGCAGCTGAGTGACTTAACCACATGAGAAGTGCATAATCCCCCCAATTACCCATGTCCAGGAATGCATTATTGCAACTATACAATGGACTCATGTGAAAAATAAATTTAAACTGTGTTTAATTATGTTTTTATTTAAATAAATGCCATTCTTCAACCTTGGGTTATTACAGGACTTACCTACGGGTAAAGACTTTGTCCATTCAGGTTACAGTATTTTTTTATCTCCATTGTATATCATGGCAACCCCTCTCCCCCATGTCACCCTACCTCCTTAAACAGCAGAGGCTGTTCATATCTTCTCTGAACCAATTCTCTCAGCCTTAGCAGCAAGGCTGTAAAATACCTTGAATATTTTTTGTTCCTGTAACACAATGCCTTTGCCTGCATCCTTTTACTCATACACATACATGTACAAACTCCAAAGTGCTGTGTTGACCTTTTTCAGCCTAAGGTTGTTTGGATGAAGAATCAGATGGAGATTGGAGAAGACCCCAAGTACCGCGCACTCTCTGCTCAGGGGGTCTGCACACTGGAGATCCGTAAGCCCTCTCCTTTCGATGGTGGTGTCTATTCCTGCAGAGCTGTTAACTCGCATGGTGAAGCTAAAGTGGACTGCAGGCTTGACGTGAAAGGTAAGGAACACTGCTCTGCTTATTACAACATTGTGTATGCATTGAAGTATGGCAGTTTCTTATACTGCATTAGAGAACAATGTCTGGAAGTGGGGCAATCTGAGTGGCTGATTTACATTCTAAAGGGTTCTGTTAAAGACTGGAATGTTGTTTGGTGAGAGTGGCGATGGTTTTTCCTTTACCAACATGGCTATTGGAATTGTTTTTCAGATGTTTCTGGGAGGCATGGCTATCTGGAGTGCTGCATCTTGTTGCAATTAGAGTTCCCAAACTGTGTGTGGTCAAAATGTCCCCCAATAAGGGTATTAATGTGGAACCTTCTTGGCCAATCAGTATGCAGCTAATTCCCTACCCATTTTATAAGTGACATTAAATAATAAATATTGGTGAAACAAGCAAAGAATACTGATAAAGACCTGGGGGTTGCTATTTTAAAAGGAGCACTCCTTTCATTATTTTAAACTAAGAAATACTAAACTAGACTTGGAAATGGGATCAATGGGGATCTTACAAGACTGGAGAAAAAGGGAAATCTAAAATAGAATAAAACTGACAGGTACAAAAATTGTCACCATAACATGCACAGCTGTTTTAAGTTTGCAAAGAATACATTATAGAAAATTATTAAAAATGTTTTTAGTTGCTTCTGTTGGTGTTCTAGCCTTACTTAAATTTTATTTGGGGAAAAGCCCTTCTTTGAATGTAATGCCATGCTTAAACAATATCTATTCCAGCATTTTGATACTGTCTCTGCACTGCATTTACAGTACATCCCAGCTTGTCAAACAACCATTTGGCAAACGTCTTGTGTGAACACATTAAACACATTAAAGGGGAGCTGTGCCATTCCCTATAGGGTTGCTTTAATAGTTTCTCTAGTGATTCAGTACTGTACCTGGATTCCTAAGTCCAGTTTAACAAATATCTTTTGAAGAGCACAGAAAAATACCTTTGATTGAAATAATGATGTAGAGGCATCCATTTTGTGAACAGGAAAGAGCTGTGGTGATATGCCTCATAAGGCATAACAATGTGAAGTAAGGCTGATGGAAAGAAACATCCAGGGCTGATGTAGATCCTACTAAATGGATTAAAAAAAATCAAGGGGATCCCTTATTTATTTGTTTTTGCTAACCAGGAAGGAAAGGATAGGAAATATATGGCTGGCAGTATAGCCTAGAGGTTAAAGTAATGAGCTGTGAATGACCTTATTACATCCAGCAGACCAGACCTGGGTTTGATTCTCAAAATCTGCACTTGCATACTGTGTGACTCTGAGCAAGTGACTTAACCACCCAGTGCTCCCAGGTTGCCCCTGAATACAGGCACTTGTGCCTAGTGAGTCTTACCTGGTTACCAAAGACTGAAAAAAAAAAAAAAAAGAAATGTTCCTGTTTGCAGCCTTTACTCAAGGGGAAGGCACAGGAAGTATTAACTGATATCAAACCATCATCTGTTGGTGGATTAATGAATGGGGAAATCTGGCCAGGACACTGGCTGGGTAAATTTCCCATCACTAACATGGCATCTTAACATTCACATTTGAACAACCACCTGATCCTACACCTTGGTTTAAAGGGGAAGAGTCAGCAGTTTGCATTATGAGCTCACAACTGCTTTTTTACTTATTGTTTTTCTTGCAGTATAGTAGATTGCATCAGGCTAATTCTGCTGACTCCCAAGCTAACATTTGCAATAACTAAAAATCCCAGAATCTCCTGCAGCTGGCATCAGAATTGGGCTGCAGTAGTAGGAGATTCAATAGACTTTGGTGCCTATTAGAACTTTCATAAACTGAGATCAAATGTTTGTGGGTCTCTCTGTTCTCATGGGGCTAAGTACAGTCCTCTGTGACTGTACGTAGCCCCGGGAGGAAAGATCAGAGCTTATAAAAACTTTAGCATGCACTCCAGGCTATTGACTCTCCCACTGCTGCAGCCCAGCTCTGACATCATCTGCAGGGAATTCTGTGATTTCTAGTTACAGCAAATGTCGGCTTGAGAGTCAATAGAATCAGCCTGATATAATCTACTATGCTGTAGAGAACAGTAGGTAAAAAAAAAGGTTTTGCACACAAACTGCAAATTGGGATCAGTGCCACACTATGGTATGGGGTTCTTAGTGTTGACTGTTCTCCTCACCTGAAAGATGGAACCTCATGATAGTTAAGTGTCACTGAAACACTATGCTGTGGCATCAGTATGGTTTTATATATATATATATATATATATATATATATACACCAGGATAGTGTGCATCCTGCAGAGCTACCAACACTACTTCCTACAGTACCTGGTACTTTTTGGCAATTCATCCCCACAAACCTCACAGTATGCCATTATGGCTGGTGAGATCTGACATCATAAGGAATGCCCTTCCTGCTCTACAAATGGTTGCCTCCACATCACTGTTTCAAAGGTCTTACCTAGATTTTGTTAAAGGCATTTCTTAGAACTATCCTATTAACTCAGTTACTGGACGTCTACATTAACTTAAAATTATGGCTCACGGACCCTACAATTTGTCTTCCCTTTAAGGTTAGCTGTAATATAAAAACAGTGCTGGAGAAGTTACTTTTAAAAAGTAATAAGTTACAGTTACTCATTATTTTTAAATAGCTGTAACAAGCTACCATTACTAGTTACTCTCAAATCTCTGTACATATGTTACTACTTTCATATATCTGTAATAAGTTACCGTTTGTAGTTACTGTTAAATATCCATATTATTTGTAATATGTTACATTTACTAGTTACTTTCTAATGTCTGTAATAGAAGTTACTAGTTACTCTCAGATAAATGTAACAAGTTAGTTACTAGTTACTTTCAAATAGATGTAATGAGTTACTATTAGTTACTGTCATATATGTAATGTCAGTTGCTAGTTACCGTCACATATCTGAAATAAGTTACCATTACTAATTACTAATTACTCTCAAATCTCTGTCATGCGTTACATTTACTAGTTACTCTCAGACATCTGTAATAAGTTACTATTATCAGTTACTGTCAAAAATCTGTAATAAGGTACATTTACTAGTTACTCTCTAATGTCTGTACTAAGTTACAGTTGCTAGTTACTCTCAAATATATGTAACAAGTTACAGTCACTAGTTAACTTCAAATATATGTAATAAGTTACTGTCATGTGTAATAAGGCAATTACTAGTAATTGTCAAATATCTGTAGCAAGCTACTATGTTACTAGTTACACTCAAATATCTGTAATAAGTTACAGTTACTAGTCACTCTCAAATATCTGTATCATGTTACTTATGTATCAAAGATAATAAGTAGCAGTAATGGTAATGCATATTACTT
Source organism: Neoceratodus forsteri (assembly GCA_016271365.2). Classification (NCBI taxonomy): domain Eukaryota; kingdom Metazoa; phylum Chordata; order Ceratodontiformes; family Ceratodontidae; genus Neoceratodus; species Neoceratodus forsteri. The sequence goes on from CM028138.1 coordinate 556,918,414, forward strand.
TTTACATTACTTTGTAGTATATTCCTTTTGCAAATATAAATTTAAGTTTTACTAGTGAAAGCAAATCCACTGGGACTCGGGAGCAATGTTGGAACGTAAGCCTTAGATTTGTTGGTTACTACCTGATGTTTGTAAGTAGTAGTGTTACAGTTACTCATTACTTTTCCTTGAAAGTATTCTATTACTATTACTAGTTGCTAAAAAAGTAATACTATTTCAGTAACTAATTACATGCAACTACTGTAGTTTCGCCTCAGCGCTATGTACAGTAAATGTTCAACCAAGAGCACGAACATGGTGCCAAAGTAGCACATTTTGGGTTTTAATTATGTATTTAATGCATGTCTTAGTTTAACATGTGGCACAATAGTCCTGTAGACAATTGGGCTGCCATCCTTAATATTTTGGAGGTCAAGGCAACATTTTTTTATTTTTTATCCCTTGGCTACTGAGCACTCAGGCTTCTGTACACAGCATAGAACAGCATAATGATTTTGGCTCTCATTTTGTTCCATTATCTCTGCATAAATCTCTAAGTGTTCTCTGACACCTGTATTATTTGCATGGTCTTTGTTTTCTAATAAGTGTTTTTTCCATGAACTTGGCCATTTCATTTAGTTCAAGATGTAATGAGGCAAGTCATGAGTGTACACGTTTGTTTTCTTTTCTGAAAATTGCCTGTGGAATGTTGAGAGTATAGACTTAGAAAATGTTTTCTTTTTCCCCCTGACGTTTACCTTCGGATGAACTGGGGAAGGCTGGAAGAATGGGTTTTGTATGCTGTGTGTTGACTGATGTTTGCTGATGGATTGCTAGGAGACTTGTCAAAGGCTAGTGCACAGGCTTTTTCTCCTGATACGTGAAAACCACCTTGCTAGCCATGGGAAGGTCAACCAGGCAAGCCACAACTAGTTCCTCATTCCTTTGGCTAACTGTTGTGGTTTTCTGGCTCCTTTGTTTAAATAATCTCCCCCTTTTGTTGCATTTCTCTGTAAAGCTGACAGATTGACATGACTGACAATTTGCAGTACAATTTTAAATGTTAAGACAGTGTTAAAATGACATTGTCTTTGTTTGAGAACATGAGATTGGTTTATCTGATGGTCTGGATTTGTAAATACTTGTACTTTTATGGTCCTGGCTACCCCCAAAAATGGACAGTATTGCTTATGGGCTACACAGGTAAGAAAGAGAGAGAATGACATAAAGAAAATCAGAGCAGGCATGGTGACTCTATCACAGCACAATCCTCTCCTGAATGGAAACATTTTTAAAAGTCTTTCACACAGTAATGCTCCATAAAGCACAACTTGAGCTGCGGCACCTGCAGCTCCCACTGACATGCCAGGCAACCGAACAGCCTCTGCCCATGGGAAGTGACTGGTGCACCTGTGGTCATTATAGACTTAGGCAGCACTCCCAACCAATTGGAACGCTCCTTTCCTCTGTGTTAGACACTCTTATTCTGTGAATAGTGTCTCAGGTGCAGAGTGTCTCACGTACAGCTGCCCTGGAAACAGGCACACTTGGGGAAAACATTTTAAAATGTTAATATATTATTGTTCGTCCTTGATTAGTAATATATTAACAGAGCTGCTGAGACCACTCTTATGGTTGTAAGAGCGGTCTCACTTACATGCTTTGTGTATCAGAACCACTCACCTTCAGTTTGCAGATTTCATGCCCTAAGAATGCATGTGAGACCACTCTTACAACCATAAGCATGGTCTCAGCAACTGTATTATCATGCACATCACAGGTAGACTGTGGAAGTTCTAATGAGGACTTCCTATTGCCACAGCTACTGTATAAGATCTACCTGCTTTCCCAGAACATTGGACACTGGATGACTGAGTGTATTCACACTGAGTTATGGAACCAGGCCTCTCTTGATCATAGATTCCAATCCAGCCCAGATAAGAAGTGGCTGCAAGCCACCATCTTCTGAAGGCTGTTTGGTAGCCTGGTTGGAATGAGATGTGATGGTCTGCATCCCATTCCCAGTGGACAGATGTTCACATTATGAATCCCATCATCATAATTGGCACTAATTGGACCCCTTGTTGACAGTCTCATGGAGAAGTGGAGAAGTGAATGTGCAGGTATCTGAACTGCTCTCTCAGTCACTAGCAGTGTCCCTTCATGACTGGGTTGAAGAGGTATTACATGGGGAAGCTTTCGGTGATGCTGCCCATACTGTACCTGTCATGTGGGAAACCTTTCACACCTATGCTCCACTCTTGTGGGTCAGTTTGCATTGATTTCAGTTTATTTCAGGTGTGAAGGACAGTGGGTTTCAGTGCAATACTTTACACACATTGATGTCTCAGTACGCTGGGCTCCATTTTCCTTTCTGTTGTTCCACTGTTAGTGGTAACTATTTTCCTTCAGATTTGTACCTTAACTCCATGAGATTTGGAGATGCATGCTTTCAGCCCTTTTATACAGGAATGGATGCTTTCTACAAAGGTCAGATATAATGGATTTAACCCCTCCAATACTGCTGGCAATGGTAACTAAGAGAGATTCCTGTGAGAACATGTGAACAATTTGGGATGTGTTTGGGGGACACCATGTGTTAACATTTCACTTTTTTATGCAATTCAGCACATGGTTCTCACGTTGTGCCTGAAAATAAGCACTTATTGTCTAGAGCATTTACCTGGTTAACACAATGAATAAATAAAAAAAAAAACATGCCAGGCAGCATATGCATGAGTTATCACTCATCAGCTCAGCAGGATAATAAGAAACAGGATGATATGTAGTAAATAAGTCTTAGTTAAAGTATTTAATTAGTAGCTGCAATTGCAAAACTATCAGCCCAGAAATGTAATTCTCACTTGTCATTGAGCTTCTTTTACTCAACATTTTGCACTCTTTGCATAGTCAGCATTATGAGCTTCTGCATGTCTGCGTGGAATGACGTGACTAGCTTTGCCTCAGACCTTGCTTCAGTATATTACATACCATGTCCTAGTATAATCTGGGTTGCACCAATCAAATGCTGTTCATCATAATCTGTACGATATCTGTCAGAAAGAAAGGTACGTTTTAGAAATCTCTCGCAGTTTTTGTCTGTCTTTCTATTTCTACCTCTACCTCCTGAAGGGTTCGCCTCCTTTCAACACACCATGGCATGTTCCGATTGAAAGGATGCTACTCTCTAACGTGTTTTGCTGATGCTGGAATGCTGCTAAAACTCTGCATGTATACATCTAGAGCACTGTCATTAGTTTAAAACTACAGATTGCTCTTCTTTCCTACAGCAGCCCAAGCACCAGCCAAATAGAACCCTCTTCAGAGACTCAGGTTAGTACATAATGGGAATGACATAGGGAAAGGCAAAAAAGTCCAGATTTGTCTGCCTCTATAAAATGAAAATCCCCTTGTCCCACAAAAAAGGATCTTGAACTCCATGGGCAAGAATCTATCTTGGCAAGCCCTATGTCTGACAATGTAAATGCCAGGTGTGTAGCCTTGAATGCATTTTTTTGCGTCCCTTAATGTTATGCAGGGATGGGCAGAACCTTTTTGGTTCTGCTTAGAACCAGTTCTGATAAGAACCCCCCAAAAGGTTGGCAGGGTATTGGGTGTGTCATCAAAGTAATGTGCTAGGCTAACAGGTAGGGAAGGGAAGTGCTCTGCACAGTGTTTTCATGCCCTCTACTGGTTGTCCTCTGAGTTGCATTGGCATGGGCTGTGAAGGTAGCCACTCACCTTCCCTTGTGGCAAGAGGAAGGGTGCAGCTGGGTGTCCCCAAATACTGTGGTATGGGGGGATAATGAAAACCATGTAGGGGGTGGGGAACTAAATCAACAGGATCATTATAAACAGAACCCAAAAGTTTCTTAAAGTTTCTTGCATATATTTGCATATTACACATATGCTAACTATATGTTATCTAATTTTCAACTAGGTGGCCATTTTGTATCAAGACTACACAATGGATGGTTCTGACTTCTACTAAAGCTGTTGGTAGTAATTTAAAGACTAATCTGGGGTTCAAACCTCTATGACTGTTATTAAAGGGGAGGTCTTTTTGGGCATAAATTTTGGTACTGATCAGGGTCTAGGGGTTTCTCTCTTTTAGAGTCAGTTTTGCCTGCCCCCTAGTCAGCGCAAGAAACATATTGCAGCAGCTTGGTGCGGAAGCAGGTTCTGGAGGTGCGGCACTGGTGAGGCCAATACCTGCACAGCATTTTGGGGCGTGTGTGATGTCCACCAATAATGGGGGACACAACCAGTGACAGTAGTTTGGAATGTTGCCACCATCTTGTGAAAAAATAGCCGCTGCAATCAGGGGCCACCTCGTCATTGCAGTGTCAGCCATTCGCTGCAATGAGGGAGTGACCCGTCATTGCAGACGGGATGTTCATGCACTGATATTGTTTGTGAACATGGCAGCGGTTTGCAGCCTGTTCACAAACAATATTAACCCCCTCCCCTGCCGAGGGAGTTCCCAATCCTGGCAGCATGTACCCCCAACATGTTTGTTTGCGAAGGGCCCCAATCCCTGTCAGCGCTGGTAGCCCCAGATGTATGTTGCCGATGGGATTCCACTCCCTGTTGGCAGTATGTAATGCCCGCAAGCTTTTCTTGTGTCTGCTGATGGGGTGCCCCAATCCCGTCAGCATAATCAACCCCCATTGTTGTGTGCAACGAGGTGCCCAATCCCCATCTGCATAACATTACCCCACCTTGTTGTTGTGCTGGCGGGGTGCCCAATCCGTCGGCTGCACAGCACCCAAAAAATACTCAGTTGGCATGCTGGGCTCACCCCAGCATGCCACATTGTTTTGTAAAACAAAAAAGTCCGCAATGTCCTTTTTTTTTTACCTGTAACGAAGGGAAACGGGTCCCCAGCACTCTCCCTGGGCCCCTACTCCCACAACCCGCACCCTCCTACATGCACCCTGCCTCCTCCCCACCCTCACCCCCATACTTACCTCGAGTCCGGCGCGATGATCTTCGTTGGATCAGGAACACGTCTGCACTCTTCAAACCTGACAGTGAACTGAGGAAATGCCGGTAAGCTGTATAATGGAATAAATAGGTTTTTTTCAACTTTGCTGCATATCTCAGGCATTTTTTGGAATTTTGCCACCAAATATTCAACATGGGGTTTCTGGGACCCCTCCTCATGAATTCTATCACTGTCATGGCGTTAATCGGCCCCAAAAGGTGATTTTGCAGTCACTGCATGGAATTGCCTTACAGGACTGATTAATGTAATGACAGAGCCAGTGTTCATGAGGTGGGCTCTCAAAAAGCCTATGTTGCAAATTTGGTTGGAAAATCCCAAAAATGACTGTTTTTCTAGCATTAGCGCGATTACTCGCATATCATAACATATTGAATTTGCAATATTTTCACCCAGATTTTCAACATTGGCATTTTCAGACCTCCTTGTGAACAGTGCAGCTGTCATTTTCACACCCTGGACAAAATGTGTTTCGCACTTGCAGCGTGGAATAGCGCAGTTGGTGTGGGAAATCAGTGTTCCACACAGGTTAAGAAACTGACAGTGGCACTGTTCATGAGCAGAGGTCCTAAAATGCCTATGTTGAAAATTTGGTGACGATACTCCATAAAATGACTGTGTTACGAGCATGCGTTACGCTGTTCCTACGCATGCTCATAAGTTTGCGAATTTTCAATATTTTTACTCCAGATTTTCAACATTGCCATTTTACCACACCTCCTTATGATCAATATAGCTGTCATTTTTCACATTTTACCCAAAATGTGTTTCTGCACATGTAGCGCACAATGGCGCAGTCGGTGTGCGAAATCAATGTTCGGGACAGATTAAGAAAATCACAGTGAAACTGGTCATGAGCAGAAATTTTAAAATGGCTATGTTAAAAATTTGGAGGAAACATTCCCCAAAATGACTGTTTTACGAGCTTGCATTTCGCTGTTCCAACACATGCTCGTACGTTTGTGAATTTTCACTATTTTTACTCCAGATTTTCAACATTGCCATTTTACCACACCTCCTTATGAGCAGTACAGCTGTCATTTTTCACATCTCACCCAAAATGTGTTTTCCGCATGTAGCGCACAATGGCGCAGTCGTTGTGCGAAATCAATGTTTGGGACAGATTAAGAAAATCACAGTGACACTGTTCATGAGCAGAGGTGTTACAATGGCTATGTTAAAAATTTGGTGAAAAAAGTCCATAACATGACTGTTACGAGCGACCATTGCGCAGTTTCCAAGCACCCTCGTAAGTTCATGGATTGCTAATATTTTCACTCCAGATTTTCACCACTGGCATTTTTCCACACTATCTTATGAACAGTACAGCTGTCATTTTTCATACCATGGCCGAAATGTGTTTCGCACTTCCAGCACAGAAATGCGTGGTCGCTGTGGGAAATCACTGTTCGGGACAGATTAAGAAAATCAGAGTGACACTGTTCATGAGCGGAGGTTCCAAAATGCCTGTGTTGACAATCTGCTGTAAAACATCCCCAAACTAATTGCATTATGGGTGTGCATTGCCCAGTTTCTATACATGCTCGTGACTTCACCAGTTTTTTAAATATTTTCACTGCAGATTTTCAACATTGCCATTTTTTCCACCTCCCCATGAACAGTACAGCTGTCATTTTTCACATCCTGTTCCAAATGTGTTTTCACACCTGTGGTGCCAAATGGCGTAGTCGCTGTGCAAAATCAACTTTTGGCTAATGCACTTATATTGCCACTGTTCATAAGGTGGGGGTCACAAAAAACCCATGTTGAAAATTTGGAGTGAAAATGCCAACGAACACCTGAGATGTTAGGGTTTCCAACCATAAAGCCCCACCCCGCGTAGAGACTGACAGGCATCAGGGGTGTGACTTGGGGTTCTCGCCTGTAATGCTCATACCATTCCACACCCTGCAGCCAGTGAGAGGCATCGAGGTGTGCCTTGGACTCTTTGGCCCCAGAGTTCACCCCATTCTCCTATACAGCACCCATCTCACCATATTTCCTGATGGAATGGGGTGAGCATAAGGGCCAAAGACCCCAAGGCACACCGTGACACTTGTCAGTGTCTGCAAGGTAGGATGTGGTGAAATGGCATGGCCGTTATGCCTGTCGACCCAAAGGCACATCCCAATGCCTGTCAGTCTCTGCATGGTGGTGGTGGGGTTGGCTTCAGTTCAATACTTCACTGCCATTCCTATTATGCAGCTCTCTAACTCCTACACTACCACTGCCAATGCCAACAAACAAACATTAGGCATTGACAAATGCTTGTTTATTATGCTCAGAAGTTCTTAAGAAGCACCAGCTGTACTCCAAAAAGAAGTTCCCCACCCAACACACATACAGGAGCCTTACCTCCCAGTAAGTCATGAGACTTGTAATAAACGGTTTTAAGTGCAGTAGTTTACCATGCAGCCACTCACCCAATCCGTTCCACTTTCTTAATGCAGATCACGTCTCTGCGCTAAGACATCTTGTGATGACTCAGTTGGGAGAGTGTGGGAGTGTGTTCCATACAAATCACAGGAGGCATTTTTCACATACTTTTTTATATTTTACAGGGATGCTTGTTGAAAACCAAAGCAACTACCTCAGCTAGCTAGAGCCTTGTCAGTTGAGCAGCGACTTTGAGTGTCAACAAGCAGCCCTCTAAACTAGAAAATGTGAAAAAAATTCCCCACATTCATTTGTGTGGAGCACACTCCCATGCTCTCCTGATTGAGATGTTACCAAATGTATGAGCACGGGGGCAGGATCAGCACTCAGGGACATAGAAGGGATTGGGCGGCCACGCTCCCTGGTGCTGATTTATGATCCTTTCCCAAACAACTGTACTGAACAATGTTTCCTTACACATTTAATGACTTAATGGGAGGTAAGGCTCCCATATGTGTTTATTAATTTTATTAAGCTGTCTAGAGCCCCTTATTTCACAGAGAAAACTGTGAAAAACCTAAAGGGCAGGATTTTCATAGACCTGTGGCATTGTACTAGTGCAACTGTGCTACTCGAGACATGACTTTCTGACTGCAAAACAAAAAGTGATCTAACTTCATGCAGCAAGGACTGCAATGAAAATACCCCATGTGTCAAAAAACATGCTGTGTGCATCATTTTTCCGCAATAAAGAGCAACAACTGTAGCAAATGTGTCCAAACATTTAAAAATAGTTTACATATGTTTTCGCACATATGTAGTAATTCAGACTTCCCCCAAAATCTAGACTTGTGCCTGTGTCACATTGAAAATCCAGCCCAATATCTAAAGAGGATTCAACTTGTAATGCAGATATTTCCTGCATTTACCATCCTTTTATTTTTTATTACTATGGACCGTTGCATGAAAACAGGATCCCTGTTCATGACATCATAATCCTCTGCTTGTGGCAACACAATCATTTCTTCAGCTACCATAGAAACATAGACTTTGACGGCAGATAAGGACCACTTGGCCCACCCAGTCTGCCCATTTCCCTTCCTATTGGATAAGCTGCAGATTCTAGTTAACCAACAGCCTACTTCCTGCAACCCCCTGCTACAATTGCCTTATCTCTGTCCCATGCATGTTTGAATTCCCTCACTGTTTTAGACCCAACAACCTCCCCAGGAAGGCGGTTCCATGCATCCACCACTCTCTCCGTGAAAAAAAATTTCCTCACATTACCCCTGAGCCGTCCCCCCTCTATCCTTAAATTGTACCCCCTTGTTCTTACACATCTCTTTTTCTGAAAGATGCTACCCTCCTGGACTTTGTTGATTTCCTTGAGGTACTTGAAAGTTTCTATCATATCCCCCCGTCCAATTGTGATGTCACGGGGGTGGGGGTGGGGTCATGATAACATTTGAAGACAAACACCCAGAACAGATGCAGATCAAGTAACAGAGATCCTGCTTTCCTGAAAATGTCAAAAGTAAAAAAGTATGAGAGGAAGGCACAGTATATGAAATATAAATAGAATTGTGTGGAATTCTCAGATTCCTCATCCATCAAAAATTTGCAGAATTTTTTTGAAATTCTGCTTAGTCCGATGGAATTCTGTTAGAAGTGGGATTCTGAAATTCCAAAATTGGAATAAAAAAAAAACTGTGGATTTGTAAGCCATAGTTTACATACCATAACCCATGGATTCAAAGAAACAGAAACATAGAATTTGACGGCAGATAAGGACCGCAAGGCCCATCCAGTCTGCCCATTTTTTCTACCTTAATTCAGTTATTCCGGACTGAAGATAGCTAAATCGCAGAATATTATTACACTGTTTATATAGAAATGCTTTTTCTTAATTCTGCAGTATTAAAAAAGAAATTCAAAAAAGCATTTTGGAAGTGGAATTGCAATTCCACACAAATTCCACTGGCAGGATTCTGCATCCTGCACAGCTTTAAGTATAAAAACAATTTGGTGTAGTTATTGAATTTGTTAAAGTTGCTCCTGGGGTATCTCAGACTCTTTAAATGCAAGCTGGCCCAGTGGCAGGATAGTTGCACTCTGCCCACCTCAGGTAGATTCAGGAGCAAGATTGGGTTTCACATCCTGGGACTGGAAAGAGGCGTGATGTTTTGCAAGGGAGGAAGCCCTGTGCTCTTGTGGATGGAGGACAGCATTCATGAATCCCCTCCCCCGAACCACCCGATGGTGAAGTGGCACTGGTGTTGGCTGTAAACACAGCTGCTCATCTGCCCTTATACATGTAGGGTAAAATGTTACCATGGTCCCCCCCATTAAGGTGAGTGGACAAGGGGAAGAAAGATCTGGGAAAACAGACTGTAGACCAACTGGAACAAGAAAACAACATGCTGAAATGCAGGCAAAAATCTGAACCTTTTTGCTTATCCCTGTTTTTGGTGTACCATATTATGAAAAATCATTTTGCACTCATATGTGGAGCTTCTCCACCAGGTAAGTGCATCCTTTTGCCCTTGATGATTTCAGTAATGAAAAAAAACAAACAAACATAAAGAGGTCACATCTCACTTGGGAGGGCATAGTTTTGAATGAGGTTCCTGAGCTGGTGTGGCCAGAGCCCACCATTACATCACTGGGAAGGTATTATGGTGCAGTGGCTTGAGCACAGAACTGTGAAACCAGAAGATCATTTGAATGAAACCTACCAGCAGTCACTGGCTCACAGTGTGACCTTGAGCAAGTCAGTTGACCTTATTGTGCTTCAGTCACTCCCAGCTATAAAATGGTGTAGTAGGAGCCCATCATCCCAAAAAAATTGGTAAAAATGGGGTAGAAGCAACCCCTTCCCTGAAAATGTGACATGGCATCTCTGATCTGTGTTTCTGAACCATCTTTTGAGCACTGCAATTTATATATATTTGGATATCGATTACAGCACATGTTAATTTCATACTGAGCACCAATCTGCTTTTCAAAACATTGAAACTGTGTTTTTAAAGGTGGTTATGACCATCCGCACCAAAAAAAAAAAACACTTGGTACCAGCAGAACCTAACTGCAATGGTCAGAAAGAAATTAGAATTTCAAGTCATTCTGTTCTCTAATATCGTAAACGTTTATTTAAAAAATAGGCTCTAATCCACGGGCTGAGTAACAATATCACATTTATTGTAGTTTTGACCTCCATGACCTCATGAGTGGTAGAGCCATGGACGAGGTCAATAGAGGTCAAATTCTGCAGATAAAAATGTAAGTGTTATTTGTACCCAGCTCTTGGCATCTGTCTTTCATTTAATGACAGTGCCTCTCTATCAAGGTAGATCACAGTGCTCAAATCCTAGTATTTTATTTTAAAAATTATTTTTGAAACCCTGATTCTGGATGTTTTTTATTTCATAAGCCACCAATCCACTTTTGCCATGCACATTCACATGAACACATTCTAATAAACACACACAAATGAATAAAGTGTTCCGAACATTCCAAATAGACCAAGGTAAGGACTTACATAATTTAGACAGCCAATGGGCTCGTGCTCTGTACAGTACAGCAGATCGCGGTCTGAACAATCGGCGGCTGGCCATGGCAGGGTATGGAGGGCTGTGCCAGTCACCAGCATGGGTGGTGTGGTGGGCTGTAAGATGGGGGTCATGCCTGATAGGGTGGGGGCTGCTACACTATAGAAAATAATCAGTGGACATCTTTTATTTGCACTTGGGGCTGGATCGGGTATGGGGTGGGGGGAATCTACACTTTGGAGCAAATACGGGGTGGGATTGTCATGCGAAGGGAGATCAGAGTACCAGAGTGGGGGGATACTTCATTACGGGACAGTGGCTTTGGGGTCTGTGGATACATGGTCGGGGATTGGGAAGGAAGGGCTACACTACACTATGGAAATGGGATGGTTCTATATTACATTATGGATATGGGCACTGAGCAGGGAGGGGGGTTCCCTAATGGCCGTGGGGTTGCTAACACCCATACATGGGCATCGATGACCAGGGCTGGGGGTAGTGCAGGCTGGCCCAGAGCAATTTGCTGTGTGCAGCTATGCTAACTAGATGCAAATAGGGGCATAATGGGCATGCAAATCGCCCATTTGCACCTTTCATGCCCGATGGCCCCATTTGCATATTCAGGCTGAATATTAGAAATTGGGGACCGGCACATCCAGGGATGCACCACGCATCCCCATTCCTGGTATTTAGCCCATCCCCCGGGATTTGCTGGTACATTGTCAGCCACCACCATTTGCACCACCTGCACATGTTGCTATATTCAGACATGATTGAGCATCTTGTTTTTTTTTTTTTATATATGTTTCTTCCCCTGCTGCGGCACACTCCGGCTTGGGGCATCCAGCCGCCGGCTCTGCCAGCCCGGAGAGCTGGGTAGCTCGAACTGTGCCCAGAAGGATCTGGGACAGCCATCTTGCCATCCCACTGGAGGGCTCCCCCTCTGCCTCTGCTAGCCAGGATAGCCCTGAACCCTCCCCGACAGGACTCCGGCGAAGTCCTCCAGGTGGCTTGGAGCATGGCTATCAAGCTGCACGGTTGTGCCCAGCCATTTTCCTCCTGGTTGGCCCATGGAGCACCTATGTACAATGACATCTGGGCACAATATGCCAACGTCAGCTGCACTCCCCCTCTAGTATCCTACCGATGCTAGTAGTGCCTCTGGGTGTCCCCAGGGGCCGCTACAGCACGGCGAGATTCCCAAGCCCACCCCAGGACCAGGAGAGCAGTCTATGGACACTCAATCCCAGTTTTCCCCTGCCGACCCCCAATGGCCCGGGCTAGTTCCCGAATCCAGGTCGCCAGAGTGGCAAGAGGTGTGGCGTCCAGCGCCTCAACCCTCAGTGCCACCGGGCTGGCGCGCATCTTGTTTGAATATACCACTTGGTTGCACTGTGCAACATTTTGGGTGGTGCATCTAGATGTGCCGTGCATCCCGCCCCTTCTGAATATGTGGGCCCATGTTCCTTCTGAGCTTGTCAAAATGTATCAGGAATCTGTCTCGAGCTGTATGTCACATATACTACAGTACTGTCTCTCTATAAGGCTGTTTATGCCTGCCAAGCTTTTGAGGTTTTGTAAGACTCATGTTTTGTAAACATCAGCATTGAGTGAAAAGAGTCACTTGACTATACACAGTTTTCACAAAAAGCACTAAATGTTCATGGAATTTCACTAAATTGCCACCAAAGTTTAAAGTAGACTGGGAATGTAGGTTAATTTGCTTGCATTGTTTCTATTTTCAGAAATGATATCCTTATCCCTCAAATAATCAATATTAAAGCAGCAGTATTTGTTAGTAACAATATATATATTTTTTTTATAGCAATAATGTTTATCTGGCAAAAATATCAAGATACAAATTTTTATTTTTGTTTTCTTTCATTCCTAAACCAAAATAGGGGATTTAGACATTTTTGAAAATTCCAACTCCTGTGCCTTGCCTACAAAAAAGTGAAATATCTTGGTACAGTGTTGTATTGTTTATCATCAGAAACATGTGGCAGCACCATCCTAACACATCAACAGTATGGGTAGGATATTCAGACTGTGCCAGGCAGGGGTGCGAGCCTGGGCGCAGCGCAACTGGGCTGCGCCAGGGCATGGACCATGCGATATTCAATGGTGCTGCACCATGGCTCAGCACCATTGAATATGGCACTGAGGACACACGCACTGCACACGGAGCAGTGGCACTGCGCCAGCGCAAGTGGTAGGAGGGGAGATGGAGATGCGCCAGTGCAAGATGAGGCCATTATGTATGCAAGATGCAAATGGAGCCATTTGCATGTCATTATGGCCCCATTTGCATGCAGTGCGCCGATGACTTGCACCTGGCACCCTGCAAGGCTGCAGCCATTGAGGACCTGCAGACCCTTGGCAGACTCCACTCCCGTTCTCCTGATCACGGGCATATGAATGTAAAAGATCTCCCTGGTGGTCCAGTGGACTGATCTCCATCACCCGAACATGGGCATATGTATATATAAACCCTGGTGGTCCAGTGGAAGGTCCCCCTTCACCCAATCGTGGGCATAAGTGTAATCAACATTCCTGGTGGTTCAGTGGAATCCCCCCCATTGCCCAATCATGGGTGGACATAGCAGCTGAAGCCCTGGTGGTCCTGTGGACTCCGTATCCACCCACCCACCCACTGAGGTCCCCCACCTCGCAGCACCCCCGCAGTCAGCGGCGGGTGGCAGCACCCTACCTGCATGCCTCCCAGCCACCCGCTGACTGACAGCGTACAGTAGAGTCTATACACCTATTGGTCCACCACATGGACCAATGGGCGTGCAGCCCATACTGTACTACACAGACCCAATTTGTGAATGAACGTGTTGTGCCTGCATATGCGCCGCACATCCTGGGCTGAATATCGGGATGTGCTTCATATGCAGGGGCATGCCTCCCACACTTGCACCACATAGATTACCGATGTGCCCCGGTGCATCAGGAGTTGTGCAGTGCAACTTGCCCCTTTTCTAATATCGCCACTAAGGCATTACAGGGCTGCGATGGTGCAAACCCCTTTGAATATCCCACCCTATGAGTCTAGCAAGTGCATTCCACAGGTGACCTCAGCAGAAGAGATTTTAAAAAATTGCAAATGGTGGCCATCATTAAGGGTGTAAGTAATTAATTTCAAAAAATAGCTGTTAAAGCTGTTTTAACAATATCTAAGAAAATTAAAAATATCCCCGGAGATTCGGGTAGCTCCAACTCCTCATAGTGGAAGGTCATAAACACTGGTTCCTGGTGGCCTCATAGCAGAGAAGCATTCCCCTACTGCCTCTAACTTTTGCAATAATATCTCCACTCATCTATACCTTTACGCCCTTCTTGCACATGCTCCAGGGTGTGGGGGAGGAACTGGGGGTTGGGGAGGATCGGGAGGGGGAGTTGCAACTTTTCTTTCTAGATAGGTTTAATTTATTGTTTATCTGGGCCTTGTATGGTTTTCATACTTTTTTCTCAGCCTCTTACATGCCCAACGGTTTATAGATGGATATTTACCTAGATCACAGCTGTTTTTTAGGTACCTCCACGTTAGCCGTTCTGTATGTCAGGATGTACCCACCAATGTATATTTACGTTCCTGTTTTTCTTTTTTTCTGCCCCGAATTTTGTTGTAAAAAGAAGAAACATTTCAATAAAGTATACTAAATTGGAAGAAAAAAAAAAGAAAACTGAAAACATACTGAGAATGAATTTTAGGATGTCAGAAATACATTTTGTGCTAACAAAACGATATGATGAAATGTTTTGCCAGCTAATAAACAGTGCTGCTTTAACCATAGCTGATTTAAAGTTGACATAAAAACTCTGCTTTGCATTGTTTTCTTTTGACATACAACAATCTATGCCATTCTGTTTATCGAACCAGGAAGTTATAGTTTTGACTATTACCGCACAGATTCAAAACTCTGACCATGAGCTGTTGACCTATCAGAGCAGAGCTCAGTGCCCTGAATTCATGCAGTGACATAGGCTAAATGACAAATTCCTGGTACAGAACAGTATAGAATGTTGACCATGAATGGAAAAATACTATTTAATGTAGATCATTGTTGGGGGGGTGAGGGGTATAAACATTTTTGAAAACAAGAACACTATAAATAGCTACAAATGCACAAACAATCCCCTGTTCCAGGGGAACCGGATGGCTCAGTGGATTGGAAGAAGGTTAAGGAGCCTTTCACCTCCCAGTCATAGGTTCAAATCCAGCACAGGTCTGTAGTGGCCAAAAGCCATTATCACCTGAGGGCTATTCAGTGGCCCATGTGAAATGAGTTGGGGTGGTCTCAGTTCAGTTCCCAAAGGGCGGGTGTCCACATCACAAAAATAAGCAACACAATTGGCACTAACTCGCACCCTTTTTGGCAGTCTCACATGAGAGGCCAAGGACTGAATGGGCATGGAGTCTGGACTACCATCTCATCTACATGGTGGTCCCTCCATGGCAAGGTTGAGGCACAGTGGCAGGGCAGTGTGGGGAAGCTTGCACTGTGATCATTCAGGCTACATCTGTCAAGTAGACAAACAGAGAATTTTGGGTTCCGGTGCTATCAATCCAGCACCTTTTATGAGCACAAGAAAAAAAAAAATGACTATCCCGTTTCACGCATTTCTGCGAATGTAGACTCTGTTTGGAAAGTGACTTTTCTTGATGAAAGTACTAGTTAATGCCTAAAAGTAATCTCAGTTTCTAAAAGCAGTCAACTATTACCGTTTATATCTAAGGTATGTTTTCTTTTCCCTTTGGTTAATTACAGGATTTATATGCCCAGTGTTAGTAAGTGTGTTGTGTGGAACAGCACTCTGCCTGGCAGCTGACCTATTTAGCTTTGTTTCTTCCACTACATCATCAGCGTTATGATCTTAATGACTGTGACATTCCAGCTGCTCAGGAAGAGCCACTCAGTGGCTTCCGGGTCAGTGACCTGTGATGTTATTGTCAGTGAGGTTGCAGTGCTGATGATGTAGTGGGAGGAATATTTCTAGATAGGGAGGGGAGAAAAGGGGGAGGAGTAGCTCTCTATGTAAGGGAAGGGATAAAAGCAACTGAACAAAAGAGTAAACAGGGAGGAGAGGAGGCACTGCGGGTCACCTTAGAGACTGGAAATGACACCTCAATCCGCACAGGGGTTGTATACAGACCTCCATGTCAGGGGGAGGGAATGGACAAGGACATGATAGAAGGCATTCTTAGGATGGCAGAGAAAGGGGAGATACTGTTGATGGGAGACCTGAATATGCCAGATGTTAACTGGAGCACATTTGCTGCAGCCACATCCAAGAGCAGGGCCGTTCTCGGTACCCTACAGAGGGCATGCCTCAGACAGCTAGTTTTGGAACCCACTCATGAGGGAGCAATCTTAGACCTCATACTCTCAAATGGGGACAGTGAGAGGATCTCAGATCTAGAAGTGGGTAGCCATCTGGGAACAAGTGACCACCAAACAGTGTGGTTCACGATAAACTCAGCTACAGAGTCAAGCCATACAAAAGTGAGGGTACTATACTTCAGGAGGGCTGACTTTGGCAAGATGGGAGAGTGTCTTAGAAAAGCACTAGCAAACAGGCTAGAAGGAGAGTGGAGCAACAATCGGGAAACACCAAAACTGCCATCACAGAGACAACAAGCCTTTGTGTGAAACAAATAAACAAATCAAAATGAAAGAAAAAGCCACTATGGTCTCAAAAGAGGTGGTGGGAAAGGTCAGGGAGAAAAATATAGCATTCAGGAAGTACAAGGAAACACAGAAGGAGCAGGACAGAGAGCTATACCAGTTAAGGCAGAAGGAAGCAGGGAGGAAAGTCAGACTAGCAAAGGCCCAAACTGAGGAAAATATAGCCAACTCGGTTAAGAAGGGGGATAAAACCTTTTATAGGTACATCAGGGAGCATAGAAAGACAAAGGGAGGGATAGTGAGGTTGAATAGAATGGATGGTGGGTGGGCAGAGAGGGACAGTGAAAAAGCTGGGATACTGAACAAATATTTCTGCTCAGTATTCACAAAAGAGGAGGAGGGGGAGGTGCCTAATCCAGTTAACAGAAGCACTCTGGATAAGGGAGTCGATCCCAGTCCTTTTACAGAAGAAAGGGTTCTGAAAGAACTCTTAAAACTGAAGGTGAATAAAGCAATGGGGCCTGATGGGATTCACCCAAGAATTCTAAAAGAACTAAGGGAAGAACTAGTAACACCACTGACTTCTCTTTTTAATAAATCATGGGAGGATGGTGTGGTACCTGAGGACTGGAGGAAGGTGGATGTGATTCCCCTTCACAAAAGTGGGACCAAGGCAGAGGCAGAAAACTACAGACCTGTCAATTTGACCTCTGTGGAAGGGAAAGTGATGGTATCACTTCTGAAGGAAAGAATTGTTGAGTACCTAGAGGCCAGTGGGGCACAGGACCCAAGGCAGCATGGGTTCACAGCAGGAAGGTCATGTCAGACGAATCTAATTGATTTCTTTGACTGGGTGACCAAAGTGGTAGACCAGGGAGGGTCTGTAGACATGGTCTACCTAGACTTTAGCAAGGCGTTTGATACAGTCTCACCCAAAAGATTAATAGTCAAATTAACCAGCCTGGGAGTGGGTCCCAGGGTGGTAGCCTGGGTAAAATGTTGGCTGGAAAACAGAACACAGAAGATAATTGTAAATGGAGTCTACTCTAAAGAAAGAGGGGTTACTAGTGGGGTACCGCAGGGTTCAGTACTGGGTCCAGTCCTTTTTAATGTCTTTATAAGTGACATTGCAGAGGGACTGGAAGGAAAAGTATGCCTCTTTGCAGATGACACAAAGATCTGCAACAGGGTTGATACACAAGGAGGTGTGGAAAGGATAAGAAGAGACTTGGCAAGGTTGGAGGAATGGTCAGAAGTATGGCAGCTTGGATTCAGTGCAAAGAAGTGCAAAATAATGCACCTGAAAAACAAAATCCCAGGGGAAGATTACACAATGGGGGAGGTAGTAGTAACAACAACAAAAATGGAAAGGGACCTGGGTGCAATCATATCAGATGACCTTAAGGTTAGCAAGCAATGGAGAAGGCAGTAGGGAGGGCTGGGGGAATACTGGGATGTATAGGGAGAGGCATCACCAGCAGAAAACAGGAAGTTGTTATCCTCTGTACAGACAGTTGGTGAGACCCCATCTCTCTAGGACATAGACAGGATGGAGGCAGTCCAGAGGAGGGCAACTAAAGTGGTGCAGGGTCTGCAAGAGAAGCTATACTGAGGAGAGACTAAAGGAGCTTAACATGTATATCCTTGAGGAAAGGAGGGAGAGGGGACATGATAGAAACTTTAAGTACCTCAGTGGAATCAACAAAGTCCAAGAGGGTAGCATCTTTCAGAAAAAGAGATGTGCAAGAACAAGGGGACACAATCTGAAAATAGAGGGGGGGCGGTTCAGGGGCTATGTGAGGAAGTATTTTTTCACAGAGAGGGTGGTGGACACATGAAACAGCCTTCCTTAGGAGGTTGTGGGGTCTAAAACTGTGGGAGAATTCAAGAATGCATGAGACAGACATAAGGCAATTTTTGTGGGGGGTAGGAAGAAATAGTCTGTTGGTTAACTAGGATCTGCAGCTTATCCTGTAGGTAGGGAAATGGGCAGACTAGGTGGTCCAAGCGGTCCTTATCTGCCGTCAAAGTCTATGTTTCTATGTTTCAATCTGTCAGGCAAAATGTTATTCCACACATCCAGCATACTTTTATCACACAGGAAACTTTCAAATAAGCGAGAGGAGAAAGAAAAATACTGAAGAAATAAAAAGCTACAACTGACTACTTCTTTAAACTTTGCACATTTTTCTATCTACTATTTTTGGTTCTACTAGCTCTTTAGTGCACACTTTCAATATTGCAAAATAATAAAGTGCAAATATTACACACTTAGACCATTAGTGGTACAAAAATGTGAACATTCAGCACACAGACAGCTTACACCTATGAAGATAATGAGTACTGTTGAATATCAGTCAGTGTTGGTGCACGTTTCCTAGCAATTTAGCCAAGTGTTAAAGAAAGTAAAAAAAAAATACACATAACCCAACCAATGCAAGGCCTCATCGGTATTATAAATCACTTCGTAATTGTCAGCCAATCAGCGCTCAGAATGGATCCAGCTCTTATCTCTAGTACAACTGTGCGCTCCTCTACAATAACCAACAACATTCTAGTCTTTTATGCTCACAGTGAATTGTACGCTGAAAGCAGCCTCACACTCTGTCTCTCGGTGCAGCACCTGTCACAGTCGTCTCTCATGTCAAATACCTTCAGTCACTCACAAAATAGAATTACTAAAAAATAAAAATTGCATTTGAAAACAGATTTTCTTAAAAGCAACTATAACTTTTAAACTCTTCACCACATTACAAGACTCAGAACATCTACAGTGTCTGACATCAAGCCTTCTCTTCAGTTGGACTAAACCACTTACAACAGCTTTATATAGGGGGAATCACATTGTTACTAAAAAGAAAAGTAAGGCTTAATGTTCATATTTCAAACCATAGTATTCCTACCTCTGATTTTGTTTTCTAATGATATCTAGTGATTTATCTGTTCATACAGTGTGTGTAGTTAGGGGGTGTTTTTCGTAATATAGAGAATAATATATGGGGTGGTGTATGTAAAATCGAGTTTTACACACACAACCCCATGTTTTATTTTTTATAATTGCTGGTGTGTGCTTTTTCGCCTCAGCAATTATAAAATATAAAATAAGATTGCTGTTCAGGAAGCCGCGGAGCAGTCTGGATTCTGTGTGGTCTGCGGTCTTCATAGTTACAGTACTACACTTGTTGTGGGGAAAAGGACGTGGATATTTTCTTTAAAATGTATAGAAACATTGATTTTACCACTGAGTGGCAGTTGCAGCGTCTTTTCCGGCTTCACAAGGCAGGGACAATCTGTGCCATTCACTCGGCTGCAATCGCATGCTGCCGAGAAACATGGCGCTAGTTTTACGTTTATTTTGTTTCCTTGGTTCAGTCAAGAAAGCGATCATTTAAAAAAATAAATAAAAATGCAAATTACCACCGAATAAGAGGGACCCAAAAGTGTGCTTCAGGATTGCTGCACGGAATATGAAGATCAGAGACTGGGGACTGCGCATGGCTGCTCCGAGGGAAACCTGGCGCATGTTTGCCATTATAACCAGCCCAGCTGGTTATAACGGCAAATTATAACTGGGTTTCCCTATGGGAAAAAGCGCTACCCAGTAATTATTAAGCAATAACGCATGACATGGGGTGTGTTATGGTGGGATTACAGCCCGCCTTGGGTGGGTTGAAGCACAAGGTGAAGCTGAGTGTTTCTACCACCTGAGAAGGGCCGTTAGCCCACCATAAGGCACCCTTGGAGTGCCTTATTGTGATTATGAAATGGTTCCTTTTAGTACATTGGATGTATTTTTTAAATATATTTATGTTGAGCTACTTTTAGCTGTGCTGTTGTGCTGGGATAACAGCCCAGTATAAACTACTTCTTGGCCAGTGAAGAGGCAGCATTCTATCTACTCATTTCATAACGCTGTTTGGGCTAAAAGGACCACTCAACTTCACTTTGCGGCTCCCCCCCCCCCATCCCCACCAAGCAGCACAGAATGCATTATTGTTCATTATCAAATGGATAAAAGATCAGGTTGGCTAAGAAAACAAATTCCAAGCAATGATGATATCTCACATAACACCACAGCCTGGAAACAGTTCCGACAAGGCACGATTTACCTACTTATCAATCAATGAATCAATCAGTCAGTCACTTTATTTAACCAGGCATAAACACCATTGAGCAAGCTCATTTTCAAGGTGGTCCTGGGCATTAATGCAATACAGTACACTTCATAAGATTACAATTACAGTGGACAGTGGTGCAAAAAAAAAAAAAAACATTGTGAAGGTGCCAGTCAATATGGGCCTATACATACCGGTCAACATAATTAACATGCAAAGGAACTTTTGATAATAGCAATACTATACTCTGGAATGTATGTTTCATTTGGGATAACTCTGTTTCTTAGGTGGGTGATGGCACTTGTATCAGTTGGCTGTGCTTTGTGCCTTACAGTACACCGAAGCTGTAGCATTATTCCATGATAATACACAGCCTGTCATGTATTACTGCTTAAATATGAGATACTCCTCACTGCACATATGAAATATTAGGCAGCATTTTCAAAAGGGCAGATGTGAACACAAAGGCAAGTTGTACCTGTGTCTTCGACCCCAAATGCATTAGATCAGCCTTGCTGCTCTTTCCAAAAGATGTGTCCCTTTGCAACAAAAAGTCAGCATTTGCAGTAAAAAAAAGACACAAATGAGGCTTGCATCATTTTAGTACTGCAATTGCATGATTATAGTCACACATTTTGGACACTATTAGGCCACCTAATAAATGGTCTAGCGGTATGGATGCATTTCTGTTTTGCAAATAGTGGTTTGTGGATCTGGGACAGATCCTTCAGAATATCCTGCCCATACAATATATGCCAATCATCACGAAGCAGTTCAGGCTTGCTAGGCTTTTCTTTTTTTTTTCCTTATTCTGTTTATCTCCTCTGATTGGCCCCCTTCAGACGAATGCCACAGTCCCATCACCCCAACCTCCACTCACACGTACCGCCAGCTGTCTTCCCTCAAAGATTATCCCCTAGTTGGGTTCCACAACACCCACCATGGTCCAGATCCAGTTCGGGCCAGTGAGCCCAACTAGTCAGATGTGGGTCCTGCGAGTGCTCATCACCATCTCGCTGCTAGCTTTTTCACCCATTTTCCTGGTGCCACTGGAAGGCATGGTGTGCAATGACATAAAGCACATGCTACATGCTCCTGTGCAGTGTGCACTAATGTCTACTGCGCCTCCTTGACATTTGGGCATGGGCTATGTTTGCCTCAACTTCTGCTAGGGGTCAGGCAAGTGCCGGGCTCTGGCCACCCCCTCACCAGAGGAGGACAGCAATCCTACAGATGCTCAATCTTCCTCCACCTGACTGGCCCTCCAATGCCCTGAGGTCACCTCCAAACCCAGGTCATAGGCATCACAAGTGGTAGTGCTACCACTGCCCTGGCTGGCTGAACTAGGCTGGCTAGGCTTTTGGCAGGACAGCATGGTACCTAAAGACCTGACCAACAATCTGCAAAGGCTCAAAATAAAAAAACACAGACACATGTTTCACCCTTGTTAGGACTCATCAGTGTGCTACAGCTGTTTCTTTACCCAGAACGAGGGAGAACCAGCCAACTGTTGACAATGGCTTGGGTCATGGTGAGCCCAAGGTAAGAAAGTCATTACAAGATGAGAACCTCAGTGCAAATACATTAAAGTAAGGATTATGCAAGAAATGCATTAGCAATAAAGGCAAATATTAGAAAATACAAAGTACACATATCTCCTGTAGCATTATGGGTAGTTTTGTGCAAATAAGTTTACTTTCAGAATTCTGAAATGCAAAAGTACAAATATTGTGCACTTGGTAAATTTTAATGCTTCTTTCATACACCTGTGCAATTTTAGGTAGATGTATTACCCAAAAATGCCCACTGTATAAAATACAAAAAGGTGTCAAATTGGAAACATCCCCAAATTTATGTGCAAATTTTATGAAGTTGTGCAAGACTGGAATAGGTAAATTTGCACAGTTTTTGCCGACGTGAAACAAAATGTCATGCAGCTTTAATAAACATGAACATTATCAGTATAATGGGGGTGGTAATGGAGTTCAGAGCCGTGGTCCATTTCACCAAGGGTAGTCTTGTAGAGAGACAACAGAGACACACCTCAACAAAAAGGAAGTACAGTGATGTGCAAGGCAATGTGAAATGTACAGTGAACTGAACAAAATGAAAACTTCTTTCTTCTGTTGGAAAACTGGAAAAGAAATGCTGCAGACTCTCCCAAAAGACCAGGCATAAGCAAGCAAACTGTGTAATTATGTTGGTTGAAGTGGCAATTAATTGCTATCAGTATATAAGTATTCTTACATTGGTTGAAATCAGTCTGATGATGAGTTCAAAAATCTGGACTCTGAAGCCTAGCAGTTGTCAAGGTGTGATATAACAGGTATGCTCATGGATGCATTAGAGTGGCACATGGAGGTGAGTGGTCATGCCCACTGGTTGGCAAAGAAAAAAGTTGAACTGGTACCATGGCTGATAGTGTTTTTTTGCCAACCATTTTTGTCATCGTATCTGAACTTGAAAGCTTTGATTGCAGATTTTTCTTTATTATATTTACTGCTGTGTTTTCAAGGAGTTTGGGTCTTTACTTATAGCTAGAACGGTTATTTTTTACATAAACATTCTATAGTCCATCAAATGTATATAATATATACCAATGCATTAATTTTTATTCCTGCTCAATGTTAAGCTTTACAAAATGGGTCAGGATGACAACCACAAATACTTCTGTCTCATAAGAAGACCAGGTCACATGTTATGTCTATATGTACTCATTTTAGCACAGTTCTGCATTTTCTAAATCAACATATTTAATACCTTATCATTTAGTAAGTACTATAACTCACTCCATGGTGCTGCATTCATTTGGGAGAGGGAGGAACTCCTCCCAAGTGTGCTGAGAAGCCCTCTGCCCATGGCCTCATGTATCAGCACACACCATGGGCTCGATTTTCAAAAAGCCCTTAAATCACCGCAATTTGCTGTGATCAAAGGCTGTGTCAAACTCCGGGTGCATCAGAGACCCTGCGTCCGGTTCTGTAAAACCAGGGGTCCCTGCGCCAAAAACCCAGGAGTTGCTCTGAACCTGCAGACTAGTGCCAAACAGTTGGTGCACCTGTTGGAATTGCCACAAGGATCCAGCTCCCCCCCCACCCAGCACAACACTAGATGGGCTGGGATGGGGGTGTAAAACATGTTTGCCAGGAGGGTCCAGGGGCAGAAGGGGCATGGGGGTGCCATAGGGGGATGTGGGGAGATGGTGGGCATGTGAGGGGGTGATGTAGCAGGTGCTGTTATATAACTATTAAGCTAATGGATGGTACTGTGGGGAGTCCAGGGCCAAACAGTGCCTAAGGCTGGGGCTGCTGCCAGGGCTGTGCCCACCTGGGTCCATGGTACTGTTTGTCCTGAACCCCCCCCCCCGCAGTACCATGCCATTAGCTTAATAGTTATATAAATGGCACCCTGCTGGGGTGCCACATCACCCCTTCACATGCCCACCATCTTCCCAACACTCCCCATGGCACTCTGTGCCCTTTCTTTCCCCCAGACCCCACTTTCAGAGCACCCTCCCCAATTTGCCACATTTGCTCATGGTGCTTAGACCACCTCATGGGTGATCTAAGTCAAGCCCCTTGCTGCACCCATGGCAGGGCTTACAGAATACAAAAAGGGGATTGTACAGCACTGCCAGGGTGCAAGCCCCCTTGCAACCTGGTGCATAGGTGCTTTTGCTGCAAGGGCTGTGCAAGGGGCTTTGCTGCATGGCGTCCCAATGTCACAGTAACCAGTGTTTGAGAATTGGGATTGCCACAAACCATGATGCAAGGTGCCACTTGCGTCATCCCTGTTTGGTGCAGGCATCTTGCGTCATAGTTTTGCTTTTGAAAATCGGGCTGTATATCTCCCAATGAATGCACACCCTGTCGTCTGTTAACTGCCCACATATTGGCCTGCTGGGTAAATACATTGACTGGCTTTGTCTTGAATCAATGAAGTATACCTTCGAGTCAGTGAATCTTGTTGCTCTCACTGCCCTATATAGGGAGATTAGGGACTGGTTAAATGTGTTTAAACCCCACCCCCAGTTTCTATGGCTGAATGCTGGATCTGTGGTTAGTTCTGCATTAGTAGAATTTCAGAATTCCATGGTCCCTGCTTGTAATATGACTGGCTTAGAAGAACCCAACCCAGAGAAACATGACACAGCAGAGCCATAGAATCGCAGATGGCTACCATAATAGGATGGCTGTTCCAGGATCATTCGTGGGTAAGTGGACATAAATGAGAATCTGTTCCTCCAGTGCTGCAACAGCAGCTTCTCGCACTGCCACCTAAGATTTAGTAAATCCACAGATAACACCGTGCTAGCCACTGAGACGGGTGCAATAAAGGGGACAGCAAACCCCAATAAATGAAACCAAGTCCAATGAATTACCGCGCTCCACAGAGTAATTAGCCATGACAGAAGTGTCAGCAAGTAAAAATGTATTATTTGGCAAAAGCCAAAGCTATAGCGGTCCCCAGCGCTTCGGCAGTTATGCCTTCATCAGGGGGTGTGGTTACAGAAGCAAAACAGCCACTTAAATATACTTAATTATACAATGGCAAGAACATTTCCTGGACTCGGATTGGTCAGTGGGTGCCTGAGACAGTGATGATATTACACAATAACAGCACTGTGTTGATTTTTTGGATGATTATATGGCTGTTATGGATTTTATGGATTTTTATTTTCAGAAACAAAGATACACTGCCTCACTAAAAATCTACTAAAAACATTTTTATTTTTATTTTTGTTTTGTATAACATCGAGCCATTGTATAATTGCAATAAGACACTCCAAGATGTGTGTTATCATGTAATAACGTCACTCCTGGGGTGGTGGAAGCACTCAGCTTCGCCTCGTTCTTCAACCCACCCCAGGAGTGACGTTATTACACGATAACACACACCTTGTCATGCCTTATTGCTTAAATATACATCAATCAGTGACTTCATAAGTGACATCATAATGGAAAACAGAAAAGAAAAAATTTTACATTTTTAAAGTTGCTGTACAAAACTTGTCTAATTCCCTACTAGACCTTAATAGAATAAATAGAAAGATACAAATATAACAATATACATAATTTATATCATAATTCCTTACAGTATAATTTATTTAGTTTAATGCTTATATCAAATGTCTATACATTAATTTTCAGAACTTCAGTCTCCTTTATTTTTTGTATTTTAGAAAACACATTCTCCTGTTCTACGTCTCCCCTTGTCACAACCCTCTTCTTCTATTCTTTTTTCTCTCTCTTCTGTTGTGCTCTTCATTTTTTACTATATGTAGTTCAATAAAAACTTTTTTTGCACTTTGAATATGTGCCCTTTTGATGCCTCTTCCTTTGTTATACTCTTTCTTAGTATTATACATCTGTATACTCTTTCTTGCTCTTTATTCCTTTTTTCTCTTTTCCTTTTTAAATCTTTTTTCGAATTATCATAATTCCATTACATGCCTGTCTTTCAGGAGACTGAAATTCTGAAAATTAAGAATGTATAGACTTTTGATATAAGCATGAAATTAAATAAATTATACTGTAAGGAATTATGATATAAATTATGTTTATTGTTATATATGTACTTTTCTATTTATTCTATTAAGGTCTAGTATGGAAGTAGATAAGTTTTGTATTGCCACTTTAAGAATGTAAAGTTTTTTCTTTTCTTTTTTTCATTATGATGTCACTGATGAGGTCATTCATTGATGTATATGTAAGTGGCTGTTTTGCTTCTGTAACCACACCCCGCAGTATTATCTGTCGATTTGATTGTTTTTGCTTCTTTGTACCGCAGCACATGGAGTGCTATTTTGCCAGATCGGCAGCGTGTCTTTGGGACTACAGAACTGTATTTTTACATGAAAAGCCATCTGGAAGTTACAGCAGTTGGGGTTTTAGTATTGCATCCTGAAGCAAGCTGGAGGCTGAGAATGTCACTGAGGTGAGGCGCTTCATTGCCCGGGAGAGAGGAGGCACAGGCCACTCAGCATTTGGACAGTCCCCCACCACCAGCAATTCTGGAATAGCATTAGCATCAGCTGTAAGAGTAATTTATTTGTTTATTGAAACGTTTCACCAGGCAAGGCACTCGAAAGTAATCACTCACTTACCCGTCCTACCGGGTGGGGGGGGGCAGGTGCTGCTGTGATGATCCTGTTCATCACAGTGGGGAACAGGGAATATACATCAGAGGATAAACACAGTAACTAAATCAAAGGCATTGCTACATATCTGGGTTTACTCCTCCCCCAGAGTCTAAGCTCTGTGCATTGCATTTTTTTCTTTTTTCCTTTATACCTTTTTTATTAATTTCAATATAATAAAACAATACAGAAT
Organism: Neoceratodus forsteri; assembly: GCA_016271365.2. Taxonomy (NCBI): domain Eukaryota; kingdom Metazoa; phylum Chordata; order Ceratodontiformes; family Ceratodontidae; genus Neoceratodus; species Neoceratodus forsteri. The sequence continues at coordinate 556,945,402 of CM028138.1, forward strand.
AACAATAGTACAATAATTAATGTTTGCACGTTTTACAGAAAGAACTTTACTTAGTACATGACTTACCATTCCGGTGGCTTATTACTATATTTCATGTTATTTAAAAAAAAAAAAAAATCTAAGAAGAATGCCATTATATTCACACAGACTTCCCCAAACGATGAAGCTGTATATGTCCATATCTCTCATAAGGTCTAGGTTATTAATAAAACCCCAATTATAGATGTGTAAAGTTATCTAACGGTAAGTAGCTTAATCTCTCATTGCATTTTTTCAGTGTTTCTTCCTGCACTAAAGTCATGATTTTCTGTGTATGGCATCACAATCTTTGCAGAAGAATTGATTTTGATCTCATTAACAAAGGATTAAGACTTCAGCGGGAGGAAGGCAGGAAGATGAGACAAAGTCTGAAACACAAAGATTCTATTTTAATTAGGGTTGCTCAGATATTCATTTGAAAAAAAATGGATAGTTAGGATAATAGATATTTTTAAGACATTTTAATTTAGAATATCAGTCTTCAAAATCTGATATCCTAAAAACCTTAGACATTAACTTGGATTTTAAGCTATCCTAAAATCCTTTAGGAGTTTAAGATATCCTAATCAGAATCTGATGATTATCATATGGTCGAATCAGAAATGAATTCTGACACAGATTATCCTAACATCCAACCATCCTAAGTCGGATCACATTTTGAGATATCTGAGCATCCTTAATTTTAATGTAGATATCCAGAGATCTTCAGTGAAAAAGAACGAGTTGACATCAGTACAGAAATGTAATTATATAGATATATATATATATATATATATATATATATGTGTGGAGTGAGAGAGAGAGAAAGGGGAGTATATATGTGTGGGCATGCACATGCCATGTAAACAGGACCATGGTCCTCCTTGACTTCATCTGCCCTGCTACTTATTTACACACCTAACATCGCAATCCTCAAATTCTGAACTGCAGCCTGTTGCTGTGGAAAGGATTCTGATGTCATAAATAGAGGATTATGATGTCAGGTATATATAGATATCAAGAAGCCAGAGCAGATGAAATTTAACAAACAGTGGTCATGTTTTCTTGTTAATGTGCATAATTATTGTAAAACTGGAGAGGGTAGCTACAGGGAATATGTGTGAATTACAAGCAAAAATGGGTCTAAGAAGGGTGTTTTAATTTGTTAAGCTTCCTCTGTGTCATCTGGAACATCAACTATTCTGAAATGGGTTCTCCTCATGCTTCATTAGTATTGTTTTTTTCCACCTTCCCCTCGCCCCTTGGCACTCTACTTCCTCAGGTCATGAAATGCTCCCTGCTACCTGCCGGACTGCCCCTTCACTGCCACTCATCACTGTCTGTCTCCCCAGGTCCTCCAGTGTGCTCTGGGTGTCTGGCTTATACCTGCCAGACTCCCTCTCCCTGCATAGGGCTTACAGAGGAAAGGAGGAAGTGCCATTTTACAGCCAGTGATGTCAGTTGGGAAAGTGATTTATTTATTTAGAAGAGATTCACCAGGAAAACAACATGAACGGTGAACAGCTTGTTTCCAGAAGCATCCTGGGAGGTGGGGTTACATAGGGGTGCAAAATACAACATTTAGGAGAATACAGAGTACAGAATCATGCACAATACCGGTACAAAACAGGTAGTAGGTAACTAAGAGCAAGTGCGGGAGTACAAAATCATACATTCCAGTTGCAGACCAGGTAACAGAAGTATGAACATAAGTTAAATCATAGACTAACGTGAGCAGAGCAGCAATTTTGTACATATACATTTCAGTTTCAGACAGGTAAAATAAGAAGCGTGAACATATGTTAAATTGCAGGCTTTAGGTGAGCAGGCAGCAGTTGTTCTTGGATATAACATTTGACCTATACCAGGCAATCAACCATTTTAGTACAATGGGGAGAGACTGGATGTAGCCCTTGCTACTGTAAGTGCTGTAGGTTGGGGAGATAATAGCCAAGTGCTTGCTGTTAGACCTATAAGGTAAAAAGCTATGGGGTGGGGGTGGAAAGACAGGGCCTTCACCCCTCCAGGAAGCAGAGAGCCCTGAAAGGGGACAAGGGAGCCAACAGTAGAAAGAACAGAGAAGAAGGGGGAGATGAATATAGGGACAGGGACTATGGGCAGTGTTACTTGGGAGAGTATGGGGCAAATTAAGGAAGCCAGTGCCTTCACCCCTTCAGGATGTAGAGAACCTTACAAGGGAATGGGGAGCTGGCAGAAGAAAAAAGGAGTTGGACAGGAGGAAAGGGATATGGAAACCAGTGCCTTCACCCCTTCAAGATGCAGGGAACCCTGCAAGGGATGGGGAGCTGCAGAAGGTAGAGGTGGGCAATAGGGAGACAGATAGGAGGAAGGAGTAGGGTGGGAGGGGTGTAAGTTGAGGAAGAAATAGAGGGAAGATTGAGTGGATGGAAAGCCAGAGCCTAATCCCCTTCAGGATATAGAGAACCCTGCAAGTGGATGGGGCACTGGCAGAGGAAAGGGGATGAGTAGCTTGCAGAGGAAAATGGAGTAAGGCTAGGGGGGGAGAGGAGAAAAGGGGGAGAGAAGAAGAGTCAGGGGATAAGTGTACTTTGAGGTGGGGTGGTGGGAAGCTAGAGTGGCAGGTGGTAGGGATGATATAGGGAAGAGTATGCATGGGGAATGTGTTGCAGTTTCAGAGTATGAATTATATAGGGGGAAGGTACAGTATACTAGTGGTTAGTTGCAGTTGCAGCAGTGTATTAAATGTTTCCAAAGGAGGAATGTGAAGGATCGGTGTGAATGGGCAGAGTGAAGTTTGGGGGAAGGGGGGTTCCAGGAGCTGGGGAGTAAGTGAGAGAAGTCGCTGCGACCAGATGAGGGCAAGCATTCTGAGTGTTGAGGATCGAAGCGCATAGTTGGAGGGTGGGAGGATTGGAGGACAGGTAAGATGGTAGAGTGCCAAGCCAGAACCTACCCACTAAGTTGGCGGTATGGGACAGGTGCCTGGCAGTGAGGTAGGGAAATGAGAGTGAGGTATAAAGATGGCAGTGGTGGGTGAGAGGGGGACAGCCAAGGACAAAGTAGCAGAAAGTGATGGTGGTAGACTAGGGGCAAGGTAAAAAAGGGGAGGGCATGGCAGTTATCATCTGGTGTGTCAGATCAGGCAGACTTTTGCTGTTTGTGACATGACTGGTACAGTATCTTGGGCATAGCATAGCAGCAATTGCCTGACACTATTCCATGCCTGAGCTCCAGGCAAACAAGAATTACTGCCGTAGTCTCCCTACCCCCACCCCTCACATTGAGGCAGGGATGATCTTAGGACCTTCTGAGGAGCTTCTATTCAAATTCCACACACACCCTGGTCCACCCCTTCAGAATCGCTTTTAGGCTGCATTTTCAACTTTTTTCTGGCTGTTTCTGGTCTTCCCTGGTGGTCCAGGGAACCCCCTACCCACTCCAAAGACCATTTTTACTCTTTCTTGTGTCCAGTTCAGACCCCTTCCTAGCCATGATCCACCATGCTGAATTAGTTCTACCTCCATACCAATCTCTGTCTCTGCCAGCTCCTGCTTCCTTGGCACAGAGTAGCACCACCCCTGCAGTCTACCTCCAATAGATATACAGGCAGGGGTGGTGCTCAACCCTGTGCCTTGGTTAGCAGAGGTCCCCATTCAAATAAGTTGTTGTGCCTTGTTGCCAGTGTAGTTGTAGCTGATGAGGTGACTTCCCAAGGATAGCCTTGTTGCCACCCCTTTGTGAATGCATGGCATGGTGCAATGGGCCCAAAACAAGGGGACTTATGCTAGGTGGTCACTACCACCACTTAGTGACAGAGGCCCTTACAGCTGGGTAGGAGACCAATGATTTTATGCAAATGTCCACAGTAATAACAAGCATTTGTCAATGCCGAATGTTGATGGTGTTGGTGTGTTGAGCTCGCTCACTGCCCCTCTGTCACTCGCTCAGTCTGTTTCTCCCGGTGCTGCAGGCTGCTCATTTGTACCGGGCTCCTGCCTGCGTTGGCACCTTGTTCTGTCCACTAAGAAATCTGCAGCAGTCCTGACAAAGCTCCATTGAGCTCGCTCACTCCCCTTCTCTCACTCACTAATTCCATTTCTGCTGGCGCTGCAGGCTGCCCTTTTGTACTGGGCTCCTGCCTGCGTTGCCGCCTTCTTCTGCCCAAAAAGAAATTTGCAGCAGTTGCAATACAGCTCCGTTGCGCTCGCTCACTCCCCTTATTCTGGTTTTCCTGCCACTGCAGGCTGCCCTTTAGTACTGGGTCCCTGCGTGCATTGCTTCCTTTTTCTGGCCACAAACAAATCTGCACCAGTCCCAACAGAGCTCCGTTGAGCTCACTCACTCCTCCTCCCTCGCTCGCTCATTCTGTGTCTCCTGCCGCTGCAAGCTGGCCTTTTGTACTGGGCTCCTGCCTGTGTTGCCGCATTTTCTGCCCACAAAGAAATCCGCTGCAGTCACAATAGAGCTCCATTGAGCTCGCTCACTACCGCTCTGTCACTCACTCGTTCTGTGTCTCTTGGTGCTGCAGGCTGTGCTTGTGTACAGGGCTCCTGGCTGCACTGTCTGTCCACAAAGAAATCCGCAGCTGCCCTGACAGAGCTCCATTGAGGTCGCTCAGTCTCCATCTGTCACTCGCTCATTCTGTTTGTCCGGGTGCTGCAAGCGGCCCTTTTGTATGGGGCTCCTGCCTGCATTGGCGCCTTTTTCTGCCCACAAAGAAATCTGCATTAGTCCTGATAGAGCTCCATTGAGCTCACTCAGTCCCCCTGTCTCACTCACTCATACTGTTTCTCCCACAGCTGCAGGCTGCCCTTTTCTACTGGGCCCCTGCGTGCATTGCTTCCTTTTTATGGCCACAAACAAATCTGCACCAGTCCCAACAGAGCTCCGTTGAGCTCACTCACTCCTCCTCCCTCACTCGCTCATTCTGTGTCTCCTGCCGCTGCAAACTGGCCTTTTGTACTGGGCTCCTGCCTGTGTTGCCGCATTTTCTGCCCACAAAGAAATCCGCAGCAGTCACAATAGAGCTCCGTTGAGCTCGTTCACTACCGCTCTGTCACTCACTCGTTCTGTGTCTCTTGGTGCTGCATGCTGTGCTTGTGTACAGGGCTCCTGGCTGCACTGTCTGTCCACAAAGAAATCCGCAGCTGCCCTGACAGAGCTCCGTTGAGGTTGCTCAGTCTCCATCTGTCACTCGCTTATTCTGTTTGTCCGGGTGCTGCAAGCGGCCCTTTTGTACGGGGCTCCTGCCTGTATTGGCGCCTTTTTCTGTCCACAAAGAAATCTGCATTAGTCCTGATAAAGCTCCATTGAGCTCACTCAGTCCCCCTGTCTCAATCACTCATACTGTTTCTCCCACCGCTGCAGGCTGGCCTTTTCTACTGGGCCCCTGCCTGCATTGATGCCTTTTTCTGCCCACAAAGAAAACCGCAGCAGTCCTGACAGTGCTCCAGTGAGTTCGCTCACTTCCCCTCCCTCACTCGGTCTCTCTTTCTGTTTCTTCTAGTGCTGCAGGCTGCCCTTTTGTACTGGGCTTTTGCGTTGGGGCCTTTTTCTGCTCGCAAACAAATCCACAGCAACTCAGTCCCCCTGTCTCACTCACTCGTACTGTTTCTCCCACTGCTGCAGGCTGGCCTTTTCTACTGGGCCTCTGCCTGCATTGGCGCCTTTTTCTGCCCACAAAGAAATACGCAGCAGTCCTGTCAGTGCTCCGGTGAGTTCGCTCACTCCCCCTCCCTCACTCGGTCTCTCGTTCTGTTTCTCCCAGTGCTGCAGGCTGCCCTTTTGTACTGGGATCTTGCACTGGGGCCTTTTTCTGCCCACAAACAAATCTGCAGCAGTCCCGACAGAGTTCAGTTGAGCTCAGTCACTCCTCCCCTCTCACTCGTTCGATCTTAATCTGTCAAACACTGATTTCCCACAGTGACCGTGCTATTCTCCAGCAGGAGTGCAAAAACATATTTTAGCCAGGATGTGAAAATGACAGCTGTGCTGTTCAAAAGGAGGTGTGAAAAATGCTACTAGTCGAAATGGTGTAAAAATATTACAAACTATGGGTTAAGCAAGGGTGCGTACTCATGGCCAGAAGTGCTGAAAACACATTTTGGCCAGGATGGGAAAATGACACCTGCACTATTCATACGTAGGTGTGGGAACATGGCAATGTTGAAAATCTGTAGTGAAAATATTATTAATTCGCAAAGTTATGAGCATCCATGCAAAGTGCACAACGCACGCTCGTAACACAGTCATTTTATGGAGTATCATTACCAAATTTTCAACATAGGCATTTTAGGACCTCTACTGATGAACAGTGTCACTGTCATTTCCTTAATCTGTCCCAAACACTGATTTCCCACAGTGACCGCGCTATTCTGCGCCAGAAGTGTGAAAACACATTTCGGCCAGGATGTGAACAATGACAGCTATACTGTTCACAAGAAGGTGTGACAAAATGCCAATGTTGAAAATCTGGCGTGAAAATAGTGCAAATTCGTGAAGTTACGAGCGTGCGTAGCAACTGCGCAATGCACACTCATAAAGCAGTCATTTTTGGATTTTTTCCACCAAATTTTCAACATAGGCTTTTTGAGAGCCCACCTCATGAACACTGGCACTGTTATTTCGGCTTCAAGGTGATTCAGCAGTGACCACAAAATCACCTTTCGGGCCGATTAACCATGACAGTGACATAATTCATGAGGAGGGGTCCCAAAAACCCCATGTTGAAAATTTGGTGCCAAAATTCCCAAAAATGCCTGAGAAATGCATTAAAGTTGAAAAACCCTATTTATTCCATTATACAGCTTGCCAGCATTTCCTCAGTTTGCGGTCGGCTTTGAAGAATGCAGACGTGTTCCCGGTCCACCGAAGATCATCGCACTGGACTCCGGAGTTAAGTATGGAGTGATGGGGGTGTGGGGAGGCAGGGTGCGCAGTCGGTGGGTGCGGAGTGCGGGTGGCCGCCGAGGGACCGCTTCCTTTACAGGTAAAAAAGAAAGTTGCGGGACTGTTTTTACTTTCAGGGGTATGTGGCACACTGGGGTGGGCTCCTAGCATGCCACTGGAGTCTTGCTCTTGAGGCGGGCAGCTGTAGCCCATGAGATTAGGCACCCCGTCAGGCAAACAACAAAGGGGGATGCCATTCTGCCGGCCAAAGAAGTTGAGCACCCGTCAGCAAAGAACAAAGGGGAATGCCATTATGCCAACAGGAGTGAGCTCCCCGCCGGCAGATAAACATGATGGGGGAGGGTAATATTGTTTATGAACACGGCGGCAAGCCGCCGCCATGTTCACAAGCAGTACCAGTGTTGTGAGATCTTGCCCTGCAATGACGGGTCGCTCCCTCACTGCAGCGGATGGCTTACGATGCAATGACAAGGCAGCCCCTGATTGCAGCAGCTGATTTCTCACAAGTTGGTGCCAAGGTTCCAAACTTGTGTCACCATCAGTGTGCCACGGCATTGGGGGAAGTGGGACAAGCCTTTGCAGGCTGTGCAGGCATTGGCCACAACAGTGCAGCGCCTCTACAACCTGCTTCTGAGAAAGCTGTCGCAATATGTTTCTTGCGATGTGTGCAATCAACATAAAAATGGAGGGTCAATAAATACAGACAAGTAACAAGATAAAAGTTAACTGTGTCTGAACACATAGAGGATAATGTATGGCAGTGAGTGTGTATTACTGGCCAGTAGTTTGTACTGAAGGATTCTGAGACATATGCAAACCTTGAGAGTGAAATTCAAGCTGTTCACAAAACATCATCAAAACCCCGAGATGCATAATGTTGCCTGGTAATACACCCACTGCCATACATTGTTCTTTATATTATATAGGGTCCTGAAATTAAGAACGAGGGAAAAAAGGTCACTGATGGAGTCTGAGAGGTGGATGTGAATGTTGCAAAATGCAGGAACAGCTAAGTGGCACCGAGACCTAATTTCAAATGACTGATGAAATGCCATGTGGGGTTAAAATGCATTCCAGTATTATCACTTTTGTTGTAGCCAGTGCCCCCCCCCCCCATTCTACCATAATCATCTATTGCACTAGGTCAGAGCACTCCAGAACCAACTGTCAGTGAATTAAATAACATTTCACAGAGGAAGATTGTGCAACTGTTCAAAAACTGAAATACTGAGAAAGTGTATGAGTTAGGTCATCTCCCTAATTCAAATGCTATTGAACTCCGTAGAAGGAAGGATTTGATTGACCCTTCAGATGATGAGACTGGACTAGTCCATTACTATTCTACAGGCTATATCCTGACTTTGCTTGAGATGTCCATGCCAACACAACTGCTGTTTAAGCCATGAAACAGAACCATTTTTACCTTTGGACAATTAACTGGTGCCTGAGGTTAGTGATGTGCACTGGGTGAGAATGTGCTGTTGCCGGAAGATGAAGAAATGGACCTGCTCTCAACAGAAAGCAGTGCAAGATGAGGAGGGAGTTATGACTCCACTGCAGAAGGAGTACCAAGACCACTGAAAAGTCAGAAATATCTAATGGACAGTCAGGGTGCAACTGTTTAGACAGACCTGTGAATGCTATACAATGCTATGCATTCTAGAATAGTGCCGGTTGCTAACAAAGGAGTGCATTTGTCTCCATCTTGCTGCTGCTGAATTGCCAAGGATGTTAGTTCATCAGCAGGAGAGAATGTAACCCCCACCCCCATTGGGATTTACAATCTGGTCACAGAGGGAGAAGTGTTTAAACCTATGTGTACTCTGCTGTGTAGTGGTGCCCTCTGGACTCCCAGATTGGACTGGGCTATCTGTACATGCCAGGGTGGCAGAAGGGGTCAACCTCTCAAGTGACTGGGTGAAAAGATCAGTGGATGCAACAGGTCAAGGTGGCACTACTGTGTCTGTGCTTGATCAACATAAGTGACTATCACAGCACTGGAGGGCTGCCTACAGACAGTGGCAGACAATGGTCCTGCTAGAGCACTCTAATCAGCAAGTTGAACTATCAGACAATTTGGATGAGGACATACATAGCCAATCAGCAAGTGGAACTTTCAACCAGTTGGGCTGAACTTTCAAACACCAATCAGGAGGATTTGAATGTGAGCTAATCACAAAATACATTTTTTGGTGAGAGCCAAGGCAAAGTGTTGTGCACATGACTATGTCGCGTATGCAGGGGGTGCAAAGTCACTTGCCCAATCAGATGTCAGGAACTGCTCTGCCATCTGAGTGAAGGACTGATTAACAGATGTACAAAGGAATATAGACCTGGGTTAGCATGAGGTAAAAAGGGTACCCAGTTATAATAGCATTACCAGAATAGCGCCAGTTTACTAAGTGCTAGTCTGGATAGCGCTACCACGGAGAGTGAGAGGGAATTTACAGTGCTTGCAGTAAGCGCTCATCATATCGCTGTCCATGGTGCCAATAAGGAACAAGGGCACCATAATCCAGGAGGCTGGATGAGCTGCTCCCGTGGCATGGCATGGTGTGCTGAGGCATGAAGCAGCTAGGCCAGGTGGCAGTGGAGACCAGGGTTCTAATCCTGGTCTCCTACACTTTTTGTATATTGGGACTTTGTTGTGATTTACAAGCAGCCATGGAAATAATATTCCACAGCCTCACAATTTTTAACACAGACATCAATATTAACATCAGGAGGTTGTTGTTGAGGCAGCACAGAGGAATTAGTGTGTGTGAATGGTGTTGGAGAACATCTGATGAGAGCAAGAGGCTAAGATCTGCAGAAGGGGCATTGGAACAGCCTAGTTATACATGCCAGTGCTACCAGCAGGGGCCATGAGTACTGACCACCCAGTTCATTGTGTCACCACTGTAGATGAGTCAGTAAACCTAGTCAATTCAACCAAAACATGTTTGGGACCAGCAACTGATGACAGCCTATAGATGGAGAACATGACAGGCCATCCCATCTGAATAATCTGCTACAAAACCTAAAGTTCTGTAAGTGTTGTGCGACAAGGTTGTGGGCATACCGATCACAGAGTACACTGTTTCTGCAGAAGCTGAGTGTTGCCATGAGCAAGGACAACTGTTCTATTACCTGTGTGGTCCCATGTGAGGCAATTCCTAAAACAGTATGTTTACTATAAGCTGTTCAGTATCATCTATTTGCTCTTAAAGCAGATGTCATATCCTCCTTTAAGAATGCCAATTGGGATCCATTCAGTTATAAACTTACACCTTATACTGCACACGCAGTCTGCAATGTGAGAATGCCCTTGGTGAGAGAGATAACGACTGAAGCCATCTAACTGAGTTTTTGACCTAGGTCAGTGATATTTGAAAGTATCAAGCCCTGATGGCAGGTTGTCTCCTAGTACATCAAATGCTCTGACCCAGTCTAAATTGTCATTGAAACTAGACTTTATTCTACCGGTACATCATCAGAATTTACTGATCTAACTGCTTCTCCAAATAGCATTGCTGAGGACTGCATGTCAATAGGTCATCAGTACTCAGGTAGCTCCTGAAACAACACAACAGGAAAGTGATTAATGTTTTGGTATACATTTTCCATCTGACCAGTGAGTGGAATTATAGTTGTCATTCAGGGGAATTGAGGGTTGTCGCTTAAGTAGCAGAGTTGATGTGAAGAATGTGCTTTTGGCAACCCATATTCCTCAGTGTTCTAGCATCACTCAAGTGGCCGCTGTCCTCAAGAAGAATAAAAATGGGATGGGTAAAATTAAAGTGCGCAGACAGACCTCTGTTGTGACCACCAAAAGGATCAAGTGAACAGTGGGGAGTGATAAAATTATTCAGTCTCTGGAGTTGCCCAGCAGGTTCTCACCTAAAGGTACATGTGAGATATGGAACCTGTTCAGCATGGGACATTTTAAAGTCCTGGATCTGTCTATTCACCACCAATGGGATGGCAAAAAAAGTTAAAGTAATTTCTGTCTCACAAAGGGAAGACAGAAAAGAATGTAGCTGATGTGTGGCCTGTAGGTGGTCTGGATGATACAAGTACCAGGAGAATCCTGGATGTAGTAGGCAAACTCATAGACAAGATAAATCAGACATTTGGGGTACAAAGGGTACCACAGACTCCAATTGTTTTTCAGGGATTTGACCAGTTCCTCAAGGTAAAGAAGATGCTAGTGGGTGGATCTAACAAGCTGCCTTAATGATGCAAGATCTTCACTGCTGAGGAAGAAAAGATAACTCAGATGACAGAGTGTCTCCGAGGACTGACATTGGACTCAATACAGTCACAGAAAGGGATCTGACCTGGTGTAATGCCTAAAAACTATATAGTCATGCTAGAACAAATGTTTGGAAGGGTGGAGAAGCCACAGAGGTTCACGACACAATTGAATTCTATGATGCAACAAGAGAATGCACGATTGTCAAATTTTTTTTGTGTGTGTGTGACTAGAACTCATTTTATTTTCCAACTCTGTTTCGCTCCAGTCACCGGCTGCTAGGAACTCCCTTAGGTGAGACACCCCTCAAGTAGCCTCAGCTGCCCTTCCTGTATCCCTCCATTCAAGAAATCGGGGACAGAATCCTCTCCCACTGTGACCCCAGACAGAGGAAAGGATCCGAGAGAGCTGGTCAGGTGGGGACTGTTGGTAGGCATGTGTGTCATTCCCTCAGTGTCTGCCATCATCCTGCTGGCCACCGGGTTTTTCCACTTTGTTTTGCCTCGAGGAATAGGGCAAGCATTGATGCCCGCATGCCTAGTCATGTGATCCCACATGACTCACATAGGCCTCTGCCTCCTCCTGTGTTCTTTTCGAGTCGTCCTGGCTGCAGAGGCTCTCAGTCACCACTGGGTGCTGCTGCCGCTCCTGGAAACCACAGAACCCCTCCCAAGGAGAGGAGAGGAGAATTTGCCAGCAGCTGCTCAATCTTGCGCCTCCCTCCCGCCCAGCCAACCTGAGCTCACTCCTGGACCTGGGTTGCTGGCGTGGCGTGAGGTGTGGCATCCAGCACCTCAACCCTCAGTGCCACCGAGCCTAGAACTACTCATTAAGAGGGCATATAAGAAAGAATGCTGAGATGCCTGTAAGTTGGGACAAGCTTGGCTACAACAGGCACTGGAAGGAGGTACTGTATCTATTCAATCCAGATATTACTGAACTTAAAATTGAGAGGTTACCTTGATAAGCCACTGGCATATGGTGAAATGATTTGAGAAGGGCACAAGAAGGAAGTGCAGTTGATGCCACTGCTGAACAGCCACCCTAATAGATCACCTATTCAGAGTTTGGTAGCTACTAGTGCGCCAGTGAATGTTCCTTCTAAGTCAACCACTAGAGGTCATCTGGAACAAATGGGTCAACTTACTAGAACTGTGATGGCTGGAATCAAGCCTAGCCACAGGCCCAGTACAAGTGTGCCACCAGGAGCATCAGTAGCCCAGGTGGCTGTCGATCCTACCATGGAATGGAGGAGAGGAATGCCTGATGGATCTGGCTCTGTGAGACGCTCCAGAACCAGTCGGCCTCTGGTGTGCTATCACTGTGGAGCACTTTGCCACAAGAACATTTTGTGTCAGTAACCTGAGAATCCTAGAAATGTGGAAAAGGAGCTTCAGAAAAGAATGAAATCAGGAAACATCAGCGGGGACTAGTAGAAGAGCACCTAGACACTCCAAAGAAAAGATGCTCTAAAGACCTGAATGCTCAACCAGTCTTCAGCTAACCAGGTCATGTGTCTGTAGCTTAGGATCCAAGTCAGAAGCAGAGGTGAAAAAGTATGGTGTGCCTGCCAGAGCAGTGTTGGTTAGTGGATTGCAAGTCATAATCCTGTGTGGAGAATACTGTCACAAACATTTGACTTACTGGCCCCCTCTTGCCAATTCATCTTACCCTTGATTTTGGATAGATGATCCTATGGAAACACTTAGAGTGCAAGCCTCAATGGAGACTCTGGCTTTAGTGTGTCTGTCTACCAAAGTCTACAGTCTTATACCCCTACTGCTAGGCACCAATATCAACATGTCTGGAACAGATCACTCCAGAACCAACTACTGGTGACATATATGAAATTCCATTACCTCATTCAACTGTTGGACACAAAAATGCCAGGGGAGTAATAGTCAAGTCATCCTCTAACTCCAGTGCTACAGAACTCTGCAGAAGGGATGAATTGATTGACTCCTTTCGATGATGAGAATGGACTGGTTCACTTGCTTGAGAGGTCTGAGCTGACACAATTGTGCTGTTAAAACCCTGAGGCAGAACCATTTGTACCTATGGACTGGGCCACCATTTGAGTGAAGGAGTGATCAATAAATGTACCAGTGAATGATTGCCCAGGCCTGGTGTGAGATAAAGGGACATAGATGATAACATTGGGAAGTTGTCATTGAGTTGTTGCAGAGGGATGAGTGTGTGCTAAGGGCATCAGAGAATATTTGTACAGCATGGGAGGTGGAGAACCAAAGAAATGACTCTGGAATCCCCAAGGTGTGCATACCTGTGCTATGGAATGGACCCTTGAGTACCGATCACCCACTTTGTCATGTCACGACTGTAACTGAGTCAGTGAATCTAGTCACTTTAAATGAGAATTTTCTGAACCAGTCATTGCCAACTACTAAGAGATAGAGATCAAGACCGGCCCTATGCCGGGGTAATCCGCTACATAGCCACAAATACTTTGAAGTGTTGTGTGATGCAGCAACAGTCATGCTGATCTTTGAGTGCAGTGTTTTGGTGGGAACTAAGTGTCTCCATGGGCAAGGGCTACTGCTTTGCTGCCTATGTGGTCCTGTGTGAGGTGGCAGTTGTTTATAGAACAGAAAGTTTGTTGTAAGCCCTTCAGTGTAATCTATTTTCTAGGGGCATAGATATTGTTCACTTATCCACACTCTGGCCATTCCATTGGAATGCAATTATTGGCAGGACATCTTTAAGCAAAGCTCCTCCCACCATCTGGGTGGCTATATCCCCCGACTCCACCCTATGACATCAGAGCTTTATTTCCACTGGAAGAACAGGCTGTGTCCTTTGTGCTTTGCTTAAGATTTTCTCTGTGCCATAGGCAAACGATTTCTTTTGAAGTTTTCCAAGCTAAATTGTGCTTATTTTGCAGTTCTTTCAACTCCATTTCTGGACCAACGATGGATTGCAAGAAATTTAGATTTAAATTTTGCATTCGGTGCTGTCAGAAGATATTGAACATTGATCCATATGACACGAGTGTGTACTGACTGGGTGGGCAGGATGACATGGCCAGGTGCAGCCGATGTCTTCCTGTGCTTACCGAGTCCCTTGAGGATGGGAAGCTCCAGTTTGTGCCAGGTCAACCTTTGGAATGGGATCTGAAGGATCACCCTAAGGGTAGCAAAAGGCCTTGGTGGCTGCCAGGTCTGTGGCTCAGCTTTCGGCCCTTGAGGTGGAAGTGGCCATCTATGGGGGCACCTCCTCAGTGTCAGTGCTCTTCCCACCTGGGGCCATCATCAGTGGGATCTTCATGGACCAGTTCTGTGATATGTGTAGGTCCCTCCAGACCATGAGGGAGAGGCCTGCTTACCATGGCTCTGGGTCAAAAACCAAAATGAAGAAACCTTCTCACAACTGTTGCTAGTCATGGGACATGGAGTGATCACAGTTCTCCTAGTCTCTCAATTCGCCTTACTGTTTGGTGGCTGTTGAACACCCCTCAGCCAAAAGGCTGATCAGGCAAGTTGAAGGCTCTTCAGCCCTGCCATTGAGCCAGACAACCTTGACTTGGTCAACAAAGCTGTCTAGATTTGCGTCACAGACCCTGTGCTCCTGATCCTCAATCAGGAGGATGTGGATCGATTGCTGCCCACTGGTCAACCTTACTTAGAACCAGCCTCCAACTGGGGTTGGGTCTTTGGTGCCCTTGTTACTGAATTTGGGCCAGTGCATTATTTATAGCCAATGTCCTGAATACGCTGCTTGCCATCAACTGGGCAGTTGATGGTCAAGGTTGCAGTCCAGGCATTCATGCTCTTGATCCCACTCAACTGGCCCCAGCAGAGGCAGTTTCAGACCTGGCACCCCAAGAAGTCTGGGGGGTGGTCAAGGTCCAAAAGGTGGGGTCAAGGGTTGTGGTGCCCTCCAGAAGCAGCCACTGGTGCCCTCGCAAAAGCTGCCCAGTGATGGGTTGGGGGGTATCATCCCACCACCTGCCCTGTCCCCGACTGCTGTCTTCGTCTAAGGCTGGCTACATCTCTTCTTGCCACATTGAACCACTATCTCAACAGACAAGTGACAGTTGGATGTAGTAGGCAGAGGACTGTCCCTCGATTTCAAAGCTTCCTGCCCTGTCTTTTCCACGTGCCTCAAGAGTTTGAGGTGTCTCAGGACACGCTGTCCACCCTCTGGGAGGACACTGCTGAGCTCTTTGCAAAAGGAGCTATAGCCAGTGTCCCAGACACCCTGACCAGTCAGGATTATGTGTCCAGGTACTTCCAGGTCCCAAAAAGGGTAGGCGGACTGGCACCTCATACTGGATCTTCACGATTTGAACCCATACATGCGGAAGCGCAAGTTCTGGATGGTCAGTCTGAACCAGATTATGCCATCCCTGGAGTGGAACATGTGGTTTTGGTCCCTGAACCTCCAGGATGCATTCTTCCATATTTCTATCCACAGGTCCCATGGCCGGTACCTCTGGTTCTAAACAGAAGGGGTCCTGTACCAGTTCCAGGTCATGCAATTTTGCCTTTCCTCAGCTCCCAGAGTCTTCATCAAGTGCATGACAGTCATGGCGGCACACCTGCAGCAACTAGAGGTCAGAGTGTATCCCTACCTGGACAACTGGCTGATAGCCAGTCCACCCAGAGAGGTCTAGGTTAGATCCACAGATTTCGCTGTACAAATCTGCTGAGACTTAAGTCTGTTGGTCAACC
This sequence comes from Neoceratodus forsteri, assembly GCA_016271365.2. Classification (NCBI taxonomy): domain Eukaryota; kingdom Metazoa; phylum Chordata; order Ceratodontiformes; family Ceratodontidae; genus Neoceratodus; species Neoceratodus forsteri. The sequence goes on from CM028138.1 coordinate 556,961,233, forward strand.
TGGACAAGTCTGAACTGGTACTGAAGCAGGTGATCAAGTTCTTTGGGGCAGAACTAGACTCCCTCCCTGTGGGCCAAGGTCCACCTCCCAGCAGACTGGGCAGAGGAACTTACCTCGTTTGCCTGATCATTTCAGGTTGGGCTCTTGCACCCTGCCCGAGATTTCCTGTGGCTGCTGGGGTACATGGCATCCTTCATCAGTGTGGTTTACTGGTCCTGCTGGTGAATGAGCTGCTGTCAGTGGGAGATGGGCAGTCAGTGGCCCCAGTGCCTAGGACACTTGGACCAGCCAGTCACAGTGGCCCAGCCAATGTGGGACATCATCCAGTGTTGGCTGGTCTTGGAACATCTTGAGGAAGGAATCTCATTTGCCTGCCCAAAGTCAACTGTCACGCTGATGATGGACATGTCCCTGGTGGGATGGGGAACACACCTGGAAGACCACGCAACCCATGGGTTCTGATCACCCAGGGAGTCCCATCACTACAACAGCCTGCTGGAGCTCCATGCAGTGCACTTGGCTGTGATGAAATTTGCTCCACTGATCAGGGGTCAGACTGTTGAAGTCCAGATAGACAATACCATGACCATGTTTTGCAATACCTGAACAGACAGGGCACCACACACCCCCTTCTCTTGTATCGGGAGGCACTCCACACCTGGACCTTTGTGTGCTGCTTGGGTGCTGATCCCCTGGCGATTCATATCATGGGGTGAACAAGCAGCTGGCAAATGCTCTTAGCCAGGTAGGAGAGATATTGCACAAGTGGTCTCTGAATCAGGAGGTGAAAAACCACCTGTTCACTGTGGGGCTCACCTTCAGTGGACCTGTTTGACTCCTGGGAGAACACCAAACTGAGGCTGTTTTGTGTCTGCCACCTCACAGTCTGGGACACTGATGGGGGAAGCCTTCATGAAGCCCTGGAGCCCGGGCCTTGTGTATGCCCTCCTCCTCCTCCCCCTTGATCCACAGAGTACTGGTCAAAGTCAGAAAGGACAGGGCATGGATGATCCTGATAACTCCACACTGGCCAAGGCAGGTCTGGCACCAGGATTTCCTCAGCCTCAGCAGTCAGTCTCCCTGGTGACTGTCTCTCTACCTACCTTCTGATGAGACTTTGGGGGACAATCCTGCACCAGGACTTTTAGTCCCCTGCATCTCATGGCCTGGGTCCTGAGTGGCTAGAGTTCCAGGCCTTGGGTCTTTCCAGTGATGTCCTCCACTTTGTGGAGGCATCTAGAAGGGAGTTGATTTGCAGGTGCTATGCCTTTAAATGGAAGAGATTTTTCATTTGGTGTCAGAGCAAGGAGCTTGATCTCCTTGCCTGACCTGTGACTAGCATCCTGAACTACCTCTGGTCCCTTTTCCAACTGGGACTGTGAGTGGTGACCCTTAAGGTACACCTGGCAGCCATCTCTGCTTACTGGGTGTGGGTCAGTATGTCAATGGTGGCCCAGAAGAAGGTGGCCAGGCACTATTTCAAGGTCCTTGACCACTTCCCCCCTCCACTGCATGATCCACCTCTACCATGGGACTTACTGCTGGTCCTGGCTTTGCTTATGGGCAAGTCTTCTGAGCCGATGCACAGGTATGAATTATCACACCTGTCATGGAAGACAGCCTTCTGGTGGCCATTAAGTCTGCCAGAAGGACTGGGGAGCTTCAAGTGCTCTCGGTGGACTCTCCCTGTTTAGTGTTCCACAGGGACAGAGTCATCCCTTTGCCCAAACCCAAAGTTTCTCCCAAAGGCAGTATCAAAGTTCACCTTAACCAGGTGATTAACTTATCAGTATACTTTACCAACCTTCTTCTGAGGCCAGCCAGAGGCTCCATACCCTGGACCTGCAAAGAATGCTGTCCTATTATGTTGAGTGTAAGGCTCAAATTCAGGGACAGGCTTGTCAGCTGTTTGTCACCTACACTGAAGCCACACCCTGGCAGACTGGCAGCGAAGCAGACAATTGCAAGGTAGATTACATCTTGCATTGACCGCTCCTATAGGTTGGCTGGTCAGGAGCCTCCTGTTGGGATTAGGGTTTATTCCACCAAATATACCACTGCCTCGGTGGCTGCTTTTAGGGATTTACCCATGCAAGAGATATGTAGGATTGCTACCTGGAGGTCACTCATACCTTCACTTCCTACTACTGCAATAGACCTTGAGTCATGCTGGAATGTGTATTTTAAGACCTTGGTTCTCCAATCTCTGTTCCCCAAGTAGGGGTGCACACCTTGCCCCTTCCTCCCAGAGAACCACTAGAAGTCTGTCAGAGTGTGGATGAGTGAACCATATCCACACCCCTAGAAGAACAAGTTATTCACCTGTAACCATAGTTCTAGGAGTAATATATGGTTCACATATACACAACCAACCTGGCCTCCCCTGGCAAGTGGCACCTGATCCTATTTCCAGTGTGGTGTAAGATCTGATGTCACGGGGTGCAGTCAGGGGATGTATCCTTCCAGACTGTGGGAGGAGCTAAGCTTAAAGATGTCTGGCCAATCATCACATTCCATTGGAACTGTCAAACTGTGGATGTGAACCATATACCACTGCTAGAACTACGGTTACAGGTGAGTAGCCTATTCTTACTGCTCTTAAAGCTGGCAGTATATTCCATTTAGGATCATCAGTGAAGGCCAATTCAGTTATTATAAATTTACACCCTATGCATTGTGCACAGTCCGTGACATGAGAGCACCCTTAGGGAGAGTGATAGCATTCAAGGCACGCAAATTGAGTTCACGACCGAGGCAAGTGATAGTCAAAAATGAAAGTGTCAGTCCCTGCCGGCAGGTATTCACCGAGTGCTTCTATGCAGTCTGAACTGCCCATGAAATCAGACTGCATTCTGCCTGTACAGTACATTATCTAAAGCTACCTTTTCTGACACCACCTCCACAAAGCATCACTGAGAACTGCATGTCAGGATGTCATGTGAGTACTCAGGCAGTGCCTGAAAAATACAACCGGAGAGTGTTTAACTGGGTTTGCATTTTCCATCTGGCCAATGAATGAAATTACAATTTAGGGTTATCTGTTATTTGTTTCTCTAAAGTCACTTGGGAGTAGGTTTGATGTAATCACATTTGAATGGGCCAGCACAAGTTTCTGGGCAGCACAGTCATCAGGCTTGCCACTATTCAAACCTGGCTACCCACCCAGTCAGTGCTGTAGATGGGGAAGTGCCCTACCCAATATGTATAGTCCCAGCAAGGGAGTAACAGGAGTTGGGAAGATTAACAGTACACACAGGGTGTGGTCCTTGAGGGAAGATGATGAGTGCATAGACCGATGGGTACTGTTAACTATATGGTACACTCATCTGAGACCTTCCTCCCACAGCATTGATTGAAATACTAGTAAACATTATAGTTTTCACTTGCTTTGACAATAAGAAGTGCCCTTTGTCATGATTAAGATGAATATTGTAACTAGTGTGGGGCACTAAATGTACAATATAACATCTGTGGCTCATACAAGTGATCCAGAAGTGAGTAGGTGGGCTGGGGCTGCTTCCCGGCGGGGGGTCTGCACCAGACCTACTTAACGCTGGAGGGGTGGAGGTATCACAATTTATTCCCGAGGACATGAACCTCCAATACGTCTAGGGAGGCGATAGAGCCCAGGATCCCGACCACCATTACCAGTACAGACTGGATGAACAAAATGGGTAATTTGATACCTATTACTGGACCAACAAGAGATTCACAGAATATTTTAAGTTTTTGAATTTACAGAGTTCTTCATCAACAAATGGTAGTTGCACAAAGAAATCCCCTTCAAGTTCATGGTGCAGAAATGGTTACAAAAACAAACAATTTTACACATGGGTGTGACAGTTCTGTTGATACATAAAGAAAAATTCTGCCCCATATACATAAAATTATTTCTTTGTATAACTGCTATTTTTGTGATGAAGAACTCAAAGCTTAAAACCTCTTGTTGATCCAATAAAAAAAGGTATCAAATCACCCATTTTGTTCATCTTTTTGTGCTCTCCTCTCCAGCTGACTCAGCCATTGACTGCCACCAGGTGGAGGCCTGGTGGTAGTGCAAGTTGTGAGCGGCTCAACAAGCGGAACCACGGCTTTACAGGATGTGTGCACCTCCATGCACTCATACTGAAGTGCTGCCACAGCAGGGGTCAAGGGAAGAACGAGGAAAAGATGGGCTTAATTAAGCTCTTCCCAATCCCGCATGGGCTGCTTGACTCTTCAGGGGAGAACTGGATGTGCTGTCCGGGGGCCTCCTACTCCTGGCTTTGCCACAGGGGGAATCCATGGAGGAACTTGCCCCTGAGTCAAGAGAGGTGAGCATCAGTAGCATGGGAATGGGGACAGGGCTGAGAGAGCCTGTCTGCCCTCCCTGGATGAAAAAAAAGCTCTGCAGAAGAAAAAAGTACTCTGTCCATTTGGTTGGCAGGTTTTACAAGTGGAGGCTCCAGGAATTAAGGCCTTCCAGAGCACAGGCATGGTACGCAGGATTTGTGTCTGAGAAAGCAGGTGAAATTAAATCTAGATTATGTTGCTAGCTATGTGTCAGAGCTGGGGCATAGCTTGGGCACAGAAGAGTTTTACCTGGGCATGTGCCATCTCTGACTCTGTCCCAGAGACACTCTTGGGTTACACTGCAGGCATGAGTACAGCAGAAAGATATGTGTCAGCAACATCCAGTACAATTGGCAGTAGACCTGTGTGGATGGATGCTGCCAAGGGTTGGGGCAAGGCAGGTCAAGCTCAGAAATCAGAGTCAAGGCTCAGCATTCGCTTCAGTAGGGATAAAAATGAAGCACAGGCCATTTGTTCATGAGATGTGCTGCTTCTCTGCTAGTGTCAAAAGCTCCAGCTACTCAATAAGCAATCACGTTATAACTAATGGCTGAATTCTCTTTCAGCAGAGCTGGCAGCTTGTATTCTGGGCCTCCCCAGGAGGCTGCCTTTCATGGTAATTTACAGTGGGTGGCTTCTTCCGCTGGTGACGGTGCATAGCTCCCCTGGCAGATTTACAACTTGCAGCATTCCTTGGGCTGAAATCTGGATCAGGCCTCTTCCTCAAGTTTCCTTGACTCAGCACCCATACTGGCTATATTTTCCGTTGGCAGAATCAGTGGTTTATTTTGAGGTCAGGGAGCTGACAGACTGAACAGTATCTTACTATCCTTCTCAGCTGATGTTTGTAAACTGAATTAAAAAAACACATTTTAAGAAGAGGATTGGGCCAAACAGTTTAAAAAAAAAAATAGAACCCTTATTCACCTCTAAAATTAAAAAAACTAAAAGTACCGCCCCCTCAAGAATATAATCTAAGTGGTTTGAATTGCAAATAAACAATTAGCATACCATTAGCGTATGCTTAGCATGCAAATGCATGCTGATTATTCAGTCCTGGTGCAGATGCAATTCTTGATGTTTGGCTGTGCCTGGGGTAAACTAAATATGCCAAAGTGTTGGGTTCTGTTTTCAAAGATTTTGGTGTATTTGTGACCGTTTACCTGCTTTACAGCAAAAACCTGACACGTGTCATTCTTTTGATGCATTTGTCATATGCAGAGTACAACTTGCACCACTTCACCCACGTTTTATGTGGTCTGATGTTTTGTCACGTGTAGTGCAATTGTACTAAAATTGTGATGCACATGCGAGGTTTCAAAATCCAGATCTCTTAGAACCATTTTTGGTTTAAACTGTCCCTAATAACAATCAGAAAAAGCAGAGAACAATCAGAAAAGGCTATCTCTGCTCAAACACTAAGTTACCATTCTCTTCTTCGGAGCCTTTGATATCTTTAATCTTTGAAAAAAAAAGTTTAGATGTATTTTATCTTATATTTCACATACTCCCTGTATTTAACCTCCACCTTCTTATACTATGCACTAGAGGTGGGCAAGCCAAGAACTTTTCACCTAGAGTCAAGTCAGTCGAGCCAAGAAACAGGCTTGACTGTATGAGCCAAAACAAAAACCGAGCCCAGACTATGGCAGGCTATTCTCTGTATAGGGGTTGGACAGTTCAGACACTATACTAACTGCTCAGGCTGACAAAAAAATATTCGCATTTCAGATGGATGCAACATTGTAACCTTTATAGGGGACTGTTCTAGTGGTAACAGGAAACAATTATACCTTTAGATGGCCGCCTCATTTCCTTTAAGTGTCAGTCATATATGTTAGCAATAATCCACGACAGGGTATGGGGTTATAGGCATTTAATCCATGCCTGGGGTGCGTTGTGAGGCATGAGGCCGCAGACCCATACCCTGGAGTGGGTTATTGCACTTACAACATGAGTGCCGGGCAAAACATGGAAAAAACACTGAAAGGGGGTTTTCCCCGTGTTTAAAGAGCAAGAAAGGTGCTGTATCCTGCCACCTTGCAAATTAGTCCCCAACAAATTATGTGTATGTCATTCTTGTTAAGCACATAGAAATGTCACAAATACAGCACAGAGAGGATTTGTGACATTTCTTTTGCATAATATAATTTTTGAGTCTTGAAACAGCCTGTATTGTCCTATCTGCACCGCCCCCCCAACACACACATATACTTTGTGGCCACAAGCTTTGATCACACACAGACACAAACATATCTGAAGTACACACACACACACACACACACACACATGCACGCATGTGCACACACACATACACACACACTTATGGGACTATGTGGCCTAAAATATAATCTAAGGCAAAATAACCTCAGATCTCACAACAAGCAATTGATGATACCAAGGGTAAATACAATCAGGAGGCATAATTATTACACAGTTAGGACAGCAAGACTGTGGAACTCACTACCTAGTAACTTGGTATATGCAACAACACCTGAAGTTTTCAGACATGGGTTAGACACAGCACTTATGCAAAATATCTCTAACTATTAAACCCACTATGAGAGGGAGACAAATAAATGGGCATCTAGTCTACTTTGTCTATACCATCCAAGTAGTCCAAGTAATACACACATCGAGACACACCACACACACACACACACACACACACACACACACACACACACACACTCTCACTCACTTCTGTGTTCTTGCTTCATGTACCTGGGTGAGCTGTCCATTCTTGCTTTCTATCTCAGGGGTGGGGGGCCGAGAGCCCAATCTGAAAATGCTGAACTGCCCTGCCACCCTGACACTCACTGTCAACAGTGTAGCTCCCAGCACTGAACAATGGTGTATGGCTGGCCGGGTGGCCGCTAACAATTGGTTGTGGAAGGGGGGCAGGGAGAAGCGCTGAGGGACAGTTCACTGCCATTCCTATTACGCAGCTCTCTATTGGGCATCTCCTGTCCATGCTACCCTTTCAGCCAGCCTCTGATCTCAGATCCTATCTGCACGCTTTTGTCTTCCCTTTAACTTCCTTTGATCTCCTACTGACCTGCTCCTACAATGCCCCCTCCTCATTTCTTCTCATGTTTTTATTTTTTGCATTTTAGACTTTCGTCTCTAGTCCACTATATCACCTTTCTACTTCACTTCCTGATTTTTAATTGCTCCACAGTGGATATAAATACTGCTTGTTGCTCAGTTTAGCTATTCACCTGAAGAAGGACCTGTGTGGCCCCGAAAGCTTCGAATAATTCCATCTTTGTACAAGACACTTGTTGGTCCAATAAAAGGTATCAAACCTTCCATCTTCTCCTGTTTTGCAAGGAGCAGTATGGCTGAAATCTCTTTTTACAGAACATTATTTTCTATATGTTAAAGTGAATATGCATTTTTTTTTTAACACAGAATTAAAGATTTGCATTATATTTTCTGGTACCTTATACTGGTGAAATTCCATCTCTGTATATTTCATAATATTCTGCGCTGTTATTTTGGAAGTGGAAGAGATTATATAGTGGCCCCTCTGGGAAAGCCAGCCGATCCCTATGACTTCCCTGTTGATTGATCTGCCATCTCTAGTTGACTAGTGCCCTTGATTAATCTCCAAATGGCCATTATTATATAAAAATGTTCTTAAAACAACCCCCATAGACTTTAATGGAGTGCCGTCTTGTGCTCCCTGGGCACACGTCATTACGTGCCTGAGTGTGGGGGCGGATCAGGGGAAGATCGATTGACTAGGAAGTGGAAGGGATCAGCTGGCTATCTCAGCAGGACCAAGGTACCATCCCTTCCACTTTCAGAATAACAGCACATAATATTATGAAATATAAAGAAATGGAGTTTCACTGATACAAGGTACCAGAAAATGCATTGCATACCTTAATCCTGGTAAATCACTTTAACACACATCCTTTAAAGCAACACTGCAATAAAAATGTTGTTTTTTCCAAAAAGCTAGTTTCAGCTACAATAAATAAAAATATTAGCATATTTGTCAAATCTACATTTCTAGGTACTTCCTATGCTATGAACCATGAGTTTTTTATTTTCTCAATCTTAACCCTTGCCAGGTCTACAATGCTATTTCTATGCCACATGTGGTGGCCATCTTTTTTTTTTAGAAAAAAAAATAAACAAAATCATTCACAAAATACTCAGATTTTGGTGGAACTAGAAAATGTTATCATCAAATTAAACTGAAAGATGCCTGGAATCTTTTATAGTGAAAAAAAGGTAGAGTCAGATTTTTTACCCAGTTTCTTTGCACTGCTGTTTTAATAGACATTAAAGCCACTGTTTGACTAACAAGTAATGCTGTGCAGAATGTGATATTCTGCCAGCGAAATTAGCAAGGAATGACCATTTCTGCAGTGGAATTTCCACCAGAATTTCCCTGGTTCTTCTGCAGAAATCTGCCTACTGTGAACCATGGAATAATATGCCACAGAACAGAATTGTTCCACGGAAAATTATTCTGCAATAATTTCCATGGAAAATATTGAGATCCATGGAATACTATTCTGCAGAACAGCATTTTTTCTGTGGAAAATCATTCTGTAACTATTTTCTGCCGCGGAATTCCACCATTCCGTTTGTGTCAAAAATCGGCGGAATTTCTTTCTGCCGGAATTTGAAAACTCCACATAGCACTACTAATAAGGCCCTAAGTTTATGCACATGTGCAGTACAGCTTAATGTGGACTTAGTTTATTTTCAGACTGCAAGTCCTGTATCAATACAGAGCGATGTATATCAATAAGGGAGCTGTATGAGTAGATGGTGGCTGGCCAGGGAGTTGAATGATGGGTAAGTGCCGGCCACGGTCTTTGGGGGGGTGGTATTCAGGGTCAGGAGGCTACTAGGAAGGGAACAGTAGACACAAAGAAATATTTTTGAAAGTGCCAATGGGGATTGGTAGAGAGTGAGGAGTGCCACTGGACCCTAAGAAACGCTATTTTGATGTGAACAGAGACTGAGATGGGGAGTCCTATGCTGATTTTTAATAGCAGAACCCTGCTGCCGAGAGGCTGCAGTGCATAGTCCACAGCCAGCATAAAATTCAAGGAGCAAGGGATTGCTCCTCACATTGTAATGAGGCTATATATAATGGGTTGCAAATTACCTCTCTGTGCCCTGTCAGGGCAAAGTGGTCATTTGCATGAGAAGATGCTAATGTAAGGCTGTGGGTCTTGGGAGCAAACAGGTTTGCTCAATGCAAATGGCCTGTTTGCTCCCGTGCATGGCTGTGATGTCTATTTTTTTTACCCCAGCAGTCCCCCGTTCATATGCCAGCAGGGAGGGCTTTGCCTGCAGCATACACTTTCTGCACTGTACTCACAAGGGGGTATTTCCAAACATCCATTACACAGATATATTTAAATACACCATTCTGAGCACATTGGGCTGCTTTGCAAGGCAACAGAGGACTTTGCCCAACGCTTTTGCTCACGCAGCAAATATGCTGCCCCAAGAATTTCATATTGTTTACATTTCAGTTTTGTATAATGGGCAGACTTGATGGGCCTTGCGGTCCTTATCTGCCGTCAACTTCAATGTTTCTATGTTTATAATTCTGTTCTGCAGTTTTCTTTTCATTTTTTTTTCTCCACAGTGAGGAGTTTTGAGATACTAGGTGTATGACAGGTGATATGCAAAACTAAACAGGAGCATAAGCCTAAAAATATTCACGAGCCTATCAAGGCTCCTGATTGGCTACTGGTTCGGTCTTTAATGTCTTATGAATGACTGATCCAGCTGTCAACTAATGCTGTGCACCATGCAGCATCTATGTACTCGTGCCGCACAGCTCACGCCACACCGTTAAAAAACAGAAAAAGTAAGTACATTTTACTGTAAAATCGGAAGTTGTCATTGCGACTAGATTTATAATTGCAATAAAAACTAATTGCATGTTTCTGATTTACATACTGGTGGCAAGTTCCCCATTTGAACTGTATGATGTAGTTTGTGTCCCTTTTAACCACAGAGTTCTGCAGTAGAACACAGACTCATTCTTTGTACTAAAGGTTCATACTAAAACTTGTGGCTGGAACAAGGCCAAACACCCACATTTAAAATGTACTAGTGTCTGTTGAAAAATAATCTAAGGGTTTAGCACAGACATATAAACTACATTGCGGAGTTCTAAAATGATCTAATCTTCTGCCAGTACGGGACTGCAAGTCATATACAGCCACGGAATTTACTCAAAGGTCAGTAAGGATGAATCGGTAACAGAATGTGAACCAGTAGTTAAAAAAAACTACAAGAGATAATATAGGCTTGAGGATTAAATGTACTTCTCTTTTGAATTCTGTTTGTTATGTTTGATAGGTTTTTCACATTAACTAGTTATGAAAAGGCAGGAAACTGCATTCTGCACTTCCACCAGTAGGTAGCAGCATATGACTTTGGCATCACTGCCACCATACATACAACTGTCTATTTGTAGTGGCAGTGTGTCATCTGCTGCCCTCTACCGGCAACAGATCTAAATGCAGTTTCATGTGCTATTGAACCACTTTTACAGAATCCGACACACCTTTACCAAACAAAATGGCGGAAAAGATTTGGGAACGAGATTCATTTTTGAAAGTTATAATGGTTTTGTAAAAAATATCCCCTGAAATGTTTTGATCAATTTAATAGTATAATCACAAACAATAAAGTTATAAAAGAATCTCATTTCTAAATCTTGATCACCATATTGTTTTATAAAGGTGTGTTATATTCTGTAATCTACCCCATTTGTACTTATAAAACTTACGTAAAACCACATTTTACATCTGGAAACTGATACAAAAAAGGAATAAAGCTGAACTTAGTCGGTACATTTGGCATAGATAATGCAACAGATAAGCCTGCTTCAGTATTTATTGCTGGCCAGCTTTAAAAAATGGCTGTGAGATTTCCAATGTTTGAAAAAAAAATCCTCATAATTCTGTTATGCACATCTGTCTATTTACTGAAATTATGTTGCCAAGTAAGCAATGCATAACTCATAAAAGTGTCACTTACAGATTAGACCTGAGGGAAGGAATAAGGGTAGTGGAAGGCAAAGGAGAACAGAGACAAAGAAGGGTGAGCAAATTAATCATAGCAATAATATAGCAAACATACAAACAAGGAATCCACAACAGAACGGCAGTAAACAGGATGTCAATATTCATACTTAAAGATACTGAGAGGATGAAATCAATTCAGACAGGTAAAGGAGAGGACAAAGTGATGTTTCAATTTTAGTTTGGGCATATAAAGACTTTCTTTCTTTCTTTCTTTCTTTCTTTCTTTCTTTCTTTCTTTCTTTCTTTCTTTCTCTTCTTTCTCTTTCTTTCTCTCTTTCTGGGAAAGGCACACTGAGCCTATTATTTCCAGGTGCAATCTGGGGAAGCGGAACATAGGGATGTAGGAACTTGGGGAGCAAGTTACTATATGTCAGATGGCCAGTTACTCCACATTCCAGGCAGCTAAACTGACTGCAGCTTAACCAGATTACTTGTTTTGCTGGAGAATATGCAACCTTCTGTCCAAATGAAATCATAGCACGTAGGAGGGGTCAGAGACAGCGTCGAGCAAGCTGAAGAAGTAGTCAGGAAATGTAGCACCTAATAGGGCCATGTGCTTGTTTGCCTAAGGCACACACTTTTCCAGCATAGCATACATAATGTAGAGCATTCATGAGTAAGGAGACACACTTCAAGGTGACCCTGCATAGCACATTACGTAAACAATCAATTTTGGAAAGAGAACATTTGGAGACTGTGGCATAAATGACAGCTACATAGTCCTGCATTGTTAGTACCCTTTGTACAACAATCCATTTACTTGCACAGAGGGAAAAGTTACATTGTAACCTGTAATTATACAATGGCAAGAAAAAATCCTGGACTCTGATTGGTCAGTCTGAGGCTGGACCCGTGCTGTTAATCAGTACAACATCACGGGTCTAGTCTCAGCCTCACTGTGAACCTGCAGATGCCCATTGTATGGATCCTTCCATTGATTGTTTCATCTCCTCTTAAAAAACAAAAATATTTTTCCACACAAAAACATCTTTAAAATGATTTGTTTTATTCTGTATAACAACGAGCCATTGTATAATAGCTATAATGCCCTCCAGGGTGTGTGTCATTTGGGATAACATCACGCCTCAGTTGTTGGACGCACTCGGCCTGCGGCGTGACGTTATCCCAGCACGACACACACCCTGTCGGGCATTATTGCTTAAATAGCATACGGTTTGGTAAAGAGCTTTTCAACAACTGAGTCAGCGTAAAAGGACAAAGTCTATTCCTGGTCTAGTAACAGGCTAAAATATTTAACTTGAAGTGCATTGTATAACACTGTATTATCACAGAGTTATGTATTTTTATTTAAAATGTGTTAACTGGGTAACCCCAAGAGCATCAGATGCCACTTTTCAAGGAGGACCCGAACACAAAAATACACAGTGGAGCTGATACGCTAAGCCAGCATTCAGAGCCAGAAGGCATTGCAACCGTTTTCTTTTGATTTAGCACAAGCAGGTTTGAGATGTACCAGTTTTGGATATTTAAAAAGTCTCTTTGAGCTCTAGGTTCTACTGAAAAACATTTGAACACAATGTGGTGGTCTACAGGACAGTATCATAGGCATACACGTGTATATTGCAGGTACAGATACTGAAGGGAAGATTATTCACAAAAACTGAGAAAAGGAGAGGCCTTAGTGCTGACCCTTGAGGAACTCCTGTAACAAAAGGAAGTGTGGAGAAGATTGTCTGATCATTCTTTAGGGTCTGTGAGTGATCAGATAATGATGACCTGAACATCCAAAGCGGGTTACTAGTAACACCAGAGGATTCCAGTTTAGCTAATACTGTAGTAGTCCGTAATTCCCAAAGTCAGATGATTTTGCAAACTCAACAACAGCACCAGGGCTCTGACTAGAATCCATACTGGTAGCAATACAATCCGAAGCTCTGAGGAGGAATGCAGTGGTAGATCAGTTTGCACAGAAACCTGATTGGAAGGAGGTGAAGAAGTTTATCTTATTATTGTAAACAGTGAGTTAGGCACAGACTGATCTTTCAAAAATCTTACCAATCAAAGGTCCTCCTGGTGAAACATTTCAATAAATAAATAAATAAATAAAAATGCAGTAGGGAGTTCGGGTAATAATTACTGGGAATACCTGGCTTGGTTTAGTTGCTGTATCGGTCTTTGTAAGAACAGATCCAGAAGCAAATAGTTTGATACCTTTTATTGGACCAACATAGATGTTACACAAAGAAAACAATGCCTAAGCTTTCAGACCAACCAAGTCCTTCCTCGGAAGCTTATGCCAGTTGTTTAGAGAATCACATTCTATTAACACCCAGATCTTTCATAAAAAAAAACCCAGAAAGAATGCTCAGTGGTTTAAAATACCTTTTTTAAAAAACAAGAGAGATTGAAATGAAGGAACCAGATTCTACCAGTCTACTACTGCTGAGAAACCTTCCAAGGTCAAATATCAAATTACCTGGGGCACCTCCTTTACGTAAAGCATGACAAGTGCTTGCTTCCAAGCATCAGGGAAGGTGCCAGAGACCAGCGAGCAGTTAAGTATATGAGTCAGCTGCAATAGCTGAGGCATCAAGTAAAAGGAACTTGGGCAAAAGGCCATCTAGACCATTGCTAGAACTGGGGTCAACAGAGTGCAGTTCACAAAGCCCATCAAATTCTATGAGTGGGGTGGAAGCAAACTACGGATTGGTGGATCATCTTAGGACTGGGCTAAAACGTCAGTATGAGAGCCAGATGATAGCGTAGAGATCAACGCTATCAGACTGTTGAGGAAGCTGGGATTCAAGGCATTTGCAATGGCATGTTCACCAAATTGTTGAGTAGGGCATGTGAGGTAGGTACAGAAGACAACAATTGACCAGAAACATTTAACATATTTTATACCACTTTCCAAAACTTCTTAGGATTATTAGTTGACTGAGAGAATTTGTTCTTAAAATGGACAGGACTGAATTTTCTGGTTCGGCTGGTTCGGAAGTATCTAAGTTTACTATAATGCTGTCTGTCAACAGGTCTGTCATTTAGCTTGTGACGAGCCCAGTCAACATTTCTTAGTCTAAGCAGGTCAACAATATCATAACTATAGTAGAGATACTTTTAAAAATGTAACATGTCTCAATGATAGGCCAATCTCTCCTGTAGTGTTTAACTGTGGGGCTCTGTACAGGCAGATTGCATTCATGGGTCAGCCTTTCATTTGGTTTTGCTTTGATTCTTTCAGTTCCGCAATAGGACCAGTTCAGAAGAGGATGTGGATTTGAAAAAGTCTAAGTAAGTTTCCTTTTTGTTTAAAATCATTCTGTAATTCTTAAAGAGGGTCTGTGGTCACCAGCAAAGCATAAAGTCACAGTTGGCATCAAATACAGAACATGGTCATGCAACATTCCCTGCAGAGGTCAACCTCTCCCAACAACTTAGGGCCCAAGTTCCCAAAAACCCCATCCTCCATCCCTGGAATGGTACCTCTCTCCTGCCAATAACACTCAACAACTTGCCATGCTTAATACTAGGACTAGCTGCACTGTAAACAAGACTGTATCATGATGATAATTATGTAAGCAAACTGCAAAACAATGCCTGTGTAACACTGAAACCATGATTTCCCTGTACTTTTTGTATTGTTATCCCAGGTTGCCTCTGAAAAAGGGAACTTCAGGGCCCAGTGGGCCTACCCGGTCACCAAAATTAAATAAATAAATAAATAAATTGCAGTTGTATTGTTCCTTGCACAAACAGACAGAAGCAGTCACTGAGACCAGCACCTACTGTAGGTGTGTTAACTGACACCACTCACCGGAATAAAGTAACTCTGGACCAGTAGAATTCCTCATAAAATTCTTCTTTATTTTAAAACCTCACTAAAAGCGTCTCCAAAAGTTCAGACATAAGCACAAGTATATGCATGGCAATTCACTCGCAGGCAGTGAAGAAACATCAAGCTCTGTGTGGTCCACCAGTTTCAAGACATCACACGGTGCTGTTGCTCCCATCCCCCACTCAGTGATACTGTCACCTGACATGTTTCACACTTTTTTGCCTTTGAAAAAACACCCTGAGCATGAAACGTGTCATGTGACAGTATCCCTGAGTGGGGAATGGGAGCAACAGCACCATTTGTTTTTTTGGAACTGTTTGGACCACACAGCGTTTAATGTTTCTTCCCTGCTTGTGAGTCAATACTTATGCTCAAGTCTGAACTTTTGGAGAAGCTTTTAATGAAGTCTTAAAATACAGAAGAACTTTATGGGGAATTCCACTGGCCCAGAGTTACTTTATTCCAGTGAGTGGTGTTAATTAACACACCTACAGTAGGTGTCGGTCTCAATGACTGCCTTTTCCCTATACAGCCTCGATCAAGGCATTATGATTCCCGGGTTTCAGTCAGACCATTTGTTTTGTGACTAAAGACAGACAGAGGAGCTAATTTAATTAATATTGCTGTGACAGGGTGTGCTTTGATCTGGGAAGTCAGCACGCCTCGAGTGGGTTGAAGCAAGGCGCCAAAGACCAAGTGCTCCCATCACCTGAGAGGTGTCATCATCCCAGTGCAAAGCATGATGTGGACTGCATTATTGTGATAAGAAAATTGGTCCAATAGGATTCAGAAATAAGGAAAGAAAGAAAAATGTAAAGAAAAAAAAGTGAAAATTAGTAAAAAGACAAAAAAGGAGAAAAGGAAAAAAGTAATTCTACTGAGCCATTGTAATTTTGCCGTGTGGCCTGTAGATGGCATATGCTGCATTTAATTTTTTAAATGCACTAAGTGATACGCTGTGCCTGCTTAATGTAAACAGGTCAGTAAGAACACAGATCTTTTCCAGTGCTGTTGATAGCTGCACTGGGTTTCAGGCTCTTTAACCAATCAGATTTCTGGATTTTTTATGCTCATTTCATAATATCTTAGAATTACTGGTAGGGTCTGATACCATCCCGCAGTCAGGCCCTACATTTTCCTTATCAATCTCACATGACGTCACATCAGTTGTTTTTTTTTTTGTAATTGTTTAACCTGGAGTGGCACACTAAGCTGATAGCTTGTTTACAGGATCGACCTGGGAGAACAAGGAAGTTAAGTGACTTGCTCAGGGTCACACAGTATGCAAGTGGGGGCTGTGGGATTCAAACCCAGGTCTCCAGATTTGCAGCTCAGAGCCTTAAACCTCTGTGCTACACTGCCTCATATGCCTGATATAGAGAAAATTACAGATGACCAATTACCCGCTTAGGAATCTAGTACAATGTCACACTGACTGCAAACAGCTATGACAGTGGCCATCGGCTTACTCCCACTTTGAAGTCATACCTTATCAGATATTATAAAAATTAAAGCATTGATGACTGTGTGATTACTCTCTGTTTTTTTACACATCTTTGGTGCGTTTTGTCTTTATAAACCACTTGAGCTTAGCTCTTATGGTTTATGAGGCAAATCACACCTCAGGTATGTAACAAAAAAAACAACTTGTGCTGCACACTTACCCATACATTATTCTATGTTTATTGCACCAACAAGTAATTTTCAGTACACAAGTTACCCCGTGTCCTTATCACCTGAAGAAGGGCACTGTGTAGGTCTGAAAGATTATTGTGTATGCAAAATTACTTGTTGTTCCAATAAAAGGTATCACACCACCTCCTTTGTCTATATGTTTCAACATTCCTCCAGAACTGGAATTTCAAGATATTGCATTCTTTGCTTCAGAGAAACATAGAAACATAGACTTTGATGGCAGATAAGGACCGCTTGGCCCACCTAGTCCTGCCCATTTCCCTACCTAGAGGATAGGCTGCAGATCCTATTTAACCAACAGCCTATTTCTTCCTACCCCCCACAAAAATTACCTTATGTCTGTCCCATGCATTCTTGAATTCTCCCACAATTTTAGACCCCACAACTTCCTCAGGAAGGCTGTTCCATGCATCCACCACCCTCTCTGTGAAAAAATACTTCCTCGCATTGCCCCTGAGCCATCCCCTCTATCTTCAAATTGTGTCCCCTTGTTCTTGCACATCTCTTTTTCTGAAAGATGCTACCCTCTTGGACTTTGTTGATTCCACTCAGGTACTTAAACGTTTCTGTCATGTCCCCCCTCTCCTTCTTTCCTCAAGGGTATACATGTTAAGCTCCTTTAGTCTCTCCTCGTATGGCTTCTCTTGCAGACCCTGCACCATTTTAGTTGCCCTCCTCTGAACTGCCTCCATCCTGTCTATGTCCTTGTGGAGATGGGGTCTCCAGAATTGCACGCAGTACTCCAGATGGCGTCTCACCAACTGTCTGTGCAGGGGGATAACAACTTCCTGTTTTCTGCTGGTGATACGTCTCCCTATATATCCCAGTATCCCCCAGCCCTCCCTACCACCTTCTCACATTGCTTGCCAACCTTAAGGTCATCTGATATGATTACCCCCAGGTCCCTTTCCATTTTTGTTGTTGTTATTACCTCCCCTCCCATTGTGTAATCTTCCCCAGGGTTTTTGTTTCCCAGGTGCATTACTTTGCACTTCTTTGCATTGAATCGAAGCTGTCATACTTCTGACCATTCCTCCAACCTTGCCAAGTCCCTTCTCATCCTTTCCACGCCTCCTTGTGTATCAACCCTGTTGCAGATCTTTGTGTCATCTGCAAAGAGGCATACTTTTCCTTAGAGTCCTTCTGCAATGTCACTTATAAAGACATTAAAAAGGACTGGACCCAGTACTGAACCCTGCGGTACGCCACTAGTAACCCCTCTTTCTTCAGAGTGGACTCCATTTACAATTACCTTCTGTGTCCTGTTGTCCAGCCAATGTTTGACCCAGGCTACCACCCTGGGACCCACTCCCAGGCTGGTTAATTTGACTACTAATCTTTTGTGTGGGACTGTGTCAAATGCCTTGTTAAAGTCTAGGTAGGCCATGTCCACAGACCCTCCCTGGTCTACTACTTTGGTTACCCAATCAAAGAAATTAATTAGATTCGTCTGGCATGACCTTCCCGCTCTGAACCCATGCTGCCTTGGGTCCTGTGCCCCACTGACCTCTAGGTACTCAACAGTTCTTTCCTTCATAAGTGATTCCATCGCTTTCCCTACCACAGAGGTCAAACTGACAGGTCTGTAGTTTCCTGCCTCTGTCTTGGTCCCACTTTTGTGAAGGGGAATCGCATCCGCCTTCTTCCAGTCCTCAGGTACCATACCATCCTCCCATGATTTGTTAAAAGGGTAGTCAGTGGTATCACTAATTTCTGCTTAATTCTTTTAGAATTCTGGGGTGAATTCCATCTGGCCCCATTGCTTTGTCCACCTTCAGTTTTAGGAGTTCTTTCAGAACCCTTTCTTCTGTGAAAGGACTGGAATTGACCCCCCTCTCCAGAGTGCTTCTGTTAATTGGATTAGGCACCTCCCCCACTTCTTCTTTTGTGAATACTGAACAGAAGTATTCATTCAGTATCCCTGTTTTTTCACTGTCACTCTCTGCCCAACCACCAATCGTTCTATTCAGCCTCTCTATCCCTCCCTTTGTCTTTCTACATTCCCTGATATACCTATAAAAGGTTTTATCCCCGTTCTTAACTGAGTTAGCTATCTTTTCCTCAGTTTGTGCCTTTGCTATTCTGACTACTCTTCCTGCTTCCTTCTGCCTTAACTGGTACAGTTCTCTGTCCTGCTCCTTCTGTGTTTCCTTACACTTCCTAAATGCTATCTTTTTCTCCCTAACCTTCACCGCCACCTCTTTTGAGAACCATAGTGGCTTTTTCTTTCGTTTTGATTTGTTTATTTGCTTCACACAAAGACTTTTTGCCTCTGTGATGGCAGTTTTGATATTTAAGGACATTTAATTTACATGAAAACTGTATCTTTGTCTCGTGCACTTTATTTACCCCTGAGGGTAGAATATGTAAGTAATAAGCCACAACAGGGTGCACATTATAGGATTTTAATGCACACCCCAGGGGAGTAGTAAGGCATGAGGCTGAAGTCCCCTGGAGGGGCTTATTACACTTATAAAATTGCTCTAAGTAGTTTTTTGGGGGGAGGGACAAAAATGAGATTCTGCACCTAACCATGTGTGTACAGACTTAATGCATAGTCAGGTCATGTCTCTCGGCCAATGACATTTCTAGATTTTTTCTTGCCTTTTAATAAGGAGCCATATCCTCCTGCTGGTGACATCACACTTTGTTGCTGTGGAACTAACCTTGGGTGATAGTAGATAGCTGGGAATTGTGGCTGGCACTCCAGCCTCAACCTCAGTTCTTAAAGGAGAACATCATTTATTGTACCCCCCCACTCACCGATTAGACTTTTAAGCCAGTAAAATAATTTTTTTCTGAACTAACTGCTATCATATTTAATTCTGTGTGTCTGCTCCAATGCAAACAATGCAGGAGCAGTGTGGCGCCATTTCACATTCACAGCGTGACTCCGTGATGCTCCACTGTATAAAGTGATACAGGGCTGGAAGCAGAAATCTGTTGACTGCTTGGTCCCTGGTCAAAATTCACATTTTTGGATGCCCCCTGTCTTCCCACAGAGCTTAGAAGGCATGTGGGAGTGGGAGTGGGGCAGCTGATGGCTGTGAGCTCTTTTTCAGGATTAAATAAACTGGACTTTGTCCATGTAAAAGGTTGGGTGATACGTACTGTGTAATTTAGGCACACTGTCTCTTTAGTTCTGTGATTATGTAAGACATCCATTTGACCCCCACACACTAAACTATCACTAAAAATCAAGTACGGCATTGAAAGTCAGCAGTGTGTGGGGAGACACAATAGGAAAAAATGATTCCTGCTTGGAGCTCCAGGTGCACTGTGCCAGCGGTGTTAACATGGTGTTTTGAGGGAACTCACAGTACAAAAAGAAATGTTGTGGACTGGATTATAGCCTCATACCATCAGTTGTTTGGGGCTTCTTTCTGTTCTTTTCATTTTTTTCTTTATCACACTTTTCTTTTCTCATACACCAGCTGGCTTGGCATACCCTGGCTACCCTTGTCTACTGTAGACGCATCTGCTGTGCTGCCACTGGCCCCTACCAGGTGGCAGCCAAGTGGTGGGGACACAGCATCCCTGTTACCCGAGGGAGGATAGCTGTTTGGGGGACACTCGATCCTCCCTCTCCCGGCAACCTGAGTCTGTTCCTGAACTCTTGTCGCATGGCGTAGCTAGCAGCAGCTCTACTACTGTACTACCAGGATGGCTAGCACTGTGGTGTTTGTGACCACCTGGGTTGTTGCCTGCTCTGTTTAGGGATTCCTAATTGGGAATCTGCTTTATTTTAATTTCATAGCATGCACTGCAGGCACAGAGCACACCTTTGGATTTCACTCTGCGTGGGATGTATTTCCAGTTTTTGTCTTGTGTTGGCTTTTGCACACCTAGCCCTAGCTGGGGGGGTGTCAGACGTTGCAACTGAGAAAGGTTCTCCATTCCTCTGTACTTAATGTCACTTCTATTACAAAGGTATTAGTGAAATTCCATCCCCCCAACCTGAAAAACATTTCCAAAGCCACCTTTTCAATTTGTGATTGCTTTTATTCTGTTTTGGTCAGGGCATCAGAGCCATAGGCTACAGGTTTTGCACTCTCTGACAATTTATAAGACATGGCAGCATCCACGTTGACTGATGAAGTATCACAGGCCAAAATTATGGACAATGCAGCATCAAAAGTCACTTACACAGGAAATGTGGCGGGTTGCCGTTTTGCCAGTTACAAAGCTTCTTGTCATTTTTTTCTACCAAACTCATCTCTGACCTTTCTGCAGCAATTGTGATATAAGTTTTAAGAAGAACCTCCTGTGGTTTAAATAGGTATTCACAGCAAAGAAACTCTTTGCACTGATTGGGTGAATCAGTACTGAAGATTTATATTGATGCCAACTGTCATTTTTGTTTTGCTGGCAGCTGGAGCCCCTTTCTAAAGAGCAGCCGACGCTTCCTGGAGAATTTAGAAAAACAATATTTGGACACAGTTTAGCTTATATTTCACATTAGCACTGTATTTCTGCTGCCCATTATTTATTACTGTGGTCGTAGGTATGAAAATGGGATGATTATCCCTTTAGAGTTTGTCAGTTTCTATTGTTTGTTACCTACCTGAAGTCTTCATCCTCTGCTAGTGACATCACAGTTGTTTCCATGGCAACATATTGTAATGTCACAGCAGAGGATTATGACTTCAAGTGGGTAATAACCTGTAGTGACAGATGAACTCTAAGGGATAAAGATCTTGTTGTGCAGACTTCTTCAGTTATAATTATTGGGGAGGAGAATTTTATTGACAATATAGGAAATTAAGTCTGGATTGTGTCTAAATATTATGATTTTCAAAGTTTTCAGAGCGGCGTCAGAAGTTGTTTAAGCTCCCTTTAAGACTCCTTATTTTCTCTTTCTCACGTCCACTTACACTGTCCTGCTGATGTTGATGCTCACTTCCTGTTATCTTTGTGTTTTATTTTTAGGTTTGAGCCTGTGGTCATGTCGTGGAATGAAGCCGTTGCAGCCAAGGAAAAAGGGAAAAGTTACAAGGACCCCATTGTTTTTACTTATGATGATATTTATATTGGACAGTATCAGGACTTTGTCTCTCTGAAACATGGGTGACATTATCATGCTGAGAAACTGAACCGTTGCCCTTTTGTTTTGGCTGTGCCCTGCGTGGGAATGTGAATGGAAGGCATTTTGAATGTAGAATTCTAATAAATATGGTACATTACATTACAGCAATGGTTCATCGGTTTCTGTGTATTTAAAGCCTTGATTCTTTTCACCAAGAAAGACAAGAATTTGAATACGGATTTTTTTATACTTCTGCTTTTGCCACTTCTTCTCTGTCGCATGTCATCAGGTCTTCCTTCCACCTAGCCAGGCTCTGATAGCCACCATAGGGGTCCTCTGAATTCCAAACTGCAACCAGGCTCTGTTTGATGTCCTTTTCTAGAGCATCCAGCTAGGGATGGTAGAACTGGTTCAGATGAGATCAAAACTTTCCAGAACCTGTGTCAGGCCTGTGCCATCTTCTGTAACATAACCTAATCAGAACTTTTTTCAGGTTCTGATAAGATTCTGATTTACTCCCCCAACAGGTCTTTATCTAGAAACAAAGGCTTCTACTGGTGGAAATACCCAGAAAGAAAGTTGGAGACACAGAGAGGACCCATTGAGCCAGCTCTGTTTTAAGTGCTCATACTCACAGTGGTGTTGCCCTGCCATGGGGTGCTAACTAACTCTAGGAGACCAATTATGTTTACTCCAGAACCACACCACATTACATGACATCACATCACATCACATCACTTTTGTCAGGACAGAAGAAAGTAATGCCTATCGAGTCCCCTCCCCCATTGTCTCAATGCTTATATACCCTCTAAGTTGTTTTTGGAGTCCTTTCCCTCCACTCACAATATCTTATAGGTGAAAATTTATGGTTCATTTTTTTTACGTTAAACTACAATGTTTTGAAAGTTCTGGCCAAAGAACAGAAGGAATAGTGCACTCCACATTTCGGAAAGAAACTGAGCTGCAAAGCATTTTTTTTAATAATTGGTAGAAAAGCAGGAAAAGGTACACAAGTAATCACTTGAGAGCACTGCCAAAGGTGCGTATTTATGGCCTCTTTGGCCATTCGGCCACCAGACTGCGCTGACTACCTCTCAGATCCATCGTGGCTCAGCTCCTTCTTGTCTTGGTTTGCTCCCCATGCCACAGCATTCACCACGGGGCAGGCCGGAGAGTGCCATTATGGTCACCATCAATCGATGGACCATTCGATACATTTTTGTCCCCTTAGTACAACTGTGTTCTTGTGCAGGTGAGTGTAGTCTTAGCCTCTAATCCACCACCTCCCCCAACGATGTGCAGAGCTCTTGTGCTGGCTTCAAGCACCTCAGTGGGTACAATATGATGCAGTCTCATCATGAGGCTACCCCTGGAAAGGGGACTTTTGTTCCACTGGGCCTACCCAGTTACTAAAAGCCAACAAATAAATGATGTCCCCTTCTGAGGAGTCAGGCTGCAAAGCAAGCATTCATACTAGCCCTGGCTGTTCAGCTGCAAACACCCAGGCCCAATCCCAAAACTGGGTGATCAGCATGAAAGTGCGATGTGCTTCCAACAGCCTCTTTGCCCCTTAGGCTTCTTCCATTCCTGCTGCTTTACCTGTTCTGAAATCAGAATCTTCTGCTTGTGACATCAGAATTGTTTTTGGAGAACCATTTTGTCATGTAATAAACTGAGGATTACGACTTCATGTCATGTGTAAACAACGTAAATAAACAAAGACTAAGGAGAAATGATCCAGTGAAAACGTCTTTAGTACTAGATTATGGAAGTTCTTCAACTTTACATTTTGGGGAATGGTATAGAGTAACTGGGCCTGATTCCAAGATGTATGGTGCAACTCGCTGGCAGATGCCAACTGTGACATATACTGCTACACTAGGGACCTTACGCCAGATTCCAGAACAAGCAGAGTCCCTGGCACCTACACCCTGTGACTAGCGGCAGCTCCAGGGCTGCACCACAGGAAGGATGCACCTGATCTGGGTGCTGCAAGTCGCAGCAGTGCCCACCCACAGGTCACAAGCTGTGTATGGCACGCTCCTCCCAAAACCCTGCACCAGGACACCACAGTAATGCCCACAGGGCTGGGAGGAGCCACTGGATAACTGTGGAGAGCATGGCAGGCAGGGGATGTGTACTGCAGAGCGCTGCTCAGGGATGGGGGCATGGAGGTGTCAGCTGCACACAGGGGGCAGCTCTGCTAATGGTGGTGGGGTAGGGACCTATGTGGGACCATGGGGGGTTGGCTGTAGGGGCGCCAGGCATGAAGGTGCAACCCCGGTGGACATAGGGCATGGTTAGACCAGCTAATGGCTGGTCTAACCTACTTTAGACCATTGTCTGCCGGGATCCCTCCTGGAATAACAATTTGCCATTCCATCAGCCGTGCACCTGAAATAGGGCCATAACTGGTGCCGGAAACCCCCTTGCACCATGTCGCAGGGGGTTTCTGGTGGAGCCAGTGGCATAACCCACCTTTGGCACAGGCCACCTTTGCCATGTCGCAGGCCACCTTTCAGAATAGTGGGTGGGGTAATGCATGTCACAAGGTGCAATTTGCACCATTGGGTTTGGTGCAAGTCACCTTGCGACATGCGTAACCCATTCTGGAATCAGGCCTACTGAGTTTTGTTGATGCTGAATGTGAATTTTCTTGCTGTAAACCAGAAAATCTGTTTAAGGTAGCCAGTTTCTATTTTTCTTGTGGCATGTTTGGTATTTTTTATTAAACCAGAAAGATTTTCTGTTTGACAGCACGATGTGAGGTATGTAGAACCACACACTGCCCTGTTGACTTACCTGCCTAATGCTATTCTCCCTCATCTGCATTTTGATTTTTGAACTCACTGACTGTGGCATCATGATTGACAAAGGGAGGCCATTAGGCAGTTCACTACAGACCACTGCTGCTTCCCAGTTGCCAAGTTGCCAGTTGTGATGTCACAATCCATGAGGTCCCAGCACTGATAAAGCAAGGAGAGGGAAAATACTGGATACAGCAGTGTCATGGCTTGTACTGCCAGGCACAAAAGTCGTCTGACTGGTAGAGTAAGAATGATGAACAAAGTACTCGAGAAATAAATGTAACCACTGGTTATAACTGCACACAGGACTCTAGGTGGGGGCCTGACCAAAGCTTTGCAGAGTAGTAGCAAGACAAACAGAATCATGCCATGCATAAAAAGGAGATTCCTTCATAATCATAGAAACATAAAAAAATCAATGGCAGCAAAGGACTCAGTGTCCCATTGAGTCTGTCCAGTACCTGCCGGCATCTACGTCCACTCTACTGCTGGACCAAAAGTAGTCTGCTGATGGCCCTGAGAGTATTTTGACATCTCTCTTCCTAGTTCACTCATCCCTTTCCCCCAACTGCCCACTCTACCTCCTATGGTTTGGACTATTCCCCTGTGCCTGTCTCATCTGTGTTTGAAGCCAGTGATGGACTCCCTGTCAATCACTTCCTCTGGTAATGCATTCCACTTCTCCACAACCCTTCCTGTTAAGAAGAACTTCATTACATCCCTCTTAAAGCTACAGCCCTCCAGTTTCCATTTGTGGCCTCTTGTTACTGTGCCTCTTAAAGCTATAGCTCTCCAGTTTCCATTCATGGCCTCTTGTTACTGTACCCTCACACCTGGTGAACAGGACACTACTGTCCACTTCATTAATACCCCTTAAGTACTTAATGGTCTCTATCATGCTCCTTCTCTCCTTCTTGGCCTCCAGTGTGCACATATTGAGACCCGCCAGCCGTTCCTCATGCACCTTTGCCTGCTGCCCCTGAATCATCAGCTGATCAAAAGATTTATAATGCCCTTACACCGATCCTTGATCAGGCCCCATACAGGGTACAGTGTGCAGTTCAGGTCTCCATATCTGAGAAAGGATATCGCATGACTGAAAAGGTCCTAAGCAGAGCAACAAAAGTGATCAAGCATACAGAGATAATGAGTAATGAAGAATGAGTGGAAGAAATGCATCTCTTCTCACTGGAAAAGAGGAGATTGCAAGGAAGACAGGATCACCATATTCAAACGCCTGAATGGGATGACACCATGATATCAGACACATCTCTTCATAAAATTAAAGGATGAGAGACCAAAACATCATTCTATGTAACTACAAGGGGGGACATTCAAGGGAAGCATCTGATTTACTATTTCTTGGAATGAGCAGTGAATGTGTGGATCAGTCCTATTAGAGATGCGTACATCAGCTGGTGCTGTACCTGCTTTTAAACTCAGATTTAAAAGGTACTTTGATGAAAATGCAGTGCTGAGATGTTTCCTTGATGGGTCTGTCATATTTTCTTCTCTAAAATCATATCTGTAACACAATTACTTCCCCTACTGCACTGGTCACACCCCTTCTACTGCATCCCAGAATTTTACTGGCCATTGGTTAAGTTGGAAGTGACTGCACTGGTCACACCTCTTCTACTGCATCCCAGAATTTTACTGGCCATTTGTTAAGTTGGAAGTGACTGCATTGGTCACACCCCTTTAACTTCATCCCAGAATTCTACTAGCCATTGGTTAAGTTGGAAGTGATTGCACTGGTCACACCCCTTCTACTGCATCCCAGAATTCTACTAGCCATTGGTTAAGTTGGAAGTGATTGCACTGGTCACACCCCTTCTACTGCATGCCAGAATTCTACTGGCCATTGGTCGAGTTGGAAGTGACTGCACTAGTCACACCCCTTCTACTGCATCCCAAAATTATACTTGCCATTGGTTACGTTGGAAGTGTTTTGCTGGGAGAAAACCCAACTCAAGATTTGTAGGTGGTGGAATTGCTAGTAGACCTCTCCTATAGTGTTCAATAGAGAAAGATGACAGATGCAGTAATATAGCACCATATAGTAACATATTGTAATAACATAGTAATTTAAGGTCAGAAAGGACACTAGGTTCATCCAGTCAGTTGTTCTTTTTTATAAGCAGAAACCAACAAGAATACTGTGCAGACATGTACTAACTTACAATAGTACTTTTAATTGACTATGTGAATCAGAGCTATAGTCATGCCTCCAAGAGCTCTTTAGCCAAACTAGATACATAGGTGCATAGACACTGTGTCAGCTGATAAAAGCTTACAGGCTCATCCAGTCTGCCCATTCTGCCTAACTACTCTGTTCTGGCCCTAGTGCCTGTCCTGACCCTTGGCCTCTACCCTCCCTTTTGACTAAGCCCATATGTCTGTCCCATCCCCTTTTGAAAGTGCATAGCTTGTTCCATTTGTCCACCACTCTTTGCATGAAAAAGTGTTTCCAGACATCTCTCGTGAATCTCCCCTGAGTTAGAACTCAAGGAAAAAATGTTCCTTGACGCCCAGCCTATTTATCCCCTGCAGGCACTTGTATGTTTCTATCATGTCACCCCTTTCCCTTCCCTTCTCTTCTTGAGGGTGTACTTGTCCAAGTCCTGCAGCCTCACCTCTTACGACATGCCTCCTTGTCCCTGTACCATTTTGATTGCCTTGTACTGTATTGCCTCCATTTTGTTACAGTCATTCCTCACATGCAGACTCCACTACTTTATGCAATACTCCAGATGCAGTCTGACATTTGTACTTGTTAATAGTTTTATGCTAAATTATTTGTTGATGTGATTTATTTATTTATTTTTTATATTTGAAGTTGCATTACTCCTGCACTCTGGGGAAGAATACTAAATACAAATAAAGGGCGCTATGCACTAATGGGGCTGAGTGGATACACGTGCATATCTGGGGCATGTAGCCACTCTGCACCAACTGTGCCCCTTGCGCATCATGCTTGATGGGGGGTCTTGCAGACCCACTGCACCCGATCCCCCTCATCTGCGGGCAGCTCCATGCTGACTGCATTCCAGGGGTGTGCCAACACTACATGGTATTCACTAACCTGCATAGAGCTGGCCGCATGGGTGCAGTGGGTGCCACAGGTTACGCAAGGGAAGACCCTGCCATAACCCACTGTGTGCACCCCCGGACTCAGGCCATTGGTTGCTGGGGGGACTGGAACAGAACACACCATGCTGTCCCTAACTGCAGAGCAGCAGGAGGTGGCAGGGGCAGTTGGACAGGTGAGCATCTAGCGATTTCAGGTGCGGCGGCACCGTAATGGGATGGTGCTGCATGGGTCTGAGTGCTTGCAATCAGCATGCACAGCCCTGGACCTGTGCCACCCTATGCTGTGGAATCCACTAAGGGTCCCAGGGGGACATCCCATTGGATGCCCACTCAGGATGATGACTCCTTCCCCGGCCATCCTGTAGAGTTCTGTGCGCAGGGGGAGGGGGCTTCTAACAGGTGGGCGGCATTGGTGAATGTCAGTATGAGCACACCTGTCCGTGGGGTGCAGGGTTGTGGGTGAGGTACGTGACTTTTCTGCATACCCCCACCCGCTTAGTGCATAGCACCCACTATGACTACCACTACTACTACTCACCACTGACCTGTACAGTGGGAGGATTACTTCCCGGCTTCTGAAACTGATCTTCTCCCTGTGCATCCTGACATCTTGTTTCCTTTCCCACAGCTCTATTTCACTTCACTGTAGATTTTAGGCTTTGTGATATCATGACCCCAAGGTCCATTTCCTCCATTGTGTATTCCAGTACCTAGCTATCCCCATTTCATACTGTACCCTTGGGTTCTTTTTCCCAATGTGCCTGAGTTTGCACTGAAGCACAGCTAGCAGATCATTGGCTAGTTCTTTAGCCTTCCCAGATCTTTGTGTTCCCTCATCCTTTCTTCTGTACCACCCCTTGCACAGATCTCTGTGTTGTCTGCACAGAGACAGACCTTGCTCTTTAGGCTTTCCTGTATATCACAAATGACAACTTTTTACTGTTGAGACCAGGAAAGACATTGCTGTTGGTTTACTTCTCCCTCACCTGGTCTATCATCAGGTTGGGAAACTCATGGTTTATCTGTTGCTCTTAATAACATGTCACTTTGTGTTAAGTGCCCCTTCCCCACCGAATACATCATTGGTCTCTTTATTCAGCCCTTGATTGGTTACCTCCTAACGCTCGTTTTCAGTATTTTTGTTATTGTTTACTCTTTAAATCTATTTTTGGCTGTAATAAATTCCCCTTACATAATCTGCTCAGTATAAGATTCACCACATTGAATTTGAGACCATTTAAAGGGACTTTACTTACTAATAAACCCTGTTTAACTAAGGCAAGTGACATAGCTTTTTCTACCTTGACCCCTTCACTTTGGAATAATTTGCCTGAGGATTTAAGGAATGAATGTTCTATCACTTGTTTCAAAAGTAAATTGAAAACATGGTTGCTCGTTTCAAATGAATGTAAATGTTTTTAAAAATATGTTTTACTTGGTTGTAAATTTTTTATGTTTGCTTGCACGCATGTGCAAGAAACATAGTGCCATCATCCGAGTTTTCGGAGGTGTGGCACCCCGTCTCCCAATTCAGTCAGTGTGTTTGCAGGCACGGCTGCAGTTCTCCAACGAACGCTTCAGCTGTCAATGACAGCAGTTGAAAATGCAGTGCATTACAGTTGAAAGGGAGAGCTCTGCTTCAGTGAGTAGTGCTCCCCCCTCCAAACGCATGCATGCATATTGCGTGCTCATGCGCTTCCCCCCGAGGCACACACTGTATGGCCAAGGGGTGTGCCCAATCCCCTGTCGGCTCCACACCCCCGCCACAAAAAAAGGCTTTCCAGGTGCCATGCTGGGAGCCCACCCCAGCATGGCAAAAATATTTATTGTTGACATGTGTGCCCAATCCCTGTCAACTCCAGGCCCCCAAAAACTTTTCCAGCTGCCACACTGGGAGCCTCCACCCAGCATGGCAAATGTCCCACATCATTTTCCTAAAAAAAAAAAAAACTGTAAACAAAAAAAGTTCCCTCAGTGGTCTCCTTGCCCACCTGCACCCACCATCTGTGCATCCTACCTCCCCACACCCCCCACCCCATACTTACCTCTGGAGGCTGGCAAGACAATCTTCGGTGGACAGGGAACACGTCTGCACTCTTCAAAGCCGACCACAAACTGAGGAAATTTCTATAAACTGTATAATACAATAAATAGGGTTTTTACAACTTTAATGCATATCTCAGGCATTTTTTTTAATTGTTGGCACCAAATTTTCAACATGGGTTTTTTGGAACCTTTCCTCATGAATTCTGGAACTGCCATGGCATTAATTGGGCCCAAAGGGTGACTTCGCAGTCACTGTGCAAAATCGCCATTCTGGACTGATGAATGAAATGACAGTGCCAGTGTTCATAAGGCAGGCTCTCAAAATGCCTATGTTGCAAATTTGGTGAAAAAATTCCTAAAAATGACTGTTTTATGAGTGTGCATTGCACACTTCCTACGCATGCTCATAAGTTCGCAAAATTTTAATATTTGCACTCCAGATTTTCAACATTGCAATTTTACCACACCTCCTTATAAGCAATACAGCTGTCATTTTTCACATCTTGCACAAAATGTGTTTCCACACATGTAGCGCATAATGGTGCAGTCAATGTGCAAAATCAATGTATGGGCGCAGAAATGTGTGGTCGCTGTGGGAAATCATTGTTTGGGACAGATAAAGACAATTACAGTGACACTGTTCATGATCGGAGGTCCCAAAATGCCTGTGTTGATAATCTGCTGTAAAAAATCCCCAAACTAATTTAATAAAATAGGTCCATTAATCATAGATAATATAACTATTCTTTCCGATAAGGCAACTGCATTTGAGTTTAATGAATATTTTTGTTCTGTCTTTGAACAAGATATGGAACCTATAACATATATCAATACAAAGATACATTCTGGTTATACTATCACTATTTCTGATACCCTTAAACTCCTAAAAACTTTGAAGCCAACAACTAGTCCTGGTCCTGATAATATTACTTCCAAGTTTCTTATGGGAACATATGATAATATTGCTGTCCCCCTTACCATCATCTTCAATAAATCTCTTAAAGAAGCTATTGTCCCCCTAGACTGGAAAAGAGCTATTGTTACACCTATCTTTAAAAAAGGGGTGCACCATAAGGCTGAAAATTATAGACCAATCAGCCTTACCTCCATTTCATGTAAATTATTAGAAAAACATATTAAACAGTTAATTGAAGAGGAGATGATGGCACTGAAACTAGTGGATGTTTCACAACATGGATTCAAATCTGGACATTCCTGTACAACTAACTTGTTAGCCTTTTATAACCTAGTCAGCAGTAATCTCGATTTAAATATACCGGTGGATGTTATTCTGCTTGACTATAGTAAGGCGTTCGACAAGGTTTCACACTTCATATTAATAAATAAATTATTAGCACTAGGCTTCTCTAACGGTATTGTATCTTGGGTTAATAATTGGCTCTATAATAGAACTCAAATTGTCAGAGTTAATGGGGAATTATCAGAAGAGAAATCAGTGTTAAGTGGAGTCCCTCAGGGTTCAGTGTTGGGCCCCACCTTATTTAGTATTTTCATTAGCGATCTTATTATTTCATCACAGAATACCTTATCCAAATTTGCAGACGATACTAAATTGGGAGGACGAGTTGATAGCAAAATTAACCGAAGTTCCCTTATAAATGATCTTAAAAAAATTGAATTATGGGCAACAACCAATAAAATGCAATTCAATGTGTCCAAATGTTCAGTATTACATTTTGGCAAAAAAAAATCTAAAACAAACATACCACCTTAACAATATAAAACTTAGGGAATCCCTCATCGAAAAAGATCTGGGTATACTGGTTGATAACAGATTATCTTTCTCAAATCATTATAACAAGGTAGCTAATCAGGCCAATGCCCTCTTACGTAGGATTAACAATACTTTTACTCTTAAATCTGAGGAATGTATCATGGCTCTATATAAAACCCATGTTAGACCCTATTTAGATTACGGTTCACCATTGTGAGTCCCTATCTGGCCAAGGACATTTCAAGAATGGAGAAAGTAAAGAGGGCCACTAAGATCATACCTCATCTCACAGCGTTATAACTACAAACTAGACTGCATAAAACAGTTATATTCGCTGGAATTTAGAAGACTAAGGGGAGATCTCCTTCAACTATTTAAAATTCAAAAATCAGCCACATTAATGAGTTCATGTGGCTTATCCTTTGCATCTAGAAAAATGGTACCCAGAATACATAACAAACAAATAGAAATCCAGACAACAAGAACAAGCAAAAGACAATAGTTCTTTACCGTTAGAGCTCCAAATATATGGAATTCTTTACCTCAGGAAATTGTGGACTGCACGAATATTAATATGTTTAAAATTAAAATTGATAATTGGCTTCTTGAGAGAATATAATCTACTAATGATCCACACTGTGTGGAGGACATTCTCGATGGGCTTCGGCCTTCTTTTGTCCTAACTACCAGGTACCAAGTACCAAGTAATTACATTATGGGTGTGCATTGCACAGCTTCAATGAAACATAGAAACATAGAAACATAGAAGTTGATGGCAGATAAGGACTGCAAGGCCCATCCAGTCTGCCCATTTCTTTTTCTACCTTATAAATGTGCCATCAGCCTTTGCTCTGTCAATGACCTATCTATTCATAGTCATTTGTATTGCTCCCTTATGCCTATCCCATGCCTGTTTGAAGCCCTGCACTGTATTCATAGCCACCACTTCTTGTGGTAAGCCATTCCATGCATCCACCACCCTTTCTGTGAAAAAGAATTTCCTTACATTCCCCTTAATCGCCTCCCTCTAATCTCATGCTGTGTCCTCTTGTCCTGCTATTTTTCTTATATTTAAACATGTTAGACTCTTTCACCTTGTTTATGCCCTTAAGGTGTTTGAATGCCTCGATCATATCACCTCTCTCCTCCTTTGCTCAAGGGTATACATATTGAGCTCCGTTAATCTGTCCTCATATGTCTTCTGATGCAGTCCCTGGACCATTTTGGTTGCCCTTCTCTGGACTGCCTCAATTTGGTTAATGTCCTTGTGAAGGTGTGGCCTCCCCTTATAAATGATCTTAAAAATTGAATTATAGGCAACAACCAATAAAATGCAATTCAATGTGTCCAAATGTTCAGTATTACATTTTGGCAAAAAAATCTAAAACAAACATACCACCTTAACAATATAAAACTTAGAGAATCCCTCATCGAAAAAGATCTGGGTATACTGGTTGATAACAGATTATCTTTCTCAAATCATTATAACAAGGTAGCTAATCAGGCCAATGCCCTCTTACGTTAGGATTAACAATACTTTTACTCTTAAATCTGAGGAATGTATCATGGCTCTATATAAAACCACATGTTAGACCCTATTTAGATTACGGTTCACCATTGTGGAGTCCCTATCTGGCCAAGGACATTTCAAGAATGGAGAAAGTCCAAAAGAGGGCCACTAAGATCATACCTCATCTCTCGCGTTATAACTACGAAACTAGACTGCATAAAACAGTTATATTCACTGGAATTTAGAAGACTAAGGGGAGATCTCCTTCAACTATTTAAAATTCAAAAATCAGCCACATTAATGAGTTCATGTGGCTTATCCTTTGCATCTAGAAAAATGGTACCCAGAATACATAACAAACAAATAGAAATCAGACAACAAGAACAAGCAAAAGACAATAGTTCTTTACCGTTAGAGCTCAAATATATGGAATTCTTTACCTCAGGAAATTGTGGACTGCACGAATATTAATATGTTTAAAATTAAAATTGATAATTGGCTTCTTGAGAGAATATAATCTACTAATGATCCACACTGTGTGGAGGACATTCTCGATGGGCTTGACCTTCTTTTGTCCTAACTACCAGGTACCAAGTACCAAGTAATTACATTATGGGTGTGCATTGCACAGCTTCAATGAACTATAGAAACATAGAAACATAGAAGTTGATGGCAGATAAGGACTGCAAGGCCCATCCAGTCTGCCCATTTCTTTTCTACCTTATAAATGTGCCATCAGCCTTTGCTCTGTCAATGACCTATCTATTCATAGTCATTTGTATTGCTCCCTTATGCCTATCCATGCCTGTTTGAAGCCCTGCACTGTATTCATAGCCACCACTTCTTGTGGTAAGCCATTCCATGCATCCACCACCCTTTCTGTGAAAAAGAATTTCCTTACATTCCCCCTTAATCGGCCTCCCTCTAATCTCATGCTGTGTCCTCTTGTCCTGCTATTTTTCTTATATTTAAACATGTTAGACTCTTTCACCTTGTTAATGCCCTTAAGGTGTTTGAATGCCTCGATCATATCACCTCTCTCCCTCCTTTGCTCAAGGGTATACATATTGAGCTCCGTTAATCTGTCCTCATATGTCTTCTGATGCAGTCCCTGGACCATTTTGGTTGCCTTCTCTGGACTGCCTCAATTTGGTTAATGTCCTTGTGAAGGTGTGGCCTCCAATACTGCGCAGTACTCAGATGGGGCCTAACCAGTGTCTTGTACAGAGGGATTATTACCTCCTCTTACGACTTGTGATACCCCTACTAATACACCCTAACACCCCCTAGCCTTACCTACTGCTTTAGAGGTCTGCTTGGATGATCTTAGGTCATCAGTGATGATGATGCCCAAGTCTCTTTCTTCCTTTGTGACTGCTAGCAACTCCCTCCCAGCCTATAGGTAGCTGGGTTTCTCTTCCTATATGTGCATGATTTTGCACTTCTTTGCATTAAATCCCAGTTGCCTCTCTTCTGACCATTCTGCTAGTTTATCCAGATCTCTTCTCATTCTGCCCACCCCATCTGGATCATCTACTCTGTTGCAGATCTTGGTGTCATCTGCAAACAGACAAGCCTTACCCTCTAGTCCATCTGCAAGGTCACTAATGAAGATGTTGAAGAGGACTGGCCCCAGGACTGATCCCTGAGGTACCCCACTTGTGACTTGCATCTCTTCTGACTGTATACCATTTACCACCACTCTCTGTTTTCTGCCTGTCAACCAGTTTGCCACCCTAGTTGACCAACTTCTGACCCACCCGAGCCTACCCAGCTTATTTATCAATCTTCTATGTGGAACAGTGTCAAAAGCTTTGCTGAAGTCAAGGTGGCGACATCAACTGCTCCCCTTGGTCCACCACTCTGGTTTGCCAGTCAAAGAAATCTATGAGATTAGTTTGACAGGACCTTCCTTTGTAAACCCATGCTGTCTTGGATCCTGTGCCCCTATGGATTCCAGGTGTTGCACTATCCTTTCCTTAAGGAGTGCCTCCATAATCTTGCCCACTACTGAGGTAAGACTGACCGGTCTGTAGTTCCCTGCCTCCTCCCTGCTACCACTCTTGTGGGTGGGATCACATGAGCCCTTCTCCAGTCTTCTGGGAACTCTCCTGTGCTCAGAGACTCACTAAACAATTCTGCTAATGGCTCTGCTAGTTCCTCCTTTAGCTCTTAAGTACCCTGGGATGTATGCCATCAGGTCCCATTGCCTTTTCCACCCTGAGCTTAGCAAGCTCTTGTAGGACCCTTTCTTTTGTGAAGGGAGTAGTGCTCACCTCCCTCCCCTGTGTCCATGATGCTGAGCTGTAGGCCCTGCCTACCTTCTCTTCAGTAAATACTGAGCAAAGTATCTATTTAGGATAGATGCCTTTACAGGGTCCTCCTCCTCCATGCTCCCTTTTTCTCCATTAAGCTTAGCAATAGCCCCTCTGGACTTTCTCCTTTCACTAATGTATCTATAGAAAGTCTTGTCACCTTCTTTACTGTTCGTGCTAGTGTTTCCTCAGTTTGGGACTTTGCCTGCCTTACCTGCTTCCCTTAGGGCAGTTTGGTATGCCTCCCTATCTTCATCCCGCTGTGTTCCCTTATATTTCCTGAAGGCCAGCCTTTTGGCTCTGACCTTTTCTGCTACTGTATTTGAGAACCAGAGTGGTTTCCTTCTTCTTTTGCACTTCCTTTTCTGTCTAACACAATGGGATGTTGCTTCAAGTATTTCATCCTTAATGCTTGCCCACTCTGCCTGTACCCCCTCACCTGTGTTTCTTTTTGCCAGGGCTAGCTTACCTCTGTTGGCCATCTTATCAAAGTCAGCTCCTCTGAGTCCCATATTTTTGCCTTGGAATGGGATGATTTAGATGTAGTAGCCAAATTGAACCATACCATGTGATGGTCACTGGCTCCCAGGTGACCTTCTACCTGAGATCTGTGATCCCTTCTTTGTTAGTCAGTACTAGATCTAGGATAGCCCTGTCTCTTGTGGGTTGCTGTACCAGTTGTTTGAGGCCCTCCCCCTGCAGGGAATCCACTATGAGTCTAGTTCTGGCAGATGTTCCTGCTGGTATTGACCAATCTGTATCCGGCATGTTGAAGTCTCCCATTATCAGAACCTCCCCTTTGGCTGTCATGTTTTGTATATCTTCTAATAGTAATGTGTCTATGTCCTACCTCTGGTCTGGGGGCCTGTAGACAACCCCAGTTCTTATAGCTGTCCCATTTCCTGTTTCCAGGGTGACCCACAGTTCTTCTGGCTCCTTATGTGTATTCTGAATTTCTGTAGCTTTGATATTTTCATTAACATACAGGGCCACTCCTCCCCCTTTCACCTTGGTCTCTTCTGAACAATACATAGCCAGGTACTGAAGTCTCCCAAGGTGGTTACTGGTAAACCACATCTCACTAATTGCTACTATGTCCAGTTTAGCCTCTGACATTGTGCCTGCAGGTCTGGGATCTTATTTCCCAGGCTGTGAGCATTGTGTAAATGATTTTCCGTTGGCCAGATTTTGGTGTGTTGGTTGTTGGGTGAAGTTTGGCATTACCCTGTGCGTCGTATGGGGGAGACAAACCTTTTTTCTTACCTGGTGATGCAAATGAACGGCAAACACGCTGAATTCCTGTTTGACCACTAGCTGAGGGGGGAAGGGTGTTTTTCCCATTCGACGTATGGGGTGCTGCACCCCTCTCCCCATTTGCTAGTTTAAATGTCGCTCGCTACGCACGCTCGTGACTTCACCAGTTTTTTAAACATTTTCACTGCAGCTTTTCAACATTGCCATTTTTTACACCTCCCCATGAACAATACAGCTGTCATTTTTCACATCCTGTTCAGAATGTGTTTTTGCATCTGTGGTGTTAAATGCCGTAGTCACTGTGCAAAAGCAGTTTTCGGCTAACAAACTGATATTGCCACTGTTCATGAGGTGGGGTCACAAAAAAAAATTT
This sequence comes from Neoceratodus forsteri, assembly GCA_016271365.2. Classification (NCBI taxonomy): domain Eukaryota; kingdom Metazoa; phylum Chordata; order Ceratodontiformes; family Ceratodontidae; genus Neoceratodus; species Neoceratodus forsteri. Next base: position 556,998,291 of record CM028138.1, read on the forward strand.
TGAAAATTTGGAATGAAAATACCAACAAATGCCCGAGGCATTAGGGTTTCTGACCACAATGCCCCACCCTGTAGAGAATGACAGGCATCAGTGGTGTGACTTGAGATTCTCGCCTGTAATGCTCATACCATTCCACACCCTGCAGCCAGTAAGAGGCATTGAGGTGTGCTTTGGACTCTTCAACCCCAAAGTTCACCCCATTCTCCTATATCGCACCCATCTCACTGTATTTCCTGATGGAATGGGGTGCACATAAGGGCCAAAGACCCCAAGGCACACCGTGACACTTGTCGGTGTCTGCAGGGTAGGGTGTTGTGAAATGGCGTGGCCGTTATGCCTGACGACCCAAAGGCACACCCCAATGCCTGCTAGTTTCTGCAGGGTGGTGGTGGGGTTGGCTTCAGTTCAATACTTCACTGCCATTCCTATTATGCAGCTCTGTAACTCCTACACTGCCAATGCCATCAAGCAAATATTCGGCATTGACAAATGCTTGTTATTTTATTGTCTGTATCATTGTTGTAATTGGCCTTGTGTTTGGGTCAGACATGAAAAGGGGCTTGTCTCCTGTCTTTACCTGGTTAACAAAATAAAAACAAACAAACAAACATTGAAAAGGACAAGGCCAGGCACCGATCCCTGTGGTATTCCACTCACATAACCTCCATTACTTCTGAGAACTCTCATCTGGGCAGACTGTATGGGCCAAGCGGTCCCTTTCTGCTGACATTTTTTGTTTATATGTTTCCCCATTTACTAAAACCCTTTGTGCCTTTCCCTCAGCCAGGTTTCTTCCCAAGTCACCAACTTTTCCTCCACCCCATCCCTTAACTTCCTGACCAGTGGTGGACTGAGTCAAAGGCCTCCATTAAAACCTAAATACATTATATTGACTGCCTGTCCTTCCTCAGTCATCCTGGTTATCCAGTTGAAGAAGTCAATAAGATTCATCTGGCAAGGCCTTCTCCTCATGTACCCCTGCTGCCTAGGGTCCTGTAGCCCATTTCCTTCTAGGAAGTCCTCCAGTTCCTCCCTTAGTATGGACTTCATTATTTTTCCCACTACAGATGTGAGACTGATTGGTCTATAGTTTCCTAGCTCATCCTTCTTTCCACTCAGACAGAGGGATCACATTTGTTGTCCTCCAATCCCTAGGGAACACCCATGTGGGCAGAGAAGAGTTGCATCTGCCTGCAAGTGGTGCCGCTGCTCATATGCAGTCTCCTTGAGCATCTGAGGGTTTAAACCATTGGGTCCCTTAATTATGTGCTTTTAACCCTTTTAACTTTTCCATCACCCTTTCCCCCTTTAAACTGCTTGTGCACCTGTCCCTCTTTCCTTTCCTCCTTACCAGAGATTCCAGCAGAAGTCCCCCTTTTCCCTAGTAAATACAGAACAAAAGTACTTATTTAGTATGTCTGCCTTACCTTTGCCCCTCCTCCCAACCTTCCTCCCTTTTATGCCTCACTGTGCTTTCTTTGAACTTTAGCTTCTCCCGAATGTATCTGAAGACTGCTTTATCACCTTGCTGCCCCCCCTTTGCTATCCTGAGTTCTGTCTCAGCCTTGGCCTATTGGATCTTCCTACCACCTTCCCTGGTTACCCTTAGGTACTCCTTTCTATCCTCTTTTTGGCTGCTCTTATACTTGTGAATGCCCTCCACTGGACTCTTACCACATTCTTTACTTCTGTTAAGGACCACAGTGGGCCCCTTGCCCTTTGATACCCTCCCAATGGAACTTGCTGCTGCCTCTAGTGTTCCTTTTTGAAATGTTTCCAGTTTTTTATCTTCCCCTTTATCTTCCCTATTCTCTCTGTGCTTTCCCGCACCAGTCTTCTTGAAATTATATACCTTTACTATACTTGTCCCTTTCATTGCTCCTATTTGCACCTCCAACCTGACTGTTTTGTGGCTGCAGGATCCTAACAGTTCCTGAACTTCCATGTTTTGGATCTCCACATTGTAAGTACCAGATCCAGCAAGGCACCTTCCCTTGTTAGGTTCTGGACCAGTTGTACTAGGAATACATCCCGGCATGCTTCCACCGGGGCTGGTTCCTTGTTCAGTACTTGCTATGACTGGCACTTTCCAGTCAATATTCAGCATGTTAAGGGCCACTACTATAACCATTTCCCCTAATTTGGCCCTCCCCCTCAGTTTCTCCCATATCTTCCCTTTCAACCCCTAGTCCTGGCCTGGTGCTCTGTAGACTACTTTGATCCTAATTTGTTTCCTATGTCTTGTTGATGCTAGTGCCCACAGGGTTTTCAGCTCATTGATTTCTCTCAGGTTGTCCATTTCTGTTGCCTCTATTCCCTCTTTTATGTACAATACTACCCCTTTACCTTTAGTTCTGTCTTTGCTGAACAAAGGATATCCTTGTGTGGACATATATCACTCATGGTTTAACGCTGTCCATATCTTGGTGATAGCCACCATGTTGTTTCCCTTCCATGACCAATGCCTGAAGTTCTGGCATTTTGTTGCCTAGACTCCTTGGGCCCGATTCTCAATGCCGAAATAGTGACATGAGGTGTCTGCTAAAAACGTTTTCAAAAAAAATTCTGTGAGGCATTAATATCTGTGCATGCTGCATCCTGATTGGTAAAAGAAATGCCAGTTGACACAAAATGGTTTAATATGGACATGGACCAGTGTACCTCTCAGCCAATCAGGATGCAGGAAATTCTTCCAATTTTATAACTGTGCGTATTTAATGGAAGGGTGACCTTGACTGGGGCACAGAATGATATAGCTGATGAGAAAATATTTATTTCAAGTATTTCATTACACAATCAGCCAGACACAGATATATAATCTTGCTTGTCAGGGTTAACCAGTCATCAAGGGTTATTAATCCCAAAGTTTGCTAGAGTAGATTGAAGCACTGATTTGAATTTGTATTTAGTCATTTGATTTTTACTAATTTACAGATATAGATCTAACTGAATATCAACATTTGTCCCTCATATCGTATTTTCATTACTGTTAAAATCTAATTTAGAGGCTACTGCATTAAAGAAACACTGTAAAACCTATTCAAAGATATTTATTTTCTGCATTGATTATTGTACAATCTCTGCAAGACAATCTAAATTTATGTCTTATATTCTAGAATTCAGCATTATTTGTCAGTATGTGCAGCTTAATTTTCAATTTTTTCCATATCAGATATCTTGATTCTGTATGAGATGTTTACAAAAACAACAAAATGGATGTGAAACAGTTTGGGAGTAGCTCTGGACAATACAAGAACTCTTTAATCATTATCTTGTGTGGTAAACTCAGGTACTGGAGGAGAGGGGGTTTCCCTGAGTAAGATAGTCAGGGTACAGCTGCAGCTGATTCCGCTAATTGGCTGCAGCTGCACAGACAGGAGAGCCTTAAAACAGGAAGGAAAAGCCAGCAGGCAGTTGCTGGAGGGGCAGAGGGCTGACAAGCTGCCTGGATGTATTCCAGATCAGGAGTCCCTTAAGCAGCGCTCAGGAGATTGGTCTCCTCAATTAAGCCAAAAAGAAAGATTTATTTTCATTGTGAGTTTTCCATTTTACTGTTTGTGTTCTTCCAGAAGGTCTAGCTTTCTGGAAAAGGGGATTTCTAGTTAGGGCCAGGGATTGTTTAGACACCGCTCCCACTTGGAGCTAGGCCTCTTTATTTTTGGTTTTGTTTCATTTTCCCTGGTGGAGCTTAAAAAGAAAGGGACAGAAGCCCAAACTTCTGTATTACCAACCATATTGAAGAAATAAAAATATACTTGGTTGGTTTGATGTTAACAAACTGGTCTTCCTGAGACTCCTTAACCACCGCAAAGTTGAACCTGAATCCCATGGCAAGATCGTGCCTTGTCACACGTGGTTTTAGAAGTGGGATACAGGTCAGCGTAGAATTTGGCTGGAATCTGAACCACCCATGAGTAAAGGAGACCAGGCATGGAGGATGTGGTGAAAGCCTTGATCCAGGCTATGGCAGCTCAGCAGGAAGTTACCCGGGCTCAACAAGAGATGAACCAGTTGCTGCTCACTCAGATGGCCCAGGACTGCACTGTCCTCCAGGAAATGGTAAAGCATCTCATTGAGACTACGCCAGGAGAAGGTCGCCTGGCAGGGCCTACCCCAGAGGGTTACCAGACTATATGGGCTTACCACTGTCTGCAGAAAATGAAAATGGCTGATGACATTGAAGCACATTTGCTTGCCTTTGAAAGGACAGCTACTCATGAGTTATGGCCTCAGGATCAGTGGGCCGGCATTTTAGCTCCATTTTTATGTGGCGAGGCCCAGAAGGTGTATTATAATCTGGATGAGGGAGTTGCCACCGATTATCCAAGACTGAAGGAAGAGATCTTGGCCCATGCCGGCATGACTCCAGCCCTTCAAGCCCAGAGGTACCACAGCTGGAGATTCTGGGAGTCGGCAAAGCCTTGGTCATAGATGTATGACCTCCTCCACTTAGCCAAGAAATGGTTGCGACCCGAGCTCCATAGTGCTGCCAAAATCGTGGAACTCCTGGTAGTAGACCAGTTCCTAAGAGGACTACAGCCCAGCCTACGATAGTGGGTTGGACAGGCCAACCCCACTTCCTGTGCTGAACTGGTTGCCTTGGTGGAGCAGCATTATGCCATGAAGGAACTTTCCCCCACACGTTGGGGTTGGCTATCCCCGGGACTTGGGGCGGACTCCAAACTGGAGATATCGACCCCCCGAGAGGTCGGACTGGACAGGACCAGGGAGAAGGATCACTGAAGAGTGGTCCAAGGCTGCAAAGGGACTTTTGGATTCGAAAATAGGGGGGGATATGGCCACCCCTAGAAGCCCAAAGGGTCCAGGGTCACCCCGAGAACACTAACGCTGTTACAGCAGGGAAGGGAGACATGTAATTGCCAATTGCCCAAATGGGGTCAAACCAATGCAGTGCAACTGGGATGAGTCCCCACAAAGTGATTGCCATTTGATTAATGTGGTTGGGGTGGTCGCCACTTCACACCAATTTACCTGGGTTGTTAAGGTAAAAGGACAGGCCATTATGGCCCTTGTCGACTTGGGGAGTGAGGTCACCCTTATAGTTCATAGTTTGGTGCAACCCTCTCAAATTAATTTCCAGAAACATACCAGGATCACCTGTGTCCATAGCACAGTGTTTTATTACCCCACAGTGCTAGTTACTATGGAAGCACAGGGGGAAGAGAGGCAGGTCACGGTAAGGGTCCTCCCTCGATTGGCACATCCTGTCCTGGTGGGTAGAGATTTCCCAGGTTTGAGACATTACTCCATGAGGGGGGAACCCGGGAGGCCAGGGCCCTGGTAACCGAGGCTATGTTGCTAGGAATCCCGGAGGGGTCAGAGGACTCACCTGATTATTTCACTTATGGGCATTGGGACCCTGAGTTGTATGGGGAGGCAGAAAAGTTCCGGAAATCATGAAAGGAATGCAGGGATTGTAAGAAGTTAGGGACCAAAATTCTGACTGTCAATGGCAGGTCCGTGCTGGTGGGAGGTAGAACTTCGCTTCCAGAAGGATGACAGGGTGAGTGGTCTAGTGTCCGAGGGGAGAGTCATAGGGAGGAAGAGGATGACCCAGAAGTGGAGACAGAGTTGAATCCCCCCCTGAATTGAGTACCCTTGGGATAGCTTCCAGGAACTTTGGTTGGGACCAAATAGACAAGCCTCTCTTTCAGAATACCCAGTCAGAGGTTGTGGAGATTAGCGAGGTGCCGGTAAATGGCAAAGCCAAGGGACCCAGACCATATTTCACGTTAAATAATGACCTCCTATACAGAGCGATACTGGATGAAGAACATGATGTGGAACAGTTGCTGGTCCCCCACCAGCACAGGAAGGCAGTACTGGAGTTGGCACACGCTCACCTTCTCGAAGGACACCTTGGGGTCGAAAAAATGCTGCACCGCATGCTCCAAAGATTCTACTGGCCTGGAATTTACGCCGAGGTAAGGAGGTACTGTGCTTCATGCCCAGAATGCCAGTTGGTGTCTCCGCAGCAGAAGTTAAGAGCCCCGTTGGTGCCCTTGCCAATCATCGATGAACCCTTCGCGAGGATTGTGATGGACCTGATAGGCCCCCTAGACAGGTCAGCTCAGGGCCACCAGCACATCCTTGTCATCATAGACTATACTTCAAGATATCCGGAAGCGATCCTGCACCGTAACACGGCCTCAAAGACGATTGTCCGAGAACTCATTCAAGTCTTTGCAAGGATCGGATTCCCAAAGGAAATACTGACAGACCAGGGTACTCCCTTTTTCTCATGTTTAGTGAAGAAGCTTTGCAGACTCCTCCAGATCCGAGCCCTGAGGACTTCAGTGTACCACCCCAGAAAGATGGTTTGGTCGAACGATTTAATCAGACTTTGAAGGGGATGTTACAGAAAGTCATGAGCTGAGACGGAATGGACTGGGACTTACTCCTTCCCTACTTATTGCTTGCTATCTGAGAGGTCCCACAGACATCCACTGGATTCTCCCCCTTCGAGTTGTTATATGCCCACCAGCCCAGGGGTATCCTTGATATACTAAAGGAGGACTGGGAAGAGCAACCACCTCAAGGAGCCAGTGTGATTGGGTATATCTCCCAAATACAGGAAAGGTTAGCCTGGGTCACTCCTATTATTCCGGAACACTTAGAAAAGGCCCAAGAGACCTAATGGACTTATTATGACCATCAGATTAGGATCTGGGAGTTCCAGCTGGGGGACTGGGTGATGGTCCTGGTTCCCACAGCAGAAAGCAAACTGCTTGCCAGGTGGCAGGGTCTGTACGAGGTCGTGGAAGCTGTTGGTGATGTGAACTGTAAAGTAAGCCAACCTGATTGCAGGAAGAAGTTCCAAATATACCATATTAACCTCCTGAAGGTGTGGCAAGACCAGGAGGCCTGCTGTGTCTCATTGGCTGTAACCCCAGCAGAAGGTAAAACAGAGGGGCAAGTCCATATCTCACCTGAGCTGTCTCCTATACAGTACAAAGAAATAGTGGAAATGGTTCAGCAAAACGGGGATGTGTTATCCGAACAAGCTGGTCAGATGGTTGCAGCCTACCACGGCATTCTGACAGCTCTGGGCATAAGGAGAAGAGAAAGACCCTACCATCTCCCAGAGGCCAAGAGGAAAGAAATCAGAGCAGAAGTCAAGAGCATGTTGAAACTCGACGTCACAGAAGAGTCCCATAGTGAATGGTCGAGCCCCATCGTCCTCGTGCCAAAACTGGATAACACTTGGAGGTTTTGGAATGATTTCAGAAAACTAAACGAGGTATCGAAGTTTGATGTATACCCCCTACCTAGAGTCGATGAACTGATTGACCAGTTGGGGAAGGCCAGATACCTCTTCACCTTGGACCTTATGAAAGGATACTGGCAGCTCCCACTCACAAAGATAGCCCAGGAGAAGACCGCCTTCATCGCCCCAAGGGGTTTATACCACTACAAAGTCCTCCCAATCGGTCTGCATGGAGCACCTGCGACCTTTCAACGCATGATGGGCTGACTGTTTCGCCCACACTCTCACTTTGCTGCCACCTACATCGATGATGTGGTCATTCATAGCACGAACTGGGAAACTCACCTTTGGAAGGTTGAGGCCATACTAAATACGTTACAAGAAGCCGGGTTGACAGCGAACCTCACCAAATGTAAGATCGGCTTGTCAGAAGCAAAATACTTGGGCTATGTGGTTGGATGGGGATTGGTGAAACCCGAGATGAAGAAGGTAGTGGCAATCCAAAACTGGCCCCAACCAAACAAGAAGAAGCAAGTGAGGGCTTTCCTAGGGTTGGTCAGTTACTACTGGAGGGTCATCCCTCCATTTGTCACTTGGGCCGCTCCATTAACAGAGTTAACTAGGGAGAGTGCATCAGACATTGTGAGGTGCTCGGAAGCAGTAGATGGGGCATTCACCAACCTCAAGACGGCCCTCTGTTCTGATCAGGTACTGGTTTCCCCAGATTTCGATAAAGAATTCATTCTGCAAACAGATGCCTTGGATGTTGGATTGGGGGCAGTACTCTCCCAGATGGTAGCAGGTGAAGAGCACCCCATCCTGTATCTAAGTAAGAAGTTGTTACCCCGGGAACAGTAGTATGCCATAGTGGAAAAGGAGTGCCTTGCAGTGAAGTGGGTGATGGAAACCATCAGATGTTACTTACTAGGTCACAAGTTCATTCTGGTGATGGACCATGCTCCACTCAAGTGGATGCAAACAAACAAGGAAAAAAAATGCCAGAGTGACGAGATGGTTCCTTACACTACAACCGTACCACTTCATGGTCCACCACAGAGCAGGGACACTGAACGGAAATGTGGATGGACTTTCCCAAAGGCCCTACCTCTCGGCACAGGCTGCCCAACCCTATAGTGTTGAGCTGGGAGGGGGATGTGTGGTAAACTCAGGTACTGGAGGAAAGGAGGTTTCCCTGAGTAAGATAGGGTACAGCTGCATCTGATTCGGCTGATTGGCTGCAGCTGCACAGACAGGAGAGCTTTAAAAACAGGAAGGAAGAGCCAGCAGGCAGTTGCTAGAGGGCTGACAAGCTGCCTGGATGTGTTCCAGATCAGGAGTCTCTTAAGCAACCCTCAGGAGATTGGTCTCCTGAATTAAGCCAAAAAGAAAAATTTATTTTCATTGTGAGTATTCCATTTTACTGTTTGTGTTCTTCCAGAAGGTCTGCTAAAGTAGATTGAAGCACTGATTTGAATTTGTATTTAGTCATTCAATTTTTACTCATTTGCAGATATAGATCTAACTGAATATCAACATTTCTCCCCCATATCGTATTTTCATTACTGTTAAAATCTAATTTAGAGGCTACTGCATTAAAGAAACACTGTTAAACCTATTCAAAGATATTTATTTTCTGCATTGAGTATTGTAAAATCTCTGCAAGACAGTCTAAATTTATGTCTTGTATTCTAGAATTCAGCATTATTTGTCAATATGTGCAGCTTAATTTTCAATTTTTTCCATGCCAGATATCTTGATTCTGTGTGAGATGTTTACAAAAACAACAAAATGGATGTTGTGAAACAGTTTGGGAGTAGCTCTGAACAACACAAGAGCTCTTCAATCATTATCTTGTGTGGTAAACTCAGGTACCGGAGGAGAGGGGGTTTCCCTGAGTAAGATAGTCAGGGTACAGCTGCAACTGATTCCGCTGATTGGCTGCAGTTGCACAGACAGGAGAGCTTTAAAAACAGGAAGGAAAAGCCAGCAGGCAGCTGCTGCAGGGGTAGAGGGCTGACAAGCTGCCTGGATGTGTTCCAGATCAGGAGTCCCTTAAGCAACCCTCAGGAGACTGGTCTCCTTAATTAAGCCAAAAAGAAAAATGTATTTTCATTGTGAGTTTTCCGTTTTACTGTTTGTGTTCTTCCAGAAGGTCTAGCCTTCTGGAAAAGGGGATTTCTAGTTAGCGCTGGGAATTATTTAGACAGCGATCCCACCCGGAGCTAGGCCTCTTTATTTCTGTTTTTGTTTAATTTTCCCCAGTGGTGCTCAAAAAGAAAAGGGCAGAAGCTCAAACTTCTGTGTTACTAGCCATATTAAAGAAATAAAAATATATCTAGTTGGTCTGATATTAACAAACTGGTCCTTAGCCACTGCAAAGCTGAACCTGAATCCCATAGTGAGGTCATGCCTTGTCACACTTGTAATTCATAAGACTCATACAGTTAGATTCAAAACAAGTCAAATAGCATAGTCTTTTGCTGACCTGCACCAAATTTAAAAATCCACTATGTAGCAGTGAGCTGAGAAATGGTTATCTAGTGCCACTTTAAATTGATTCATGTTATTACATGATATCACTGATGTTGGCAGTGAATTCCGTTGGGACACCACCCTTTGGGAAAACCACATCCCTCTCTGTTTTTTTCCTGTAGTGATCACCTCTTAACATCATAAGTTGTTCCCTGATTTGTATAGTATCTGGTCTCAGACTTAGCCCCATGCATTCTCAAAGGTCCTGGTTTTCTAGTTCCTTGTAAATAAGACACATGTCTCCCCTGAGTCTTCTATACTGAAGTGAAAACAATCCCATTTCATGTAGACCGTCCTCATTAAGTCCTCTCACTGATGTCTGCCACCAACTTGGTCACCTGTCTCTAGACCCCCTCAGTCCTTCTTAAATCAGCTTTGAGGTGCAGAGTCCAAATCTGGCAGCAGTACTCCTGGTGAGGCCACACCAGAGATACAAACAATGAGACCACCACCTCCCTGGCCCTGCTCCTGATTAGATTGTTCTTAGCTAGTGTTAAAATACTGTATGCCTGTATTGCACATTTTACATTGTGCATTCTCTGACACTTTATTGTATTTACTGATATTATTGTATGTTTGTATTCCACATATTTTGTATTGCGTGTTCACCAACACTGTATTTATTGATGTTATTGTATGCCTCTCTTGTGCATATTTTATATTTTGTGTTCACTAACATGCTGTTTACCGTATTTATTTTTTGTAACTTTCTTTTCATTAACAGAAACTTGCACTGTACAGGATATGTATTCAGCATGTGAAACAGACATCCATACTTAAGTCCAGGTCAAGTTTATACAACACTTGAGACTTTCAAAATGGAAGATAATGCAGTGAGAGGAAGGCCTCTGCAGGTGATAGATAGGAGTTGTGGCAGAAAGAACAGATTTAAGGAGAAGAATGCCCCCAGCAGTAAAACTCAAATTGAATATATAGTACACACTGTAAGTGTCAGGCATCTATTTTAGAAGTTACAAATTCACTTTCAAGGTACAAAGGGATGATCATGAGACGTTGTATACAATATCCATTTTGTCCACCTGAATGTGAACAGTTCCTGTCTTTCACTGACAACATAAGTGATACTCTCCAGTCTGTAGATCTGGGTCACCGGACCCCATCAAGAATCAGTAGCTGGTGGGGGGCTGTGAGCCATAGCTTTGTGGATACATTTTTTGGCTGCTATTATCAGGATGCCTATGAGATATTTTACATACCTCTTCCCAAATCCCCTTGGGAATTGGAGAAATAAAAATAAACCTGGGGTCAGATGAAAAGGTTGCTGCAAAACTTTTGCTATTTCTTTCTCCTAAATTTCAAGATAGGGTGCTAAATTAGGGCAACCCACCTACACTCTATTTATAATATTTATTGATACTATTGTATGCTTGTATTACACATTTTACATTGCACATTGATAAACACTTTATTGCATTTATTGATATAACTTGTATGCCTGCATTGCACATATTTTATATTACACATTTACTGACACCTTACTTGTTATAATGATATCATTGTATGCCTGCATTGCACTTTTTGATATTGTGCATTTACCAACACTTTATTTATTGTATTGTTTGATATTCAATGTTGTGTGGCTGTAAGGAGATTCCTCAGACACTTTGACCAGTGAGCCTGTAGCTTAATGGTTAGAGCGCTAGCTGGCATACCAGAGATCTGAAGTTCAAATCCCAGTAAGCCACACTTTTCCTTTCTCATTTCCATCCTTGATTTAAAAATATGTATACCTTGCAGGGGTTAAACTGCACTGAGACAAGTGGTATTTCTAACATATTTTACACTGTGCATTCATAGACAATTTACTCATTGGGCCAGATATTCAAACTGCGCCCTAAATGTGCGCAATAGCAGGAGCAAGCAGAAGTCAATTGCGCACATGCGCAACAGATGTGATATTCAAACGTGGAGCAAGTCAAATTGCACAACCAGCCAACGTCTGAACATCGCACAACCTGCGCCATAGCACAACCAGGAAGGGGAAGCTGAGCAGATATGTTGTGCCATAGCGTAACAAGGCCAGCCCAGCTGAGCAGTCTAGAGGCCCAAAGCGCAAGCAGGGAGCCCCCCAGCAGCAGAGCAATGAAACTGTACAACCAGGGAGGTAGGCAGGGGTCCACCACCCATGCCACAGATGGGCACAGGAAAACACTGCAGAACTAACAACACACCCCCACACCCGAAGCACGGCATCACTGATGGAGGGACAGAATATCCACTGGCCCATGGGGATAAGCCAACAAAGCACAACTGGGTCATGGTGCCCCAGCACACCCACTGGCAAGCAGAGACTGCCACACAAAGGAGCCAGACATCCCAAGTGTACAACAGCCCCCCCCCCCGTGCACAGCACACTCTGCACTGGTACCCCAAGACACCACCCATGAGCAATGACTGTGACCGTACTACCGGAATCACCATGCCCCCGGCACAATGCAACCATGTGTACCACAGAACCATACAAGCCAGACCCACCAGGAGCTCACAGTGGTGTGTAGCAGCACACAGCCAGACCAGCTGAAAGCCACCACCACACCAGGGACACCTCCCCCACACACACACACACAATCCCAGGACAACACCACACCAGATGCCATGCACACCATGGCAACTGAGCACCTATAGCCAGCTGCAAATCAGAGACCACCACAGTATTCACAACAAAATAGATATATATATTTCCTATCAATAACACAACAACAACAACAACAACAGGAACAACCATAATTATTTACAAATATATACAATACAGGGGTGGGGGTACGGGTACAAGGTAGGGGTGGGTGTGGGGCAGGGGTGAAGAACTTGGTAAAGGAAGGCAGGATGTGAGGGAAGAGCAAAGAGGGTAGGTGTGGGGCAGCTACTGCCCCCCAGGCTGCATATCAGCAGGCTGTCTCGGATCCCGTGGCCTCCTCCGGCGTCGGTCACCTCTCTGGTTCATCTCCCTCAGGATGTGCAGGGATTCAGTTGACAGCTCCAGCAGGTGGTGGATGGCCTGCTCAATTCTGCACAGGACCCGGACACCTAGGACAAGGGAACAGAATAAATGGCTGACTGTCCACAACCCTGAAGCCCACCCAATATGCACGGCATACAGCCAAGTGCCTCACCCCTGTGATGGACTGCACCCACTCACAGTGACCGTGCACAGGCCAAGCCCAACCAGGCAGCAACAGCCATGTGTGCCACTGCACACACACCCCACCCATGTCCAGAACAGCACAACCAAGGCAGTACAGTGACATGGCTACGTGGTGGGAAGGTAGTGCCACAGCCATGTGCCCAGTGCATGCATGGACCACCAGTGATGCACTCACAGACATGCAGTGCCACTGGACAGTGCTGACTGTCACACATCGCGTGCATGGCAGTGTTGTCCATGGATGGTGGCCATGCCCCCCCCATAGGACGCAATAGCATCCATGATGTAATGACACTCACCCTCATCAAGCCGCTGCTGCTGTGGCGGTGGCTGCTGCTGCTGTGGACCCACACCGCTGCCACCTCTGCCGGCCACCTCCGCAGCACCTCTCCGTGCTTCGGCTCAGGCCCTCTCCACTCCTACACGCCTGTGGGAAACAAACATTGAGAAACACATTAGTGAGATCTCAAAGCAGACAGCCCCCTGCCCCAATGAGTGTGCCTGCCCACACAGCCAGACCCATACATCACACACCTGCAAACACTGTCACAGCCAACCATGGACCAACCCTCCCCCATGCTCTGGCCACAATACACAGTGTTACCCCTGCGGACAATACAGGTGCATAGACGGTTCACCCACCTGGCCTAGGCACAATGCCCCTCCTGGCACGGGACCTGAGGCACGCCAGCAGTGCCTGCTCCTTCCTGCGTAGGTCACTGTACCGGTGCCTGCACTGCTCCAGTGTTCTGCACCGTCAAGTGATCTGCTTCAGCTCAGTGGCCACCTGCAGCCACACATGGGTGCGGGCCATGTCTAGGGGTTCCTTCCCAAACAGTTGCCCATAGTGAGGCTCCACCACAGCCACTAGGTTGGCCACCTCCAAGCCACTCCACTGGGGGGCTCTCCTGCGTGCCATGTCTACAGGTTGATAGTAGGCAATATGGCGCTCCACAGCACGGCAACCCCATGTGGAAATGTTGCGTAATACAACTCTGTCTGTCCCTATCTTGCTGTTCATACAGCGCCATCGGTCCCTATCACGCTGTTACCGAACAGCGCGATAGAGCTGCACACATGCCAGATGTACAGCGCCAAGGGGGCAAAGGTCAGGCACAAGGTCATGTCTGTGGCGCAAGGCCATGCACAGCACCATCGGACGTCTACACATCCAGCGTGATCAGTCGCCTGCGTGCCAGTGCCACAGTGGACTATTGTGCAGTTGTGCCACAGCGCCATGTGGTGACCAGTGCTGTAGCGCCACTGGCACAATGGTAGCTGTGTCCTGAATTGCTGATCACACACAGCACATCATCAGCGTGGCAGATGCCTGCATAAGCCACCTGGGCATGCACAGTGCAGTGTACTATGCAGTCACAGAACTGCGCCATAGGTTCAGCTGGCTGAACCGTATTGCACAAAGTGCAACAGCACGATATTCAGCCGTCATATGCAAATCAGCTGATCAGCCATTCAATGGTGCAGTGGCACGATTTGCATCTCATTAAAGTTGCTCCACTCCTAATTTGCATGCATTGCGCTATAAATGTGCAACAGTGATCTGCAGTGGCCATATTCGGTTACTGCAGGTGATAGGGGGGTTGCATGCTGTGTGATGTTCTGGACTATGGTCATGGTATATTGCAGTATACTGCACAGTCACAGGTGTCCACTTCCACCCATACAGACTGTGACATGGCCGAGCAAGGACTGGGTGAGGAGGATGATGGTGGGTGGAAGAGGAGGCCCAACTTCACAAAGGCTGAAACAGAGGCACTGTTTGAGGCCTACCTGGCTAAGGAGCCACTACTCAGTGGACGGCAGGGCACCCCTCAGGCTCGTGCTGCTGCATGGGAGGGGGCAGCTCTCACCGTAAACCTGCATGGAAGCCACCAGCACTCCGTGCAGAAATGTAAGAAGAAGATGGGGACCGACAAGAGAAGGGTGAAGGAGAAGGTGGCAGCCCTCAGGACAGCACGCGATGCCACAGGCGGGGGCCAGCCAGAGGTGATGCAGCTGACCCCGGCGGAGGACCGTCTTGCTGCATCCATGCAGTGCAGTGCCATCGAGGGCATTCCAGGAGGTGGCTTCCAGACAGGCGGTAGCCCATCACTGCACGGTATGACATGGTCGGGGGGGAAAGGCGGATCCCATGCACTGACATGTTCTCACTTTCTGTTACAGATCCTGTGCATCTACAGCGGACAGTGGTCGAGGGCCCGTGCACTGTGGACATCCAGCCAGAGTTGGAGGAGGGTCCATCCACCAGTGTGCACACCTGGCTGACATCTCCAATGTCGGTGAGTCAGGTGTGGGGGGTGCCCTTCCTCTGTCTCAACGGTCTGGCATGCAAGCATGCCAGCACACTGTGGCTGTGGCTGTGGCACAAACCTGCACCACTGATGATGCAACGACTGCTATGGGCAGTGACACGTGTGTGTCACATGATGGACACACAGCAGGACAGCTCACACCCATGGACCTAGCTGGTTCCAACGCGTGTGCCAGTATGTCAGCACAGTCCTAGGTTGTGCCTGTCAGCACCAGTGGGGCAGTACTGGTGGCTGTGCAGGTCTCTGGCACTGTTGCGGACACAGCAGTGGAACGACTGGTCCCTTGGGCAGAGCAGGCGGAGGGGCAGCAGCAGCAGTCACCCACCGGGTCTGGAGGTACAGGGTTCAGCGGTGGTGTATGCACACCGCCTATTGACTTGCCCACACCTGGTCCTGGTGAACAGCACCCATCCTCAAGGGGTGTTGAGTATCAGGCTCTTCCATACCCTGAGGGACAGGTTGCCAATGTGGCAGACGACCCGTTTGATGAGCACACCTGCCTGCTGCAGGCATTAGTACAGCAGCAGATGCAGGTTGCAACATCCGTAGAGGCACAGTGTGTGGCTGTGGAGCGGCACAGCAGGAACAACGTGATGATCCTTGCAGGGATTGTCCAAATGTGGATGGATGTGACTGCCGCCATTGACAGGCAGACCCAGGCATTGGTCACTGTTGTGGCTGCATTGGGCACACAGTCAGGTGCCCCTGTGCTGTACACGCCATGCAGTACGCTATCCACTCCCCATTCCCGACGTCGTGCGACACCCAGCCTGTCAATGCTGGGTTCTGCTGTGGGCATCCCGAGCACCCCTGGTGCAGGTATGTTCGGGATGCTGCAGACCCCTGTGCAGACAAGGTCATGCTTGCACAGTGGGACCCCTGGTGGTCCATCCGTGCCACCCCATGTGGCCCATGCTCAGCCTGCCAGTGCCACTGGGTTGCGGCGGGGCCGCCCATGCATCTGAGGTGGCCGTGGCACAGTGCCACATGACTGACCTGTTTCCCAGTGCGGGCCTTGTCTGGTGCTGCCCTGTGTGCAATGTGTGTCATGGTGGGCAGTGCACCGGTTGGTGCCCTGCCCAACACGCCGACACACGGACCACCTGCACACCCACCCAGCTGCTGTCCATGGGTGCATGTGCATGATGATGCCTGCATTGCACTGTACACCAAGGTGCAAGGGTGCCCAGCATCTGACACATGTAAATGGACAGTACAGGTGGTGGGGGTGGCCTGTGGATCTGTGTGTTTGACATGTCTGTTCCTGCTCTGCTGAGCACCTGCCCCTGTGCACTTTGTGCCTGGTGTTTGTGTGTGTGTGTCTGTCCATGTAGCGTGTAACTATGCACCCCTTCCTGGTTGTGTGTTTGTGCGCCTGTACCCTTCCACTCACCTCGCCGTCATGCACCCCTGGTGTGTTACCCTGTGTGTATGTGGGTTGCACCCTGGACAGTGTTGGTTGCACATGGCCCCATGACTTACCTGTGTTGTGTGAAGTGTTCCTCCGTGATGGTGTCCCGGTGCAGCTGGGCCAGCCAGATCAGTCGGGGGTCACGCTGTCCAAGGGGGGGCTGCTCATCCCCATCATCACCGGCATCACCAGCATCCCCATCGCTGTCCCCCTCCTCATCCTGTACGGCTGTCCCACAGTCTTTGGCCATGTTGTGCAGGATACAACAGGCCAGGAATATTCCACAGGCCTTTGAGTGGCTGTACTGTAGGGCACCGCTGGAGGTGTCTAGGCATTGGAAGCGTGCCTTCAGCATCCGAAACACCTGCTCGATGATGTTGCGTGTGGCGGCATGTGCCTCATTGAAGCATTGCTGCGATGGGGTCGTGGAGAGCCAGTAGGGTGTGTGCAGCCAGGAACCAAGTGGGTATCCACTGTCACCTGTGTGGAGTTAGTGGAGGTTAGCGTCATATTCTTTTTTTTTTTTTTTTTTTTAGTTGTTTAACCAGATATAGCACACTAAGCTGAAAGCTTTTTTACAGGAGTGACCTGGGAGCACAAGGAGGTTAAGTGACTTGCTCAGAGTCACACAGTATGCAAGTGGAAGCTGTGGGATTCAAACCCACGTCTGGTCTGCTGGATGTCACCAAATTTGCAGCTCAGAGCCTTAGACCACTGCGCTATACTGCCCACCTCAGCGTGGCAGCTAATAATATAGCTGACGGGGATGCCCAATCTCCTGTCAGCTCCATTGTCCTCCCTCCCCCGAGTAATAAGTGCCACGCTGGGAGCCCACCCCAGCGTGGCAATCTATACTCAGGCCGATGGGGGTGCCCAATCCCCCATCAGCTGAACGCCCCCCCAGCCATTCTTGTGCCATGCTGGGAGCCCACCCCAGGGTGGCAAACGTCCCATGCCATCGTTTTTCTTGTTTTTTTACCTGGAAAGAAGAAACGGTCCAATGTAGTCTCCCTGACCCCCCTTCCACAACCCGCACCCACCCATTGTGCATTCTGCCTCCCCACACACACCCTCAACCCATACTTACCTCCGGACCTTGGCGCAACAATCTTCGGTGGACCGGGAGCATGTCTGCAGTCTTCAAAGCCGACCACGAACTGAGGAAATCCCGGTAAGCTGTATAATGGGCTAGATGGGGGTTTTCAACTTTATTGCATATCTCAGGCATTTTTTGGAATTTTTGCACCAAATTTTCAACATGGGGTTTTTGGGACCCCTTCTCATGAATGATTTCACTGTCATGGCGTTATTACTCCAAAGGGTGATTTCACAGTCACTGCACAGTCACTGCATGAAATCACCCTTCAGGCCTGGAACTAACACCATGACAATGACATCATTCATGAGAAGGGGTCCCAAAAACCCCATGTTGAAAATTTGGTGCTAAAATTCCACAAAATGACTGTTTTACGAGCGTGCATTGTGCAGTTCCTATGCAGGCTCGTAAGTTCGCGAATTTTCAATATTTTCATTCCAGAGTTTCAACATTGCCATTTTACCACACCTTCTTATGAGCAGTACAGCTGTCATTTTTCACATCTCACCCAAAATGTGTTTCCGCCCATGTAGCGCACTATGGTGCAGTCGGAGTGCGAAATCAATGTATGGGACAAATTAAGAAAATCACAGTGACACTGTTCATGAGGTGAGGTGTTAATATGGCTATGTTGAAAATTTGGTGAAAAAATTCCTAAAAATGATTGTTTTAAGAGCGTGCATTGTACAGTTCCTATGCACGCTCGTTAGTTCGCAAATTTTCAATATTTTCACTCCAGATTTTCAACATTGTCATTTTACCACACCTTCTTATGAGTAGTACAGCTGTCATTTTTCACATCTCACCCAAAACGTGTTTCCGCCCATGTAGCGCACAATGGCGCAGTTGGTGTCCGAAATCAATGTACAGGACAAATTAAGAAAATCACAGTGACACTGTTCATGAGCAGAGGTCTTAAAATGGCTATGTTGAAAATTTGGTGAAAAAATTCCTAAAAATGACTTTTACGAGCGTGCGTTGCACAGTTCCTATACATGCTTGTAAGTTTGCAAATTTAATATTTTCACTCCAGATTTTCAACATTGCTATTTTATTAAACTTCCTTATGGACAGTACAACTGCCATTTTTCATATGTTGCCCAAAATATGTTTTTGCACATGTAGCGCACAATGGTGCTGTTTGTGTGTGAAAGTAATGTTTAGGACAGATTAAGAAAATCACAGTTACACTGTTCATGAGCAGAGGTCTTAGAATGGCTATGTTGAAAATTTGGTGACAAAAGTCCATAAAATGACTGTGTTACGAGTGAGCATTGCCAGTTTCCACGCACCCTCGTTAGTTCATCACTTTGTAATATTTTCAGTCCAGATTTTCACCAGTGACATTTTTCCACACTTCCTTATGAACAGTACAACTGTCATTTTTCACAAGATGGCTGAAGTATGCTTTCACACTTTCAGCGTAGAGATGTGTGGTCGCTGTGGGAAATCATTGTTCGGCACAGATAAAGAAAATCACAGTGACACTGTCCATGATCGGAGGCACCAAAATGCCTGCGTTGACAATCTGCTGTAAAAAATCCCCAACCTAATTATATTACGGGTGTGCGTCGCTTCCAGTTTCTATGTACGCTCGTGACTTCACCATTTTTTTAAATATTTTTACTACAGATTTGCAACATTGCCATTTTTTACACCTCCCCATGAAAGAGTACAGCCATTATTTTTTACATCCTGTTCGGAATGTTTTTGCACCGGTGGTGCTAAATGCCATAGTCACTGTGCATAAGCAGCTTTCGGCTAACAAACTGATATTCCCCCTGTTCATGATGTGGGGTCACAAAACAAACATGTTGAAAATTTGGAGTGAAAATACCAATGAATGCCTGATGTATTAGAGTTTCCAACTATAACGCCCAACCCTGTAGAGAATGACAGGCATCAGGGGTGTGACTTGGGATTCTTGCCTGTGTTGCTCATACCATTCCACACCCTGCAGTCAGTGAGAGGCATTGAGGTATGCCTTGGACTCTTCGGCCCCAAACTTCACCCCATTCTCCTATATTGCACCCACCTCACCATATTTCCTAATGAAATGGGGTGCGCATAAGGGCCAAAGACCACAAGGAACAGAGTGACACTTGTCAGTGTCTGCAGGGTGGGGTATGGTGAAATGGTGTGGCCGTTATGCCTGATGACCCAAACGCACACCCCAATGCCTGTCACTCTCTGCAGGGTGGTGGTGGGTTGGCTTCAGTTCAATACTTCACTGCCATTCCTATTACGCAGCTCTGTAACTTCTACACTACCACTGCCAATGCCAGCAAGCAAACATTCGGCATTGACAAATGCTTGTTGTATTTAGTGATAGTTCTCATTATATTTAGTGACATTACTCATTGTATTTAGTGATATTACTCATTGTACTTATTGACCTCACTCGTATTTGGTAACATTACTCATTGTATATAATGATATTACTCATTGTATATAATGATATTACTCATTGTATATAATGATATTACTCATTGTATTTATTGACATTACTCATTATATTTGGTGATATTACTCATTGTAGTTAGTGATATTTTCTCATTGTATTTAGTGATATTACTTGTTGCAGTTAGTGATATTACTCATAGGGCCAGATATTCAAACGGTGCCATTCTGTGGCGCAAGACCTTGCGCTGCTCAAAAAAGTTGTGCAGGGGTGTGGCCAGGGTGATATTCAATGGAGTTGCACTATTGAGCAACTCCTTTGAATATTGCCCCCTGGCCACAGCCACTGTGCATGGCGCAGTGGAACTTGCGCCACCGCAAGTGGTCAGAGTGGAGCATTCAGATGCAGTGGCACAAGTTCCATTGCGCTATGCGTAAACCTGTGATATTCAAAAGGTGACATACAAATGGGGCCATAATTCATGCAAGGCACACAGGGTCCATTTGCATCTAATTATGGCCCCATTTGCATGCCATTATCATGCAGGTGCGCCGATCCCCGACGACTTGCTCCTGGCACCCTACCAGGTAGCAGCCGTCGGGGACCGACGCCCCCTGCAGCCCGATCGCAGGAAAACATCACTCCCCCCCCGACTAGCCCGATCAAGGGCATAAAGTGACACAAACCCCTCCGACTAGCCCAATGTCGAGGCAAACGTAAGACAACCCCCGACCAGCCCGATCATGGGCATAAAGTGACACAACCCCCCAACTAGTCCGATCGTGGGCATACATCACAACTCCCCACTAGCCCGATCGCGGGCATACATCACTGCCCCCCATCGACTAGCCCGATCGCGGGCATAATGGCAACTCCCCCAAAGACCAATATCCCTGGTGGTCCAGTGGACCGCGAAGCCTGATCATGGGCATAAGGTCAAACCCACCCCCGAAAGTCCAATAGTGCTGGTGATCTAGTGGCCCCCACCCCACCCACACATGGAAACCCACCACCCCGCTCCCCCCCCGTCAGCCAGCGGGTGGCAGCACCCCAACCACCTGCCACCACACTGCCCACCTACTGACAGCTTGGTAAGGCTGCACGCCCATTGGTTCAGAACAAGAACCAATGGGTGTGCAGCCCATACCATACAAGGCAGTCCAGATATGTGAATGAATTAATTAATTCACATATCTGGACTGCCTTAGACGGTATGGCTGCACGCCCACTGGCTCTTGCTCTGAACCAATGGGCATACAGCCCTACTGAGCTGTCAGTCGGCAGGCGCAGGGCAGCAGGAGGTTTTGGGTGCTGCCGCCCGCCAGCTGACAGGGGAGCAGGGGTGGTGGGGCCTGTGGGTGGGTGGTGGGGGCCATCGATCACCAGGGCTATTGGACTTGGGGGTGGGTTTGACCTTATGTCTGTGATCGGGCTCATGGTCCACTGGACCAACAGGGATATTGATCTTTGGGAGGGTGGTTGCCGTATGCCCATGATCGGGCTAGTCGGGGAGGTGATGATGCCCGCGATCAGGCTAGTCGGGGGTCTGTCACTGTATGCCCTGATCGGCTAGTCCGGGGTTGTGTCACTTTATGCCCTACGATTGCTGCGGCGGAATACCTGCTGCCCACAATCGGGCAACGGGGAGTTACTATTATGCCTACGATCGGGCTGCAGGGGGGGCACTGGGAACAAGTGGAGGGCCACCTACAGTTGGCAGCTGCTGCACCCTGCAATATGGCAGCTCACCTGTGGGTGGCCCTCAACTTGATCCTTTTTTTTTTGGCTTAAAGTTGTGCAGGCACAGGTAGGGGGTTGTGCCTACATAACTCTGCATGGCCAGGCTGAATATCGAGCTGTGCAGTTTATGCATGGTTCCTCCCTCTTTGGTTGAGCATGCCTTCATTAGCATTGCGCTGTTGCTCAGCATGATTTGGGGGCGCAACTGCCTCCTGCTGAATATCGCAGAATGGCGCAATTTCGGACTTGAGCAGGAACAACCCTATTGCACATGGCTCAGCGCTTTTGAATATCTGGGCCATTGTATTTAGTGATGTTACTCATTGTATATCTACAGGTATATTGCACATATTTTATGTTATGCATTCATGGACACTTTACTTGCTGTATTTATTGCTTTATTTATTATTACTGTATACCTTTATGTTTGTACTAATTCCTCCCTCTACAATACCCCACCCTGGGTCAAACCTGGAAATGAGCCTTGGCTCGCTATACCCCTCCTGATTATCAAGGTTCAAATAAAAAAAATTAAATTCCCTCACTGTTACACTGCTGCACTTTTTTCTTGTTGCCTGATGTCCTTGCTGCGTTTTCACTTTTTTTAGCACTCAGCTTGTTTTTGATTAATTCTGTAGTGTGTTGTGCTGGTGAAAGTGTGTGTATTTTTCTACACCTCACAGAAAAACAGAAAACTGGCACAAGTGTCTGTTAAAAGACAAAATACAGTAATTACAATAAGCACCTGAAATAAAAGGACAAATGTCTGTCATTTCTATTTACATCTTGAAGATGCAATTGTTTTCATACAGTAAGTGTACTTTTTGACATGATGGCTTCATTGTCATTAATTACAGTACAGTATCCATACACCAGTTTTTGATATTTATTTATTTATTAACGAGATTTACCAGATAAGCATACTGAGCGGGAAGCCACTCGTTTCCAGATGCGACCTGGGTGTACATAACATAACATATCAGTGCCAAAAATTAACATTTGAAATGCAGAAGGTAGTGCTACAATAGAATATGTGCATAACGTTCATATTTAGATACAGTAGGCTCAAACATAGGTGAAGCAAAACAGATCCAAGGATGATTACAGTCAGGACAATTAAGCAAAAATATGCAGGTTTCAAGATTTGTAATACATAGTGCCTACTAGCAGTGAGGACAAAGAAGATGGTCAGACTTGCAGTGTTGAGGATGGGGAGGGCATAGGTGACGGGGGTAGTTAGGATAGTTTGGGGGTTTGCATGTGCCCCGTTAAGTACCAAGTGGATTCTTAGTTTAGCTGAGCTATCCTGCAGGTTACAGTTGCAAGTGTCAGAGAAGTGGGCCTGAAGGAGGTGGGCATGGCCCAAGGGTGGAGCTAGCCTGCCTGATTGCACTTGGGAGGTGATTCCAGAGGGTGGGCATTCTGTATTTGAAGGCCGATTGGCCTTTAGAGGTGCGCATGAAAGGGATGTGCAGTAGATTTGAGTCAGAGCCCCGCAGAGAGTAGGCCGGTGGTGGTTGCGTTGTTAGAGCGGAGCTGAGATAGGAGGGGAAGGAGTTTGACCAGTGCTTAGCTATGAGATTTGCACAGTGGAGCTGGCGTCTGGTGTGCAGCGAGGGGAGACCTAGGCCTAGGGCGTGATATGCCATCTTCTATAAGGACAATATCTCAAAAGGCTTTATGGGAGTGTGCACAATAAAACAAAATAGCAATGATGTTTTGTACAGCAATGCAATAAATAAAGCTGTATAAATATGATAGTATTTTTCATTACAATAAAAACTACAGATAAGAACTAAGTAAGACAATGTGTTCTAGTGGTTACAGCACATAACTGTGAGCTGAGGGGATCCCAAGTTCCAGGCTCGCCACAGCCCCTGGCTAACAATGACGCTCCAAGCAAGTCACTTTACCTCTTGTGCTTCAGCCCCACCCAGTTATAACACTGGGGAGAAGCAAGACCCCCTCTAAAAACATGATGGTGCATCTCCATTAGTGTCATCCTGAGTAAATAAATTGTGAAAAGAAAGCCAATAATTAAAAGGCATAGTCATTTTACTAAACACACAGACAGGGCAGTGGGAAGAAATGACAAAGAATCACAGCTGAGTGACTAATTGCTCAGTTATAATCAAATTGCCTTATAACAGTATTTTTTTCTATTGCACCTTCCCACTGCCTGTTGTATAAACTGCTACTGTGCATACTTCCTTGTTTATGAATTCCTGTGAACTGCTGTATGTCTTTTCTTATGTACCCCTTTATAGTATGCCTCTGGAAATGAGTTGCCATAGCCCAGTAGGCCCTTGCTGGTAAAACTGTTTCAATAAATACATAAATATTTCATTATTTTATCAACATATTTCTAATTTTATAAGTGCAATAAGCCACTCCAGGGCATGGGCGTATGATGAATAAATGTAGACTACTGCTGTGTAAAGCATTCAATCATTGACTTTGTGCCTTACAAGCAGGGATGGAGCATGCTTTAATTCTGCATACGCCCAAACCGTGCGATGGTGCATTGCTTAATTATTTAGTGGTGTTGCTTGACTCCCACCTTCCCCATGGACTATGCATCAATAGTAAGATCTAATCTTTACATCAGAAATTCAGAGCCCTCTACTGCAACAAACACTGCTTCAACACTGCAGCAAGAGGAACTATCCTCAGACAATCCCCAATGTGATTTGTCCAGCAGGATCCTCTTATGAAATGGCTGCTGTGCTTTAATGAGGCTATTCTGTATAGAACCATTACATGTCTGTTTGCCTCCATCTAAATATCTGTCTGTCTCTCTATCTACAGTATCTGACATCTATCTAATATGTCCATCAATCCTTTTGTCTGTCTGCCCGCCCACCCACCTGTCCATCATTCATCATCTGTCTCATCTACTGTCTGTGTGTGTCTGTGTGTGTCTGT
The DNA here is from genome assembly GCA_016271365.2 of Neoceratodus forsteri. Lineage (NCBI taxonomy): Eukaryota > Metazoa > Chordata > Ceratodontiformes > Ceratodontidae > Neoceratodus > Neoceratodus forsteri. The sequence goes on from CM028138.1 coordinate 557,023,120, forward strand.
GTGTGTCTGTGTGTGTCTGTGTGTGTCTGTGTGTGTCTGTGTGTCTGTGTGTGTCTGTGTGTCTGTGTGTGTCTGTGTGTGTCTGTGTGTGTCTGTGTGTGTCTGTGTGTCTGTCTGTCTGTGTGTGTGTCTGTGTCTGTCTGTCTGTCTGTCTGTCTGTGTCTGTCTGTCTATCTCTGTAAGTCTGTCTGTGTGTCTGTGTCTGTCTGTCTGTGTCTGTGTCTGTCTGTGTCTGTCTGTGTGTGTCTGTGTGTGTCTGTCTGTCTGTGTCTGTCTGTCTGTGTCTGTCTGTCTGTGTCTGTCTGTCTGTGTCTGTCTGTCTGTCTGTCTATCTCTGTAAGTCTGTCTGTGTCTGTCTGTGTCTGTCTGTCTGTCTGTGTCTGTCTGTGTCTGTCTGTGTCTGTCTGTGTCTGTCTGTGTCTGTCTGTGTCTGTCTGTGTCTGTCTGTGTCTGTCTGTGTCTGTCTGTGTCTGTCTGTGTCTGTCTGTGTCTGTCTGTGTCTGTGTCTGTGTCTGTCTGTCTATCTCTGTAAGTCTGTCTGTCTATCTATCTATCTATCTCTGTAAGTCTGTCTGTCTATCTATCTATCTATCTATCTATCTATCTATCTATCTCTGTAAGTCTGTCTGTCTATCTATCTATCTATCTATCTATCTATCTATCTATCTATCTATCTATCTATCTATCTATCTATCTCTGTAAGTCTGTCTATCTATCTATCTATCTATCTATCTATCTATCTATCTATCTATCTATCTATCTATCTATCTATCTATCTATCTATCTCTGTAAGTCTGTCTGTCTATCTATATTTAACTATCAGTCTGTTGGTATGTCTGTCTTTTTCAGTCAGCCTGTCTGTCTATCCACCCATCTATAGTTAGTGTAATACAGTATATGAATCTACTATGTCAATCAAGATTATTTTCATACTGATATGGCAGCCATTTTAAATACTGAGAGACAGAAATATAGGTCAGTCCAAACAGATGACTGTAAACAAATTAATAATGAAGATTTGATAACAAGTTAGTTCATTAGTTTCAGAGTTAGACAGCAAAAAGAAAATACAAAGTTTCTGGTGTTTGATTCATGGTTTTGTTAGGGCATTTCTCCCAAATGGTAGTGTTATGAGAGCTAAAACAGTATCTGAATAATGTTCATAACTCACACATCCATCACTGAGCTATAAACAAAAAACTCCCCCACATAAATGGTCATGATTGAAACAGAAAAAAAAAAAAACATTTTGTGGCTCATGCATTACCACAGTTTTATAAGCATTTTGCACAAGACAAAAACTGAAACCACACACACCCCTTGACAGTTTCCAGTTGACATTTTGCAGTTTGTGTCCATCATGTTGTATCTGATCACTGGGTAGGAAACATGACACTCTCAATCCAATTTATTTGCATGCAGGTGATGAAACATGTAAAGACAGTGGGTATTTTGCATATGAATTGGCAAAGTGGCTCATTCAAACCCCTCCCGCCACTTCATTCAAACTGAACAAAGCATGGGGTCACTGCTTTATATTGTGGAAACAACATATAATGCAGCTGATATTTTGCATCAAGGTATGATGCAAACCACTTACACAAGAACAAAAGTCAGTCAGGAAGACACAAAATGCAAACTACAATGTATTAACAACGTACAAAGACCTTGGATACTGTCAGCCATTTGAAGGCCTGAGCAGATCCTTTTATTTTGTTAATTTTTTTCACCAAGGTGTGATAACCCATTTTCTTACCATTGTTCTCAGCTCTACGTATCTAGTACTATTTAAGCATGTTGCAGCACCCAACCTTATTGGCAAGGAAGAGGCCATACAGGAGCCTCCTCTAAGACATCCACCAAGTTCCATTCAAAACTCAGTCACTGGGGAGTACTGCAAGATAATGTACTCTAGCACCCCCCCTTCCCCACACACAGAAAGCGATTATATTTTCACCATGACATACTCAATCCTCTAAAGGCCCAGTGCATGAGACCCGAGGCTACATCCTGAAACTAAACATCCCATGTGAGTGCACTGAACGTTGTCGATAAGTCATAGGGTCGACCCTTTCATACATAAGCAAAGCCACTGATTCACTAGGTCCACTAGAAAAGAAAACAACACAAATCAGGGATGTTGACTACCTGCACAATGGTTAAAAAAAAAAATCACAGAATTTGGCATTTTATGATGATACATGACACAATGTGAAACCAGTAGAAGTCTTGCACATACTGGATATGTTTTTAGCCTTGCGGTATTTGTTATTTATTTTATTAAAAGTTGAATATAGCAATCCTTGCGTAGTGCTGATTTTTTGTGGTTGCCACTAGAAAAGAAAACAATAAAAATCAGGGCTGTTGACTACTGGACAATGATAAAATAAACAAGCATTTGTCAATGCCGAATGTTTGCTTGCTGGCATTGGCAGTGGTAGTGTAGAAGTTACAGAGCTGCGTAATAGGAATGGCAGTGAAGTACTGAACTGAAGCCAACCCCATCACCACCCTGCAGAGAGTGACAGGCATTGGGGTGTGCGTTTGGGTCATCAGGCATAACGGCCACGCCATTTCACCACACCCCACCCTGTAGACACTGGCAGGTGTCACGGTGTTCCTTGGGGTCTTTGGCCCTTATGCGCATCCCATTTCATTAGGAAATATGGTGAGATGAGTGTGATATAGGAGAATGGGGTGAAGTTTGGGGCCAAAGAGTCCAAGGCATACCTCGATGCCTCTCACTGGCTGCAGGGTGTGGAATGGTATGAGCATTACAGGCAAGAATCCCAAGTCACACCCCTGATGCCTGTCATTCTCTATAGGGTTGGGCGTTATGGTTGGAAACCCTAATACCTCATACATTCTTTTGTATTTTCACTCCCAATTTTCAACATGTTTGTTTTGTGACACCACCTCATGAACAGGGGGAATATCAGTTTGTTAGCTGAAAGCTGCTTATGCACAGTGACTACGGCATTTAGCACCACAGGTGCAAAAACATTCCGAACAGCATGTAAAAAATGACAGCTGTACTGTTCATGGGGAGATGTAAAAAATGGCAATGTTGCAAATCTGTAGTAAAAATATTTTAAAAAATGGTGAAGTCACGAGCGTACATAGAAACTTCAGTCTTGAAAACTATCTCTCCTTGCCTTGCCTCCTTATACCTGCCTACCCCCTTGCCCCCTCTCCCTTTCCTCCCCCGGAGCATTTCTTGACTTTTATCCCTTCTTTCTCTCTCTCTCTCTCTCTCTCTCTCTCTCTCTCTCTCTATTTTCAACATAGCCATTTTAAGACCTCTGCTCATGAACAGTGTAACTGTGATTTTCTTAATCTGTCCTAAACATTGCTTTCACACACAAACAGCACCATTGTGCGCTACATGTGCAAAAACACATTTTGGGCGACATATGAAAAATGGCAGCTGTACTGTCCATAAGGAAGTTTAATAAAATCCAATGTTGAAAATCTGGAGTGAAAATATTAAATTTGCAAACTTACAAAAATGACAGCTGTACTACTCATAAGAAGGTGTGGTAAAATGGCAGTGTTGAAAATTTGGAGTGAAAATATTGAAAAATTCGCTTGAACTTCTGGCGTCGTGAACTATTACAGCGAAAGCTTCGTAAAACAGTCATTTTTTGGAATATTTTCAACATAGCCATTTTAAGACCTTTGCTCATGAACAGTTTCACTGTGATTTTCTTAATTTATCCCATACATTGATTTCGCACACCAACTGTGACATTGTGCGCTACATGGGCGGAAACACGTTTTGGGTGAGAAGTGAAAAATGACAGCTATGCTGCTAATAAGAAGGTGTGGTAAAATGCCAATGTTGAAAATCTGGAGTGAAAATATTGAAAATTCGCGAACTTATGAGCCTGCATAGGAACTGCGCAATGCACACTCGTAAAACAGCCATTTTTTGGAATTTTGGCACCAAATTTTTAACATGAGGTTTTTGGGACCCCTTCTCATGAATGATGTCACTGTCATGGCGTTATTCAGGCCTGAAGGGTAATTTTGCACAGTGACTATGCAGTGACTGCAAAATCACCCTTCGGGCCCAAATAATGCCATGTCATCATTCATGAGAAGGGTTCCCAAAAACCCCATGTTGAAAATTTGGTACAAAAATTCCAAAAAATGCCTGAGATATGCAACAAAGTTGAAAACCCCCTATCTACATAGAAACATAGAAACAGAATTTGACGGCAGATAAGGACCGCATGGCCCACCCAGTCTGCCCATTTCCCTGCCTACTGGATAAGCTGCAGATCCTAGTTAACCAGCAGCCTACTTCTTCCTACCCCCACCCCTAGAATTGCCTTATGACTGTCCCATGCATGCTTGAATTCCACCACTGTTTTTGACTCCACAACCTCCTCCGAAAGGCAGTTGCATGCATCCACAACCCTCTCTGTGAAAAAATACTTCCTTAAATTACCTCTGAGACACCCCCCATCTTCAAATTGTGCCCCCTTGTTCTTGCACACCTCTTTTTTTGAAAGATGCTACCCTCTTGGACTTTGTTGATTCCCTTGAGGTACTTGAAAGTTTCTATCATGTTCCCCCCTTCCTCCTTTCCTCTAGGCTATACATATTAAGCTCCTTAAGTCTCTCTTCATATGTCTTCTGGTGCAGACCCTGCACCATTTTAGTTGCCCTCCTCTGGACAGCTTCCATCCTGTCTATGTCTTTGTGAAGACTGGGTCTCCAGAACTGCACGCAGTACTCCAGATGGGGTCTGACAAGCTGTCTGCACAGAGGGATAATAACTTCCTGTCTTCTGCTGGTGATGCCTCTCCCTATGCATCCCAGTATCCCCCCCAACCCTCCTTGCTGCCCTCTCACATTGCTTGCCCACCTTTAGGTCATCTGATATGACTACCCTGAGGTCCCTTTCCATTTTTGTTGTTGTTAATATCTCAACCCCCATTGTGTACTCTTCCCCTGGATTTTTGTTTCCCAGGTGCATTACCTTGCACTTTTTAGCATTGAATCTAAGCTGCCATACATTTGACCATTCCTCTAACCTTGCCAAGCCCCTTTTCATCCTATCCACCCCACCTTGTGCATCAACTCTGTTGCAGATCTTTGTGTCATCTGCAAAGAGACATACTTTTCCTTCCAGTCCCTCTGCAATGTCGCTTATAAAGACATTGAAGAGGACCGGTCCTAATACTGAACCCTGCGGTACCCCACTAGTAACCCTCCTTTCTTCAGAGTGGACTCCATTTTCTATTACTCTCTTTGTCCTATTCTCCAGCCAATTATTTACCCAGGCTGTAATCTTGGGACCCACTCCCAGGCTAGCTGACCTGTATATTAATCTTTTGTGTGGGACTGTATCAAATGCCTTGCTAAAGTCTAGGTAGGCCATGTCCACAGCCCCTCCCTGATCTACTACTTTGGTCACCCAGTCAAAGAAATCTATCAGATTTGTCTGGCATGACCTTCCTGCTGTGAATCCATGCTGCCTTGGGTACTGTGCCCCTCTGGCCTCTAGATACTCAACATTTCTTTCCTTCAGAAGTGATTCCATCATTTTCCCTACCACTGAGGTTAAACTAACAGGTCTGTAGTTTCCAGCTTCTGCCTTGCTCCCACTTTTGTGAAGGAGAATCACATCTGTCCTCCTCCAGTCCTCGGGTACCACCCCATCCTCCCATGATTTGTTAAACAGGGTAGTCAGTGGTGTCGCTAATTCTACCCTTAGTTCTTTTATAATTCTGGGATGAATCCCATCAGGCCCCATTGCTTTGTCCACTTTCAGTTTTAAAAGTTCTTTCTGAACCCTTTCTTCTGTAAATGGGCTGGTATCAACTTCTGTATCCAGAGTGTCTAGCCCATTATACAGCTTACTGGCATTTCCTCAGTTCGCGGTCAGCTTTGAAGAGTGCAGATGTGTCCCGGTCCACCGAAGATTGTCATGCTGAGGTCTGGAGGTACGTATGGGGTGAGGGGGGTGTGGGGAGGCAGGGTGCGCAGTGGGTGGGTGCGGGTTGTGGGAAGGGGGCCAGGGAGACTATGTGGGACCGTTTTTTCTTTACAGGTGTTCTTTTTGTTTCCAATGATGATGCGGGACATTTTACACACTGGGGTGGGCTCCCAGCATGGCACAAGGACCATTGGGGGGCATTCAGCCGACGGGGGATTGGGCACCCCCATCACCCAAAGCATCGATTGCCATGCTGGGGTGGGCTCCCAGCGTGGCACCCAGTACTCGGGGAGGGTGAGGACAGTGGAGCTGATGGGGATTGGGCACCCCGTTGGCTATATAATGAGTTGCCACGCTGGGGTGGGCACCCATCGTGGCATTTGGAAGGCTTTGGGGGGCCAGGGGAGTGCAGCACAGCCAACGGGGGATTGGGCACCCCCGTCGGTTATACAGTGTGTGCATGCATGCGGGGGAGCACGGACACCTGCGTGTGCGTGTGTGTGTGTGTAGGGGGGAGCTGCGCATGAGAAAGTGATATCACTGCTCACTGAAGCGTAGCTCCCCCTTTGAACTGTATGCCACTGCATTTTGGAGCTTGTCATAGACAGCTCCAGCATGCATTGGCTTACAGTGGTGCGCCTGCCAACACACTGACTGAATTGGAAGAGGGGGTGACACACCTCCAAAATCTCGGATGATGGCACTATGTTTCTTGCACATGCGTGCAAGCAAATATAACAAACATAATAAATGTATCATAATTTTGGAAGACCGGGTTTTTTTTTATTTGTGCGTGCATATGTGACGTATGAATGAGGGATCCACTCACTGTAGATCAAGGGAGGATGTGAAATGGCGCAGGTGCGTGGGGGGGGGTGAACAAAGTGGTAGACAGTAAGCCCTACCAGTGCTTCAGGCTGATGTAGCACAGCGATACATGGGGGGGTGAAAAAAGTGGTAGACAGTATGCCCTACCAGAGCTTCAGGCTGATGTAGCACAGATGGACTAAGGCAAGGAGGATGTGAAATGGTACAGGTACATGGGGGTGAACAAAGTGGTAGACAGTAACCCTACCTGAGCTTCAGGCTGATATTGCACAGCTGGACTAAGGCACAAGAACCCATGGCATGTTATAGTACCCATTTATATGTCCATTTATGTTCTTACAGCGCTGATTGCCTAACTGAGCAAGATGTAAAACAGATACTAAAATGTCAGGTTTATTTCAGGTGACCAGGATCATAGTGGGAGAGGGGCAAGTGAAACAATGTCCTGAGAATGTGCTTAAACTTATAACCGTTGCTGTGCCGTGGAGTGATACACGGTCCAGAATCCTATATGTTCAAATTCTGTTTGCAGTCTAAAGGTGCTTAGGTGGAAGGATTGGCATTTACATTACTCAGCGGCAAATCTTTTTCATACTTTTGTGATTATCGGTTAAGATATAACCACTAACTGATGACAGACACTTGGGGGCATGAACTGTGCTACCAGCAAAGTTGCATTTGCAAAGCCCTGAATATTTATCTGTTGGTAATGAAATGAAAACTGTCAGCTGAAAACATTCAGCCACTGTCCATTGCACTGAATAGACATCTCACTGATAGATCTGGAGCAAAGGGACATGCATTTGCCAATAACACCACTACAGCTCAGACACTGAAGAAAGAAGTTCATGCATTTTCATGACTGTTAACTTTTTCAGCATTTTAAAACAGTTACTTAGCATCTGCACTAAGATGTTACACATCGCTGAACTGAATTGTGACACCAGAATCCCTGCGATCAACATTTGTCAGCAAAAGTGAATTGAAAAAATCAATAGATGTATAAAATGGTAAGTAACATGAGTCAATAACAACATATCTGCATGTAATACTTGGCTTAAAATTTGAGCACCACCATGTTCCACACCACAGCGTCAAACAGGGATGCCATTTATAATTCAACTAATGTCAAGCAGTTTTCGAGCCATAAAAAGAATTACTGTATCAGTATGATGGCAGCAACGAGATCAGGAAATTATGAAATAAAATGCAACAGCACCCCCGTCGGCCATATGTTGTGTGGGTGGAGGGAGTGCATGAGCACCCAAGGGTGGGCTGTTAGGCAGCTTCAGATTCGCTGGAGAAAAGGGTGGATTTGATTGTTAGCTACGGTTGAATTTGTGCTTTCTTTTTCTATACCTAGTTTTCACTATTTTGTTAGTGCAATGTTTCAACTCTAAGATGTTTAGGGTCACAAGGCGATGTGACTTCATTGAGCATCTGATTTGAGAAAGAGCTGTGTGATTCTAAATGCCAGCTCACGGCAATTCAGAGAAAAAAAAAATTTTGAAGCTGCATTACCAGACTGTGGGTGCAGTTTGGTGAATTACCACACAGGGGTGTGTATAAAGCACTAAAAGGCACATTAAAGTGCTTCAGTCATGAAAACCTCCCCCACTGGCTGCTACTGAAATGCATAGCAGTATGTTTTCCTTTGTGCATTCTGGCTGTTCTTTGCTTCAGCTTCAGGTAGTACAGTACACTCACGTTCGTTTGCATAGGTTTTAGCAGGGGGGAGTTTACATTGACAGAGTCTAGTAAGGAACGGCTTGGAATTACATACGCAACAAAGTCTGAGTTTTCACATCAAATGCTGAGGTATTTTTTCTGGAAGATTAGAACCCATTGAGTCCATGAAGGTGTGCTTGAGGAGCTGGCGTGTAAGTGACTGTTAGGCACCCAACATTTTGGTGGTCCTGCTGTGGCAGGGAACAGTTTATTAAAGTAATGACATTTGGCTTGTCTCTCTGAGCTAGACAAGACTACACCGTCCTATCGGGTAACTGACACAGTTGATCTGTGTGTGTGGGGGGAGCTGCTCACTGAAGCGTAGCTCCCTCTTTCAACTGTATGCCACTGCACTTTCAACTGCTGTCATAGACAGCTCCAGCAGTGATTGGAGAACTGTGATCACACCTGCAAACACACTGACTGAATTGGAAGATGCTGACACACCTCTGAAAAACTCAGATGATGGCACTATGTTTCTTGCACATGCGTGCAAGCAAACATAAAAATCACAGAATTTGGCATTTTATGCCAGAGCGGTATGCCCATAACATACATTGCTATAACTTGTATCCAGTGCCATTTTTATTTTGCTGTATTTAATTTATTGTATCTGTAACTTTTTATTCATATATTTAGGTACATAATGAAAGCTAAAAAGTAGAAACCCTGCAAACCTAAAAATTAGACTAGTAATCACCAGTGCTTTTCAGACATTTCAAACCTTGGAAACAGAATTTCATCACTGTGTTTGCAGTTAGTCAGTACCTGTGTATAACAAGTTACAGAGCAAACAACTCCACTAACACGAGAATAACTGCTTGCCCCCGACTTGATGCCATCCTTTGATTTGCTGTGGATGACGGTAATCTGGCACCAGGCTGCTGTCATCTACTAGTTGCTTATTTTTGTGATTTTGTCTGTTGTCAATATAGTACAATCAGAGACCTATAAGGAGAGTCTAGAGGACACATAGATACATAGACAATTGACAGATAAGGACCTATGGCCCACCCAGTCTGCTCATTTGAGCTTGTAAGTTCCCTTTACGTTTTTCTAGAAGTCTGTTGCCCTGTACCCCTGACCTCCAGAATTCCCTTATGTCAATCCCATGCATTCTTAAATCCTGTGATTGTTTCAGCCCCACCACTTTGTCTGGCAGGGTGTTCCACTTGTCCACCATCCTTTCTGTGAAGAAATTCTTACTCACATTTCCTCTGAATCGTCCTTCCTCTAACTTCATCCCATGCCCTTTAGTCCTGGAACATCTTTTTCAGCGGAAAATAGTGTATTCCTGCACCCTGTTCCTCCCTGTAAGGTACTTGTATGTCTCTATCATATCCCCTCTCTCCCTCCTCTCCTCCAGGGAGTACATATTCAAGTCCTTCAGCCTGCCTTCATAGGACTTGTGATGCAATCCCTGTACCATCTTTGCTGCGTTCCTCTTAACCTTCTCTACCCTGTCTTTGTCCTTGCGTAGGTCTCCAGAACTGTACACTGTACTCCAGGTGGGGCTTTACTAGTGTCTCGTATAGTGGAATTATGACCTCCCTTTTCCTGCTAGTGATGCCTCTGCCTGTGCATCCCAGCATCCTGTTTGCTTTACCTGCTGCCTTGTCACATTGTTTCTCTAACTTGGGGTCATCAGAGATGGTAAGCCCAAGGTCTCTTTCCTGGCTTGGTATGCAATATCCTCACCCCCCAACTGATATGTTGTCCCAGGGTTTTTGTGCCCCATGTACATTATCTTGCACTTCTTTGCATTGAATTTCAACTGCCAAACTCTTGACCATGCTTCAAGCTTCTGCAAGTCCCTCCTCATTCTGTTTACACCCTCTGGCATATCCACTCTGTTACAGAGCTTCATGTCATCAGCGAACAGGGAAATTCTGTCTTCTAGGTGTTGCACAATGTCACTGGTGAAGACGTTGCATAGAATCAGTCCCAGCATTGACCCCTGTGGTACCCCACTGGTCACTCTTCCCTCTGTAGAATGACAGCCATTTACCGACACCCTCTGTGTTCTGCCACACAGCCAATTACCCACCCAGCGCACTACTGTCCACTTCCATATTCCCCAGTTTGTTTAATAGCCTTCTATGTGGCACAGTGTCAAAGGCCTTGCTGAAGTCCAGATAGGCCACATCCACTGCCATCCCTGATCCACCTCCCTTGTCACCCAGGCAAAAAATTCAATGAGTTTGGTCTGGCATTACCTCCCTCTGGTGAAATCATGCTGCCTTGGGTCCTGTAGTCTGTTGGCAACCAGATGTTCTACCAATCTCTCCTTCAGTAGTGCTCCCATGATCTTCCCCACTACCGAGTTCAAGCTGACTGGTCTGTAGTTCTCTTCTTCCTTTGTTCCCACTTTTGTATAAGGGGACTACATCTGCTATCCTCCAGTCTTTGGATACCTCCCTGTTTAAGTGATGGCATAAACAGGATTGCCAGAAGTTTAGCCACCACCTCTCTTAGTTCCTTTAGGACCCTGGGGTGCAGTTCATCTGGCCCCATTGCTTTATCAATTCTTATTACTTCCAGTTCCTTTAGGACCTTTTCTCGTGTAAAGGGACTTGTGTCCATTTCTGCACCATTCCCACCCCTTGTACTCCCTTCAGACCCATTACCCTTCTCTTCCTCAGTAAAGACTAAGCAGAAATATCTGTTCAGTATGTCAGCTTTACTGTTATCATCCATGTGGTCCCTGCCCTCCCCTTCAGTCTCACTATCCCTCCCTTTGCCCTTCTTTTTTCATTTATGTACCTGTAAAACGTTTTGTCCCCTCTACCCACTGATTTTGTGATACACTCTTCTGTCTGAACTTTGGCTTTCTTTTCTGACCTCCCTGCATCCCTTTGCTTCTCCTGGTACTTCTTCCTATCCCCTTCTACCTGTGTCTTTTTGTATTGCCGGAATGCAATCTTTTTGGCTTTCACTTTCTCTGCTACCTCTTTGGAAAACCATAATGGCCTCCTCTTCCTTTTCCTCTTGCTAACCTGCTTAATGCATAATTCTATTGCTCTTGTAATCCCTGTTTTAAATATTGCTCAATGTTCCTCCACCCCTGATTCCCTTCCCATTCCCATTAGTGCCTCTTTCAAGCATGTCCCAATTTTCCCAACGTCTGCCCTCCTAAAATCCAGGATACATGTTTTTGCGTGGTTTGGTTCTGTTCCTTCTGTGATTTTAAATGGTGGTCACTGTTCCCCAGGTGCTCCCCCACTTTTACTTCTATCACACTGTCCTCATTTGTGAGCACGAGGTCAAGTATTGCCTTCTGCTGAGTTGGTTTCATGACCAGTTGCTTAAGGAAGGCACCTTGAGAGAGTCGAGGATAAATGTGCTCTAGTTGATGCTGCTGCTGGAAGGCTTCAGTCCAAGTCTGGAATATTGAAGTCTCCAATCAGCACCACCTCCCCCTTTTCTACCATCCTTTGGATGGCTAGCATCAACTTCCTGTCTGTTTCTTCCTCCTGGTCTGGTGGTCTGTAGACCACCCCTGTGTGGATGGCTGACCCCATTTTCCTTTCACGCTTAACCCACAGTATCTCTCCCCCATTTTGTTCCTCCAAGATCTCTGTGGCCTTTATGCCATCTTTCACATAACGTGCCACTCCTCCTCCCTTCCTGCCTGCCCTGTCTCTTCTGAATATATTGTAGCCAGTTATGGCCATCTCCCAGTCATGGTTATCATTACACCAGGTCTCTGTGATGGCCACAATGTCCAGGTCCAACTGCAACATGGCAACCTCCAGATCCTTCATCTTGTTGCTAAGGCTCTTGGCATTGGCACACATGGTTTTCCACACTGTTAACTCCCTGGACTGTTTAGCTGTTCTACTCCAGCCACCTCCCTGATTGTCTTTTATCCCTGGCTTTCCCTGCTGCCCTTCTGTTGAATTTTGCCCCCTTTCTGCCTATTCACCCCTTGGGTGCTTATCTCAGTCTTTTGTACATTGCTTTGTAGAGATATCCCATCGTCCTGCTCACTGATTCCACTGCTAGCTGTGGGGGTGGGCAATTAGGTACTGTCCTTGGCAGTTTAAATGCTTGTCCATGTAGCATTTAAACTTATTATGGAGTGCTTGAATTCTCCTTCAGGATAGATGCAGGCCGTCGGGCTTGAACAAGCCCCCATCCCTCCAGGTGGGTCCCCAGTCACCAATGAATTCAAACCCTTCTTCACAGCACCAGTTCTTCAACCTGTGTTAAAGTTCCTGGTGCATGCACCCCATGCTCTCCCATGCCTCTCACAGGTAGTATTCCTGAGAAGGTGAGAGATGTAGTTACTTGCTTGAGACCCCTCCCCAATTTCCTAAACTGTTCTGAACTTTCCTAGGCTCCCCGTTTGCTAGGTCATTAGTGCCTAGGTGGATAATGACACCCAGCTTACTCTCCCATCTGCCTTCCCGGTGATCCCCAGGATATTCCTCCCATCCCTCCATGCCATGGCACCTGGTAGGCACCTCACCTCCCTGCCCTCCCCTCATGTGTTCCTAGCTGGATCCTTCTTATGATAGAGTTCCACCAGGATTCACTTCCTCCTCCTCTGGGTCCACTGCTCTCCCCAATGAGGTCACCTCATCGGTTAACCTCCACATCCTTCCCTTTCACTTTGCTGGGTACCTCTGTTTGGTTGTCCCCATTTGCCAGTGTGGCATGAGTTCCTGAGTAGAGTAGGATTTGGGATATGCCTCTGCCTAACCTCCCTAACCCTCCCCAAGCCCATCGTCATCCAAGTGTTCCTCATTCTTTGCATCCTATGAGGCAGCGGCATTGGACTGAGTGGCCTCTGGATAAGGGTGAAGGTACTTCTGACCCAGTTTACTTCTGCTCTGAGTCTGGCTACCTCATCCTGCAGTCCAGAAAGATGCATGCAGATAGGGCAGCACCTCAGTGTCCAAAGGGTCTGCCTGAATATGGCTGCCCCGCATCACTGCATTGCACCACTCCCCACATTATACTGCACTTATACTGCTGTTCTAGTACTTGTCTATTACTAAAGCTCTCCTTCTAGTTCCCTCTTTATTAATTTACTGTGCTAAAAATCCTGCCACTGATCCTCAGATACATTTATTTTAAAGAAGAAAACCACAACAAACAAGCATTTGTCAATGCTGAATGTTTGCTTGCTGGCATTGGCAGTGGTAGTGTAGAAGTTACAGAGCTGCGTAATAGGAATGGCAGTGAAGTAGTGAACTGAAGCCAACCCCCCCACCACCCTGCAGAGAGTGACGGGCATTGGGGTGTGAGTTTGGGTTGTCAGGCATAACGGCCACGCCATTTCACCACACCCCACCCTGCAGAGACTGACAAGTGTCACCGTGTTCCTTGTGGTCTTTGGCCCTTATGCTCACCCCATTTCATTAGAAATATGATAAGATGGGTGCGATACAGGAGAATGGGGTGAAGTTTGGGGCCAAGAGTCCAAGGCATACCTCGATGCCTCTCACTGACTGCAGGGTGTGGAATGGTATGAGCATCACAGGCAAGAATCCCAAGTCACACCCCTGATGCCTGTCATTCTCTATAGGGTTGGGCGTTATAGTTGAAAACCCTTATACCTCAGGCACTCGTTGGTATTTTCACTCCAAATTTTCAACATGTTTGTTTTGTGACCCCGCTTCATGAACAGGGGGGATTTCAGTTTGTTAGCCGGAAGCTGCTTATGCACAGTGACTACGGCATTTAGCACCACAGGTGCAAAACATTCAAACAGGATGTAAAAAATGACAGCTGTACTCTTTCATGGGGAGGTGTAAAAAATGGTTATGTTGCAAATCTGTTGTAAAAATATTTAAAAAAAATGGTGAAGTCACGAGCGTACATAGAAACTGTGCAACGCACACCCGTAATATAATTAGGTTGGGGAATTTTTACAGCAGATTGTCAACTCAGGCATTTTGGTGCCTCCAGTCATGAACAGTGTCACTGTAATTTTCTTTATCTGTGCTGAACAATGATTTCCCACAGCGACCACGCATCTCTGCGCTGAAAGTGTGAAAACACACTTCAGCTATGTTGTGAAAAATGACAGCTGTACTGTTCATAAGGAAGTGTGGAAAAATGTCACTGGTGAAAATCTGGACTGAAAATATTACAAAGTCATGAACTAACGAGGGTGCGTGGAAACTGCGCAATGCTCACTCGTAACACAGTCATTTTATGGACTTTTGTCACCAAATTTTCAACATAGCCATTTTAAGACCTCTGCTCATGAACAGTGTACCTGTGATTTTCTTAATCTGTCTGAAACATTGCTTTCGCACACCAACAGCACCATTCTGCGCTACATGTGCGAAAACACATTTTGGGTGACATATGAAAAATTGCAGCTGTGCTGTTCATAAGGAAGTTTAATAAAATGGCAATGTTGAAAATCTGGAGTGAAAATATTAAATTTGCAAACTTACGAGCATACATAGGAACTGTGCAACGTACGCTCGTAAAAGTAATTTTTAGGACTTTTTTCACCAAATTTTCAACATAGCCATTTTAAGATGTCTGCTCATGAACAGTGTCACTGTGATTTTCTTAATTTGTCCCATACACTGATTTCGCACACCAACTGCGCCATTGTGCGCTACATGGGTAGAAACACATTTTGGGTGAGACGTGAAAACTGACAGCTGTACTACTCATAAGAAGGTGTGGTAAAATGGCAATGTTGAAAATCTGGAGTGAAAATATTGAAAATTCACGAATTACGAGCCTGCGTAGGAACTGTGCAACGCATGCTGGTAAAACAGTCATTTTTGGGAACTTTGCCACTAAATTTTCAACATGGGTTTTTTGGGACCCCTTCTCATGAATGATGTCATTGTCATGGCATCATTCAGGCCCAAAGAGTGATTTACATAGTGACTGCACAGTGACTGGAAATCACCCGCCGAATAGCCTCTTCTCATGACAGTGATATATTTCATGAGAGAAGGGTCCCAAAACCCATGTGGAAAATTTGTTGCAAAAATTCCCAAAATGCCTGAGATATGCAACAAAGTTGAAACCCCGATCTAGCCTATTATACAGCTTACCGCATTTCCTCAGTTCGCGGTCAGCTTTGAAGAGTGCAGATGTGTTCCTGGTCCACTGAAGATCGTCGCGCCATGGTCGGAGGTAAGTATGGGGTGAGGGGGTGTGGGGAGGCTGGGTGTGCAGTGGGTGGGTGCGGGTTGTGGGGGGGTGGGGAGACTACGTTGGACCGCTTTTTCTTTACAGGTACAAAAAGAAAAGAAAACGGATGACGTGGGATGTTTGCCATGCTGGGGTGGACTCCCAACATTGCACAAGAACGGTTGTGGGGGGGGCATTCAGCCGACTGGGGATGGGGTACCCCGGGCGGACTAAGGATAGATTGCCACGCTGGGGTGGGCTCCCAGCATGGCACTTACTACTCAGGGATGGGGGTAGGACAGTGGAACCAACGGGGGATTGGGCACCCCCATCGGCTATATTATTAGTTGCCATGCTGGGGTGGGCACCCAGTGTGGCATTTTGAAGCCTTTGGTGGGAGGCAGGGGAATGCAGCATAGCCAACGGGGATTGGGCATCCCGTCGGCTATACAGTGCATCTTGAGGAGCGCGCACGCCTGCGTGCACGCGTGTGTGTGTGTGTGTGTGGGGGAACTGTGCATGAGCAGGCGATATCTTATCGCTGCTCACTCAAGCGTAGCTCCCCCTTTCAACTGTATGCCACTGCATTTTGGAGCATGTCATAGACAGCTCCATCATGCATTGGCTTACAGGGGCCATGCCTGCCAGCACACTGACTGAATTGGAGGAGGAGGTGACACACCTCCAAAATCTCCAATGATGGCACTATGTTTCTTGCACATGTGTGCAAGCAAACATAAAAAATGAGTCAAAACACTTGTGCCGAGGGCGGGCTTTCTTCCCCTTTTGTCCCTCCTACTCCACAACAACTGCTATTCCCTGTGCTTGGCTTCTGTCAATCAGATTTAACAGGGCATATAATTAAGAGTGGGGGGGCAAGAAAGGGAGGGTGGACAAATATTTGCAGCAAGTAAAGACAGCAAAGGAAAACAGCACCACTAAAAGCACGACAAACTAGGTTTTACATTTTCAGTGGCTCCAAAAACAGTTCCAAGTAAAGACATCAAAGGAAAACAGCACCACAAAAAGCACACCAAACTAGGTTTTACATTTTCAGTGGCCCCAAAACAATTCCAAAATTCCAAGTAAAGACAGGAAAGGAAAACAGCACCACTAAAAGCACACCAAACTAGGTTTAAAACAAAAACAGCAATGAGCAGTTACTACGCTGCACTGAAATGAATCTGGATCCTTCCACTTCTGGCCTCTTCCAGGGTATGTATACCCTAGAAGAGAGGAGACAGAGGGGATACGATGCAGACCTTCAAATACCTCGAGGGCATAACTAAGGTACAGAGAGTAGTATCTTTCAGAAAAAAGATGTTCAAGAACAAGACATCATGATATGTGACTGGAGGGTAGGCTCGGGTAATGTGAGGAAATATTTTTTCACGGAAAGGGTTGTGGATGCATGGAACAGTCTCTCAGCGCAGGTGGTGGGGTGAAAATGGTAGGGAGTTCAAAGAAAGCAATATGATAGGCACAAGGAATCCTAGCAGTAGAAAAGAGATAATACAATTCAGAGATCAAGTTGGAGCTGTGCTTTTGTAGTAGGTAGGGAAAATGGACAGACGAGGTGGGCCAAGCGGTCCTCATCTGCCATCAGTCTCTATGTTTCTATGCTTCTATGAAAGGCTTATATAGTTGTCTTACTGTAAACTAAAACACTTTATAGGATGAGAAGATGCCAATGGCACAAGATCCAGCAGGGCGCAATAAATAGAAAAACAGGAAGACCGGATTAGACCGACAGTACATAGAATCATAGAATTTAATGGCAGATAAGGACTGCTTGGCCCACCCAGTCTGCCCCATCTATTTATTGTAATACTGTAGACCCTACCTGATCTCCATCTCAGCCCTCCCTTCCCTAATTAATAAGTTTCCTTTTGCCTATCCCAAGCATTTTTGAATCCTGCCACAGTACTGAGTAATACCATTTTAGCAACTGAAAACAATTACAATTTTAAACAGCAGTGCAACAAAAAAATGTTTTTTGCAAAAACCTAGTTTAGGCTACAGTTAATAAAAATATCAACATACCTGTTAAATCTACTTTTCTATATACCTCTTGTGCTGTGCAGTATGAGGTTTTTTTCTAGATCCTAGTCCTTACCAGGTTTACTGTACTATTTCAAAGCCAAACTTGGTGGCCATCTTTTTTCCCTTTGGAAAAAAAATATATAAAGCATTTATAAAATTATTACATTTTGGTGAAACTAGACCATTTTACCACCAAACAAAACTGGAAAATGTATTTTATTTATTGAAGTCTTGAATTAGCAACCTTCGAGTTAGAAGCACATTTGCAGAGGTTTCACATCAAAATACAATACAGATAAGGAAACAGAATGTACAATACATAAAAAGCTGCTAATACTAAATATTAATTAAATAAGGTTACATACAGTTACAATTCCAATGCTGTTTAAAACTGCCCATGCGGGGGGGGGGGCAGGTTGGGGATAGAAGGGTAAAGATAAGGAGCAGTCTTAGGACCTTGCTAATGTTAGGAGGAGCATTATGAGAGCAGAGAAGGGTCTGGGAGAGGTTATGTAGAAGGGACGAGGTTAAGAGGATAGAGAAGGAATGAGTGAGGCTAAGGTGTTGAGTGGAGTGGAGTGGAGATAAGGATAAGGTGGTGCAGTGAGGGGATTATAGGATGAGGAAGTGGGGAAGATTAGGATAGGGAGAGGTAATGGGGTTGGCTAGAAATCCCAGATCAGAGGGACTTGTAGTGCTAGGGCAGTGTAATAGAACTCCAAGTGGTAAATAGGTGGAGTATTAGGAGGCAGTATAGCATAGTGGTTTAAGGCTTTGAGCTGCAAACCTGAAGACTTGGGTTTGAATCCCACAGCCCCCACTTGCATACTGTGTGACCCTGAGCAAGTCACTTAACTTCCTGGTGCTCCCAGGTTGCAACTGTAAATAAGCTTCTGCTTAGTGTGTCTCTCCTGGTTAAATAATAAAATAGCTGCTACACTGATGTCTGGAAACTTTTATAATGAAAAAACATGTTAGGATAAGATTTTTTGCTAATTTATTTTGCACTACTGTTTTAAATCCCATGGCTTCACTACAGCAGAGCATGGACACAATATGGAGGACAGTGGAAGAGAGAGAGAGATTTGGGGTCATACGCCAAGGAAAGAGAGATTCCAGCAGGGGAGGGGAGTCAATGATATAGTAAAGAGAAGTTGCAGACTGTAGGAGGCCAAAACCTTTTTATCTCTGAATCAACAGTGGCTAGGTTGTAGAGAAGAAAGAAACACAAACCAGAAACAGAGAGGGGAGGGGGGAGTAGTAGAAGGGGAACCATGTTGCTGACATAGACATAAGCAAGTATGTGGGGTGTTGAAGACATTTAAAGCAATCTTAAATTTAGTTCTTAGGAAATGCATGGAACAGAACAGTTGGGATGTCAACCAGCTGATTATTTCTATTTTACTTAGTGGTTGTGCAGTATGTGGAACTGATGACCAAGGACAGACAACTGTCTACAGTGATGTGTCCGAAGCTCTCTGGCATGGTGTGACAACCCACCTCTCCCTCTAGGCTGGAACAGCTTTTAGAGAGGTGTCTGTCCTCAGGTGTTCACTGCTACCAGTTGGAAAGTCATCCAGTGCCCCCCTTCAAGTTTACACACTTGAATAATTAAACATGCAATTGCACAAGTCAAAGTCTGGTAGTGTGTCTCTCTTGGGTGGCGGATGCTACACAGAGTTTACCTCAGCCAGTGGAAACCAGATATTACCTTAGAAAAAATGACATCATAGTCACAACTGTTGAGCACATAAATAGATCTTTACTTAACAGAAAGTGCACTGAGCATGTACAGGATATATACTTACAACAAAAGAGAATAACACTGATACAGAAAAAGTAAACAAATGTTTTTAAATAACAGATGGCAAAAGAAAAAGGCTATTAAAAATGCTAGTATTAAATTTACCTTTCCCTGTCCTTTCAAAAGAACATTGGAACCTATGCTAATTGCCAGCTCCCACGGACATAGATAGAAGGGTAGGTACCCAATCTTAAATTCTCCCTCCAGCTTCAAAAGTAAGAAGAACCCACTTTACTGTCTTTCCGCATCTTATATACTCTCTTGAGAACAGGTCATTCCTATTCTCCCTTTGAATGCACCAACCATCTAACATGTATGTATTTAATTGTTCCATCAGACTGAGCACCTATCAGTTGCCTGTTATATTCCCTTTTAACCGTAAGTTAATATTTGAGTGAACCAATCCCTTTAAACTGGCCTGTGTGTGGACATGTCCACTCAAGATTTATGACCCAGCTCTAATCTAGCAGCTAGGGAGGACTGAGAATTCCAGCATGTGGCACATCAGCTTCCAATGAACAGCACGTTCCACCAGAGGACCAACCACTAAATGATTCATCTGGCCATTGATATACATGAGATCTTGGTCATCTGTTTTTGTTGTTAATTTATTGTGATGGAAATGTATACTGAATCAAGGTACTGATCCACTTCAAGAAGATTTTTCAGTAAACAGTACCTTCAAAATGTTAATTATCATTAAATAAAGTGAGAGCTAAATGCTCAAAAAGCTATTTAAAGTTACATTATACTTGCTGAAGTAACTCTTGCATATAAATTTCAACTACATTCTCCAGAATCCTCTAGGTAGAGGACAGACAACATAGTGTTGAATAAATGCATTAACTTCTTCCAGTCCCCAAAGTCTCCTTACACTACAGTATGCACTCAGATTCTCTCTAAAAGCAGCTTTGGAGGATCATTTGTCTGTGGTGCAGTTTCAAGGCTTTCTCTCTTTCATGTGGAAGTTTCCTCTAAGCTCTCCTGGGTGGTTTCTTTCCCTTGGGTGGCGGTTGTGGAGCAGATTGACTCCTCCTACCCAAGAATCACCCAACTGAGCAGTAAAATTCTATTGGGTCATACTTCAGTCTTCTAACCAATTTTACAACTGGGAAGACAAAGTCTCTTGGGATGGTCAAGTGAGTTGCTCAGTATCATATACAAACTGAGATAGGTGATGTGGTCAGATTTAAGCCTTAGAATCTCCTATTTCAGCTGACCCAGTAGCAAAGTGGGCTGAGGCACTGGACACCTTACCATGTACTACCGCTACCTGGGTTCAGGAACAACCTCGGGTCATTGGGGAGCCAGCATGGGGGAGCAGGATTGAGCAGCCTCAGGGTAGCTCTCCTCTCCTGGGAGAGAAGTTGCCCCCAAGAGTCACAACACCACGGGTGAAGGTCCAGTGCTGGTGCAGGAGGGAGTGGCATGAAGGGAGGTGTCTCAATGCATGGTGTGCACGTGCCTCCACACATGCGTGTGTGTGAGATGGGGTGGGAGTAAAACAGGATAAAAAGCCTATAAAAATATATATAGAAAAAGAATCTCTTATTTCATATTATATAATTGACATAAAAGATTCTGTTATCTGATTAGTCGACTAAGGTCTTTATTCATGTGTAAATCTTGCAACTAACCCACAGCTGAGTAAAGGTATTTAAAAAAAAAACATAATTAAACACATACTTAAACTGACTTTACCCATAGGCCTATTATATAATTGCATTAAGGCACTCCAGGACATGGGTAATTGGAGTTACCACTTCCTTTGTGGTCAAGTCACTCAGTGGTGCCTCATGAAGCACCCCAAGGTATGAGTAAATCCCCAAATAACCCATTCCCTGACATGCATTATTTATTTATGTCCACTACTATAACTGCTAATCCAAGCAACTGCCTTCATAACCTGAGTTTTTTGACCTGAACATATCCTCCCATCTTTTAGTAGCCTATCTTGCCTTTGAACGAAAATCTTAGGGAAGGTCCTCATGCAGCACCAAATCTGTGATCTCTGATTCTGCCCATAAAGTAATCTCTTTCCATGCAGTTGATTAGTCTACTGGCGTAAATCTGATGGGACAGAGAGGACACATGCCTGGATATATATGCTAGCATTGGGAATCCTACCCACAGACTCCCATTTATTACTGTGAGGGCTGTAAGCCATAACCAGGTTGGTGTCAGTCAGATTCATAGCATTGCCCACCAAGAATATAAAGCTTTTCATCCAGCACACGGACCCTCCAGCCACGTGGGCTTTTGGCAGGTTTTCAATGAAAGTCAGGTGTCTGTAAATGGGTCATACACCTCACACACATACTGGTTGGTGTAACCTGACCTAAGCTCTGCCGCCACCAGCCATAGAACTTATCCTTGATGGTCTCCATGACATGCTGTGCATGATTCTTGTTCATGGGTGAGAGGTAGGCAGTACCTGTTTCAGCGCTGTAGGTGAACATGGACTCCAAGCACTGGTACTGACGGTTAAATCCACCAGACACAAAGATCTCTCCATTCCACACCACCGCTGCATGAGAACTGAGTGGCTGATCCAAGGGATGAACAAACCTGTTTTTAAGATTGCATAATGAAAAAAAAATAATTCTGTCATCTTGGTTCCTCTGTCTACCAGTTGGTACATCAAAATCAGAACATCCTCAGTATATAGAAGTTTTCGCCCAAAGCTTTACTTGTCTCCTTGTAGTTCTTAACTCTGACATTTCATACACCCAAAGGAAGCATTCAAGAGTAGAAGCTTGTGAGGAGCAGTGCATGTGACCCTTCAAAAAGGCTGCTGGGAGACTCAGGTATAGCACATCACACTATCACATGACGGGTTGTGTTCTTGCCGACCCAACTTTCAGCCTTGGACAGGGTATGCCATGGGCACTGAGAAGGTAACATTTTCAGAATCTTGGAGGAGGGGGTGTAGTATTTGCTCCACTGCAACAGTGCCACTTTGGGCATGTGATGGAGCAATCTGACATCAAGGGTTTCTCCATGATGTCAGCCCCTTTCCTCCAAAAGGACAGCATGGCAGGGACAGGATAGCTTAGGGCCAGAGGGGAAAAAAACAGAATAAGCACCAACCATGGGATAACAGCCACTGGCAATTTAGGGTCCTTTGGCCATGTTGAGATTGGCATTTCTTTTTTTAAATCATTCTTTTTTTCTGCATATTCACTTTTTTGTTTCCCCTTCTATCTGTTCCAATATTTGGGGCGGGGTCACCCAGGTTCCAGCCTTCCACCGGCTAGAAAGGCAGCCAGTGGCTACCATCAGCATCCAATGCCTCCTTTTGCTTGGCTGTGTGTGTGTGTGTATATATGGGGGGGTTGGGGTTGGAGCTTGAATGCTGGATGGCACAGACTTTCCTTTCCTGAGAGCTAAGTGCTCTCCCTACATTATACTCCCATACTCTAGCAGAATAGTAGTGTTTTTTTGTTTTTTTTTAAAGGGAGGGTTGTTTTGGCTCTAACATTTTAGAACCAGACACATTCTTTTGTGTTTTTCTTTATAACATGATCTGTTCAGCTCTAGTCTGGACTGGATGTGACTTTTGTTCTTGATTAATAATTCACAAGTCCATCAAAATTATATCCAGCTCAGGCTGTCAACCTGAAACCAAGCCACTCGTTTGGCTGAAGCGGCAGCTCACTGATTGTGTTTCTTACCTCCAGGTGTTGGTGGCAGGGTCATAGCACTCAACGCCTTCCACATTGCTTCCTGTGTCCACATCCCTCCAAGCACATAAAACAACCCATTCCGACACACTGCCACAAAAGAATATCGTTTCGTTCATGGGCGCTACCTCTTGCCAGGTATTGTGCATTGGATCATACCTGTGGATAAGGTAATCAGTTCTTACAGGAGTCATAGATAATGCAAAAATATTTATTTAATATTCATGTTTCCATCTTCTTTTCTGGAAATAGCCCAAACTAACTATATGCTAATGACCAATCTACATTTGAACTCTCTAGAATTTCAGTACTTTTGTTTTTCAATTTTATAACTAGCTGTGTTCTAAGGTTTTTTTTTCATAAAAGGTCAGTGAGGTGAAATATTTTTCTCCCAATTAAGAGGAGCATAAGTCATCAGGTATATGCATATACTATTTTGTGATTGACTGGCATTGGCATTCACTGTGAAGGTAGTCACCCCCCATCCTCCCAGAATGAGGTAAGGTACAGCAACAGTGACCCCCCAGTAGGGGTAGAATACAGTAAAATAAAAGTCTGGGAAAAGATGAATCCCCCTTCCAAACACTGAAGATTTGCAATTAAAAGGAGCATTTTCATTTTAAACACGGAAACAAAACCAATCAAAAACCATTTTTGCCAGTGACACCCTTTATTAAGCTGACAAATAGTTTAGTTATGCAAGCTTTTATTATTACTAAAGTCTTTGCATTACCTCGGCCTGGTAGTGTAGTGGGCTAAGGTGCTGGTGACTTACCTTTTGCCATGCCGACATCCTGTGTTTAAGACTTGGCTAAGGTCACTGGGAGTTGGCCAGTGCATGAGAAGATCGAGCATCTGAGGGTCTGCTCTACTCTCCCAGGGAGAGGAAGGATATTGGACCAGCCTTAGAGTGCCATCAGTTGGAGGCCTTCTGGTAGTGTAGCTCAGGCCCCATGATGGGAGAGAGCTGAGGAAGCAGCATGCCTGTGTGCCTCTGCACAGAAGCATTCACATCCTGCAACAGGGGCATGATATAAAACCAGGAAAATGGTGTTGGGGGCTACTTGAAGCCCTGTCTGCTCATTCTCAAGTCCACTCTGTCACCCAAGAGTTGCCACTAGTCTGCTCTGGACTATTAGAATGGCGAGGATGGCCTCCCCATGTCCCTGTCCTGAGGTGAAATTCATAGGAAAACTTTCAGATCAGGTATATCCCAGGGGAGAAAGCTGCCAGCTCGGGGGGGGGGGGGACAAGGCTGAGTAGCTGCGGCATGACAAGGCACTGAAACTACTTGTGAAAAGAAAAAAATAAAGTATTTTCTTCAGCCCGAAATGTTAAGGCATCTTTTTTTTTTTTAATTACTTCATTTTCTTCTCCTTGGCCAGCTATCTACCGTCTAACTCTAACCAATGATCTCCAAACCTCAACACTCCTTGCCTGACTCATGAAGTCATATAGGAAATGCTGTAGGAAAGGCAGATACAAGAACTACGGGGCATGGACTGAAGGTGGCGTGGGGGGGAGTTTTAGGAGAAACATTAGAAAGTATAACTTCACAGAGAGAGTGGCTGAGCTCTGAAATGGACTGCCAGAGGAAGTGGTAAGGGCCAGTATAATGGAGGGCTTCAAGAAGGCCTGGGACAAACACAAGGGATTGTCAAGGGGAGGAAGGGGAATCTTGGAGGGAGACAAGTAGGAGGAAATGGACAGACTCAATGGGTCAGGAAGGTCTCTGTCACATGTCTATGAATCTATGAAGTTCCTGGGCCACTGAAGAAGGTGTACTGTACTGTACTGTACTGTCAGTCAAGGGTATGTCATATGAAGCTGGCTTACTGTGGAGGGCCCAAAATGTGTTGCATCATCTGGGCAATTGCCATTTCCATCTGTTTGTTGCTTTACCCTGACCCTCCCACCACCTTGATGGTGCTGCATATAGCCAGAAGCATGCTTTGTGCACATGTAGCTCACCTCCCCACAGAAGAGCAAGCTTCTGCTGCAGCAGCGATGTAACATGGTATGAACGCTTACAGTTGTGCGTGCTACTGAGTGGCAGCACTCTCCTTTGCCTTCTCATTGCCCATGTCGGTGTGCAAAATTTCTTTCTGAACCTAGGTTGCCAGAATAGACCATGGGGCAGCCCAACAGTAACATTTTTAACTGATCCGGAAATCTTACCTCACTGTCAATGAGTGTCTTCTATGTATGTTTGTGCATATTAGGGTTATCTGTCACAGAGACAATACTACTTGGGCAACTATGTACAACCAGCCTGTGCTACCACACAGAGGTTCTGATTCCCTCTGACCTCAAGAACAAAGCTCGAGAAGTCCAAAAGAATCAGAATCCTGAGGTGGCAGGGCAGGCTAGTTATGCATGGAGTTGCACATTCATCCAGCACCTGTGTGACCTTTCGTGAAAAAAAAAAAAAAAAAAAAAACAATAGAACCTAGCTAGTTATAAAATCTGAAAAACAAAAGTACTGACGGTTCATTTATTTTTATAGTATACAGCTTGTGAAACTGTTTTACTATTTTTTAAACCAAACCATCATGCTAATAGTCACTGCACATGCTATCCACCCTGCAATTGCAGTTTCGTATCCCCGCCCTCCCATCGCGGCTACCTCGTCAGCTGCTGCAAGACTGAGTGAGATAAGAGCACAGCGGTTTGTTCAAAATTCTGCAAACAATAGTAAGCTCATGCACCCTCTAGATGTTTCAAAATGCTGTAGTACCACAGAAGGGTATAATCACATCCCATGACCTTTGAACTGTAGCACAACAGCCATTTGAAAGAGATGGAAAACCATACACAACAAAGTTCTACCATATAGTGTCAATAATAGTGGCAGTGTAATATAAAAGTAGCGCAAGTAAATGAAAAATGAAACTGAGTGTAATGGGTAGACAACATGCACTAAAACAAACTGCATATTTTTTTAACAGTTTAAAGAGCAATTGACACCACTCTAGCCATAAGTAAATGGTGCTACCAGTTTTACTTGTGAAAACCATTGCACATGATCTGTAGAACTTTGGAGACACAGGTCCTATAAGCTTGCTGACAGGGAGTAATAGACTGTGAGTTCCTGAGATGATATCATTGGCAGCTCTTCAATAACACAGGCTTTTTTGAACAGGTACTGAAATCAGGGTTACAAAATAGCTCATACCTTTAAAATGAAGTAACGTAGAAATCTAATTTTTGGTATGAGATTTCCTGGGGGGTGTGCTTATTCTAATTTTGCAATGTAGCAGAAGTGGTGTCAGTTGCTCTTTAAGACCCCAGGATAGCCCAGCAGAGACGGAATATCTTGTTTTCAATGTATGTGTATTGGGAGGAGGGGAGTCTGCTTTTCTGCAGTTTGACAGGTGAAAGGGCAAGAAGCACACACAGAGAGAGATTAAATGTAATACTAGTAGAATTCTGCTGTTTAAAAGCAGTCTTTACAAATAATATCATACTAACACAACGAGTAGCAATATGAGACATCAGAAGACCATTCACAATTATCACCTCAGCTTGCAATTCCAGTGACTTGCCCAATGTTGCAGAGTGAGTCAGTAGGTGTTAAGCGATATGAAACTAGGATTTCCTATCCTAAAGTTCATTAATCAAATTGCCTAGACCCCACTATCTTCCCCTTATTATTTTTGCAATTACTCTTTCCACTTACCTTAAAACTATTTTCAAAATATCATGCTTTCCATAAAAATGGCTTCCACCGAAAACATAGAGGATGTTGTCCAGTACTACAAGACTATGCCCAAACCTGGCATAACCAGGTAAACTGCCTAAATGTTGCCAGTCTATATACCTTATTAAGTCAACACCACTCTTGAAGCTGTTTGCAAACCAAAGATCTTTGCTAGGAATGTGCTTGGCAAAGTCATTGGAAAGTTGATATCCTCCTACAAGTACCAGCACCTGCTGGGGTTGCCTCACTCTCCAGTACTGTTCTGTGGTACCTGCTGCCCACTCAAACTTCATGACAGCAGATGCATAGAAATCTTCACACCCTTCTTCCATGAGCTTGAGGCTGGTGGACCTGACCTCTTTAAACTGGGGAAAAGTCATGAGTGGGAAGCGGATGACTTGCATGAGTTTCCATGCCTGAGCAAGTCTCTACTTGTCAGCACTGAGCCACTTAATGGCAATTCGAAAAACCTCCAGTTCATTAGTGACACAAGAGAATTATGAGACAGGTAGTAGGAGAGCTGTTCCAATGAAAGGTCTTGAAATTTAGTCACAGAGGCCACGTCCTGGAAGTTCTTCAAGATAAAGTCCTCAGCAAACTCCTTTAGGTCTCTGAAATTGAAGGCTTCAGCGAAGGCCTTGACATCCAGGCAGGTTTCAGCATTCATCTCTTTCTTGAGGAAGTCGAAGCAGAGAGAAATGGCGCTGACCACTTGGAGCTGCATGGAGGTGCAGGTGAGCTCGAAGATGTCTTCCCAGCCCACCTGCAGACTTCCCATGTACATGAAAAACATTAGGTCTGTAACGGGTCTAGCACTGACAGAATGTATTTGCACCTTGCTTTCAGTTGCCTCTTTCATCCCACTGGTGAACATTGCCCTGAAGTAGTCACTGGCAGCAGCAAGGACAGTTCTGTGTGCTAAAAAACAGACAAAACATTGATTCAGTTTCAGATTTAATAGGATAAGCTTCAGTTTTTGATTGATATGTGTACTTATTTGAAATGTAATGGTTTTATGTTCAGTCTGTAAATAGCTTATTGTTATATTAGGAATCATCAGTAGCATTTGGAATGACCCTGTATAGTAAGAGAATGGGTCTTGTTTAATAGACCACATTGTGTTACTGTTTTGGAATCCTGGCTGAGTAACAGGATTCAGGATTCTTTAATTTGTATTAAGGGGTACAACTGTTTTCATGCTGACAGAGGTCCTCAGGGTGGGGGAGTTAAAGGAGAAGGAGATAAAAAGCCCAATATGTTTGTGTTATGAATATATTACAGTCATTCATAACACAAACATCTTGGGCTTTTTATCTCCTTCTTTTGGTCTAGAGGGTATCCTTATTGAATTTTAAATTAAATATAATAACTGGGGAGAGTTTTCTCCTGTAGAGAAACCCAGTTATAATTCTCTGTTATAACCTGTGGATTATAAAAGTGAACAGTGCCAGGTTTCTCTCATACTGAGGATGCGCAGCCACCTCTCCTTCACTCCTCGGTGCCGGCCACTATTCCCCAGCTATGCACAGTTCACCACGCTCTAAGTTAGCATCAGTAAGTTATTTTTAAAACAATAAACAACTGAGCAACATTTGTTTCACATTATATGGCTCAGGAGCTGCGACCACACTGAAACATGACTGGTTTGCGGTTCCGTAGAAATGTTTTTGTTTTATATAGTTGCTGTGGTGAGAAAATACTCCCCTTCAATTATATAAAATAAAGGCCGGGTAGGGGGTGTAAAACTCAGATTTTAAACACCCCCTTGGGGTGGGATACTTTAATAAACCCCTTGAGCTTCGCTCTTGGAGTTTATGTGCCATCCCATCCCTCAGGGGTGTGTGAAGTTTCATTATAACCCCCTACCCAGCCATTATTCTATATGTAAACCACTTTGCTGTTTAGGTTATTACTTCTCCCCCACCCTACTAAAAGTGTCTCACTTTTCCAACTTCTTGAACCATACAAAGACTGATATGAATTAATAATTCCTGGTGATTTAAATTTGAACAACCTCCAAACATGGTTCTCAGTTTTTAAATGACCTCACTCAGGATCTTGACTTATCTTAGTTAAGCAATGAGGCATGA
Organism: Neoceratodus forsteri; assembly: GCA_016271365.2. Lineage (NCBI taxonomy): Eukaryota > Metazoa > Chordata > Ceratodontiformes > Ceratodontidae > Neoceratodus > Neoceratodus forsteri. The sequence continues at coordinate 557,052,056 of CM028138.1, forward strand.
CAGGGTGTGCACTACTGTCAGACAATGGCACACCTTGAGAAGTGAGGCACAAGGCGATATCAAGTGCCTTACACACCCAAGAAGTGCTGTTATTCACAGTTACGCACCCCTAGAGTGCCTTACTGTGATTATAAATAGTTCCTATGAGGTTAAGAACATTATGTATTTTTGACCTGTGCTGTTGTGCTAGTGTAACACATGATGAAGTGATCACCCCTAGCCAATCACAGGTCTTGGTTTCTCTTATCTATTTAAGAATGAATTACAGGCAAGGCATGGCAAGTTTATTTATATCGCGTCAGTCTAACACGGCTCTGAGTGCTTTACAGAGGTAAATCCTAGTCATGACACATCACATTAAAGCAATAACTGGCAGATAAAATCAAGATACATCCTACTGAATAAACTTGATGAAACAAGAATGTTTTCAGCGCGGCTTTAAAGGCCTCCACCATGCAAGCTGAGCGGATGTGGAAGGGGAGTGAATTCCAAAGAACAGTAGCAGCCACATCAAAGGCTCTGTCACCCAAAGATTTAAGCCTAGCAGGAAGGACAGCCAGCAAACCAGCATTAGGGGAGCGGAGAGGGCAGGCTGGGTTGTATGGGATTAGGAACTCTTTTAAGTAGACCTGAATCTAGACCACGTAGTTCCTTGTATGTTAGCAAGCAAATCTTGAAAGTGATGTGCAAGTGCAGAAGCAGCCAGTGCCAAGCATAGAAGACCAGAGTACTGCAGTTACTCCTTGAGGAACCCTGACATTCCTTCCTACCAACACGTGTCTTCCATGGTAAACTCATGCAGCTCAACTTATTCCTCCTGCATATTCTATCTGCCAACTATAACTAGTGTCTGATACTTGGTGAATGCCTTTCCTCTTGAATCCAGAAAAATGTGATTTTCTTGAATAAGTAGCTGTGTTCTGTAATTGCTGCCTGTCTATGAAGTACTATTACTGTAATGATTGATTGAAAATGACTGTATTGTTTGATCTAAATTGTACTTTTACATCAGCTTTTGTTAGGTTAGACTGCACTGATATTATTGGTTGTCTGCTTGACCCCTGTCTTGAATTTGTAATGCTCTGTATGTTCTCTGTGTCCTAGTCAATGTATTGCTTTCAACGAATTGCACTGTCATTGTACTGCACTTCCTGGGTCGTCCCTGAAAAAGGGACTGTCTTGTCTCAGTGAGCTCACCCGGTTATCAAAATTCAATAAATAAACATCTGAGCTGCAGCATTCTGCACTAGTTACAGTCAATGCATCAGACCTCAAGTCCCAAAGTTTGTTGGGCAGCTTCAATAAAGGCCGATGCTGTTCAGTGGGCAGCAGGCCCAAAAACTACAAGCAGCACAAGGTTAATAGCACTCAGAACAGAAATAATGCTACAATCACAATATTACAGTGCTACATGCAGTGATTTATAGTAGCCAGGGCAGCCAGAGCTGCACCCTACTCTCCAGCGCTTCCACGGTTAGGCCTTCCTCAGTGGATGTGGTCTGTAAACATACAAGATGCGTCTAAATATACAAACAATGGTGACATTATAGGTCATGTGCTAAAAAGTGTACAATCACAAGCATTAATCTCAAACATACAAACAAAATGATCAATCTGTACATATCATTTACAATTTGTTTGAGAAATAGATTTCACATCTTCATTTAAATCCTTTTCATTTTCCACTATTTTCATACATTCAAATTAGTATGTTAAACTTCTATAATATGTCAAATTGCTAATATTCAGAGAAAAGAGAGAGGCATAAGAATAGTATAAAGGACACAGGAAAGAAGAGAAAGAGGGACAGGATAGCCAAGGTGGGGGTGGGAGCAAAGTGAAATGCCTTCATTGCAATAAAAATGTGATCACCCCCTTGAAATTTCTTCCTGGGTAGGTGAAGGGATCTATAGAAGTGCTAACTCCAGAAGAATCTCCTGTTAAAGAGAAATGAGAAATAAAGAGACAACATTCAGATCATGTAAAAGATTAACCTTTTCTTTTTACCAGAAGAGACACACTAAGCTGAAGCTTGTTTACAGGTACAACCTGGGAGCACAAGGAAGTTAAGCGTCACACAGTATGCAAGTGGGGGCTGTGGGATTCAAACCCAGGTTTACAGGTTTGCAGCTCAGAGCCTTAAACCACTGTGCTACACTGCCTCCTTGAACTTGATTTCAACTTTTTCTGTTCCCAGATAAAATTACATATATGGACTTCATTTTTTCTTTAAGAAGGGTTTCAAGTCCAATTGGTCATTTAAACCATTTGACTTGACACTCTGCAACCTATAAATTTATTCACTCTCGTTTTTCAACAGTTCATTCTCTCAGACTTCTCTATATTTGAGTGGTGGTTGCCATTCAACACCCATAAACCTAAGGCCCCTTGGGTCAGATCCATGTTTGTTTGCAAAGTGCAGACGCACTGGTGTGTCAGTGCAGGCATTTGTTATATTCCTGACATGCTCCTGAATTCTAATCTTCAGTGTTCTTGTTGTTCTGCCTATATATAGAATATTACATTGGCACCAAAGTGTGTATACAATAAAAGGGGCAAGACATGTGATGAATTCTCTGACCTCAAACACTTTTCCAGTACCAGTAAACTGCTTTCCTGTATTGCAATAACTGTAACTATTGCATCTATGGCATTTACAAACACCATTTGACCTGCTGCTTAGCCATGTGCTATTAGATTTGGGCACTGGCAGTCTGCTATGGACTAGTTTTTCCCTAATGTTAGGGCTTCTGGAGAAAGTTACCTTGGTGTATCCCCTATGGCGTCAGATAATATGGGATCATGTAACAGGTGGCAGTTTCTTAATACTACATTGCCAATCTGCCCTGACAATTATTGTGTTCTGTTATAAACGTTACAGGATCCTTGTTTGTGTGTTTTTTTTTTCTGGGCATATTTCTTAGCAAATCCTCCTTTCATTAATTGCCCGACTCACAAATTAATTTAGTGTCTGTTGTCTGTTATAAATCACTGCATCTAGCACTGTGATATTGTGATGGTAGCATTATTTCTGTTCTAGTGCTGTTAAGCTGGTTCTGGATGCAACAGACCTCCAGATAGTGCTAGGTAAAGAGCTTTGCTGTAGTCCTACCTAGACGTAATGAAAGCATGGATAATTGTTCTGTGTCATTCTGAGCTAAGTACAGCTTGATCCTTGTGATAGTCCATAAATGTAAAAAGCCACATCAGATAACAAATGACACCTGCAGCCCAATTTTTAAAGGTGTTAGAACAATGCAAGGGATTTGTGTCAAATGATTTTGATGCAAGGGGTGACTTCTGTCAAAACTTGCGTCAGTTGACATTTGTGAATGCAGCCTATGTCAAATCCTGTTGCAGCTGCACCACAGCCCCCTTGCACCAAGATTGCATTAAACAACCCAGTGTGCCAGGTTCCAAGGGGACTTGTGCCATGGTAGGGCTGGAACATCCCCTTTTATTGATTTTTGCAAGCACTGCTATGGACACAGCAAGGGGCACCACTTAGACAAGCCAGGAGGTGGTCTAAGTGGCTTACACCAGTGGGATGGGGTCTGGCAATGGGCTGCCAGGGGCAGAGGGAGCACAGGAGGGAGCAGAAGTGGCACAGGAGGTAGCATGGGGAGTCAGGGAGACAATAGGGCATTAATGGGAGTGCTGTGGCACCCGGTGAGAGTGCGTTAGCTTTGTATGTATTTGCATATTGTACTGTACTTAATGAATTACTGTATGGGGGTCCAGGGACAGAACGTGATGTGCCACCTGGACAGCACAGCCCTAGCAGCTGCACATTCTGTTCCTGGACCCCTGTACAGTATAATTCTTAGGTACAGTACAATAATGCAAATAAATACAAAGGTCAAAGCACTCCCCATTAAAACCCCACCGGTCTCCCTGGCCCCCCATGCCACCTCCTGTGCTCCTTCTGTCCAGCACAGTCACCATTGCTCCCCCACCCATTCCAGCCCCTCTAGTGTTGCACTGGGTGAGGGTGAGTGGATCCCTGATGCAATTCTTGCAGGTGCACCAACTGTTTGGCGCAGATGTCCACTTATGGCAAACCCAGGGAGTTTGGCACCGGACCTAGATTTTGTAAATTGGGTGCCTGATGTTCAGATGTCAATCTGCCATCCAGAATGACCCCAGGTCCATAACCATACTGGCTGCAGTGAGGGAGTGGCCACCCAATACAGGAAAGCCATATCCCCACAGCAGTCAAGCTCCGTGACCAGGTTCAATAACCATGACCTTTGCTTAGCCTGGGTTAAGACATAACCAATTCAAGGCCATCCAGTCATTAATCTCAGCCAAAACAACTGCTCAATACCAGAGTTGTGGGTGTGTTGTCAGAGGCACAAGACAGGTACAATTGGGTATCATCTGCATAGCAGTGAAATCTCACATTGTACCATCTAATTAAAGCTACCAACTGTCCTGATTTTCCCAGGACAGTCTATACTTTTGGTAGCATGTCCAGATGTCCCCACAAGTTTTCCAAAATGTCACTTTTGTCCTGTTTTTTTGCTTACTTGTCCTGTTTGTGTCCCTTTTTTAATTTGCTGACTGCTTATCCGTGAATGACATTTATTTCAGCACCACTGTAGCACTGTTCGAGATGGAGAGCAATTTGCAACCATCTACCCCTGTGCCTACATTGCACTGTGAATGTGAAACTGCTTGGGTGCTGTCATTAGATGGCAAGCAGGTCAGCAGGAGCAGAGTAAAGCACATTCCTTCCTGTTAGATTGGACTCTGTAGTAGTGCGAGAAAGTGCATGCAGCCATCTGTCTACCAGCAGCTGAGAGGGACTCCAGACAGAGAAGAGACCAGCAGCAGTGAACTAAGGTACCTTAACCTGATCAGCTGCAGAGGTGTGTGTGACATCAATCTTTGTGTGATGGTGGGAGTCACTGGAGTGAAGTTTGCTCAGCAAAGAGATGAGTGTGAACGGGTTGGGATGAGACTGTTAGTAGGAGCAATGTTTGCAGCCCGAATGTCTAAACACAATTTAAAGCAAGTTTGCTTCTGATTAACTTTTTGTATGTCATGATTCAGAACTTTTTGCAGCAGGATGATGTATTGTTTTATTCCGATGTTTGCTACTGGTCTTACTGTGGAGCAGCATGGACAGAGCAAGCGGCAAAATGTAATTGATTTTTTTTTTTCAAATTAAGTATATTTTTTTGTACTCCTGAGACCTCAATACAATGTACCAACATGATGAGAAACAGTGGCACAGAGGTACTGAATTAGAAGTCATAAACCAGGATGTTTTTGTTGATAATTAGCAAATATATTATTACCCCCTTCCCCAAACCCTCCCTTCCCACCCTGACACCGGAGATAACAAGGGGATGGGTGTAATAAGAGGAAACCAAGGAGGAAGAGAAGGAAATGACCAGGTGTATAAGTAGTTGTTAATCTCTAGACTTGTTAGTCTTACCTGTTGAAGCTACAGTGTGAGTTACTAGTCTAGGAAATTGTAAAAAGAGTATAGAGTGGTTCCCAGATATGATTAAATGTAGGCATTTTATTGGTTATACCTGCTATGAAACATTCAGCTTGTAGTGCAAACATTATTTCTTTGTACCATTCAATATAACTTGGAGTAATCTGGTCCAACCAGTGCTGGAGGATCACTTTCTTCGCACAAGCTGAGATTAGGGCTATATGCAGCCTTTGGTTGCCGATCACTTGGTTCATGTACTCTCCCACAATACATATATCAGGGGTGAATTTCTGAGATGGGACTCACAGTGGGTCAAGTCGGGTTTGGATTGATGTCCAGAAAGGGATTATTTTCTCGCATGACCACAAAATATGTAATAGGGTCCCAGGCTGTTTACCACATTTAGAGCATAGGTCTGTGGGAAGGTGGCCTATATTATGCAATTTAGAGGGAGTGAAGTAGAGATTGTGGTTGATCTGAAATTGCATAAATTGGCATTGATTCCATTTTATTGATGCATATAAGTGTCTACAGATAGTTGACCAGTTCCTGGGGGAGGAGTGAGTTGGCAGGGCCTGGTCCCACCAGTAGTGTCTAGGGCCCTCCTGAATGGCCAAGGAGGATTGTAAGAATAGGAGATCAGATGGGTATTGGGAGCTGAAGTTAGATAGGGGAGGACTGAAGTTGTAAAGGATTTGTTCCATGGTCCAGTATCGAAATGCTTTAACAACATGTTGGAAATTTGTAAGAAATGGAAGACAGAAGTGGAGGGCCAGCCATATTGGGTGCTAGCTTCTTGGAATACCAACAATTTCTGATGGGATACAAGGTCTTGACTGTTTCAACACCCATATCTAGCCAAAAACTTTTTGAGAGCATATTTCCAGAATCAGGAAATTAGCATTTCCAAATAGTGGTTGGGAGATGTCTTGGTGTGGGCAAGTCTTAAGTAGAGAGCTGAGTTGGGACTGAGTTAGAAGGGATGCCATAAGGGGTGTATCCTACAGTTGTCTAGGGGGTTATTTTTTGAGGAGGTAGGGAAGTGATCTGATATCAATTCCATAGTTGGAGCACAGGGAACGCTCAATTTCTACATAGCGTGGGTATATGGGCCAGTGGTGTGGTCTCTAGCCTGTGTCAACAGTGAAGACTCCTTGTTAAGTGTATCACTAAGTGATACAAAAGAAAGTTGTGGGCTTGCAGCCCACCATCTTACTTAAGGCACATTAGTTTGGAGTAGGTCCAAGAGCTTTCTTCCTGTGCTAGAGGAGGAAGGAAGTAAGCATCTTTTGAATTTGGGAGAACCAGGATTGTGGAAGGGCCCAGTTAAACATCTGAAGAGAATATAGGAGGTGGGGCAAAACATTCATTTTGATGATGCTTAATTGACCCCACAGGGAAAGTGGTAACATGGACCAGCAGTTAAGGTCCACTTTTAAAGAGGTTACAATAGAGTTCAGGTTAAGTTGTTTTGTCTTACTAGGGCATGTACTAAGATAAATTCCCGGATATTTCAAATTATCTTTTTCCCATATTAACCCCAGGTGCTGAACATCGGCTTTGGAGGTGTGATTATTGAGAAGCATAAGTTCAGTTTTATTAAGATTTAACTTATAACTGGAAATGGCTCAGAACTGGGAAATAATCTGAAGGGCTGCAGGTGAGGACGTGATTGGAGATGAGATATGTAGCAGTATATCATCTACGTAAACTGACATTTTATATTCCATGTCACCAATTGAATACCAGAAATTTGAGGAGAGGATTTGAGTTTCCAAATTAGAGGCTCTAAGAATAAATTGAATAAATAAGGGGAAAGAGGGCATCCTGTCTGCTGCCTTGGTGGCGGGAAAATGAGGAGGATAACATTCCATTGCATAATATATGTGCAGATGGGGAAGAATAAAGTACCTTGATCAAGCCATGAACTCTGGTAGAATATGAAATCTGGGCAGGATAGAGAACAGGTAGTCCACGAGACCCTGTCAAAGCTTTCTCTGCATCCAGAGAGACCAATGCAGTGGGTGTGGGGAGTCTCGGATGCAGAGAGAAGACAAGCAATTTTCTAAGATGGTCTGCAGAGAGTCTACCCTTGACTAAACCTACCTGTTCTCTACTAATCAGTGAATTCCATACCAATCCCAGTCTGCAGGCCAAGATTTTGGCCAAAATTTTAAGGTCCATGTTAATGAGTGATATGAGCCTATAGTTGGAAACTATCTGAGGATCTCTACCCAGTTTGGGAAGAACAACTATGGTAGTTGTGGTTAATGAGTGATCAGACATTCCCTCTCTAAAAATATACTGGAAGGTACTCAGAAGGATAGGGGCAATTTGGTCTTTGAATAGTTTATAAAAGATAGTTGTGTATCCGTCTGGGCCCGTAGATTTGTCCTGGGGCAGAGGATCAATGGCATTGGATATTTCTAGAAGGGTTAGTGGGGCCTTTAGAATTGCCACCTGGGGTTCTGTCAGATGTGGGAGAATGATATCCTGAAGAAATGATTCCAGCTGGGGTGGAGAGAAAGGAATGGGCGAGGAGCATGTAATTGTTGATAAAATTTTTGAAAGTCTCCACAATGTCCCGAAGTGAGGAGAGAAGTTGTCTGGAGGCCGAGTAAATGAAGAGACAATTCTGTCCATTGCCTGGGAATGTAAATGGAGGCTAATAATTTACCATCTCTCTCCCTTGATTGAAATAAGTTGCTTTAGAACATAAAATAAGGTGTTCAGCTTTTTCTCCCAGTAGCTGGTTATATTGGGATCTGAGGGATTCTAGCTGTTCCCATTTTTCAGAAGGGGAAATAGGGAAGATGTGATCCTCTGTAAATTGTATACGATCTAGTAGTGAGGAGATAGAAGCGGACAGCTGCTTTTAGCACTTAGTGGCTAAACAGATTATTTCCCCTTGGAGAGCACATTTCAGTGATCCCCATAGGATGTCCAGTTTATGCACAGAGGGAGAGTTAAGTTCCATAAAGGAATTGATAAAGGATTGGAGTTGCTGCAGTAACTCTTCTGATTTACAGTAAGCAGTTGGTTGCTAAATCTCAATACTTTATCCCTACTTGATGATGGTGAAAGATTAATCTGAAGAAAAGCTGGATGATGGTCTGAAATAACTTTTTGGGGGAATAGTGACATAAGCCAACCACATGGAGATAGTCTGCCCCTAAAAAGAAGCAGTCGATCCTGGAAAAAGAATGGTGAGATAAAGAGAGGAGTATTCCCTGCAATCTGGGTTCAGTGTCCTTCAGGGATCTAAGAGGCCCAGGGAGCACAAGAAATCTGAGATTGCTCTTTGTCCTGGGGTTGAAATTTGTCTGGCATGGTCAGTTCTATCCAGGTGATTACACAGAACCAGATTCCAGTCCCCTCCAAGAATAATGGGTAATGAAGTCCATGGTGCTAGAATTGTCATCATGTTAGCAAAACAGGAAGGATCATCATTATTTGGCCCATAAATGGAGCCTAGGACTACTTCTAAGTGACCCAGTATTGCTCGCAGTATAATGTAGTGGCCCTGGGGTCCATGATTTCTTGGAGGAGACAGAATGGTAATCTGTGGTCAATAATAATGGCTACTCCCCTTTTATGGGAATCTGCTCCAGCTCCATAGGTGTGTCCTACCCAGATCCATCATAGACGGAGGACCTGAGGGGAGGGCATATGGGTTTCTTGAAGGTAGCAATGTCTGTTTGTAATTTCTGAAGGAGTAGGAGGATTTTGGTTCTTTTAGTGGGAGACTGTGCGCCCTTTATATTCCAAGAGCAGAGGTTAAATGAGGCCATATTGATCTGTAATAGTGGAATAAAAGCGTTGCAAAACTCGTAGTTTGTGCTTTTCCTGAAAGGTGGGAAATAATATAGGGTGTCCTTCTCCAGTGACATCCCCAGCCCATCCCCCATTTCTCCCCCCATCATCCCTACCCTTGAAATGTAAAAAACAACGCCCCCCCAATGAAACCCAGGAACCTCCTGCAACTGAAATGAATAACAGTTTCAGTAAACAGAAGTGAACCATATTGTCTTTTTGACAAGCAAGGGGTTCCAGACCCTTACACCAATGCGTCACTGCCTTTCAAGGTAGCAAGGTAACATTGTCCCTTCCCCCTGCTCCACATACTAAAGTTTTAAAGAGTAAATCTTGTTAGTAGCTAACATCAAAATCTGTGAAGAAATACTTACATAAAACACAACAGAAAATATTACTATATAAGTTTAAAGCGATGAACTCACTATTAGCAAACCTGCTGTAACAATTCAGAGTCTGTAACATTCCCTTAATGAACTTTGAAAGGATAAGGAAAAACATGCCTAAATGCTCTATTCGGTGCTTTAGTTTGTATTACTGTCTTTGAAACTTAAAGCAGTGGAGTCCTACCTGGAAAGAGAAGAAAAGTCCATGGCATATTATCCCTCTATATAAAACAAGCATTTGTCAATGCTGAATGTTTGCTTTCTGGCATTGGCATTGGTAGTGTAAGAGTTAGAGAGCTGCATAATAGGAATATCAGTAAAGTACTGAACTGAAGCCAACCCCACCACTACCCTGCAGAGACTGACAGGCATTGGGGTGTGCCTTTAGATTGTCAGGCATAATGGCCATGCCATTTCACCACACCCTACCCTGCAGACACCGACAAGTGTCACGGTGTGCCTTGGGGTCTTTGTCCCTTATGCTCACCCCATTCCATCAGGAAATATGGTGAGATGGGTGCTGTATAGAAGAATGGGGTGAACTTTGGGGCCGAAGAGTCCAAGGCACACCTCGATGCCTCTCACTGGCTGCAGGGTGTGGAATGGTATGAGCATTACAGGCAAGAATCCCAAGCCACACCCCTGATGCCTGTCAGTCTCTACAGGATGGGGCATTATGGTTGGAAACCCTAATATCTCAGGCGTTCGTTGGCAATTTCACTCCAAATTTTCAACATGGATTTTTTGTGACCCCCACCTTATGAACAGTGGCAATATCAGTTTGTTAGCCGAAAGCTGATTTTGCACAGCGACTACGCCATTTGGCACCACAGGTGCAAAAACACATTTGGAACAGAATGTGAAAAATGACAGCTGTACTGTTCATAGGGAGGTGGAAAAATGGCAATGTTGAAAATCTGCAGTGAAAATATTAAAAAAACTGAAGTCACGAGTGTGTGTAGAAACTGGGCAATGTACACCCATAATGCAATTAGTTTGGGGATGTTTTACAGCAGAGTGTCAACACAGGCATTTTGAAACCTCCGCTCATGAAAAGTGTCACTGTGATTTTCTTAATCTGTCCTGAACAGTGATTTCCCACAGCGACCACACATTTCTGCGCTGGAAGTGCAAAAACACATTTTGGCCATGGTGTGAAAAATGACAGCAGTACTATTCATAAGGAAGTGTGGAAAAATACCAGTGGAGAAATCTGGAATGAAAATATTAGAAATCCATGAGCGTACAAGGTGCGTGGAAACTGCATAAGGTCACTCATAACACAGTCATTTTATGGACTTTTTCACCCAAATGTTTAACATAGCCATTGTAACACCTCTGCTCATGAACAGTGTCACTGTGATTTTCTTAATCTGTCCGAACATTGCTTTCTACACCGACTACACCATTGTGCGCTACATGCACGGAAACACATTTTGGGTGAGATGTGAAAAATGACAGCTGTACTGCTTATAAGGAGGTATGGTAAAATGGCAGTGTTGAAAATCTGGAGTGAAAATAGTGAACATTCATAAACGTACGAGCGTGCGTAGGAACAGCACAACACATGCTCGTAAAACAGTCATTTTAAGAAATTTTTTCACCAAATTTTTAACATAGCCATTTTAACACTTCTGCTCATGAACAGTATCACTGTGATTTTCTTAATGTGTCCCAAACATTGATTTTGCACACCGACTGCACCATTATGCGTTACATGAGAGGAAACACATTTTGGACAAAATGTGAAAAATGACAGCTGTACTGCTCATATGGAGGTGTGATAAAAAGGCAATGTTGAAAATCTGGAGTGAAAATATTGAAAACGCGCTAACTTACGAGTGTGTGTAGGAACAGCACAATGCATGCTCTTGACACAGTGATTTTATGGAGTATTGTCACCAACTTTTCAACATAGGCATTTTAGGACCTTTGCTCATGAACAGTGCCACTGTCAGTTTCTTAATCTGTATGGAACACTGATTTCCCACACCGACCATGCTATTCCGCGCTGCAAGTGCAAAAACACATTTCATCCAGGGTGTAAAAAAATGACCGATGTACTGTGCAGAAGGAGGTCTGAAAAAATGTTGAAAATCTGGGTTGAAATATTGCAAATTTGCAACATTACAATGATGGGATTCATCCCAGAATTCTAAAAGAACTAAGGGTGGAATTAGTGACACCACTGACTACCCTGTTTAACAAATCATGGGAGGATGGGCTGGTACCCGAGGACTGGAGGAGGGTAGATGTGATTCCCCTTCACAAAAGTGGGAGCAAGGCAGAAGCGGGAAACTACAGACCTGTTAGTTTAACCTCAGTGGTGGGGAAAATGATGGAATCACTTCTGAAGGAAGAGATTGTCGAATATCTAGAGGCCAGAGGCACAGGACCCAAGGCAGCATGGATTCACAGCAGGAAGGTCATGCCAGACAAATCTGATAGATTTCTTTGACTGGGTGACCAAAGTAGTAGATCAGGGAGGGGCTGTGGACATGGCCTACCTAGACTTTAGCAAGGCATTTGGCACAGTCCCACACAAAAGATTAATATACAAGTTAGCCAGCCTGGGAGTGGGTCCCAAGATGACAGCCTGGGTAAAACATTGGCTGGAGAATAGGACACAGAAAGTAATAGTAAATGGAGTCCACTCTGAAGAAAGGGGGGTTACTAGTGGAGTACCGCAGGGTTCAGTATTAGGACCGGCCCCTTCAATGTCTTTATAAGCAACATTGCAGATGAACTGAAGGAAAAGTATGTCTCTTTGCAGATGACACAAAGATCTGCAACAGAGTTGATGCACAAGATGGGGTGGAAAGGATGAAAAGGGACTTGGCAAGGTTAGAGGAATGGTCAAATGTGTGGCAGCTTAGATTCAATGCTATGAAGTGCAAGGTAATGCACCTGGGGAACAAAACCCAGGGAAGAGTACACAATGGGGGTGAGATACTAACAACAACAAAAATGGAAAGGGACCTAAGGGTAGTCGGATCAGATGACCTAAAGGTGGGCAAGCAAGGTGAGAGGGCAGCAAGGAGGGCTGGGGGATACTGGGATGCATACGGACAGGCATCACCAGTAGAAAACAGGAAGTTATTATCCCTCTGTACAGACAGCTGGTCAGACCCCATCTGGAGTACTGTGTGCAGTTCTGGAGACCCAGTCTTTGCAAAGACATAGACAGGATGGAAGCTGTCCAGAGGAGAGCAACTAAAATGGTGCAGGGTCTGCACCAGAAGACATATGAAGAGAGACTTAAGGAGCTTAATATGTATAGCCTTGAGGAAAGGAGGGAGAGGGGGGACATGATAGAAACTTTCAAGTACCTCAAGGAATCAACAAAGTCCAAGAGGGTAGCATCTTTCAAAAAGAGGTGTGCAAGAACAAGGGGCACAATTTGAAGATAGAGGGCGGCTCAGAGGTAATTTAAGGAAGTATTTTTTTACAGAGAGGTTGTGGATGCATGGAATGGCCTTCGGAGGAGGTCATGGAGCCAAAAACAGTGGTGGAATTCAAGCGTGCATGGGACAGTCATAAGGCAATTCTAGCGGGTGGGAGTAGAAAGAAGTAGGCTGCTGGTTAACTAGGATATGCAGCTTATCCAGTAGGCAGGAAATGAGACTGGGTAGGCCAAGCGGTCCTTATCTGCCGTCAAATTCTATATGTTCCATGTTTCTATTGAGGCGTGCATAGCAACTGCGCAATGCACACTCGTAAAACAGTCTTTTTTTTCTATTTTTCCTACCAAATTTGCAACATAGGCTTTTTGAGAGCCCACCTCATGAACACTGGCACTGTCTTTTTTTTTTTTGGAGTATTACTTATTACTTGGTATGAAAGAACAGAAGAAGGCCAAAGCCCATCAAGACTGTTCCCCACACTATATGGGACATTATTTATCTATCATCCCTCAACCAAACATCTAATTTGCTTTTAAAGACAGTGGCACTAATTGTCTCTACCAATTCTTGTGGCAAGGTGTTCCATACAATGGATGCTCTTACTGGAAAAAAGTTTCCCCTTTTGCTGGTTTTATAAGTTTTTACTTCAAGCTGTTTATTGTGTAGTCTCGGAACATGTCTCCTTTTGGAGAGTGTTAGACCACATTTTTCCATTAGATCTGGTGAATTTATTAAATTAAAAACCATAAGCATATCACCTCTTAATCTTCTAGTTTGAAGAGAGAAGAGACCAGTAGCTTTTAATCTGTTCAGATAATCCAAGTTTGTTAATCTTGGAATCATTCTAGTTACTCTCCTTTGAACCTGTTCAAGAATTGCTATGTCTTTTTTTTGGTTTGGATTCCAGAAAGGGGAGCCGTAGTCTAGATACGGTCTAATGTATGCCCTATACAATGGAAGAAGGCATTGTTCAGTGAGATAACAAAAGTGTGTTTTATTTGCCTCAAAAGTCTGTTGGTCGTGCAAGTACTGTAGTTCTAACATAGTGATCATTTGATGTAAATTTATTATTAACATATATCCCTAAATCTTTTTCACAATTTGATGAGTGAAGTAGTAGTCCGTTTATATGATATATCATTTTTTAATTATTTACACCGAAATGCACTGCTAAACATTTGTCTTGATTAAACTGCATATGATTTTCATTTGCCCAAAGTGTTAATTTTTCAAATCCTTCTTTAATGCAGAAATATTTTCTTGATTATTAACCTTGCCCCCAATTTAGTATCGTCTGCAAATTTAACTATGAAGTTGTTTGGCCCTGTTTGTAAATCATTGATAAAGAGGTTAAACAATGTTTGTCTCAAGACCGACCCTGTGGTACACCACTTGTCACACTACCGAATCAGACAAGATATCATTAATTCTGACTCTCTGAGAATGATTTGTCAACCAGTTTAAAGTCCAGCTGACAATATCAGGTGACAAACCTAGACTGTGCATTTTAGTAATGAGTTTTCATGTGAGACTTTATCAAAGTCTACTGAAGTCCAAAAGAATTACATCAGTAGGGATACCCACATCTAGTAGAGTACTTATATCATTGTAAAAGATATCAAGATGTCATTTTGTTATTCGGTCCTGAAAGGTGATTCCACGCAGTGACACTAAAATCACCTTTCAGGGCTGATTATCTCATGACAGTGAAAGAATTCACAAGGAGGTCCCAAATACCCCATGTTGAAAATTTGGTGGAAAATTCCAAACAATGCCCGAGATATGCTATTTATTACATTATACAGCTTACTGGCATTTCCTCAGTTACAGTCGGCTTTGAAGCATGCAGACATGTTCCTGGACCACGAAGATCGTTGGCATGAACTCGAATGGGGTGGGGGTGTGGGGAGGCAGGGTGTGCAGTGGGTGGGTCCGGTTACGGTGGAGGGGCTGGAGACCACCGAGGACAGTTTCCTTTTTGCAGGGTAAAAAGACTTTGTGGACTGTTTTTGATTTACAGGCATGTGGCACTCTGGGGTGGGCTCCCAGCATGCCACTGGAGTCTTACTTTTGAGATGGGGTAGCTGTAGCCGATGGGGATTGGGCACCCCACGTCGGCAAAGAACAAAGGGAATTCCTTTCTGCCGATGGGGATTGGGCACCCGTTTGGCAAACAACAAAAGGGGATTCCTTTCTGCTGACAGGGATTGGGCACCCTCATCAGCAAACAACAAAGGGGATTCCTTTCTCCCGATGAGGATTGGGCACCCATTGGCAGACAATAAAATGGGGGGTTGCATTATACCGACGAGTTGGCCCCCTTCAGCAGATAAACATGGGGGAAATTATATTGTTTGTGAACATGGCGGAAAGCTGCGCCATGTTCTGCAAACAATATCAAAGTTCTACATCCCACCCTGCAATGATGGCTCACTCCTTCATTGCAGCGGATGGCTGACGCTGCAATGATGAGGTGGCCCCCTGATTGCAGCGGCTAAATTGTCACAAGTTGGTGGCAACATTCTAAACTACTGTCACTGGCTGTGTTCCCCATTATTGGTGGACATCACGCATGCCCCAAAATGCAGTGCCAGTATTGGCCTCAACAGTGTCGCACCTCCAGAACCTGCTTGCGCAAGCTGCTGCAATATGTTTCTTGCACTGCCCGTAACAACACAAAAGGAACTAAAAGGGGAAGCAAAATAGAATTTCTGAGAACCAAGATCACTCAGTCCAGGAAGTATATATCCATTCTGGATTAATTTGAGAGCTCAGACTGTGCCACCTTGTTCTTGCATCTCTCTCTCTCTCTCTCTCTCTCTCTCTCTCTCTCTCTCTCTCTCTCTCTCTCTCTCTCTCTCTCTCTCTCTCTCTCTCTCTCTCTCTCTCTCTCTCTCTCTCTCTCTCTCTCTCTCTCTCTCTCTCTCTCTCTCTCTCTCTCTCTCTCTCTCTCTCTCTCTCTCTCTCTCTCTCTAAGATGCTCCAGTCTAGGACTTTGTTAATTCTCTTGAGGTACTTTTATCCCATTTTCCCTCCCCCTTTCCTCAAGGGTATACATATTAAGCTCTTTCAGTCTCTCCTCATATGGCTTCTGTTGCAGACCCTGCACCATTTTAGTTGCCTTCCTCTGGACCGCCTCCATCCTGTCTATGGCCTTGCAGAGATGGGGTCTCCAGAACTGCATGCAGTACTCCAAATGGGGTCTCACCAACTGTCTGTACAGAGGGATAACAATGTCTATGTTTTTACTGGTGATTCCCTGTGCATCCCAGTATCCTCCAACCCTTCTTACTGCCTTCTCACATTGTTTGTCTACCTTAAGGTCATCTGATATGACTACCCCATTTTTGTTGTTGTTAGTGCCTCCCTCCCATCGTGTACTCTTCCCTGGGTTTTGTTTCCCAAGTGCATTACTTGGCACTTTTTTGCATTAAATCTAAGCTGCCATACGTAGAAACAAAGAACATAGAATTTGACGGCAGATAAGGACCGCTTGGCCCCCCTAGTCTGCCCATTTCCCTACCTAATGCATAGGCCGCAGAGCCTATTTAACCAACAGCCTACTTCCTCCTACCCCTCACTATAACTGCCTTATGTCTGCCCCATGCATTCTTGAATTCCCCCACTGTTTTTGATTCCCCTATCTCCTCAGGAAGGCTGTTCCATGCATCCACAACCCTCTCCGTGAAAACATAATTCCTCACATTACCTCTCAGCCGTCTCCCCTCTATCTTCAAATTGTGGCCCCTTGTTCTTGCACATCTCTTTTTCTTAAAGATGCTACCATCTTGGACTATGTTGATTCCCTTGATGTACTTGAAAGTTTCTTTTTTTTTTTTAACTTATAGGTTTTTTATTAGAGGCATAGAATATACACATAGTCAGTAGATACATCATAAAATTTGTTCCAGATCATTAGAACACCTCAATTATGATTATGCAATCCATGTATTAATTTCTATTTTGTCCTTGTTTCAGATATTCAACAGATGCAATAGCCTACTATCAATACTATTGTTATACGACATCAGTCTTCTTATCAAGTCATGTTCCAAAGTAATAGTTGATTTCTCCATTTTACTGTATCCAGTATACCATATTGCCTTTATATATAAATTTATAACAAATAAAACTTATTAAAAATATTATAAACACTTGTAAACTTTGTGCCTGTCTGTATTGTCTTACAGCTTTATTATATTTATTATTTGCTTACTATCAAATAAATGTTCAGTCCTGAAAATAAAATATTAAAATCACCTTAAGGTTGTTGACTATCTATCTTGTTTTAATGTTTCATTATACTTATCATATGTCTAGAAGTCTTCTTGAAAATTAATTCCCCATCAATTTTCTATCTTAGTTCACTTTTTGTTGTAGCACTGTTGTTCCCTCAGTTGCCTCTATATACAGTATGTAAAACATGGATGCCACCATGTATTATATCTTTTCACTGTTAATCTCAATTTCGCTGTAATGGCTTCCATATTCCTAATTTGTTTAACATTTCTAAGCCACTGGGCTACATTTAACACATTCTGAGAGAGCCAGTTCTGTGTAATCACTTTACTGGCTGCTACAACTAGTATTAAAAATAAATATTATTTTCCCTCAGTTCTAATTTCTATGGGAGTACATGCAAGGACCAGGTGATGAAATTCCACAGTCTGAGCCAAATCCAGTATTTTCTGAATATACCTCACAACTAGAAACCAGAAAGATTGGATTTGGGGCATACCCACCAGATATGAAAATGGGTACTTTTCTGTCCACACCCTCTCCAGCATTCATCTGTTAGGTATTTGGAGTAGTACTTAGAAATGATAGGGGTAATAAAAAAGTGGGTTGACACCTTCCAATGAAATTCCCTCCACAATATTGAATTTGTTGTTTTTGACTGATTTGTCCAGATCTTTTCCCATTGGTTGTCTATTAGGTTTCATCCCCACTCCTCTGTCCATTTATTTTGTATCCTTTGGACGGCCAGCTCAGATAAGTTATCATCCACCTTGGTGTAAAATAAAGAAACCAGATGTTTTAAATCTCCCATTTGAGCTTTATTTCTCACTGTGAGTACACCATCCTCCACCTGTTCACCCAAGGAGAAAACCCCTCCTGCTTGACTAATATAGTGTCAAAGCTGTAAATATTTATAAATATCTACGTGTTGGAGGTCGAACTCTCGCTGCAGGGTGTCAAACAATTTGATCTGGCCCTTGTCCAGGAAATGTGTCAGGAAGCTTAGGCCTTATTGTTTCCATTTGATTGAGGATGGATCTTTTGGACTACTGGACATAAAATTGGGCAGATATTGTAATGGAATATAGGACCGTGCATAATTAGGTATCCCCCATACTGCCCTAATTTTTAACCAAATTGCAATTGTATGTTGGGTCCATCTATTGTTAATAATGTTAAGTTGCCTCAGTACTATTATCCAGGTAATATATCTAAGGATACTCCATCTTTATACGTTCCTCTAGTGCAACCACTGTGTGTGCCTTGGTCCCATTATGATTTTAACCAAAGGGACCACTTGTGCAGCCCAATAGTACTTTTGTACATCATGTAAGCTCTGTCCTTCTCTATCCCTGTTCCTCTGAAGTAGCGACCTACAGATTCTGGGTTGTTGTTTTGCACAGATGAAATTCATAATCTTCCGCTGTATTTGGTTTAAGTCCAACTTTGGAATATAAATTGGGAGTGAGGCAAATAAGAAGATTAGCCAGGGGAGCACATTCATTTTTATAATATGAATCTTATTAAAGAGCGTTAATATTAACTTATCCCATCTATCGAAATCTGTACTTATTTGTTGAAAAGGGACCATAATTATATTTGTATAAATTAATGTTTGGGGATCTATATATCTAGATAATGAACTTTATCTTTGACCCATTTGAAAGGTAAGTTGGTCCTGGTCAATTCATCTATTCTTCCCTTAATTAATAATGCTTCTGATTTTTCTAGGTTTATTTTAAACCTAGAGATATCCCCGTATGTTCTAACCTCCTGGAGTACGTTAGGGACAGTTATTAACTGATTCTCCACAAAAAGCAGAGTATCGTCTGCATATATCGATATTTTATATTCCATGTTTCCCATCTTTATACCTTTTATATCCTGAGACTCCCTAAGGGCAATTGCTAGGGGTTCCAAACTTAAGGCAAAGAGCAGTGGGGATAGCGGACATCCCTGCCTTGTTCCACGCTCCAGTTTTATTTCCTTAGAAATTGTACCATTAACCCTCTCTTTAGCTGTAGGGTCTGTATAGCACAGGGAGATCCATTGCATGAAATTTTCTATTAACCCCATTTTTTTCCAGAACTACCCAAAGGTATTCCCAGTTCAGACAATCAAATGCTTTTTCTGCATCTAGAAAGATGGTGATTTGTGCTGTCTTAGTAGATGGACTGTAAGCCAGGACATTAAGTAGTTTGCAATGTTGCCTGCAAGGTGTCTGCTGGAATAAATCCATTTGGTCTGAGTTTATTAAAACTATATATTTTTGTAATCAGTTTGACAACACTTTTGGTAAGATTTTTAAGTCTTGCTTTAGTAATGAGATGGGCCTATAAGTGTCACATTTATTTACAACTTTGCCTGGTTTAGGAATTATACTAATCAGAGTCTTTGTCCATGAGTCTGGTATATGCTTCTCCTCTAGACATGCATTAAATACAGTGGCAAGGATCGGGGCTACAATGGTACTAAATTGTTTGTAAAATTCAGGAGGAAAGCCGTCGGGACCTGGAGATTTACCAGTAGGAAGGGAAGCAATTACTTCTAAAATTTCTTTATGAGAGATAGGGACATTCAAAATCTCTCTAGAGGATTCATCTAGTTTGGGCATTGTTAACTTTGTCAGATTTTATTCTGTTGCCCTTCTGACCATTGATAGATTCTTATCTTCCTGATATAAGTGCTGATAGAATTGCTGAAACTGGTTTGCAATATCGATGGGGTTACACCAAGGTTTGTCAGGATCTGAAGAATTGTGAATCGTTGCTTCCATACTGTCTGCCTGGGCTTTCCATAGCCTCATTGCCAGAAAATTAGTTGCACATCCCCCACTATCATGGTACTTTTGATTTAAAAATCTGAGCTCCCCTTCCACTCTTTCAGTTTTTAATTTTGATAGACTTTCCTTATCCTGTCTCAACTGCGTCCAGACTTGTTTATCTGCAGGGTTCTGTTTGTGATGACTCTCTAGGTTGTGTATTGTAGTTAAATGTTTCTCCATTGTTATATGGGTTAACTTTTTATTGAATGAAGCTAAAGCTATGAATTCCCCCCTACACACCGTCTTCAAAGCCTCCCATATGGATAGTGGAGAACATTGTTGCTCTATTTATATCATAAATTTCCTAGATTGATCTTGACATTTTTTTCCACAAAGGATTTATTATTTAATTGGAAAACATTCAGCCACCATAATTTGGTTGCATTAACCACTGGATTAGCCCACTTAATAGACATTGGGGCATGGTCTGAGATGGTGATATTGTGTACTTTGTTGTTAAAAAAAAAAAAAAAAAAAAAAAAAATCCTTGAATAAGATTGTTTAGCAGGGGAAAAAAAGTACAGTGTCTCTCTTCTTTATGTTGCCCTCTCCAAATCTCAACCAGCCCCATCTCTTGTATTAGTGAGTTAAGCACTTTAGCTGCTGTTTTATCATGTGCCACTGCACTAGATGCCCTGTCCAATGATGCTGAAGGTGCCACATTAAAATCTCCTCCAATAATCACCTGACCTGGTGGAAGCATGGCCACATTATGGAATATTTCTTTCAAAAAATACTGACAATGAATATTAGGGGCATATATGTTAACCAGATGAATTACCTCTCCATATATTGAACCTGTGACCCTCAGAAAGCACCCCTCCCAGCCCTCCTCCACAGAGTTTACCTGGAATGGGGACCACTGCCGAAAAAGAATAGCTATCCCCGCTTTTCTTGCATTCACTGAATGAGCTGCCTCAACCCTACCAGCCCATGCTCTATGTAATTTAGCATGTTCTTGGGGACCTAAATGTATCTCTTGTAAAAATGCTATTGAGCATTGCTTCCTGTTAAGTTCACTTAGTATTCTAGAATGCTTGATAGGGGAGTTTATCCCCTTAACATTATAAGTAGTTATGTTAATGTCCCCCATTATAACCTATAAGAAAAGTAAAAGGGAAATTCCTAGACCATATACCACCCCAATATCTCCATTCCTCTTTTTAAGTATATAAATTCAAAGACCTCCTTAGTTAATATTAAGCAACAACAGACAGACCAATATTTTTTCATGTTTTGGATTAGAACTTGTCTCCATCTAACTATAATGGAGATTACAACCTTAAAACTATAACGAACTACATTATCTAACAACAGAATTAACTTATAAAGAATTTCTATAAAATGCTGCTTCTGAAATAAGCAGCCTTTCCACCCAACCATTGTGTTTCTTATTTGACTTCTACGGTGTATCGTTACCCAACAATGGTACACCAAAGATGTTAATACATGGTGTTGCACTTGATCCCAGAACCACTACAGTTGCAAAGTATAGTATCAGCACACCTTATGCATAATGTGCAGCATACATGTAATTGAGCACCATGCTTGGCTTTTGCCCGCCATCCCAGCCACCACAACAAATATATTCACCCTATCAAACCCTACATGAAGGGTTATTAATGATTCTTTGTTCCCCTTTATGAATTACAACTACAGCACCATCAGAGCTTACAAATTCACCCCTCAGACTCCCCATCCCTCCACTTCCTTAGCAACTCAAAATTACCAAATGCATCATATAAGCTAAGGTCGTTTCTAAATTGAAAAGACAAGTCTTGAGTATGGGGCGAGAAAGTGAAAGTTAGCTGAGTCTCCATCGGTCTTTTAGGCTGATTGGAGCCATGAACTGGCCAAATTTATTGCTGTGCAAGCTTCTGCAGCCCCAACACATGCATTGTCCCATGCATCTGAACAACTATTAACCATATACAGTCTAAGTTTCAATTAAACCAGTAGCTTTGGGATTGTTAAGTCACCTGGGTTTTGTTGCTTTTGCTCCATTAGCGGTGGATGTAGGAGAAGTTTTTTCTGCTTTTCTTTTCAAGATTTTCTGCATCTCAGGGGCTGTTCCCAGTGGTAGCAACCAAGAAAGTGGTCTCTTGTGCCCTCTATTCGGAGTCCCCCATGCTAATTCCCACAACTGTTGTTCCAGAATCTCCAGCTCTCTATTCAGCACTGGAATACTAATTTCCGACAGGGCCGCTTCTGCCAGTGAATTAAATATTTTATTCCCTGACTCTGAAAGGATTTTGATCTTTGCAGGGAAATTCAATTGTACTCTGATGTTGTGCTTTTCTTTAAGCTCCTTCTCTATGCCTCTGATCTGTGTTCTCTTGGCCTGTAGTTCTGCTGAAAAATCATGGTCGAAGTAGATTTTCTGGTCCTCAAATTGAAGTTCTTTATGTCTCCATGCTTCAGTGAGGAAATAGTCCTTTGTTTGGTAATGTAGCATTCTAATAATCCACAAGCGAGATCGTGCTTTAGGATACATCGGCATTGGGCCAAGGGAGTAGTGAGCCCTTTCAATTTTTAAAGGCAAATCCGATAGTATTTCAAGATTTTTCTTCAAAGGTCAACTACGAAATCAGCCATGGTTGGGTAGTCTGTCTGCACCCTCTTTTATGCCATGGATCAAAATTATTTCTCTTAGCCTGATTCTCTGCATCTTTGAGCCGCTATGAGTTTGTCGATCCCTTTGCAGCAGGTACAGTAATATTGAGCTATGGGTATCTTGGGTGTCTCATGAGCTCTGATATTTGTCCTCATTTTGTTGGATTTTTGAATTAAAGCTTTAAAATCCATCCTCATATCTGTTATAGATGATTCTATCTTATTGAATTCCTTAAGTATTTTAGATAAGGCTTTATCTGTTTTAGTTAGTCATTCCTCTTTGATGTCATTGTCTGGTTCCCAAGAGAACTCTCAGGCCGTATGTGGCCATGGTACCACTGCATAGCCTGCAATCTCCATCTGCTTCATTGTCGATGTTATAGCTGTTTTTTTATTCCCTTTCGGATGTATTGTTTTCCCCCGGCACAAGTCATGCAATAAGGAAGTATTTTAAGCCTGCGAATACCAGAAATGAGGGAGGATTAAGTCTGATTGCTGTTTCAGGGCTGGGAGCCAGCAAGTCAGCCTGCCACCATTGCCGCTATGTCACCGGAAGTCATACTTGAAAGTTTCTATCATGTCCCCCCTCTACCTCCTCTCCTCGAGTATATACATATTAAGCTTCTTTAATCTCTCTTTGTATGTCTTTTGGTGCAGACCCTGCACCATTTTAGTTGTTCTCCTCTGGGCAGCCTCTATCCTGTCTATTATCCTGTCTATGTCCTTATGGAGATGGGGTCTCCAGAACTGGATGCAAAACTCCAGATGGGGTCTCACCAACTGTCTGTACATAGGGATAAGAACTTCTTGTTTTCTACTGGAGATGCCTCTCCCTATGCATCCCAGTATCCCACCAGCCCTCCTTACTGCCTTCTCATATTGCTTGCCCACCTTAAGGTTGTCTGATATGACTACCCCCAGGTCCCTTTCCATTTCTGTTGTTGTTATTGTCTCACCCCCCATTGTGTACACTTTCCCTGGATTTTTGTTCCCCAGGTGCATTACTTTGCACTTCTTTGCATTGAATCTAAGCTGTCATACATTTGACCATGCCTCCAATCTTGCCAAGTCCCTTTGCATCCTCTCCACCCCACCTTCTGTATCAACCCTGTTGCAGATCTTTGTGTCGTCAGCAAAGAGACATACTTTTCCTTCCAGTCCCTCAGCAATGTCACTTATAAAGACATTAAAGAGGACTGGTCCCAGTACTGAACCTCGTGTACCCATAGTAACCCCTCTTCAGAGTAAACTCCATTTACTATTAGCTTCTGTATCCTGTTGTCCAACCAATTTTTTACCCAGGCTACCACCTTGGGATCCACTCCAAGGCTGGCTAACTTGTATATTAATCTTCTGTGTGGGACAGTGTGAAATGCCTTGTTAAAGTCTAGGTCAGCCATGTCCACAGCCCCTCCCTGGTCTACTACACTGGTTACCCAGTCAAAGAAATCTATTAGATTCATCTTATATGACCTTCCTGCTGTGAATCCTTGCTGCCTTGGGTCCTCTGCCCCACTGGCCTCTAGGAACTCAACAATTCTTTCCTTTAGAAGTGATTCCATCATTTTCCTTACCACTGAGGTCAAACTAACAGGTCTGTAGTTTCCTGCCTCTGTCTTGCTCCCACATTTGTGAAGGGGAATCACTTCTGCCCTTCTCCAGTCTTCCAGTACCACATTATCCTCCCATGACTTGTTAAAAAGGGAGGTCAGTGGTGTCACTAGTTCTACCCTTAGTTCTTTTAGAATTCTTGGGTGAATCCCATCAGGCCCCATTGCTTTGTCCACCTTCAGTTGTAAGAGTTCTTTCAGAACTCTTTCTTCTGTGAATGGACTGGTATCGACCTCCCTATCCAGAGTGCTTCTATTCTTTGATTTAGGTACCTCACCCTTCTCTTCTTTTGTGAATACTGAGCAGAAGAAGTCATTCAGTATCCCTGCTTTTTCACTGTCATCCTCTGCCCACTCTTCCTTCCCTTTAGTAAGCATCACTATCTCTTCCTTCATTTTTCTTCGCTCCCTAATGTACCTATAAACGGTTTTATCCCCCTTCTTAACTGAGTTGGCTATCTTTTCCTCAGTTTGGGCTTTTGCTATTCTGACTGCCTTCCCCACTTCCTTCTGCTTTAACTGGTACAGTTCTCTGTCCTGCTCTTTCTGTGTTTCTTTATACTTCCTGAATGCTACATTTTTCTCCTTAACCTTCCCTGCCACCTCTTTTGAGAATCATAGTGTTTTTTCCTTCATTTTGCTTTGTTGATTTGCTTCACACAAAGGCTTGTTACCTCTCACGATGGCTGTTTTGATTTTCCCATTGTTCCTCCACCCTCCTTCTTGCCAGTTTGCTAGTGCTTTTCTGAGGCACTCTCTCATTTTCCCAAAGTCAACCCTCCTAAAGTCCAACACTCTTGCTTTTGTATGGCTCAACTCTCTGCTGTGTTTATCGTGAACCACACTGTTTGGTGGTCATTTGTTCCCAGATGGTTACCCACTTCTAAATCTGAGATCCTTTTCCATCCCATTTGACAGTACCAGATCTAAGATTGCTCCTCCCTAGTGGGTTCCACCACTAGCTGTCTGAGGCATGCCCCCTGAAGGGCATTGAGAATAAAACCGGCTTTTTGATGCGGTTGCAGCTAGGTTGCTCCAGCTAACGCCTGGCATACTCGGCTCCCAATCAACACATCAGTAAATCAATAACATTTTATTTTTGAGTATGGAAATATTTAAACCTGAATAAATAAAATATTAATTTGTATAAGAAGTAATTTGAAGTAAACTGATGTATTGGTAAGAAATATCAATAATTGCTCCTTAAACTGTTTTGAATGTCAAATGTTGTCTTTTTATTGATCACATACACATTGAGTGTTAATCACTTGAAATGTATTGAGTATTTAAGACACTAAGAGTTTGTAACTCCTCAGACCCCCTGAGGAAGACCTTGGGCTAGGGTCAAAATGCTGGGGAGAGGCTGTTATTTGAGCAGTTAGACATGAAATAAAAACACTAAGAAATAGCTGTATAAACTTCTGCAGCCATCGAGTGCTTTCGTATCTGCTGATGTTTGTAGAACACTGTCTACTAACCTTGTGCGTACCTGATTTTTTTTTTTTTAGATCTACATGACTGTAGGTATGACCAAGCCAGGCCACTACAAGAAATTCCCAATCTAATGGCTGACATATTGTCAGTGAAAACGCACCCAAACTCCTCACACTTCTCTGCAGAAACAGCTCCTATGCACTGCAGACAGGGAGGATTTAACAGTCTGTCCACAGTGCAAAAGAGCTGGACTTGGTGAATTTTCCCTGCATCAATTGACCGTGACAGGAATTCTGTCTTTTTCAGGTTGACTGCCCATTGATATTCAGTATAGTGAATTCTCAACACCAATCTGTCCTCCACAAATCCGGTTCTTCTCCAGGAATGATCCCACCTATGCCCCTTTGTTACAACAGGCAGCACCTAGTAAAACCTAGTAAATGTGACTGCTACCATTAGCACCCTCCCGGAGCATCAACCAACTACCTGCACTTGCCTCCTGACAACTCATTGGATTGAGGGACCCCAATCTAGCACTTTAGGTTACATCTACCCCCCAATCATGACATCGCTCCCACTTCCCTACGCCTCAGATGCTCCCAACTACCTTACTCCTTCCACCCATGTTTGCAACCCCTCCTTCTTCTCACCTCTGAGAGCTTCCAAGTAGGGTGTTAACCTCTGAAGCTGGCTAGCTGCTATACTGCCTAAGCTGTTTAATGCTGTTGTACCCTGCAACTTACCTGTACCATATGTAACCCTGTCATCTGTATTGTATTGTCTATGTAACAGATGTGGAATAAATGAGCATCTGCTCACTGGTGTAATCAAGACCTCAATAAATAAAAATAAATAAATAACCCTGATGCAGTTCAGCACAGAGCGGTGAGCTAAGAAGGGAGGTAAAGAAGCCCGAGCGTGGAAAGGTGCATTAGAGTTACCTCTGGATGTTGTGCACAGGCTATCAAAATATTCAAAACATCCAGTGCCTCCTGGAATTTGTGAGGCTCAATTTATGTTCAGGACAGCGCCAGATAGTCTCCACAGAGGGGTAGTTGGACAGGGACCCCACACTGAAACACGACTCCATGATAATATGACCAACAAACCAGATCAACCCTGACAGCACTAGTCCCAATGAAAAGATCAGATACAGTGTGTGTGGCCAGCTGACGAGTTTCAGAGGCAACTGACCAGTGAAGACATCAAATGTAGGCGCTCCTGTTCAAAATGAGAGGATTCATCATTGACCCAGGCATTAAAATCACCCAGCACCAATAACCTGGGGGCTTCCAACACCTGCTCAGCGAGAAGTCCACCAGCTCCTGCGGGAAATCACTCCCACCACCCAGACATCAGTAGATAAGAATGATCCTGCCACTGGCATCTGAAACACATCTGGCCATCATACATTCAAAGGAACTGAAAGTTCTCATTGGGAGTGCAGAGAGTCCCAGGGTAGATCTAAAACAGATGGCCTCCCTGTCTCCTCTGTAATCCCTCCTTGGGCAATGCACCACAGAAAAAATGGGAGGAACAGATGCCCACAGTACAGGACCAGCATCATCACCCAACCAGGTTTCTGAAATATAAATGAGGTCAGCCCAGGAATCAGCGATGAAACGCTTCATCACTGCCATCTTGTTCCTATGTGACCTGGCGTTACAGAGAATGGCTCAAAGGGGATGAGCAATGCAGGTTGGATGGGTTACTTTCTGCTCATTAAACTTAGGCAGAGCCCCGAGGAGGGGAGTCAGGCTTGAAGGTCCTCAATCCTGATTCCATATTCTCCCTGAGCATCTCCTGGATCTTACCACACCAATCCTGCCCCCCCATCACCATACCGAGTCCTCATGTGTGGTGGTGCTCCTCCTTCACAGGATCCCCAGTTCCAGGCAGTGGTTGAAGACCTCTGTAAGGGGAACCAATGAGACTAACAGATATGAACAAAGCAACTGCAGGTAATCTCCAGAGTAGGGATGCCTTTGTTCAAAAAGCCTCTACACATGTTTAATTAATGACATGATATTGCAGTCCTTAATTTTATCTCAAATTCACAGACTCAACACCTAATACAACTCTCACTAAACTCTTAATCACACAATAATTAAACTAACATCTAAAGCATACAAAGCATAATAAACACAAAATAAAATAACCACAAACAGCACCACCAAAACAACTCCCATACATACCAAACACACAAACAGATGAAAGCAAATTCAACTATACACACACACATACACACGCACCTAATAACATAAATTAAAAACAAAAACCAGCCCACACCTCTCACAATACAATCCCTAACAATAAATAACATAAGAACTAAACAAATCTGATGAAGAATCCAGCAAAACAGTCTGTGGTGCACCAAATACAATAAAAAGACATATAGTAGTTGAAACCTTAAGTCTAAGAGTCCTCAATTAAACTATGAACTGAAAAACTTTCTTCTCTCACAAGAGGAATGGGTCTGAAATAGAATAAAATCATGGTTAAATAATGACAATGTTATGGGTCCATCAATCAGCTAAGCTAACGGTATGAAAACCTCTTCTCCTCACCAGAGGAACAGTTCTGTAATGAGAATTAGGACCACTGATGAAGATGCTGGTAGAGCTCTCACCTCCACCAGCATAAGTTCAAAGCAGGAAGCAAGCAGTTAGGTTTTAGCCTGAGGGCACTCTCAAAACCCTCAGCTGGCTGAATCAGTTACCAGAGAGTCTTCTAGCAAGCCGAAAACCAGTGCAAACAATAAACTGCAGTCACTCACCAACACTGGCAAAATGAAAATGGCAGTCCCTGACAGCTCTCTCACAGCAGTCAGAGGCAAAAACTCACCACAGTTACCAAAAGCAGTCAAGCCACCACATAGGCCACAAACCTGAGTCCCTTCATCCAAACTCCTGAGGTACGTTATGGGTCACGTCCGGTTCTTGTCCAATCTTGATTGAGCTCTGTGGCTCTCATCCAGTCTTGAGCTGTGCCAAACTCCAATAGTGTGTTTTGGTTGTTGTACTGTGTTGTGGGGCATGTCCGGGTCTTGTCCATTCCCCGCTATGCTCTGGGTCTTGTCCAGTCTTGTGTCATACTGGAACCTCATTCAACACCGATCTGTCTTAGAAGAACAGGAACCTCAAAAGGCTATAATGGCTGGTAAGACCAACTCCGTTTCACCATTTCACTGCCAGATGAAAAAATAGCGGACATAGCAAATAGTGCACCAC
The DNA here is from genome assembly GCA_016271365.2 of Neoceratodus forsteri. Classification (NCBI taxonomy): domain Eukaryota; kingdom Metazoa; phylum Chordata; order Ceratodontiformes; family Ceratodontidae; genus Neoceratodus; species Neoceratodus forsteri. Next base: position 557,081,058 of record CM028138.1, read on the forward strand.
TACCGAAGGATCCCTACCTGAAAATTAAAAAATCAAACTCCTAAAATGCTAACTCACTTTGCCCTGTCTGACACTCCTTCCCCACACCTACAACTAACTGAAATAATATACAAATTTAAAAAACTGTAGTGTAGATAAGAAAGAAGGCAATAAAGTGCTGGGTTCTCCAAAGAAGCAGTGGACTCTACAGAAACAAACTGCCTAGACAGCCCTAACAGACAGTCAGCCCAGCCTAGCGGCATTTTTTTTGGGAGGGGGGATACCTCTGCACTTTATATGTATACTTCCAATGAAATTCAATTCAAGGGATTCCTCAGCATCTAGTATTCTAGTATCTATTATTCTGGACTTAATATTAGGAAATCAATTAGTACCTGAATGCTTGTGTTTTACCAGATAACTCTGTTGACCATTAAATAGAATTTTGTGTACAGTTTAAGGGTAAAATTAAAGGACCTATTAAGCAGATAAATTATCGCTCATTTAAAGGTTTTTTCATACTGGTTTTTATCCCTGAGCACATTATGAGCAGCTTCTTCAGCCCTGTCTCCACCTCCCTGCCCAGCTACTGTTTCTCTGGTCTACCGGCGCCCATTCCTCCACAGGTTCTGCCCGTCAGGGCTGGGAAGGGAAGGCCATCTTCCCCCACCCAGAGATCCTACATCCAAATTGGGGGATCAGCAAGCTGGTGACAGAGCAGGACCAAGGCAGGCAGGGCTTCAGATAACCCATGACCGCCATGTTCATCTGCTTTTTTCCCCCTTGCCACAGCAGCCATAAGCACGTAGACATGGAGACGCATACATGCTATGTAACCATGGCCCTACATCTGCATTGCTCAAGCTCTGGCTCTGCCACCTGGCCTCCACCAGATGGCAGCCAAGGAGTGAGACAGCAAAGCCCCCCACCCTGGAAGAGGAGAGCAGTCCATTAGATGCTCAACCCCCCCCACCAACCCGAGCTTGTTCCCAAACCCAGATCACCAGCATGGTGAGAGGTACAATGCATGCATAGCACCTCAGCCCTCGCCCACTTGACCGGCTACTAATTTAAGGTTTTTGACTGCTGTAACTTAATGTACGAAATGGAAATTGCCACTTGTAAAGACTGGAGCTAATTCCCTTTCTTGATGAGGCTTGGTCATGTTTCTCAGTCTTTCATGGAAATATGTCATTTGCATGCTCCCCTTAGAACCAGAATGGTAAAGCTTTCTAATGCCCCCCCTCCCAGCTTACTCGTGATGTTATTAAAACATCAAAAATTGTGGTGGGGGGCACTGTTGAGCTTGCTACCTAAGAAGAAGTGCTTCACCTCAGGTCTGTAGAGCAGAACTCTTTGAACACTAAAACACTGTTTCTTGCCAACCTATCCTACTGTAAACCCACATCACTCGACTGAGCCAGGCAGTGAAATGTAGGAGGACATGTATACAAACACCCTCAGCCTGGGAAATAAAATCCCAGACTCGGTAGCCTTGATGGCAGAGGATGACCTGGACATAGTGGCAATTATCAAGATGTAGTACACTGTAAATCATGACTGGGAGGTATGTGTACCAGGTTATGCTGTATTCAGGAGGGATAGGGAGAGTAAAAAAGGGGGTGGGGTGGCCCTGTACATCAGGGAAGGTAAAAAGCAACTGCATTACAGAGTAAGCAGGGGGGGAGGCTGAGGCACTTTGGGTCACCCTTGAGGCAGGCAATTACACAACAGTTCACACTGAAGTGATCTACAGGCCTCCAGCTCAGGGGGCAGGAGGTGGATTGGGTGCTAGTGGAAGAAGTACATGAGAGGGCAACAAAAGGGGAGGTACCGCTGCTGGGTGATTTTAATATGCAGATGTTGATTTCACCTTCCCGTGGCTACCTCAGCCAGGAGCTGAGACATCCTGGACTCTGCGGGGGCAGGCCTCTGCAGCTAGTGCTAGAACCCACCAGGAATAGGACGATTCTGGATCTAGTACTGATCAAAGGAGACAGAATCACAGAAGTCTATGCGTGGAAGGTCACCTGGGGTCCAGTGACCACCACACAATGTGTTTTAATATGGGTACAGGGTCACAGTCAGGCCACTCAAAGGTGAGGGTCTTGGACTTCAGGAGGGCAGATTTTGCTAGGATGGGGATATGTATCAAGGAAGGCCTGGAGGGAAAGGATGCGGGGGGGGGGTGAAGAGCAGTGGACAAACCTAAAAGGAGCCATAGTTGAGGTGACAGACCTGTGCATTAGGCTAAGAAACAAAGGCAAGAGAAGGAAGAAAACAACATGGTTTTCAAAAGATAGAGCAGAAAAAGTAAGGGCCAAAAAAGTGACTTTCAGAAATTATAAGGAGGCACAGAAAGAGGAGGATAGGGTGGTGTACCTAAATATTAAAAAATAACAAAAATTCAATTTTATGGTGCCTTTCCAAAACCAAGGCACTAAACAACAGTTAAAATCATAAGCATAATTACACACAATTACAGCAGCATAGTTACTAAGCAAACAACTAACAGATTTAAAAATAACAGAATATACAAACAATCAATCAATCAGTTGCAAAGTTTGGTGCCACAGACGGGTTTTGAGGCTCTTTAAAGCCCTCCACCGTCATGCACTCATGCAACTGGTGGGTAGAGAAGTCCAGAGGGAAGGGCCGCATGCATAAATGCCTGAGCCACGGAAGATTTTACATACTTTGGAATCTCTAGCAACCCTTTGCCAGCAGAGCGGAGCGACGCCAGGGAGGTAGGTACCAGAACCTCTTTCAGGTAGTCTGGGCCCAGTCTGTGTAGGGCTTTATAGGTCAAGAGACTGACTTTAAAGGTGATTCACCATTGAACAGGCAGCCAGTGCAGATTGCGCAGCACTGATGAAATATGACTGAACCGAGAGATTCCCACCAAAAGCCGAGCTGCAGCGTTCTGCACTAGCTGCAAATGGCATATTTCTAACCACATAGCCCTAGATAAAGAGCATTGCAGTAATCCAAGCAAGGGGACACAATGGTGTGAACCAACATAGGAAGGTTGCCGGACAGAACAAGGTGCTTAACCCTGGCGATATTCCTTAGATGGAAAAAAGAGGTCCTGACGACGGCCGACACCTGAGAATGCAGGGTCAGCCCTTCATCAAAAATTACCCCCAGGTTTCACACCTGTTCAGAGGCCGGGAGTGATAAACCCCCAAGGAAGATCCCAGAGGGTAAACCTACCCCCGACCCCCCTATCCGGTGTCCTGGATTCACAACCAGCACTTCAGTCTTTCCCAAGTTCAACTTCAACCAATTTGAATCCATCCACTCCTGGATTTCAGCAAGGCAGTTATTAAAAACCAAGAGAGCTCTTTTCTGGTCAGGTGCAAAAGAAAGGTAGAGCTGGGTATCATCAGCATAACAGTGAAACCTCAGCTCATACCTCCTTACAATGTCTCTGATGGGCAGCATATACACTGAACAACATGGGAGAAAGCACCGATCCCTGAGGGACCCCACAAGATAGAGGGATTGGGTTCGAAGAATAAATCCTGGACACAACCCTCTGAGTTCCTCCAGTGAGGAAAGATGTAAACCACCTGAGAACTGTACCTGACAGGCCACAGATGAACCTCAAGTGATCAAGCAAAACCCCACGGTCCACAGTGTCAAACACTGATGAGAGATCAAGAAGGACCAAGATGGAACAGTTCTTCTGATCTCTAGCCATCAGGAGATCACTGAGCACCCAAACCAGCACTTTCTTGGTACTTTGCCTCTTTCAGAAACCAGACTGGAGGGGTTCATAGATATCATGGTTGGTCAAATGGCTCTTCAACTGTATGGCCACTACCTTCTCAACCACATTCCCTAAAAAGGGAAGGTTAGAGATTGGTCTGTAGTTCCCAAGGCGGTTTGGGTCTAAGGAAGCTTTCTTCAGGAGGGTCGTGGTGTTACCACACCTTCTTCAGGGGGCTAGGAAACTCACCTGTTTCCAAAGAACACCAAACTGTCTGTATAAGGACTGGTTCAATGGAATCGATACAACCCAGAATCAGGGAAGTTGGTCCAGAGTTCAAACTACAATACGAGAGGTGCGACTCTGGACAATCCTCATGACATCCATGAACTCCGGGTGGTTAAAGAAACTCCAGGAAAGCTGAAGGCTAGTGGCCAGGCACTGGTCACTAGCAATACCCATAGAGTGTGCTGTCTGGAGAGCTGCCCTGATGTCAGCCACCTTAGTCGCAAAGAACTGAGCAAGTTCATTGTACTCTATTCGCAAAAACACTTTCCCCGAACCTGTAGACAAACTGGGTTGCACAGCCTGTCCACAGTTCAGAAAAACTGAGCTGGTTGGTTCTGAGTGACTGCAATCTCCCTGGACAGGAACTCTGCTTTCTTATGGGAAATTGAAGATTGATAGATTTGTTAATGATCTATCAACCTAAGGCAGTTGGCATCAAGGGCAGATCTCCGCCAGCAACACTCTAATCTTCATCCTTGTCGCCGCTTCTCCCTCAAAGTCCTATCAAACCATGGAGACTGAGGGTGAAGGGAGAGAGGATGAACACAGACAGGAGCAATGACATCCAGGGACACCACGATGGCCATATTATAGGCCACCACAAGGTCCTCTGGGTCACTGTTTGCTATCGGAAGAGACGATAGGTCAAGTACTGCCATAGGGCCTTCAGAGCTAACATCTCATAAAGGGTGTTACTTGACCATCTCCACAGGGGTAGGCCTTTGGGGGGTTGGGGTTCTAAAATTGAACCCCATGGTGTAGTGATCAGATCATCCGACTGGTTTCACCCCCAGGTCTGAGGCTTCCATCCCCTGGAGGAAAACTAAGTCAAGGGAGTGACCGTGTTTATGGGTAGCATTGATAACTATCTGTGTAAGGCCCAGAGATGTCATCAACTGGAGGAAGTGTTGTCCAAATTGCAAGAGTTCGTCATTGACCCAGGCAATAAAGTTGCCCAGGACCATCAACCTGGGACACTCAAATGCCATGTCGATGACAAAGTCTACCACTTCCTGAAGGAACTATTTCCCATCCCCAGGTGGACTGTAGATGAGAACAATCCTACAACCTACACCTGCTACCACAGTACATTCAAATACGAACATGCGAAATTTGCCAGTAGATAAAGGCCTAGAGGTCTATCAAGTCTGCTCGAATGTGCAGCCAGCACCCCTTATTCTGCAGCTGCCCCTCCCTTCTACCCTTCCCCTTCATTAACCCTCCCTCTTGTCCTGTCCCATCCTCGTTTGAAGCAGTCCACTGTTCTACTGCATACCACTTCAGGAGGTAACGATTCCACCCAGCCACCACCCTCTCTGTAAAAAAGTGTCTCCTCATCTCCCTCCTGAACCTTCCTTGCTCCAGTCTCATATCATGGCCCCTGGTGTCCCTCTCCTCCCTTACTTTGAACAGCCCCTCTGTACCCATCTTGTTTATTCCTTTCATGTATTTAAAGGTTTCAATCATGTCACCCCTGTCTCTCTTCTCCTCCAGTGACTACATGTTCAACTCCTTCAACCTCCTCTCGTATGATATGTCCCCCAGCCCCTTGATCATCTTTGTCACTCTGCGTTGCACCCCCTCCAGTAACTTAATGCCCCTCTTCAGATACGGACGCCAGTACTGCACGCAGTACTCCAGGTGGTCTAACTAATGACCTATACAGTGGCAGAATCACCTCCTCCCTCCTCGAGGATATACCTCTTGCAATACAACCCAGCATTTTGTTGGCCTTTGCAGTTGCCTTCCTACATGTGCTGAGTTGTTAATTGACCCTGTAATGAGCACACCCAGATCCTTCTCCTCCTCTGTCTGGGCTAGCTGCACCCCCCTAGCTGGTAACTCCTCCTTGGGTTCTTCATCCCAAAATGCAGCACCTTGCACTTTTTGGCATTAAGTCCCAGTTGCCAGGTGTCTGACCAGGTTTCAAGCTTTGCCAGATCATCCTGCAACCCCTGCCATCACCCTAGGTCATCCACACCATGCCTACCTTGGTATCATCAGCAAACAGACTGATCCTGCTCTTGATGTCCCATGATATGTCTGCAATGAATATCCCAAACAACACTGGTCCCAACACCAAGCCCTGTGGAACACCACGTCACTGCCCTTGGGTGTGAGCCCCCCACCCACCACCACCTCTGTTGCCTTCCTGCAGCCAGTTTCCTACCCACCTCACCAGCTTTGCACCGCCCCTGTGCCTACTAACTTCCTTCCAGCCTTCCATGTGGCACTGAGTCGAATGCTTTACTGAAGTCCAGATACAGGACATCCACTGCATGGCCCCTGTCCAGTTGCCTAGTTACCCAGTCATAGAACTTGACCAGGTTGGTTTGGTAGGATCTGCCATGTATGAAGCCATGCTGTCTACTGTCCTGTAGTCCTTTGGCCTCTAGGAGGCCACCAGCTTCTCCTTCAGGATGGTCTCCATTAGCTTACCCATGATGGATGTGAGGCTCACTGGTATGTAGTTTCCTGGTTCATCCTTGGGGCCACTCTTGTGGAGGGGCACCACATGAGCCATCCTCCAGTCCTGATGTATACACCCGAATGTAGTGAGGCATTAAATAGGTCTGCCAAAGATCCTGCAAAGACATCTGCCAGCTCCTTCAGTACCCTGGGGTGGATGCCATCTGGGCCTGGCGCCTTGTCCACCCTCAGTGCCTTCAAACCCTTTTGAACTCTGCTCTCCATAATTTCCCCATCTGTCACCACTTCCACCCTGCTTCTGCCATTTCTCCCACCTTGGGTGTCACCCCCCTCTTCTCTTTAGTAAATACTGAGCAGAAGTACTCATTTAGTGCGTCTGCCTTATCGCACCTGCTTCCACCCAACCCCCCTCCTTCCTAATCCTTACTATGTGGTCCTTATAGCTCCTTTTCTCCCTGATGTACTTAAAGAAGTCCTTCTCCCCCTTCTTAATGCCTTGTGCCATCCTGAGTTCCATAGATGCTTTGGCTCTCCTTACTGCCCTTGTCACCTCCTTTGATTCTGTCAAGTACTTCTCCCTGTCCTCACCCCTCCCTGTTTTCTTGTACTTCCTAAAGGCAGCTCTTTTCCTCCTTACCTTTTCCATGACCTTCTTGCTCAATCAGATCGGTTTCTTAGCCCTAGCCTTCTTGCTCTGGGCTTTGCAGCAGGTTTTGGTTGTCTCCACTATCCCCAGCTTTATGAGCTCCCATCTCTGGTTAGTGTCCATGGCTCAGCCTCCTCAATTGGTACACTCGTGAGGCCCAATTCAGTCTTAAAACAAACCGCAACTCCCCCCCCCTCCCGTGATCCAACCTCAGGCGATGAATCACCAAGTAGCCAGCTGAAATTGAGACCTCTAAAATAGGGCTGGAGTTCTCTTCCAGTCAAGTCTCGGTGATGTAAATTCAGTGGATCTGACTTATATGATCTGCAATAATTGCAGTCTTGTTTTAATGGATCTAGTATTGCATAACACCACCTGAGTTGGATGACCCTCTGAAGCGACCAGGCTACTTGCCCACCCAAATTGTGGTGCCCTTGGGTATGGGAATCAGACATGGAGAACCATGATTTGGATTCCATTCACCCCAGGGAGTCTTCTGGACCCTACAACCCCGATGTGATGGTCCAGCTCATTCAACCTCCGTCGTTCGCACCCCAGGCCCCCCTTCTCTGACGCATACAATACCTAGTGCTCTACAACACTGGTATGTGGAGAAATGTAATGGGGGGACAAAGGGTGGAGGGAGTGAAGGTGGAGGATGAATAGCGGACGACCGTGGGAGCAGGCCTCCAACACTTTCCGATGACCGAATTTACTATTAAACAAAACTTGAGGGATGCAGAGAAAGCTGTTAGGAATGCAAAAGGCACAAATAGAGGAACGATTAGCACAGAAGGTAAAGAAAGGGGACAAGACATTGTATTTGTACATCAGTGAAACAAGGAAGGCCATGGGTGGGATTGTAACACTCAGAGGGGATGAAGGAGAGTGTGTGGAGGGAGACCTGGAAAGGCATCAATATTGAATACATATTTCTGTTCAGTTTTCACTGAAGAAGGTGAGGGACAGGGACCACAGCTAGGCATCAGATACAAAGGGAGGATGGAGGTGAACACCAGTCCATTTACAGAAGAGAGAGTTCTGTAGGAACTCACAAAACCTAGGGTGGACAAGTCAATGGGACCAGATATCATATATCCCAGCATATTAAAGGAGCTATGGATGGAGCTGGTAGGACCACTGGCAGCCACGTTCAGTGCATCACTCAATACAGGGGTGGTTTGAGAGGACTGGAGGTGGGCACATGTAGTCCCTCTTCACAAGAGTGGAAGCAGGGAGGAGGCAGGAAACTGTGGGCCAGTCAGCCTCACCTCAAGTGGGTAAGATTATGGGGGGTGCTGCTAAAGAAAAGTATTGTGAAACACCTGGAATCCAATGGAGCACAGGATCTGAAGCAGCATGGATTCACAGCAGGAAGGTCATGCTAAACAAATATGATAGATTTTTTTGACTGGGTGTCAGAGGTGGATCGGGGCGAGCAGTAGCTGTTGCCTACCTCGATCTGAGCGGGGCATTCGACACCGTTCCACATAAAAGACTGGCAAATATGTTGGGTGGCCTGGGTGTGGGCCACAAGGTGGTGAACTAGGTTAGAAACAGGCTGTGGGATAGGAAGCAGAGGATGGTAATAAGACCAAATTCAAGGAAAGGGGGGTGACCAGTGGGGTACCTCAAGGATCAGTCCGGGGAAGTCCTTTTAATGTCTTCATTAGTGACACTGGAAGGGCTGAAAGGGAAGGTTTGCCTATTTGCAGATGACACCAAGATCTGCAGCAGGTGAGACACTCATGATGGGGTGGAGAAAATGCAGAAGGAACTAGAAAAGCTGGTAAAATGGTCGAAGTGTGGAAACTTAAAATTCAATAAGGTGAAGGGCAAAATCATGCTCCTAGGGCACAGAAACTCAGCAGAAAGTTACAGGATGGGGTGGGAGGAGTCGCTACTGGTCACTAGAGAAGAAAGGGATTTGGGGGATTATCATCTCAGACAATCTAAAGGTGAACAAACAGTGTACAAAGGCTGTGGGGAAGGGCAGTGGCATATTGAAGTGCATAGGTAGGATATATTATGATTTGCCAAAATGCATCGGCTCAAGCGCTCCATATATCCGACCCTGGGTGCCCAAAACATGGTTGCCCAACATCAGGTTTTACCCCAGCAAGTGATTCGGGGAGCTTTGCTCCCCATACCTAACCAACAGGATCCTCACTCTGCGGGGGTAAAATCCTGATGTCAGGAATAATAATGTTTCGGTGCCTGGTCAGGATATGGAGCGTTGGATGATGCATTCACAAACCAAATGGATCCCCATAGGTAGGGGTATCACTAGAAGAAGGAAGGTGGTATACCAGTATACAAAACACTGGTGAAGCCTCATCTGGAATACTGTGTGCAGTTCTGGTGGCCACATCTTTGTAAGGATGTAGGCAGGGTGGAGGCGGTTCAGAAGAGTGACTAAGATGGTGCGGGCTTGCACCAGAAGACATATGAGAGAGAGATTGAAATACCTCAATATGTATATACTGGAAGAGAGGAGGAACAAGGAGATATGGTAGAAACCCTCAAGTATCTTAATGGCATTAACAAGGTGCAGGTGGGTGACATATTTCAGTATAGGAGGGTACAAGAACAAGGGGCATGATATGAGATTGGAGGGGGGGACAGGATAAGGGGCAATGTAAGAAAGTTTTTTTTCATGGAAAGGGTGGTGGATACATGACATAGCCTACCCCAGGAAGTGGTGGGAGTGAGCACAGTGGAGGGATTCAAACATGCATGGGAGAGGCATAAGGGAGTCCTAGAGCTGGGAAGGAGAAGCTAAAGCCGATGACCGAGTAGGGTCAGCAGCCACTGATACAAGTAGGGTATATGGGCAGACTGGATGGGCCTAGAGGTCTTTATCTGCCATCAAATTTCTATATTTCTATTAGAGTCAACTCTAAGGATTTGCATAGTACCAATTACAGGATTATCTGACTGGATAAAGGAGAAGGAGGAGGTGGGAAAAATCAGCAGCTGACTGGACAGCAGGCTGCAACTTCCACGACAGTGATACCTACTACTACCTCTGATCCCCTGTGGCAAGCACTCCAACTATCCATTAAAGTCAATGACCTGAAGGTTGAGAAAATGTTAAAGAGAATGGGTATGCAAGCTCTCAAAAGAGTTCTAAGACAGTGACCTCAGTGAAGGCGCAAGCAGTAAAAACTCTGGCTGCATCCAGTAAATCTGTGCAAGAGAATCATCAACTATGCTACCGGCTGGATGCTGTTAAGAATGCACATTGGGTGGTTAACCTCCACCTGGTGGGTCTCCTGGAGGGGAGTGAATGTCTGGACCTCCTGTCCTTCCTCAAAAACTGGCTATCAGGAGTCCAGCCCAGTGGCAAGGAGGGCTGAGGCGTTGATTGCCCTACCTCCTGCCATGCTGGTGACCCCTATTTGGGAACAAGTATGCGTTGCTGGGGTTTGGTAGGGTGGAAAAGTATCAAGTGTTGCAAGGACTGCTCTCCTGTCCCACAGAGGGCTGGCCAGCCAACTCGCCCTTGACTGCCATTGGGTGGAGGTCCGATGGTGCAGGCATGAGTGACTCAAAGGGAGGAGCTGCGATCCCACAGATCATGCATGTATCCACATGCATGTCCTGATGTGCTATCATGGCAGGGGAACCAGGAAGAAAATGGAAGTAGGAACCCAACAGCAGATGACCATTTCACGCACCTCCCTAGGTCCATGCTGCCACCTGAACGCCTGGAGTGACTCCAGATGTGGACTTTGGGGATGGTCTTCCCTCTTCAACCCCACCACAGGGGACAATCTGTGAGGACTAGCTTAAGGTAGGCCTGGGGGTGTATACTGACTGGAGTGGGGATGGAAGCGGGTCACTGATGGGGTAAAAAGCTTGATAAAAAAAACTGGCTATCAGGTACCCCACAGCTGGAAACAGCAGCTACAGCTCCCCAAATGTTCAAGGCATATCAGATCTTACCTCAGTCAGCAGCCAGCTTGGGCCAGCAGGACTCTCCAAGAACATTGCTCCTTGTAATGGTGGCTGTGGTTGTTTGAGATAGTATGCTGCAGGCAGCACATAATTCTCAGAGTCTGAACTTTGAAAGCACACTCTGCACATCTTTCTGGACCTTTCTTTTAATACTTGCTCTTGCAGGAAGAAGTTTGATGCGGTGAAGGTCCGGCTCAGAAGCCTGGGAGTGGCACACTCACTCCTGATGCTGGCCCATCTATACATTTAATATAGAGGCCACAAATTTCAATTCATTGACCCCGCAGAGGCAGGTAAGAGGGTGAGTAGATGGTAAAAGAAATGACAGTTTCCAGGACAGGAGTGAGGGACTCAGAGGACGGCACTGTCGGCACATGAAGGATCATTGGCTCCATGCACTTTAAATCCTATGCTATCGGGTGAACATGGAACTTCAACTGGGTCTGGGAGGGTCTGGTACTGTGCTTGGGGCAAGTTTACCTTTTTAATTTTACCAGATATAATTGTGCATCTATTTGGGGACTTTTTTACATATTTCAGTGCACAACTGCTGCTTTGAATACAATCCTGTTCTTCTAAAATGGTGGACTCCATGTGGCTCTAAGTGTGTAGGATACCTCTTTGTTTATTGATACCTATAGACTTGTTAGGCAATGGCTTACTAAGCTCCTAAATGTGGTACAAAGTGGATATGGCTTTCTGGACTAAACACAGTTTATTTTTATCAAGTGGCTATGCAGATCGTGATAGCTCAGTTCAGTTCTATTGCTCTGATGGTGATGTATTTTAAGTTATGAGTTGGTATTATAATGGAAAGAACCTGTTCAGTCATCAACTGTCAGGAATTCTAGTAATACAGTATGGTCTCTTTATTCCTTACATTGCTTGTTGATAACTATCCAGTATAGAGTTTTCTCGGGTGGGTGGGTGGGGGGTGAAGTGCTTCCCATTTAAGTATTTTACCAAATGGCTGCAAGAGGAGCACATTGGCTGTTTAATTGAATTGAACATGTTAGGTGTTGTACACTTGCATTTGCAGGATCCCACATCAGAGAAATATTACAAGAGGCCTTATATATCGTTACACCCCAGCTCCGTAAACCTAACAGTTCGGACTGGAAACAGTACTATATCCATTGGATGGTTCCTGATATTGTCTCCTTTGTGTCTGGCAGGAGTACACGTTGTATGTTATTGTTTTATTCTAAAACAACAAAATATAAGTTAAAAAACACATATAGACAGGGCTGAGGCAAGGGCCATACACATACTATAGCAGACTAGAATGCATATCATTCTCTCAGAAATAAATTTACTGCAAGAATAAGACTGGCTAAGGAAGCATACTTTCAAAAACATTGAACATATAATACATTTTTAATCCTAAGAATTCTTGGAAAATTAAAAAATGTTTAGATTTTAACTAAGCTGCTTCACTGCCAAATACTGTAACTGAAAATAAGTGGCATTACTTTAAATGATGTTGTATTACAAGCTAATTCTCTTAATACTTTTTCATTAAAAATGGATGGGGAGACTGTTTTTCTATATCTTATTGGAAAGCATTGATCTCGGATTATCCAGGCTTAATTGGGGGTGAACTGTTTTCCTTCAGGTTACTGTCCATGCCAGTGTCTTGAAGGAATTTCTGGTCCTCATAAACCCCCTGGGCTGGATAGGTTGAGTAACAAACCTATAAGGTAACCTGCCCAGATCATGTGCTACTCGTTGGCTGCTTTACGCAACAGATCACTTACCTTGGGCCAGATCCCTTGTCAGTAGAAGTCTGCCAAAGAGATTCCTATGGGCATTGGAAAAGCTATTTGCAAAACAATTGAACAATTTCATTTCCAGTAGTGCTGTGTGAAATTCTGATGGAACAGAATTTCAAAAAATGTTGGACTTTCTCAACAAATTCTTCAAAATTCCATTGGAGAAGGAATTCTGAAATTACATAAGTGGATTTTAAAGTACAGATTATTTACAATTTACATAAAACACATTAGGTTTCTGCAAGGTGCGGAAAACTAATTCACATTTTATCTAATCCATGGAAAATTAATCTGCAGTTTATATTAAATAACTTTTGGAATTTCATGGAATTTGTTTTGTTAAATTAGGAAACCCATTTTCAAGAAGGAATTTGTTATTCCACATGCATTACGCCATCAGAATTTCACATTCCACACAGTTTTAATTTCTACATATCAGTTATTAAAGCTTATAAAATGGCATGAAAAAATCTAGGAATTTCACTGGTTGAGAGATGTCACCTGACCATGCAATAAATCTCTATAAACGTAGAGTCAAGTGCCAGATTTCATTTTCCTCCTCCAAAAACCTACTTACAGTACAGCCATTTCATAAATGTAACAAGCCCCTCCAGAGTGTGCATCATAGGATTTTAGTGTACTTCCCAGGGCTGTAAGGACTCTCAGCCTTTGGCCTCATGCCTTACTATACCACTGTGGCATGCAATAAATATAGAATAAAGGATGGGGTAGTGTGTGATATGAGAATTTAATGCACACCCGAGGTGTGGGATACTACATAATCCCTGAGGTGAAGCCAAGAGTTTATAAAAAGCACATTAAATACTGCTGCCTTTAACTGGTCATGGAACCAACTCGTGAAGGCAATACTGGATCTTGTGCTCACAAACAGGGACAGTGTGATGGGGTAACAGTGGGGAGCACCTGGGAAACAGTGACCACCAGTCATTGTGGTTTGAAATCACAGAAAGAGCAGAACCAAACCACACAAAAACACGTATCCTGGATTTTAGGGGAGCAGACTTTGGGAAAATGGGAGATACTTGAAAGAACATTAAGGGGAATGAGACAGGAATCAGGGGTTGAGGAACAGTGGGCAGTATTTAAAATGGGGATTACAAGAACAACAGAATTATGCATTAAGCAAGTTAGCAAGAGGAAAAGGAAGAGGAGACCATTATGGTTTTCCAAAGAGGTAGCAAAGAAAGTGAAAGCCAAAAAGATTGCATTCAGGCAATACAAAAAGACACAGGCAGAAGGGGATAGGGAGAAGTACCAGGAGAAGCAAAGGGAGGCAGGGAGGTCAGTAAGGGAAGCCAAAGCTCAGACAGAAGAGCACATTGCAAAATCAGTGGGTAGAGGGGACAAAACCTTTTACAGGTACATAAGTGAAAAAAGAAAGACAAAGGGAGGGATAGTGAGACTGAAGGGGAGGATGGGGGCAGCGTGGAGGATGACAACAGTAAAGCTGACATATTGAACAGGTATTTCTGCTCAGTCTTTACTGAGGAAGAGAGGAGGGTAATGGGTCTGAAGGGAGTACAAGGGGTGAGAATGGTGCAGAAATGGACACAAGTCCCTTTAGAGAGAAAGGGTCCTGAAGGAACTGGAAGTAATAAGAGTTGATAAAGCAATGGGGCCAGATGGGTGCACCCCAGGGTCCTTAAAGAACTAAGAGAGGTGGTGGCTGAACCTCTGGCTATCCTGTTTAGCTGATCACTGGAAACAGGGGAGGTACCCAAAGACTGGAGGACAGCAGATGTAGTCCCTTATACAAAAGTGGGAACAAAGAGGAAGCAGGAAACTACAGACCAGTCAGCCTCACCTCGGTAGTGGGGAAGATCATGGAAGCACTACTGAAGGAGAGATTGGTGGAACATCTGGTTGTCAATGGACTACAGGACCCAAGGCAGCATGGTTTCACCAGGGGGAGGTCATGTCAGACCAACCTCGTTGAATTTTTTGACTGGGTGACTAGGGAGGTGGATCAGGGGAGGGCAGTGGACATGACCTATCTGGATTTCAGCAAGGCCTTTGACACTGTGCCACATAGAAGACTATTACACAAACTGGGGAATATGGGTGTGGGCAGGACAGTAGTGCGGTGGGTAGGTAACTGGCTGGGTGACAGGACACAGAGGGTGGTGGTAAATGGCTGTCACTCCACAGAGGGAAGAGGAACCAGTGGGGTACCACAGGGATCAGTGCTGGGACCGGTCCTATTCAACATCTTCATCAGTGACATTGCACAGGACCTAGAAGGCAGAATTTCACTGTTCGCTGATGACACAAAGCTCTGTAACAGAGTAGACACACCAGAGGGTGTAGACAGAATGAGAAGTGACCTGCAGAAACTTGAAGAATGGTCAGGGGTTTGGCAGTTGAAATTCAATGCAAAGAAGTGCAAGATAATGCATATGGGCACAAAACCCTGGCACAATATATCAGCTGGGGGTGAGGATATAGCATGCAGCAAGCAGGAAAGGGATCTTGGGGTTATCATCTCTGATGACCTCAAGGTAGGAAACAGTGTGACAAGGCAGCAGGTAAAGCAAATAGGATGCTGGGATGTATAGGCAGGGGCATCACCAGCAGGAAAAGGGAGGTCATAATTCCGCTATACAAGACACTAGTGAGGCCCCACCTGGAGTACAGTGTACAGTTCTGGAGACCATACCTACGTAAGGACATAGACAGGGTAGAGAAGGTTCAGAGGAGGGCAACAAAGATGGCGCATGGATTGCATCACAAGTCCTGTGAAGACAGGTTGAAGGAACTGAACATGTACTCCCTGGAGGAGAGGAGGGAGAGAGGGGATATGATAGAGACATATAAGTATCTTACAGGGAGGAACAGGGTGCAGGAAAACACTATTTTTAAGCGAAAAAGATGTTCCAGGACTAGAGGGCATGGGATGAAGTTGGAGGGAGGACGATTCAGAGGAAACATGAGAAAGAATTTCTTCACAGAACGGGTGGTGGACAAGTGGAACACCCTGCCAGAGGAAGTGGTGGGGGCTGAAACAATCACGGGATTTAAGAATGCATGGGATAGACATAAAGGAATTCTGGAGGTCAGGGGTAAGGGGCAACAGACTTCTAAGAAAACAAACTGAACTTACAAGCTCAAATGGGCAGACTGGGTGGGTCATAGGCCCTTATCTGCCGACACTGTCTATGTATCTATGTATCATTTCAGACGTCCTCATCCTTTATTTTTATAATTGCTGATCAGACATTTTTAATTTTTGTTTATATTTTATCCCCCATTTTTACCCTTTTTTTTCATCCTGCCCTGGCTGCATGCATGTGGAGGCACGCACATGTCGCTGTACCAGGACGCCCTCCCGCTGCTTGCCCCCCATTCGCTTGCACTGCCCATGGACCTCCATCCGGGAGCAGTGGAACTATGGTGGGTGACAGAGTTCTCCCTGGGAGAGGATAGCTGCCTTTTGACTGCCCAATCCTGCTCCCTTCCCCCCGTGCTGGATCTTTGATGTCCCGGGCATGTTCCTGAACCCAGGTCGTCAGTGTGACATGAGGTAAGGCATCCAGCACCTCAGTGCCACCAGGCCAGCTATCAGCAATTTTTTCCAACCTGACTTCAGTGACCTAAGGTTACACACACACACACACACACTACACACTCAGAGAAACACATTGACAGTCAGTCTCCCTTTCCCCCCATCCTTTCCAGAATTAGCATTTTTTTGTTCTTTCTGTTTATTTTATTTTTATACTTACAGTTTTAAGGGTACATTCGAGCTTACATACAAAACAGCCGCCACTTCCCCGTAGCAGCCCACTGTGGTATGTCCCAATATGTCCTGATATAGAGGAACAGCAGGATCAACCAGATATAGGTTTTTATATTTGTTAAAAGTTAGGATCAACCAGATAGACTGGAACAAAAATAAATAAATAAATAAATAAAGACAGATGAGTCTCATTGTTGCAGCTCCTCGGTAAGTGAGCAACGGAGCCGCCATGTTTATGGAACTCTTAAGCCCAAGCACACACGTAACCACAGCCAATGAGGCAGTGCTACTGTTTGAAACACAGTGTGCATGAATGCTGTAATAACCCATGTGTTATTACGGTGAATATCAACTCAGTCAGCCCATAGGAAAAAATTGCTGACTAGTTATTATAATCCTGTAATGCACACCCTGTCATGGCTTATTACTTACAAAACCAATCTGGTTTTAAAATATTTCATAGTACCTCCACAGCCTTTGGTAAGGTTACTAATAATCTGCAGACTTCCAATGATGGAAGCTACTCTCTGGAGTGATCTTAGAATCCTCTACAGCTTTTGGTTTGTACATCATGAGCTTCAGCTTGCAAAACTGGGAAACTTTGGTTTTAATGCTACATCTCTAAATTGGTTTAGGAATTATTTATTGCAAAGACATTAATTGATCTTTTTAAATGGCAACAGATCACATCTGTTACAAATTGAGAGGGGGATGTTACCTGATGCTCAATCCTAGGAACCCCTCCTCTTCTCGTTTTATAATGATGTAGATAAAAACTCAACGAGTGCTGGCACCCACCTGTATGCAGGTGATACCATTATACTGTACATGCAGATGGCTCTGAACCCCTGGCTATTCAGCAAAGCCTTCAAAGAAATTATTGCAGGAGTATTTTGCAGCAAATCATTTAGCCCTTAATATTGAGAAAACTCAAACAATGGTGTTTGGCCCAGAGAAAAAAGTAAAACTGATATTTAGACAGTATTGTCTAACCCTCCTTACCCAGTCAACAAAAAATAAATTCAATAATTATAACAACTATTTTTGTTTTAAATTGTTAATTTGGATTTTAGATGTCTTCAAATGTAGACAGGTATCTTGCTGTTAGGCTAGATAATTAATTAAAATAGGAACTACGGATCAAATCATTATGTAAGAGAATATACAGAAATTAGGGGCACTGCACCTCTGTAGGATCATGTACTCCCCCTTAATACTAGACCTCAAATTGTGAACATGATGACAATGACACATTTTAAATATAAGCAGGTGTTATTTATTCTAATGCTCCTCTCATGCTTAGCATATGCTTGCATTCTTGATAGTGGTGCAAGATTTGCTTTAAACACTCCCCAGGATATTCCTCATTGTCATCTGTATAGAACTTTATGCTGGCTATCTTTAAATGTCAGATGTCGATTCCATCTTGCCCAGCTTTTGGAGGCATGTTTTACTGAAAGCCCCTACTTACCTTTAGAGCACTTATATATTAGACAATCTTGCATCAATCTTGTTTCTCAGCTGGTATTCACTTTAACTATAGTGTACCCCAAACAATTAATGGCAATAGAACCTTTTCTTTTTTATTACACCTCCCATACCCACTGGCACTCCTCACCTTCCACACCCTCTACCCACCAGACTCGTATCTCCAGCTTCACCTAACTTCTCATACATCCTTCCATCCCCTGGGCTGGCGTGTCACTGCCAGGGGCTTACTCTGATGGTTGTGGAGGTGAAAGACACCTGGAGCCTCCATCCTTTCCTCCAATCGACTGGCTTGTCCCTGCTGGGAGTCTACCCAGGACTGGATTAGCAACTACTGGGGCCATGAGCAATGTATAGTGGTAGGGCCCTCTGTGACTCCATCAGTAGGCTGAGGGTTCAGTGGCCACCCAGGCCCCTAAAAGTTGAAGGATTTTTGATGCCTTACAATGCATTTGGAGGTGTTGCTAGCTACACTGAATACCATTCTGGCCTCATCCATAACTGAAGCTGTTCCAGCTTTTGTGAGGTGGCAGTCAAGCAGCATAACTAGTACTCACCCCCCCCCCCCCCAATAAAGAAAAGTGGTCTGATGTACACTCCTCCAATTTTCCGCTGGCTAGGTTAACAACTCGAGTGCATTCCTGAACTTGTGTCACTGACAACATGAGTGGTGGCACTACTGCATCACTGCACTGGCTAAAGTGCTGTAAGGGCCACATTTAGTTTGCCCCAAACCAAGTGCTTTGTGACAAAGACTACGTTATTTTAATATTTTTACCTTACTAAAACTCAGGAGATGGTCAGAAACATGGTTCTAGTCCCAGTAGCCCTCTCTCAAGCCCAGGCCATGTAGCCCGGAGACATTCTCAGATTATGACTACTCTGACTACCTCACTGATAGTTTTAGATAAAAAAAAAAGCAGAAAATCTCTTGCCAGCAGCAGGCTAGGCTGCCCAACCAGGTTGCCACATCCCAAGACAGTGTTACATACTGTAGCATTGTCTTTGGCCCCAGCAACCTTGCTGGTTGGCCTGCTGCTGGCACTGGGCTTTCTGCTTTTTACCTATCCAAGACCCATGTTATTGCCAAATAACAGTTTGTTACCCCACAAACATGCTGTGCCTGTAGGCGACTAGTTGAAATAGCAGCCTTCTTCTCTGCCCTCTACTTAATGTCCGTCAGTGCCTGTGCTGTGCCTCTGTGCCAGCAACCTCCAGGTGGTGGTAGATGGATGATGTGGATGGTGGTTGATGACGTCTCAGTCAGAACTCCAGAGACCCTCTCAGGCAATTGTGTCTGTGACAAGAAAAGCACAAAGTCTGCCCAGCCCAGCCTTGAGCCTTGAGCCCCACCTCACTCACGTCAGTAATGAGTGTGGTAGACAAACAGTGAGATCATGGCTTTTCCCAATAGTATGATAACGTGGCAGCACAACAAGTAAGACTATGAGCCTCTGCTCAACTGCTGAGACAGACTTTTCACTTACACTGTGTACACTAAAGGTGGCAGCAGGCTAAAGCTATAGGACACGGCTTAGCACTATGTGCTACCTGATGGTGCTGTGAGCCCATGTGTTCTCTGCCTGGAGTTGGATGGATGGCCATGGGTCAGGGATGGATCTAAAGGCTGGCTGGGTCAGTCAGCTGTGTGACTATTTAAGTTCTGGAGAGGAGGTGTAGGATTCAGAAGGGCGGTGAGAGACAGCTGCACAAACTCAGTGTGTGCATGCAGCCTCAGACATGAGACTGGTCTGCTGGAGAGGAGCAGGACCATCAAAGTGACAGAATGAATACACTTGAGCAGTGCACATGGCTGTATGACACTTTAACTTGTTCCTTGGAGGATCCGACTCAGCTTCTCTAACTCCACCCCCCCCCACCACCCACAAAAAATGAAGCGTGGCTGGCAAGCACAGCAGCAGACCTGCTAAAAAAAAAAAATTTAACTGCACTGCCTCTAGGGGCTCCTCTCATATTTGAAGCCCTGAACAACTGTCCCTTCTGCCCTATGGTTAATCTAGCCCTGGGCCTACCCACTGGCTAGAGGTTGAATATATGGGCTTGGGTGGAGGCTGAGGGGTGATGTGTTGTTGGTGCGCTATGAGCTGGTTTGTGTGGGAGGGATCACACGGCCATCATTCAGCACACCTGTGACAGTGTCCTCCATTTTCATCCCACCCACTACACACATGGCCCACCTGTGAAGGGAGTGCCTGATGGTGAGATTTCACACCCCATTAAAAGCACCATCATGTGCTCCCACCAATAGCCGCTACAGAGTGATGCAGTGTCAACCACTCCCCCCCCCCCTGGAGGAAGCCAGTCTTCAGTCATGATGTTCTAGGCTCAGAGCATGAATTGGATCACCAGCATGGCAGAATAATCCCGCATCGCTCAGTGCCATGGAGCCGGTGTTAGGGGTGCCATTTTAATGGCTGGACACAATATTTGAATGACTTGTCACTGTCATTATTAGTTTTGAATGGCAAATCTTTTTTTTTGCCTTTGAATTTGAAGAATGTTTTTTTTTAACAATTGAATTTGTCATGCCCTGACAGTGTTATCAAGTCACATTAGTAACATTTTCTATTTAGTGTTTGTCAGCTTATATATACCCTGCTGATTATGCTTATAACCTACTGATTTTCAATTAGTCTTGTGTAACTCCCACTGTTAGAGTGCTAGGTTAGTATACTAGGCTGTACATCTTTGGTTTCTTTCATGAGCTCCATGCCATTAAAATGTTAACATTTTCACCTCTGGGGGACTGTCTGTGATTGGGTAGTACACAGGAGGGTGGACTTTTCTGGCTGGGGCAGGAACATGCAGGTGGGGAAAAAGGAGAGAGTGAGTGATGATGTGGGTGGAGTGGAGCCAATTTGCCACTCTGGGTGTCATTTTCGCCCAGTAGAGGTAGGGAGAAACACATGCCTGAGGAATGTGGCAGCATCCATAGAACAGAGAGACCCTGGGTGGGGGAAAGCTGAGCCTTGTTGGAGGCAAGGACCAAGTGGCTGCCAGACATATTTGAACCTGTGTTGGAGGGAGTCAGATGCCAGAGCAGTGCGAGAATGAGACTTTACATCTCTGGTGGGGAACCACCACAAGTGTCGAGAGCCCTTGGGAGCTCAGGTTATGCTGCATATTGGAGCAGTGCCTGGTTGAATGAGTATCCAGGGCCTAAATAGAATACGTACAGCTGAGGATACTGAGTTTGAGCTTCATAAAGTAATGAGGAACATTGGGGACCAAATTAGCCATGGGGATGAGCCACCCATATTTCAAGGGGCAGTCACCCAGGAATGAAGTGTTGAAGACAATAATTCAAAATGGGGACATGTTGGCCCAGAGTTAGGGGTCAGTAAATTGAAACATGTAGAGGATGTTTGTAACGAGGGAGCCACTCAAGGGGAAGGAGTGTTGGTAACAGTTTAGACAGTGAAAAATATATGGTTTGGAACTATGTGTTGTTAGATTTAGGGGTCATCAGTATGATTCCCCTCAGAAGAATGATACTATGCCTGGACTTATGGACAATATGTGGACATTAATCTGATGGACTCCATGGTCCAAAGCCTGAATATTCCCCTCAGGATTACATAGAAACATAGACTTTGATGGCAGATAAGGACCGCTTGGTCCACCTAGTCTGCCCATTTCCTACACTGGATAAGCTGCAGATCCTAGTTAACCAACAGCCTATTTGTTCCTACCCCCCATAAGAACTGCCTTATGTCTGTCCCATGCATTCTTGAATTCTCCAACGTTTTAGACCCCACCACCTCCTCAGGAAGGCTGTTCCATGTGTCCACCACCTTCTCTGTGAAAAAATACTTCCTCACATTTCCACTGAGCCGTCCCCCCTCTATCTTCAAATTGTGTTCCCTTGTTCTTGCACATCTCTTTTTATGAAAGATGCTACCCTCTTGGACTTTGTTGATTCCACTAAGGTACTTAAAAGTTTCTATCATGTCCCCCCTCTCCTTCCTTTCCTCAAGGATATCCATATTAAGCTCCTTTAGTCTCTCCTCGTATGGCTTCTCTTGCAGACCCTGCACCATTTTAGTTGCCCTCCTCTAGACTGCCTCCATCCTGTCTATGTCCTTGCAGAGATGGGGTCTCCAGAACTGGACACAGTACTCCAGATGGGGTCTTACCAACTGTCGGTACAGAGGGATAACAACTTCCTGTTTTCTGATGGTGATGCCTCTCCCTATACATCCCAGTATCCCCCAGCCCTCCCTACTGCCTTCTCACATTGCTTCCCAACCTTAAAGTCAACTGATATGATTATCCCCAGGTCCCTTTCCATTTTTATTGTTGTTACTACCTCCCCCCTTCCCCATTGTGTACTCTTCCCCTGGGTTTTTGTTTCCCAGGTGCATCATTTTGCACTTCTTTGCATTGAATCCAAGCTGCCATACTTCTGACCATTCCTCCAACATTGCCAAGTCCCTTCTCATCCTTTCCATGCCTCCTTGTGTTTCAACCCTGTTGCAGATCTTTGTGTCATCTGCAAAGAAGCATACTTTTCCTTCCAGTCCCTCTGCAATGTCACTTATAAAGACATTAGAAAGGACTGGTCCCAGTACTGAACCCTGCGGTATCCCACTAGTAACCCCCCTTTCTTCAGAGCGGACTCCATTTACTATTACCTTCTGTGTCCTGTTGTCCAACCAATGCTTTACCCAGGCTACCACCCTTTGACCCACTCCCAGGCTGGCTAATTTGTTTATTAATCTTTTGAGTGGGACTGTGTCAAATGCCTTGCTAAAGTCTAGGTAGACTATGTCCACATCCCCTCCCTGGTCTACTACTTTGGCCACCCAGTCAAAGAAATCGATTAGATTCATCTGACATGGGCGTCCCACTGTGAACCCACATTGTCTTGGATCCTGTACCCCACTAGCCTCTAGGTACTCAACAATTTTTTCCTTCAAAGTGATTCCATCACTTTCTACCACAGAGGTCAAACTGACAGGTCTGTAGTTTCCTGCCTCTGTCTTGCTCCCACTTTTGTGAATGGGAATCGCATCAGCCCTCCTCCAGTCCTCAGGTACCACACCATTCTCTCATGATTTGTTAAAAAGGGTAGTCAGTGGTGTCAGTAGTTCTCCCTTTAATTCTTTTAGAATTCTGGGGTGAATCCCATCAGGCCTCATTGCTTTGTCCACCATCAGTTTTAAGAGTTCTTTCAGAACCCTTTCTTCTGTGAAAGGACTGGGATCGACCCCCCCTATCCAGAGTGCCTCTGTTAACTGGATTAGGTACCTTCTCTTCCTCCTGCTCTTTTGTGAATACTGAGCAGAAGTATTCGTTCAGCATCCCTGCTTTTTCATTGTCCCTCTCTACCCACGCATCATCCATTCTATTCAGCGTCAGTATCCCTCCCTTTGTCTTTCTATGCTCCCTAATGTACCTATAAACGGTTTTATCCTCCTTCTTAACTGAGTTGGCTATCTTTTCCTCAGTTTGGACCTTTGCTGTTCTGACTGCCTTCCCTGCTTCCTTCTGCCTTAACTGGTACAGTTCTCTGTCCTGCTCCTTCCATGTTTCCTTATACTTCCTAAATGCTATCTTTTTCTCTCTAACCTTCCCCATCACCTCTTTTGAGAACCATAGTGGCTTTTTCTTTCATTTTGAATTGTTTATTTGCTTCACACAAAGGCTTGTTACCTCCGTGATGACAGTTTTAATGTTTTCCCATTGTTGCTCCACCCCTCCTTCTTGCCTGTGTGCTAGTGCTTTTCTAAGGCACTCTCCCATCTTGCCAAAGTCAGCCCTCCTGAAGTCCAGTACCTCACTTTTGTATGGCTTGACTCTGCAGCTAAGTTTATCATGACCCACATTGTTTGGCGGTCATTTGCTTCCAAATGGCTACTCAATTCTAGATCTGAAATCCTCTTACTGTCCTCATTTGAGAGTACAAGGTCTAAGATTACTCCCTCCCAAATCGGTTCCAGCACTAGCTGTCTGAGGCATGCCCACTGTGGGGCATTGAGAATGACCCTGCTCTTGGATGTGGCTGCAGCAAAGGTGCTCAGTTTACATCTGGCATATTCAGGTCCCCCATCAACAGGATCTCCCTTTCTCTGCCATCCTAAGGATGCCTTGATCACATCCTTGTCCATTCCTTCCCCTGAGATGGGGGTTTGTATACAACCCCAGTGCAGATTGTGGTGCCATTTCCAGTCTCTAAGGTGACCCACAGTGCCTCCTCACCTCTCTGTTTACTCTTTTGTTCCATTGCTTTTATCTCTTCCCTTACATAGAGAGCTACTCCTCCCCCTCTTCTACCCTCCTTGTCTCCAGGGAGTTATTAATTTTCCACAAAGAATCCTTCATTTGTTGTTTTACATGTTTCTTCAGTCAGTTTGTTGCCTTTCAAATGTGATGGCTTGTTGCCTTTCAAATGTGATGGCACTAACCACGTTTGCCTTGCAGCCCACTGCCCCCATGGAAGACCCTGCACCCTGTTTCCTTAAACTTAAGATGTTAAGTCATCTTTCTTGTTTCTGCTGTGGTCCTTCCTCCCCACAGACAGTTACCATCAGGATACCCCTAGAGACCAGGGAGGGGGTGGACTAGAAATGGGGGCCCATCTGGGATTTGGGGTGCCCTTCCTGCAGTGATTTGGCCTCATGCTGGGTACTGAGTGGAACTATGAACTCTTTTGTATTGTGAATGACGAGCTGGAATGAACAACATGGCACTGGGGGCTGAGGAGTTTTGCACCTTTCCATTGATATCTGTGTCTGGGAGCTGGCGGAAGGAACTTGTGGCCAGCACATGTGAGAGCCATGGAAATGGACTGAATCTTAATGTAGGGATTGGACTGGCATGTCATCTGGGGTGGGGATGAAGATTTCCTGGTGCCCTTTGGAACTGCTCTTGTTCAGAGGCTCAGCTTGATTAATGTGGATTGCATCTATATTCTGCTCGCACTCTATTATTTTTGTACACAAAGATGAAAATCAGTCATATAGCTCCCCTGCAACCCTGTGCTCAGTTGTTGAAATGGTTAGTGCACTGAAATCTTTAGTGAACTGCACCCAAGGAAGTACTTATGTTCCTTTCTTTTTAAGTGTCTGTAACAAATGAATAGCCAGGATTTGCCTTAACATTTTCAAATCTGTTAATTTGAGACACTTATATGTGATGATATGTTGTGTGGGTAGCTAGAGCATAGAGTGGTGGTATGATGCGATGATCCTGGTGAACCGAACACAATCTACCAACACCAGCGTCACCCTCAGCAGGTGGAATGGGGAGGGGAAACTTCAGGTTCAAAGTAGGTGGGTGAAGTCACCTGACAAAGGAGAGAGGAGTCGTAAACAAGGATCTAATGCTGAACAGGATTTATTGATAACCAAAAAGGAGTCATGGTCAAGGGGAATATTAACACTAACAGGCTCTAAACTTGCTATGTAATAAGCTGTAAGACACTATATATACAACTATTCAGCTCTAAAGGTACTAGATATTAGACTAGATCTAACCTTGACTCTGGGGTGCACCTCGACCTAAACTTGTGCGAGTCCCAAACACTATATAACAACTAGTTACTAATGTACAGTTCCAAAGTATTGCACTCAAACAGAAATGTGGACAACTGATATTCCAGTAGATAGTTTAAAGGTTTATTCAGTCCACAGCACAAACAGTGGGTGCCTTACTCCAGCACTTCGGCAAAAGCCTGACACTCTCTGATGAAGGCTTTTGCGAGCCTGAGGTAAGGCACTCACTGCTGTGCTGTGGACTGAATAAACCTTTAAACTATCAACTGGAATATCAGTTGTCCACATTTCTGTTTGAGTGCAATACTTTGAACTGTTCGTTTGTTCGGGCTGGCTGTCGGCATTTGCCCTGCCTCCTGTGCTGTTCATGGCATTTCCCTGTTTGGACTAGTTACTAATATAGCATGCTTGCATCATAGTCTACAACAGCACAATTCATGAAACATTCAGCAGTCTTTAGAGTCCCTTGCATCTACTGAATAGGACTGTTCTGCGCACAGAGCAGGGATAGGAAGCATTCGAGGAAACAAGAAATGGACAGGCTAACAGGCTGGCATGGCCAATGAAATCTTTGAGGGATCAATGGGAAGAGGAGAGGCTTTTTGAACAGGTCATAGGCTCATCAGCTACACTCCTTCTCTTGGGCTGCCGGATACAAAGCGTTGCAAAGAAAGAACAAAAAATCTTCATCACAAGCCCTCCAATGGGCTGCCGGGCACATTCACCAATGAAGTAGACAGAAGATGAATATCCAGACTGGGTCCTCCAGTGGACTGCTGGGATGAAACAGTGTACCATGAAAGGATAAAAGACCCATGAAGACCAGCAATCAGGATGGTGGAACCTTTTGAAGCCAAACCAGGCTGCTGACTTCTGGGTGCCAATACCAGATGATCATGAAAAGAAAGCAAAGTAACAAATGGGGCACTGAAACATGAATGGGGATGGAAGAACTTGAAGAACCTGTGAAGAGAAAAGGAAAACAACAAACCGGATGTCAAAACTTGCACAGGGTATAGAAAAAAACTGGGACCAGTTGAAAACAACAAATGGGATGCTGAACAGGTGCGAGGCATCAATGGTATCTTTCCTGGATAGGTATACTGCAAGACAGCACTCAGACTACCATGGAACTGTAGAAGGTAGATACCAAAGGTGTAGGATGCACTGGCTGAACACCTGAGGTTTAAAACAGTTTCAAGATTAGAAGCGGACAAAGTGCTCCCGCTTCGCTAGGCGGAGCATTCCACTTATTGTCCCTCGATCCGCAAAGCAAATTACTCCGCCTCAAAATTAGGAATGTAAAGTGCATTGTTTCAATGGACTTCACACTACTTCACCTTGCTTTACTGCCTCCCCTTAATTTTAATGTGAAGTGCCATTGTTTTTAATGGACTTCACTTCGCTTTGCTTCACCAGTTTATTGCTATGTGAGGCGAATTTGGCATTGATTCATGGGATGGCAGGTCACATGGGCTCTATATTGTCTTGCATAGCCTCAGTTCTGCATAGTGTGTGTAGTGGAAAGCTGGAGACAGTTTGCTGTCAGAGCTCTGAGAATCAAACCATCGAAAAAGCTTTAAAAATCACTTTTGATCCAATTATTTTGTTCCAAATTTAGTACAACGACTGTAGGAAACCCTCCTGTACTAAGATCATTGAGTGTTGATTGTTTTTCTGTGCATTTTGAATGTTAATTTACTAAATTTAGAACATTCAGCCTGTGTACTGACAGAAACTGTTGAAGTGTGCTTCGGGGAGGGCATAACTGTGGTGGAGTGAGATTCACATGAAAAGGCAGTCTTTCTAACTGTTTTGTACCAGCGTATGTCAGTATTTGTGTGTTTGTGTACACACAGTAACACTTGAAGTAATTTTTGATAATTATTTTCTGTTTGTTGTGGTGCAGTGCATAATTTCATTCTGATTAAAATATTTGATTATATAGTGTATTGCACTGTTAAATTTTCTACGCATTACCTGTATTGTGTTAGAGTGTGTGTGTGTGCGTGCCATCATGTCTGACACATTTTATTGTGCCACTCAGTAATCACCGCACTCTTAATCAGTTATCCATCTGTGGTATTTTCTATTGCTTCCTTCTATCGAGATAGTGAACCGGTACTGCAGCGTCCCCCCCCCCCACCAACCGGCAAAAGATATAATTTATTTTTCCAGTTTTTGCTTTGTGGACCACTGCTTAAGGTGTTTTCATGCTTCAGCAGCTGCATCTCTTTATAGTGTGCAATGTGCATTTATGCGTTTGCATCTGTTTAGTGCTCAATCGGTATCTGTAAGTGACAATTTTTGTTTTTTGGCTTCCCATCCACCCCAAATTTCCCAAATCTCAATTTGTTGTGAAGTTTCAGTGTAATCCCCAAAAATGCCTGCAAAGAGACATGCATGCAAACATGTTTCTGGCCATGGCACTGCTACCAGTGGCAAGAGTGGCCGTGGGCATGGTAGTAGTACGCAGCAATAGTGCCTAGCTGATGCCAATAAAGGTTTTTTTTTACTGTTTTTCACAGCACAATTAGTAGCTTCAATCATGGTTGGAGATGCTGTTGTCCCCACTGGTGGTAGTGAAATTGCTGATGGCATGAGTATTGCCCCAAGTTCAACCCGTGGCAACAAGTTAACTGGTTTCCAAAATATTGTGGAGTCTAAAGCCACGACCGTGAGTCAGAGTGTAGTAGATGTCGCACTCCCCGACGTCCCCATCCCCACACTGATTGAACATGATTTTGATGCTGACAAAGAGTTGCAATCACATGGCTCCAGTGCTGTTGATGAGGTCATGCCTGTGCCATCCAACCTTTCAAATGCAGGAGAAAAAATACTATAGCATCATAATGATGCTGTGGTTGGTACTTGTTCTCCACAGGACAGCATCCAAGCTGACATTGTGGATGCAGATGAGAATATGACGCGGTTTTAGTGACCCCAGTTGGGACCAGAAAAAGAAATTAAAGATAGCTGTGTAAACAGTCTCAGTCTGTCGGTGTTAAATCACCCCTTTCAAAGTTGTGATGTGGTGGTTTCTGTTGATGATGATGACCCAGTAATAGTCATCATAGATAGTGATAGGCGGTAGAGCCCAAGTGTGGTCAGCAACTGAAATCATGCAGTAGTATGCACCCCATGTCATTGTCTAAAACTGGTGTCCAATCTGAAGCATCAGAGACCTGTGAAATCTAAAAGTAGGGATCAAAATCCCTCATTTGGGTTTTTTGTTGTACAAGATCTAAGTCATGAAGCAGTGGCAATCTGCCAGCTTTGCCAAGTGCATGTCAGCTGTGGTAAAAAGGATAGTTCTCTGGGCACCAGGGGCCAGCATGCACATTTGAAGAACAGGCACATAACACTGTGGACTCAGCACCAGAGGAGAGCTAATGCTGCCACAGTGGGGAGTTTACCCTCATCCACCTTATTAAGCAAGGTATCCCCTTCCATGACTGTAAGTAGCCCAAGTAGCCATGTCCATAGTAGTGATGAAATAGCAGCTGAGGATTACTACAGGCATGAAGAGAATGATGGTTTTGAATTGTTGGCAAGTGGTTGTCAGAGTAGCAGCAGTGGTGGTAGTCTATGCAGTATGTCTAATGCAAGTGCAACATTAACCCCTGTGCTTAAAATGGGAAAAATTACTTTATTTGTAAACTTGTCACCTGTGCACTCCTCTTCATCACACGTCAAAGGCACTCCACCCATGGCCGCTCACAGAGCAGAGCCATTTGGCACACCCCATGCAAAATGGGTAACAACTCAGCCCACGTTGCAGAGTCTTTTTGCCTGGAACATGAACTACCCACCCAGTCATGCGGTGTCACGTGAACCGAATGCTGCTGTAGCGGAAGTGCTGGCATTTGACCTGTTGCCCTTCTCCTTCGTGGACAATTCTGGATTCTGGCATTTTCTGGCACATGCCTGTCCCAAATGGAAAGTCCCTTCCAGGATATACTTTTCCACCCATGCTGTCCCGGAGTTATACCAGACTGTGACAGAGTCTGTAAGACTTGCCCCTTAGCACTTCTCCTCACCATTTATCCACTTAACTATGGATATGTGAATAAGTGGCAAAATGGTAGGCAGTTCATACCAATGTATTACTGCACATTTGGCACAGGTACCAGCGGTTGTCTGTGCTGGCGATATTGGAAATCAGTGTAGTATGGCAGACTGTTGTGTAGCAAGCTTCCTGGAATTCAACAGCATGCAATGCTTGCAATGCACTGTTTGGCTGGTTCCCACACTGGTGAACACGTGCTTGACTTGCTACTGACCAAAACTGATGAGTGGTTGAACCACTTGTCTCTGAAAGCTGGCTTTATAGCCAGGGACAATGGCTCAAACGTGGTGAAATTTATCATCGATGGTGGCTTTCTTCGGGTTCCATGCATGGCCCACTGTTTAAATCTCATGGTCCAGGAGTTTCTGCAGTACCAAGACATCAAGAAAATTTTGCAATTGCATGCCACATCTGTGCACACTTTTCATGCTCTGGAAAGGCTCGTGACCAACTTTCGGCAGCTGCAGATTCAAAACAGCCTCCCTCTGCACCGCCTCAAGCTGGAAGTTGTCACAAGCTGGAACTCGACTCTTTACATGGCAGAGAGGTTGTATGAACAATACAAAGCCATCTCAGAATACCTAGTCATGTACATGAGCCATGACACTTCGTCGGGGGCCTTGATGTCTTTGACAACAGAACAGTGGCGCCTCATGGACTTGGTGATATCAATTTTGAGGCCCTTTGAACATGCCACAAAGGCAGTGAGTGGTGACACTTCCTCTATAATCCAAGCCATTCCACTGCTGTGGGTGCTGAGGCAGACTTTGTTGAATCTGCAGCGTAGCCTTGATGTGTCCAGAGATTGTTCAAGCAGTGTGTTACTTAAATACATGCTGACAGTACTGGATCGCAATCGCCACATCACAACTATTCTGCAAAGTGTCGAATTCAGAATAGCAACAATGCTGGACCCATGATACAAATGTGAAATTGCATCCTTACCAGGGGGAGGGCTTGAACAGGTTAAAAATCTCAGTGGAGAACTGGTGCGATTGGTTCATGGGGCATAGAAGTCACATGCCAAGTTTAGCAAACCACAGCATGACAGGCTAAAGGTCACTGTTAACTACTAGGCACATCCAGTAAGGCAGCTGCAGATCCAGGTGGGATGTCAGCAAAACTGGTTGCCATTAACCCACTTTGGGGTGTCTTGTCCCAAGTGGGAATCTGTGACATCGATGAATCCAGTGAACAATAGGATGAGTCAACAATAGGACTGCGTGCAGCACAGAGAATGGTTGACTGATATTTGTTTGAAAAAAGGCATCTGTCAGTAATTGATGATCCACCGCTGTACTGGAGTAGAATGGTGATTGAATGGCAAGAGCTAACTTCAGTGGCACTGAAGTACCTGACCAACCCACTCTCCAGTGTAAGTGTGAAGAGGGTATTCAGTTCTGCACAGACAATAGTTTGTGACCGTCGTACCAACCTATTGCCAAGAAATGTCAGCATGCTGACATTCATCAAAATGAATGAAGGTCACATACCACCTCGAACTACCACATCTGTGTTCGTTCCTCATCTCATTGATAGTTGTGCTGATGATGTGGGAAAAGCAGACCATCCTGGTGGCTGCATCAACTGGGCAACCATTGAGGTTGATGATGCAATCATGGACAAAGAATTCCCTACTGGGCACAATTCCGACCTTGATGACTGCAAGGGCAGCTTCCTGTTTGATGAGGATGAGGTGGATGCTGCTGGTATTTAAGTTAATGGTTTGAAAGGCTATCACATTTTATTAATGGTACATTTTTTCTGATTTTCCCAAAATAAAACCAATGTTCTTGACTCAGTCTCATTCCGTAATTCAGACTGGCACAAATAATGCCCCATCACAATCATTCCATCTTACTTTCCCCTCGGTATAACTTCTGATTCCACTTAAAAAGCAGGTACCCACTGTCAGAGATCTTGAGTTGTGTGAATGCTCCCTTTAAGATTTTTGAGATGCACTTGAGAAACATATACAGTCAACTTTTTCTTTTTACAGATTTCCAGTTTCAAACAGTGTAACGGACCAGATGACAGGAGTACTGCAGTACTGTCAACAACCACGATAGGATATCAGTTTCAGGTAAGCACATCAATCTTATTTCATCACTTCTTTTAGATATTTAATTTTTCAAGCCAGGGTAAATCATACAAAGTAAGTGACATGTACGGCAGATAATATATTTTTCGTGACATCAGTCACTGGCTTACATCAGCATGCCATGGGGTTGAACAAAGTTTTATCAGGGTCATGACAAGACATCTTGGAATGTAACTTAAGACATGACACTGGGCCAGTGCATGTCACACACACAAAACTTGTTATTGGTCTTGGTGTGGCTTACTAATAGCTTGGTACCTATTAAGCAGGATAAAACAGTAACTGCCACACTTAAAACAGAATGTGTTAGTGCAATGAAGTAAGAATTATTTCTTTGACTGTTTTCAGGTAGCATTTCACTGCTGTGTGCTGCCATCGGTGCTTTCTTCAAAGAAGAAGACATGCAACTGGTAAGAATCCAGAGGATACACAGAAAACCTATAAAGAAGTCAAAATAAAACCATTCACGAAACTTGCTTCCAAATGATCCCCCTCCCAAAAAAAATACTTACCTTTCCTGGCTTGACAGTTTTCCTACAGCAAATTCCTCAGCAAGCCAAAAAATGTACAATCAAAGTATGACTGGGTGACCTGTGAGCAGAAAAAACAGCAATGGTCACATATGTGTATATATGTATATATATATAAATTTAACATCTGGTTCTGTGTAAAAACACGAGCATGCAAGATACAGTAACTTACCAATGGTAGTATGAGTACGCACACACATATGGCATCATGTTACAGCCAGCGCATCAGACTTTCTGACCGCCATTGCATCATCACATCATTGTTCACGCAATGGTCATCTGTGGCTATCATCATTTGGCAAGACACTGTGCATCAGCCCAGTCAGCACAGGCAGCAGAAGATAAAAGTACAGGAGCAGCAGCAGGTGCCATAGTTGTTGTGGGAGTGGGCGCATGCATAAAGCAGTGCATCCCCTCAGGAAATAATTGAGAATTTTCTTAACATTGTATCATGTAATTTCTCTTCATCTGGACTCTGGCATGTTCAGGACATTTTGACAGGAGCCAAAAAATTGTAAGAACACCAGCCAAAAACAGTTTAAAGAAAATAACCTAAAAATGGTGTCCTTCCCTTCCTTGTATTCCTACTTAATAAGCTCTGTTTTCTAACAGGAAATATTTTGGGGGGCTCAGTAATATTTTCTTCCTGTCGTGGGGTGTTTGTGGAAGAGCAGCAGTGAGCAGTTCAATAATCTACTAAATGGCATGTGTGCACTGTCAGGTGCCCACTGCCCAGCCCCATGAAAACATCTACTGTATGATAGCTGACCCGGTCCACTTTTGATGGTATAAATAATATATACCAGATCTACCCAAATCAGCCAATCCAGTTACTCTCACCATTTCCCAAAAATGTGGAATTCCCTCCCTCCTCAAATCCAGCCTCATTCTGTCTACTCCATCAGCTCTACCTAAATAATTACCTTGCACTAGTTGCTCCTACCATGTCCCTCTCTAACTGCCTCCTCTAAGCCCTGGACAAACCCTACCCCTCCCTGTTGCCTTCATTTTACCCTGCACCCACCCCTAAATTTTTAGCTCTCCTCCCTGTCCCCCAAATTGCTCCCCGTTACTGGCCTCCCTTGATCTCTCACAGAATGTAAGGGACCCTGAATGCTCCATGGGTCCCTCTCCTACCCCCCAAGGAGCTTGTATCTCTCATCTACTCCTTTCCCCCACCATCCCTCCTATCTTCCTCAACTTGCAGTCCTCTTGCAGGGTTTTTAGCATCCTGAAGGGGTCATACTGCATTTAGGCTTGTCTCCTCTCCTTCCCATCCCCCATTCTACCTGTCCCCCTAGCCTTTGCAGTCCTATTGCAGGGTTCTCAGCATCCTGAAGGGGCACTACTGCTCCAAGGAATGTCTCCTCTCCTTCATCTCCCCATCTACCTTTCTCCCTAGTTTTCACAGTCCCTGTTGCAAGGTTCTTGGCATCCTGAGGGGGTCCTACTGTGCCTAGTCTTGTCTCCACTCCTTCCCCTTCCCCATCTTCCTTTCTCCCTGGACATTGCAGTCCCCTTGCAGGTTCTCAGCATCCTGAAAGGGTCCAACTGAGCCTTAGCCTATCTCCCCTTTTCTATCTAGCCACTATCTTGGCTTTCCATGGCTACTAGCGGAGGTCTAGTTTGTATCCTAATGGACTATTGTTAGAGCTCATCCCCTCCAAAGGTAAGAATTCTCTTTCCCTCAAGGGTTCAATTCTCACTCCATCCCTCTCCTATCACTCTCTTAATCCCTATCTACTGACCTTCCCCAACCCCCTTGCAGGGTACTCCACATTCTGAAGGGTCCACTCTAGGGTTCGGTCCTATTCAGCTTCCTAGCATTTAAGTCACATATCCTCCTTCTCTCTCCTCCCTTTTTAAATCTGTACAGCCTAATCCCCCTTTCTATCTTGCCCCACATCCCCCTTGCAGGGTTCCCCACATCCTGAAGGGGTCTCTCTGGGACACTGCCTTATCCCCTTCTCTCTCTGGTCCCCCTAGTTCCCTGCAGGGTTCCTCACATCCTGAAAGGGTCTGCAGGGACATGACTCTTCCCCTCACCCCTAACCCTCCCTCTCCTTTCCCCTTTTCTTTCACGTAAGCACTTGTTTACTTATTAATCCAGCATTTATTATTGTCCACTCTTTCTACCTATTATGTGCAACAGTGTGTTGTAACACTGTTTGTAATACATGCCTTATAACTGTATGTTAATGTTGATCTTGTAACTTGAATGCTTAATGTCTCATTCTTATTATGCCTCTTCCCCAGGTCGCACTGGGAGACCAGTGTGCCTTCCTGGTGTGAACATTTCAATAAATAAATAATATACCATATACATTATTTGTACCATCATCAACAATGGACCAAGTCATCTATCATATATATGTTTTCAGGGGGCTGGAGGTGGGCACCTGACAGTGAGCACATGATGTTTAGCAGGTTTGCACTGCTCTCCTCTGCTTTCCACAAACACCCCAGGACAGGAAAAAACATTACTGAGCCCCAAAAATATTTCCTGTTGTTAAACAGAGCTAATCAAGTAGGAATATAAGAAAGGGAAGGACACAATTTTTAGGTTATTTTCTTTAAACTTTTTTGGGCATAGTTCTTACAATTTTTGGAGGAACAAGGTTATGAGAATGAAAGACAGAACACAAACTTACAATTATACATCAAACAGTGCACATTTGGAGGTACTAACAACAAGAAGAATGGAAAGTGACCTGTATCAGATGACCTAAGGTAGGCAATAAATGAGAGAAGGCAATAGGAAGGCTGGAGAGATACTGGGATGCATTGGAGAGCATCACATTGAAATCAAGTACAAACTAGAGTTCTTATCCCTCTGTATGGATATTTGGTGAGACCTCATCTGGAGTACAGCGTGCAATTATGGAGAGCATATCTCTACAAGGACATATACAGGATGGAGGCTGTACAAAGAGGAACTAAAATGTTGCAGGGTATGCCAGAAGGCAGACAAAGAGACACTAAAGGACATTATGTATAACTGCAAGGAAAGGTGGGGCATGATAGAAACTATCAAGTACCGAAGGAATCAACAATGTACAAGAGGATAGCATCATCCAGAGAAAGAGATGTGCACAAAGAAGGGCCAAAATTTGAAGATAGAGGTGGACAAATCAGGGGCACCATCAGGAACTACTTTTTACAGAGAGGTGGTGGGTGTAAGGACAAACTAAAACCAATGATCAACGTTATGCTAGGACAGCAGCAGTTCAAACATCCCCATAATTTGCAGCTGGTGCCTCAATTCACTCCAACTGCTGCTCAACGTTGTCAAGACAGTGATTAACAGCCTCCAACTCACTCCACATCAGGCCCAAATCGGCCTGTGTGGCAGGTAGTTGAAGAGGGTTGCCACTATCACCTGCTGCAGGCTGTGGTAATGGAGCATCTGCATGACCCATGGCCCCCCCCCGATTCACATCACCATGTGTAGGTGGATGCTGTGCTGCCACCTCTTGCCAAGCAGGGCCAGCAGGTGCATTCCTGCCCTGTTCTGCAACCTTGGCCTGCCACTCTACATGGTGGTGGTTGTACAGGTGGGTGCACTGACTACCTGTGCCGAGGTGAGTTCCTTTGGGACCACGGTGCACCACCACACCACACATATCACTTTTCATTACACTGCTGTCCCCAGGCAGTGTAGTGAAGAACTCCCACACTAATAAGGTGCAGGGAGGACCAGGCACAGGTCGGGGGGTCCCAGGTGCTGTTGGAGCTGGCAGCTGCTGCTGCACAATTGGGGCCAGGAGTGCAGAAACCTGCTGCTGCTGCAACTGCTCAGCTCCTCTTCCCTGACTTTCTACTGCTGAACTGCTGGCACAGGGGCCATAACAGGTGGTGGCACTGGGAGCACTGGTAGAGTGCCACCAGAGGTGGTGCTTCCATGGCACCAGTTCCACTACCTCCTGCTTTGGGGGGCACTAGTCAAGGTGGTGTTCTGGTGGCCAACCTTGTAGCACTGAGGACTGGGGCATTGGATGTCACACCTCGTGCCACACCAGCGACCAGGTTCAGAAATGAGCCTGGGCCATCGAGGGATCATTGGGAGGAGAAGATCGAGGCATCTGGAAGGACTGCTCTCTTCTCCTGGAGAGGGCTCTGGGGGGCTCCTTGCTCAGCGGTGGCACCTGGTGGAGGCTGGGGGCATTGCCCAACAGCAAGGATGAGTTGGTGGAGTCTGGCTATGGCAGGTCATCTGTGGGAGGTCCTACACTGATGCCATTGCACATCATGCCAGGGGTCAGAACATATGTAAAAATACCCTGCCTTCCGATAGGTGAAGGAGGGTACAGGGACCAGCTAACCACATCTAATGTCGGGTCTCTCCGCTCACTCCTCTACTCTCCTCTCTGCCTGGCTGCTCTTCGGGATTATAGATAGAGCACCAAGAGGAGTACAAAGGCATTCCCACCTTAGGGGACTCAGAGCTGAGGTGTGGAGTGGCTGGGTAGTGGATGGAGAGTTGGGTCTGACAGGAGCATGAGCGGAGGACTTCAGGCAGGTGGAAACATGGCACAGTGCCAAGGGACCCTCTGGAGAGAGTTCGGGTAGGGCAGAGAGAATAAACAGAATTCGGAAAAAAAAAAAGATGGTGCTCCGGTTCAAATGCAGCCTGCTACCATGTGTGCATACACCTGTGCGATCTCCTCTGCTACATCAGTGAAAACCACCTCTCTCCCCCTCCATTCTGGTCTCTCTCTCTCTCTCTTTGACACACACACACACACATTAACAAATACTACACTGAAATATTGCACAAACACAAATCCAGACAACAAATAGGCTTTTAAAATACAAAATGAATCAGCTAAGTAACACAAAAATTTAAAGGTTTATAGCAGTTTTTGGATTTAGTCTCCTGTCTCTCCCTCTCTATTCAACCAGCTCTTTCTCCTACAAGGCGAAAATGAAACTCACTTTCTTGCATTATTCACTTCCTACCTGAAGCATGTGACCTGCAGACTCTGAGACAATGTGAGCCATGTGATCTGTGGACTGTTCTCATGCTGCCTTTAAAGAGAAGTAAGGCGGAGTGAGCAACGCAGTCATTATCATAAGGCAAAGTGGTGAAGTGGGGGGTTTCCATGAACGCGTCATGTAGCTACCGGGCAACGCGTAGTAGGCTGCTTTGCCCACACTACATGGGCAGATTTAAATTTTGCTGCATCTCATTCAGGATGCAGGAACTGTAAACCGGAATGCGGGCAACTGTTAGCTATAGTCCACAGTTCAGGGCAATTGCAGAGTGCAAACCACAATTGAGGGCAATTTCAGGTAATAAAACACAGTCCAAGCAATTGCGGGCATCAGACAAGAGTACACAGTTCAGGGCAATTGCAGGTAATATAAACAGTTTGGAGCAATTGCAGGCAATATAACAGAGTTCAGAGCAATTGCAGGCAATAGAACACTGTTCAGGGCAACTGCAGGCAGTAGAACACAGTTTGGGACAACTGCAGGCAATAGAACACAGTCTGGGAAAATTGCAGGCAATGGAATACATTTCAGGGCAAGTGCAGGTAATAGAATACAGTTTAGGGCAATTGCAAGCAATGTAATGCAGTTTGGGGCAATTGCAGGCAATGGAACACAGCTCAGGAAAATTTCAGGTAATAGAACACAGTTCGGGCAATGGTGGGCAATAGAACACAGGGCAATTGCAGGCAATAGAACACTGTTGGGGCAACTGCAGGCAATAGAACACTGTTTGGGGCAATTGCAGACAACAGAACACAGTTTGGGTAATTGCGGGCAACAGAATGCCATTTGGGGCAGTTACAGGCAAGAGAACACAGTTTGGGCAATTGCAGGGAGTAGAACACAGTTTGGGATAATTGCAGGCAAGAGAACACAGTTCAGGCAATTGCAAGCACCTGAACACAGTTCAGGCAATTGCAAACAATGGGACACAGTTCAGAGCAATTGCAGGGAGTGGAAAACAGTTTGGGTCAATTGCAGGCAAGAGAACACAGTTCAGACAATTGCAGACAATGGAACACAGTTTGGGCAATTGCAAGCAATGGAACACAGTTCGGGGCAATTTCAGGCAATGGAACACAGTTTGGGGCAATTGCAGGCAATGGAACGCTGTTCAGGGAAATTGCATTTAAGAGAACACAGAGACAGTTGCAGGTTACAACAGATCAGTCACATGAGCACTATTATTGGCACTCAAAATTGCCCAGTTTGCCCTCCTTGCCTTATGCTAGCCCTGGTGGGATTTTTTGCTATTCTAGCTAGCGACTGGCCACCTCAATGTATGGTCCACGGTGGGAACCTATAAACCCCCGCTCCCCACCAATGCAACCTCAGTGGCTGGCAGAGTGCTCTCATTAAGCTACAGGGAATAAAAGACAGTTTGCCCCAAACTTTCTCTTACCCTCCTGGTGCCCTAAGTTAGAAAAGAGGACTAAAACATCTGGGTTGATAGCCCTTGCTCTACTTAGCCCAACTGGGCTCTTTAGTACGACTGTGGCTGGCCTTGCCCCTTTAGTTTCCCCCAGGATGCTGCCCTAGTAAGTATTTAAACTCTTCATTAAGAGCTGCTGCCCTAAGCTCTGGCCTTGCTCCACCTCTGGGAACTTTTCTAATAAATATTTACATTTTCAACTAAGGGTTTCTCTGCACTACACTCTCCTCTTGGCATCGTGACACCTGAATAATAATTTATTTAAATGTTGGCCCTCCAGCCCACCCCATCTTAGCTCTCAGTCAAATTCTGAAGTGTCCTGAGCACTCAAACAATTTATTTAACTTTTTAAACTTCAGGCAGTCAGCACCTAGCTATTGGTGTGGCTGCCAACTCACTGCCACAGCCCAGGATGAAGATGGAAGATTGTGACGCTGGAAGGTAGCAGGCAGTGGAGAGACTGCAGGTGGGACCTTGCTGGGTCTTTCAGTTTCTTGATGCTTCACCTGATGCGGCTTTGGAACATGCAAACCATGAGGAACTAGGAAGCTTAACAATTTTTAAATATTATAAAAATCAAACAGGGTAGAACAGAGCTCACACCGCAGATGTCTTCCAGTTGCAACCAGAACACCTCAGCAGATGATTGGACTTGCTGACCAGAGGAGAAGAACTGCAGGAGAGCCAGCGGAATCACCTACAATTCACAAAGTAAGTCCTGGGTTCCTGTTGCTCTCAGTGTTGGTCCTGCTCCATCCACGCTCAGCCACTAACTGCCAGCAAAATAAACTTTTTCAAAATGCTACACTCAGGATTCTAGTTGTCAAACCCCGAGCCTGCACCCACCAGCCACTGTTACTTGTTTAACAATAAACACCATGCTCAAGGCAGGAGCAGCAGTCCCAGTGCGTGGATGCCCTTGACTTGTACACTGCTTTCGAGGAGGTGGGGGGCGTCTGCATAACCAGCCAGGGAATAAACAGAAAAACTAAGCTTCTCTTTTCTTTTACACAGCAGCTGCTCTGTTGCTCTGCAATGGGGGGAGGCACACACCCCTTTGCCACCACTGATGCCCACTCTAACTAGGGGCAATTAAAGGGCACTTTATTAATTTTTCTGTTGTGCCCCCAATACTTTGGGGGCACTACATGTATTATGGGGTCAAAACCAGGTTGCCTGTGCTGTTTAACTGTTGTTACTGTAATGTTTGCAACTAAAAGTTAACTATGTTCACATGGGAAAGTTTGTTGCCATAGTGTATCAGGATAACTGTTGTATGTGAGCATAAGCCCTGTTGGGCCATTGCTACTGTTTCTAGTATAACCACCGTTTCACTGTATCCATGTAATTTTGCAAAGTGGGACTAACGAAGGTAGTCTAGGGCAGTGTTAAGGTAGATTAGGTGGTGGCTATTTTGGGCAGGACTCACTGACTTAGAAAGAGAAGTATTATGCCTGAGATGCCACCCACTGTGTACCTAGGCAATCTGCTCTGGGAGTGTAGGAAGATGGGTGGCCAGGGAGAGCTTGAGTGTGTCTGGAGAGTTGAGCTTTAAAGGGGTCTTGACTTCTGGTCAGTTCAGGATTTTCCACCTTTATTTATTTATTTTATTTTATTTTATTTAAACAGCAGTTTGGAAAACCTTTGAGCCATAGACTCATTTACAAAGGTACCTTGTCACAGTAAGACAAACCAAAATACACAGTATAGCAGCACAACACATAAGTATAACAGTAAAATTAAGACATAGATACAAACAAGCTGGTACAGGTAGGATGGATGCAAACAATACCAGAGTTATGTCGTCCTTAGCAGCTTAGTAATAAGCTTTGTCATAAGTAGTGAGTACGGCTTTGACTAGCGGCAGTTACAGCATCGGGTGTTAATAAGGTGGTTACGAAGGAAGTTTTGAAGCACCATATAGTTGGAGCTCGGAGATGGAGGGGGCAGTGTGTTGAACCAGGAGGGCCCAAAGCTGAAGGTTTTGGCCATGAGAGGTCCTAGCTCTAGGGATAACAACAGAAGTTTTCCCAGAGGTCCGAGTATGAACTAGTGGGACAGAGCGGCGTATGGTGGTGGTCAATCCTGGTGGGGAAAGCCCAAGGAGGGTCTTTTTTGTAAGGGTACAGGTAAGATATTTGAGGCGCTCGTCGAGATCAAATACCAGCGCTTTAGCATACAGTAGACAGGTGTGTGTCATCCTAGGTGCTCCAGTAATTAACCTGCAGGTCTTATTCAGAGTAGTGCGAATTTTATGGAGTGCGGTCTGATCAGCAGCACCATACACCGGCAGTCCATAGTCCACTAGGGACAGGATAGAGGAGGTGATCATGAGTCAAGAGTCTCGGGAGGCAGTGTTTATACCGATGTAAGATGCCCAATCGATATTAGTGGCAGTGGCTAGGGCAGCGATGTGTCCATGGAAGGAGAGGGAGGGGTCAAAATGGATCCCTAGATATTTATAGGAGCAAACTTGTTCGAGGGGAATGAGGACCCAGAGTGAATGAGGAGTTTGAAGTTGCAGGACTTGTTTTGGGGATGAGTGAAGAACATGGTTTTGTTTTTTAAGATTTATCACCAATCTATGTTCCTTGAACCAACCCTCGGCTTCAGTGAAGGACTTCTGCAGCGAGTCCTGGAGGGCAATAGGTTACTGATTTGAGGCAAAGATGACTGCATCATCAGCGCACAATAGAATGTTCCCAAGCAAGAGCGTGAAGGTGTTAAGGTAAAGGAGAATAGTAAGGGCCCAGAATGGAGCCCTGGGAACCCCAGAAAAGATGGGACAGATGTCTGAGTAGGTCCCATTAATTTTACATGCTGTGAGCGGTCAGACAGATAACTGGTACACCAGGAGATAGGCCCAGCAGCAAACCAGAGAGACTAAGGGCATCAAGAAGGAGGGTGGGAGACAGTGTCGAAAGCCGAGAGAGGTCAATGAAGACAGCACCAGCTAGAGAACCAGTGTCTAAGGAGGAGGAGAAAGTTGGAGAACTCTAGGAGGGCTGTGTTGGTACTGTGGCCCACTCAGAAGCCATGCTGCTCAGGACAAAGGACATTGTAGGTGGAGAGGTAGTCAGGAGATTTGAGAGGCCACCACTTTTCCAAGGCATTGGAGAGAGGAGAGAGAATGGAGATCGGTCGATAGTTTCCAGCCACAGTCCTATCACCACCTTTAAAGATAGGGAGTGACAGTGGTGACTTTCCAGGCAGTTGGAACCTTCCCAGGCAAAGAGAGTGGTTGATGAGGCATGTGATTGGGGTAAGGACTGTGTCTAAGACCAGCCGTGAGGATACAGGATCCAGGGTGTCACTGCCTGTACTATTACTCTTGAAGGCAGTGACAAGGTGTGGCCTAAGTTCTTGGGCAGAAACACAGCGGAGGAGAAAATAAGGGTGAGAAAGATTTACTGCAGGTGCTGGGGAGGAGGGTCAAAAATTTGTAGGGAGGATAGGGCTATGGTCAGTGAATGAGGTGTTGAGGTGGTTGGCTATGAGGGCTGGGTCTGAGGAGATCACACCATTAATGTTGATCTGGGTGGGTGGGGGTGTGCACTCCCATTTAACTGTTTAATGTTATCCCAGAAGGTTCTGGGATTCCCCATGAGGCAGTGAGTGAGGACCGATGAGTGCTCAGACTTGGCCTTTCTGATGGCCCGAGTGCACTTGTTTGGGTGGCGCATATAACCGCCTGTCATTGGGCCAGCCAGTCTCAATGGCACGGTGCCATAGGGTTGTCCCTATGTTTGAGCTGGTGGATCAAAGCTGGGTAACCTAGGGGCATTCTTCCTTTAGAATGCGGGTCAACACTGGGCAAAGATATCACAGGCATTATTAAAGTTTGGGTAAAGAAGAGAGCTGTGCCGATGTCAGGAGTTGCCTGTATAGAAGACCAGTCAATTTGGGACAGAAGTTCCTTAAGTTTTATCAGTCCACCAGGTATTAGACGCCGGCATGTGGACTGTGCTATGGGTTTGGGGACTGAGGTTGACCAGTGGAATAGAATGGGGAGTGATCGCTGAGAGAGTCTGGGAGGACTTGTACATTGGGGATCCGATTAGGGCGGTTGGTGAGTACCACATCAAGCAGTGTACTGGAGCCTCTTGGGGTTAGTCTTGGTAGGGTGGGTAACTAGTTGCGTTAGGTCTATTGCAGAAAAGGAGTCTCGGTAGAGGAGGAGGAGGGCTGAGCCAGTTGACATTTAAGTCACCCACCAGAATTTGATCACGGAAGGAGGTAGAGAGGTAAGGTATTCTGTAAGGGAGGCAATGGCTCATGCTTTGGTCCCTGGGGGCACGTATGCAGTAGTCAGATAAAGGGGTCCCTTTAAAGGTCAGGGGTTAGTTTCAGCGTAAGCGCCTGGGCCTGGAGTCAAGGATAGAGGCGGGCAGGGCTAGTGGGAGAGATTCCTTGACATAAATAGCGCAGTGCCGCCCCATCTCCCAACACGGTCGGACCGAAAAGGTGAAACCAGGAAGGGAGACTAGGAGTCAGGGAGGATTTCGACAGCCAAGTCTCAACCAGGGTGATGACATCAGGTTAATTGATGTGACCAGCATTGTAGTGAGTCAAACTTTTAGGAGGCTACAGATATTCATGGAGACCATGCATAGGCCTGTGGTGCGAGTTGAGGAGCTCCTGGGAACCGGGCCAGGGTTTGGATGAATGTTCCTGACAGGAGTAGTAGCATGACTAACACCCTAGCTGGGAGATGGTGAGAGGTTTTCCACGATTGACATGGGGAGGCTAAGGGAGCAGGGGTGGGCAGGGAGGTACAGGAGGAAAGCAAGAATAAGAAGACACCCAGATGTGCCTGAGGTGAAGAGAAAGCTAGGGGAGGGCAGGGGACGGGGACACAGGGTCCCAAGGGGCAGGAGAGGAGGTTCAGGAGCAAGGGAGGAGGGTGCCAGGGCACAGTGTGAACTAGCAGATGGGTAAGTGGGTAAGTGCACTGCTAGTGGGGTTAGGCACAGGCAGGCGTGAGGCAGGGCCAATACATTGTGGTGAGCAAGATCCCAGGGAAGTAGTGCTGTACAGGTAGGAGGAGGAAGTAGTGAGGAGCATAGGTCCTCTAGTGGCCAGCAGGTATAACCTGGAAATGGGAAAGTGGGGAGATAGGTTCTGGGCAACAGGACGTGATGTCACCGGATGTGATGTCACGGGTGGATCTTAAATTGACAGCCGCCCTTGGTGGGAGGGGTGGTTAAGGAGAGGGCAGATTTGCTCAGCACCTGGCTAGCACCTCTGCAGGCATCCAGATGAAGAGAAGAGGCCTCTTTACCTTGAAAGTTATCAGGCTGAGATTTGGCTTCCTCAGCTACTCAGGTGAGCTGCTTGTTGCTTCAGTTGCTTGATTGTCCTGAGTGCCTAGCTTGGGGGGAGCTGCCTCGAAAGTTATCAGGCTGGAGATTTGGCTTCCTCAGCTACTCAGGTGAGCTGCTTGTTGCTTCAGTTGCTTGATTGTCCCGAGTGCCTAGCTTGGGGGGTGAGCTGCCCAAAAGTTATCAGGCTGGAGATTTGGCTTCCTCAGCTACTCAGGTGAGCTGCTTGTTGCTTCAGTTGCTTGATTGTCCGAGTGCCTAGCTTGGGGAGCTGCCTATGTAGTGGAAAAACAAAGCCTCTCATTACTATGCAGCGGGAGAATATGTTGTGACTTACACAAAGGAGCTCCACTCTAAGCAAACAGGG
This sequence comes from Neoceratodus forsteri, assembly GCA_016271365.2. Classification (NCBI taxonomy): domain Eukaryota; kingdom Metazoa; phylum Chordata; order Ceratodontiformes; family Ceratodontidae; genus Neoceratodus; species Neoceratodus forsteri. Next base: position 557,125,422 of record CM028138.1, read on the forward strand.
CTATTCCAAAATGAGGTCACACTAGGACCCAGCTAACCTAATGCCTTCAGTAACAAGCACAATTAGCTCAATACCACCATATTAAACAAGTCTGATCTATATTAGCTGCTTGGTATATCTAGCTTTAAGATGTAATCAGCAATTTGTGGTGAAGCAGCCTGAGACCTTCTGAAATCAGGAAGGGGGTGCACAGATCTTTCTTGTCTGGGGTCCAGAGTCAAATTCAAACTGAGTAACATAGCATCAGATAAACAAAGCATACATTTCAAGGTAGTATGGACTGTACATAGGTCCAGGAGACAATATACAGACATTTTAAGGAGTTTAATAGGACAACGATTTAAAATACATAAAGTACAAAATGTACAGTCAAACAGAAAAATGAGCAGGTATGGCTAAACCCATCGCACCGCACAACACTTGGCCGCACACAAGACCATGTGGGTTCTGTAAGTGCAGCCATTGTAATGTTTGCAAATATGGGCTAGCAAGCAAACCTTTCATACATCCAAAATTTGAGACTATGAAAGCAGACATTAGAGAACTAATAACATGATACCCTATATGTGGTTTATGTTCTCTGGTGCCCCTGTAAGATAATATATGTGGGCAAGACTGTTAGGCCTCAAACAGAAAATACAAGAGCATGTACGCTCGGTCATCAATAGCAAGCAGGATATACCTGTAGGGATTCATTTTACTCTGATGCATAACTCACGTCCGGATGACCTTAGATTCTCGGGACTTGAGTGGATACTACCTATAAAAAACGGAGGAGGCAGACCCAATTTTTTGCTGCAAGTTGGCCTGGTGGCACTGAGGGTTGATGCGCTGGATGCCACATCTCACACTATGCCAGCAACCCAGGTTTGGGAGCGAGCTCGGGTCATTGGGGGTCAGCAGGAGAGGACAGGATTGAGCATCTGGAGGACTGCGCTCCTTTTCTGGGAGGGAGGAGGGCCCAGATCCTGGACTTCAGGTGACTCCTGGTGGTGACATGGGGCACAACAAGCTGGCGGATCCTCTAGTGGGGGGATTGGCTGAGGTGGTGACCCTGTGTGCATGTGCAGAAGCACGCATGCATGCGCTGGGTGCATTGCATGTCCAAGCCAATTAGGGACGGACAGAACAAGGAAAAAGCCCTGAGCCCTGGTAGGTGAAGGTGGTTAGAATGGCTGACCACCACACCCAACACTGGGTCCTGCATCCTGCCTCTGGTGTTCCCTCCACCGCCTGGTCGACCATTTAGATTATGCATATGGGGCACAAAAACCCTGGCACAATATATCAGTTGGGGGATGAGGATATAGCATGCACCAAGCAGGAAAGGGATCTTGGGGTTATCATCTCTGATTACCTCAAGGTAGGGAAACAGTGTGACAAGGCAGCAGGTAAAGCAAATAGGATGCTGGGATGTATAGGCAGGGACATTACCAGCAGGAAAAGGGAGGTCATAATTCCGCTATACAAGACACTAGTGAGGCCCCACCTGGAGTACAGTGTACAGTTCTGGAGATCATACCTACGTAAGGACATAGACAGGGTAGAGAAGGTTCAGAGGAGGGCAACAAAGATGGTGCATGGATTGCATCACAAGTCCTATGAAGACAGGTTAAAGGAACTGAACATGTACTCCCTGGAGGAGAGGAGGGAGAGAGGGGATATGTTAGAGACATACAAGTATCTTACTGGGAGGAACAGGATGCAGGAAAACACTATTTTTAAGCTAAAAAGATGTTCCAGTACTAGAGGGCATGGGATGAAGTTGAAGGAGGACGATTCAGAGGAAACATGAGAAGGAATTTCTTCACAGAACGGGTGGTGGACAAGTGGAACACCTGCCAGAGGAAGTGGTGGGGGCTGAAACAATCATGGGATTTAAGAATGCATGGGATAGACATAAAGGAATTCTGGAGGTCAGGGGTAAGGTGCAACAGACTTCTAGGAAAACAAACTGAACTTACAAGCTCAAATGGGCAGACTGGGTGGGCCATAGGCCCTTATCTGCCGACACTGTCTATGTATCTATGTATGTATCTATGTCTGGTTTGAACCCGAAAAGGACTTTTGCCATTTAAAGTACTCCTTACTTGCATGGAGGTCCTCACATTAGTTGCTTTGCATAGAATGTTCCTGTTACCATGGCATAAAAGGTTTGAACCCACTATCCCTTCTAAATCTCTGTATTTGTTTTTCATTTCTTTCATTTATGTGCAAGAGATACAGTACATTAACAACTGAGTGTTAAATTAGCTTGATTAAAAAGCATGTATATGACTTATGTTTGAGTGCTTAGGTAGCAGCTCCATCTAGTGCTACATGTGAGGATAACATAAAATTGATTGTTTTAATTCTAGTGCACTTTTCTAAGTATGCCTGTAATTGTTAACCTATGATGCCATTATTTTTCTAAATTGGTAGCATTATAAAGGGTTGTTAATTCTCAGCAAGCTTCTCTCCATGAGGAAGATTCATTGTGAGTAGAATAGATTTCTTTGACTGGGTGACCAAAGTAGTAGATCAGGGAGGGGCTGTGGACATGGCCTACCTAGACTTTAGCAAGGCATTTGACACAGTCCCACACAAAAGATTAATATACAAGTTAGCCAGCCTGGGAGTGGGTCCCAAGATGACAGCCTGGGAAGAATTGGCTGGAGAATAGGACACAGAGAGTAATAGTAAATGGAGTCCACTCAGAAGAAAGGAGGGTTACTAGTGGGTACCGCAGGGTTCAGTATTGGACGGTCCTCTTCAATGTCTTTATAAGCGACATTGCAGAAGGACTGGAAGGAAAAGTATGTCTCTTTGCAGATGACACTAAGATCTGCAACAGAGTTGATGCACAGGTGGGGTGGAAAGGATGAGAAGGGACTTGGCAAGGTTAGAGGAATGGTCAAATGTATGGCAGCTTAGATTCAATGCTAAGAAGTGCAGGTAATGCACCTGGGAAACAAAACCCAGGGAAGAGTACACAATGGGGGTGAGATACTAACAACAACAAAAATGGAAAGGGACCTGGGGGTAGTCATATCAGATGACCTAAAGGTGGGCAAGCAATGTGAGAGGGCAGCAAGGAGGGCTGGGGGGATACTGGGATGCATAGGGAGAGGCATCACCAGTAGAAAACAGGAAGTTGTTATCCTCTGTACAGACAGCTGGTGAGACCCCATCTGGAGTACTGTGTGCAGTTCTGGAGACCCAGTCTCCGAAAAGACATAGACAGGATGGAAGCTGTCCAGAGGAGGACAACTAAAATGGTGCAGGGTCTGCACCAGAAGACATATGAAGAGAGACTTAAGGAGCTTAATATGTATAGCCTCGAGGAAAGAAGGGAGAGGGGGGACATGATAGAAACTTTCAAGTACCTCAAGGGAATCAACAAAGTCCAAGAGGGTAGCATCTTTCAAAAAAAGAGGTGTGCAAGAACAAGAGGGCACAATTTGAAGATAGAGGGCTCAGAGGTAATTTAAGGAAGTATTTTTTCACAGAGAGGGTTGTGGATGCATGGAACGGCCTTCCGGAGGAGGTTGTGGAGTCAAAATCAGTGGTGGAATTCAAGCATGCATGGGATAGTCATAAGGCAGTTCTGGGGGGGTGGGGGTAGGAAGAAGTAGGCTGCTGGTTAACTAGGATCTGCAGCTTATCCAGTAGGTAGGGAAATGGGCAGACTGGGTGGGCCAAGCGGTCCTTATCTGCCGTCAAATTCTATGTTTCTATGTTTCTATGAAGCACTGGGGCAAGCTTTAGAATGCTTTCTGTGGACCTGTGTCCATATTTTTTTGTTTCACTTTAAAGGATTCATTTTATTTGAGATTCAACTGGACCTACATTCATTATTTTAGGTATTTGAGAGCACGTACACACTTATGTGGCTGTTTGTGTCTAGGGCTGGCTGCTTTTTCAGTACCTGCACCACCAGTATATCAGCGATCACAGCATCACTCCTTGAAAACAGTATTCTAATAGGTCCTATTTTTTGGTTTGTGGGATGGATCTTGCTGCACACACTCTCTCTGAGCACCACAACAGATCCACACACATAGAGTGAGAGTCATGAGCAAGGGTAACTGTCAGCGCTCTCTCTCCCCATACAGCTGTTTGTCGTGCCTTTCAGTCTCTCTCTCTCATTTTATTTTTGAAGAGTGTTAGGAGGCTTAGGAGAATCCCAACCCTCCCCTCCATCACAGCCCAAGGATCAGCTTTCATGAGGTAAGGGTACATGCAGGGGCTGCAGAGCAACCATGGAAAATACAGCCATGGGAGAGGCAGGGTGAAGAGCAGGGGTCATGGCAGTGGTCGGAACAACAACAACAACAAAGGAGTAGGAGGCAATCAAGACATTCAACTGCATTTTGAATCTGCTAGAGAAATGCAATTAATGAATTGCTAATCTCTTTAATTTGTTGTTGACTGGAGTCTCAAAAAGGGTCCTGGAGTCTCACATCTCCCAGTCTGGGGCAACCAAGACCACTGGACCTGAACCAAGCTGCACAAATATAGCTGGGTCGGCCACTCATGCTGGACAGATCGGTCCAGTTTTTATCCATCTCAGAAAGGGAACTTGATCGCGGGACTGTATCACATGGCAACTTGACCTTGCTAACATACGACTTTCTTTATGTCTTTGCTGGGTGAAGACAGGTGTGTTAAGAAGGGGCAGAGTGGGGTGGAGCATGGCTATGCAAAAGAAGAAGGTGGGATGTCGGCCAGAGGGCATAACCTATGCAGAAGTAGAAGATGTGCAGCACTTTCTGCATGGCTGGGACTACAGGCCTCCCAGTTCAAACAGAACATTCGCCATGCGGTGGGGCTCCGGGAGTGGGTAGGGCTTGTGAGAAGGTGGGTGGGCAGGCCAGCTGGCAGGAGCACAATGAAGAGAAACACTGAAGGCCCTTTTTGTAATGGCATCAGCGACCATGGCAAGGGTGGCTTCACATCTCCTCCTCAGTGGGAAGGTAAGTCCCAGTTCAAGTTCCACCTAGTCCAGCAGCCCCTTCACCATGGCAACAGGCTAAGACAGGGTTCCAGCATCTATTCACATGATAGAAGCCTCCTGTCCCATCATGCTAACGCCATCCAACAGCCTCCCCTCTCCCCAATTTTGTAAAGTGTAACATGTAAAGCCTACCAGCAGGTCAGATAACCTGTGCTAAGCTCCTCCTTGCTTCTTACCCCTACCTCTCCACTGCCAGCAGGAGTCTTCGAGGTCAGAACAAAAAGAGACCGTATTATTGGGAATGATGGCAGCAGAAATGCTTGGGCTTCCCATTCCCAGGCATTTCTTCCATGCATTGCAGTCACATCTCTTTCAGAAGTAAGGCTTGCCTGGTCTCAAGTGTCTCTGTTAAAATTCATAAAAAATCATTACCAGCCATATCCCACTATACGGCATACCTAGAGATGTAAGAATCCATGCCCAAAAGCCACCTTAAATTACCCAATTATCTATTTGACAACAAAAAAAAAAGATCTTAGCTGTGTTGGTCCTTAGAAAATTCTAGTCCTGTGTAGCCTGGTGTCTTTTATTGGACTGGTATATGTTGTGTATAGAGGTGATACGCACTGACAATCTGGGTCTCACAGGTCTCTTTCAAGCAGGATGACTGCTGTGTTATGTTAAAATCTTGGCATGCCCACATTTCTGAAGACTTACTTCCTCTACTGTTTACTCACCTTTCCTACTCACTAGAGATGTTGCGAAATTGGCAATTTTGCTATGCAAAATATACTGCCATTCTGCAAAATTTTCACCGGTGTGAAATTGCAAAGTTCACCTGAAATGTGAAATTTTGCTGCAGAATATGCATTTTGCCAAATTTTGCCCAATTTCACCCTAATTTCATGGGCAAAAATTCACATTTCATCCACAGAATTTCTCACATTTCGCATACGCAAAATATTTTGTGAAATGCGTGAATTTCTAATAAATATTTCACAGAACGAAATTTTCTCATTTCACACATCTCTGCTACTGACACTTCTCACTTTATCTGAACAATCCATTCATAAATTATTTTAAACTGCAATTTTACACTTACAGTGTCAGTTGCTCAGCACACTCCACTGTGATACAGGAAGATTGGAAAGCCCTGAGTTCTAGCCACTCCCTAGGTAAAACATTCCTTAGGACTCAACAACGTGATGGTGAGGTGACAATAGACACCTCCATGTCTGTAAAGCAGAAGCACTCCGCACTTCACTATTTTTTAGTTTAGGCGGTCTGCTGTGACCGCCAATTTCTTTTGTGTAAAAATTATACAAAACCGCCAACCCAACCCTTCCCCTCAGTACCCACCACCCAATCCCACCCAAAGAATCATAATAGTAACACTGGAGGTGCCAATGCCCTTGTGTCCCAATCACAAATTCGTCATACCACCCCATCCACTACCGCGCATGTGTGGTTATGTCTACATTTTTTTATATATTTATTGTTTCCTCCACCACCCAACCCTCCTTTTAGCATCTATCACCCCTCCTCCAGAAAGGAATAGTGACACTGAGGGTACCCAATCCTCAGTGTACTGATCACAAAATCATTGCCCACTCCCCACTACTGCACATGCGCTGTTTTTGTGCTGGTTTTATTTATTTATTGTTTCACCCCACACTTGGCCCTCCCTCTCAGCACCCATTACCTAATTCCTCCCTCAGAAATGTAACAGTGGCACTGTTGCTGCCCAATCCCGCAGTGCAGGAATCTTTGATTTTTGCTTTTTTGCTAGTACCTGTAAATAAAAAAAGTCCATTGCTACCTTTTTCTGCCATTGCACTCACCCCCCACCTTCCCACTCAGCATCCACCTCCCCTCACACCCCCAAGCCCTTACTTACCCATTGGGGGTCCAACGGACACGTCTTCATTCTTCAACGCCGGACCGCAAACTGAGAAAATGAGTATGCTTTTCAACGGATTTCAATGGGGTTTGAACTTAGTGGCATAACTTGAAAATTTTTGCATATTTTGGCCCAGATTTTCAACATACCTTCTTTGGGACCATACCTCATGAACAATTGAACTGTCATTAGTCAGATCTGTCCCAAAAGGTGATTTTGTGGCCTGTGTGAAATAACCTTTCTGGCAGGAGTTGAAAAGTTTATCTGCCCTTATTTATGGGGAGGCATAAGAAACTATGTCAAAAATTTGGTGTACAAATATTAAAAACAACAAAGTTATGCACCTACATTGAATTTTACAAACGCAGACTCCTACCCTTGGTGATTTTCAATATTTGTACCCTAAATTGACAAAGCCATATCTTTAAAGCACCTCATGATTGAGTCAGCTGTCATTTTTCAAATCCTGGCCAAAATGTTTTTTCACATCCCGAAAGGTAATTTTGTGGTCCAGGTGTGAAATCATCTTTTGGGCAGGAGTTGAAACTTTTCTCTGTCCTTTTTCATGAGGTGGGGTCATAAGAAGGCTATGTTGAAAATCTGGTTTATGGATATTAAAAAACAACAAAGTTATGAGCCTACATTAAATTTTGCAAACGGAGGCTCATAACTTTAGTAATTTTCAATATTTTTACCCGAAATTTACAACATAGTCACTTCTTTACAGCACCTCATGAATGTGACAGCTGTCATTTTTCAAATCTAGCCCAAAATGTGTTTTTTATTTTTTATTTATTTGCATTCAGTCTAGGAATTACAACCCTTTGAATCAGGGACTCATTTACAAAGGCTCTGTGTCAATGACATTAGTTAGGACATACACAGAGAAAAAATACTGTACAGAGACAGCCATGAGCTAAACAAATTCAGGGCACCAATGGTAGAGCAAAACAATGTATTACAATATTATTTACAGAGTTTTGATAGTTGTGTCCTAGAAGTTCATTTCACAGTCCCTCTGCAAAATCACCTTTCAGGCAGGAGTGAATCATGCACTCTGCACTTCTTCATGAGGCAGGGTCATAATAAGATTATGTTGAAAATCTGGTATACAAATATTACAAAGCAACAAATTTATGAGCCTATGCTACATTTTGCAAATGCAGGCTCATAACTTTAGTAATTTTCAATATTTTACCTCACATTCCTACCATGCAGCCCAATCAGCTCTGGCCAGAGTTTCTTATGTATGGGTACACCTATGGCTTCTTTCCAGTCTTTTTGTGCTCTTCCTTCATTGAACAAACTTGTAAATATGTCTGCTAGCAGTCCAGATATTTCCTCTGCCAGCTGTTTCAAAAATAATGGGTGGAGTACATCAGGGCCGGGGGATCTGTCTACTTTGAGTTTCAATAGCCTATTTTTAACATCCAGGCTGGAAAATAATAAGGTATACTTGAGACATCAGAGGTGGACACGCTGAGATGCTAAGGAGGAACATCTGCAGCAGGAGTTGGCAAATGCTGCATATTTTCTTTTAACATGTATGCCGCTGTTGCCCATAAAGAAAATTAAATAATTGCTGACCTTTCCAGACCAACTTTGGTTCCACTGCTCGAAGGAAGAGGAGTAGAGGGTTTAGCGACCAAGCAAGGGAAAGGGTGTACAGGCCTCTGGTCTCTCCCCTGGAACTAGTGGAGTTCAGTGCGGTGGTGAAGCCACATTCCACAGAGGAGAGGTGCACAGTAAAACAAGCGGGGTTTAAGGGCCTGCTATTAACCCATTCCATCATTCTATCACTCATCTCATTTACTCTGTAGTTGCGGTTTTGGCTCTGATTATAATTTGCAACATATAAGAGAGGAGTAGTTTTGTGCCTGTATTGCACTTTGTTGAAACCAGAAATTTTTCTACTGGATAAAATGAAGCTGAGAGGGTTGAAAAGGTTAAAAAGGTCAAAAGGTCAAGAAGGCATCTTACTGTGGAAGATGAAAAGGGGTGAACAAGGACAGAATTCAAATCTGGATAAAAAATACTATCTTATACTTTTTGGAGAATCTGCTACCATTAATTAATTAGTTGGAGGTCATTTTGGAGAGGAGTTGCTTGATTCTGGAGGAGTCATAGCTGGTAAAATGTTTTAAACATATTGCCTTATTATCCATTGGAATCCATAGTTGGAACTTTTCTAACAACCAGAGAAAACAAAGAAGAAGTTGTAAACAAGGAGATAAACTTCAATTTCATCTGTGGGCTGACTTTTTACATCTCTTTTATTTTTTTTTTCTTTCTTTTTTTGTGAATGTTTTAATTAATTACATATTCAGTGATACTGTGTCCCTAATTGGCTGATTATTTAACCAATCAGCCAATTAGTTAATTAAGAGCTAAACAGGCTAATTAACATATGGGCTTAAACAACTATTTGCCTATTTGTGTTTTGAAATATTCATTAGTACGTTATTAATTAAGGACAAAGGACAGTTGTGGTAACATATTTTTCATACCATTTCCTTGGACATAATTATAGACGCATAAGGCCTGCTTTGTTATTACCTATAAACCAGCCTACATAGATTTTGTTTAAATCTCTAAATATACCTGTGGAGACAAGAAGCAGGAAATCTCCTGCTCAAGGAGATAATAATAATAATAAAAAATAATAATAAGACTAACTCAATCTATGACAATATAAAACCCTTGGGACATAATTTGAATGATTATAAGGGTATTAAAGGGAATAAGGCCCCAAAAGAAAAAAGGTTTTATTTAAGAAAAAGGAGAGTTTGAAAACAAATGTTAAATTAGGAGAGTTAGATAAGGGGATTATAAGAACAGAACCAATAACAATTCTATCCCCAGCTCAAAAGGAGCATAGAGAAAGAAACATTGAGAATGGAAATGGGAAAATAATGTTCCAAACCTTAACTAGGAATATGTGGAAACAAGAACAGCCCACTGAGGGAGTTCCTGTGGAACAAATACATGTTTTGCTTCTGAAACAGTTGGAAAACAATAGTCCCACCACACAAAGTCCTGATCTAACTGAGATAATAAATAAGGAAGTAAGTAAAACAATTGAAAACATCAGAGAAACAATTCAAATTAATAATAAGATTGAAAAAAAATCAGGGATTTTAACAAAATGAAACAAGATCTGGATGAATCATATTACTCTGGCATAACTGATCAGTGTCAGTGGCTCAGTAGGTAACACACTTGCCTCTGAGGCCGGGAGATCAGAGGGTTGTGGGTTCAGTTCCCACATCTGGCACTTGGGTTAATATCCCAGTACTGACACTGTAGTGCAGCATGAGAGGGGTGCTGCACTTCTGAGGTGCCGTCTCTCAGATGAGACATTAAACTGAGGTCCCATCTGCCTGGACTGGTGGTAGTTCAAGTGGATGTTAAAGATCCTATGGCACTTATCGAAAAGAGTAGGGGCAAATTTTATTTAGAGAAACTGAACAAGTATATACACATTTGTTTTAGTACGACTCAGCATCAAAACAATCTTGATACATAAAGGAGAAAACAAACAAAAACATTTGCAAAAGGAATCATCCAATTTTGTCCTTCATAAAAGGGACAGACATCCATCGGAGAACCCATGCACTGGGAGACATACGCTGTTGTTCAAACATACATTGGTTATACAGTTCCTGTTCAATCATGCTAATGACAGTCCATGGGTCTTGGTACACCTGTTGTAACACATATTTGCATCGTGTCTACCATAATGTAAATTTAATAAAGGAAAATATCAGGCATATCAGACTTCTATCCATCCTTAGATTCTACATTCTGAAACCACCAATCATGTCTGCATATGTCACAGTCTGCCAATACTGATTCTTCCATAAACATGCCAGTGTAGCCCATACTTCATGTACATAGGGACACTGAATAAGAAAGTGAGACATGGTTTCTTCTTGTGCCACGCAACTCAGTCTAGGGCACATACGTTCTTCTATACATTTGTGCTTGGCATTCCCTTTAATAAACAACTTCCCCTGTGAGCTTAACCACATGACATCCCAAATCCTTGGGGGGATATGTTTATCCTTCAAGGATTCCAACACATATGTGTGGCATATGGGGTCGATATCTTTAAATTCAACTGCTGAGATACAGTTCTGGGTGTTTATCATGTCATAAAGCAATTTACTTGTAGGAAGCTGCACCATTTGTATCGTTAACCTCTATTTTTTTAATTTAGCAAGGGCAGGTCTAAAAAAAACACACTTTGTCTTAACCTGAGCTGATATCACTCCCTGTGATTCCCATATCTGGTAGATTGGCCAGATCCAATGGTTTGCATATAGAGTCCAAAGGGCCAGGCTAGGTCTAGTAAGATCTAGTAAATTTGTGTGAAAAAAGATACTATAAAAGAAAACTACTGGATTAAGCAAGTTCAAACCCCCCTTCTCCACAGGTAAAGAAAGTACTTCTCTCTTTATTGGATTTAAACAGTTTCCCCAAATTAACTGAAAAACCTAACTAAGGATTGATACTTCATCAACTCGTGGCAGTGGATAGATAGCACTAATGAATAGAAATATAGGGAAAAGGAAGGTTTTAACAACTGCTACCTTCTTTTTTTGATTGTTGGCAAGTCTTCCAAATCGCTACTTTCGACTGAGCTATACCTAATTTAGCTTTCCAGTTAAAACAGCCATTGTCTTCTCTCCCAAACCAGACCCCCCAAAATTTGAAAAGGCCGATCATCACTTTTATCCCTTGCCATATCTCCGTCTGAGTTACAGTACCACTGAGAGCATAAATAACACTCTTCCGCCTATTGATTTTTGCTCCTGTTGGCCTAGAATACTGATCTATCACCTCTAATACTCTAATTCCTGAATCTTGATCTGCTACCAGTACACAGACATCATCCGCATATGCAATCACCCGTATCCCCATCCCTCCCCAACATGTGTGAAACCTCTGATACATGAATCTTGTTGGAGAAGCTGTAATAATCGGTCTAAACAAAATATATAAAGTAAAGGGCTAAGTGGGCAACCCTGTCTTACCCCACATGTGATATCAACATATGTACCCATCATCCCATTAACTAAGGGAATTGCTCGAGTATATTTGTACAATAAGTCTATCCAAGTCTCAAAGATCGGGGGGATCCCATAATGAAGTAAAGTGCTGGAAATAAACCGATGAGGTACTATGTCAAAGGCTTTTTCCTGATCCAATGACATAAGATATCCACGCAAGGTACCCTCTTTACCTTGTTCTACCAATTCTCTTATCAATAACAAATTATGCTGTATTAGTTGGTTCGGTACTGTACAAGTTTGAGCCAGAGAGATAAGTACCAAAGCCGTATTCATTAACCTGTTGTGAAGAATTTTCAATAATATCTTATAGTCGGTATTTAATAGACTAAGTAACCGCCAATTATTCAAATCAGTTTGGTCCCCATGTTTGAAGACCAGAATGTGGACAGCAATACAAAAATGAAAGTCGACATAATTTCCCAAAACCCAGTTGTAAACAACTACTAAAATATTCACCAATAAGTCAGCAAACATTTTATAAAATTCAGAGGGTAGGCCATCTATACCGGAGCAGTGTGACCTTTAAATGACTAATAACTCCTCAATCTCTTAACAGTGAGAAGCTTAATAAGGTCTCTAACATATTCTTCTGTTAGTTTAGGGAACTTCAATAGTGGAAGAAGATCCTTCATTTCCCAGTCAGCAATGAGTGGGGCCTTATACATATCAGTCAAGTAGTTTGTGACTGTTTTTAAAATACCAGGGCTATCAGTAACCAATTTACCCTCAACATTCCTTACAACTGTCATAAATCTGTCAGATGCTGCTGTGTACAGCTTTAAAAAGCATCACCAAAGCCAGTTTTGCCTGGTGAACAAATTCTGTGTTCATTCAACATAGCTTTTGCCCTGAAATATTGTAATTTCACCATCTCATTTTAAGGTCCGTTACTTGAGTTGTTAATGCTATATGTTGTGTATTAATTATGGTATATATTTTAACAATTGTTGACGAAGTTTAAGATATGTCTGGTACTGAGAATTGTGACACGGGTAAAGTAGGTCTGAAACAAGGACATAATTTTGCTAGTGTCTTCCACCAGAAACTAATATTATCATGTAGTACAGCCACTGACATCCTCGCTTTTAAAAAGTCAGTGACTGACATAACCATCTCATCTTCCTTCAATAAAGCCGTATTCAGTTTCCAATAATGGCAACCATACTTGGGGCCTAGCAGTCCTCCCAATACCACATAAAGAATCACATGATCTGTAGTTTCTAATGGAATAATATCTGCCTTTTGCATATGAGAATTTTCCTGCATGAATAAAAAGTCTGTCCTGGAGGACAAAGCTCCTCTATGGCAAGTATGCCCACCCTGGGGATGTAGATGTCAAAAGGAATCCTGCAGATGACACTGCTCGAGTATGCCCTTTAAACAATTCGAATCACAAAATAACTTATTTGTAATGCCACCCCTATCTTGTCTATCTACCATGCAGTTAAAATCCCCTGCCCAAAGAATGTGTTTAGTTTTGAGCAAATAAGGCTTAATTTTATTAAAGAGATCAGTCCTATCCTTTTTTTTAAGGGGAGCATAAATATTAATCAGTCTCCAGCCTTCCCCCTTATAGAAAAAGTCCAAGAGCAAAGCCCTCCCCAATAAAATATCTACCACCCTAGAAACTTTAAACCCATCTCCTCTGAACAAAACTCCTACCCCATCACAAACTTCAGTCCCAAAGGAAAAAAGGAAGGACCCCAACACCAAAGTTTCTGGGCTGCCCTAACCAAAAAGTTTGTATTTAGCCTAGTGTCTTGTAGTAGGCAGATATCACAATTTAAGTTTTGTAAAACAGACATAGTAATTAGCCTACGCTTTGCATTCTTAATACTATTCACATTCACTGTAGCAATGCTAAGCAGTGAATGAGGCTCTTGTGGAGGGGGACAGAAAGATTACTCAAGGTGGTTTCTTTATCCTTGAACTCCTTAGAACTCTAACACCTATTTTTTTCCTCCTGTCCTTTTCAATTCCCTGTACTTGCAGGTCACCTTCAGATTCTGAAGTATGTGGGGCCAATGAAGAAGCTTCAGAGTCATCCCCCTGTTCTGATTCTGGTTTGCTACTGGACAGTACTTCAAAACTATTCCTCAACAGCAAGCCTTCGTCCTCAGGAACATAGGCCTTAGCAAGCTTAGATCGAGACCTAGACTGCCTGATGCCTCGCTTCTTTGCTAAACTTTTAACAGTAAGGGGAAGGGGCATTTCTTCAGTTATCACAGCTCCTTCTGGTTCAGCCGCAGTTACCGTTGGCTGAACATCAGTGGCTGGAGAAGTAGCTGGCTCTTCAGGTACAGTGTTACCTACTACTACATCTACTTCAATATCCTCGGGGGTGGAGGAGACAGTGGAGGAGGGGTAGTGGGCCTAGTTGGGGCTGGTTGAGGCTTATGTGCAGAGGTCCCTTGTTCAGCCATATTCTTTTTTTGTGCTTCCTTTATTATGAAGTCCTGACTGACACGATCTGTGCGGTTGTGTGTGGCCCATGGACAGGTTCTATACGTATGGACAGCGTCCACACACAAATTGCACCTCATATCTTCTTTACAGTCAGAACTGTAATGTCCAAAACACAAGCAAAGATTGCATTTTAACCAATAACAAGCTGAACCCAAATGAGTAGAAGCCCCACATTTGAAACAAGTCCATGTTGCCCAGGACAGAAGCAGTGGCCCTTTCATTTCCCAAAAACAAACTGTTCGGTAGGTGAACAGGGCCCAAACTATTGTTCCTTAAATGAACTTTTACTTTCAGCCCCATTCCACAAATGTTCTTCATCAAAAATTGGTTGAGGAGTCAATTACATCACATTTCTTCTCCAACCAAATGTAATATCATGCACTGACACTGATTCATTTCTAAAAGAATGGTGACATTTTAAGTGAAGGTTTAGTCAAAGGAGGACACGAAAAGGTATCCAGACCTCAGTGTATTTTAATGAATCATTTGGTCCAAAAATGATCTAAACCCTGTGGAGTTTTAAGACTGACGTCATACACATTTGTACCTGAGACATGAATCAAGGCATGTATTTCATTAGAAAAGAAACCTGAAGACATTTTCAACAAGGTTCTGCCTACATATAGATGGCCTGGGGCTATTTCCAAACCTCCTAAATACTCTATATGAACAGCATTTCGCCGCTGTGGTGGGGGGGGAGCCAGAAAAAGGGTCCTTTCATCGAAATTGTTCCCAAGCATTTTTAAACTGTTCAAATAAGTTCTGTTGTTGTTGAGGCAAATTATGATCTGAGGTCGGCCTATCACCTCACCCTGCAGTTTGTGTCTCAGAGCCTTCTGATTCGGAGGATTCTGACACCGAAAAAGGAGGCATAACTGTTTCATTATCAACATGTAAAGCATCCGAACAGTCTGTACAAATTCAAATGGGTTGCATCTTCATTAATAATTTTGGTATGAGCAGTAGCAGAAGGATTGTTTTTCTGTGGAAAAGGTTGTCCCGGTATTGGGCTGTGCGAGGAGTCAGGAATCCAGATATCTGACTCACCTCTTTTCCACCCTGCATTCATAAGCGAGCATTCTAAGGAGGTTAGGGAACTCCACGTTTGACAAGAGGATCGAGTCATTATTTCTTCCTTCTACGACAGTGGGCGTGGCAAAGTATCACAGGCATTCGTTTGTTGCAAGAAGGAAAGATTACTCACAGTTTCGACATTCTCACGAGGTCTAGAGGCATTTCTGTCAGTAGGATAGGCCGCACAGTAGCTGTCACAGACTTCTCCACCCGTCCTGACTCAGGCGGGCAGAATTCGTTTGATGAACATACGTCACTAGGCAGATTTACAGTACGCTCAGCTGGGGCTGTATTTGCTGTGTCAAGATTAGGCAAGTCTCTCAGGAACAGCACAGCAGCTCACAAATCATCAGTATTCAGCGGTTCCAGCCAAGTCCAGTTCCGTAGCATGTGAGACTGTTTTTTGTCTCAACTCTTCATACCGAGCTCTTTATTTTGTTTTAGAATATTAGACAGCCAAGCTTCATCTGAGGCAAAGATATCTGTAGGTGGACTCGCTAAATCAACTGCAACACCAGGTTGTTCTTTCTCCATATCCATGACTACTTCAACCAACCACATCATTGGTCTCCTGAACTGGACCTGTGGATGGGAGACCTGCACACCCACAGCTACACGAGCAGAATGAGCAATCAAAACACCTTCCTCCATGGTAGCAGTGCCCCACACAAGGTAGGGGAATTTCCCAGTGTCCTGGCCAAATTTTCTCATTCACTAAAAAAAATACCACCAACAGCTTAATCTGGTTCAAGGTCAGTTGGCATTCATCTGTACCCCCCCCCCCAGGTTGTGCCTGAAAATAGGCAGGATTTGTCTAGTGCACTTACCCTGTCAACAAAACACTAAATAAATAAATAATAACCAATAACTTCCAAGGGCATAATTTGGCCTGGGATGTGGGGGAGGAGAATGATACAGGCAATAATGAGAATACTTTGCCAGTGGAGAACAAAACACTATGTATGAGCCCTGAGGAAGTTAGTGTCCCTAATATGGAGACACTAACTCGGGAGTGCATTATAGAACTACAAAATCCTTTAATAGCCAATATAATGATCTATGAACAACTGATTTTGTCAAAACAAGATGTATCATTCATTAAAGGTGTATGCATAGAAAATAAAAAAAGGATTGATTCTATCTTTGAAAAATTAAAGCAAAAAAAAAAAAAATTAGTACCAACAGAACAAAATATAGAATTTAGCATCGGAAATGGGACTAGCCAGATTCAGAGTTCAGGAGTATTTGACACACACTCATATCTTGAGAGAATAGAAATTAATACCTTTGATATGTCACACTCTACAACTACTGAAGTAGAAAATGACTCAGAAATGGAGTCTGAATTGATAATGCACCCTGAAGGTTATGAAAACCAAGATAGCATAATTGACAAACTGAAGGTAGGAAATCATGAATTATGGGAAAATGGGATACTTCAAGATAAAAGGAAGAATGTGAGACCAAAGGGAATAACATAATGTAACAAAAAAAAAAAAACTGAGTCTCATAGAAAAAAAGATCAATCCCTTATAGAGATCTCAAAAATAGATAAGGATCAAGAAATTGGGAACAGAAATTGGATAGTAAGGAAAAGGAAGAGAAGAAAAGCACCATAAAGTAAGTAAGAATAAAACAAACTGAATAATAAGAAATATTTACAGAAATTAGGGTCCAGAATCATGAAGGGTAAGGGAAAGGGGAAGAAACAAGCAAGGACAAAAATAAAAACAAAGTAAACATCAAAGTACTAATAAGGAAACATGCAGTCATATTGTTATAGAAGACACAGAAGAAAGGAACAACCAGAGGAGATAGAAAAGACTCCACAGAAGGATGGGGAACATGAGATTCAACTAAAGAACCTTTTAAGAAGGACCCTGAAACTGACTTCATGCTATCAATATTTAAAATACCAAAATGCCAGATGAAACAGAATCCAAATTAAACTCACACTTAAAAACCTTTGGAAGCTGTGCTACAAGGAAATAGGAGGTATGGAGACCTAGTGAATAAAATGAGTGCCATAAGACCATTACCAGATGCAGAATTGGTTTTCTTACTCTCTGAGCAATATTACGTACTTAAAGTGATTGAAAATCAAAAGGAAAAAATGAAAGATCTGGGTTTTGAAGTAGATAGTGTGGCTGGCATGAAGTCTATGTTTCCAGAATACTACTCAGTGAATGATCCCAAATCCAAAAAGGGAGAAGAATTTCCAATCTCAATATGTGGAATTTGAAATTTTTTGAATGAAACAAAATATAATCTGTGCTCAAAAGTGGTGGATTTGTTACAAAATCTGTTAAAAGACAATAACCTGCATGAAATGGTTAGGAAAGCAAAGTAATGGGAAAGAGAAGGTCAAATAACGATTTGGGTGAGAAGTGAATCTAATTATGATTCTCTTCTCTCCAAGTCTGAAGGTTGGATACATTTTATATAAATCTGAAAGGAGAAAATGAAGTAATAAGAGACAATTAGGAGGATAAAACAATGCTCAATGGTTAAATCTAATAAGAACTGTAAACAGATTTCAAGCACTACAAGACATAGACATTGATTGACAAACAGATAGAAATCAACCTAAAGATGGAAAGAAAATCAGAAGATATAAAGGGATGTGATAGAGGAAAAAACTGGTAAAAGAATTGGACGATAATTTTATTACTAATGGACGCTCTAAAGGAGAATTTACATATATGGGAGTTAGGGGCTTCCATAATAGATGGTAATTGTTGGGTATCTTTGAATCTAGTTAAGTCATTTGTGACTCTCTCTTTGGGTAGACGCTCAGAAAATGAGCACTATCCACTAGAAATTAAATTTCAAATAGAACAAGGAAAAAGGGATATAATAAAAAATAACTGGAGTATCATAAGGGTAAAGAAAGGGATACAATGGGATTTATTGCAAAATTATAAATCAATAAAACTCTTAAATGATTAAGGAATTAGGGAAGAGTTTCAGGGCATGGTGTATTGTAAATCTCAAGTGCAATTCCTTGAGTTTTAAACAGTATCACAATCATGAAAGAAGTTTCAATGACCATTATTAAAGTTTCAATATTCAATATTCAAAGAAAGGAGAGGGAGTAAGTGGTATGATGGGGAGTGTAAAGGATGTAAAAAAGAAATCAATAAATACGCAAGATATGTTCAAAGATACCCAAGCAAACCTAATAAAAATATGTTACATAAATTAAGAAAAGATTATAAGAAATTGTTGGAAAAAAACATAATTACAGAAAAACACTTTGGGAAGAGTTTGAGAAAGCAGCTTGGGCAAAAAAAAATAACACAACATTTTGGCAAATGGTAGCAAATGGATGGAACAACATCCATTATACAGTAGAAAACCATATTGATCCTAGTACATGACAGAATTATTACGGAACTCTTTTTTATAAACCAGAATTAGAAAAGAATCAATCAAATATCAATTGGAAAACATTTGAAGAAAAAATTATGGAAGAAGAATTAATCTAGCCATTATTATGGCAAAAGACATAAAGCACCTGGGCCAGATGGAATCTTTGTAGATATTATTAGGATGACCCAGGATTATAGACCCCAATTCTTATGAGATTATTCAACCTCATAATAGAAACAGGGAACATTGCCCCATCGTGGCAAGAAAATACCATAGTGCCCTTACATAAAAAAGGTAATAAATCAAACCCAAGTAATTACAGGCTGATAAGTTTATTAGACACAACACAAAAATTATTCACAAAAGTTATTCACAGCAGAATAATGGCATGGATAGTGAAGAAAAAAAAAATCCTAAATGAAGGACAAGCAAGATTTCTGCCAGATTATTCTACAATAGATCAGTGGATAGTACTGTCGCATTTAGTACATAAGTACATATATATATATTAAAAAACAAAAAAATGATTATGTGTTCATTGTTCTTAAGTCTGCTTTCAATAGGGTCAATAGGGAAAAATGATGGGAAACCTTGGAAAAATATGAGTTGGATCATACAATAATTAATATGCTAAAAGTATTATATAAAAATAATTATACTTTCATAAGATATAATAAAGAAGGAGATTGCACTGTAAAATTTCCATCTACTACTGGCCTGAGACAAGGTTGTGTTCTGTCACCTATATTGTTTAACATCTTTCTTAATAGTGTATTGGAGAAGTTGGGTGAGCCCTAGGCACACATGCTCAAATTGGACTCCAGGCGGTGTCCTACCTGGCATATGCTGATGATGTTGTCTTAATGGCAACCAACGTTTTGGGAATTAAAAGGATCTGTTGAAATTCTATTAAGAATTTAACAGGGTTGATTTAGAAATAAACTTTGAAAATCTAAATTTATGATATTCAGTAGCAAATGCTTGAGGAAAAGTGATATACCTTCGTTAATCTGTGAGAATCACAAGATCGAATATGGGGAGACATTTTGTTACTTAGGAATAGTGCTTAACCATAACCTAAGGTGGCAAGAGCATATCTTAAGTACATCTCAAACAATTAAGCATTTAACACCATCAATAGAGACATTTGCTATAAATAAAGGGGTAAATCAGTTAAAGGCTCATGAAGGGCATTTAATGCCAAGATAAGATCTCAAATCCTATATGTTTCAGATGTTTGGGGACAGGATAAAACAGATGTGCTTGAAATTAATATAAATACATTTTATAAAAAAATATTGGGATTACCTAATAGTGCAGCATCTGTTTTGACAAGTCCTGAACTTGGACAACTAACAATAAGATATGACATTGAACAGATATTATGTACTTATTGGATGAAGATGAATAATATGCCCAGCGAGAGGCTTCCAAGAATCTGTTTGGAGGAGACTTTATATTATACTCAAATTGGTTATAGGTGCCCCAGTTCATGTACACTGAGGGAGGTCATTAAACCATATGGCCTCCTCCAGTGTATTGTTGAGCACTGTAGGGACCCTTTAAAGGATATTAAGTTAAAAATTAAAACTAGAATTAGGGACATTCATATTCAAAAAGAAATGAATATTGTGAAACATTTTAAATTAAGTAAATGGTTATCAGTGAAAAAAAAGAGAATTTGGAACTGAAAATATTTATACAAACTCCAGAATCTGATTTGGGGAAAACTCTTACTAAACTCAGATTTGATTATATAGAGCCAAACACTGAGGAAATTTATGGGAAAACAGATTCAGCTTTGTGTGCTTGTGGAAGGGTGAGTATAGTTTAGGGCATTTACTCTTGCTCTGTCCGTTATATAATAAAGACAGAACATGGTTACTGGGAGATGTTCTTGCCACATTGGACATGGAATTGTCATATCAGGTTAATTAGTTATTAAAATCATACGATGTTACAATATTACAGAAAGTGGCAAAATTTGGTAAAATTTTAGAAAGGAAAAAATTACAGATTTGTAAGGGAAACGTTGATGTGATGTTGTGCAATATGGAATGACGAGGTTCTTTTTTTTTAATAACAAATATGCAGTGTGTATGCAATCATATTTATTGTTCTTATGGAGGAAATCCAATGAATGAATGTTTATGATTGTAATGACAAATGTAGTTGTCAACAATAAACTTTTGAATTGAATTGAACTAAACATAAAGGCTGGATATATTTATATTGTTGTTGGTCTCTGCTGTTACCTCAAACCCTTCAGTGTCCTTTGGCTGATATAGAAACATAGAAATATAGAATTTGATGGCAGATAAGGACCGCCTGGCCCACCTAGTCTGCCCATTTCCCTACCTAATTGATAAGCTGCAGATTCTAGTTAATCAACAGCTAACTTCTTCCTACCCCCAACTAGAATTGCTTGATGCCTGTCCCATGCATTCTTGAATTCTTTCACTGTTCCTGACTCCACAACCTCCTCAGAAAGGCCATTCCATGCATTCATAACCCTCTCTGTGAAAAAATACTTTCTAACATTACCTCTGAGCTGTCCCCCCTCTATCTTCAAATTGTGCCCCCTTGTTCTTGCACAACTCTTCTTCTGAAAGATGCTGCCCTCTTCTACTTTGTTAATGCCCTTGAGATACTTGAAAGTTTCTATCATGTCCCCCCTCTCCCTCATTTTCTCAAGGGTATACATATTAAGTTGCTTTAGTCTCTCCTCGTATGTCTTCTGGTGCAGACCCTGCACCATTTTGGTTGCCCTCCTCTGAACAGCCTCCACTCTGTCTGTGTCTTTGCGGAGTTGGGGTCTCCAGAATTGCACACAGTACTCCAGATGGAGTGTCACTAACTGTCTGTACAGAGGGATAACAACTTCTGTTTTCTACTGTTGATGCCTCTCCCTTTGCATCCCAGTTTCCCCCCAGCCCTCCTTACTGCCTTCTCACATTGCTTGCCCACCTTTAGGTCATCTGATATAATTACTCCTAGGTCTCTTTCAATTGTTGTTGTTGTTATTAACTCACCCCCTCCATTGTGTACTCTTCCCCTGAGTTTTTGTTTCCCAGATGCATTACCTTGCACTTCTTTGCATTGAATCTGAGCTGCCACAAATTTGACCATTCCTCCAACCTTACCAAGTCCCTTTTCACCCTTTCCACTCCACCTTGTGTATCAGCCCTGTTGCAGATCTTTGTGTCATCTGCAAAGAGACATACCTTTCCTTCCAGGTCCTCTCCAATGTCACTTATAAAGACATTAAAGAGGACCTGTCCCAGTACCGAACCCTGAGGTGCCCCACTAGTTACCCTCCTTTCTTCACTGTGGACTCCGTTTACTATTACCCTTTGCATCCTGTTATCCAGCCAGTTTTTTATCCAGGCTACCACCTTGGGACCTACTCCAAGGCTGGCTAACTTGTATGTTAATCTTTTGTGTGAGACTGTGTCAAATGCCTTGCTAAAATCTAGGTAGGCCATATCCACAGCCCCTCCCTGGTCTACTACTTTGGTCACCCAGTCAAATAAATCTATTAGGTTCGTCTGACATGACCTTCCTGCTGTGAAACCATGCTGCCTTGGGTCTTGTGCCCCACTGGCCTCGGTACTCAACAATTCTTTCCTTCAAGTGATTCCATCATTTTCCTACCACTGAAGTCAAACTAACTGGTCTGTAGTTTCCTGCCTCTGCCCTGCTCCCACTTTTTTGAAGTGGAATCGCATTTGCCCTCCTCCAGTCCTCAGATACCACCCCATCCTCCCATGATTTGTTAAAGAGAGTAGTCAGTGGTGTCACTAGTTCTACCCTTAGTTCTTTTAGAATTCTTGGGTGAATCCCATCAGGCCCCATTGCTTTGTTCACCCTCAGTTTCAAGAGTTCTTTCAAAACCCTTTCTTCTGTGAATGGACTGGTATCAACCCCCATTCAGAGTTTCTTTCTAGTTTGGTTTAGGTACCTCCACCTCCTCTTCTGTTGTGAATACTAAGCAGAAATATTCATTCAGTATCCCTGCTTTTTCACTGTCACCCTCTGCCCACATTCCCTCCCCTTTATTAAGACTCTGTATCCCTCGCTTGGTCTTTCTTTGCTCCCTAATGTACCTATAAAAGCCCTCTTCTTGATAGAGTTGGCTATCTTTTCCTCAGTTTGTGCCTTTGCTATTCTGACTGCCTTCCCTGCCTCCTTCTGCTTTAACTGATAAAGTTATCTGTCCTGCTCCTTCTGTGTTTTCTTATATTTCCTGAATGCTATCCTTTTCTCCTCTCTTAAAGTGGTTGCTTAGTGCTTCAACCATCTGCTTGCCATCACTTTTAATATTAGTACTACATTTATTGATCCGATTTTTGTTTATTCTTTTCTGTTACTATTTATATATTGAAAAAATATTTTTGGTTATTCTTTGTGTCCTGAACCAATTTCAGTTCATATTTCCTTTTATCCTTTATCCTCTTTTACATTCCTTACCCTTTCCATGTGTGCCATCTATGTTTCAAGAGCTGGGGTTCTTTTATGTGGCATATGCCTTCTTTTTTTTTTGTTTTACTAATATTTTGATGTTTTTGTTATACCACACTAGTATCTTTCCTTTATTATTGTTATTGCTATTTATCCACCCTCATTGCTATTTATATTGAAAACACCTGACCAAATTTAATCAGAGGCATTTTTCCATCTGCAGGCTATCTGTTCCAGCCACAAGTGGCCACTATAACAAAACAGCTCTGACAATCACTCAGTATAATACTCTACCAACCCCCTCTGCTGGCACTTTCCTCCTACTACACCCTCCTATCTCAGTTCCACCCTTGCTGCATAATCCTGCTACTCACACAACTACTATTTGTGACCTCACAAACTAACATGTTGGACTGAACATGTTTCTGGTCATGTTCCTGGGGAGTGGCTATATCCTGTATGTACTATGTGCAGACCAACTGGTCTCTCAGGTGGAAACTAACTGGCCACCTGATCCCACTCTAGCTCACTACCCATGTGTCTACTCCCAACTAGACCCCACCCCAGCCTACTTACTTGGAATAGTCTCAGAAAAGGTGGCAGTTGTTATGCTTGCACTACTTTCCTCAGATTACACATGCGCCTGTTCTTCCATCGCCCATTCCAGCCGTTATGGAAGGTGTGGGTCCTTTTAAAGCTCCTGCTAGCAGGGGATATAGAAACCAACCCAGGTCCTCCCGGTACCAATATCACAAATGTAACTTCCTCCCTGTCCAGCTGGACCAATACAAAAGGGCTGAAACTGGTTCACATCAATGTAAATAGTCTCAGACCCAAAATACAAGAACTGGAGGCCTGGGTTGACCAGCACTCCCCTGATGTAGTAGCCATCTCTGAAACATGGCTTAGACCTAGTATCTTAGCACACGAGATTGAGATCCCCGGATTTATAACTTTTCAGCAGGACAGAATAGGAAAGAAGGGTGGAGGAGTCATCATATACGTCAAGGAATCCCTAACAGTTTCTATAGTAGAGAACCCAACCATGGCTGATGCGGGATGTGAAGCACAATTTTTTAAACTCCTGTTGGGTGGTACTAAGCCTTTACTGATAAGCTGTGTATACAACCCTCCAAAAACTGCAGTGGAAGCACTGAAGGCCCTTACCATAATTATCCCTGACCTGCCTTCATGGGAGAAAATAATCCTGGGTGACTTTAACATCCACTGGGGTCCCTCAACTAAAAGTGACATTAAGACCAGCTTGCAAGAGGCCAACCTTACCCAACTTATCCAGGAACCTACAAGACTAAATTTGAAATCCGGCAACCACACCACTCTGGATTGGATCCTAGTGTCAAACTCCAATAGGTTC
This sequence comes from Neoceratodus forsteri, assembly GCA_016271365.2. Lineage (NCBI taxonomy): Eukaryota > Metazoa > Chordata > Ceratodontiformes > Ceratodontidae > Neoceratodus > Neoceratodus forsteri. The sequence goes on from CM028138.1 coordinate 557,150,081, forward strand.
AAGCTGGCCGGCACATTCGCCGACTCCTCAAGTGACCACGCCCCTATCTTTTGTATATGGAAAAATGATTATCCAACCCCACCCCCGAACCTTTCTGGCACATGACTACTCTAAATTTGACGCTAACTCCTTCTGAGGTACCCTATCAGCATTCAACTGGGCTCAGATTAAACTCGCTTCTGCCCGACTCAGCCTTGGACCTCTTCACCAAGAATTTCCTCTCTGTGGCAAATAAGCACACCCCTTCAAACAAATGAGGGTCAAAGGACAACAGTCAAGGTGGCTGGACGATGATTTAAGAAAACTCATGAGGGAAAGAGACAGGGCCTGGGCCAGTTACAAGTCCACCAAATTGGCCAACGATTGGATCCAGTACCAAATGTTCAGAAACATATGTAGAAGAGACTTAAAACAGGCCAAGCGACAGTACCTCAAAGACTTGCAAAAAATAAATCTCTCCAACCCCAGACAATTCTGGTCTCAAATTAACACACTCCTGAAGGGACATCACATGCATAGTGAGGGAGATATTGTTATGGGTGGTGTACGCCACACAAACCCACATGGCGCTGCAAATGCCTGTAATGTATTCCTCACCGATCTTGGCAGATATAAGGTGCACCCCTGCAGCCCCAGCCAAACATCCTCTGATGATACAGAGGATCCTCCCTCATCACCTAACTTCCACCTTAAGTTGGTATCTAAAATGGAGGTCCTAAAGCTGATCAGGAATGCTAAGGTCACTGGTTCTGCAGGCTATGACAAACTAGAACCCAAGTTACTCAAACTAGCGGACCAAAAAAATCGCCACACCAACCATGTGGTTATTTAATAGGTCACTGATGGAAGGAACGTTCCCACAGCCTGGAAAACTGCCCTGGTTATCCCTATCCCCAAAGGGGACCCACTGAGCTGGTTGAGAACTACAGACCAGTTTCCATACTCTGCACATTAAACAAAATGCTTGAGAGAATTGTGTACAACAAGTCCAGGAATATGTTGAACAACATAACCTCCTTACTCCCCGACAACACAGATTTAGAAAATGACATGGAACTGATACTGCCTTGGTCAGCCTTACATCAGACATCCTCGCAGCCCAAGACAAAGGCTAACTAACTGGTGCAATCTTCACAGACCTTACCAAGGCCTTTGATCTGGTGGACCATCAAATACTCATCTCGCAGCTCAGATCCATTGGGTTGGACAACCACTCAGCACAGTGGTTCACTGATTACCTGAATGGTAGATCTCAAATAGTCAGATGGATGGGGGGAAGTCAGACAACCGCTCCATCTCTGAAAGGGTTCCCCAAGGTTCAATACTGGGGCCCCTCTTATTCTTCCTCTTCATCAATAAATTACCTAAACACTGTGGTAGAGCTAAGGTGACCCTTTATACCGATGATGCTGTACTGTACAGATCTGCTTCTGATGCAGCACAGCTAAATCAACTTCTGAACCATGACCTCTCCATATTGGAAATCTGGCTCTGGACAAATCGGCTAGTCCTCAATGTAAAAAAGAAAACAAAGCCATCCTATTTGGACCCAAGAAGCTAGGTCCTGATAGATCACGCTTACTGTCCCCCTGCCTGTCCAGTGGTTATCCTATAGAGGTTGTGGATTGCATTAAATACCTGGGCATGTATATTGATCAAGACTGTTCCTTCAAGGTACATGTTGATCAACTAACCAAGATGCTAAACCAGAAGCTTGGTCTCTTGTATCATTTGAGCCCTTTTCTCACCCAGACATCTAAGTTAAGAATAGCCACCGGTATGCTCCTGCCAACCCTATTCTATGAGGCCCCAGTGATACACCACTACAAAACACTTAGATGCAAAACTAGGAAAATTGTATCATAGATTCTGACACTTTGCCCTGGATTCCTGCCTCTAGAATACCACTGTAAAGTACTGCACTCACTAAAATGGCCTCCTTGAAGGAAGGCTGGTGTTCTCTTCCTATGTCTTTCCTACAGCATCTCACAAACAAATCTCCATCCTAGTCTGAGTTGCCTTAATGCTCAAACAGACTGCAACTCCTCCATGTTCCTAGAGTCCAGACCTGTCAAGGTCTTGTCTTTCAGGACCTACATTCTGACCCTCTGGAATGGTCTTCTAGCAATCAACTAAACAACTAAATAAAAAAATTAATCTCAAGATTGCAGCTCCCTTGGAGGCTTTAAAAAGCCTCAAGACCTACCTATTGGGGCTCAGCCTCTGTGCATGTTACCGCTGAGGACCAGTACAGTGAATTTCACTTGAAGCTACTGTCTCCCAACTGACATGCCTTACTACCATTATTGGACAGATATTGCTGATTGAGACACTGGTTTCTATAATTTGTGTAAAGTGTCAAAATGTCCCATCAATTAATCACTATGTAATCTGTCATTTTTTGTGAAATGTTTTTACACTTCATGTTAACCCTCTAATGTACCTAACCTGCCTGTGATTATACAATATGTCCTGATTGTAATTGTCTGCATTGCTCAATCATCCTTGAAGTGTTCCTATTTGTATACTGTTGCCTATAATTAATCCCGGTCGCCCCTGAAAAGGGACCATCATGGTCTCAGTGGGCCTACCCGGTTACCAAAATTTAAAATAAAATAAATAAAAATAAAATAAAATTATTGTACTTTGTTTTTTCTGGCATAGATGCTACTATGCAGTGTTTTAACTTGGTGTATAGTAATTCCCATTTAGCCTCCAGGGTCAATCCTAAAAACTCTTTCATTTCCATTCCCAGTTACTCATATCATTTCAAATCCCAGGGATATCTGCCTTTTTGTAACATCTTACCTTAGTTGTACCTATTATGGGCTCCCAACTGGTTTTCAATGTAAATTGCACCACATTGTGATCGATATCAGTGAAGGGTTCCCTAACCTTACATCGTGTTATGTCTTCCTCCCAGTTGGTTAATACCAAGTCCAGTAGGCTTCCCCCTCTAGTATTTTCTGGTACATGTTGCTCTAGGTTGTTTGTAGTCACACATTTGAGAAATTTGTTCTCATACATAGTATTAGCAGTAAAATTTCTCCAGCATATATTAGGTAGGTTAAAATCCCCTACGATTATTACCCTATTACCCACTTCTACGTATTGCAACCTTTCCAGAAATGTACTATTTTCTTCATACTGGATGTTAAGTTAGTCACCCCATAACTTACAAACAGTATTATTTTTCTGCTTTTATTTGGGTTTATCTGCACCCACAAGTGCTCAGGCATATATTTTGCATTCTCAGATCTATTTACTTCCTTAGAATCAATGCTGTTGTCAACATACTGTATGAGGGCCACACCCCCTCTTCATTTTGTGCTTCAATTTACGTGGAATACACTCTATCACTGTATTTCCTTTCACCACGTTTCTGTTACTGCACAGATATGTATGTTTTTGGTATGCAATAAAATCTCTAAATTATCTTTTTTTATTACTTAGACTCCTGGCATTTTGTAATCTGAAATTTAAGTCTGGGTCATTCATTCGTGACCTTCTCCCCTTCCGTGTCAGTTTAAATGCCCTATTTGGAGTGCATCACAGAACAACCTCCCCAAAATGTCATTTCCTGCTCTGTTTAGGTGGAGCCCATCTTTGCCATATAGGTGGGATTTCTCAAAGGAGTTTCCCCAGGAGTCCAGGAATGTTATTTCAAGTCTCTGACACCAGTTTGCCAGGAATATATTAATTCTCTGGATAGTTTTATTTTTCTCAGGATGGCATTTGTGTATTGGGAGGATTCCTGAGATTATTGCCATTGCATTCTTTTGCTGGCAGGCAGGTTGTTGACGGGTTTGTCAAGATCTAGCCATGTCTTGCCTGTGTTCTGTGAACTGCACTGGCTGCCAGTGTGGTGGAGGATCACCTTCAAGGTCACTTTGCTGACCTATAAGGCCCTACACAGACAGGGACTATGTTATTTGCAAGACTTTCTTCATCCCTATTGCCCCCTCTGCCCACTCCATTCTGCTGATGAGGGATTGCTGGAGATTCCCAGGGTCTATTTAAAGACTTCGGGGGCCAGAGCTTTTTCCTTTGTGGCCCTGACCCTGTGGAATACTCTACCTCATTAGGTTAGAGAGTGCCTGTCCACTGAGGCTTTTAAGTCCACATTAAAAACCCATCTGTTTGATTTAGCATTCATGGATGTTGGTTAATGTATAAGTTAGTTGCGCTGCCTGTTTTAATTTCAGTGTTTTAATGGATGATCTTTGTTTTATTCTGTATAAGCACTTTGGTATTTGAAAAGCGCTTTTCAAAAATAAAGTCGGATTTGGTTTAATACTTTGCCCCAACTCAATAATGTCTGCAACAATGTCTTTTTTGTGCTCTTTTCCTATATCATTTGTACCTCGTGTGCCTGAACTGTTTGGCTGTTGAGGTTATCTTTATGCTCTCACATCCTGGGATTGGTCCTATGATTTTAGTGTGTTTATTTCTCTTTAAAAGATCTATTTCCTTACACTTTTGATATTTGTATTCCACTAGTACAGTTTCATATGGTGAGGAAATAAACATAAGGCAAGTTGCACACTTAACTACTGAGCCTGTACCACTGAATATATCCAGAAAATCCTCCATTGGATTTGCCATTTTAATGAATGATTTGCTCTTAGTTTTGGTACTGAAACTGCTGATTATTTATCCCTCGTGCTATAGCTTACCTTGCTTACCAGAATTTTTTGCCTAATTCCCTGCTGTCCCCAGTAAACACAGCAGAAACATACAGATGTGCTTGTCTATGTAAGCATCTCCTTGCGCAACCCTGCGTGTGCCCACCCGCTGGCTCAGGGCTCTGGATTTAAAGCACTCGGCTGGAAGTGCATACATTTCCTACTTCTGGTTATGCATTCCACAAAATTATTTAAAATAACAAAACACCACCTAGATGGTGGATTTGACATCTGTGGACACCTTAGTCCTAGTGGATCGCTTCCCCTATGTCACTTTCCCAGTGTTGCTATGTTTCAGGACTGGAGGCTAGGCAGTCTTCCTGTGTCCCACAGTTCACCTGCCCAACAACAAGGTGACCCTCTGGTGCCTGAGTGGACCAGCACGCCCCTACACAGTCCAATTCCATGCTCTGCAATAAATCTTATAAGTACAGCTACTGCCTCTCAGCAGGTCAGTCACTCCTCTCTCCAGAGGATCATTTTCCAGTGTCTGAAATCCTTAACTCCTTGGCTAGGACTAAGAGGTTGGAGAAGTGTCAGACTGAGGGATGTGGTGGTGGCCATGGAGGAGAGTGACCCCAGGGTGGGGGAGACCTCAGCCCTGTTGGAGGTAAGGACCAAATGGACGCAACTGAGATTTGAACCTGAGTTAGAGGAAGTGAGATGCTAGAGCAGAATGAGAATAGGATTCTACATCCCTGGTGGGGAATCACCACAAGTGTTGAGAGCCCTTGGGAGCTGAAGTTATGCTGCATATAGAAGCAGTGCCTGGTTGAATGACTATACAAGGCCTGAAGGGAATATGTAGGGCCATGGATTGTGTATTTGGGCTGCATAAGGTAACAAGAAGATTAGGGACCAAACAGCCATAGGGATATGCCGCCATATCTCAAGGGACTGTCACCCAGGAATGAAGCACTGAAGACAATAATTCAAAATGGGGACATGCTGGCCAGGAGTTGGTGGTTAGCAAATTGAGACATGTAGAGGATGTTTGTAGCAAAGGAGCCACCGAGGGGGGAGGAGTGTTTAGTAACTGCGTGGACAGTGAAAAATATATGGTTCTGAGCTATGTGCTGTTAGATTTGGGGGTTGTCAGCATGACACCCCTCTAAAGATGGACACTGTTGCCAGCTGGACTATGGACAATATATGGTCATTAATCTGACAGACCCCAGAGTCCGAAACCTGAATATTCCCCTCGGGATTACTTGTTAAAGCTCCAGGGAGTTCTTAATTTTCATTAATGGATCCTTTATTTGTTGTTTTACATGTTTCTTTGATCAGTTTGTTGCCTTTCAAGTGTGATGGTTCTAACCACATTTGCCTTGTAGCCCTGTGCCCCCATGGAGGACTCTGCACCCGGTTCCCTAAACTTAAGACAGTAACTCATCTCTTGTTTCTGCTGTGATCCTCTCTCCATGGACAGGTACCATCAGGATACCCCTAGACACCAGGGAGTGGGTGGGCTACATTTGTATGTCTTGTTTGACAATTTGTATAATATGTTATACAGCTGTGTTATTAAAAATTATATCTCGGTCACCATTGAAAATGTGCTCCACTCAATTGGCTTGTTTCTGTTTTAATAAACTTTTTGACTACTATTATTACTACTGTTTAATTATTACAATATATGGAATGCACATGTTTTAATAAAACATATTTTCAAAACAAAAAGCTTGTAGTTCTCCTTGATGGCATACCACCAGTATATGCCAATGCAGTGGTTAAACATATTATAGTGTCACGTAGCACCACTATAATTAGGGTTGAGTAGGGTTTCTATGTTAAACCTAAAACTTTTCACTTTAATATCTTTGCAACGGTTCAATGGATTTACATGAAATTTTCCATGTGTGGTCTCAGGGTAGGTCTGTTGATGTGACAAGTTTAGTTCTGGTCAGATGTGCAGATTCTGAGATAAGGATAGAGAAAAGTGTTTACAAAAAGTGATGTTTTTTGCTTTTTTTTGTCAACACCTAACACCCAGATGGTTTGGAATTTTGGTCTTAAATTGTCAGGGTAGATAGGGCTTGGCCCACATATGTACCTTTTGCTGGTTTGGTGAAAAAATATTAATCTGTTCCAAAGTTATTAAATTTTAAAAGTTTGGTTCTGAGCAAGCTCAATACAGTCTTTTGGATAGTTGCTTTGAACAAATAAAGAATTTGGTCCATATGAAAAAGGATCAATTTTGTATGGGGTCATCTTTTTTGTGAGGAAAAAATCCTTTTTCATATGGCTGCCATCTTGTTTCCATTTTTTTCCAAAAATAAATGTTCAAAACCCATAAAAATGACATCCTTGACAGACACCGACACATGTATTTTGGTCATCAGGACCCCATTTGGTGGAGTCTGCACTTAAGAGACTACAGAAACCTCAGGTTAGGCAACTCATAGCAAGGAGTTGCCTAACCGAGGACCCAATCGCACAAGTTCAATACTTTTATTGCAGGCACTTTAAAGAAAATTAAGTTGGGTCATTCCCGATCTGACTGCTGCATTGAAATCCACTCAGTTTCCATGCTTCCACACCTAAAATCAACGTTTTGATTACCCTAAGTAGGGAACGGGATTGCATGGTTTCTAATGGCTATAGATAGCAGCTGGGAGCAGTGGCACTCTGTAGATTCCCATAGTTTATGATGCAGTCACATACGCATGTTAAGGAGGGTAGTATTACATTTATATACACCCTTAACATATGTAAGTGCCTACAATATAAACTATGTGAATCTACAGAATGTGGGTGCTCCCAACTGATGTCTTCAACCATTAGAAGCCATGCAACCCTGTTCCCTACTTAGCTTCATCAAAATATTGATTCTAGGGGTGGGGTTGTGGTGGGAACTGAGCATATTTTTCAAATACAGAAGTCAGATCAGGGGAATCTAACTAATTTTCTTTGAAATGCCTGCATTAACAGTTCTAGTTCTATGCACTTAGGTTCTGGGCAGGCAACTTCTGCCATGAGTTGCCTGGACCAAAGGGCATATAGGTGTCAGCTGCTCTTTAACTGTTGTAAAAAAAATGACACCCAAATGGGGTTTATTTTTTTCAATTTTAAAGTCCTTTTTTGTGATTTGCTTCCAATTTTTTCATATGGTCATATGAAAAAGAATTTGTCCACATGAAAAAAATGAATTCCTTTATACAAAAAAACCAAAAACAAATCAGGAAAAAACTTAGTCCAAATTCATTTCTCATATGAGGACATCCTTTTTCATATGAAAAAAAGGCTCACAAAAAAGGATCCCTTCATAAAGAAAAAAAAAATCTGAAACTCCCCCACTAAATCCAGATTCTTTTTTCATATGAAGGAATCCTTTCTACATATTTTTTTTCATTCATATGAAAAAGGATGCCCTAGTATGTTAAAAGAATTTAGACTTCGGTTTTGACCTCATTTTTTTTTTTGTATGAAAGGTATCCTTATTCGTATGGGGTTTTTGTTTGATATGAAAAAGGATTCCTTCATACGAAAAATTATTTTGGACAAAGTTTTTTTCCCACCTTTGAACTGCAATGAGCCAAAACTCCCTCAATATTTGGACTTAAGGGACAATCTATATATCAAAACAAAGGTCTTAATGTGTACTACAAGAATAATACATACCCTACCCCCCCCAAGTAGGACCCACCTAAGAAAACACAACACATAAAAAATTACAATTACAATAGGATAAGATGGAACTTTAACTGTCATAACTCCCTCAATAATTAGACTTAATGGACAATCTATATATCAAAACAAAGATTGTCATGACTACTACAAGAATAACACATATCCCCTTAAACATTTAGGGGCAATATAAAAAAAATTAAAAATGAAAGTTCCCATAGGATAATGTTGGAACTTCAACAAGCCCTAACTTCCTCAATAAGTAGGCAGCATAGTGCAGTGGTTTAAGGCTTTGAGTTGCAAACCTGGAGACCTGGGTTTGAATCCCTCAGCCCCCACTTGCATACTGTGCGACCCTGCTCAAGTCCCTTAACTTCCTTGTACTCCCAGGTTGCACCTGTAAACAAGCTTTCAGCTAAGTGTGTCTCTCCTGATAAAACAAAGGTAAAAAAAAATATTGGGGCTCAAGAGACAATGTACAATATATATAATAAAAGGTCTTAAAGGGACACTATAAACCTGTTTTTCATCATGTTATTTCTAGTTGAAACTTCACATTTTATGATTGCTTACCTTCTCTAAAATTCACTGATGTTGCTGTTTGTTTTGTCTGTCTCCTTGTTTAGTAGAACTGAAATGCATGGCAATGTATATTTATAAACAACCTTGTTTTGTTTGCAATCCTGGATCTGTTCTTACTGCATGCTTCCTGAGCATTAGAAACACACCCAAACAGTGCAGTCACTCATAAGGCAGTAGCCTCCCAAACCCCCACTACATCATGAGGAGCTAGACTGTGCTGCGGGTGTTCCCAAGTCCAGGAAAGATGCATTTGGAGTTGATCAAGGAATGTAAACAAACCTGTTTTAGTGTGGTAACACCAGTATGTTGGGCAGTCTGTTTTTCACTTTTGTAAAGAAAATAAGAGTCTGAATCAAACTACCAGTTACATCAGCAATCTTTAAAGTATTTTGTCAATCATAAAATGTGTTTTTTAAACGAGGGACACTTTGAGACCTACAGAGGTTGACAGTGTCCCTTTAATGAGTACCAGAAGAAAACACATATCCCCCCTAAACATTTAGGGACAATATAAAACAAACAAAAATACAAATCCCTTGGATAACACTGGAACTTCAACAATGCATGACTCGCATAATATGTAGATTTTAAGGACAATCTATATATCAAAACAAAGTTATTAGTGAGTACTACATGAATAACACACTCACCCTAGACATTTAGGGCAATATAAAGAAAACAACAAAAATTAAAATTCCCGTAGGATAACACTGGAACTTCAACAGCCATAACTCCACCAGTAAATGGATGAAAAGGACAATCTACATGTTCATATCAAAACAAAGGTCTTAATGAGCACTAGAAGAATACATATTCCCACCTAAATATTTAGGGGCAATATAAAAAAAAAAAAAGAAAATTCCCATAGGATAATATTGGAACATCAATAAGCCATAACTTCCTCAATATTTGGACTTAAGGGGCAATCTATATATCAAAACAAAGATTTTCATAACTACTACAAGAATAACTCATCACTGTGAACTCTATCATTCCCTTGCCTTCCCATCACTGTCAAACAGACGTCTCACCCACTGTGCCAAACTAACCTATAATTCTGGCTAGGTGAACTCCGTCCCTACCTAATATCCTCTCTTGCCACTCCACCTCCCTCCTCCCACTCCCTCAGATCATATGACACACACACATTGTGGTCCCACGCTGCTCCTCCCTTACTGGCCAAACTGGATTTTCCCATTGTTTCCCTAATACCTGGAACTCCTCCCCAACTATGGCATCCTCCTCCACCTACTCCCTGAGCACTGCCCTCCATAATTTCCTTGCACCCCACTGCTCCAGCTATAACCCTCCTTAACTCCCACACTTAGTTCTTGCCTGCCAATCCCTTCCCCCAGCAGGGTTCTCAACACCGTGGAGGGAAACTTGGTATCAGCTGTCAAACTCCGCTCCTTACAGTACTTGTCCCTAACCTACAGAACTTGTCCCCTACTCTTTTTGGTCTCTCTTTGTACTACCTAGCACTTGCGTGCTAGTTCAAATTGCACTGCCTGGTTTGGATGCTTTCAGTACTGTTTAACTGCATGTTGTATATCATAAAACTGTTGCCTGCATTGTACTACTTCTACATTATTGCCCTCACTATTATGTAATTGGTACCATTCAATGTTTGTTCACTCTGTATTTGTCTTATCCTGTTGCCCCTCCCCCCAGGTCACACTGGGAGACAGGCAACTTGTTGTTCAGTGTGCCTTCCTGGTGAAACAATTCAATAAATAAAATAAATAAATAAAAAAACATACACTTGCACGTTAACATTTAAGGGCAATATAAACAAGCATTTGTCAATGCTGAATGTTTGCTAGCTGGCATTGGCAGTGGTAGTGTAGAAGTTACAGAGCTGCGTAATAGGAATGGCAGTGAAGTATTGAACTGAAGCCAACCCCACCACCACCCCCTGCAAGGTGACAGGCATTGGGGTATGCTATTGTCAGGCCTAACGCCATGCCATTTCATTTGACTCCCACCCCTGCAGACACTGACAAGTGTCACGATGTTCTTTGGGGTCTTTGGTCTTTATGCACACCCCATTTCATTAGGAAATATGGTGAAATGGGTGCGATATAGGAGAATGGGGTGAAGTTTGGGGCGAAGAGTCCAAGGCATACTCGATGCCTCTCACTGACTGCAGGGTGTGGAATGGTATGAGCATCACAGGCAAGAATCCCAAGTCACACCCTGATGCCTGTCATTCTCACAGGGTTAGGCGTCTATGGTTGGAAACCCTAATATCTCAGGCATTCGTTGGTATTTTCACCCAAATTTTCAACATGTTTTTTTTGTGACCCCACTTCATGAACAGGGGGAATATCAGTTTGTTAGCCGAAAGCTGCTTATGCACAGTGACTACGGCATTTAGCACCACAGGTGCAAAAACATTCCGAACAGGATGTAAAAAATGACAGCTGTACTGTTCATGGGGAGGTGTAAAAAATGGCAATGTTGCAAATCTGTAGTAAAAATATAAAAAATGGTGAAGTCACGAGCGTACACAGAAACTGTGCAACGCACACCCGCAATATAATTAGGTTGGGGATTTTTTACAGCAGATTGTCAACTCAGGCATTTTGGTGCCTCCGATCATGAACAGTGTCACTGTGATTTTCTTTATCTGTGCCGAACAATGATTTCCCACAGCGACCACGCATCTCTGCACTGAAAGTGTGAAAACACACTTCAGCCATGTTGTGAAAAATGACAGCTGTACTGTTCATAGGGAAGTGTGGAAAAATGCCACTGGTGAAAGTCTGGACTGAGAATATGACAAAGTCACGAACTAACGAGGGTGCGTGGAAACTGCAATGCTCACTTGTAACACAGTCATTTTATGGACTTTTGTCACCAAATTTTCAACATAGCCATTTTAAGACCTCTGCTCATGAACAGTGTAACTGTGATTTTCTTAATCTGTCCTAAACATTGCTTTCGCACACCAACAGCACCATTGTACGCTACATGTGCGAAAACACATTTTGGGTGACATATGAAAAATTGCAGCTGTACTGTTCATAAGGAAGTGTAATAAAATGGCAATGTTGAAAATCTGGAGTGAAAATATTAAATTTGCAAACTTACGAGCATGCATGGAACTGTGCAACGCACGCTCGTAACACAGTCATTTTTAGGAATTTTTTCACCAAATTTTCAACATAGCCATTTTAAGACCTCTGCTCATGAACAGTGTCACTGTGATTTTCTTAATTTGTCGTACATTGATTTCAAGACACCGACTGCGCCATTGTCGCTACATGGGCAGAAACACGCTTTGGGTGAAATGTGAAAATGACAGCTGTACTACTCATAAGAAGTGGTAAAATGGCAATGTTGAAAATCTGGAGTGAAAATATTAAATTTGCAAACTTACGAGCATGCATAGGAACTGTGCAACGCACGCTCGTAAAACAGTCATTTTTAGGAATTTTTTCACCAAATTTTCAACATAGCCATTTTAAGACATTTGCTCATGAACAGTGTCACTGTGATTTTCTTAATTTATCCCGTACATTGATTTCGCACACCGACTGCGCCATTGTGCGCTACATGGGCGGAAACACGTTTTGGGTGAGATGTGAAAAATGGCAGCTGTACTACTCATAAGAAGGTGTGATAAAATGGCAATGTTGAAAATCTGTAGTGAAAATATTGAAAATTCGCGACCTTACAAGCGTGCGTAGGAACTGCGCAACGCACACTCATAAAACAGTCATTTTTAGGATTTCTTTCACCAAATTTTCAACATAGGCATTTTAAGACCTCTGCTCATGAACAGTGTCACTGTGATTTTCTTAATTTGTCCCATACATTGATTTCTCACACCGACTGCGCCATTGTGCGCTACATGGGCGGAAACACATTTTGGGTGAGATGTGAAAAATGACAGCTGTACTACTCATAAGAAGGTGTGGTAAAATGGCAATGTTGAAAATCTGGAGTGAAAATATTGAAAATTCACGAACTTACGAGTCTGCGTAGGAACTGTGCAATGCACGCTAGAAACAGTCATTTTTTGGAATTTTGGCACCAAATTTTCAACATGGAGTTTTGGGACCCCTCTCATGAATGATGTCACTGTCATGGCATTATTCAGGCCCAAAGGGTGATTTCACGCAGGATCATGCGCAGTGAGATATGCAACAAAGTTGAAACCCCCTATCTAGCCCATTATACAGCTTACCGGCATTTCCTCAGTTCGCGTCGGCTTTGAAGAGTGCAGACGGTTCCGGTCCACCAAAGATCATTGTGCTGAGGTCCGAGGCAAAGTATGGGTGGGGTGGGGAGCAGGTGCGAGTGGGTGGGTGCGGGTTGTGGAGGGGGGCCAGGAGACTACGTGGGACTGTTTTTCTTTATAGGTTAAAAAAAAAGACGACGTTGATTTTTCTCTGCTATGCTGGGGTGGGCCTCAGCATGGCACAAGGATGGTTGGGGGGCCGCTTCAGCTGGATGGGATTGGGCACCCCTTCGGCCATATATGATCAGTTGCCACGCTGGGTGGGCTCCCAGCGTGGCACCCAGTACTGGGGTGGTGAGGACAGTGGAGCCGAGGGGATTGGGCACCCCGTCGGCTATATCATTACTTGCCATGCTGGGGTGGGCACCCAGCGTGGCATTTTCAAGGCTTTGGGGAGGTGGGGGAACGAGCACAGCCGGCGGGGATTGGGCTCCCGTGGCTATTCAGTGTTGTGCGTGCGTCGTGCAGGGGCAGGGGTGCGCATGTCTGCATGGCGTCATGTGTGGGGGAGCTGTGCATGAGCAGGCGATATCTTATCGCTGCTCACTCAAGCGTAGGCTCCCCTTTGAACTGTATGCCACTGCATTTTGGAGCTTGTCATAGACAGCTCCAGCATGCATTGGCTTACAGGGGTCGCGCCTGCCAACACACTGACTGAATTGGAGGAGGAGGTGACACACCTCTGAAATCTCCGATGATGGCACTATGTTTCTTGCACATGCGTGCAAGCAAACATAAAAAAGCATAAAAAACCAAAAAAAATGCAAATTCCTATAGGGTAACACTGGAAGTTTAACAAGCCATACAACAAAGGAAAGAAACTGCAGTTTTTGCAGAAATGTGGGCCCTGCACTTCCACAACAACATACACATATGCATCTATGGAGGGATGGAAACCATAGGGCCCAGAGGGCCCTGCAGTCTCACAGGTGAGGCAAATGAGGATATGGGTATACTTTCTCAAAAAGTAAGGAAATTCATTAAAAAAAAAACATTGTTAATGCACTAGTTAGGGTTACACCAATGAAAGTAGGGAAATGTGGTATTAGGGTTGCCAACTCAAACCACACCCCTACCCTGCAGGCAACAACAGGAAAAAACATTCCTCTCTTGCATCTTCGCAAATCTGGTGTGGTTGTACCTTGAGGTTGTCAACCCTTATGCTAACCCTATTCTCTGATACTGTGCACTTCTCAGCTTATTTACTGATGGAATGGGTTGAGCATTAGGGATGACAACCCCAAGGCATATAGCATGTCTGATTTGTGAAGATGCAGGAAAGGTCAAACCGAAATGGCAGAGTATTGACAAACCAGCGGTGGGGTCTTACTTGGTGTTGTCAACCCTAATGCCTACTCCTTCCCCCTAGCTCATAGCCTCCTTTCCAAAGCACAAGATACAGCTCCAACCTAGTGTCTTATAGTGATTCAGTACGGCCAACATAATCTGTCTGAGCTTTCTTCAAGCAGGGCCCTATGACCTATATCGCATTTAATCTTTTCTGAACAGGGGAGGGGGGTGATATTAGGGTTGGCAACCCCAAGCAAGACCCCACCACTGATTTGCCAATACTCCTGAGATCCAAATCTGTAATGTTTTTCATTTCCCTTCTTTATGCGCTTTGCATTCTACAACCTTAATGTTGGCATTAGCATTGTTTTTTGCAATTAATTTCTTTTTTTTTTTTCTGGTAGTGGAATTTCGTGCTCATTTGTGAAGGTCCCTTCAGTTTCTATTCTTCAGGACCTGTGCAAAATGAGATAAATACAATATAGGAGACAGTCCTGATTCTATGCATGGGTCCAGCAGGCCCCGGCATGCATGTCAATACCTTGGGGGATGAGGTTCCCTGATCCACCACAGGGAAACACTGCTCAGACACTGCACAGAAACACTGCTCCATCACTACCCAGGCCAGGGCTGGTTATGCATGCTACAGCACCTTCCCCCTCAGCCTTGTTGCAGTAGACTTGCTCACTGAGTTCACACCTGAACACAGCTCACTGGCACGGTTAGGCAAAGTGCTCCTAAAGGGTGCAACAGACATCCCTGCAAACAATGTTAGTTAACAAATGATTTTTTTTTATATTTTGACCCCAAACTATCAACTTAGTCTTGTTATGACCCCACATCATGAACCCAATTGGTGAAAGTTCTCAAATCCCTGCTGAAACACCATTCCGCACCACAAAAGTGAAAATGCATTTCTGCCAGAATGTGAAAAATGAAAGCTGTAATGTTCATGAGGTGGTGTGAAAAGTGGCTATGTTGAAAATATGGGGTCAGAATATTAAAAATTACCAAACTTATGTACATGCATACTGTAGAAAAAGTTTAACATACACTTGTAACTTGGGCATTTTTAGGAATTTTTTAACCAAATTTTCAGCATAATTTTTTTGGGACCCCACCTCATGAACACTGTCAGTAAAATTTCATTGATTAGGCCCAAAATGTGATTTTTGTGCAGCGACTACAAAAATCATCTTCTGGGCCTGACTTATGAAATGACACTGACAGTGCTCATGAGGTGAGGTCCCAAAAAGGTTATGTTGAAAATTTGGTGAAAAAAGTACTAAAAATGGCAAGGGCCCTGCACTAACAAAATAGCGTTTGCACCACGAACCAAGGTGCGAGGGCAACCTGGGCGTGGATGCTGTGTGGTGGGGGCCCGTGAATCCTCAGTGGCATTCACCAAGGGCACGCAAGGCACTTGAATCCCCACCTTCCTAGCCCCTCGAGGAGCACCATGCTGGGAGGGTGTCTGGGGCATGCCTGTACTACGTGGCATTCACTAAGCCATGTAGTGCCAGGCACAGGGGGCACTGGGTACACCAGCCAAGACCAGGAGTAACCCAGTATGTGCCCCATGTTCGGCATCCACTGGGCAAAGCTGCACCATCCAATGGACATCCATGCTGTCCCGGTCCACTAGGCTGCAGAGGAGGGCTGGGGCAGTCACTCAGGTGAGTACCTGACAGGTGTTCATCCTTCACCGCTGTATTCAACTGGCCCGTACTCTGTGCCCCCACCACAGGGGTGCAAGGAATCCATTCAGGGACCAGGTATGGGCCTGGGTTGGTGGCTCCACCCCTGACCACCAGCAGCACCAAGGGGCGTGGCCATGGACAGGTACCCTACAGGTGCTTGTGGTCATGCATACTGCACACCCTGCACCTATCCAGGGCCACATCTGTACACGGGCAGAGTATGCACCTCAGGAGCATATAACCATCCTGTTAGTGCATATGGCCCAAAGTTATGGACATACATTCAAAACGCCACTGATATACATTATACGGCACTTACCTTTATTCCTCTGTACACGATTCAGCATTGAAGAGTGCAGACATGTCTCAGTCCACAGAGGATGACCTCTGTTGGCAAGTATAGGGTAAGGAGTGTGTGGAGTGGTGGGTTCTCAGTGGGAGGGTTGGGATGAGGAGAGGGGGATGGCAGGGATGACAAGTGATTTTTTTGTCTTTCAGGTTTAAAAAAAAAAAAAGATGTCCCAGGATGGTTTTCATTTTGCAGGAACCAAGGACATTAATAAACTATATCAGGTCACTGAAGGTGGACTCCCCAGTGTACCATACTGCTGGGGGGGGCTTAAAAATGCAGACATGGGGATTGGGTCCCCTGATGTTTGCAACTATTAATAAAACAGTGTGCTGTTGGGGGTGGGATCTGACACTGGGGGCAGATATCTCAGTGTCAGATTATACAAAAAAATAACTACGGTAAATAAAAAAATTAATAAATACACTGCAATTGGGGATTTGGAACCCCAGTATGCAGATATGGTTTATTAAGGTACAGCAGTCAGGATGATGGGGCTATAATGACAGTAGCCCAATCCCTGACATATGAGTCAGGACACAGCAGGGGTTGCTATACGACACAGCTGTCATTTGTTAGTTACAGTAAAGACAGCTGTGTCATATAGTGAAACAGACTGTTGTCAAAACAATTCAGCTATCCTTATAACTTTATTATGTTTTTATTTACTGTGCCTTTTCTGGTCCTGACCATACCCTCATCGGCCGGTCACCAGTCCACGCTTCCACTTCCTCGGACCTCTTCCTCCAACCTCCTACCTCCAAGCACCCCTGGATTAGCCTCCAGGGTGGAACCGCAGGCTTTCCAGCAAGGCTTCAATGGTACTGGGGGAGGAGGGTTTCCCATACCCCAGATAATCCCCTGGGGCAGGGCCACTGTCTTTCTGGCAGTGCTTCAGTGGTGCTGGGTGGAGAGTGGACCCGATCTGCAAGATGGGACTAGCACCAACATCATTTGTCAGTGGACATGTTTTTCAGTGAACCTGAAGAGATGGAACATCACTGTCTGACCCACCCCTCAGCAATGACAGTATCAAGTGTGACTGATCTCCTGGCCTCTGCCAGAGGTCAGCAATGCGCTGATCATCCTACCCTCCCTCCCACCCACCAGAGAAGGAGAGCTGTCATGGGATGCTCAGTCCTTCTCCGCTGTCTGGCCCTCTGTCCTGAGTCCATTTCCAAGCCAGGTCATTGGCATCACAGATAGGTACCTTGCCTCTGCACCGGCAAGCCAGCCTATAACTTTGATTGTTTTAATCTGCGCATGCTCACAAAACCTAACTTTTTTCTTAAATAATTTAAAAACTACTTAACTGTGAGAGGTAAATGTAACTGTAATCACCCAAATTGTATCACCTTGCTGTTTGTAACTCTCCTGAGTCGTGCCTGAAAATAAACAAATGCCTTTGCCTAGTGTACCTACTGGTTAACAAACTAAATAAAGAAATAAATACTATAAAAGACATACCTCGGGCCAAACTATCAAATCTGAAAGTTTCAGGTTTCAAATCCCCATATTTTTTCAGTTATTTCAGGGGGAGGGCAAAAAAGGTTTTACAATTTTTAAAAAAACTGTGCTTTGCATGTTTTGCACCTCTGTAACTTTTCCCCCACTGAACCAATCTACCTGAAATTTTCAGGATCAGGATATCAGGCTTTCCACATTTCATATAAATTGGTAGGATAGGGGCAATGTTACTAAGGTGCAAATATTGGAGTTTAAGTGCTTCATCAACCCTAATATACAGGCACTACTGTGCCTCAATAATTATAGGAGCATGGCTGTACCCCTATAGTTAGGGTTGAGTAGCATGTTTAATGTTAAACCTCAAATTTTGCACTTAAATAACTTTGCAACTGATCAATGGATTTGCAAAAAATTTTAAATACTCTGTCCTGTGAGGTAAATCTCTTGGTCTGGCAAGTTTCATTCTAGTTGAATGTATGGATTCTTAGATCTGGATAATGCAAAACCTTAAAATCACTACTTTTTGCAGATTTTTTCTTCATCATCTTGTGCCCAGATGGTGTGAAATTTTGGTGTGAATTTTTATGGTAGAATCAGCTTGGGTAACAGAACTGCCATGTATTTGTTTGGTGAAAAATATTTATCTGTTGTAAAGTTATTCAGTGTTTTAAGTTACCATTATTTTCAATGGAAAGATCACTCTCCAGGATAGAGGTATAAAGTCTGACAAAGGATCTGGGCTCACAAAAAAGGATTCTTTTTCGCTAGAGGCTAATCCTTTTTCATGAAAAAAAATCCTTTTTCATGAGCCGCCATCTTGTTTTCTCTTTCTTCACACAACAAACTGTCATAACTCTGCCCAGGGGATGTCTTCTATATCCAAACATGTATCTTGCTCATCAGGAGCTGATGAGCCTCACTGTGTATTTTTTAATTGCTCCCATGGCCCCTGAGTATTTTTTTAAACAATTTAAATCCTTTTTCACCACTTGCTAACTTCGTTTTTCATGAGTCCTTTTTGGTTCTCACGAAAAAGGAAATCAGGTGGCAAAAAAGGATGTAAAGAGCAGAATGGTAATGAAATGTGATGTGTGACAGTATCAGTTTTCAGTAGTTGATAATAAAATATTAGCCCATACCTTGTGTCTGTGTGTATTTTTTATGAGCCACGGTGTACTATGGAGCTGATTTTCAAAGCAAGGTTCTAACACAGGATGGGAGCAGAGACAAAACTGATGGACCAGAGGAGCTGTGAAGCCCGAGTCTCAGTGATGTCAGTTACAGTATTCCGACTCAGGCTTCAGGCACTGAGCAGGGGTGAGACTGAGTTGTCATAGATTTGCCCAGGCAGCCATCATGTACAAATCTTTGTCAGTGGATCATCTTTCGGCTCAGACTGTCAGTCTTGAGAAGAATCCAGAACATGAACAGCTGGTCCCTGACAGTCTACCGGAACTTGTTAAAAAGGGATCTGGACTCTGAAAAATATAGAATCCTTCTAGTGCAGGCACGGGTATTTTATTTGAATTATAAAGAGCCATACCATTTCACTCTGAATGTATTCTCACCTCCACCCTGTATTCAGCTGATTTTTCTGATGTGGCATGGAATGGTACCCTGTAGGTGCCTGCGCCATCACTAGCTGGAGCGCAGTTTTCTCTAAACTCAAACTTGTAGCAAGTTATTGACATTGTTACCTGTTGCCTATTTGTGGAGAAATATCCGTGTACATGTCTAAGGTGAAACCATAGCATTGTCTAGCCTGTTTCTGCCATTACCAGGACAGGGAAGCCACAGTGAGAGCAACAAGAATGTAAGAGTTGATTTCCTTCAACAGTGCCAAAATCTCCATTTATCCAGATTACAGCCAGATCCTGCAGAGAGCACGACATAAATTCTTGGACCTAAAGGCAAGCAGTATAGCCTAGAGGTTAAAGGAATGAGGTGTGAATGAGCTTGATACATCCAGCAGACCAGACCTGAGTTTGATTCTCACAACCTCCTCTTGCATACTGTGTGATTCCGAGCAAGTCACTTAACCGCCCAGTGCTCTCAGGTCACCCCTGAAAACAGGCACTTGTGCCTAGTGGGCCATACCCGGTTACCAAAGACTAAAAAAAAAAAAAGCCTGTTTCATCATGGATGGCAGTTCTTCCACCAGTTTGCTTATTCAAAAACAAGGATGCCCTCTACACCTTCACCTCAGTATAGGAGGCAGAAGAATACACAAACCAACACAGTTGTCAACATACCACAGCACCTGCTAAATACATAGAAAAAAAAACAGGTACTGCACATTAACTTTGCCAGCAAGGCTAGCTCTCCCCAGTTTTTGTTTTTGCTCAGTGGACCCCTCACCTCATCTTACCTCTGCCATGGCGTGGCAATACTGTGATTTCCTGCTCAGATCCTCTCAGCATGGCCAATACAAACTCCTGCAACATGTCTTGTTTAGCTGATTAACCATGGACCAAGCCAGGGGAAGCCCCCACTGATCTGCCTAATATATGTGAGAACAGCTACTAGCCATACCAATAGCTGTGGAGGCACCAGGGGTAGGTGGGGGGAGACCAGTCGACCACCTGATGACCGAGGTCAAAAACTTCATTACAGACCCTTCATGCATGCAACGTACTGTAATCACCATATACTCACCATTAGCCTTCATCAATGCCCCCAGTCCTGTTGGCCCTCATGAGCCCACTGGCATTCTAAGGGGTAAGTTGATGGAAAGTCTGACAATACGGCATAGCCACCTGGACCTCCTGGATGCTAACCTTTGTTTCTGGACAGCAAATCACCATGAGCTGGCGGGATTGGAGGGGAAGGGCAGAACTGTTAACATTGCCATTAAACTCAGGACATTCGCTTCTGAACATCTTGTCTGGCCCACATATCAGTCACATTACCACTGTTAAAGCAAGCCACATGCATTGATTCTGAGTATGTATGGTCACCTTGGACCCTGCTTGCAGCCATCTCATGAGTGGTCCATTTAAATTATGCTCCACTGTAGTGAGTTGTGCACCCTTATGTCGCTTTTTCTCTATGTTCCTGAGTTTTCAATTCTTGTAATTTTACTCTGTGGTGGCTGCTGGGTCTAGGGGAGAACCATGCAACTTGCCTGAAGCATAGAACTTCCATTCTGAGCAGAACTGCCATCACAAAACAGATGGGGAGCAATCTGGGGCTCGGGAGCTCAAAGTGCCCTATCATAAGGAACTGAGTCGACACATCAGTGCACCCTCAACCCTCACATTACAGACTAAACCTGAAATAAAGAAAATCGTCTTTTTTTTTAAAACCTGTTAACTAAAAGGGTCCCTCACCAATCAGCCCCCACCACCACCACAACCTCCCACTCAATGCACACACTCATTCATTCAGCCAAGTGGGCAGCTAGCCTTGGAGGAGCGAGAAGGGCTGTGCTGGTCACCCATTTGGAGTTGGGATGGGGCAAGCGGGGTGGTGATGGACTACCTGCCAGGGTGGGGGTCCACTAAACACCAGGGAATGAGAAAATAATATTTTTTTTATATGGAGGAGCAGTTGGTGGCTGGGGGGGACTGGGCACCAAAATGTTTATTTTCTATAAGTCTGATGATCGGGGTTGGGGGCCACTAGACACCAGGGAATAAGGATATATTTTATATGGAGCTGGCAATTGGTGGGTGGAGAGGGGCCACTAGATACACAAGGGAATGAGGATTTAGGATATTATTATTTTGTATATGGAGGGTGAACAGTGGTGGGTGGGGGACTGGACACAGTAATTTTGTTACATGAAACTGGTGATCGGGCCACAAATAACCAGTACCAGGGGCCAGCCATGGGCGGGGGAGGGGGGATGTATCACTAAATAATACATTAAACTGTGGATGGAATAAATTCCACAGTTTAATGTATTTTATTAAGCAGTTCAGACCAAGAATTCCTCAGAAAAGAGAGAAAATCCACAGAAAAAGGTCAGACATTTCCGATCTTGCCTTAGGTGAAAGTGCAAAAACTTACGTGGAATTTCCAAAATTCCATGAAAGTTCCGCGAAGGTGGAATTCACAACTTTCGCCTACCCCTATCATTGATTCACCAAGACTCTGGAGACCCCAAACCCTAATATTTTTTTCTCCTTTTGCTGCTTATAGGGTGGAGGTGGGGAGTTAGGGTTGGAAACCCTAATGCCACATTTACCTACTTTTGTAGCATTACGTTGCACCCTAACTATGGCATTAACAAAGTTTTTTGCAAAGAATTTCTTTTCTTTTTGAGATAGTGGAATCATATCCTCTGGGACCTGCATGAATAGATGCAGATGCACAGGGCCCTTTGAGCCCTGTAGCACGGGAAGACTCTGTTCACCTACAGAAGTGTAGAGCCCTTGCAGGCCCTACAGTTATATGCAGTGATAAATGTCAAGAATTCATGGGTCTGTCTGGTGGGCTACAAAAGCACAGTACCCTCTAGTCTCTGCACTTCCATGCGGCAACAGATACAGATGCACAGGGCAGAGAGTCCATCTGTCAGCCAATGCAAAGGGCCCTCTGCCACCCATGGGTGCAGAGGTGCACGTCTCTATGCCATGAGGACAGTTGTTGTTACTATATGATACTCAGGCTTGTGCGGACAACCCTGCAGCTTTCATTCCCTGACTGGGGGGTATCAAATAACAGCACCATCCCCCCACCCTCATCCCATCCATCTGGGTCGGTGAGTTTGCCCCCAAACTCAACTCACCTGCACAGGATCACAAAGCATACCCATTGGGGATAAGACGAGCACTACACACAAAGTTTCTTAATTAGATACATACATTTTTTAATTTTGATCCCAAATGTACAAGATAGTCATTTTATAACTCCCCTTATAAACATGACATATAGCATTTATAGTATACTGGCCGAAATGTCATTTCGCAACAGAAGGAAGAAAATATGTCCCATCCAGGATTTAAAAAATGACACCTGTCTCATTTATGACATGTTGTGGAAAAATGTCTTTGTTGAAAGTTTGGAGTCAAAATATTAACAAGAATTTGTCAATGCTACACATTTGCTTGCATGATGTATGTTTTAAACCTGTTAAAAAGGTCCCTTGTTAATCAGGCCTCTCTCCCCCACCAGGACAACCTCTTGCTCAGTGCACACGCTTATTCATTCAGTCAAGTGGGCGGCCAGCTGCGGAGGAGAGAGGAGGAGGATTGTGCTGGTCACCTATTTGGGGTCAGGATGGGGGGAGCAGGGTGGTGATAGACTACCTACCAGATGGGGGGGGTCCATTAGACACCAGGGAATGAGAAACGCCACTCAGTTATAGGAAGACCCCACTGTAATTAAGATGCTGCCTCTTTGTTAAGCTGTCCTATAACAGCCTGCATAATTCTTTTGCTGCTGTCAATCATGTTAAAATGAGGGCCTTTTTTTAACAGGTTTTTTTTTGTTTGTTTTTGTAAGATATTTCCTTTGTTTCCTGATTTGGTATCCATGCATCACTGCTTGTTTGTAACCCCTCATGTTCTCTTGTTACTGCTCCTGGTCTCTGTAAATTATACTCTTTTCACTTTACTGTTCTTTTTGCACTTATGTTCACAATTTTGCATACTGTGTTATTAGAATTATGTGTTACTTCATTGTTAAAAATTATTCAGTTGTAATTTTGCACTGCTGTACCTGTACCTCCAATTTCCCCTATCCCGCAGGAAGTATCTGGAAATGAGCAATTTATTGCTCTGTATACTTTCCTGGTTAAATGCTTGAATAAATAAAAGAAATAAATAAAATGTTTCAGGGATGCATTGCCAGATGAGTAATTTATTTGAAATGAAGGTACAGAAGTAGTGGGAAGATCGATAAAAGAAAAAGCTGAGGGGTGATTGTATAGAGAAGGCAAGAAACAGAACAAACTGATAGCAGTCAAGCAAGGTTCTGAAGTTCGCGGAGGTGTGTGTGTGGGTGTGTGTGTGTGTATGTATGTGTGTGCACCCCCCTAGCAGTGAGTAGTGTCATGACCAGAGTGTCTAGTCATTGGTCTGTGATTTGTCCCCATCACCCATCCCTTAACTGGGGGAGTGCCTCGTAATCCTTTCTGTCATATGTAAAGTACTGCCCCCTGGGGAGGACTGTGATGCAGTGGCATTGCATTTCGGCAGTGCTCTTGTGGGCACAGACAGACCGTCTCACAGGCCACAGCAGCTTCACTACATATAGCTTGCATCCTAAAAGCAGCAGTGATGGTTCTTTCAACAGGCTTTGAGCACAGATACCACCCTCACACACATAGAGTGACATTGCCCCTACAGCACAGATCACCCTCCCCCTGGTTTCAGCACAAATGCCCCCCCTCCCCAGTTTCAGCACTGATATTACTCTATGGTTTAGTCCTCCTACATACTGTAGCTGAGTGAATGAAGCTTCAGGGGAAAACAACTTGCTCAAGTTCATGCAACGACTAAATTAAGTAGGTAGGTTTTGCAAATTTAAACAGCATTTGTACCCCATTTTAACATGAATAACAGTTGTTAGGTTTTGCAGATTCAAGCATCATTTGTACCCCATTTTGACAAGATTAACAACAACAAAAGAATTATGCAGGTTGTTATAGGACAGCTTAACAAAGAAGTAGCATCTTATTTACAGTGGGGTCTTCCTATAATTGAGTGGCTGTGGATAAAGCAACTTCTGTTGCTCAAATTGAACAGCAACAAAATAATAATGCATGTTTTTTTTTAACTGAAAGGCAGCACAGCCCTTACAGCACAGCCCCCGCTTCAGCACATATCCATCCCTCCCTTGTTTTAGCACATCATTTTTGCAACTGATTTAGCAGAAACCCACCACCCATTTCAGCACATACTGTAGGTTGTAGTACATTCAATTAAATGTTTTGCCACTGCCAAGGTTTTACAGTTTAATTAGCAGCACAGTCCTTACTGCACAAACC
This sequence comes from Neoceratodus forsteri, assembly GCA_016271365.2. Classification (NCBI taxonomy): domain Eukaryota; kingdom Metazoa; phylum Chordata; order Ceratodontiformes; family Ceratodontidae; genus Neoceratodus; species Neoceratodus forsteri. The sequence continues at coordinate 557,174,961 of CM028138.1, forward strand.
CCCATTGCAGTACATATCCTCCTGTTTCAGTAAATATACCCCCATTTCAGCACATACCCCCTTCCCATTTCAGCACATACCAGCCCCATGTTTCAGCAAATAGGTTATCAGAGCCAAGGTTTTCCAATTAATTCAGTTAGCATAGACCACCATTTCAGCACATACATAACCGTTACATCACATGCCACCCCTTTCAGTAAAAAGGTTACCAGTGCCAGAGTTTTTCAATTGAATCACCCCCTCCAGCATTTCAGCAAATAGTTTTTTTTTTTTGCAGCCAAAAACAATTGCTACCAGTGCCACTAAAACTGGAGTGCTAGGGGAGCTCTTACCTTAAAGCAGAATTGTAGTCAGACAAAGCAGAAGTTTAGTGTAGTCCATACTCCTCTCCATCATCCCACCATGACCGAATCCAAAACTAAAAGAATGTTTAAAAACAGAAATGCAAGCCCTTCGATTGATGAGTTTTGATGAGCTGGAATGACTGCTTATAATTTCAATCTGGAAGGGAGAGAGCTTGCTCTGCTCGCTGTCTATGCCTCTGAGTAAATCTGGCTGCTTGCTCCCTGTCTCTGGCCTCACATTCTCAATTGCTGAACCGATGTTTCTGAATCCAGTATCTACAAAAACTACTGGGTCACCAAATTCTGTGACCACTAAAGCCAGGATTATACAGTGCTTGTAAAGCCCACTGTTCCATACCCCTTCCCCACTGACCAATAGCTGGGCAAGTCACCTACCAATAAGCTACCAACCCTGAGGAGCCTGTTGCCAGCAAGTCACCACCCACTCGCCTTCCCCCATATAGGTAGCCACTAGCCCCACTGGAAACAAGAGATTGCTCAGGAGACTCGGTAAAGCAGTGTATTGAGGAAAAGCCAAAGGGGAAATCAGAAAACATTGTAAGGAGGTAAAATGGTGCTGGCACCTCACAAGAAAGATGCACTGAAGAATTTTTCGTATGCAGTGGTATATGCTGTGTGTAGCTCCCGACACACTTTGGAGCTTTCTGCAGTTTCTGCAATAAAAAAAAAACTTGGCTATTCTGTTAACCTACCTACAACTTCTACATGTATATTAATACATGTTTGTGCACTTTTTGCTCAAAAAGGGTCCTGCGGTCACAGGACCCGGAGGATGGTTAAATCTATATCCACAGCATCATAAAGTTGATCAGCTGCTTGCTGACTGGTTTCATGCAAATGAAAGGACCAAAGCACTCTCTCATTGGAGTACTTTGGTCCTTTCAACTACACAAAGTTTCCGCTCAGCTAGCAGTAGTACTGTTATGGCCAGAGTGCCTGACCATTGGTATAAACTACCAAGCCCATTGCAGTTTGAGCTGCAATTGGCTTGGCAGTAACAAATATCTGAAATTGCCATTCACTGTAACAAAATGTTTGTTGAACAGGCGCAAGCAAACGTAATAATCGTAGTAGTTCTAAAATGTTAGACGTATTGCTGAGGTTTTGGCCTGAGCCATAAAGACATTATTTTCTTAATCAGAAATAGTATTGCAAATGGACAATATATTAGGGAGACACTGACTCACAAATGAAGGGTAATATGAATTATTTTATTTTTTCGTTTGTTTCTATTCTGCTTTGTGAATCTATCATGAATTACCTGCAGAAAAATAACAGCCCAGAGTAGGATTCATTGCAAAACAGTTCTAGCTTTTTCAAGGTAATCACTCTGTTATAAGAAAAGCACTGTTTTGTAAATTTTTAGTATCATTCTTAAAACAGGTCAGTATTTTATTAGATGTTCATGATACACAGCACAACCATTTGTGTTGAGATATTGGTTTCCAAGATCATTATTCTACGTACAATCCTCAAATGATGTCCAACATGTTCATTGATTATGAAATCCCATTATGTCACCAAGTACCGAGGAGGAAGGAATGACAACATAGTTGATGGGTTCTTCAGTCTCAAGTGGACTTCCTGACTTTCCCCGATACTCCTACAACCTAATTATGGTAGCTTGACTGACACGTTAAATTAATGGTCAGGCTGTGCTTTTGAAGTAGAAAAAAGTGTTTCCTTAGAATAAATTGTTGTAATCCTCAACGCCAGGCACTGGGCATGCCTATTCATTAATTGGACAGGCTCTGGTGCCAACTTAAATTAACAGGCTTTTTAAAGACTAGATATTGGCTCTTGAGACCTGGGGACCATAAGAGAATGAATCAAGGTTTTGCATTAAGTGACTGGGGAATATAACTGTCAAATATTTTTATACAGCAAAAACCATACAGTTTCTCTAGTTTATGTCTGTTTTTACCTTTTTTGTCAAATAAGCATAACATGTGGATAGAAATTAGAAAAAAGTCATTCTTAAATGTGTTCAGTATGAATAGTACATGCTCAGAGGAGTCCTCACAATTTTTTTTTTAATTGTTTAACCAAGAGTGGCATACTAAACTGAAAGCTTGTTTACAGGTGTGACATGGGAGCACAGGGAAGTTAAGTGACTTGCTCAGAGTCACACAGTATGCAAGTGGGGGCTGTGGGATTCAAACCAAGGTCTTCAGATTTGCAGCTCAGAGCCTTAAACCTCTGCGCTATACTGCCTCCTAATTTTGTACTTTCTATTTCAAATGAAAACCTGCCATAATGATATTAAACTATAGGACACTGATATTCTAACAACTTTTTTGAAGAGCCCCATTTGCAATAACAACACGGCATTTATATGAGGAGATCATGAAAATTTGTAGGGACTATCACATCAGCAAGTTATATATGGGATGGATCATCCCTAGTTACTAGGATAGCCTCATTTAAGGGTGTAACCAGGAATTTTAAACTTGTACTCAAAACTGATAGCACTGTTACCTCCTCCTCCTCCAGAAGGCACTGTTCCCCCCATTTCATAATCATAATTGAAAATATGCAGTGCCACACCTCATGAAGAATATTCCTGCCCCACATTTCGGTCGAAGATGCATTAAGCCAATAACCCCAACACATTAATATTTTTTTTCTCTATTCTCTTTATCTCCCGGTTCTCCCCGGTGGCCCCCATCTAAATCGATCCTCCCCAGCCCCATCACCTGGCTCCTCTGGGGCTTACCTTGACTGTTGTCCTCTGCCACAGGATTGTAGTTGTGCCCAGCCACCAGGGCGGAGTCTGCGGGAGATTGATTGTCATCCTGCCACCTAGGGTATTTTCCACCATTTTTCTCCCTCCCCCCATTGCTGGGCTGTGACATGTTGGGGCATGATGACATGTCAGTGCACACACATGGAGGCAAATGCACAATATGGAGTCCCACAGTACCCAACCTTCATTGGTATCCCCAACCTATTCTGCCCTCAAGCATCCACCTGGGGGCAGTGATTCAGTGGGACTACCAAGTCACTTTCCCTGGAGGAGGAGGAGGAGGAGAGCTGTCTTCTGGGTGCTCAATCCTCTTCCTCCTCAGCTGACCCCCCATGCTTGCCACCAAACATGGGTCACTGGTATGGCAGGAGGTAAGGAGCAATGCCTCAGTCCTCCACGCCACTGGGATAGCTATAGATTAATATTTTATAGATTTAAAACCTTTTACTTTATCCTCACACAGACAGAAGTTAGCTGGCTTTTAGTTACAGTGTTTAGGAAATATTGTGATAAGCCTCTGTATCACATCAAGGTAGCCAGCCTGACAGAGGTCCATTCACACCAGCAGTCATGTACTAATCAGGTCACTCTGGCCTCTAACACACACACACACACACACACACACACACACACACACACACACACAAGGTCAGAAGGGACTCTGGGTCCATCATAGGTACCCCAATCTTTCATAAGCAGAGAGGAATAAGTATGTGCAAATGTATACTAATTTATAGGGGTTCACTTATTAAACAAGATAGAAAAAGGGAAATTCTTGCATGTCTTTCTAAGGAGCGTCCAGTCCTTTTGTCATGGTATTCGACAGTATTTTATTTACTCTCTTTTAAAGTGTGTCCTCAACCTCCCCCGTCAGGTATCCAGAAGGGAGGATGTTTGTCTTTCTGTGTCAGTTAATCTTATCTGATGAGTTCACATTGAGCTGGAGGTTAATCCATCAAACAGCTCCACTCTGCTATCATCAGAGGGAAGGGGTGCAAAAAACCATCTGCTGCTTGTCAAAAGGTAAACACACCGAGGCAGGGAAGCAAATAGTTCACGAGAAAAAATGTCCCCATGTTTCCACTTTTAAAATGGAAACAGTTTTGGAACAAGTACATGATCAGAGCAGTGTAAGCCAGTTGGAAACCACTGGCTGAATGGAGGTGGCTTTATGGCTATATGGCCTGGCAAGTGGCATTTTGTAGAATTGTGGCAAAACAAACTAGAACAGCAGATATGGTCAAGGATAGTAAACAGAACATGCACCCAGGAATGCTTGTACTTCTAGTCTCTCTATGGCCCTGCTGGTATTCTGTGAACATGGCAACCATGATTGAGCAACTGCAAAAAATGTGACTCAGTCACGATGCCTCTGTTCTGGGCTACCAGGCTGGGTAGCGACAGGATGGGGGGGGTAGGCAACTATGGTGACAGGATGCCTGTATATATATACACGTGTGTGAAGGGGGAGGGACCACATCATGCGATGGGTGGCAGGGGGTGGGTATGTGGGAGGTAGTGTGGTGGTTAGCTGCCAAGCTGGCCATATAGCGTGGTGGGTGGGGTGGCAGGCTGAGGTTGGGAAGGTGTTGAGTTTGGTTCTGGGGTGGCATCAATTTTTGTGTTGAGCCGTTTTTTTATTTTTCATATGTTTTACATCCCCACCTGACATGCACCCCGAGTTAAGAATCTTTAAGTAGGGGTGAAACCTTGGTGTGTGGGGTGCAGCCCCACATTCCATGTACCTCATCACCGGTTCTGACATCACCGCAAGTGTATATTGCCGTTATTTATTTTCAGCTATGCACACTCACCCAAACGGCGATCACCATGCAGCAATCGCCTTCATGACATAGAACCATTACTGCCTGGAAGACTTTCAGGGAAACCAGCGAGTGACTTCTCAAGTGCATAGTAAGACCAAAGTTGCTTCATGGCTTTGCACCTTTTTCTTATATAAATTATTTAAATCTGTAGACTGGTATTCAACTTTAATGAGGGGGTAACAGCTTAAATTTACTGTCTGAATTACGTTGAACAAGAAAGAAAGTAAATGCAGCAAGAATACACTGCCAGGTTTTGGAAGTATTAGGTGTAATGCACTATATTACTTAAAACCACTGTTACTTTGGGACGTTTGTGCAGTATAGTACTGTGTAGAAGTGTGCGTTATTTGAAATTTCCTTTACTGCACTCTGCAAATTGTTCTTGCAGTTTTTAAAATATATTATACTTTCTAAATGTTGTTTAAAAATTGAGAGTTGTGAGTACTGTACTATGGTGGGTTTCTTGCTCAAATCCATGCATACTGTAGGCTATCTTTAACATTATAAAAACCCTCAGAAAGTCCCAAGTTTACTATGGTCAGAAACACGTTTACCTTCTTCTCAAAGCTCAGCACATGAATTTTAACAGATTGAAGCATTTGCATTGAGGCCAGGAATCTGAAGATTCTAATTTGGGACTAGGACACAGACGGATTTCACATGTGTGACAACCCACCTCTCCCTCTGGGCTGAAACAGCTTTTAGAGAGGTGTGTGTATGTGTCCTCAGGTATTCGCTGCCACCAGCCGGACTTTCTTTCCGGCACCTCTTTCAAGTGTACAAACTTGAAAAATCACACGTGCAATTGCACAAGTTAAAGTCTGGTAGTGTGTCTCTTTCAGGTGGCGGATGCTACACAGAGTTTACCTTAGCCAGTGGAAAACCAAATCTTACCCTAGAAAAATGACATCAGAGTCACAACTGTTGAGCAAATAAATAGCTTTTACTTAACAGAAAGTGCAATGAGCATTTACAGGAAATGTATTTACAACACAAGAGAATAACACTTATACAGGAAAAGTAAACAAATGTTTTTAAACAACAGATGGCAAAAGAAGAAGGCTATTACTGAAATATACTATCACTAAACTTACCCTTCCCTGTCCTTACAAGAGACACTGGACCCTGTTCTAACTGCCAGCTCCCACGGACATACCAGGTACGCTCCAAGCTTATGTTTCCCCTCACAGCTTCCCAAGGCAAGAGAGAGTTCTCTGTCTTACAGAAGCTTATATAGTCTATGGAGACTAGGTCATTCCTATTCTTCCCTTAAATGCACCAACCAACTAACATGTATGTATTTAATTGTCCCAATCAGAGTGAACACCTATTGGTGACCAATTATATTCCCTTTTCACCTCAAGTTTATATTTGAATGATCCAATCCATTCAAACTGCTCTGTGTCCATGTCTGCAAGGTCTGTGTGTGTCTGGAGATGTCCACTCGAGATTTATGACCCAGCTCTTATCTAGTAGCTAGGAATTCCACAAGCTGGTTGCTGCTGGAGGATTTCAGCCTCAGTGTATTTTTTCCACACTGCTAAAAAATAAGGCATCTACAGAATCCAAACCATTAACTCTTTCCTTCCCATTTCTGTCACATCTCCCCCAGATAATGAAGGCGTGTCCCTTGGCTACCCGAAGACACAGCCGCTCATGTAATTACTGGGAGTGCCAAAGTATCCAGCCAGGCCATTAGCCCTGCCTAGATAGCCCATCCAGATTTGCATTTTGTTTGCCATCATGATGCTGTATGGTCATGTTGTATGCCTGCAGTACCAAACTCCAACGTAGTAGTTTACCATTTTGTCCACTGGACCTATGAAGCCAAATCAGGGGATTATGATCTGTGACCACAGTAAATTCTCTCCCATATAGGTAAGGCTGCAGCTTCTGAAGGGCCCACACTATTCCCAAGCATTCCTTCTCAATTGTGGCGTATGCCTCCTCTCTGGGCAAAGCCTTGGCTGAGTACACAACTGGTGCTCCTCCCCTGCTGAGTAACTTGGCTCAGCACAGCCCCCAGCCCATGATCTGAGGCATCCACATGGACCATAAACTTTAAACTATAATTGGGGCTAGCTAATACAGCTGGGCTGCTTAAGGCCTTCTTTAGCTCCTGAAAAGCAACCTCACAGCCTTTCTGACCACTTCACTGCATCTGGCTTTCCTTCTTGGTTAGGTCTGTTAGGGCTTAGCCAGATCGCTATAGCGGGGAACAAACCTTCGGTAGTACCCGCAGTCCCTAGAAATGCCCTGACCTGTTTCTTTGTGGTAGGAGTAGGCCAGGCCAGGATGGCATCAACCTTGGCAGGTCTGGACGGATGTGTCCACTACCCACCCGGTGCCCAAGGTAGGATACTTCTGCCATACCTATCTGGCACTTCTCTGCCTTGACTGTCAGACCTGCCTTCTTTAACCTGTGGAACACATCCCGCACATTCTTGATGTGCTCATCCCAGGTCTGGCTATATGGCTATATCATCCATATAAGTCAATGCAAACTCACTTACCCCAGACAGAATGCATCTACAAGCGCTGAAAGGATGCAGGTTGCAGCATTCTTCATTCGAATGGCATTACCTTAAATTCATATAAACCAAATGGAGTAACAACGCTGATCTTTCCCTGGCCGCAGGGGTCAGAGGTACCTGCCAATAGCCCTTTGTTAGGTCTATTGTGGTCAAATACTTGGCTCCCCAGTCGCTCCAGGGTCTCATCTGTTCTGGGCATGGATAAGCATCAGACTCGTGCAGCTGTTAAGCTCCGGTAGTCCACGTAGAATCGTGTGGTGCCATCTCTTTGGGGATCAGTACCACTGGTGATGCCCAGGGCTACTAGATTCCTGGATTACCCCAGTTCCAGCATCTCTTTGAGCTCCTCTTCACAGTCTGCTTAACCTGCTCAGGTACCCTGTAGGGGACTGTTTCAGGGATCCTGGTCCCTGTATCCACATGGTGCTCTGCCATCGTGGTGTACCCTGGTTTCCTGTGAACATGTCTTCAAATTCTCTCACACACCCCTAATTTCTTGCACCTGGGCTGGTGTCAGCTGTTCCGAGAGGGGTAAGGCTGTCCACAGAGGATGCACCTGGCCTCCCCAAGTAGGTCACACCAGTGGATCTACCTCAGTTTCCTCCTCTGAGCACTGCATACAGCGAGGACCATTTCTCTCTGTCATGGTAGGGCTTCAGCATGTTAACATGATACACCTTTCGTCTTGCATCTCCTGTCCGGGAGCTCTATCATGTAATTGACGCCACTAACCTTGGACAATGGAAAATGGCCCTCCCATGCTGCCTGTAACTTATTCTGTCGGACAGGGATGAGTGCCATCACGCTGTCCCACCTCATATTCTCTGGCTCGGGCCCCACGGTCATACCAGACTTTCTGCCACTGTTGTGCAGTGGCCAGGTGCTCCTGAGCAAACCCCATGAGCTCCCTAAGGCGGGTCCTGAAGTTCAGGACATACTCCACAACAGACTCCCCTTGGGAGGCACGGTCACCCTCCCATTCGTCCCGAATCAAATCTAGTGGCCCCCGCGCCCTATGACCAAACAGGAGCTCGAAAGGTGAGAACCCTGTGGACTCCTGTGGGACTTCCTGCATGCAAATAGGAGATGAGGCAAATATTTGTCCCAGTCTCTTATGCTGGTCAGCAAAAGTCCTTAGCATGGTCTTATGGTTGAATTAAATCGGCTCCACTAGACCATTAGCTTGGGGATGGTATGGGAGGTTTTGAGCTGCTTTACCCCACACTTCTCCCACAAACTACTCATATTAATCCTGACATAAAATTGGCACCCCAGTCTGACAGTATCTCCTGGGAAAGCCCACCCGGCTAAATATTTCCAACAGTGCATCTGCCACTGGTCCTGCCTCAGAGGATGTTAGGCCACTGCCTCTGGGTATCTAGTGGCATAGTCTACAACTACCAGGATATACCGTCCACAGTGTGACTTGGGGTGCTCAATGGCCCCACTATGTCCACCCTCCCTCTGGAAGGTTCATCAATATGGGCAGAACTTGAAAGCTGCTTGGCCTTGTCCCCATTTTTCCTCCCCGCTGGCACTGTGGACAAGTCCGGCAATAATTTGCCACATCCTTGCCAATACCAGGCCAGAAGAAATTGTTGGTGGCGCTTTTTGTAGTCGCCTCACTCCCAAAATGCCCTGAAAAGGGATATCATGTGCAAGGGCCAAAAGCTGCTGACGGTGAACCTTAGGGACTACCAGCTGCTGGAGTACTCTCAATTAGCTAGCCCTTCCTCTGTTGTACATTCTCTGTACAACAGCCCATTGTCCCAGTAAATGGACTCTTACCCCCTGAGAATGCTCAGCCCTATGAGCTATTTCTCAGTTTTTCCAGGGTAGGGTCAGTTCACTGTGCAGCACTCAGCTGCCCTCGTCTGACCCTTCCCAGTGCCCTTCTGAAGGAAGTCCTGTGGGTTCTCTATTTGTGACTGGGGTTCTGGACTGCAGCTTCTAGCCAGCCCTCCCTGTGCTGGACACTTCCTCAGCTGCTGAGGGTGTGGCTGGACCACCCAGAGTCAACCCCTCTTCCCCTCAGAAGCTTGCCCTTGTGCCTGACTACGAGTTACAACACACACCAGTTTTTACTGGGGTCCAAATCCTTCCCACAATCATACTTACAGGTAGGTCCTCTACAACTCCACCTCCTTTTCTACATGGCCCCTTCCCAGCTCAGGAAGACTCTAGCCATTGGTAATGGGACTGGTGGCCCTGTGAATGCCCTAACCTGAGTATTTCCCAGGCACGATCTGCTCTGCCCGAATGAGATCTTGCCTTACCAGGAGATGTTAGCACCTGTGTCCCATAGTCCCTGTGTTACTATTCCATTAACTGTAATGGGACGTAGATTCTCATCAGAGGAGAGTGGTTCTTCAGACGGACACACCCTACAAACACACCAGTGCCCTTTTGATCACCCCGCCCAATATCTCTGCCCCTTAACCAGTTTCTGAGGGTAGTTATATCTAAAGTGTCCCACTTGATTGCAAATATGACATTTCTTGGGACCTATTTCTTGAGTCCCTTAGAACCAGAGGGCTCTACTTTGGGCTCAGGTGCAGGCTGGTTTTCTTTGGCTGCCCCCTTGGGATCCCTTATACCCATGTGCTGCCCCATACCATAAGACTTCGTTGTGTGTGTGGCCGGAGCAGATACTGCTAGCGCTTCCTGCCACCTCTGTGGAAGAGGCGATGCCCTGTCTATGAGCCATACACGATGTCCTCAGGTACAATTTTAAGGAATTGTTCGCCACCAATACATCTTTAATCAGTTCCACAGTAGTTGCTTTAGCCCCCTCCATCCACCTATCAAGGTAAGTATACAGTTTAACCTGCAGTTCTGCATAACTGTCTTCTGGGATTTTCTTTAACTCCCTAAATTTTCTTCTATAAGCCTCAGGAGTTAATTCAAAATGTTTCAACAACACTGTTTTTACTTTATCATAATCAGCATAGTCTTCATTACTCATTTTAGCAAATGCATTCAGCGCTCTCCCCGTCAGCAAGGGTGTGAGATAAGTTGACCAGGAAGCCTTATTTAATTGTAATTGATTATACTACTCTCTCAAATGACCTTAAAAATAAATCAAGGTCATCTCCTCTTTAAACTGAGGAACAATTTAGAATTCATTTTGGCTTCATGAGGTAAACTCACTCCACCATTACTCACGGTTTGCTGACTGCGGAGGGTCATCATCTCCTTCTCGTGCTGTTGTCTCTTGCTGTTGTCTCTGGAGTTCATGCTGTCGTTCTTTCTCTCTGTCTTCACGTTCTTTCTCTCTGTCTGCCAGTCTCTTTTCTTCAAGTTCTGTCTCTGCTTCCTGTCTTCTTGCTTCTGCTTCCAACCTTCTTGCTTCTGCTTCAGCATCCAGTCTTTTCGCCTCCAATGCCTTGTCTTGCAGCAATAGCTGCAGTCGCAGTGCCTCAAGCTGGTTTGGGGGGTCTGCTGCCTCAGTTCCTGACTCACCCCAGCGACAGTCTGCTTCAGATCATGTGCCAAGAGAGTAGCTATGAGGTCTGCCTTTTTCTTCTGCTTTAGACTTTCAGGCTGAATCCCTTTCCTGGCACCTTTCAAAAGCTGTGTTACAGTAAGTGAGTCATACTCCATGGAGCTCATTCTCTCTGCTACACTTTACTGTGCTATCTAGAAACAAATAAAACTGTTGTACAAATGTATCCTCTTGTATATCCTGTTTTGCAATGCTAAGGTAATCTGTTCCACTGGCAAACTCTGTATCTCAGTGCTTCATGATCCGCTATCATCACCCCACCACTGCCAACCAATATGTGACAACCCACCTCTCCTCTGGGCTGAAACAGCTTTTAGAGAGGTGTGTCCTCAGGTATTTGCTGCCACCAGCCGGACTTTCTTTCCGCACCTTCTTCAAGTGTTACAAACTTGAATAATCACATGTGCAATTGCACAAGCAAAGTCTGGTAGTGTGTCTTTCTAGGTATGGATGCTACACAGAGTTTATTTTAGCCAGTGGAAAACCAAATTCACCCTAGAAAATGACATCAGAGTCACAACTGTTGAGCAAATAAATAGCTTTTACTTAACAGAAAGTGCAATGAGCATTTACAGGAAATGTATTTACAACACAAGAGAATAACACTTATACAGGAAAAGTAAACAAATGTTTTTAAACAACAGATGGCAAAAGAAGAAGGCTATTACTGAAATATACTATCACTAAACTTACCCTTCCCTGTCCTTACAAGAGACACTGGACCCTGTTCTAACTGCCAGCTCCCACGGACATACCAGGTAGGCTCCAAGCTTATGTTTCCCCCTCACAGCTTCCCAAGGCAAGAGAGTTCTCTGTCTTACAGAAGCTTATATAGTCTATGGAGACTAGGTCATTCCTATTCTCCCTTTTAAATGCACCAACCAACTAACATGTATGTATTTAATTGTCCCAATCAGAGTGAACACCTATTGGTGACCAATTATATTCCCTTTTCACCTCAAGCTTATATTTGAATGATCCAATCCATTCAAACTGCTCTGTGTCCGTGTCTGCAAGGTCTGTGTGTGTCTGGAGATGTCCACTCAAGATTTATGACCCAGCTCTTATCTAGTAGCTAGGAATTCCACAAGCTGGTTGCTGCTGGAGGATTTCAGCCTCAGTGTATTTTTTCCACACTGCTAAAAAAATAAGGCATCTACAGAATCCAAACCATTAACTCTTTCCTTCCCATTTCTGTCACAACATGTATATATTTCTATAAATAAATATTATCTTTTATTCTTAAAAGAAATGAGAGGTAGTAGCTTCTGCATGTGCTGCCGCTGTAGATTCTAAAGCTTGAGCAGTGTGAAACTGCAACGGATTACAGATGACTCAGCTGGATCAGTATCTGAATCGATTGCTATCAGTTTGGTGGGGAAGTCACATTGCTATTTCACAATGGAGATACCACAGCTGGAAGGAGATGCTCCATATTTTTGTGTGTGTGTGTGTGTGTGGTGGGGGTCCAGAGTTTGGGTTTACCTGAAAGAAAATGTGGCATTTTCCAGACTGGAACCAGTGACATTGAGGCATGTTATATGTATGTAGAAAATTATTGTTATACTAGCCAAATAAAATATATTCCTTTGCGATATAGGGTGTCAGTGACCAGTCCAACAGAATGTTACAGTTCTGTACCAGATAGCGTGGAATAATAATTTATATAAATTCCTGAAAATATTTAAGTCTAGTTAAATAATTCCTTAATTACAACAGAGAGCCTGGTTGCTCTTTAGGGCCTTTTCCCCATTATGAAACAGAATGCCTCCAAATAAATCTAATATTTGGAATACAGAATGGAAACCAGCAAAATTTATGAACTAGTCATTATTGCAAAATGTTGTCGGCTTGAATACAGCGCTGATTTCCAAGAGATGTTTTGCACAATATATTAGTTTGCAGTACAGAACAAACAATGCATCTTCCTTCTGCTCTGGCAGAATGGCGCTCGATTGGTTAATGAGTTATATAAATGATTTTAACCCTGTTTGCTGGAGAACCCTCCATTGTGGCCAATTATGTGGTAAGTTATCACCAGTAATGGTTTACAAATGGCAGGTTCCAAGAGACAACTGCTGCTTGCTCTAATGCTACTGCAAGCCACAAAATGGGCCAAGTGACAGTAAACAATCTAATAAAATTCAATACAAGCTGCACGTGTTGTGTCTGAGTCAGCTCCGAGCTGACATTGATATGGCTGGGTGTTATTGCAGCTGGGAACTGTTGGCTGCAGCAGGGCAGAAACGGCAGATGCCAAGTTCTCTACAGGCCAGAAAAAAAGAATACAAAATATCCCTACAAGATACAGACCACCCACTTCTTTAATCCATCTATTTTAAATTCCTCCTTTACTGGAAGTTGCCCCAAATGATTGATCTCTGGGACTCTGTCTTCATCATGGAATAGTAACTTAATTTTATGTTGATTGCATGCATGCGCAAGAAACACATTGCGGCAGCTTTCTCCAAAGCAGGATGTGGAGGCATAGCACTGTTGTGGCTGACCCCAGCCTTAAAACAGCCCGCTTCCCAATGCCGTGCGGGCATGCTGCTGCTGACACTAGTTCAGCCAGCATGCCACCAACTTAAAAAAATAGCCGCTGCAGTCAGGGGCCACCTCCATCATTGCAGCGGTTATCTGCTGCAAAATAAGGAGCGATCCTCATTGCAGGGGCTCCCTTTGCATTGTGAATTGTTTACGAGTGTAGCTCAATCCCCCCGGCATCGTGTCCACTCCCCTTGGTTGTTTGCCGAAGAGGGTGCCCAATCCCCATTGGCATAATGTCACCCCTCCCTTTTGCTGTGTGTCGACAGGGGTGCCCAATCCCCTGTCGGGTACAGCTGCCCCCCCAAAGAAAGAGTATGGTGGCACACTGTGAGCCCACCCCAGTGTACCACATGCCCCTGAAATCAAAAAATGGTCCCATGATGTCTTTCTTTTTTTTGACCTGTGAAAAAGGAAATGGTCCCTCGGTGGTCTCCCTGCCCCCCCCACAACCTGCACCCACCCACTGCACACCCTGCCTCCCCACACCCCTCTCACCCCATACTTACCTCTGGAGTCTGGCGTGATGATCTTCGGTGGACATGGAACAAGTCTGCACTCTTCAAAGCCGACCGTGAACTGAGGAAATGCCGGTAAGCTGTATAATGGAATAAATAGGGTTTTTCCAACTTTGATGCATATCTCAAGCATTTTTTGGAATTTTGGAACTAAATTTTCAACATGGGGTTTTTGGGACCCCTCCTCATGAATTCTATCACTGTCATGGTGTTAATCGGCCCCAGAAGCTGATTCCACGGTCACTGCGCAGAATCACCTTTCTGGACCAATTAACAAAATGACAGTGCCAGTTTTCATGAGATGAGCTCTCAAAAATCCTATGTTGCAAATTTGGTTGGAAAAATCAAAAAAATAACTGTTTTACAAGCGTGCATTGCACAATTGTGACGCACGCTCATAACTTCGCGAATTTGCAATATTTTCACACCAGATTTTCAACATTGGCATTTTTTTACACATCCTTGTGAACAGTAAGCTGTCATTTTTCACAGTCTGGCCGAAATGTGTTTTCACACTTCTGGTGCAGAATAGCGTGGTTGCTGTGGGAAATCAGTGTTTGGGACAGATTATGAAAATGACAGTGGCACTGTTCATGAGCAGAGGTCCTAAAATGCCTATGTTGAAAATCTGGTGACGATACTCCATAAAATGACTGTGTTATGAGTTTGCATTGCACAGTTTGCACACATGCTTGTAAGTTCACAAATTTATAATATTTGCATTCCAGAATTTCAACATTGCCATTGTTCTGCACCTCCTTATGAACAGTACAGCTGTCATTTTTTACATCCTGGCCGAAATGTGTTTTCGCAGTTTCAGCGCAGAATAGCGCGGTCACTGTGGTAAATCTGTGTTTGAGCCACATTATGAAAATGACAGTGACACTGTTCATTAGCACAGGTCCTAAAATGCCTATGTTGAAAATTTGGTGATGAAAGTCCATAAAATGAGTGTGTTACGAGTGTGCGGTGCGCAGTTTCCACGCACGCTCATACCTTCGCAACTTTACAATATTTTGACTCCAGATTTTCAACATTGCCATTTTTCCACACCTTCTTATGAACAGTGCAGCTGTCATGTTTCACATCCTGGCTGAAATGTGTTTTTGCTCTTCCAGTGCACAATAGCGTGGTTGCTGTGGGAAATCAGTGTTTGAGACACATTAAGAAAATCACACTGACACTGTTCATGAGCAGAGGTCCTAAAATGCCTCTTTTAAAAATTTTGTGATGAAAGTCCATAAAATGACTGTGTTACGAGCGTGCGTTGTGCAGTTTCCATGCACCCTTGTAACCTCGCAAATTATTAATATTTTCAAGCCACATTTTCAACACTGGCATTTTTCTACATCTCCTTATGAACAGTACAGCTGTCATTTTTCACATCCTGGCCTAAATGTGTTTTCACACTTCTGGTGCACAATACTGCAATCGCTGTCAGAAATCAGTGTCTGGGACAGATTAGGAAGAAGCGAGTGGGCGGGGGAGTGACCGAGAGCAACTGAGCTCTGTTGGGACTGCTGCTGATTTCTTTGTGGGCAGGAAAAGGTGCCAACGCAGGCAGGAGCCCAGTACAAAAGTGTAGCCTGCAGCACTGATAGACACAGAATGAGCGAGTGACGGAGGGGGAATGAGTGAGTTCAACGGAGCTCTGTTGGGACTGCTGTGGATTTCTTTGTGGGCAGAAAAAGGCAGCAATGCATGCAGGGGCCGAGTACAAAAGGACAGCCCAAAGCAGCGGAAGAAACAGAATGAGCGAGTGAGAGAGGAGGAGTGAGCGAGCTCAACAGAGCTCTATCGTGACTGCTGCAGATTTCTTTGTGGGCAGAAAAGGGCAGCTATGCATGCAGGAGCCCAATACAAAAGGGCAGCCTGCAGCACTGGCAGAAACGGAATGAGTGAGTGAGGGAGGGGGAGTTAGTGAGGTCAATGGAGCTCTGTCGGGACTACTGCAGATTTCTTTGTGGGCAGAAAAAGGTGCCAACAGAGGCAGGAGCCCAGTACAAAAGGGCAGCCTGCAGTGCCAGAAGAAACAGAATGAGATCATAAGACAGGGTGAGAGAGCGACCTCATTGGAGCTCTGTCGAGACAGCTGATGATGTCTTTGTGGGCAGAAAAAGGTGCAAATGCAGGCAGGAGCCCAGTACAAAAGGGCAGCCTGCAGCACTGGGAGAAACACAATGATCGAGAGAGAGAGGGGGAGTGAGCGAGCTCAACGGAGCTCTATCATGACCGCTGTGGATTTGCTTGTGGGCAGCAAAAGCCAGCAACACAGGTAGGAGGCCAGTACAAAAGGTCAGCCTGCAGCCCCGGCAGAAATGGAATGAGCTAATGAGAGAGGGGGAGTGAGTGAGCTGAACGGAGCTGTGTCGGGACTGCTGCAGATTTCTTTGTGGGCAGAAGAAGGTGGCTATGCAGACAGACCAGTACAAAAGGGCAGCCTGAAGCGGAGGCAGAAACGAGATGAGTGAGTGAGAGATGGGGAGGGAGTGAGCAAGCTCAATGGAGCTATGTTGGGACTGCTGTAGATTTCTTTGTGGGCAGAAAATGGTGCCAACAGGGGCAGGAGCCCAGTACAAAAGGGCAGCCTGCAGCACCGGGAGAAACAGAATAAGCGAGTGACACAGGGGGAGTGAGCGACCTCAATGGAGCTCTATCGTGACTGCTGCAGATTTGTTTGTGAGCAGGAAAAGGTGGGAATGCAGGCAGGAGCGCAGTACAAGAGGCCAGCCTGCAGCGCCGGCAGAAAAGGAATGAGCGAGTGTCAGAGGGGGAATGAGCGACCTCAATGGAGCTGTGTCAGGACTGCTGCAGATCTCTTTGTGGGCAGAAAAAGCTGCCGACACAGGCAGGAACCCAGTACAAAAGGGCAGCCTGCTGCAGCAGGAGACACAGAATGAGCAAGTGAGAGAGGGGGAGTGAGCGAGCTCAATGGAGCTCTGTTGGGACTGCTGCAGGTTGCTTTGTGGTCAGAAAAAGGTGACAACATAAACAGGAGCCCAATACAAAAGGCCAGCCTGCAGCGCTGGCAGACACGGATGAACGAGTGACAGGTGGGAGTGAGCAACCTCAATGGACCTGTGTTGGGACTGCTGCAGATTTCTTTATGGGCAGAAAAAGCCACCAACAGATGCAGGAGCCCCGTACAAAAGGCCAGCCTGCAGCACAGGGAGAAACAGAATGAGCTAGTCAAAGAGGGGGAGTGACCCACCTCAACGGAGCTCTGTCAGGCCTGCTGCGGATTTCTTTGTGGACAGAAAAGGGTGCCAATGCAGGCAGGAGCTTAGTACAAAACAGCAGCCTGCAGCACTGGGTGAAACAGAATGAGCAAGTGACAGAGGGGCACTGAGCAAGCTCAACAGACCAACGCAATCAACATTCGGCATTGACAAATGCTTGTTTGAGATGTCATGCTGCATCTCAGCAGTTTATCCTGAGTGAGAGAAACTGTATACACTGATACAGTTATTCCTCCTCTGCAGCTACTGTGGATCCACTGCTCCAGCCTCTCTACTTCCCAGCTTTCTACAATGCAACTGCAGGGGTCATTCTTAGCCCACCAATGCTGTCTTCCCAGGCTAGTTGCCTAACAGTGCACTGCTAAAAACAAGATTGCAGGGCAAAAAGTCTGTTCAACTCCAGGTCTGATTTCCCATCTAGCAAGTAGCCTAATCATTTTCAGTTTGGTGACCCTCAAAATTCTTCATGTCTCCATGATGCCCTTCAGCTTGTACGTGGGAACGGTTAACCAGTCAGACAGCACAACTCCTAACTACTTGGGGTCCCTCAGAATAAACTACATTGGGACAATTGAAATTCTTCAGGACATTAATGCACTTGTAAATGGATTTAATGAAAAGTACGTTCTGTTGCGGTAGTTATGAGCCATTTCAATCTGGTATTTTTTGCAATGTGTCATTCCATTGCCTGCAACCTTAAAGAGCTGCTGACACCTCAAAGAAAACTTTGAAAAATATAATAATAATAATAATTTGATAAACGTAATAATTTAGCACACCTCTGTTTGCATTTCATGCATATTCTATATACTTATCATCTCCATTTTTTATTACTGAGTAAATATGCATTCATATATTATCTTTGTCCCATACAGTTCCCTTAGAGTTCATCTGCCTTTATAGCTTGCTCCCTACCTCAAGCATAATCCTCTGTTGTGACATCACAATCTGTTGCCATGGGAGTAACTGCGATGTCATGAGCAGTGCATTATGACCTTAGGTAGGGAATAACAAATGAGAGTGGATGAACTCTTCAGGAGCAAAGATTCTGTTTTCATGCAAATTACCTCAGTAATAAATAGTTGGTATGAAAAATACAAAACTGATGTGAAATACAAGCTGAGCAGTATCTAAATATTATGTTTTGTTAAAGTTCTCCTGAAGGCTTCAGCTGCTCTTTAAATCTAACCTTACAATTAAAATGAGCCAGTTGAAGAAATGATACAAAAATAAAATAAGGTGAGCGGGCGGATAAACAACCTTACGAGGACGGGGAGACAGAAGTGGTAGCATGGGTGGGCACCCCGCTCTGCTTACTTCAAAAAACAAGAACAACTTTGTAAATATGGGAATGGTGGATGAGAGAGAGAGAGAGAGAGAGAGATCTCAGGCTCCCTTTGTTGAAAGCCAGTCAGCTGCTTACTGACCAGCTTCATGCAAATCAAAGGACTGAAGCCCCATCTGATTGGAGTGGCTCAGTTCTTTCAAGTACAAAAGTTTCCACCTAGCAAGCAGTGAGTGGTGTCACGACCACAGTGTGTGGTCATTGGTCTAGACTATTGAGCCCCTTCTATTTTGAACTGCACTGGACTTGGTAGAGACACACCCCAAAATCCCCTTTTAGTGCAGCAAAACATTTGTTGTGCTTGTGCAGAAAATGTAGCAATTAGCAAAATTATGAGTGAATGTTGAAGTATTGCAATGTTCACTCATAACCTGGGCATTTTACCATATTTGTACACCAAATTTTCAACCTAGCCTTCTTATTACCCCACTTCATTAACCCAGTAGGTGAAAATGTTCAAATCCCCACCAAAATGTCATTCGTGCCATAGGTGCAAAAACACATTTTGGCCAAGAGCTGAAAAATGACAGCTGTCATGTTCATGAGGTGGTGTGAAAAAATGGCTATGTTAAAAATTTGGGGTCAAAATATTTTAAATTACCAAAGTTATTAGTGGGCGTAGGAAAAATTTCAATGTGTGCTCATAACTTTGTCATTTTTACATATTATGGTCCCACATTTTCAACATAGCCTTCTTATGACCCCACCTGATGAACAAGGACAATGAAAATCTTCAAATCCCACCTGAAAGATGATGTCACAAAGCAACCGCAGAATCACCTTTTGGGCCAGATTTGCATAATTCCACCACCATTGGTCACGAGGTGGGGTCCCAAAAAGGCCATGTTGAAAATTGGGTGCCAAAATAGGCAAAAATGTAGGCCAGCCCACCGGTGCAGTGGTAGCACTACTGCTCACGATGCTGGGGACTTGAGTTCGGGAATGATCCCGGGAGCTGGAGGACTGGCTGGAGGGAGGAGGCTTGAGCATCCACAGACCACTTGCCTTCTCTGGGAGGGAGGAGAGGACAAGGCTCGGTGCTTGGTTGGCCTCTGGTGGAAGCCTAAGGTACTGCCAGCACCAGCCATGCAGAGAGGGAAGGGGTGTAACGGACGTTGGTGTTCACACCTTGCTGTCCAGGCACGAGTCATGCTCCATAGAGAAAATGGGAAAAAAAAACAGCCTCCTACACTTTAGGGAGATGGAGCACCAGCACAGATCCCTGAACTCTACCACCATGGTGGCCTGACGAAATACTAAGATTCAGGGTGAATGTGCCCCACCTCATCCCCACCTGGGGGAACAACCACGGCTTGATGGGGGAGCACTGAGAGGTAAGAGGGGAACAGAAGCCTTTGTGACTCCTGAGGAAGTGGAGTTTGGGGGCTAGGGGAGGACAGTAAATAGAAATATCAAAAGCAAAATATGCAAAAATGACAAAGTTATGAATCAAAGTTCAATCCTCAACTGAAATACATTAAACAGGACTCACCTTAGTTTTTCATATTGCAGTTGCCAGATCCAGCAGCAAGGTGTGTCTTTGATTGCAGACAGGATATTAAATAGCTGGTATAGCATAGCAAAATGCTATGCAGAACAGGGGGTAATAACCATTTCTAGAAATGTGTAGCAGCAGACTGCAATCCATTTTTAAAGGGGGTTCATGCAACAGTGGACAAAATTAATAAAATTACATATATATTTTTTAAAATTTCGCTAACCATTCTGTGCCAAGTGCTATGCATTTCCACAACTGATTTGGTTTATTTAATACCCTGGGAAAGTAGATCTACATCATAGGATATGTTCAGGTGAGTCAGCCTGTGTGTGGGGATGTGGGGTGGTGGGTGCTGTGTGGGAGGTCAGGTGGGGAGGGTAGGGGATGTGTGGTGAGGTCAGATTAGCAAGGGATCAATTTCTTTTTTGTAGGTTACAAAAAACATAGAGGAATGGTTTCCTTAATTTTGGGTCTGTTCCAACACTGGGGATTGGGCACCCCAGTGTCAGGCTTCTATTCAGCAGCACCAGAAGTCAGCACCCCAGTTCTGCCATGTACATAGTGGAAATGGGAGGAGGTGATGACCTGAAGGGAGGGTGGTCAATACTGTTCAGTGGCACCAAGGGTGGGCACCCCAGTGCTGCCACATACATAGTGGGAACTGAGTGGGGATGACCGGGAAGGGAGGGGGTCAAGAGAAGTGGCACCATGGTTAGGCTCCCCATCTGCTTATATAATATTTTTAATATATTTAAACATTGGGAAGAGTGAGTGACCTGGAGGGGAGGGGGAGAAAGAAGCGGTGCAGAGGGTGGGTACCCGCATCTGCTTTAGAAATAATTAAAAATAAATAAGAGATATGCAGTGGTAGTCATGCAAAAGTTGATTGGTAGTGTGGTATACGGAGCACTGCGCAAGCGTGGTATCCATTGAATAACATTTCTAGCGGTACTGCACAATGACATGCACCACATAGTGTCAGTCTCCTTTTGTGTGATTACCACTGTAGACAGACAGACAGATAGACAGAAAAAAAAAATGAGAGAGAGAGACAGATTGAACAAAGGATCGCCAGCTCACTGCTTGAAATGAAGCTGGCAGCATAACTCCAGCTGCACCATCAACATTCAAGAAAATCCCTCCGTTCTCACACAGAGAACGTGGGTGAATGGCTCCTCTTGCTAAGCTGGGCACCCTGGATTTTGGGGTGCCCAGAAAATGTATTTCTGGCAATTTTAGCTTACCTAGCTTCAGGTGTTTGTTTTTTGAAAATACAGTACATAATTTTTATGTACTATTACAGTTTGTTTGTTAAACAATAAAGAAGATGGTGGCCATCACGATCGATATTTTTTTCCACACGACAAGTAAATCATGAAAATAAGCACTCACGACAGTTTTTTTAACCATTCGCATTTCTTGGTTATACAAAAAATCTGTATAACTCCGGAACCATATAATATTTTTTCACAAAACCTTCAAAAGGCACACCCGTGGCGTAGACCATTTCAACTCTGAAAATTTCATGAAACAATTCCACACGATCTAGGCTGTAGGTGAAAGCAAAAAATATGTAACGTTGAGTGTTTTCCATTTTTTGATGCTCTGCACCTTGAAAACCGAACAAGATGCCATCACAAAACTTCCCACGTCTTGAGACTCTGGCAGCCTGACTGCACATGCCAAATTGTGGGCTATTTCATCAAATGATCCCAGTTATCATGGTGTAAAAACCGGGGTTTAAAATTAAACAGCCTACTTAACCCAAACTATAGGGGCATGGTAGTGCCCCTATAACAGACATATACATATGAAAATATTGCTGATATTTTCCCTTAATGGAGTTTGATCTTATGGCATCATGAATGGGGAAGCAATGAGTGATGTTAAAAGGTCAAACTGCATGAGCTAAACTATCATTGTATTAGGGTTATGTCATATTTGATTTATGCTATGCCTTTCATTATACTATGGCAAGAAACATACTGTCCTGATTGTTCAGTGGTTACCTCCAACAGTAACGGTATCACAGAAAACACCACTGGATGAAGGAGAGTATCAAACTAATCTTGCAGTGTACCTCCATTCCCACCATGAAGCTACTGTGCGGACAAATTGCTAAATCCTTCATTGTCACTATGGGATAAATGAGCCTAGAGTGAGGATAAATGCAATATTCTCACTGTAGATCTGAGCACCTTCAAAATATCAAAAACATTTACTGAAATTTATCCTCAAGAACATTGCATAAATACATAGATATGCATAACTTAACTGTGCCTGTTTTGATGCCATCAGTGGATGAAAAAGTACAGTTTCATAGGAACTTACCATAACAGTAGATCTTCAAGAGAGGTTCCTTCAGTAGGATCATCACATATAGGACTAGCACCACCTGGTGTCTGGCTGTATGGCAGACTTTTTCTAGCAATACCTGACGGGGAACCCCCCCCCCACCCGATGTCACATGACCGATGTCAGCGTGACACTATATAGTGAATGGTCCCCACACTCACCCTCTAGTTCTCTTGCTGGAACCTGGAATAGGCCTGACAGCAGGAGGAATCAGAGTCTGGAGTCCCTAAATAAAAAAAAGGGAAGGAGAGTGGGAAAAATATGACCTACTGAAGGAACCTCTCTTGAAGATCTACTGCTATGGTAAGTTCCTACGTAACTGTACTATCTTGCTTCGAGAGGGTTCCTTCAGTAGGTCCTCACATATAGGACTGAATTCCAAGCAGTCCCTCCGCAGAGAGACCGAGAGAAACAAGGGAAGAGGAAAAACTCCAACAACTAAGGAAAACACAAAGTGGACCCAGCCTAGGACAGAAGGCCCTGCAGAACAGCTAGGCCGAAACCTTCCCTCCGCCTAGAAGCAATGTCCAGACTGTAGTGTTTGGTAAAGGTATGGACAGAACTCCACGTTGCTGATGCGCAAATATCGGCTGCTGAGACGCTATGCAGAAAAAATGCAGAAGCAGCCATGCCCCTTGTAGAATGACCTCTGACTGGTCCCAGCAGAGGCCTGTCATACTTCTGGTAGCAGAAGTGAATACAATTGCCCAACCAACTGGACAGGCACTGCTTAGAAACAGTTTTGGCCAAAGATCTGGGGGCAAAAGAGACAAACAGCTCATCATCCTTATGGAACTCTTTTGTATGATGAGTATAGCATTGGAGACCACGATGCACATCCATGGTGTGCAGGAGCGCCTCACCTCTATTTGCAGGGGACATAAAATAAACAGGGAGCTCCACTGATTGATTCAGTGTGACCTCCAAAATCACCTTAGGCAAAAACTTAAGATTTGTCCTGAGGACCACCCGGTCCTTATGGAAAGTTAAATAAGGCTCCTTGCAAACCAGAGCCTGAAGCTCCAAAATTCTTCGAGCTGAGGTAACAGCAACTAAAAACAACGTCTTCCAGGAGAGGAAGCCTAAATCACAGCTCATCACTAGGTCAAAAGGCAAGAGAGTGAGCTTCTCCAAAACAAAGCTTAAATCCCAAGGTGGTGTGGGGCTGCGGATGGGGGTTTCAGATGGAGAATCCCTTTCAGAAATGTTTTTGAGACTTCCAACTGAGCCACGGGTTTACCATCCACCAGCTCATGGTATGCCAAAATAGCCGAAAGATGGACTTTCAAGGAGGAATAGGATAGGCCTGAATCTGAAAGATGAAGGAGGTATTCCATGACTTGTGGGGCAGAACAAGAAAAAGGGTTCCAATCTTTGGAAGCTGCCCAAATGGAAAAACATTTCCACTTCATAGCATAGGTGGAACGAGTAGACAGCTTTCTAGTGTCAACAATTATCTGGGCGACCCGAGAGGAGACTCCAAAGTGGGAGACCGCTGTGTCTGCAGGAGCCACACATAAAGATGCAGGGTCCTGAGCCCCAAATGGACGAGCCGGCCTTGTTTCTGTGTCAAGAGGTCGTGAGTCACTGGAAGTGGAACCAGAGGTTCCTCCACTAACTGTTGCAAGCAGGAACTAAATCTGTCTCGGCCAGAGAGGGGCGATGAGGATCATCCAAACCTTTGCTGCCTGAAGCTTGAGGAGAACCCTCTGGAGAATGGGAAATGGAGGGATGGTGTACAAAACCTTCCCAGTCCAAGAGAGAGACAACGCAACATGCCAGAAAGCACCATGTCCTGGAACGAGTGAGCAAAAACTGAGAAGTTTTGTATTGAATGGGGAGGCGAAAAGCTTGAGTCCTTGATGCCCCCACCTTAGGAAGGGAGACTCTGCCACTTCCTGACTTAATTCCCATTCATGACTGAGGGTTTGAGACTGGCTGAGACTGTCTGCCAGGACGTTTTGAAAGCCTGGAACATGCACGGCCACTAAGGACAGATTGTGCTGGACTGACCAGTTCCACACTCTCATTGCTTCCCTGCAGAGAGGGTACAAGTGAGTTCCTCCTTGTTTGTTTAGATACCAGACTATAGAGATATTGTCCATCTGAATGAGCAGTGATCCCTTGGGGAGAAGAGTCTGGAACGCCTGAAGCGCATACAAGACAGCTTTCATCTCCAGAATGTTGATGTGTAACAACACCTCCAAGATGGACCAAAGTCCCTGTGCTTGGTAATCCCCCAAATTCACCCCCAGCCCATATTAGATGTATCTGTAGTCAAAGATGCTGAGGGGACAGGACTCCTGAATGGGAGACCCAAAGAAAGGTTGCAGGGATCCCTTCACCAAAACAGATCTTTCAGGACTGCTGACGATACCAGTACTGGATGATCCAAATCATCCAGGAGTTGATCCCACTGAACCTGCAAGGACCAAGGAGTGATTCTCATATGGAGCTTTGCCAGGGGAACAGTAGTGATAGAGGCTGCCATCAGGCTGAGAAGGCGAAGGACCTCCCTTGCTGGAATGGTCCTGGATGAGGCAACCACTGAAGCCTGCCTGACCAGGATTTCCACCCTGTCCAGAGGCAGGAAAACCCTGCTCTGGACAGTGTCCAAGACTGTCCCCCGATGAACTGAAGTCTCTGATTCGGGAACAAAGATGACTTGGGGAAATTGACAGTAATCCCCAACTGGAGAACACATCCAGAATGAAATGCAGAGCTTCCAAAAGGGAATCCCTGGAAAGGGCTGAAATCAGCCAGTTGTCCAGGTAAAGAAAAACTGCTATGCCCTGGTGACACAGAAAAGCCACCACCACCGCCAGGCACTTGGTAAAGACCCGCGAGGTGCCAAAGACAGACCAAAGAGGAGGGCCTGAAACTGGAAATGCTCCCTCTGGAAACAAAACCGCAGGAACCAGTGGTGGCTGGGGAAAATGAATGTGCAGGTAAGCATCCTGTATATCCAGAGCACAAAGCCACTGATTCTCCAACAGGAGAGGGAGAAGGCTTTGGAGGGTCAGCATTCTGAATTTCTTGTACTCGATGAACAGGTTGAGACTACTGAGGTTGAGAATGGGTCTCATGTCACCTGACTTTTTTGGAACCAGGAAGAAGTGGGAGTAGAACCCTCTTCCACTTTGCCAGAGGGTAACGCTCTCTATAGCCTCCTTGAGCAAGAGAGAGTTGATTTCTTCTCTGACTAGAAGAGCCTGGTCCAGAGAGTATGATGACCGGATTGGTGGTGAATCTGGTGGAATCTCCAGAAACTCTATAGTGTGTTCGGCGGACACCAGCTGCAGGACTCATGCATCAGAGGTAATTCCCTGCCACTCCTGTGCATGGTGGGCAAACCTCCCCCCACCGGCTCCTTGTACAGAGGCTGAGGAGAGGGTGGGGTGAGGGAGTCAGGAGGTAGCAGGACGGTCAGGGGGAGGGCCCCCTGAATGTCTCTGATTCTTGGAGGTGGGAGGAGTGGCAGAACCTATGGACTTATGCTTGCCCTTGCGTTGAGCTGGGGCCTGCTTCCTCTGACTCCAGGTCCTTTACCAAAAGGGCTGCTGCTGTTGTTGTTGGGCACCCAATCGGTACATGGACTGCACTGATCTCAGGGCCTGACCTTTATCCCGGAGATCGGTCATGATGTCTTTGGTGTCACCGCCAAAGAGCACCAAGCCCCAAAAGGGAGCATTCTAAATCACAGACTGGACCTCATTGGCGAGGCCAGAGATGCGAAGCCAGGCCTGTTGTCTCAAAGCAACCACAGTCACTCAGGTGCGGGCTACTGAATCGATGGAGTCGTAAATAGTCTGCAAAGCATGTCTGCAAGAAAAGCGGGACATGTGGAGTTCCTTGGCAAGCTCCTCCTTGAGATCTGAAGATTCAATGGACTGGACACAGGCCTCGAGCCTGGCCAAGGAAGCCTTTTGGTGTGACACCATATGGGCCACGTAATTATAAGACTGAACTGCACATGTGGCTGAAGAATAGACCTTCTTACCAAACTGGTCCATCTGCCTCGACTCCTTGTCTGGAGGAGAGGTGCTCATGTGCTTAGGTGCTGAAGAGCGGTCATGAGCAGCTGAAATTATGATGGAGTCCACCTTCAGAGGAGTGTTGAGAAATGGAGCATCTTTGGGCACCTGGTAAATGCTGTCTACCCTCTTGGGGACAGCCGGGATGGAATGAGGCATCTGCCAGACCGTAGAGGTGAGGTCCTGGTGAGGTCCTATCCATGGGGGAACAGGGATCTGGGACAGAGACTCCAGGTCCAGGTGTTCGGTGAGTCTCTGCCATATCGGGTCTTGTTCCTCTGACTCCCAGTTGAAGTAGTTCTTCATGGACCTCAGGAGGTCTGAAAAGGCAGGGTCCTCTGGAGGGGACTTGGGGGGAAACTTTGCCCTTAGGGACCGAGGACTCGATATCGGAGTGCTTCTCCGGCGACTCATTGCCATCCTCATCACCATCATACCCCACATCCGGATGGTCTCCAAGATCCAGAAGAGTGATATCTTTGTGAGATGTCCCAAGATGTGAACTGTAGAGGGGGACGAGCTCCTTGGGGATGGAGACCTAAGAGAGAGCAGAGGTGGGAGTCTGCTCTCCAGGTTAGAAACCAGCTCCAAGTGTGCCCCCACCACCAAGACTGAATAAGAGTCTTGAAGTCTGGTTGGACCGGAGCCTGTGGAGGAGGTGGAGGTATAGGCAGAGGTTGAGGTTGTGGGGGAGAAGGAGGAGGAGGTGAAGGGATTACCGGGGGAGGAGGGTAGTGATACCCCTGGTAACCTGGGTAGCCATAACCCGGGTACTAACCGTAACCTGGGAAATAATGCCTCCCGCCACTCCAGTCTGGAGGAGGATCAGCTGGGAGGTGGTCCCCAGGATACTCCAAGAGGTAATGCGGGACAGTCTGGGGTCTTGAGTAAAGGCCCAACATCAGAAGATCTGATGGAGGGGGAACATACATAGGGCTCATCATCGTATAAATCAGCATCAGGTCCAGCATCGAGGGAGCCGGCATCACAGCCACCAACGTCTGGACCAGCACCACCTGATCTGGTGCCGGAACGGGTCCAGTGTTGGAGGGTCCAGCATCAGAGCTGGATGAAGGGTATCCAATGTAGGAACCATGTCTGGTGCCAGAGCCGAAGGCTGGGGCAGACAACTGGGTCCAGGCTGTGAGACTGCCATAGGGGGGTCTGGCATTGGAGGTATTGCTGAATCCAGCAGCAGGATCTCAACTGGGACAGGCATCAGATTGGGAGTGATCCCCCCAGAAGGGATAGGAGGGGCCTCTGGTGTAAGGCCAGATGGTTGTGGAGGAGCCTCTATCCCTGCAACCCCACCAGGGGAGTGTGGAATGGACCCAGAGGGGTGGACAATGAACAGGAGTTCTGCACTGTCTTCACTCGAGGTAGCAGCCTGAACAGGGGATGCTATTGGTGAAGAAGAAGGGGGAAGAGAGGCAGTCTACCCCGGGCTCTTGTGGACGTTGGTTTGGGCATCATTAGGCCCCGTCAGAAGAGTCACGTCTGAGCGTCCACCAATGATGGATGTCTGACCAGATGAAGCCAGGCGGGAGGGGGAAGAGCCCCCTGCCGACTTAGTGGCTAAAGCTGTGTGGGTCCCCTAGGGCTGGGGAGCCATCTTACCAGCAGTCGGGCGATCCCCGGAGGAGGCAGGGATCGACTTAATGGTAAACGCAGTGCGGCCGTCAGAGAGTCAGGCCAACTTACCCACAGAGGAGGACTTGTCTGACTTACCTTCCAATGCTGGCTTGGCCTTAAGCAGTGGCTGGGAAGAAGCTTTGCTGGTCGAGGCTGAGAAGCCTTGGGCTGGGATGCCTCTGAGGAGCACTCTCACTCCCTGTGTTTTTCTTTCTTATGTTGTTTTTGGAAGGAGATGAATAAGAAGAATGGATCCTCTCCATCTGTTTTTCTAAAGACGCCAGCCGGGTCTTCAAAAGATGGGCCTCCAAAGCCTGCTGCCTCCTTTTGCATGTAGCCTGGTTAAAAGGTTGGCAGTCCAGGCAAGAGGAGACTGGGTGGTCTGGGCCTAGGCAGATCACACACGTCACGTGGCCATCTTTGTGTAAAATTTGCATGTCACAGGTGGAACACTTCTTCTTCAGAGAAGACACAGAAGAACATTCAAAAAATGTAATGAAAAAACATGGTAGAAACCAATGAGAAAAAAGCACTTTCAACAATGATTGCTTGGGAACTCTGCCATACGACTGACATGAGGCAATGGTGGGAAATAACTGGATGGTGGGCATGGGGACCATCCACTATATAGCGTCACGTTGACGTCAGTCACGTGATGTCGGGTGGGTGGTTCCCCATCAGCTTTTGCTAGGAAAAGTCTGCCCTCATGACCCAGGCGCTAGAGTGGCGCTTAGTCCTATATGTGATGACCTACTGAAGGAACCCTCTCGAAGTAAGATCTGTATTAACATGTCCATGTCAACTTCACTCCAAGCTTTCACTAAAACGTAATTAATGTTCTAGCCCACAACTAGCAGTATTTCTTTTTAAAAAAAAAAAAGCTTTAGAAAGGGGTAAATTTAAATCTGTTAGGGCTTGCAACCTATTTTTTTTTACATGACAGCTTGGTGTCTGGCGACATGGCTGTGGCACGTATGATGCAGCATTTTTACACTAATGCACTTGTGCACTAATATTTACATCAATGTGTTGTCATTGTATTGATCATGCCAATGCAAATGTAGAAGTAACTATCTATTGAACATTACATGCTAGAATCTAGTGATATACACCACTGAAAAGTCATAGCCCCCATCTATTCAATGGTTATAGGGTAAGTGTCTAGCATGTACTCTTACAGAGACATTAGCCTCTAAAGTTACATTGATGTAACAGCCACGGTAAAGGGGTAAACTGCTGCAAATGAGCGAGACCTTCGAGAATCGGGCACAAGATGTGGCAATGTGTTCAAGGCAGCACAGGTTTTGACACATGGCTTGTGCAAGCTGAATCAACCTTCGAGAATCAAGCCCATTAACTTTAAAAGCCCCTCTACAGAGGTAGAAAGGGTGACATTTTATAGCTACCAGAGAAGATATGTCCATCCACTTGGAGCTGTATATCACAGCAAACATCTTTTTCCCAGAGCCCCTTAATAGCCTGCAGATTAGCCAGATAAATGTCAGAGGACAGAGGCATCCACTCATCAATATTCTCAGCTGATTGTTGAAAGCGGGTGCAGAGTTCAGTTACTCTTGGGACACCAAGGTATTCAGCCGCCTCCTTGACCTCTGCTACTGTTTCTTCATTCAGTCTCACTTCTCCTTTATAAGCATATGCGATGATTGCCTCCAGGCCACTCCTGCTTACTTTTCCACCCAGGCAGATATCAATACCCCATCCTTCCTGAATGTGTTTCAACACCAAGGAGCTTACTGTGGCAAGGACTATGGCATGACATTCAAAACACATTGTACCCTGAGTGAAACTCAAGTCAGTCAGGATGCCATCCTGTTTTAGTTGATCCTGGGCAATGAAGAAGTCTGCAGCATAGTTCATGTCAACATAGTTTTTCAGGTCTCCACTTTCAACGTTTTCGCTCAAGCCGAGCCGTGCAGGCTGAGGTGGGGAAGTCATTGTAGTTATGCTAGGCTCAAACCAAGCTGTGCAGGCTGAGGTATGGAAGCTGTTGTAGTTATGCTGGGGACCAGTTTCTCTGTATTTGGTTTTGTGCGAGCCCCTTCAGATCCATTGGCATGTCAGCAACCTTGCTGGAGACATTTCTGGGGTTTTGAAAGGAGATTTCTCGTACTCAGTCTTCTATGAGAGCCATTACCACATGTTATCTTAAGATCGCCTTCAACTAAAGGGTGGAAATAAAAAAAAAATAATTATTAGAATACAGTACAACACAATCTATTGTTGAATATCAGATGTCATACAAAGTGCACCCTAAAATGTAGAACAGTATGGGTATAACCCCTTAACTGGTGGTGCCATAAATAAAATATTAAAAGTGAAATACAAAATTTTAAAAGATCATTGTCATTTTAAGGAAGTAACATAACTCAATAGATCAAAATAGAGAGAAGACTAAAGTCCTGATCCTGAAATAGCCACCCCCTCCGCACACCAGCTGTGGAGCTGTTCTGCTGGTATTTGGTGCACAGAGGTCCAACTCTGAACATGAAGGTACCTCTGCATACCTGCATACATGGCTGACTGGCACCCAATCTTGGTTCATGTGCATGGCTATGAGGGCAGGCAGGACATGGTGGGCTGGGGCAGGGCTGTCAGGGACGTGGGTACATGTGTCATTTATGCACATTTTGGGCATTAGGATGCTCCAAAATTTTGGCAGCAAGTCCCAGAGACACTCACTGTAAAGGCTCCAGGAGTCCTATGCATGCTACTTTAAGAACAGCATGCTAGGAAATCAGCCTTACAACTGCAGCTCTGTTGTTCAGTGTTGGGAGAAGAGGCGTATCGGAGCTCCATAGCGAGTGACTCACAGCGCTGAAATCAGATCAGATTGCAGAAGAGAAGGGGCATGAAGTAAGTAATTTGCATACTTCACACCCCTTTTCTTCTATAATCGACACCAATTTCAGCACTCTGAGTCACTCACTATGGAGCTCCAACATGCCTCTTCTCCCAACACTGAACAACAGAGCTGCAGCTGTAAGGCTGAATTTCTAGCATGCTGTTTAGTTGGTGACTGTTCTGCTCATCGGCAGTCATGGAATGGCAGAGAAAAGCTGAATCTTTGTAATAGAGGAAATAGTTTAAAGGAGTAGTACAACCAGAATTTGCAAAAACATGTTGTGCAGAGTGTTTTTATTTGTGTGTGAAGTCCTAGTGTGTCCTTCCCTCTGTCTGCTATTAGGAGTTTTTTCCTAAATTTGCCTGCTAGCTTTATGGTTGTTTTACAACCCCTGGTGATCTCCATCTCAGCTAAGTTTATTGCTTTCCTTGTTTCTACAACGCATTCTGTCTCATGTGACAGTGATGTAGCCGGGACCATAGATTCAGTAGCAAGCACTGCTTCTGAATCAGTTCACAACAGTAGAGATGGTTATATTTTAAAAACTATACAGAGTTCAGATTGGTGACTACACTCATTGTAAAGGTCTTTTTCTTGTGAACAATTGAGACACTGGTTGTTCATGTGTAACGTGAATGATTTTCAAGATTTTTACATTTGTTTGTCATGTCTACTAGAGTGTTTCGGTATGTTTCTATCTTTGTTCCGCGGTTGGTTGTTTGTGTATTTCTTTTGGAAAACTAATAAAGTTGATTACATTTAAAAAAAAATGTCTAATAGAGTGTTCACGCAGAGAGAAAAAAGAATCTGCTGTATGCAAGTGCTCTGCACACATGCCAAACAAATCTAAATACTGTATCTTGAAAACTACACAAGCTATACAAAAACAACAAGCCTCACCTTGAGTACAGTGTCCAATTTTGGAGGCACCATCTTCAAAAGGACACAAACAGGGTGAAGACTGTACAGAGGAGAGCAACTAAAATGGTGGGAAGCCTGCACAACAGACCCTATGAAGACAGGCTGAGAGGTTTGATATGTATTCACTGGAAGATAGGAGGGAAAGAGGGGACACGATTGAAACTTTTAAATACCACACGGGGAAAAAAAGAGTTTAGGTTGGTACCATCTTCCAAAGAAAAAGATGCTCAAGGACTAGGGTGGACAATATGAAACTGGAGGTGGGGGGGTTCCAAGGTAATGTGAGGAAGTACTTTTTCACAGAAAGGATGGTGGACAAATGGAACAGTCAGCCAGCAGAAGTGGTTGTGGCAGAAACAGTTACAGGTTTCAAGAGAGCATGGGACAGACACAAAGGGAGTTTGAAAATACAAGGGGAGGGGACAGCGGGCTGATTAAAATTCACTTAGTCACGATAAGTACAGTAACTGGGCAAACATGACGGGCCTATTTATTTATTTATTTATTTATTTATGAGATTTACCAGGAAGACATACTGAGCAACATGCTCGATTCCAGATGCGACCTGGGGGCTGAGGCCCAGTACATAGCATATAATTGAACAATTACAATACAGTATTAGAAATACAGAACATAGCATATAATTTGTACATTACAATATAGTATTAGAATACATAAAGTATACTCCTGGCAACCATAAGTCAGGAGTTTACAGATAGGGACAGATATACAATAACAGAATACTACTGTACAGCACATTTTTGTAGAGAGCTGTTACCTTAGCAGGAGCAGCTGGAGGAGAAATGAGCCTGGAGTAGTCGGGTGCTGTGATAGGGATTTTGAGCGCATCTGATGGGGGCGGGTAGGGTGTTCCAGATCTGTGGGATTCTGTATTTAAAAGATGCCTGGCCTTAGGTAGTGTGCATAAGTGGGACATGTAGTAGTCTAGGGTCTGTGCCTCTTAAGGAGTACACAGGAGGAGGTTGTTGGGATAAGGTAGATTCAAGGTAGGGAGGGAGGGAGAGGGACCAGTATTTGGCAGCGAACCTAGCGCAGTTTATTAATCTGCGATCATGGAGGGATGGTAGGGTTAGGGAGCTGTATAAAGTGCAGTGGTGAGTGGATTGTGGGCAGTCGAGCATTAAACGACAGAAGGAGTGGAATAGAGTGTCTAGGCTTGCCTGGGTGGATGCAGGTGCGATAGTGTATACTATGTTGCCATAGTCGAGTACAGGGAGTATCATTTTTTGGACTATGGCCTGCCTCATTTGCGTGGGGAGGCAGTTTTTGTTTCGATAAAGTGCACCAAGTTTTGGGAGCAGCCTCTTATGCAGGGAGTCTTTGGGAGAGGCAAAATCTAGGTAATGATTGAGCCAGATGCCTAGATATCTATAGCAAGTGCATTGCTCCAAGGGTGACCCTTCCAGGGTTTTGAAGGGGGGACAGGGGGTTTGGCGGGAGAGTCTTTGTTGGGAGCCAAACGTAAGCGACACAGTTTTTTTAGGGTTTAGAAATAACTGGTTTGACCTGAACCAGTGCTGGATGGCAGAGAAGTCCTCCTGAAGGAGAGATGCCACGCTGCTTGTTGAGGAGCCGGATGCGTACAAGACTGTATTGTCTGCATACATTTGGATGGAAGAATGGGAGCATGCAGAGGGGAGGCCATTTAGAAAAATGGAGAAGAGTAATGGTCCTAGGACTGATCCTTGGGAGACACCAGATGTGACTGGGAGGGGATTAGATGTATGAGAGGCAAGTCTGACTGCTTGCATCCTACCCACTAGGTAGTCCTTGGAACCACTCTATGGCTGGGTGTGCGAGCCCTGCTTCAGTAAGTTTGGAGATGAGTAGGGAATGAGAGATGGTATCGAAAGCCTTTGCTAGGTCTATAAAAATAGCCGAGGTGATGTGTCCTTTGTCGATGCCAGTGAGAAAGTCCCTGGTGACTCGTAGTAGGGAGGTGATGGTAGAATGGGTTTTGCGGAAGCCGGATTGGAAAGGCGTAAAAAAGGAGGAGGCATTCAAGTACTGAGTCAGTTGGGACAAGACTAGTTGCTCCTGTAGTTTGGCCAGAATAGGAAGTAGGGAGATGGGTCTATAATTGCCTGGGGAGGAGGGGTCACCACCTTTAGGGAGGGGTATGATGCTGGCCATTTTCCATGCCATTGGTAACTTGCCTAGTGAAAAAGAGAGGTTGAGAAGTGCAGCCAGAGGGGTGGCAATGGCAGGGGCTGACAAGAATAGCATCTTGGCGTCCAGGGACAATGGGCATTTGCCTTTGTTAGGGTTTAGTGCCCGTAGGGAGTGGAGGACTTTTGCCGGGGAGACTAGTTGGAATACGAACAGCAGGACTTGGGGGGTGAGTGCTGGGGGTGTGGGGGCAGTGGAGGTGGGACAGGGTGTGCTTGTACTGGAGGGAGGATAGAAGGTTGTCTGTGCAGCTGGAGAAATGGGTGTTAAAAGCTTCAGCTACACAGATGGGTCGGAGATGAGGGTGCCTTGAGCTAATAGTGTTCGGGGTGGTGGTTGGGTTGGGGGGGGAGAGCAGGGATTTGAGAGATTTCCAGAAACTGACTCATACTTTATTTTATATTTAACCACACATCCTGTTGTAACCCCCATATCCCTCCCCTGAAGTTACTAGTAGTGTGTTGCATGCCATAGAGCATCCCTTGGGTAAAGCCTGCAGATTTTTCTAGCTGGTGCAAGCCAAGGCACTAGTGATGTAATGTTTCAAATTTCCTGCAGCAGCATAAGCTCCTTGGAATACTGCAGTGTGAGCATTCTGGGAGGTTCTGCTGTGAGCTGGCAATTCAGCTTTAATGGTGATAGAGTTCCAGTTAGACTGCTAAAGGAGAAAGACAGCATTCTAGACTTTTCTGGAGAGGAAAACCCCAAAACCTCCCAGTAAGTGGCAGAAGCCATCCTTAGCGGAACCCCTCCTGCTGGGGTATAGCAAAGAACAGTGCCTGGCATCTGGTCTGAGAGTAATTAGGACATGTTAACTGTGGGAGATGGTGACAGCCTCTGCAGTGCTGTTTAAAGCAGTGTCTCCTGAGAGACAAAACTGACTGAATGGTATCCTATTAGGATACTGAAACTCAGAATCCCAACACTCACGGGACTGAGTTCAGTATCCCGACATGCGCGCCTGACAGCTTTGCTGTCCCAACACATGCACGCCCAACAGGAATGACAGGGGTAAGGTAGCTGTTGTGATGAACCGCTACCCTACCCCTGGCCAGGCACCACTACAGAGAAAGGGCTAAGCCACCAGCAGCTCGGCCAGCATGGTGCGGTGGACAAGGGTTTTGTTCCCAGTTACCTCAATGTTTGTTTTTTTCACCCCCCTCCATAACTTAATGTTTTACTCTGAGGTCCGCTACCTCTCAGAGTTGGTTATTTAAGTTACGGAGGGTGCAGGAAGCCCACCCGCATGGGGTGTGTAGAGGCCTAAGCCCCCCACATTAAATGCAAGTGCCTTCAGGATCCCACAAGTCGGGATCCAGTGCCTTGCGGGATACTGAAATTCAGTCTCCCGAACTCGGTCTTTGGAGTTCGGGTTACTGAGTTTCAGTATTCCATAGTAGAACTGACTGAACTATGGGGGAAGTGATTTAAAGATATTCAGAACTGTGTTATCTGGGAGGACCCCCTCTGGATCCTTAACATCCTTTCCCCAGGACAAGCCCTGAGAAATGTTGCCTGCAGGTTCATTGGAGATGAAGGTAGTGCCTAGAGGTACCTGACAAGTAAAGGGGCAGTCAAAGAGAAATCCTTCAGCAGGCCATCGAGTACTGCCCGTTGGAGGTCACACATGTGCCAAGTTTCACTAACAGTGCTATTTATTTAGCCCTGGGAGTGCCAAGAAAGTTTGCTCTAATGTGAACTGGGACTGGGGACAGGGTGCAAGAGACCCTGCATGGATTATAATCAAGGGTTTGCCTGGTAACACCAGAAGGGAAGTAGTGTGGTCGAAGCCACTTAAAGGCCAGCTGCCCTTCTGGGCTACTGTGAGGAACAATGTAATTATAGAGATTTGACAGTGAAATTGTTCTCCCCCATGGGAGGTCCCCCAAAAGAGAAATGTTGCAGCCAGTATGTTGTGACACAGAAGTCCAAATATGGAAGACCCTAACGGTTTTGTGTGTCCATCTGAGTTATCTGTAAATAGATCACCACCCCCCATCCTGTTAAGAAGTGTGGTACAGGGCAAATAAAGGAGAAGAAGGATCCTTGTAAATATGTAAAGGTAGCCCGTATATTAAGTGACCACGATTGAGCACTTTCAGAAAGGATGACTCAATCATGACGCTTTTACATAGGGCTACTGGGAAGGGAGGGTGACCAGATGGGGGGGTCAGCGAATATAGTGATGGGATTTTGCTATATGTACATGCATGTGGGGGGGGGACCATAATGTGCGATGGGCAGAAGGGGAGGGAGGATTTGTGGGGTGTAGTGTGGTGGTGGGTTGCCGAGCTGGCCGTGTGGTGTGGTGGGTTGGAGGCAGACTAGGGCTGTGAGGGTGGTGGGTTCGGTTCCTGGTGCCCGCTCGCTTTTTGCGCTGGTTGGGGATTTTTTTTTCCCATTGTTTTGCACCCCTCCCGACATGCACCTCCCTGGAGTTAAGAATCCTTTAGTAGGGGTGTGTGGGGGGCAAAGCCCCTCACATAAAAAGAAAAATACAAGTGTCCGGTGCCCTTTTGCTGTGTGCTGCGAGTCTACATCGCCAAAATTAATTTTGGCAATGGTATTAGCCTAAACAGTAATTGTTATTACGCGGTCGCCGTTATCACATGGAACCTATGTAAATAGTCATTTTTAGTGTGGGTATAAAACACGGGGATGCAATGGAGAGGATACAAAATGATTTTAATCTGTTTCAGAATTGATTAATATCAAATTGCATGGCTTTGAACTCTTAAAAAAAACAAAGTTTTGCTTTTTACAAGCACAAGAAAAAAGGCTGGAGAATTTACACCCATTGTAGAGCTAAATGGAGATGTTACTGAGTTGGTGAAAAGTTTCAGATATTTGGGGATAACACTCAATCCTAACCTTACTTTTGAACTCCACATCAATAATAGAAAAAAAACAATGTGTCAAAGATTAGGATTATTACATAGAGCAAAACCATGTTTGACTGCAGAATCCAGGAAATTACTTTCACACAGTTCCTTATTAAGCGTCCTAGATTATTTGAACACACAAACATACGAAATTGCCGGCAGAAAAAGGCCCACAGGTCCATCAAGTCTGCCCGATTGTGCAGCTCTTACTTTCATATCACTACAGCTGCCCCAACCCCACCCAAACCCCTCCATTCCTCCTCTTTCCCGGTTCTTTCCCTCTTTGTGTTCTTGTCTGTACTAACCCTGCCCTTGACTTGATCCCAACCCTGCTTAAAGCTATCCACTGTCCTTTGAGGTATAAAGTCCTCTGGCAGTGTGTTCCAACCCACCACCACTCATTCTGTGAAGTAGTGCCTCCTTGTCTCCCTCCTAAACCTTCCCCCCTTCCAACTTCAGACTGTGCCCCCTAGTGACTCTTCCCCCTTTTAAGTGGAACACTCCTCTCTCCTTGACTTTGTTTATGCCTAGCAAATACTTAAAGGTCTCTACCATGTCCCTTCTTTCCCTTCTCTCTTCCAGCAAGTACATGATGAGCTTCTTCAACCTTTCCTTGAACAGCAACTCCCCTAGTCCCATGATAATTTCTGTAGCCTTATGATGCACCCCCTCCAGTAATCTCCCATCTTTTTTGAGGTATGGGCACCAGTACTGTACAGAGTACTCCAAGTGTGGCCTCACCACTGATCTATACAATGGCAGGATGACCTTCTCCTTTCTAGAGGTGATCCCTCTGGCAATGCACCCCAGCATCCTATCTGCCCTTGCTGCTGCCCTCCTACACTGTGCTGATACCTTCATGTCCCCTGCAACTATTTCCCCCAGGTCCCTTTCCTTCTCTGAAGCTGTTACCTGCACTCCCCCCAGTCAGTAGCTGTTCCTGGGATTTCTGGCTCCGAGGTGCATGACCTTGCACCTCTTAGCATTAAACCCTAACTGCCGCTTCCTGGACCAGTGTTTGAGTTTAGCCAGATCCTCTCTGAGTGCCTGCCTCCCTTCCTCATTGTCCACTTTTGGACAAATCATAGTGTCATCTGCGAATAGGCAGATCTTACTCTTGACCCCCTCTGCAATGTCTCTAATAAAGACATTGAACAAAACAGGGCCCAGCACTGCACTCTGTGGTATACCACTTGTTACTGGCCTTGGCTTGGATGTCTCCCCCTTACAGCTACCCTCCATTGTCTGCCCCGCAGCCAACTCTCCATCCACCCCACCAGCTTTTCTCCCACCCCCATGTACCTCAGCTTGCTCATTAACCTCCTGTGTGGCACCGAGTGAAAAGCCTTGCTGAAGTCCAGACAGATTACATCCACAGTACAGCCTTTGTCAACCACCCTAGTGACCCAGTTGAAGACGTTAATCAGGTTAGTTTGACAAGATCT
Source organism: Neoceratodus forsteri (assembly GCA_016271365.2). Classification (NCBI taxonomy): domain Eukaryota; kingdom Metazoa; phylum Chordata; order Ceratodontiformes; family Ceratodontidae; genus Neoceratodus; species Neoceratodus forsteri. Next base: position 557,213,406 of record CM028138.1, read on the forward strand.
TCCCGTGAGAAACCCATGCTGTCTCTCACCCTGCAGACCACTGCAATTGAGAAAGGTTATCAATCGTTCCTTCAGAATGATCTCCATCAACTTCCCCACTATGGAAGTCAAACTCACTGGTCTGTAGTTGCCTGGTTGGTCCTAGGGTCCAGTCTTGTGAAGGGGCACCACGTAAGCCATCCTCCAGTCCCTGGGTACATTCTCCATCTACAAGGAGGTGTTGAATAGGTCCGTCAGAGGGCCTGCCAACACCTCTGCCAGTTCCTTCAGGACCCTTAGGTGTACACCATCTGGTCCTGGTGCCTTGCCCACCTGCAAGGCTTTAAGGCCCTTCAGAACTCTGTCCTCTTGGATGACCCTCATCTGTTATCTTCCCCTTTCCCCTTCGGTATTGGGCCATCCCTTTCTTTTGTGAACACCGAGTAGAAATACTCCTTGAGTGCCTCTGCCTGATGTTCCCCTTGTTCTGCCCATCCCCCTCTCTTGATTCCAGCAATGTCATCCTTACAACTATTCTTCTTCCTTATGTATTTAAAGAACCCCTTTTCCTCCCTCTCTGATCCCTTGAGCCAGTGTCAGCTCCTTTGTTGCCCTGGCTGCCCTAACTGACCTGGTCACCTCCCTAGATGCCTTTGTGAACACTTCTCTATCCTTGTCATGCCCTGATTTGTTGAACTTAATGAAGGCCAATCTTTTCCCTCACCTTCCCCTCCACTTTCTTGCTGAGCCCGATAGTTTTTTTTAACCTGGACGGCTTACTCTGAGATTTGGCACACATGTTTGTGGCCTCATTCAGCCCCTTTCTAATGACTTCCCACTTCTGTTCAGCATCCATTCCTTTGATAATTTTTGCTGAATACCCCTTATCATATACACTGTAGCCAGTGGAAAATTCTTTGATGAATTAAGGGTCACCTACAATTCCATCCTTAGATTTATCCTTAGATTTATGATGCATGTACCCACTCGAACACATCACTGTGTATTGTTAAAGCAATCTAACTGTCCATCCCTAGAAGACAGGATTGGAATAAGAATGGGTACCCTCCTGTTTAAAGGGATCACTGGTCTCCTTCCACCCTCTGTCTATGCTTTATTTCCCAGACTTACCAACTAATGTGGCACTAGATCACAAAGCAGATTCTGTTTAAAATTGCCATTTAAAAAAAAATTGTCTAAACAAAGATCTCTATTATACTGAGCCCCTCCTTTTTCTACGTTAATTTCACACATGCACAAACCAATGTATTGTTGCAATACGGGATTTTGGGTGTGTTACTACTGAGCCCATTGCAGTACCCAAAACCAGGGGCTTGTAATGGGCTCAGTAGTCAACACCAATGACCACTTGGTGTGGTCCTGATGCAACTATCTGCTAGGTGGGCTGAATGGTCATGCACTTCAAAGGGCTGAAGCAGCTCCAATCAGAGTGGGCTTCAGTCTTTTGAATTGCATGAAGCTCATGTCCGTAAACAGCTGATCAGCTTGTGGAATGTAAGGGGAAGTCTTACAACAGTGGCTTCCATAAAAAAAAAAGATCTCCTCCCCAGACCAACAAAAACAGACCCCCCATCCCCCTCACTTGATCAAAGGTTGCCCACAGCAGGGTGCCCAATCTCCATGTCAGCAGTAGCTCCCTCCCCCCCAGCAGTGTGCCTTCTTGATCTAAGGTTTGCCAACAGCAGGGTGCCCAATCCCCATGTCGGCAGTAGCCCCCCTCTCCCCGACAGTATGGGACACAGGGTAGCCCATTCTCAGTGTCCCCAGTTGTGTAGAAAATCCCCATTTATTGCTATGGAGCACTGGGGAGCCCACTCCCAGTGTTCCCAGTATGTCCCCCCAGCAGTGTTGCCATTCTCCCATTATGTTTGCCAATAGTGGAATGCCCAATCCCGTCGGGCAGTAGCCCCCCGCCCACGACAGTGTGGGACACTGCGAGCCCACTCCCTGTGTCCCTAAATATATAATGTAACTAAAAGAAAACAGTTCCCAGATGTCTTTTTTTTAAACCTGGAAAAGAAAATGGTCCCTCATTGTCTCTCTCCACATCCCCTCCCCCTTCTCAACCCTCCTTCTGCCCACCCAACTGCTCGCTCCACCCCCTCTACCCCATACTTACCTCCAGAGGTCTGTGGCTGCGATTTTCTCTGGACCGGGACACGTCTGCACTCTTCAAAGATGAACCGCGAACTGAAGGAATCAAGGTTAACCATATAATGGCTGTCAATGGGGCTTTTAACTTATCTTGATATCTCAGCCATTATTAGGAATTTTGACCCCAAATTTTCAACATGGGTTTCTTGAGACCCCACCTCATGAACACTGACACTGTCATGTCATTAATCCATCCCGAAAGGTGATTTTGTGGTCACTGTGCAGAATCACCTTTTGGGAACTGATTAACAAAATGACAGTGTCAGTGTTCATGAGGTGGGGTCCCAAGAACCCCATGATGAAAATTTGGTGCAAAAAGACCCAAAAATGACTGTGGTACAAGCGTGTATTGCGCAGTTTAAATGCATGCTCATAACTTCACCAATTTTAAATATTTTCACTTCAGATTTTCAACATTGCCATTTTTTCACACCTGCTCATGAACATTATAGTTGCTATTTTTTACAGCCTGCCTGAAATGTGTTTTTGCACCTGTGGCACAGAATGGCATGGTCGCTGTGCAAAATCAACTTCTGGGATGGATTAACAAAATCACACTGCCAGTGTTCATTAGGGGAGGACTAAAAAAACCGATGTTGAAAATGCGGTGAAATAATTCCCAAAATGACCGCATTATGAGCTTGCGGTGCACAGGTTCTACACATGCATGTAACTTTGACAATTCTTCATATTTTCACTCCAGATTTTCAACACTGCCATTTTTCGTACCTCCTCATTAACAGTATACAGCTGTCATTTTTCACATCCTGACCAAAACATGTTTTCACACCTATTGTGCAGAATAGCGCAATCGCTTTGTGAAATCAACTTTTGGGACAGATTAATGAAAGTGCCAGTGTTCATAATGTGTGGTCCCCAAAAGACCATGTTAAAGATTTGGTAAAAAAATTCCCAAAAATGCCCAAGTTATGTGCGTCCATTGAATTTATTCTATGTACGCACATAACTTTGCCGAATTTGGAACCTGCGCTCCCACAGTAAAATAAGGATACTATTATACTATCTCAGAAAGAAGGGAAATTCATTGCAAAAAACTATGTTAATGCATCAGTAAGGATTTTTATTAAATCATCAAAAGCTGTGAGAATTTCGATGTTAGGGTTCCCAACCCTAATCCCCCTCCACCCTCCACACAGCAACAGGCGTCAGGGTATGCCACGGGGTCATCAGGCCCAACTCGCTCTCCATCTCCTATACTGTACCATATGAGTTTGTTTACACATGGAATGGGGTGAGAGTTGGGCCTGTTGACCCCATGGCACACCCTGATGCCTGCTGGTGTGCGGAGGGGTAGGGGTGGGAGCCCTAACATTGAATTTCCCAGGTTTTGACAATCTAATAAAAACCCTAACTGATACATTAACATACTTTTTTGCGATGTGATCTGCTGGTTGTACTATAGCAACAAGCAGCGTGGTTTCATTCATTAGAAGCCAGTGCTTCTGGAGCTTCTGGCAGTGGAGGAGGGAGGATGGTGCTGTGCTGGGCTGGACTGATGGGCAGCAGCAGTAAGTGCCTTCTTATAAGGAGAACTGGGCACTGGGTGCCAGGGGTGATGGATGGACGTAGTGGTCAGTTCAATACTTGTTGTGGGAATACTCTGAATTCTTGGCACTGCAGCCTCTCGCTTAAATTAGTTTATAAGATGGGGGCTGGCCATGGAGGTTAGGGTTGCCACCTTTTATTTATTTTTTGTTGACCAGGTAAGTGCACTAGACAGATCCTACCTATTTTCAGGCACAACCCAGGGGAAGGGGATACAGATGAATACAGATGAATGCCAACTGACCTTTGAACCAGATTAAGCTGTTAGTGGTATTTTTTTTTTAAAGTGAATGAGGGAAATTTGGCGAGGACACCAGGGAAATTCCCCTTCTCTTTTCAATAAGTGCCATGGGATCGTTAACATCCACCTGAACTATCACCAATCCAGGCAGATGGGACCTCAGTTTAACATCTCATCCGAGAGACAGCACCTCAGAAGTGCAGCACCCTTCTCATGTTGCACTACAGTGTCAGTACTGGGATATTAACCCAGGTGCCAGAATGGGAACTGAACCCACAGCCCTCTGATCTCCCAGCCTCAGAGGTGAGTGTGCTACCTACTGAGCCACTGACACTGACACATCCTGACCAAAACATGTTTTCACACCTGTCAGGTTTTTTTACCTGGTGATCAGGTTTTCAGGGTTCCTATCAGGTAATCCAGTTTTGCTCTGTTCTGGTCAGGTTTTTGAGCCATTTTGAGAGCTCACATACTTTTAAAACAAATGTTGTGATATTATTCATTGTTTCAGCTGCATGTCCGGCTTACAAACAAGATCTGTTGTCAATATAGCCCTTTGTTTGTGAAAGTAGTCAGCCTGGGAGGTGTAAAGCATGCCCATTAACACCACTAGCACTTACTTAACCTAATCATTCCCACTGCAGCTTAAAGTGGCATAGCAGCAAAGCAGCCCCCACCTTTTGTAACAGTAACAGAGCCAGTTGTCTTCCACTTTCATTTGCTGGTAAACATTTTCATCTCTAAAAGAATTTAGGCATTTTTAAATGTTTTACATTATTTTTTTTCCTCAAGAAAAAAAGGTATGGTCTCTTCTTTGGCTTTGAAATAGTACTGTGGACACAAACAGGGAATGGCGCCAGAAAAAGATATTGGCCTGGATATTCAAAAGGTTTCGCGTGCGCAACCCCGAAAATGCGCCATTCTGCGATATTCAGAAGGGGCCAGTTGCCCCCGAAAACATGCTGAGCAACAGCGCAATGGAAATGAAGGGATGCGCAACCGAAGGGGGCAGGTCCATGCATAAAGTGCACAATGCGATATTTGAACACTTGCGCAATGCGCAAGAGTGGCTCAGCCGGAGGATGCCCAGTACCGGATGTGAGCCAAAATAAAAAGGCTCAAGGGAGCAGTGCAAGAACCCTAGCAGGCCGCAAACTGGGGGAGAGAGACAGAGAGAGAGAGAGAGAGAGAGACAGGAGCAGGAAGGGCAGAGAGGGACAGTGGGTCCTGGAGGACAGAGAGGCCAGTGGGGGGTGCCCGGTGCAGTGGAAGCAGCAGTGGGGGCAGTGGGGTAACACAGGAACAGCAGCTGGGGGCAGAAGCCAGGGAGATGGACAGTGTCAGCTTCCACATGGAAGCTGTAATGAGGGTGAGACAGCATGCTGCAGGGGACATGGCTGCAGAGCAGCCCGTCAGTCGGTATGCCCCGACAGCGTGTCGTGCTACCGCATCAGCCCGAGCTGTACACAGGCGTCGAGATTGTGGGCGGTACCGCCTGAACAGGGCAATACTGAGAGCGGCTCAGTGAGCTGTGCAGTGATGTGATGCAGGCACCCTCACGACGGAGTCATGCTCTGTCCGTGGAGACCAAGGTGACAACCTGCATGTGCCTGCTCACCACGGGCACCTTCCAGAGGCCGACAGGGGACACCACAGGCATTACAAGTCGGCCACGTCAGCATCCTCACCCAATTCCTCAGGCGCTGCTGCCTCATGCTGCGAGTACATCCATTTTCCCAGCACCGTGGCAGGCGTGCAGCAAACATGCAGGAGTTCCACAGGGTGCACATATGCCTGGCGTGCTAGGGGGCCAGACTGCACCCATGTGGCCATTCGCGCCACCTGGCCCGATGGCCAAGCCTTCGAACCGAAGGGCTTTTCTAGTGTCAACTGCCAGGTGGTGTGTGATGCCACTGGGCACATCATCAATGTCTGTGCCACACACCCTGGCGGAGCACATGATGCCTTCATATGGCACCAATCTGCACTGTGCCATCGATTCGAGAGTGGAAACATCCCCACGGGTCATCTAGTGGGTGAGTACACATGTATGGAATGCAAACTCTGTGCAAGGGTGGGAATGACACAGGTGCCATGGTAGTGGCACACAAGGATATGGGCAATATGGACCTGACCTGACACTGATCTCCACTATCTCACACAGGTGACTGTGGATACCCTCCGTCCTGGCTGCTCACCATGCAGTAGCCCCACTGACCCCAGCGCAGCACGGTTTCAATGAGGCACATGCCGCAACACGGAACATCATAGAGCAGGTGTTTGGGATGCTCAAGGCACGCTTCCGATGCCTGGACACCTCCGGCGGAGCCCTACAGTACAGCTCCCAAAAGGCCTGTGGGATATTCCTGGCCTGTTGCATCCTGCACAACATGGCCAAAGACCATGGGATAGCCGTACAGGTCCAAGAGGGGGACAGCGATGGGGACGCCAGTGGCGCCGGTGATGTGGGTGATGAGCCGCCCCTAGGACGGAGGGACCCCCGACTGACACGGCAGGCCCAGCTGCACCGGGACACCATTGCAGAAGAGCACTACGCACAGCACAGGTAAGTCAAGGGGACATGTGCAGGCAACACTGTCCATGCGCAAACCACAGGCACACAGGAGAACATACCGTGCATGAAGGTCAGGGGAGTTGAAGGGTCCAGGCATACCAACACACCATCAGAGAGGGGTGAGCACTCATATGGACACACACACACCAGGCAGCATACAGGGGCAGCAGCACAGCACTGCGGAAATGACATCGCCAACACACAGCACCACCAACCACCCCCACTACCTGGACTGTCCACGTACATGTGTCAGGACCTGGGCAACCTTGCACCTTGGTGTACAGTGCAATGCAGGCATCATCATCCACACGCACCTGTGGACAGCAGTTGGGAGAGTGTGCAGGTGGTCCGTGTGTCAGCTTGGTGAGCAGAGCACCCAGCAGTGCACTGCCCACCATGACACACATTGCACACAGAGCAGCACCAGACAGGGTCTGCATTGGGAGACAGCTCAGTCAGGGAGCACTGTCCCACGGCCACCACGGATGCGTGGGTGGCCCGCCGTGGCCTAGCAGCACTGGCAGGCTGAGCAGGGGCCACATCGGGTGGCGCTAGTGCACCACCAGGGGTCCCAGTGCACGACTGCGACCTTGCCTGCACAGGGGTCTGCATCCCACCAAACAAACTTGCACCAGGGGTGCTCGGGATGCCCACAGCAGAACCCGGCGTCAACAGGCCTGGTGTCGCATGACGCCGGGAATGGGGAGTGGAGAGCACACTGTGTGGGGTGTGTGGTACAGGGGCACCTTACAGTGTGGCCAATGCGTCCGCGAAAGAGACCACTGCCTGGGTCAGCCTGTCAATGGCAGCGGTCACATCCGTCCGCATAAGGACCAGCTCGGCTCGGTCCCGAGCACACTCCCTGCCATGCCGCTCCACGGACACAGGCAGTGCCTCCACGGACCTTGCAACCCACCCCTGCAGCTGGACCGACTCCTGCAGCAGGCGGGTGTGCGTGTCCAATGGGTACTGTGCCCCAATGGCATTGTGACCCCCAGGGTGTGGACGGTCCTGGTGCACAGCACCCCTTGAGGGTGGGCGCTGTTCACCAGGACCAGGTATGGGCGGATCTAAGGGCGGTGGACAAGTGCCACTGCTTGACGCTGTCCCCCCAGGCCTGGTGTGCAACTGCTGCCGCCTCAACTGCTGAGCCCCCAGGTCCACCTGTTCAACCCTGTGCTGTCAACAGTGCCAGACACCTGCTCAGCCACCGATGCTGCCCCACCGGTGCTGACAGGCACAGCCTGTGACTGTGCCAGCATGCTGGTACACAGGTGTGGAGCAGGATGGCCCAGGGGCACGTGCTGGCCTGCCATGTGTCCGTCGTGGGACACACACTAACACTGGCCATTGCAGGCCTGCTATCATCAATAGTGCCGGTCGTGCCACTGCACAGGCACAGCATGCTGGCATACCTGCATGCCAGACTGCTGTGACACAGGCTGTGCACCCTGCACCCATATCACTGCCGCCGGAGTTGTTGGGCCAGCCTGCATGCCGCTGCAGTGCCTGCAGGCTGCTGGCGGAGGTGGATGGTCCCTCCTCCAGGTCCAGCAGGTCTGCCTCTCTGTCAGCACCCACCACCACCACCATCTCCTGCAGATGAACAGGATCTGAAACAGAAAGAGAGTACATGTGAGTGCATGTGAACAACAGCCCCCCCCAACATCACCATGTCATACCGTGCAGTGATGGGCTTCCACCTGTCTGGAATCCTCCACCTGGAACACCAGCAATGGCACTCGGCTGCATGGCCGCGACCAGTGTCTCCTCAGTGGGGTCAGCTGCAACACCACTGGTGGTCCCCACCAGTGGCAGCATGCCACCCTGAAGGCTGCCACCTTCTCCTTCAGCCTCCCGCGTCAGTCCCCATCTTTTCTCGCATTCCAGCACGGAGCGCCAGGCTTCCGGCAGGTTGACGGCCAGAGCTACTCCTCCCATGCAGCTGCGCTGCTGAGGTGCCCTCCGCCCACTCAAAAGTGGCTCATCCTCCAGGTAGGCCTGGAAGAGGGCCTCAGTCTCTGCTGTGGTGAGTTCGGCCTCCTCCTCGCCCGTCCACAGCCTCAGCCTGGTTCCCGTCAGTCATGGTGATCTGTATGGGTGGAAGTGGACACCTGTCACTGTGCAGTCCACAGCATTTCCCCATGAGCATAGCTGCCGGCCGGGGGCAGAAGCGCCCCCTTTCCTCTCCGCATGGCAGATACTGATGGAAAGGGTGCCCTCTGCCCCTTTCTAAGTGCCCTCATCATGCTCAGCCCCCTCAACCTATATCATCCTCCAGCACCCCTGCCCATGAACATTGTCCTGAGCATCACACAGCATGTAACTCACCTCTCACCTGCAACAACCAAATCTGGCCGCCACAACCCAGTGTCGCATATTTATAGCGCAACACATGCAAATGAGGTGTGGCGCAGCTTTAATAACATGCTAATCACGCCACTGCGCCTTTGAATGGCTGATCATCTGATTTGCATATGTCGGCTGAATATCGCGTATTTGCGCTTAGCGCAATACGGAAGGTCCTGCTGAGCCGATGGCGCATGTTTGTGGCTGTGTGCTACACTGCATGCGCATGCCCAGACGTATTACGCATGCGTCTATCGGCTGCAGACCTGCTGAGCGTGATAGGCGATTCCGGCCATGGCCACCATTCTGCCAGTGGCGCTACAGCACTGGGCACTATATGGCGCTGTGGCACTTCTGCGCGATAGTCCACTGTGGCACTGGTGCTCTGCTTAGCAGTCATGCAAGATGCCTATACATCCTATGGCGCTGTGCGTAGCCTTGCGTCATTGCCGTGACCTTGTGTATGCCCTCTGACCCCTGGCGCTGTTGACATGCCATGTGTACGTCCCTGTTGCGCTGTCTGGTGACAGCGCCATGTAAAAATAATGGACGGCTGTTGAACAGCGCGATTGGAGCCTGTGCTGGTCTATTGCATAACAACTCCACGTGGGGTTACAAGCGCGGCGGGCGCCATATTGCCTGCTGTAAAGTTGGTGCCATGGCTGGGAGGAGCAGTGTCCTGGAGCCCTGCAGTGGCCAACCTGGTGGCCTAGTGGAGCCCACTGTGAGGCACTGTATGGTGAGGCCCCTCACCATCCTGAGGACCCATGTGTGGCAGCAAGTGACCACTGACCTGGTGGGGTCACTGGCCGGGCCGTCTGCTGAGCAGTGCGGCACCGGTACAGTGACCTCCGGCTGGAGGGCGGACCTGCTGGCGCGGCTGCGTTCACGTGCCAGGCGGGCCTGGTTGCCAAGCACCGTAAGTGTACCATCTATGCACCTATATTCTCTGTAGGGGTGTGTGTGTGCTTGGGTGGCTGTGCATGGGTGTGTCACTGTGTGCAGCTGTGCGATGGATGGTTATGGCTGTGTGGGCAGGCACTCTCACTGGGGCAGGGGGCACTCTGCTTTTGAGTCACACTGATGTTTGTCTCACCATATGTCTCCCACAGGCGGATTGTGAGGACACCCGACCGCCGTGATGTGGGCCATGCCAGGGCCCTGGTGCCACAGGATGTCGTGCCACAGCAGCAGCAGCAGCAGCAGCAGCAGCAGCGGCAGACTGAGCTGCTGGAGGAGTGTGAGTATCATTACATCATGGATGCTATTGCATGCTGGGGGGGCAAGACCACCAACCATGCTGGACACAACGAAAGGGGAGGTCATAGTTCCACTATACGAAACACTAGTGAGTCCCCACACTGGGGTACAGTGTACAGTTCCGGAGACCATACCTGCGTATGGACATGGACTGGGTGGAGAGGGTTCACAGGAGGGTGACATGGATGGTGCATGGATTGCATCACAAGTCCTATGCAGACAGGTTGACGGAACTGAACATGTACTCCCTGGAGGGGAGGAGGGTGTTGGGATATGATGGGGACATACAAGTATTGTACAGGGGAACAGAGTGCAGGAAAACAATATTTAAGGCGTAAAGGATGTTCCAGGTCTAGGGCATGGGATGCAGTTGGAGGGGCTCGTTTAAGAGGTAACATGGGAAGGTATTTCTTCACAGAATGGGTGGTGGACAAGTGGAACACCCTGCCAGAGGTTGTGGTGGGGGCTGACTTGGTTCTGAGGATTTATGTATCGTGGGTTAGCCATGAAGGAATTATGGAGGTCAGGGGTGAGGGGGAACAGACTTATAGGACAACAGAGTGAACGTACAAGGCCAAATGGCCAGACTGGGTGTCCCATAGGCCCTTATCAGCCGACACTGTCTATGTATCCATGTATGTAGGCATGACACAGGTGACCTGCATCACAGTGCAGCATCACGACACATCTGTGTATGCATCACAGGTGGTCCAGGCATGCACTGGGCACATAGCTGTGTAACTGGCATCGCATCACGTTCCCACATCACTTGGCAGCCCTAGTTTGTACTGTGATTGACGTGGGCAGTGTGTGGGTGGTGGTGTGCATAGCTGGTGCCGCCTGTTTGTGATGGCCATGTGCATGTTCACTGTGGGTCGGTGCATGCCATCACAGGTGCAGGACATTGGGTTATATATGGGTTGCAGGTTGGGTGGTGTTCAGGGTTGTGGTCAGTCTCAGCCATTGACTGTGTTCCCATTTTCCTAGGCCTCGGGGTGCTGAGACACATGCAGCAGGATCTCTGGCGCCTGACCCAGGTCAGACTTGACAACCGGGAGCTCCTGCAGGCCATGCTGCGCCCAGGGAGTGAGCAGGCGGAGGCGGCACAGTGAGGGGCGCCAGCAGGGGAAGCCCAGGAGCCAGCTGGGCAGAGTCCACATTCCGCTCCCACTTCTCCCATCCCTTTCACCCTGCCTTCCTCTCCAAGTTTTTATTCCTCCCCTTGAACACCCTGCCTTTTACCCGTCCCCCCACCTTGTACATAATTTCAGCTGTTATTGTTTATCTGTTGTTTTGAAATATACATTTCTATTTTGATACAACTGCTGTGTTGATGTGCTTTGCAACTGGCTATGGGTGCTCCGTTGCAGGGGTGTACATGCCATCTGGGCTGCTATGGTCCTGGGTATATATGTGTGTGTGTGTGTGTGTCCATGGGGAGTATCACCAGCATAGCATTGCCTTTCTGTTGCTCTTGCCATCTGCTGCCACCCACTGCTGGGTGCACAGAATTGAGTCTGGCTGGTATGCTTCTCTGCAGCATGGGGTTGACGTGTGCACGGGGGTGCATGGTGTTTCCTGCAGTGCCTGTCACTGCACATGGCGTGTCTTGGGGCACGGTGCACGCTGTGCTGTGCGTATGGGGGGGACTAATGTGCACTGTGGTTGTCAACCCCCTGTGTGTGGCACTCTCTGCCTGCCAGTGGTTGTGCTGGGGTGTCATGGCTCTGCTATGCTTTAGTTGGCTTGTCCCCATGGGCTCGTGGATCATCCGTCCCACCCCCAGTGATGCTGTGCTTGGGGTGTGCCAGTGTGGTGTGGGTTCTGCAGTGAGTTCCTGTGCCCATGTGTGGCATGGCTGGCGGTGGGCCCCAGCCTGCCTCCCTGGATATGCAGTTCCATTGCTCTGGGGGGCTGTGCTTGCGCTATGGCAGCTCTGCAATGCTCAGCTGAGCTTCATGGTTCGCCATAAGCGCGGCATTTTAGCTCAGCTTCTCCTTCCTGGTTGGCGATGGCGCAGTATGTGCGATATTGAGACGTTGGTTGCTTGCGCAATTTGCTCTGCTCCATGTTTGAATATCGCACCTGTTGCGCATTTGCGCAACTGGTTTGCGCTTGCTCCTACTGTTGCGCCAGTTTTCAGCGCAGTTTGAATATCCAGGCCATAAAGTACACATTACAGGAAACAATTTCTTATGTAGTATTGTTATATACCATGTATACTGTTGTACACTAGTACCAGTACTGTTTTTCCCTTGTGTCCCCAGATCATATCTGTAAATGATATTTTTTATCTCTGTGTATTTATTTGGTAAACCAATGTCAATAAATAAATACACAAGTAAATAAATAACTAGAAAGAACCTAGGAGAGTAACTTTAACTGGTACAGTACAGTATCTTAACATTTTTTGTTGAACTGCTGCTTTAAGTGTTGTCTTTTATTGATATAACAAATGGCCTTCTAGGACATTAGTTTTCACACTTTGTGATAGTGAGCCTCCCCCAAGCCATGAAAAAGATTTCAAGCTTCCCTCAAATTTGGAAAAAAATCTCGGGCCTCCCCACAGAAAAAAATAAATCCTACTTTGCACAGCACACCAGGAATAATGTGAAACTAATAAAGTTGACTGAGAACATTCTCTTTTTATTCAACCTATCGCTCTCCACCCCTGACCTGGCACCTCAGGATACACTTGTCACTCCTTTTTTCTGACTCTTTGGCCCTTGTTACTCTGTTTCCTCTCTATCTGGAACAACCTAACCTAGCCTCTCTTATCCTATTGTTAAGCAACTTCCTGTACCCAGTGTACAGGCGGAAAATAGTTGAATACATTATAGATTACAAATGTGTCAGGGTAAAATCAACAGATACATTGTAATTTGAACAGTGCTGTGAGAAAAAGAGTACATTACAAATTTACACTAGGGAACAGGGTAGGGATAATACGAGACAACAGGGGAAAACAGTGCGAATAGCAAATACGAATGAACATGGCATGTTGATTCCGAAAACAGTGGGCAAAACTGGATTATTGTTCAAGGAGCAGGGAACCAAGTCCTTTAATGGTAGTACAGTTTTACAGTAAACAAGCATTTGTCAATGCCGAATGTTGTCATGCTGGCATTGGCATTAGTAGTGCAGAAGTTAGAGAGATGCATAATAGGAATGGCAGTGAAGTATTGAACTGATGCCAACCCCACTCCCACCCTGCAGAGACTGACAGGCGCTGGGATGTGCCTTTGGATCATTGGCCATAGCGCTCACGCCATTTCACCTCACCCTATCCTGCAGACACCAAGTGTTGTGGTGTACCTTGGGGTCTTTGGGCCTTACTGTGCTGGACCAGTGGGTGACACTAGGGGTGTGGGTCCACAGGATATGGCAGCCCATGCCAGTCCACCAAAGGCTGCCATTCCCCCTTCAAAACAAGCCAGAAATGTGCCATAACATCCGACCAGTGCCAGTGACACCCCCAGCCCATACCTTTTCACCCAGGGCTGGGGGCCAGTGGAGAATGGGCTGTACTTGCCCCGGTATGAACTGAACAACCAGTCAGAGAGGGACACATAGGTGGTACGACAGCCGCAAAGTAGATGCCCTCTGTGCTAGCTGCACTTGCTTCCCTGGCAATGTGCAGGATCATGCAGTTGTCTGTCCCCTTGCCTGCCCCCAGCCCGCCGCAGAGATGAGTCCTGTGTCCATGATTTGGGCATGGAGTAAGCATACAACAATGGCTCTGGATGCTGTGGAGTGCCCCAAAGGTGCACATCCTGTGCATGGGGGTCCTGTGCAGCTATCCACCCCCTTTGCAAGAGTTAAGCAGTTGCAAGCATTGTGTGGATCATGCCCTTATTTCAAAGTATATTACATATAGGATAAAGTATGGGGAGAAGTGTGTTATGAGAATTTAACACACACCCGAGTTGTTGGATGGCACATAAACCCCGAGGGCGAAGCCCGAGGTTTATGAATGCCATCCAATAATGAATGTGTGTTAAATAAGTTTAACACACTTTTCCCATATTTTATTTTATATAATTGAAGGACTCCGCCTGAAAAGTCCGAGGTCGCTTTTTGTTTTTGAATTGTGTTGCGGTTTTCCTCGGCTGTGTTTCAGTTTCGATTCGGTGTTTGGAATCGGCTTTTTTTTTTTTTTTTTGCTTCTAGGCTGCTCTGCGAGGGCACTGGAGGCTATTTGGTAGAGGCAACCCCGAGAAGTGTGTATTTTTAGTCAGTGCAGCTTGAGGTGACAGGGACAATTTGAACATCGTTACTATGTTTTAGTCTCGGCGCTTTGTTGTTCAAAGGGAAGCGTGAATGCCGTAACACCTACTCAGGTGTTACGGCATTTAACACATGGTTTTGGCAATGGGCTAAAACGGAGACCATTAATTATATATAGAATAATGCATGGGGTGGTGTGTGTAATGAGAATTTTACACACACCTGAGATGTGGGATGCTACATAAACCCCGAGGGCACTGAGAGTGTGTGTGTAAAAGTCAAGTTCCGCACAACCCATGCTTTATTTTATATAAATGCTGGGGTCCCATTTTTTTTGCCTCCGTGATTATATAAAACATGTGTAAAACAGTAATAGATATTCAGTTTTGAAGTTAAGAAATACACTTGATTTGATAAACATGACAAAAACACCTTGATACATTTTGTCTAACTCTACAAACTGTAACTTGAATTACAATGTGAACAAGAAAAACAAAAAAAAGGAATTGTGGAACCAGAAAAAAGTAACTTGAACTGAAAGTCGCTTATGTGACCTGTGGAGGGAGAGAACAAGCTGGGACATGATAGAGACCTATGTGGGGGTAAACAGGGTGTCAGAGTTGAGTCTCTTTCAAATTAGAAAGAGCACCATGACCAGCGGGCATGTGAGTAAGCTGGAGGGGGAGTTTAGGAGGGATGTAAGGAAGTATGACTTCACTGAAAGAGTGGGAACACCCAGAACAGACTGCTGGCATATGTATTGGAGGCTGACATAGTCGGGGGCTTCAAGCATGCATAGGACAGGCATAGGGAATATTAATAAATAGGCAGGTCAGGGGGAGGCTCACCAGAGACCAGTTAGAGGCTGCAGAGATGGATTAGGCAGGGACCATCTGGGCAGGCTGGGTGAGCCAAGCAGTCCTTTTCTGCTGACAAATTATATTTTTCTGTGTTTCAGTCTCTTCCTCCCTGAACTCTGTATTGCACTTTGCAAATGTTGTTATCCTCCAGTACTTTATTGAATAGTAGTGTACTTTCCTTATACAGAATTAGTATCCTTGACAGTTGTTACTTATGATCCTTAGTTACCTATTTGCACTATTTGCATTTGTATTCTGTTCTGCATGTACTGTACCTCTGTTTCTCTTCTACCTTCCCCTTCCCTCAAGACACACCTGGAGAGGAGCTGGTACCATCTCAGTATGCTTTTCTTGTTGAAACTGTTGATATAACTAAATATATGGTGTCAGGTGTCTAGAGTATCATTACCTACTGAAAATCAACCTTTGCTTTTGGACATGGTGAAGAGCAGCTGTTGTACCTCATTCCTCTTTCAAAGGCATGAAGGAAAAGATATGCGAATGAACGTGTTAGGCAGCGTAACAAGGTGTCACGCATATTGCAGCCTGTTCTGGTGATAAATAATGCATTTTTCTCTCTCTCTCTCTCAAGCCTCTACTTTTCAAGGATTAAGTGATATGTAGCTGCACTAAACCTACTACCAGAAGACAGCCAGGAGAGCTTGGGGTGGGGGAGCAGCATCACATGGTCCAGCGCTGACATCTTGCAGCTTCATAAAAATGAGAAAATACGAGGAGAAAGTAGTCCTCCTGAGCCACATTCAATCCAGCTTGTTACACAGCCCCTGCGGAAGAGCAGCAGGTAGGAGTTTGGGCAACTTCTCTCCAAACCCAGCGGGTCTCCTCTAGAGATTCAGAGCCTGCAGCAAAAATGCTACCGTGAAACGTAACATCTTAATGCAGTACATGGTTCCGGAAGATTGTAAGAGGTGGGGGTGCTGAAGATAGGAAGGGCACTTCTAAAACGTATAAAGGGCACGTTTCCAAACCAGGTTTTTATATATGGGAATACAGTAATATACATTTATGATGATGACAGTAATTTTTAAAAATACATTTATACCATATGGGAATATTTAATATATAATATTAAAGGCTCTGCTTGTGTATACCAGTTCCAACTTGTTTTTGAAAATTAAATAAGTAAGCCACTCTAAGTTATCCTATTAAACAGCAATAAACCCTATTGAATTGCATAAAGAACGGCAGTTCAATTTAAGGTAAGAGGTAAAATTGCACCATATTAACAATGTTACCTGTAACATATGCAAGGAATGGTTTACAAATTGTATAAAATATCATAAGCAAGATAGTTTGATGTAGTCTTTTGCTGTAATCATGTAATGGAATATTCGCCAGCTAATAATGGTCTAAGGTGTTACAGAGAATGTTCAGGTTACAGTTCCTTGCAATTTGGATACAATACTTGGCATTCTCTGTAAGCTTAGTTAAAGGAGAATTGCACTGAACCTGTGAGTCATGTTTTCCTGTAGAAGGTTCTTTTTCATATAGTTTTTCTCATTATGTTACTGCCCCATCTTTACTAGACTTTTAGTTAACCCAGTGGATATTTGAATTACGCACTGCTGCTAAGTGCCATTTTAGAATTGTATGATGTAGTTTACGTCCCCGTGAACCTCAGAATTCTAAATTAGAACACAGATGCATTGCACCAACCATGTAAATCCTTAACAAGGACATAAACTACATCATACTGTTTTAAAATGGCCTTGCCCAGCAATGTGTAAATCAGAAACATCAATTAAGTTTTGCAAAAGTACAGTTAAGATAAAACAGTAACAAAATGTGAACTGGTACTTAAAAAGAACCCCTACAAAAATGCATTTTTGCTGATTCAAGGCAGTTTCCCATTGAGATATTAACAACCCAGTCCACATTTTCCACTATTTATGCATATTAACATTACATTTATGAACTGTGAGCAAACATTAAACTCTAGTAAATAGATTCCAGATTCATGCAATAACCAAGGAAAACACCAGCCAAGTCGTTAAATTTTACATTCCTTTATGTCGAAAAAGCCACAGTTTAAATATTAGAGGTTGGTGTACACTGCTCACACAGGAATAGACAGAAATCAAGTACTTAAGCATCAAACCCAAACAGAAATCCTGGGGAATGCAGGACTTTTAGAAGGGACTATATTACAAATGAGCTTGCCTCAGTGGTTACACTCCCTAATAAAATTAAATAGAACTGACCTCTGTGACAATCCCATCTGTGCAAGGTAATACAGGATGCTGCCAATTAAGTGTTAAGATGTGCACATAAATAAATACATCAGCCTAAGAGGATATGAACTAAGCAGAGGTTAACAGTTGTGGTGGTAATGGGTGGGTGAGGCTGGCAAGGGCTGAGCTGATGATGTTTTGTTGACCTGCACCTGTCTGATCTAGCCCACAGTGCTGATACCTGTGGCAGGAGTCTGGGGTGGAGAAAGAAGCTAGCTTGGGTGGCTTTCTAGAATGTAAATAGAGCTCCCAGCTGCGCTTCTAAAAATGTAAGCCAGGCCAGCCAGATGGTCTTATACTGCGTTTTACCCCTGCCCCTTACAGTCAGCCTGTTGCTCTGTGGTTACAGCACTGGGACAGTATCCTTGGGGCCAGGGTTCAATTCCTAGTAGGTCACAATACTTTCTTCTCTCTACAGTTCGTGAGTTAATTGCTTAGCAGTAGATAATACTGCACCAAAAACATCTGTCATCTCGACTATTTCAAAAACAACATGAGACAATACACTGGGTGGCATTAAATAGATTGCATACATGTCCAAATTTCCAATTAAATATTAAAAAATGTAAAAAAGAAGGCAGTATAGGGTAATGGTTAAAGGCACTGAGCTGCAATCCTGGAGACCTGGGTTTGAATCCCATTAGCCTATACTTGCATTCTATGTGTGACCCTGAGCACATCACTTAACGTCCTTATGCGCCAAGGTTGCACACGGAAATAAGCTTCGACTTAGTGTGCCTTTCTTGATTAAACAACCCCTCCCCTTAAAGCTGAGCATGATTGGTGCTTTAAGTTAGAGGAAAGGGCACCTTGTGTAACAATGCCAAGAGTGCAGGTCATGACTGTAGGAAAACAATTTTGTATGATACCCTTAACAGCCTTAACAGCTACTTCAAATAAAAAATTATTGATTCAGTGAGAAAGCTACCCAATCAAAAGTACAATTATGAAAACATGCAAGGCACTGCTTTATCTTGAAACAGCAGTGATTTTTCAGATCTCTTTATAGTTGGTCAAAGTGGTATTACAGCCCTGAGTAAGCAATCAGACAAAATTGCCACATATCCAGCCTCACAGAACTATTTGCTTAGTTTTTATGTTGCTTGCACGCATGTACAAGAAACATAGTGCCATCATCTGAGTTTTCGGAGGTGGGGCAGCCCTCTTCAAATTCAGTCAGTGTGTTTGCAGGTGCGGCCGCAGTTCTCCAATCGCTGCTGGAGCTGTCTATGACAGCAGTCTAAAATGCAGTGGCGTACAGTTGAAAGGGGGAGCTACGCTTCAGTGAGCAGCGATAGATATCACCTGCTCATGCCGTTACCCCTACACACACACACACACACACACATATACTGCGTGCTCACCCCCCACACACTGTATAGCCGGCGGGTGCTCCAATCCCTCATCGGCTCCACTGTCTCCCCAAAGTACAAGGTGCCATGCTGGGAGCCCACCCCAGTGTGGCAACAGTTGCTATCACCGACGGGGGTGCCCAATCCCCGTTGGTTCCACGGCCCCCTAAACAGTGTCCTTGTGCCATGCTGGGAGTCCACCCCAGCATGGCAAATGCACCGTGTCATCCTCCTGTTTTGTCAGCTCCACTGCCTCCCCAAAAGTACATGGTGCCACACTGGAAGCCCACCCCAGCATGGCAAATGTCCCGCGTTGTCCTCCTGTTTAAAAAAAAAAAAAAACAACCTGCAATACAAAAACGGTCCCTCGCTGTCTGGACCACCACCCGTGCCCACCCACTATGCACCCTGCCTTCCCACACCTCCCCTCACCCCATACTTACCTCCGGAGTCCGGCGCGATGATCTTCGGTGGACCGGGAACACGTCTGCACTCTTCAAAGCCGACCGTGAACTGAGGAAATGCTGGTAAGCTGTAAAATGTAATATATAGGGTTTTTTCAACTTTGCTGCATATCTCAGTCATTTTTTGGAATTTTTGCACCTAATTTTCAACATGGGGTTTTTGGGACCCCTTCTCATGAATGCTCTCACTGTCATGGCATTACTCGGGCCTAAGGTTGATTTCGCGGTCACTGCACGAAATCACCTTTCGGCACCAATTAATGAAACGACACTGCCAGTGTTCATAAGGTGGGCTCTCAAAAAGCCTATGTTGAAAATTTGGTGGAAAAATTCCTAAAAATGACTGTTTTACGAGCGTGCGTTGCACAGTTCCTACGCATGCTCATAAGTTTGTGAATTTTTAATATTTTCACTCCAGATTTTCAACATTGTCATTTTACCACACCTCCTTATGAGCAGTACAGCTGTCGTTTTTCAATTAAATCTTTATTACAGTTTCAAGCATATAATACATCATTATCCAGGTACATTCGATGGAAACGTGCATTAGGGAAATAAAACAAAACAAAAAAAAGGGGAGAGCACCCCCCATCCAATCCCCTACCTCCCTCCTCCCCCCATTCTCCGCCCACCCTGGTACAGCTACCAGGGTCATATCCTAGTATAAATATCGGAACTCCAAATTTACTGTGGTTGTGGCATTTGTTAAGAATATAAGGCAAGGAGCGGGGCCCAAATTTTGTTGAATTTACTTAGTTTGTTTTGTAGGCTGAAGATCATCTTCTCCACTCTGATACTGTGTAGCAACTCCGTCAACCATTCATTGTACGTCAATGCTTCATTGTCCTTCCAATGTCTAAGTACCAGCTTTTTAACAGTCATAGCTATAAGGGCAATGTGATATTTTCGTGAGTTTACTAAAATTCCTGAGTAATTTCCTAACAGGCAGATATCGATCGAGAACAGCTCATCAAGTCCTAACAGGGGGTCTGCCCTCTGCCTGATCTGCAACCAAAGGGGGGCTACTTTGGGACAATGCCAGAAAATATGCACTAAATTGCCTTCGCCTTGACCACACCTCAAACAGGTGGCAGATTGTCCCCTGTCGAACCTGGCTATTTTCTGAGGGGTATAGTACAGATTGTGTAGAATATGGAACTGCATGAGCCGGAGCTTATCCTGAGTGATAAAGTGATGGCATCCCCGCCAGAGTATCTCCCAGTTGATAGGCGTCTCCGGCAGGAGAGTTTCCCAATAGTCCCTGGGTTCAAAAGGTCCAGGATACAGTCTGTTGTATAAAGTTTTGAATATTTTAGAGACTGCATGGGGGAGGCCTGCAAATTCAGCCAGTTCCACCCAAAAAGGGGTAGCATCTGGCATCGGGGGGTGCGCTCCAATAGTTTTCACTAAGATATACCGCAATTGGAATGATTTGAATATATTGGAGGTTGGCAACCCTGACTTTCTTAAGATAGCAGTAGAGGAAGCCCATTTTTGTTCCATTCCTGCCCAAAAATAACTGAGCCAGCTGTCATTTTTCATATCTCACCCAAAACGTGTTTCCGCCCATGTAGTGCACAATGGCGCAGTTGGTGTGAGAAATCACTGTATGGGACACATTAAGAAAATCACAGTGATACTGTTCATGAGCAGAGGTCTTAAAATGGCTATGTTGAAAATTTGGTGGAAAAATTCCTAAAAATGACTGTTTTACGAGCCTGCGTTGCGCACTTCCTATGCACGCTCGTAAGTTTGCAAATTTTCAATATTTTCACTCCAGATTTTCAACATTGTCATTTTACCACACCTCCTTATGAGCAGTATGGCTGTAATTTTTCACATCTCACCCACAACGTGTTTCTGCCCATCTAGCGTACAATGGCGCAGTTGGTGTGTGAAATCAATGTATGGGACACATTAAGAAAATCACAGTGACACTGTTCATGAGCAGAGGTCTTAAAATGGCTATGTTGAAAATTTGGTCACAAACTTCCTAAACATGACTGTTTCACGAGCGTGCAGTGTGCAGTTCCTATGCACGCTCGTAAGTTTGCAAATTTTCAATATTTGCACTCCACTGACTTCCAAATACCTACACAGCACATACAAGCAAGAAACATTTGGCATTGACAAATGCTTGTGAATAATGTTGCTGTACTTTTCAAAGTTAATATTTGAAAACACTACCTGCAGACATGAATGCAGTACTGCATACTGAAATTATGCAGGCTAGAAATGGTAACGCCTATTCTGTAAAATGCAACAGCTGTTACATGGGAGCAATTACTTTTTAAGTTCACTTGCATGCATGCGCAAGGAATGTTTTTGGGAGAGTAGCACACTTTGGAGGTATGCCTCTCCCTTTCAATCCGCTGCTCGGTTCAGCAGGCGTGGCGGTCTTGCACCAATGGGTGCGGGAGCTGTGTATGACAGCGGTGGTCTTGGCTTCAAATAAAACCACCGCTGTCATACAGAGCATGTCACGCCGCCCCCCCATGTCATGCCGGCCCCCCCAAAGCTTTGGTGCCACGCTGAGAGAGCCCACCCCAGCGTGGCAAATGTCCCATGTTGTTTGCTGACGGGGGTGCCCAATCCCCCATCGGCTCCTCGGCCCCCCCAGCCATCTTCTGCCATGCTGGGAGCCCACCCCAGCGTGGCAAGCATCCCACGTAGTCCATTTTTTAAACCTGTAAAGAAAAAATGGTCCCACGTAGTCTCCCTGTCCCTCCTCCCACAACCCGCACCCACCCACTCGCACCCAGCCTCCCGACACCCCCCCTCACCCCATACTTACCTCCAGAGCTTGGCGCAACGATCTTTGGTGGATTGGGAACACATCTGCACTCTTCAAAGCCGACCGCGAGCTGAGGAAATGCCGGTAAGCTGTATAATGGGCTAGACAGGGGGGTTTCAACTTTATTGCATATCTCAGGCATTTTTTGGAATTTTTGCGCCAGATTTTTAACATGGGGTTTTTGGGACCCCTTCTCATGAATGATGTCACTGTCATGGCGTTATTCTGGCCCGAAGGGTGATTTTGCGTCACTGCGAAATCACCCGCAGACTGGCTGTCCATGACGGTGACATCATTCTGGTGTAAAACCGATGTGATGGTGCAAAAGAATCAATAACTGTTTTCTGGCGTGCATTGCGCAGTTCCTACACAGGCTCGTAAGTTAGCGAATTTTCAATATTTTCACTCCAGATTTTCCACATTGCCATTTTACCACACCTCCTTATGAGCAGTACAGCTGTCATTTTTCACATCCTGCCCAAAACGTGTTTCCGTCCATGTAGCGCACAATGGCACAGTTGGTGTGCGAAATCAATGTATGGGATGCATTAAGAAAATCATGGTGACACTGTTTATTAGCAGAGGTCTTAAAATGGCTATGTTGAAAATTTGGTGAAAAAATTCCTTAAAATGACTGTTTTACGAGCGTTCGTTGTGCAGTTCCTACACACGCTCTTAGGTTTGCGAATTTTCAATATTTCCACTCCAGATTTTCAACATTGCCATTTTACCACACCTTCTTATGAGCAGTACAGCTGTAATTTTTCACATCTTACCCAAAACGTGTTTCCGCCCATGTAGCGCACAATGGCGCAGTCGGTGTGCAAAATCAATGTATGGACACATTAAGAAAATCATGGTGACACTGTTCATTAGCAGAGGTCTTAAATGGCTATGTTGAAAACTCCTGGTGAAAAATTCCTAAAATGACTGTTTTGACGAGCGTATGCTATGCAGTTCTCACGCACACTGCGACGCTATGAATTTTCAATATTTGCACTCCAGATTTTCAACATTGCCATTTTACCACACCTCCTTATGAGCAGTACAGCTGTCATTTTCACATTCTGCCCAAAATGTGTTTCCCCATGTAGTGCACAATGGCGCGGTCGTGTAGCAAAATCAATGTATGGGACACAGTAAGAAAATCACAGTGACACTGTTCATTGCAGAGGTTTTAAAATGGCAATGTTGAAAATTTGGTGAAAAATTCCTAAAATGACTGTTTTACGGTCGTTGCACAGTTCAGCATACCTTTCGTGGGTTCTAATTTTCAATATTTCCTCCAATTTTCAACACTGGCATTTTGCCACACCTCCTCATGAGCAGTACAGCTGTCATTTTCACATCCTGCCCAAACGTGTTTCCACGTAGAGCACAATGGCGAGTCGGTGCGAAATCAATGTATGGGACACATTAAGAAAATCACAGTGGCACTGTTCATTAGCAGAGGTTTTAAAATGCCAAAGTTGAAAATTTGATGAAAAAATTCCTAACAATGACTGTTTAATGAGAGTGTGTGTTGCACAGTTCCCACGCACACTCGTAAGTTTGCGAATTTTCAATATTTCCACTCCAGATTTTCAACATTGCCATTTTACCACACTTTCTTATGAGCAGTACAGCTGTCATTTTTCACATCCTGCCCAAAACATGTTTCCACCTATGTAGCGCACAATGGGGTAACAAAAAGGTCATGCTGAAAATTTATTGTGCAAATACCAGCAATCACACAGGGCATTAGGGTAAAGCACCATACGTGCCAAACACCACTGCAAATACCTGCAAGCGAACGTTCGGCATTGACAAATGCTTTTTAAGTAAAGGACACACTGAGGCAGTCTCTTGGCTAATCTGAACATCTTGATTCTCTTTAGGTTTGATGACTGTGAAGCAAAGCTGAACAGTTCTGGAACTCTAAGAAGTTACAGTTAATGTTTTTAATTAGCCAAGAGATTTGTTCAGTGTACCATTTACATTTTTATTGCAGCTGATAGCAGGGAAACAAACACCAACAACACTTCAAAACTGTAAGGCGGGAAACAGTTTACCAGTAAACAGTGTTGCCAAAGGTGAGGTTCAGAAAGTGAAGGTCATTACAACTTAATCATGAATAGATAGAAACGTTTCGTCACCACTCTATAGTACCTCTCCCAGAGGTTACTGTCCACATGAAGTCATCTAGACCTGTGTGAATCACATGCTCACCCATAACAAAACAGATGAATACTGATAATTCATGCCATATATTCCACACGTAAAACATCCCCCCAAAAACAATGCTGCTCCTTTTGTCAGTGAGTGCTCAGTTTTTATGTTGCTTGCACGCATGTGCAAGAAACATAGTGCCATCATCCAAGTTTTCGGAGGTGGTTCAGCCCGTCTTCCAATGCAGTCAGTGTGTTTGCAGGTGCGGCCCCAGTTCCCCAATCACTGCTGCAGCTGTCTATGATGAGCAGTGGCATACAGTTGAAAGGGAGAGCTCCGCTTGAGTGAGCAGAGCTCTCCCTTCCTCCCCACCCACACACACACGCACGCACACTGCGTGCTCATGCGCCTTCCCGTCACTGTACGGCTGACGGGGGTGCCCAATCCCCTGTCTGCTCCACACCCCCCCAAAGCATCCAGTTGCCACGCTGGGAGCCCACTCCAGCATGGCAAAATGTTTTATAGCCAGCAGGTGCCCCATCCCCATCGGCTGCCGCCCCACATCCCAGCGTCCAGGTGTCACGCTGGGAGCCCACCCCAGCGTGGCAAAAATTATATTATGGCGGCGAGTGCACATTCCCCGTCAGCTCCACCGTCTTTCTCCCCTCCATGCTGTCACCGACGGGGTGCCCATTACCCGTCAGCTCACGCCCCCCAGCCATCCTTCTGTCACTCTGGAGCCCACCCCATCATGGCAAACGTCCAGACCTGCCCTTTAAAAAAAACTGTAAAGAAAAAACGGTTCCACGCAGTCTCCTGCCCCCCCACAACCCGCACTCCACCCACTGCGCACCCCACCTTCCCACACCCCTCACCCCATACTTACCTCCGAGTCGGTGCAATGATCTTCGGTGGACCAGAAACACGTCTGCACTCTTCAAAGCCGACCGCGAACTGAGGAAATGCCGGTAAGCTGTATAATGGGATAGATAGGGTTTTTTCAACTTTATTGCATATCTCAGGCGTTTTTTGGAATTTTTGCACCAAATTTTCAACATGGGGTTTTTGGGACCCCTCCTCATGAATTCTTGCACTGTCATGGCGTTACTCAGACCCAAAGGGTGATTTCGCAGCCACTGCGTGAAATCACCTTTCCGGAATGATTAATGAAACAATACTGCCAGTGTTCATAAGGTGGGCTCTCAAAAAGCCTATTTTGAAAATTTGGTGGAAAAATTCCTAAAAATGACTGTTTTACGAGTGTGCATTGTGCACTTCCTACGCACGCTCGTAAATTCGCGAATTTTCAATATTTTCATTCCAGATTTTCAACATTGCCATTTTACCACACCTCCTTATGAGCAGTACAGCTGTCATTTTTCACATCTCACTGAAAATGTGTTTCTGCCCACGTAGTGCACAATGGCGCAGTCGTTGTGCGAACTCAGTGTATGGGACACATTAAGAAAATCACAGTGACACTGTTCATGAGCAGAGGTCTTAAAATGGCTATGTTGGAAAATTTCCAGAAAATTCCTAAAATGACTGTTTTACTGAGCGTGTATTGCGTAGTTCTTACGCACGCTCGTAAGTTCGCGAATTTTCAATATTTGTACTCCAATGACTTCCAAATTACTAAACAGCACATAGAAGCAAGCAACATTTGGCATTGACAAATGTTTGTTTAAACTGAAATAATCAAACATGACAAGAAAATGAAAGGAAAGGGATGGGGATGCACTATTACTTTGTCATAAGCACAAAAAAAGGGAAAACTAGAAGTAGTGAATGAGTTGAAGGGGAGGGATCAGGTACTGCTGCTCAGCTGAATGGTTGAAACTTATAACACAGTTTACCTGGAAACTACCATTTGTTAATGTAATGGCGTGAAACATAAAATACTTCACAAGCTTTGGAAATGTATTTTCCCAAAACTTGAACAGGAGCCAGCTGTTCAGAAACAAAGTTGGGTGCTCCAGGATTATAAGAGGTGGTGCAGAGCCAGGCTGTTAGTCTTGCATAGATAGACAAAAAAGGCTCTGTACTCCTGGAATAAAACACAGGTTAAAAGTAACAGTGTTGAAACGTGATTTATTATGGCACCACTTAAACTAAGCATAAAGACTGATGACGATATTGAAAACAGATGCCATCAGAACAACAGGCTTAGATTTATGGGGGTAGGTTACCAGAGGGCATACAAGAAGATGATATGATGGTAACATACCTGCAGTCCTTTAAACCAGCCTAAATTGGGGAGGTGGATGTCACACATTTCATGCACACTGCCTCCTTGAACATTCAATCTGGAAAACGTCCATCCCAGAGGCACCACACGGCAACCTCCAGCCCTCCCTCCCCGAATGAAGACACTGAACATAAACTACAGCAAGCTCAGAAAAAGGCAGTATTAAATGTTAATACCAGAAAATGACTCCAAAACATTCTCTCATTTACACACCCAAAAAAAAATGAAAATCCCAAATCATTTGCATGGTATGTTAAAGTTTAAAGGAAAACTCTTCCTATAGTAAACAATAGGGGAGTCACGTTTTACTACTCAAAGTGCAAGCACTTCAACCCACATATGGCCCTGTACTAATGAGACTCTAGTGGTACAGAAATAAAGTACGTTTTAATAAGATTACTATGATCGAACCTACTTTGCATTCCAGAAGTTCTCTTTTTGTCTGTCTATGCAAGACTGGCTACCTTGCTCTGTAGGATTAATGTGTACTTTTTCATCTATACACAAATGAGAGCCACTTACTTGCAACACCATCAGCTTGCCGGTCAGATGGAGTCCTAGTGGTGCATGCAGCACCAGTGGTCCAGATCCCGACATCCTGCAGAATAGCTACTAAGGTCTGTGCCATCATGCCTCACATTATGAAAGCAGTGCCCCACTTAAGTGACTGTCTAGCACCAGGTCTAGCACTTAAACCTCCTGCCAGCTGACTCTCCAGCCAATAGCTGCCTGGCTTTTCTTTGTCAGACATTTGCCTGAGACAATAAATTGCAATAAGATTCCGCCAGTTGTTATTTCTGCAAGGAGAGCAGACCGGGAAGTGCCAGCACTTAGGCAGGAGGATAAGTTAGGTGTGATGTATGTCCTGAATCCCCGACCCCAGAACAAAGAAGTGTTAAGGGCAGGACTGATCAGGATGGTCGGGTCTCTTTAATTAAATAAACAGCAGATGGGAGCTGGAAGTTCCGCCAGAGTTGTAAAGTAGAGTCATTAACAACCAGCTTAACAGTCATTTAAGATAACAACTCTACTTTACAACTCTGCTGGGGCCACGGGCTGGGACTTAGAACGAAGCACTTAACACTGTTGATATGCACGCTCTCTCTTTCTCTCTCTCTCTGAGACTGGACAGCAGCTTGCAGCTGTTTCTTTAATCTCTTTGTTTGGGTGGGAGTTGCGAAGTTCTGTGGTAGATTCAATGGGGAGGGGGCGTGAGATATGGCAGCAGATTCAAGGGGCACTGCTGACTACTGTCATGCACTGACATGAATGCAGCCTGTGGAATAAATGAAAAAGGGCAATCTATTCGGCCCCAAAAAACTGGGGAGGCTGACGCCCCCCTCACCCACCCCCGGTTCTGGCGCCTATGATGCGGTAATAGTAAATGGAGTCCACTCTGAAGAATGGGGGGTTACTAGTGGGGTGCTGCAGGGTTCAGTATTAGGACCGGTCTTCTTCAATGTCTTTATAAGCAACATTGCAGAGGGACTGGAAGGAAAAGTATGTCTCTTTGCAGATGACACAAAGATCTGCAACAGAGTTGATGCACAAGGTGGGGTGGAAAGGATGAGAAGGGACTTGGCAAGGTTAGAGAAATGGTCAAATGTATGGCAGCTTAGATTTAATGCTAAGAAGTGCAAAGTAATGCACCTGGGAAACAAAAACCCAGGGGAAGAGTACACAATGGGGGGTGAGATACTAACAACAACAAAAATGGAAAGGGACCTGGGGTTAGTCAAATCAGATGACTTAAAGATGGGCAAGCAATGTGAGAGGGCAGTAAGGAGGGCTGGGGGGATACTGGGATGCATAGGGAGAGGCATCACCAGTAGAAAACAAGAAGTTGTTATCCCTCTGTGCAGACAGCTGGTGAGACACCATGTGGAGTACTGTGTACAGTTCTGGAGACCCAATCTCCATAAGGACATAGACAAGATGGAAGCTGTCGAGGAGGGCAACTAAAATGGTGCAGGGTCTGCACCAGAAGACATGAAGAGAGACTAAAGGAGCTTAATATGTATAGCCTCGAGGAAAGGAGGGAGAGGGGCATGATGGAAACTTTCAAGTACCTCAGGGAATCAACAAAGTCCAAGAGGGCAGCATCTTTCAAAAAAGAGGTGTGCAAGAACAAGGGGCACAATTTGAAGATGGGGAGGCGGCTCAGAGGTATTGTAGAGTATTTTTTTCACAGAGAGGGTTGTGGATGCATGGAACGGCCTTCTGGAGGAGGTTGTGGAGTCAAAAACAGTGGTTGAATTCAAGCATGCATGGGACAGCCAGAAGGCAATTCTAGGGGGTTGGGGTAGAAAGAAGTAGGCTGCTAGTTAACTAGGATCTGCAGCTTATCCATTAGGTAGAGAAATTGGCAGACTGAGTGGGCCAAGCGGTCCTTATCTGCCATCAAATTCTATGTTTCTATGGTAGCAGCAACCTGCTTCTTCGATCCAAATGTGCATTGGTGCACAACCGAGCCATCGCGGACTTGCGCAACCACTTACCTGTCTCAGGGACTAGTACTAACTGACTGCTACTCGCCTCCTTGAAGGATGGCTTCCAACCTACAGAACTTCTCTTCTGCCAATTTCTCGATCGTCGCTTATAGCAGAAATAACTTGATATGCCCGAGCAACAACAGCAGCAGCGGCAACCTGTCAGCCGGGGATGGCAACCTGTCCTATCTGTGCAACCGGACAGAGGCCACGGACAAGGACACAACCTCGATCGTGATCACCATCATCATCACAGCTCTCTACTCCATCATGTGTGTGGTAGAGCTGGTGTGGAATGTGCTGGTCATGTATGTCATCATCAGGTAAGAGAAACATGCAACAGGGCGGCTTGGCAAAGTTAAGAGAGCTGCTGTTGCCAGTCGGTGCCTTGCGTGCTACCCATAGTCTATGGACAAACAGCAAATTAGACTGTTGGGGTGGAGATGGTGAGATAAGCCGGGGAAGGGTATATCGTTCTGCCCCATCGTGCATGAAGCTTACAACAGTTTGGGGGGGGCAGAAGAGACCGTCAGTGTAAGTGGCAGACTGGACTGAGCAGCAGTAAATACGTGTTGTCTCTAGCTCCACGCTCCAATAAAAAAGTTTTGCAGCCAGATAAGCCAGTGAGTTGGGCACCTGAGTCGGCCGTTGGCGGCTGGCGCCGCCCACCCACCCACCATGATGACAATGTGGTGAGCACGCGGGAAGGGTTCACTGCGTCTGATGAGCTTTGCTCAGATTGCAACGGACCTTTCCTTAGATGTGCTCACCACATTAGTATGCATGGTGTGGCGCCGGCATGTAGGCTGATTGAAGAATGAGGGACGCACCTACTGATGCATGCCCTGCATTCGCCCAACAGCTACCGTGCCTCCAAATCTGCACTACTGCAAGATGTTGACTTGTGCGCAGGCGCAGCAAGCCAGCATAAAAATAAAAAGGAAGAGAGGGCAGGGTTATTGGGAAGAAGGGAATATCTGGTCGAAGAAAAGTTACCTGGCTGGCACAAGCAATTGGTCTCTCTCAGAAACCAGGTTTCAGTCAGAGTTTGACGGTGCAGTGGGTGTCAGCAGACTGGATCTAGCACAGGGAGGCTGCTCCATATGGAGGGAGCTGTAACTGATAGTGCTTTGCCACCCATAGCAGTGGAAATTTTAGGTATCTCCAAAGGGGGGACCTAGGACACATGTAGTCACTTGGGAGTCGTTTTGGGTTTTGTGAGGGACATGTATGAGGATGCATTGCCGCCTCTTAGGGCATGTCAATGATGCAGCCTAGTGCATAATTATGATGGCCAGAAAGTAGAAGTCAGCCAACAGCCTGGTACAGGTTACAGTGGTGGGTGAAGTAGGATGCCAGTAGTACAACTCAACATACAGTATATTGTTATAGACAGAGGTTAAACATGAGCAAAGGGCAGAGGACAAATGGGTGTAAATGGGGGAGCAGCAGTCTAGGATAGGCAGCAGGTTACCTTGGGCTATTGTTAGGTGGGCCT
Organism: Neoceratodus forsteri; assembly: GCA_016271365.2. Taxonomy (NCBI): domain Eukaryota; kingdom Metazoa; phylum Chordata; order Ceratodontiformes; family Ceratodontidae; genus Neoceratodus; species Neoceratodus forsteri. Next base: position 557,243,883 of record CM028138.1, read on the forward strand.
CTCTGGTCAGGAACTGTTTCAGCTGATATGCGGCCCTGAGCTTGCGGCATACCCGTCAAAAAACAGCATTCACATGCTCTGTGAAAAAAAGGGAGGGGTCAAGGGTTACGTCCGGATAGTTGAAATGCGGGACATTTTCTAGTAAGGGTCCACTGGGTATGAGCACTGAGAGAGAGGAGCCAGACTTGGCTATGTTGGCCAGGTATGGTTTGGACCCAAGAAGCATCGCCTTTGTTTTCTTAACATTAACCAGGAGCCTGTGTGACAGGAGACAGTTGTGGGCCGAGCCATAGTTCTGCGAGAGGGTAGCAGATATGTTAGTGACTTATCACTGCAAAAGAGGATGAGATCATCAGCATATAAAAGTGCTTTAGAGGAATTAATAAATATAGAGAATAATAGTAGGCAGAGGATGAAGCCCGGGAGATGCCCATGGAGACAGGCATGTCGGGGGAGAAGGCAGCTCTGATATATATGGACTGGAATCAGCCAGATAGGTAGCTCCTAAACCACTGTAAGGTCCTCGAAAAGCAGGCAAGTTGCAGAGTGTTGTGTAGGAGGGGATGGTTGACCAGGTAAAAGGCCTTGGTCAGGTCCACAAACAGCACCCTTAGCTTTGCCCACGTCAATGTTTCTAAGAACATTATTCTTAAACTTTCATACGAACATATGAAAAAACAGCAGAAAAAAGCCATTTGGTCTTTCCAGTTTGCTCATATTGCAGGGTCCGCAGCTTGAGCTACTGTCCCTGCCCCTCCTTCCCACTCCTTCCCACTCCTCCAATCCTCCCTACCCATGATCCTTACCTTCCCCCTATGTCTGTCTCAGAATCTCTTGAAGCTGCCCACTGTCTTCAATGAGACCACCTCTTCTGGCAGGGCATTCCAAGTGTCCACCACCCTCTCTGTGAAGAAGTGCTTCCTGACCTCTCTCCCAAACCCCGGCCCCGTCAAGCTTAAGACTGTGCCCCCTCATGTTATGGTTGCCACTCAGCTTAAAGACACCCTCTTTATCCACCTTATTTATCCCTTTCAAGTACTTGAAGGTCCCAGTCATGTGTCCCCTCTCTCTCTCTCTCTTTCTCCTTTCCTCCAATGAGTACATGTTCAATAACCTCAACCTCTTCTCGTATGCCTCACCCTGCTGACCTGCTATCATCTTTGCAGCCCTCGTCTGGAAATTCTCCAGCAGGTTAATGTCCTTTTTGAGGTGTGGGCACCAGTACTGAACTGCATAGTCTAGATGTGGCCTCACCAGTGACCTGAACAAGGGTAGTATAACCTCCTCCCTCCTACTACTGATCCTCCTAGCTATGCATCCTAGCATCTTGTTTGCCCTTGCTGCTGCTTTCTTGCACTGCATGGAGTGCTTCAGGTCACTAGTGATCATCACTTCCAGGTTCTTCTCCTCCTCTGATGTAGATACCTGTACTCCACCCAGGTAGTACTCTGTCCTGGGATTCTTGGCTACAGTGTGCATAACTTTGCATTTCTTGGCATTGAAGCCAATCTGCCAGATCCTGGACCACCTCCCCAGCTTGTTTAGATCATCCTGTAGGTCCTGTATCCCTTCAGCTGTGTCCACTCTCCTGCAGAGCTTGGTGTCATCTGTGATTAGGCACAGTTTGCCCTTAATACCATCCCCAATGTCATTGATGAAGACATTGAACGACACTAGCTCCAGCACTGAGCCCTGCAGGACCCCACTGGTCACCTTTCTGGTGCCGGATAGCTCTCCTCCCACAACCATCCTCTGGGTTTTGTCCCTCAGCCAGTTTTCCACTCATCTGGACATCTTATCTGCAACCCCAAGATCTGCCAACTTCTTGATTAACCTTTCGTGGGGCACAGAGTCAAATACCTTGCCAAAATCCAGATAAAGGATGTCTACCACTATATAGCCCCAGTTTACTGTCTTATTGACCCAGTCAAAGAAGTCAGTCAGATGTGTTTGACACAATCCCCACCCCCCCAAGGAACCTGTGCTGCCTCACATCCTGGAGACCATGCTCCTCAGACAGTCTACCAACCTTTCCTTAAGTATGGTCTACATGAGCTTGCACACGATTGAGGTCAGACTGACTGGTCTGTAATTTCCTGGTTCATCCTTGGGACCATTTTTGTGGAGGGGCACCACATATGCTGTTTTCCAATCTTGCGGTACCACGCCTGACTCTAGTGAACTATTAAATAGGCTTGCCAGCGGCCCTGCTGGTCCCCTTAGTACTCTTGGATATACTCTCTCTGGGCTTGGTGATTTGTCCACATTCAATGCCAGCAGCCTCTCCCTCACTCTATCCTCCTCTGTCACTACAATTGGGTCCCCCCCACTCCACTTCTCCCTCCTGAAGGCACTGGTCCATCCTTATTCCTGGTGAAGATGGAACAGAAGTATTCATTTAGTATATCTGCTTTTCCCTTGTTATCCTCTACCCACTCCTCCCCTTTCTTAAGCCTAACAAACCTGTCTTTCTTGTCCCTTTTCTCACCTATATAGCGAAAGAAAGCCTTCTCCCGATTTTTAATTCCTTCAGCTGTCTGCAGCTCCTCCTATGCCTTAGCTTGCCGGACTTTCTTACTTGCCACACTAGCCAACCTTAGGTAATTGTCCCTATCCATCTCTCTCTCTCTCTCTTGGTCTTCCTGAATTTTCTATAGGCTTACCTCTTTTTCCTTACTGCCTGGGTGACCCCAGAACTGAACCAGCTGGGCGTTTTGACCCTTGTAGTCTTCCCCTGAGCCCAACACATGCCTCTGTGGCAACCAGTATTCCTTCCTTCCTTAATGATGAATCACCTTTGGCCCACCCCCATATCTGTTCTGATGGCTGCCAGGTAGCTTCATAGCACTTCACCTGTCTTCCTGAAGTCCGCCCACCTAAAATCCAAGAGTTTGGCCTTAGTTGGGATACTTTCTCTGTCCGTATCCCACTGGAACCACACTATGCAATGGTCACTCCCACCCAGGGGCTCCCTGACCATTATTTCTTGTACATGCTTCCCATTTGTGAGCACCAGATCAAGAATTGCCTCTGCTCTTCTTGGTTCTGTGACACCCTGAGTCAGGAACCCATTTTGCAGTCCTTCTAGGATCACCTGACTCCTAGCACATGTTGTGGATAGTATGCTCCAGTCCACCTTGGGCAATTTGAAGTCCCCCACAATTACCACCTCTCCTTTCCCCACAGCTATCAATGTTTGCAAGCTCAGTTTCCTGTCCTCCTCCTCATCCTGGTTGGGCCCAATCTCACCTTTCTCCTTCTATTGGACTGTAACTGAACCCATAATGCCACCATCTTTCCTTCCTCTGACTCCTCCATCATGCAAGTTATTCCCTCCCTGATGTGAACTGCAACCCCTCTCCTTCCTCAATAGTTTGTATCCAGGGATCACTAGGTCCCAGTCATAGTGTGTTGTTGCCCAAGTCTTTGTTATTGCCACTATGTCCACCCTCCTGTCTGCTACTAATGTCTGCAGGTCATCCATCTTGTTTCCAAGACTCCTCACAGTTAGAGACACCACCCTCCACCTAGAATCTGACCTTCTTTCCCTTCCCTGCATTCTTATCTTCACATTTCTCCCCTCTGTGTGCATCCCTCACCTAACCTTGTTATGTGTCCCTCACCCCCTTCCACCTCCTCCCTCCAGACCACTTCCTTCACTGTGGGGAGAGGCTCATTGGCCTCCTCCTCTCTGAGTCCTTGGGCCTGCAAGCTTGCTGTCCCCCTTAGTAGTTTAAATTAAGTGTAGTAGTTATGTATTGCCCCAGTTTGTCTCTGAGTACCCTAGAACCCTCCCTACTGAGGTGTAACCTGTCTGGTGAAAAGAGTGCTTTGTTTGACCAGGTCTCCTCCCAGTCCCCAATACACATCAACATCTCCTCCCTACACCATTTCATCAGCCAATCATTAAAATCTTCTATCCTTTTCCTGGCTGTGCTGGCCCTTGGTACTGGTATCATCTCTGTGAAGGCAAGAAAACTTGCTTCCTTCCTACAGATCTTCCCTAACTCCCTGAACTTACTTTGCACTACCTCAACTTCCTCCCCAGCTAGGTTGTTGGTTCCCTCGTGTATAACTAAATTAGGTTTTCCTCCAACCTCCCTTACTATTTCACTTATTCTTGGGCCCACCTTCCCCACTGTCATCCCAGGCATACAAACCATCCTCCTGCTTTCATTTAGGTCCCCTTTCCTTCCCCAATCAATACCCTTAATTATGGAGTCCTCTATGATTCCCACCCTTCCATCCCCTGCACCCGTGCTCCCCATCCTTCCTTCCTTGCCTTCGATACAAGCTGCTTCACTGCCTAACTGCTCTACCTGCACCCTAGTGAACTTATTTCTGCATCCACTATTTGTCCCCCTGTTTTTCCATCTCCCACTCTGCCCCTCCCCTTCTGACTATCTGTATCTGCTTCCACATTTTCCTCCCCTCTTCCTTTCTTTTTCTCTCCCGCCCCATTCTGCACACCATTTTGCCTGGCTCCTCTTCCCTGCTCACCCTGTCTAGTTCCCTCTCCCCTTCCATGTACTCCTAATTTCAGCCCTGGCTCAAACCAACCTCCTACCTCACCTCCTGCTACCCCCTACCTCCTTCTAGATGGTGGTGCAAATCTATTCAATAAAGGTACCCCTTCAAAAGTTCCCACCCCTGATGATACATGCTGTATGACGATCATATAGAGCAATACATGGGTAGATGTACATAGTGAGAATTTTATACACACCTGAAGTGTGGGATGCCACATAAACCCTGAAAGTGAAGCTGGAGGGATTTGTAAAACCACCCCACACCAATGGTATGTATAACATTTTAATTTTTTTGTACACCTATCCAATGTGTTATTTTATATAATTGCTGGGCACCATTTTCTCATCTGTAGGATTTGTGTAGAAAAGATTGTAGAACAGTGTGGCCAGTAGGTGGTGTTGCTATTTGTATTGTTTTCGGGAATGGGAGATTGCAAATCAAGAATAACCTGGCTCCTTGAAAATGTAAAGCCAAGGTGAGAAAAATAAAAAGTGTCAAAAGAATGGCCTGAGGAGAAGGACTGTGGTGGTGTTCAGTAAGGAAGGATTGCGTGGTGCTTTCTCTTAGGGAAACCTAACGTGTGTTCGCCGTTATAATCAGCTGCTTATAACTGCAAATTCTAACTAGGTTTCCGTACAGAAGAAAATGATACCCAGTTATTATAATGCAACTTTTGTTGTATGCCATTTCAGATGTATGCACAAAAATGGGGTGTCCCAGTCATGTGCATATTGTCACGAGCCCAACCTCAGCAGCACGTTAGGACCTCCTGTTTTCAGGGAGGATCCCCCTTTTTTACAGAACCCGTGAGCAGTTGTAGGGTTCAGGAAGCATTACCAACCTTCTGTTTTCCCAGTGGGAGGGTGGAAAGAAAACATTACTTACTATAGTAATCTTGTTTCTTCTAAGGGAATCTTACTGTATTCTGACAAGTGCAGTATGGTCTCACCATAGGACTGCCCCAGAGCCGAAATGGTTAACAGAACCTATGCTAATGATGGAATGTTAGGCTTGAGCTTGGTTTTCAAATCACTGTCCCTGGTTGCAGTTCCTGCAACTGTCAGATTCTTACGAAGCATGCGGAAGCTAATACTAACTAACCAAACTAAGTTTACTACCCCTAAATACCCCTATTAGAGGAACAGAAACTCCAACAACAGGAGGCATCTCTAAGACTCAAGTCAACAGATGCCAAACAAACTAATAGGTACCCACAGGTTTCCAACACCAGTGACACAGGAGTGATAAGAGCCCTGAATGTCCTAGCAGGGGATGAAGGGTGGGAGCTCAGAATACAGTAAGATTCCCTTAGAAGAAACAAGATTACTATGGTAAGTAATGTTTTCTTCAAACCACAGGAACTCTTACTGTATTCTGACAAGTGCAGACTACCCAAGCAGTGCCTTTGGAGGTGGGCAGAGGACCTATTTTGGAAACAAGCTCTGCAGAACTGCTGTGCCAAACCTAGCATCACTTCTGGCCTGGGTATACAGGCAATAATGCTTGGTAAATGTATGAACTGTTTTCCAGGTAGCTGCCTTACAGATTTCCAACAAAGGAATATCTCTGGATGCTGCTATAGATGCAGCAGTCCCCCTAGTAGAATGGGCCCTAAACCCCCATGGGGGCTGCTTACCCACCTTGTCATAACAGAATTGTATACTTGAGACAATCCATCTTGCTATGGATCTCTTTGTGGCAGGTTTACCCTTGCCGACCTCTCCATAGGTCAGAAAGAGTTGGGTTCTTCTATCCCCTCTGTGACCTTTTGTGTGATCTAGATAGTAGCTAATAGCCCTCTTGATATCCAGGCTATGTAACCTACGCTCACCTGAAGAGGAAGGATCAATAAAGAAAACTGGCAAGGTGATAGATTGATTAATGTGAAAGTCAGATACCGCCTTAGGAAGAAATTTATTACTTGTCCCAAGTACCACCTTATCCCTGTGGAAGGCCACGTAATTGGACTCCATGGACAAGGCCTGACTCTCACTAATCCTTCTGGCAGAAGTAATAGCCACTAAAAACACAGCTTTCCAAGTTACATACTTAAGGTCAGCCGAAGACATGGGTTCAAAAGGAGGCTGCATAAGCTCTGCTATGCAAATGTTTAGATCCCACACAGGGGTTGGGGTCCTATGAGGAGGGTGCAAATGCAGTAATCCTTTAACGAACTTTCGAAACACTGCATTAGAGGCCAAAGAAGAAGGTTTACTTGCTGACAGGTAAGCAGATACTGCAGCTAAATGAACCTTCAAAGTAGAGGTCCTGAGGCCTAGGGAATGAAGATGGGTAAGATAGTCAAGAACTACTGATAAGCCAGCCTGGGTATGATCTAAATTGTTGTCTCTGCACCAGAAAGAAAATATTTTCCACTTAGAAGTATAAATCTTTCTGGCAGCAGGTTTTCTGGATACCCTAAGCCCTAAGGACCTCCATTACCCCCTCTGATAGATTCAAATTTGCATACTCTAGGTCCTCAAGAACCAGGCTTTGAGCCTGAGGGACCGAAGGTTGGGATAAAGGATCCTGCCCTGGGAGGAGGAGGTCAGAAGATTGTGCCTTCTGGTTAGGCTGATTGACTTAGCTACCGATAGGGGCAGGACTAGGGAATACCATGGTTGTCTGGCCCAATCTGGGCCAATGAGGACCACTGTGGCTGGTTGTGATCTGAGCTTGTTCAGGACTCTCAGTAATAATGGGAAGCAAGGGAAGGCATACAAGAACTTCCTTGTCCAATCCAGGATTAGTGCATCCAGCGGTACTGTGCCCTTCAGTGGAGGTCTGCAGCAGTATAGAGGGAGCTGGTAGTTGTCTGGGGAAGCAAAGAGGTCTACCTCTGGAGTGCCCCACCTTCTGAACACTAACTGTAGTACTTGCTTGTCGAGGGGCCATTCGTGATGGGTCTGATTTATCCTGCTCAGTGCATCTGCCAGCACATTGTCCTTCCCTGGAAGGTGGATTGCTGACAGCACAATGTTTAGGGAATAGGCCAGGGTCCACATTCTCATAGCTTCTGTACACAGGGGTGTGGACCTTGTGCCTCCTTGTTTGTTGATGTACTACATTGTGGTCATGTTGTCTGTCCTGATCTGGACCATTTTTCCCTGCAGCATATTGGTGAATGCCTGAAGTGCCAGAAACACTGCCCTGAGCTCCAACAGGTTGATGTGCAGCAATGACTCCTGCTTGAGCCATGTACCGTGGACAGTATGCTCCTCTAGATGTGCTCCCCACTGTAGAAGGGATGCATCTGTAGTGAGCACCAGAGATGGCTGCTCCTGTAGGAATGGGACCCCTTGTCTGAGGTTTCCCAAGTCCTGCCACCACTGGAGCGCCTGCATGAATGTTTGTGTGACTAGGACCAACTTTGATAACATGTCCCTTTTTTGGTGCCAGTAATGCTTGAGGAGATATTGGATATCCCTCATCTGAAATCTTGCTCCTGACGATGTGGTAGTTGAGGCTGCCATGTGGCCCAGCAACTGGAGAAAATGTCTGGCCAGCCTGAGGCTGAGAGGCTTTACGGAGCCAACCAGCTGCATCAGAGTGTCTGCTCTCAGCTGAGAAAGAAAAGCCCTTCCTCTGACTGAATCTAGTTCTGCTCCTATAAATTCCAGGAGCTGTACTGGTTGCAGTACTGACTTCTGCTGGTTTATCAAGAAACCCAAGGACTGTAAATGTTCCTGTGCCAATGCCACAGACTGCTTGACCTGTCGGGGAGACTGTCCCACTAAGAGCCAGTCATCCAGGTATGGGAAGACTGCCACTCCCTGTCTCCGTAGGTGTGCCACAACTACTGCCAAGCATTTTGTGAACACCCTCGGGGCAGAGGTAAGGCCGAAAGGCACAGCTCTGAACTGATAATGGCCTGATGGAAGCCTGAACCTCAGGAACTTTCTGAGAGCGAGCCTTATAAGGATATGGAAATAAGCATCCTTTAGATCCAGAGATGCCAACCAATTCCCTTACCTTAAAGTTGGCAGAACCATTTTTAAGGTGACCATTTTGAATTTTGGTTTCAGTAAATGCCTGTTTAGGTACCTGAGATCCAGTATGGGTTGCCACTACCCTGTTTTCTTGGTTGTAAGGAAGTATCTTGATTAAAGGCCCTTTCCTTTCTGTAAGAGAGGAACTGACTTCACTGCTCCCAGTGAAAGCAGATTTAGCACCTCCTTATCCAGCAACAATGTCTCTGGGGGGAAGGAATGTTGAAAAACTCTTGCCCTCAGTCTTAGTCTGATTTTGAAACTGAGTCCAAGGCCCTGACCCATTACCTCCAGGACCCACTGATCTGTAGTGATGGATTGCCATTCCTAGAGAAAGTGGGTCAGCCTGCCCCCTACTGGTCCTAGGGAGGCAACCCGAGCAGATCCCTCAGGGTGTCTGCTTAATTTGAGGTGCCGACTGGATGCTGGGGCTAAAACGGTTAGTGCCTCTCCTGCCTCTGAAATAACCTCTCTGTTGTTGGTACTATGGATATGCCAGAGGCTGGAAGAATGGCCTGTAAGTTCTGCCCCTATGACCCCTAGCATGCTGCTTTTGTGGGGTAGGAGCCTTCTCCTTAGCAGCAGCACTTTGATATGCTGTTTTGTATTCATCCATTTTCCTCATGTAAGCTTCAGTCTGCTGTCCAAACAGAGACGAAGGCTAACATGGGAAGTCCATGGCCTTGGACTGAGTGTCTTGGATCAGATTGGTAGTCCTGAGCCAAGCAAATTTTCTCAATGACACTGAGGAAGCCATCTGTCTGGCTGCAGTATCATTGCTATCCACAGCCATTCTGAATTGGACTTTGGAAGCCTCTATCCCTCTCTTGGCAGCTTCCTCCAGATCTGTAGCCATTTGTGTTGGCACTGATTTAGTAATCTGTAGGACAGTGTCCCAGAGAGTCCTTTGAAATTTGGCAACATAGGCCATGTATGAAGTCTGCCTAATTGCCAGTGAGGAACCCAAATATATCTTTTTTGCAATAGAATCCAGCTTTCTGGAATCCTTGTCAGGAGGATGGAATGCCAGGGGAATACCTGTTTTATCACAGGCTGCTGCCTGTACCACACCCTCTTGGCTAGGGTGGCCAAACTGAAACTTGGCCCCACCCTTAGCCACCCAATATTTCTTATCCACCTTTCTATCTGTCGTAGGGTCTTGAATTGAAGGACCACAGAGGCAGATTGCAGCAGATTAAAGTAGGTTTTTATTGTACATAAAGCAGACTGAATGCAGCAAAATAACCAAAACAAACATAATATACAGTAATGGATCAAAATAAAACAAAAACTCAGGCATCCGCAAGAAACTAGAAGAAGGCTAGCTGCAGAGATGTTCACAGCATCACATCCCTATTATATCTGCTGGTCACCTTAGAAGAACTCTTTAAATACCCTATTGGGTATCACGTGATCAGCTAGCTCCACCTTCATTCATTACATAAGATATAACTTTCTGTATTCAGTGCATACAATATATATTTTAAGTAATCAAACGTTTTAAAAACACAATATCATTGTAACACTGGTGTGTGAACTAATTTTTAATTCACTCCAGAACTTTAAATGTTTGGATGCATTTCAGAAGGGACCTCCCCCTTTACATGGTATAAGAGAGTTGGAAATGAGGCCGACTGGCCCTTAGTGGCTATGGCAATGCAGGAGAAGTCTTCACAGGCAACAAACAATTCAGCTGGCACTCGCTACACACTCGCTACCCAACAAGACTGAAAATACACTAAAATGACTCAGAGTGCACTTCTGGGGTGAGTATAAAGTTGTGCCAACATTTATTCTGCAACAAACGTCACAACAGTTAAGAAATGGGCTAAATGTGCTACGCGACTGTGCACACAATCGTGCAGGAGTTGCCGTTATGGCTCTCGCACAGTCGCACAGCTTCTAGGGACAAAGAAACAGGATAAACAGCGCTAAAGCACTTTCTGATAGAAGCTGCAAGGCTCTCAGCTTCCTGGAGATGTAAAAGCTTTTGGCTTCCTCAAGCAGGCTGCAAATAAGAATTTGGAGGGGGGGGTTAAAGAAGGATTACTTCTTGGCAAACTAAGACTGGGCATTACAGTAGAACTGAATAGGATACACGCTGAGTCCCAGCAATTCTAAAAATTATTATACAGCAGCACTAATACAGAATCCATAGCGCATATATGTATATACATAGCCCTCTCTAATACTGCAGAGAAAAATAAATGCTCATAGAGGGCAAGGATTCCGGAAAGGATGCACAACAAGCGCCTAGCGTTATACTTGTTTTAAACATTTCTACAAACGTTTCTACTATTATTCTAGATCTTTCATTTGTCTAGTGGGCATATTATGGATTCTAGACACAAGACAGGAAACATATAGGGAGAGGATCTTTTACTTCAAACAAAGAACAGGAATACCAACAGACAATGAACAATAAACAAAGTGGGTGGCCAGCCCAACACACACAAAGACAATCCGACGGATACAAAAACAGATATGGCGATTTCCAAAATCCATAGAGTCCCAGAAACAAAGGAAAAGAAGGGGGGGGGGTAGTCTCTCACACTATCAACCGGTGGAATAAAAGTAGGGGTATGCAGGATTTTCATCACCTGCTTTTTCAAGGACTTATGGATGGGGAGCAAAATCCTTTTTGGAACCTGAACATCCATCATGTCCCTGTAGTCCTGTTCCTCCTCCTCATCGGTTGATTCCTGTGTGGGGAGGTCCAAGGACAAAGCTAACTGTTTAACAAATTTGAAATGAGAGGAAAAGTCCTCGGTTCCTTGTCAGGGGAGTCAGGATGATGAGGATCCGGTAAAATGTCTGGGTCAATGGGTTCACCGTAGTCCTCATCCTCAAAATCATCAGCATCATCATAATAATCCTCATCAAAAATGTCCACCTCTAGTTCCAATGACCCGGGAACCAGAGTGGAACTTGAGGCATCCAAAGGGGTTGCTTTTGAACCTGAACTGGTGTTACCAGTTGAAGCAACTGAATTATTTTGATAGCGTTATCTCCTCAGCAGTTGGAACCGGAGTACTCAGTTGTAGTTCAACCGCTGAATGCTTTTCTTTTCTCTTTCTCTTCCCTGCAGCTGCTGTGTTAGTGGCAGGGGTTTCTTTTTGGTGGAAGAACCGTCACCCTTGTCAGAGGGCTGATCATCCGGTTCTTTTTGAATAGAAATCGGTTTGTCTGCAGCTGGTTCAGCAGCCTTTTCAGACATCCTTTCCTGCAGTTGTTTCAAACGCCTATCAAGAGTCGACTGAGGGAAATTTTTTATCTCGCAATCCCTTTTGAGGTGGTCAAACCCCAAGCAAAACACACAAATAATATGAGGATCTGTCTTTGCGAACGGTTCCCCACACTCTGTACACTGTTGGAAACCTGTGGGGCCCATTCGCTTCTTGGTCTGTGACATTGATCATTTTTTTAAACTGAAGTAAAACTGAGAATTATCCTGGTAGGTTTAAACTTAAGCAAAAGCCACTTTACTGAACAGCAACAGTAGTTTAAATTTAAACAAATACAGAAATTGACCTCGGTTCCTTCTCGGTTGGAAAAACCGAAGAGGAACCGAAGGACTTAACCAAAACTACACTAATCTAACTAATTCTACCTGTGAACCAAGGACAGTGCTTCAAAATTGAAAAAATAAAACAGACTTTTAAAATTAAACCAAGAAATTATTTCTTCAGTTAAAGTGACAGAGAGCTCTCCGGAGATGTCTTACTGAGGCAAGCGGAGTAAAGAATCTGATGGTTGCAGGAAGTGTAACCAGGGACAACGATTTGAAAAACAAGCTCAAGCCTAACATTTCACTATTAGCATAGGTTCTATTAACCATTTCGGCTCCGGGGCAGTCCTATGGTGAGACCATACTGCACTTGTCAGAATACAGTAAGATTTCCTGGGATTTGAACAGTAGTTTCGAGTCCCCTTGACTGTTTACTACATTTGGGTTTGAATCCCACCACCGCCACTGGCAGCCTCTTGCCTAAGTAGTTTTGTAGGATAGCCGAGCAGACGCTATCTTTGTCATCGAGGCATACAGTCTCTTCCAAAACCCTTCTGTTAAAATGTTAGCTCACACAATCAGACCCCACGCAAAGTTGATAAGAAAATCATAAAAGTTTACTTAAATAAAAACACCACAGCAAATCCTACAATTTGGAAGATCTTTGAACCGCAGACACTACCAAAAATAACACTGGATGCTTTACAGAAAACACTATATACTGTTGTTCTAAACTATACCTTATTTTGAGGTTTCAAAGTCCAGAAAAGTGTCCTTTTTGAGAATAATCTTCTCACTGTGTAGGTGAAGAAAAGTTATTTGGAAATGCACGATTTGTTGGAATTAAAAATCAGTCTTCAAGTGTCCTTTTTCAAAATTCAGGGTTTATCTTGAAGAGTGAAGTCCTTGTTCCCAAATTCTGACTTAAACTCAGAATTTCTGTTTTGCATGTGAAAAATCAGGTTTCCGGAAAAACACAGGTCTTGTTCTAAAAGGAGTCCAAGAAACCCACACATACTTTAAACAAAGTATATAACAGCTTAAGTTCTCTCAGCTTTGAGACCCTTCAACTCCTCAGGCTTTTGACTTCAAGCTAAACTGCACTGATGTTCAAAATGTGTGCCTGATAAATACAGTCTGAATGGTCATTTTCATACCACACCCACCCCTTTTGGGATATAGAGTTTAGGGTGCAACAGTTTCACCTCATCCTGAAGATGTCACTGTGGTTCCATGTCTAACCTCTGTAACATTTGTTTTTTGTATTTGGCATGTGCCCCTGACCCTAGGCCATCCTCCTGACCTCTTTTTGTTATTAGAAATTAAATGCCCAGTTGTATCTAAGAATTATGACTTTTATAGTCATAACCCTGTCTGTTCCTTATCTAGATTAGTAGCAGACTCAAACTAGCTTTCGGTAATTCCATTCTATTTTGTTTAGCCCTTTCTGACCTTTTAAAGAGACAGTGTCTTTACTCTAAAGTACATTACAGCACATAAAATAGGAACATTAATAAAGGACATACGCCTATCTTTCCACATCCCTCCTTCCTAAAACAGAACCTGGGGGGAACATGTCCCTGTTGAAGACAGTTCTTCCCAGTAGAGAAAATGGCCACCAGGCTGGGTGCAGTGTGAGCTGCAAGCTCAAGCTACATGCTGTTTGTTTTGTTCCATTTTTGTTTAACGTTTTCTTACGTTTTTTCCTTTTCTTTATTTTATTTTGTGCTGCAAGTCACTTCGGCGCGGTAAAGCCTGGGGTAGGACGGCCGTTTGTTTCATTTGCCCCAGTCATTTTGTTTTGTCCTGCTGTTTGTGGTGGTGTTGTTGGATTCCGTCACTATTTTGCTAAATGCAGGACTGATCTGAGGTGTTGTACCGATGCCTCAGTGTTGGGTGCAGTTGATTTTGGACTGGCCGAAGTTTTGGCCATGTGATTGGTGATATCCTTACTCGAGTGTGGAACATTTGGTGGGGATTTTAATATGGGCTGCTGCCCCACCAAAGTGTCTGTCAGAGGAGGCGCTGTTGGAGGAACTGTTGGAGCTGTGAGAGCCGAACTGATTGCATGTGGAAGTCTGTTTTTAACTTGTGAAAGTGCCAGTTGGTTTTGGGTTTAGGAATCGTGCGGTGGGTCCTGGACTGTGTTTTGGGAGGCCTGAAGCTGGTGTTCTTTGAGACTAACCTGACTCTGCAGGGGATCTCGACCAGAGTCTGCTGCTTCATGGGGGCTTGGGGGATCAGTAGTCAGGGAGCTGGCTGGTGATCCTTGAGAGCCCCTAGACCCCTGGGACTGGCTACCATGTGGCACTGTTCCAGGTGTTGTGGTGGTGCAGTGGAATATTTCTGGTTGGGAGTCCTTTAGGTGCAGAGCTTGGTAGGCCTAAAAATATTATAGTCCATTATTTGTTGGATTTTTTTAGCTGGACCCTTCCTGGCTTGATTCACTGGCTGGATTTACTACACGTGTTGGACTATTGGATTTTATTGGCTGGATTTACCTTGAACTGGATCTATACAGTGGTTTAACCTACACTTTGGATGACTTCTCTCCTGGACTATTTTCTTTTCTACACTTCACTTGTTTTGTGGTCTCCTGGTGGTGAGAGGACCAGGGTGTCCACATTTTATTTGTTTTATTTATTTTCTTTATCAAATGTTATGTTTATGTTTATTTTATTTTGTTGATTGATTTATTTTATTCTGGGCAGTGACAGTGCCTGGAACTCCCCTTTTCCTTGGCTGTGAGAAGGGATGGTGGGGTGAATTTATACCTGTGTTTCTGTTTTTACATCCTGTGAGAGGGGATTGTAATGTTATAGTTTCTGGGATTGAAATTGTCCAAATAGTGGGAGCAGGGTAGTATGTTATGTATATTTTAGTGGTGGGGATTGCTGTTTAATTGTATTACTGTTTTTTGGGGGTCTTCTAGTTTGGGTTCTTGAATATTGTTTACATTGGTATTAATTATTGTTGTGAAATGTGTAGGTCCCCATCCCCGGTCATAAGCTACTCGTTCTCTACTCTCCACACCCTTCGCCCCTTTCTTCTCTCCCCTCTGTTGTTGTCAACTTACCAATGCTGTCATGCATTGGGTATTGCTCTTAGGAGGAGGGGTGGGATGGGGGCGTGGACATTGGAGGATGAGTGAATGCACCTCTCACATCAGTGTGGTCAGGCCTAGAAGATGCCCTTGGGCAAAATGGAGTTCGGAATGGGGTGCACCCTATCTAGTCTCCATACCCAAGGGCACTGTCCTATGTGGCAGGCAAGTAGCCGAGGCAACCCCTGGAGCCCATCCAACTCAAGCCGTGTCATGCAACGCCAGATCTATTAAAAATAAGTCTGCAATTATTGCAGATCTTATTGAAACAACTGATCTGGCTTGCATCACAGAGACCTGGTTGGATGAAAATGCTGGCCCCCGTTTGGATGCTGCAATTCCAGCTGGGTACTTGGTGCTACACTGCTCGAGATTGGATCGTGGGGGGTAGCGGTCTGCTTTAAGACTGAGTTGGGCCTCACAAATGTACCAGTTGAGGCAGCTGAATCATTTGAGAGTACCATGGTGGCTGGTGTAGGCTGCAGGTTAGCTCTTGTCTACCATCCACCCAGGGACGAGATGCGATTCCTGCAGGAAGCAGCGGACTTCGTCACCGACATGGCATTGGAGTCTCCCAGGTTGATGGTACTCGGAGACTTCAATGCCTGGGTCGACGATGATCTCTTGCAGTTTAGACAACACTTCCTGCAGCTTATGACATCTCTGGGCCTTACACAGGTTGTTACCTCTGCCACACATAAACATGGTCATTCTCTTGATCTGGTTTTCCTCCTGGGGATTGAAGCCTCTGATTTGGAGGTGGAACCAGTCGGTTGGTCTGATCACTACATCATGAGTTTCAACTTTTGTGCCCCCTTCGGAGGCCTGCCCCTGTGGAGATGGTCAGTTACCACCCTTTATGGGAAGTGAGTCCCGAAGGCCTAGCAGTGGTGATTGACCTCTCGGAGTTTCCTGTGGCCAGCTCGAATCCTGAGACTTTGGTAGTGGCCTATAATAAGGCCATCTCCTCAGCCCCAGATTTGATTGCTCCTATCTGTGTGCATCCTCTCCTCCTTCACCCTCAGGCCCCTTGGTTTGATGGGCCTTTGAGGGAGTTGCGGCGAGTAGGACATAGGTTAGAACGACGCTGGTGGAAGTCCGCCCTGGTTGCCGACCACCTTAGATTGGTTGAACATTATAAGATTTACCAATCAACAATCTATTCCTGTCTGGGGAGATTGCTGCTGCTCAGAACTGATCAGCTCAGCTCTTCCGAACTGTTGACAGGTTGTGCAACCCAACCTGTCTACAGCTCTGAAGATCTTTTTCGCAAGTGGAGTGCGATGAGCTTGCTCGGTTCTTTGCAGATAAGGTAGCTGACATCAGGTTGGAGGTTCGTTCAACTAATTCTATGGGGGTTGCTGATGATCAGTGCTTGGTCACCTCACCTCGGGCATCCTGGAGTACCTTTACCTTGCCCGAGCTTGTGGATGTCATGTGGATTGTCCAGGGTATGCGCCCCATGTGCTGTAGTTTGGATCCAGGCCCAACTTCCTTAATTATGGGTTGTTGGGATATGATTGGCCCGGTCCTAGCTTGGATAGTCTGGTGCTCCTTGGAATCTGGTGAGTTTCCAAGCTCCCTGAAGGAGGCAGTGGTACTTCCCCTCCTGAAGAAAGCTTCTTTGGACCCGGACTCTCTGGCTAACTACAGACCGATC
This sequence comes from Neoceratodus forsteri, assembly GCA_016271365.2. Taxonomy (NCBI): domain Eukaryota; kingdom Metazoa; phylum Chordata; order Ceratodontiformes; family Ceratodontidae; genus Neoceratodus; species Neoceratodus forsteri. The sequence goes on from CM028138.1 coordinate 557,260,673, forward strand.
TCAAACCTTCCCTTTATAGGGAAGGTGATTGAGAAAGTAGTGGCGATACAGCTGGACGACCACTTGACCATCCATAACATCTACTAACCTCTCCAGTCTGTTTTTCTTAAGAGGCATAGTACCAAGATGGCACTGGTTCGGGTGCTCAATGATCTCCTGATGGCAAGGGATCGGAGGAAACATTCTATCTTGGTGCTCCTTGATCTCTCTTCAGCCTTTGACACTGTAGGCCATGGGGTGCTGCCTGGATGTCTGAGGTCCATCTGCAGACTGTCAGGTACGGTCTTGAGGAGGTTTACATCTTTCCTCACTGGCTGAAGTCAGAGAGTGGTGTCAGGGATATTTTCCTAGGATCCTTTTTCCCTGCCATGTGGGGTTCCTCAGGGTTCAGTGCTGTCCCCCATGTTGTTTACAGTGTATATGCTGCCCCTCGGAGACATTGTGAGATGGTATGGGCTGAGGTTTCACTGCTATGCTGATGATACCCAGCTCTACCAGTCTTTTGCTCCCAACCAGGATAGAGCTACCATGGTACTTAATACCTACCTCTCTGAAATCCAGGACTGGATGAACTCGAGCTGGCTAAAGTTGAACGCCGGAAAGATGGAGGTGATGGTAGTGGACCTAGACCACTGGATAGAGGGGTTTAGAGCTGATCAGCCCTCTGGACTTTTTCTTGGGGGCTCTCAGCTCCTTTCCTCTGAATGGGTGAGAAACCTGAGGGTAGTGCTGCTTGACGATGGGCTAACATTACGATCTCAGGTGTCGGCCGTCGTCAACTCTTCCTTTTATCATCTTAGGAACATCTCCAGACTTAAGCACCTGGTTCTGTCCGAGGACTTGCCTACATTAGTTCATGCCTTTGTGATTTAGTGCCTTGATTATTGTAACTCCTTGTACTTAGGGCTTTCTGGGGTTGAAATCCACCGCCTGCAGCTTGTGTAGAATGCAGCAGCGCGATTGTTAACTGGGGCTTCTTGAGCATCCCATATTACTCCCATGCTGCACGATCTGCACTGGCTGCCGATTAGGGGGCGGATCACCTTCAAAGTTGGTTTGCTGACTTATAAAGCCCTACACGGACTGGGCCCCGACTACTTTAAAGAGCTCCTTGTGCCTTACCATCCAGTGTGACAGCTGCTTTCGGCTGACAAGGGGTTGCTAGAGATTCTGAGGGTATCTTTGAAATCCTCTGGGTCTTGTGCATTTATGCACGTGGCTCTTACCCTCTGGAATTCTCTACCCCATCAGTTTCGTGAGTGCATGACCGTGGAGAGGTTCAAACAGGCTTTGTAAACTTTTTTATGGATTCGTGCCTTTAATGCTCCACATAATTTTATCCCCTGTTTATTTTTGTTTGTTAGTTATTTATTAGGCTGTTTATGGTTTTATATAATTGTAATCAGTTTTTATCTTTTGTAAAGCACCTTGATGGCCCGAAAGGCACTTTTGTGAAATAAAATAAAAATTTATTATTATTATAGTTCTGTTATAGATCCAGTATGTGAGATAGGCCATCTGCATTTAGACCAAGGCCTATGCGAAATCTCCATGTCATAAGCCTGCAAGGCAATATTCCATCTCAGAAGTTCTCCATTTGTTTTCCCTATTTGGCCCAACCAGACTAATGGGCTGTGGTCCGTTTGGACCTTAAAATGTATCCCATAAATTTATGGTTTCAGGTTTTTTAATGCCCAAACTAAGGCAAGACATTCCTTTTCTACTGTTGAATAGGCTTGTTCCTGTGGAAGCATCTTCTTGCATAAGTATACAGTGTGATGCTCTCTACCCAGATTGGATACTTGGCTGAGGAATGCCCCAATTCCCACATCTGAGGTGTCTGTCTGTACCAAAAATGGCCCATTGTAGTCTAAGCTAGCTAACAATGAAGCCATACACAGCAAGGTTTTCAGCTGTGTAATGGTCTGCTCACAGTCTGTGTCCCATTTTACCCTCTTAGGATTATTCTTTGTCAACAACCCAGATAAAGAAGCGGCCAGGGAGCTGTAGTTGGGAAAACATTTTCTATAATATTCTGCTGTCCCAAGAAAGGTTTTGACTTGTCGCTGGGTTTCAGGCATGGGCCATGACGCAATCGCCTCTATTTTTGCTTGGTTTGGGTGAAGTTGGCCTCGCCCCACCACGTGTCCCAAATAAGTAACCTCTGCCATGGCCATCTGGTACTTTTCTGCCTTAATAGTCAGACCTGCACCTTGTATTCGGCCAAACACCTCCCTCAGGTGTATCAGCTGTTTCTCCCAGCTATTGCTGAAGATAGCAATATCATTCAGGTAGGCAACTGCAAAGTCCTCCATATTCTGTAACACCTGATTTACTAACCCCTGGAATGTAGCAGGGGCATTCTTCATCCCAAAGGGCATGACCTTGAACTTGAACAGGATGATTGGGGTGATGAATGCTAACCTCTCCCTAGCCCTGTCAGTCAGATCCATCTGCCAGTACCCCTTTGTCAGGTCTACTGGGGTGACAGCGTGATGGTCTCCACAGATGACACCTGCTTGCTCTCGGCTAACAAGTCACGAAGGGGGTCTTCCCCACCTTGCTCCTCCCCAGGACTGCAAACTCCAGGTACATGTACAATGTCAGCCCTATTAAAATATGGCTTCATTATGTTCACATGATACATCCTGTGAGTGTGTTTTCGGTCAGGTAACTCTACAACATAATTAACATTGTTTACTTGCCAGACTACCTTGTGTGGCCACACCCACTCAGCTTGCAGCTGTCCTTCCGGACCAAGATCAGAACCATTACCTCCTGTCCTACCCCGTATGAGCGAGCTCTGACTCCACAACATACCTGTCAACCTTTTGTGCCCAAAATGTGGAACATTGCCTCTAAAAATGTGGAACAAATTAGCAAAATGTGGAACACTTAATCAAATCTTTACCCAGGAAGCTCAGAACACTGTTAAAATGTTTGCATTTATGTTCAGAAAGTCTGTTATTAATTGAATAATATATTTCAAAAAGTCTGTTATTAATTGAATAATATATTTTTTGCATCATTTACTAAAGAGTTTTGTTTTAAAACGTTAATACTGAATGTGGGACAAGTCCTCATAATGTGGAACAAGGAGCTTTTGTAAAGCAAAATGAGGAATGTTCCTTGTAACAATCATACCAGGTCTTTTGTTTTTGCTGGGCAGCTGCCAGGTTGCTCTGGGCCATGCCCATAAGCTCCTTCAGTGTCTCCCTGAACTTTAACACATGCTCCACTATGAGAATCCCTTGAGTCGCATGCTTACCTTCCCAGCCTTCTTGTATTAAATCTAAGGGCCCCCTCACCCTGCGTCCATACAAGAGCTCGAAGGGTGAAAACCCGGTCAGCTCTTGTGGCACCTCCCTGTAGGCAAACAGCAGGTGGGGCAGGTATTTCTTCCAGTCCCGCCAATGCTGTTCTGCAAGTGCCATAATCATAGCTTTTATGGTCCCATTAAATCTCTCTAAGAGACCATTGGCTTGCGGGTGGTAAGGCATCGAGCACCTCTGTATGACACCTCACTTCTCTCACAAACATGTTATTTGGCCCAACATGAAGTTAGCCCCTCAACCAGAGATAACCTCCTGTAGAAACCCAACACAGGAGAAACTCTCCAACAAAGTGTTTGCCACCTTGTCCGCCTTAGTGGAGGACAGCACGATGGCATCAGGTAGCAGGCAGCATAATCGAGGACTGTCAATATATATGAACATATGAACATATGAAAATGCCAGCAGAAACAGGTCTCATGGTCTATCGAGTCTGCTCGAATGTGCAGCTTGCACCCTACATTGCTGCTGCACCTCCCTCCTCCCTCATATCATTACCCCTTACCCTTACCCTATCCCAACCTTTCTTGAAGCTGTCCACCATCAGTCAGGCCACCACCTCACCCGGCAAGGTGTTCCACTTGTCCACTACTCTTTCCATGAAGAAATGTCTCCTCAACTCTCTCCTGAACCTACCCCCCTCCAATCTCAGTTGGTGACCTCTTGTTTCTCTCCCCTTTCTCCTCTGGAAAATCCCCTCTGTTTTAGTCTTATTCCCTTCAGGTACTTAATGGTCTCAATCAAACCTCCCCTGTCCCTTCTCCATTCTCTCTTCCAGAGAGTACATATTCAACTCACTCAGCCTTTTCTCATAGGTCTTACCCTCCAATCCCTGGATCATCTTTGTAGCTCTGCACTGTACCATATACCTTTTTGCATAGGAACTTGTGGTATTCAAAGGACCCACAATAACCATTCCAACCTTCTGAAATGGCTCCTTCACAGGTGGTAAGGGAAGCAGGAAACCCTTGACTTTACATCTGGCCTTCCCTATTTCCTGACACCAGTGACTGGATTTGCAGTATTCCTTCACCTGTTTGATAATATTGGGCCAATAGAAATTGTGGGCTAAGCGTTGCGTAGTGCAAGCAATGCCCAAATGTCCAGACATGGGAATATGATGAGCTACCTTGTGCAATAACCAATAAACAACAATTTGCCTGCCCATTACCCCTTCCTCTGTCCTGATGTCCTATGTGTATAACACTCCATTGTCCCAATACACTCTATGTTTTCCATCACCCCTTGGGTCCCAGCAGACTCTGCACAGGCCCTCAGCTTCTCTAAGCTAGGGTCTGTCCATCGTGCTCCTGCTAACTCTTCCCACTTACCCAGAGCATGGGGCATGTCCCCATCAGTTCCCAGGCTGATGTCCATAGCTGTGGCAGTAGGGGATTCCATATCACAACCTCACCCCTCCCCTGAACTAGGTGTCACCCCTTTCTCCTGAGATCAAACTCCAGTTGCAGTTGGGTTACCTGCCACTAGGTGAAGTTCCATCCCCCTGGTATCACCCTCTTTTACAAGAGCTACAAGTTAGCTGGCCTGTCTCCCAACCTTTCCTGTCTGAATTTCTGTGGGGTCCCAAAAATTACAGGAGCCTCTATCCTTTTGGCTCCAGGTCACAACACAAACTGCCCCCTGTGGAACATCATTCCCCACAATAACATCCATAACAAGTTTATCAGCTACAGCCACCTTCCTTACCCCTTCACCTGCATCTCCCCAATCTAGGGTAACACTGGCTAATAGGTAAGTTTTCTTTTCCACTGTGTAATCCCTCACAGAAACAAACTGATTTGGCAGTACTTGTTCAACTCCCATCTGATCCCCTTTCACTAGAGTAAGAGAGGTTCCTGTAGCCCTGTGGCAGAACTGCATTCTGCCAGTCTGAGTACCCTGGTGGAAGGATGCCTTTCCTATCTTCTTTTTCCTACTGAAATCTGTTGTTCAACAGTATCTTCCTATACTATACTTTACATTTTTCTGCTACTGGCATAGGTTGGCCACCTACATCAGTCTTTTCTATCTCTCACTAAACTTTTTCCTTCATACTTTTATTTCTAATTTCCATATTTCCATCCCTCACCAAGAACTCCCCAAAACCATGCACCAGGCTAAGGTCAGCTGGCAAGAATGAAATAAGGTGCAATTACGGCATTAAATGCCAAACAATATAAAGTGCCTTTAAGTACATAAGGTGCTGGTTAAAAAAAGTGCATAGAGTGCATTTTGTGCCATGCTATGAGTTTAAAGGGCAGCAGTGCTTAATTTAGTTAATGCTTATGCCATTTTATGTATATGGTGCAGTAATGTTTAGAAATGTTTAAAATGGCACTTAAATACAAAATAATGTTCACTCTGATAAGTAGATTATGGATACAAATGAAGTGACATTATACGTATGTTGTTTGAATTATTTTGCTGCCGCTCCATTGTTATGTAGAATGTTATGCCAAAGAAATCCTGCATTGAAGCAGGAACTGTTTGAACTGAGTGGCAAACTTTAACTTTCACTTTTGCTGCCTCTGTGTAAATAATTACTGATGCCCCTGTATTTTTAGGACTCCCGGCTGCTGGTTTTGTATAATATATGCTGTAGAATTATGCCAGCTAGCCGTGGAGGAGTCCGTGGCATGTGAACAGCCAGTCCAGGCTGCTAGAGTAGCAGACTTCCCTGAGTAATCGTTGCACTCTGAAAAGCGAGCGCTTGAAAATAAAAAGGGGTTTACCAAAGCTATGCAGAGCCCCAAAGCAGAGTGGCTAGATAATGATTGTCTAGCAGTCTGCCACTCTGCTACAACAAAATTATTGTACCCATGTTGCTGTTGTTCAACTGTTCTCTTTTTGTTGTACTCTCCCGGGTCGTGCCTGAAAATAGTCATTTTATGGATAGTGTACCTACCCGGTTAACAAAAACTAAATAAATAAATAAATAGAAAACAAATGAGTTAAAGAGACAGGAACGTACCTATGTATGTGGAAATGCTATACAGTTGAAGTAGCTATCAGAATAGGAGAGGGCTGCAAGATAAATTAAACACAATAAAGACATTAAACAAATTAAAGACTAAAGAGACACTGCAGGTCTGTAAAGGAGCCCCATTATGTATAACGCCCTGAGATATAAATTAAAGGGCTAGTGTCCATATACTACAACAATACAGCACATGTATAAATACAATAAATGTTTGCACTGTTTGCATATATAGAAAAAAAGGTGTGGATCTGTTAGGAAGACATCAGGAAGGGGATTTCCTATAGAGGGACTTCCTGTATGTAAAACCTCATTAAGTAATAGAGTAGGAGTTTTCCTATTTATGGACCATTTTAGAACTAATTGGGTTTTATGGGAGGGACTTTCCTATAAGTTGGAGGGCAATATAAGCTCTTCTCAAACACCAGGAGTCAAATTAGCTGCGTAGCCAGTCTCACTTACCTGAAGTCAGGTAAGCAGAAGGACCTGTGCCTGAACAGGAATGTATCTCTAACAGCAGGAAAGTTGGTTAATTATTTTGAGATACCTGATGTAAGGTGAAACAGCCTTGAGCTATTGTTCACTTTCTTGTTCTGTTTGAACTGTGTTATGTATATTTATTTGTTTTGTTTCTACTTTTGTACAAAATAAAACAAAATGTGAGTGTGTTGTACCCTATTACTGTATCCAGTATTATCTTTATACCCACATACCTGCGACAGTCCTTTAGCCCTGTAGTCTGTACCCCATTCAACATGATTGTGTGAATGTGCTTCCTCATATTTTCATGGATAGCATCAGAGATACAGTAGGCAACTGTTTCAGTTCACACAGGCCCCTTATCCTTCTGGACCTTCTTAGGACTCTGCCTAGAAAGACGGTCTGGCTGTTTACAATACCAGCATTCATCATTTTTCTTGTTCCTAAACTCCTGTTTTGGCACCTGGGGGTTCCCTTCTTTTTTTGCAGGGGCCCTGTGGTTTTTGGCTGTACAAAATGTCAACTTTTCACTTTCACCCCTGAATTCCCTTCGGGAGCAGCCCTGCTTTGAGCATAGTGATATGCCACCTCTGTAGCCTCTTTGGCAGTATTTGGATCTCAGTCCTCTAGACAAAGCTTTAGTTCAGGTAAGCAAATCCCATAAAACTGTTCAAGCAATACCACCTCTTCAAATAGCTTCAACAGAATCTGTTTTTACACCTCCCACCAATGTTTTAAATATTGATGATGTTTAGTGGCTACTTCTCAAAGCTCATTTCATGCCCCTTTCAGAGTTTGTGGAATTTTGTTATGTATGTATCAGGGTTCAGATCATATTTTTTTAATAATGCAGTTTTTAACTTGTCAAATTTTTTACTGTCAAGATTGTTCATATGCTCCAATGCCTCCCTCCCTTTGCCTGTAAACAGTGGAGACAATTGAAAGCTCCAGGTCTCCTTGGACAGACTGGCCTGGATACAGACATTTTCAAATGAATTCAAAAACATGTCCATATCACCCCCCTCTTTAAACTCGGTCATTAGTTTTGAATTGAACTTGTACCCTAGCACTGGAGTTTCAGACTCACCCCCACCACTTACCTGCTTGGGTGCTGTTGGGGTTGCTGTCTGTTGGAGCATCAGTTTTTCCAGCTCAAACTAACTCTGGTGTTTCCATTCCTCTGCCTCAGCCACTCTCTGTTGCTGTCATTTTTCCGCCTCAGCCTCTCTCCGTCGTTGCCTTTCCTAGAGTTCCATTTCGAACCTTTTGTGCTCATTCTTAAGTTATTTCTCCTGCATCTGCAGCATCCTCAGCTCCAGCTCCTTGTCTGTGGATGGCTTCTTCTGCTCTGGGCTCTGCGCATTTAGAGTCACCACCTGTGGCTCCAAAAGGGGTTGTGCTTCTTTAATCTCAGCTGCCATAAGGGCCTCTGTGAGTTGCTTTTTGTTTTTGTTCTCAATGGGAATGCCCTTTTCTCCACAGATCTTCCTCAGCTGTTCTAGATTCATAATGATGTACTGGGAAGACACCCTTCTTCTTCTATCCTACACTACTCTTCTGAAAAAAAATCAAACAGGATAGTCTACTGTCTGCAGACAAATTTCTTTTTCCCCTTTCTGAATTCTGCCATTGATTGTGTGATGGTTTTGTAAGAACATTCAAAATCCCAGTAGCTGGCATCAAATCTGTCACAAGCTCAACTTCAGGGGCATGGTAGGATCTCCTGTTTGCAGGGAGGATCAACCTTTTTTACAGAACTCTTTAGAAGTTTTGGGTTAAGGAAATATTGCCAACCTTCCTTTTTCCCCAGTTGGAGAGTGGAAACTGTAGTTTTGAGTCCCCTTGACTCTGTACTGCATTCAGGTTTGAATCCCACCACTGCCATTGGCAGCCTCTTGCCTAAGTAGTTTTGAAGGATAGCTGAGCAGTCACTTTCTTCATTACAAAGGTGTTCAGTCTTTTCCAAAATCCATCTGCTAAAATATTAGCTCACACAAACAGGCCCCAGGTAGAGTTGATAAGACGATCATAAAAAATTACTTAAAAACAACAGAGTAAATCCTACAATTTGGAAGATCTTTGAACTACAGGCAATACCAAAAAATAATACTGGATGGTTTACAGAAAATGCTTTATAATGTTGTTCTAAACTATACCTTATTCTGAGGTTTTAAAGTCCAGAAAAAGTGTCCTTTTTGAGAATAACCTTCTCCATGTATAGGTGAAGTAAAGTTCTTTGGAAACACAAGGTCTGTTGAACTTAAAAATCTGTATCTGATTGTCCTTTTTTTAAATTCAGGGATTATCTTGAAGAGTGAAGTCCTTTGTTCCCAAATTCTGACTTAAAATTAGAATTTCTATTTTGCATGTGAAAAATCAGGTTTCCATGAAAACAAAGGTCTTGTTCTAAAAGTAGTCCAAGAGACCCGCATATACTTTAACCAAATTATATAACAGCTTATGTTCTCTCAGCTCTGACACCCTGCAAGTCCTAAGGCTTTTGACTTCAACCTAAACTACACTGACGTTCAAATTGTGTGCCTGATAAATATAGTCTGAATGGTCATTTTCAAGCCACACCCAACCCTTTTGGGATATAGAGTTTGGGGTGCAACAGTTTCACTTCATCCTGCAGGTGTCAATGTGGTTCCATGTCTAGCCCCTGTAGCATCTGGTTTCTGCATTTGGATTAAGCTCCTGACCCTAGGACAGTCTCTTGACCTCTTTTTGTTATTGGCAACAAAATGCCAAGTTTTATCTAACAGTTATGACTTTCATGGTCATAAACCTGTCTGTTCCTTATCCAGATGAGTACCAGACCCAAACTAGCTTTTGGTAATTCTGGTCTATTTCGTTTAGTTCTTTCTGGCCTTTTAGAGAGACAGTGTCTTAACTCTAAAGTACATTACAGCACATGCAATAGGAATGCTTTCTTTCGGGGAAGAGTGAGAGAGAGACAAATAATGTCAGAGTTGCAGAGGAAGTATGCAATTGTAGATGGGCAGGAGAAAGAGGAGCTGAGATAGGAGAGAGGATTCCAAGCAAAGACTTAAAGATCAGTATAACACATTGAGCAAGATGTCTGGCCTCAAGAGAAGGAAATGAAAGTGAGACATAGAGGGAACAATGGGGAGTGCAGGGGGTGGAAACAAAGGCAAAACAACAGAAGGACTAAAAAAAGGGATCCAGTCCCTCAAGAAAGGATTTAAGTGTAGCATTAAACACAATATCCCCATTATCAATAACCAAGATGATCATTTTAACAATGATCTCCTACCTTTGTGGGTTACCAGGGCATGGTGTGGGGCACAACAGTTTGCAGCCAGGGCACCAACACAAAGTGCACATCCAATGGAGGTAGCTCTACACTACATGGGGCACTGACCAAGGCACAGCATTTTTTTACCAGTCTGGAACATGTGCCCTGGTGTAGAGAAACAATTGACAGTTAGGGACTGGGCTACAAGACTTGTTCCAGTAAAGTGCTCCAAGCTTAGGGTGTAATTTCTTGTGGATGGCATCCTCATGGCAAGATAAGTGAAGGTTAAGGTCCAGGTACCAGACCCTGACTTTCTTGAATGAAGTGACCTTCTTCTGTACAGTGCCCTTCAGGGCTGTGAGGGTTGCTAGGGACTGGATTTTGGCCAGCCACTGACTGGTGCCAAATGTCACTGAGATTGTTATTTTAGCATTAAAGGTAAGATGAAAGTGAACTAAGATTTCCTGGTTCTTAGTGCTACACTGCCTACTGCATCCATCTGGGATTGAAATTGAAAACCTCTCCCCCACATTCCCACCCACTCAGTGTCCCAAAGAAGGCAACAGCTCTGACCATTAATCAAACGGCCATGTCTTCCTCAAAAAACAGTGGGTTATATTTACAGTTGGTTCTTCTAATCAGAACCCAGAATGGTTCTAAAAGGTGCTTGTTTTTGAACCTCCTGTTGAACATATTAGCATGTATTTGCATATTAATGACCTACCAATCACATTTTAATTTTGCATTTAAACTCTACTAGAACTATCTGGGGCAGTTCTTATTGGATCTACATCCTGGAACTGATCAGGATATATATATATATATATATATATATATATATATATATATATATATATATATATATATATATATAGACTTGCCTCCTGAATTATCACAAGAAAACTACTAGATTAAGTAAAAAGTATGCATCATATATATCCAGGAAAGTGAAAGAATATTGGAAAGAGATAGATAAGCAGAACATTACTGATTCTAGATACTCAAAGTGGTATGCAAAGAATATGGAAATTTATGAATTTAAATATTATCTTGAGATACAGTATTAAAAGATCCCAAAATTAGATCTGTTTTCACAAAATACAAGTTTGAAGTACAAGAAAGTAACATGATATTGGATAGATACGATAAGCCCAAGGAGAAATCTCCAATGTGTGGGTGTGGAAACAGAGAGATTGAGGACCTGATTCATGTGTTATGGTCATGCCGACATTATGCTAATAATTGTGTACATTTTCTAAGGACAGTTCTTCTCCAAAACAAATTGGAGAGATGCCAACTAAGAAGTTATTTTTTACTAAGGATGCACATACTATCAAATGTTTTGGAAATTATTTATTAAGTATTTCCAAAGTTAAGAAAAGGGAGAAAATACAGACAAAATAAATTTGCCCTGGTAATAGAAATCTATAAATGGGTATTTTGATGCCAATGGAACTTGCTTGTACAGTACCTGGTATGCTGCTCTAATTATTGTATATAGAATTTATTCACTGGAACCCAATATGAGAATGGTGAAAGGCACTTTAATACTTTTAATCTGTCAAATGTGGTTTTTAAGATAGTGTGTGTTTTTTTGTATTTTTTTATATTGTAAAAACCTTGTGTTGAACAATAAACTCGAACACTATATTTATTTTTATTTATTTATTTAGTTTTTGTTGACCGGGTAAGTGCACTAGACAAATCCTGCCTATTTTCAGGCACGACCCAGGGGAGGGGGATACAGATGAATGCCAACTGACCATGAACCATATTAAGCTGTATATATAATATATCCGGTCACCAAGTTTCAAATAAATCAACTTTTTTTGTTACTCTGCCTACAGAGAAGACTTTGTAAAGGGTTTTAGTTAGGCACAGTTTAGTTTTCATTTCACAATCACATATTCCTGCAGTTTACTCTTCTGCTTTTCCTGTTATGAAGGGCCTTTTCCTGAAAACAGGATAGCTGTGCTTTGGGATTTATCTGCTCCGGTAGCTTATCAACATATGAGTTCATATAATCCTCTACTTGTGATATCCATTCCTTATCTACAGAATGTGAGGTCACAAGCAGAGGTTTATGGCTTCAGATGTAAACAAGCAGCAGGAGATGAGATCCAGGGAGCACAGAATGGGAAATGTCTTTAGTACTTGACTTACTGAGCTGGTAAAAACTTGCTTCCAGATGCATCCTGGGAGGAGGGGGAGAGACAACAGAACAATTTATAAAATGGGCCATGAAAAATCTTGTAACCTCATTAGCCATGAAAATACTGTAACCTCATTGGTCAAAACATGTCACATGTGCCATCCCTGTAGCACAGTGGAACTATCAATCGCTACACCACCCTGACCCAACTGAGGTGTGTTTGATGTGTAGCTAACATTTAAATTAGGTAAACACCTCGATAAACCTAGAGGTGTGTGCACAACTGCACTGCTATCTGATAGGTGTACATAACATTTAGCAGCAGTGCACTTTCAGAGTAATTTAGGTATATTTAATGTTTGTCTATAAATGCTAATTTGATACAACTCAATGAGGTGTATACCTCTGTCTGAGGTAATGTGGGGAGGTGTAGTTGATGTGTGTCTAAAAAGTGCCAATTAAGTGCACCTCAGTGAGGTGTACCCTCATCCTGGGATGTAGTCAGGAGGTGTAGTTGACCAGTATCTAAAAAATGCTAATTAGGTACACCTCAGGGATGTGCACATCTCAATCCGAGTTGCAGTCGTATGGTGTTATTGAGGTGCATACAGCAATATGGTAATTTGTAGCTTTGAAAAATAAACTCTAAATACAGTGCAGAGATCTTGTCCAAAAGAAAAAGTAAATACTATTTGTTTAATAAGCTAATTCAAGCTGAACTTTAAATGATATTGACAAGGGGAAGGCAGGTCCTACCTGTTCACCACCCCCGGCTTCATTACAGGAATAGACAATTAAAGCATCTAGGGATTTCTGCATTAGTTAAATTGTGCACTATCTGCAGGAAAAGCATTCAAAAGGTATTTATTTGTCATTAGAAACTGGGAACTTTGCAAAATGCACAGGGAAATTACTATGAGGGTAGAGGCTCCTATCCGTACCCCACCACCATTAAATATATAGGAGACACACACACACACATAAAAAACATGCACACACCCTAGTGAGTTCTCACCCTTTGCTGCAACATGAGCAAACTATATTGCATGGTAGAATGCTATTCTAGGTAAAAAACACATACCTAGAACAATGTTGTTGTGCTGCAGTAGCTACATCATTTTGTTGCTGTGCTGCACTAGATATGTAGCTACTGCAGCACAACAACATTAAACAGATTCATGCATGCACATTCCGGAAACCCCCACTCTTCATGAAACGGCTGTGGCAGTGAGAGCTGGCCCAGGAAACAAGCGCTGAAGAAAAAAAAATGCAACAGTAAGGGCATAATTCTTCAATTTATTGTTGCCCATACACTATAAAAGATTGTGTATGAGCAATTGTACACAACAGTGCTGTTTTTTAAATGTTGAAGTTTCTATGGTAACAAGATCTCTTGAGCTGCACTCTCAAGGTCTCCTGTTACCATGGAAACCTCTTGATTGAAAAACAGCCTTTTTGTGTATGATTGCTCATACACAACCCTCTGTTATTTTAAACAAGGAATTGTCTTACGCATGAAAAGACTGGTTATTTTGCAAGCACTGCCCAGCTAAAAAAAGAGCTGCAACTGCGGCCTAAGTTCAACTGCCAATAACCAGGAAGTACTGCAAGGGAGTTAAAAAATCTCAACTGGCAATGGTGTCCCTACAGGGCCAAAAAGATCAGTAATGCAAGGCAGAAGTCCAGGTGCAGTTGAGGTGTACATAGCTAAAAGTTAAGTTACTGAGGTGCAGATGAGGTATATACTGCTAAATGTTAAGTTTGTGAGGTGCAGCTGAGGTGTACACTGCTTAGTGTTAAGTTTTTAAGGTGTAATTGAGGCACATACTGCTAAAAGGTATCTGGCCTGTGAGTAACTGGGACATGTTAACCACTAAATGTAAAGTTTTTAAGCTGCAGCTGAGGTGCACAGTATTTAAGAGGTATGCATAAGGTGCAGTTGAGATGCACTTAGTGAGTACACCTCAGACAAGGTATACACCTTAGTTCAGCCAGGGCAACCACCTGGGCTCAGAAATGGACTCAGGTTGCTCAGGGGCCAGCTAGAGGAAGAGAATGAAGCATCCAAATGACTGTTCTTCTCCCTCTGGAGGGGGAATGCCTCACCATGAATTTCACTACCCCCAATGGAGGCCAGGTGGCAGCAGTGAGAGCACACAGAACACCATGCGATGCAGCTGCCTGACACCACACACACATGCATATGTGTTATTGCATGAAGAAATAGAACCATTATGCTATCCAGTGTAAAAGAGTAGGTAGCTACCAAAATAAAATATTTAAAAAACATTGGGCTCTATGCATGGACTCATTTTGACCCAACAAACCAATATATATGGAACAGAAGGTTGAGTTACCTGGATCCTGGGTGTCCTATGGACACCCCAGGATGCACAAACCCAGTCCCACAGCTTTGTATTCATTTCACTCCCCCCACAGACACCTTTTGAGATGGATCCCAGGCACCTCTGTGACTGGTCGGAGTGAAGGCAGAATGGAGGCATGGTGTCATTGGATGTCTTGGTACGCCTAAGTACAAAGCAGGATGTAGAGCATGCTTCTACGGGTGTCTACCCAGCTGCACCATTATGCCAGGGAAAAGCAACTGCAAACACTGGTAGAGTGCATCATGTAGCCAGTGTGATTCACCAATTCGCATATGACCTATACCCAGCCAACCTTGGCATGGAGAAATTGGAGCCCGTTGGATAGTATTAATGAGTCCAAAGGGGAATACAGCAGTCATGGTGACACTGTAGAGCAGAGAATTCCCTTTGGAGTAGAACTGAGCTTGTGATTCGAAGCCCAGTGTCCCAGCCAACTCCACCACAGGGTGTCCCCTTCCTTTCCACATTGCTACATGCTTAATAAGAGGAGTTGCTGGGGGTAGTGAATGCAGACCCTGCATGTCATGTTGGGGTCCACTCCATAGTATGTTACTGGAAATCTTGGAATACATAGCATGTACCAGGCCTCATAATGAGTTAGGGCCATTATGTTTGTAGAAATTGCATTGTCCCCTAATGTTTCATAGCTTTGTGGCTGCGACAGGGTTGAATAGGACACTGTCACAGTTGTTATGGAGAGTTTGAATGCAGGGATCTGTTCTGTCCTTTCCTGTCTTTTGTCTGTCTGGTTGCGCAACCACATTTTCCTGTGAGACCTATGATTTGATCACCCCAACAGTCTCGCACTTCTTTGCCTCTCACTATCTCTCTCTCTCTCTACCCTCTCTTGCTGTTCTGTATTTTCCTCCCTTGCATATCTGCTGGTATAAAAATATATGTAAATCATTATGTGGAAATGTAACTGATATTGAGATCCCTTTGTTTAGAAATTATGTAGAGTTACTGTTGAAATTTATAAAATTATAGTTTGAGATGATTGCAAACAGCTATTGGGAACTCAAGGGGTTAACCTGAAATGCAATTTTTAAGCCTTTTGCAGAAGATGTGGGGAAGGGCCCTCAGTTCTGGGACACTGTGTTCTTGCAACACCTGAATGAAATATACAAGAACATTTTGGAAAAAAAACAGCATGCTTGTTAAGAAGGGGTGGTTGCAAGGACTCATAATACCGTGCTACAATTGCTGGCAAGAGACACACAGAGATCGAAGGAAAACTCAGATGGATCTTCTCTGTTTATTTTGCCTTTGTAAATAGTTATATTGAACAAGTTTATTTTTTATGTTACTGCTAGTACTAAAACACTTTTTGAACATTTTGCAACTGCTCCTGGT
This sequence comes from Neoceratodus forsteri, assembly GCA_016271365.2. NCBI lineage: Eukaryota > Metazoa > Chordata > Ceratodontiformes > Ceratodontidae > Neoceratodus > Neoceratodus forsteri. The sequence continues at coordinate 557,276,613 of CM028138.1, forward strand.
TTTTCCTATGCTTCCTGACCTGTGCCTCAATGACAGTAGCTTCATCCTATTCAATGGCTTTTAAATATTTCACATGAACAAACACTTGCTGTACTCCACTCTCTGTTTTTTTGTTTCTTTTTTTAATTCGGTTTGTGCTCCTGCAGCCAATTGACCCTTGAACACCTCTGAAGCCTCTGCCACACCACAGCCCCATCATGCCTTCTCTTGGTACCTACAGTTCCCCACCTAGCCCCTGTGGCTTGCCCCCCATGATGTGCCTTCAGGCTGGGCCAGGTCATTTTGGAACTATTATCCAGTCATCAGGGTGTGCCTTGGTTGGCAGATGCTGGGTGTATGGGAACAGCAGTGGTGTAATTCTGCATGGCTGAGGGTTTTTACATCCAGATTCATTCTCCCCTGAGGACATCTCATGGTGGGAGATCATATCACATGCCCGCACATGCATACCTGGCAACACCAGAGATGTCGTCCCCTCCCTTGCAGTCCTTGGCACATCTCACTCTATGATCAGGTGGTATAGCAGCAGAAATCTGGCACCATCTCTCCTGGAGAAAGGAAGTATCTGTTGAATTGTTCAACTTTCCTGCCCCTTGCTGGTCTCCAAGGATCCATGCTCATTCATGAATGCGGACAGACTAAAGAATTCCAGCAAATAGTGGAAGATCAGCCAGGTCAAATTCCAAAAGTTACACATGTGGGCAAACAGGCCTGGTGTTCATCACTGAGGAAGTGACACCATTTATCATTTTCTGGGAAAGACAGTCCAGGGGAAAGGTGATACATTTGACACTGTTTCAATGTATACTTGTTTTGTGATAATGTACATTTCATCCTTGTCAAACCTAATGATTTCTTTGATGTTCATGGCAGCTTTCAGGGGTTTTCAATAAAAAGGCTATGTGCAGTGACAGAGGGTAGAGAAGGGGGGGTCTGAGTGTAGCATACACTACATCTCGTTGGTTGGAGATTGTAAGGGGAGAACACAGCTGCAGGTTCTAGTTCTCCAAAGACAAGAGACTGCTTCTTTTCCATATGTTTATCTGTAAGTTTTGACCTAGATATAAGAAAGCCAAGTTTGCTTTTTATGGGTTAACTCACTCAATTTTCCATGTTTTCTCCTGTAAGCACTTCTATTCTGTTTTGCCAGTGTGTAAATATATTGTGTAAATAAACTAATTATTATTTATCACAGTATAATGACTGGTTGTGCATTTTAACAAAAAGGGTATAGTTTGTGAAACTCTGGGGTACCTGTCATTCTGAAGAGGCATGCTAAATTTGGTTTAAGCAATCTGTACACATATTCCTTCTTGATACAGGGAAAGAACTGTAGTGAAGTTCGATAAGAACAGAACACACTCTTCACCTGGGGCTCAAGCAGTCAGCCTTGGCTTGATCCAGGGGGACTGTTGACTGAGCTGAGACAGTCAAGCTGTCTGGGGTGCACCACGTTTGCACAGGGTCAAGCGTGGGTGCAAGAACACAGTGAGGGACAGACACAGATGAAGGTCTGTGGCAGCCAGCTGCAAAAGGGGTGCTGGTTGGAATGTGGATGGGAGAGTTTATCACACCCAGTAATACTGCAGCAATACCCCAGAAATTGTTAGAGATGGATAGACCTGGTAAAAAAATGGAAGCCTTTTTTTCTTTATTTGAGTCATTTTATCTGTGTCCCTATATAGTATACATTGCTCCTCCGGGTTTATTTATAACTAAAATTTAACGCAAAAAAATGCAAAGTCATGCACCTGGAAGGGCCACCTCAGGAGAGGACTACTACCTGGGAGGAGTACAACTGAAATCTTTCAAACAGGAAAGGGATCTGGGAATAATAATAATAATGGATGACCTAAAGATGTCCAAACAGTGCAAGAAAATGGCACTACGGGCAAATGGCATATTGGGCTGCATAGGCAGAGAGATCACCAGCAGAAAAAGGGACATCATCCTGCCACTCTATAGATCTTTGGTGAGGCCACATCTGGAGTACAGCGTACAGCTCTGGAGACCACACCTAAAAAAGGATATCAACAGACTGAAGACAGTGCAAAGGAGAGCTACAAGAATGATATATGGCTTACAGAGCAAAAACTATGAAGAGCATCTGTAAAACCTGGACATGTACTCCCTAGAACAGTGGAAGGAGAGGGAAGACATGATTGAGACCTACATGTTCCTAAATGGAATAAACAAGGTGCAGGTTCAGGAACTGTTCCAAGTCAGAAAGCACACAGGAACTAGGGGACACAACATGAAGCTGGAGAGGGCAAATCCAGAGGTAACACACGCAAGTTTTTCTTTACTGAGAGGGTAGTGGATGCATGGAACAGTCTTCCTCAGATAGTGGTGGGGCAAAACCAGTGGTAGGTTTCAAGAACGCTTGGGACAGGTACAAAGGTAATACCACACTGACTAGTAGTTAAGGGGGGGTAGGCCTACGGGCAAACTAGATGGACCATATGGTCTCTTTCGGTATCCCATGACTTTGGCAACTGCGATTTGGCACCTACAAAAATAGTGACTCAATTGCGGCACCTGTCATTGGGGCTACCAGAGAAGGAGAGTGATCGGATTGAGGGGGGTTGCGAAAATAGTGACATCCTGGTGCTACATGTCTACACACATGGGGGGAGGAGTGAGCACGCTGATTGAGGGGTAGGAGGGAGGGATTGTGAGGGGTGGTGAACCAGCAAGCTGCCAAGCGTGGTGGGTGGGCACAGGACTGGGCTGCATAGGGCACTGAGTTCAGGGCTGGCTGCAGGTACCTTTTGTTTCACCTGGCCTGAAATGTTTTTTTTTTGGCTTTCCTTCCCCCTGACATGCACTCCCTGGAGTTGAGAATCCTTCAGTAGGAACATGCAGGGGACGCAGCCCCCTGCATTTACATGCAAAATGCAAGTCCCCGGTGCCCTTTTACTGTGAGCTGGGGACTACATCGCCAAAATCTTTTTCCGGAGATGTGCACTTCACCGTAATGGCAATCGCTATTCTGCGATCGCTGTTATGACATAGAAATGTTTCTTTCTGCCATCACTCTCTATGTTTCTATACCAATGTTCCTGAGTCTCTTTATCTGTGTCCCTTTACAATGTACATTGCTTTTGCAGGTTTATTTTTACCACTGTTCCTTTTAAAGCATGCTCAAAACTAGGAAGAAACAGAAATAAGGGTATGGCAATATGTTAACTATGATTTAATGTAACCTTAATTAGAACATAATCATTAAGTTTAAAATATAGATAGATATTACAATGTATTTACCCTGGACAGCTTCGCTGAGAGTCAACTTATTTTTTTAAAGCTGAGTCCTGCTTCAGCCCAGATTACATAGCTGAGTGGACTGTAGCACTGAGAGGTTAGGTGACATTCTCAAGGTCATGCTTAAATTTTTGGCACCGGTTGGGGTTTGAACCTGTAATTTTTTTGTTTCCCAAGCTGTTACTCTAACTACTAGAACACACTGCCTCCAAAGAATGATGGAATATGTCTAAGACCATTTTAGAAACTATTCACTATGAACTGAGCTATACTATTGCAGAGGTAGGTATTTGAATCTTTTTCCTTTTTACTTGTTTTTTTTTTTTTTGTTCCCCCAGCCACTCCTTCGGGTCTTGCTATGCCCCTCACTGCCACACTTCCCTGATGCAGTCACCCATTACCCCACATTGCATGCCCTCCCGGATAACCTGGATGTAACCCTTCACCAGGTGGGTCCCTCTTCTCCGAGGGGGGAGACATCGGTGGGGTACCAGTGCAATTCTTGTCCCAGGTGCTGCTGAGGTGGTCCATGAACTGCTCGGGGTCTCATGTCAGTGGGAGCTGGAGACCATCATCTGGTCAGCCGTGGGGCTCTTTTCCCATTTGCTCTCTGGTGGTATGGCATGCCACAAATGTCAAGGCGTACACCGATGTTCACCACACCCCATTAGTCAATGGGACCCAGTGCATTGCCATACCCCAAGCCTCTGCCAGGGCTCAGCAAATGCTGGGTCACTTCCCTGCCCTCCCCCTAAAAAGTGAGCAGTCATCCGATGCTCGAGCCCTCTCTCTCTGGCCGGCCCTCCAGCACCTGGGTTCATTCCTGAACCCAGGTCACTGGCATTGCAAGTGCAAATCCAACCATTGCACCGTTGGGCTTGCCACCTTTTTACTTGTTGAAGTGGGGGCTTTAGAGATGTAATCCATCCTGGAACACACCATGCAGCATTGCTAAAAAGCTACAGTATGTACTGAGTGTCTTAAATGATCAAAACACACCCTTGAGAAAGCTTGTTTAAGAGTGAAATGTTAGGAGCATTTTTCCACCGTTTATTTTATTTGGGAGGAAGTATGGCAAAGTGGTTAAGAACAGTAAGCTGTAGACCTGGAAAACGGGGTTTGGATCTCACATCCATCACTTGCATACTGTGTGACAGAAGAGCAAGTTACTTAACTTCCTTGTACTCCCCGGAGGCACTTGGAAATAAGCCTTGGCTCAGTGTGTCTTTCCTGACCAAAAATTGTAAAACAAATAAAATAAAAATCAGATGTGTTTGGATTCTCACTGAATAAAGGACTGCATGGTGCAGACAAAATCTATGATGTGGTGAGCACAATCTGTGTTTTAAATTATCCTTTTTTGTTAAACTTCATGCACGAGGCCTTTGGATATGAAGGAAATTCCTAAACTATTGGGGGGCCTGTTACTAATTAGCCCATCCTAGTGAAAGCAACTGACTTTAATGAATTTTATTCTCTTATTAGAACTTTATTTCTTTTGTTGCATCTAGCGGGCACTACTGTTAAAATCTCTCAACAGAATAGGACTCTTCTAATATACCTTGCCACGTCAACGGGGCGCTGCTGTCACAATTTGTTTACAATACAAGACTCTTCTAGTGTAGATTTTCACATCTAGAGGGCACTGATGTGGCACCTCCTCTACAGTCTAACACTCCTCCTCTAATTTTTAGACACCTATAGGGGGCTTCTCACCAGAGATGTGCGAAATGAGCAAATTTTGCTCCATGAAATATTTCATGAACTTTGTGCATTTTGTGAAATATTTTTTGGGTGTGAAATTCCACTGGTGAAATCATGAATTTTGCCCATGAAATTGTGCATTTCACCCGCAAATGGCAGAATTTCACCACTCTCTGGTGAAATTCTGCCACTTGCATGCACAATTCAAAATTTCGACGGCAGAATTTCATCTTTTCCATGGTCGAAATGTGCAAATTTGCAAAACGTTTAATGTGGTGAAATTTGAAATCTTACCAGCAAAATTGCATTTTGTTGCAACACTTCTTCTCACAGAGACTGTTGTTTTACATACACAATATTTGATGTGATTCTTGATGGCAGTATGACCAGCCAGCTAAAAGAGAGCCCCCACCTAGCTGGTAAGTAGAAGCAGAACTGAAAGAACAAACTAATTTAAGATGTGTGTTTCTCTGCACAGTTATTTTTTAGAAAATGGTCTACCCTACTTGTTTGGTGAGTAAATATAGAAAAATGTATGGGGCAGGGGAGGGGCATGTGTGACAAGGTTTGTTGTCCTGCACACAAAGTTTGCCCCTGAATCTATTCACACAAACTAGTATACCTTGATGCAGTCACCCAAGCTACAGCAGCATGCCCTGACATACAAACACAAGTCTGTCCACTCATACTTATGCACACAAGCAAACATGCCATGATGTACTCACATGAACTGGATCACCCTGATGTAAATACCCTTACTGGCACACTCTGATATTCTCACACAAACATTCTCTGAGGTACTCTCACAAACTGGCACACTGACATATTCACCTGGTCTAGTACACCCAGACAAATGTAAATAGGCACCATCTTGACATACTCACACAAACTGTCACTGATTACTGTATTTGCAGAAACTAGCATGCCCAGAGATACACATGTAAATTGGCATGTCCAGATATCTGCACAAAACCTGGAACTCCTTAACATACACACAATGGCATTCCCTGACATAATGCAACCATGCCCTGATGTACTCATATACACTGACATACACAGATTTACACAAACAGGCACTTCATGACAAAGACACACAAACTGGAATGCTCAGACATGCACACCAAAACTGGCACTCCTTGACATACATAAACTAGCCCACCCTGACATTCACAAACAAACTGGCACACCCTGACATTCACAAACAAACTGGCACACCCTGACAGTCCCAAAGAAACTAGAGTACCCAGAAATGTACACAAAAATAGGCACTCCTTAATATACACACATCGACACACTCAGACATACACAAACTAGTATACCCAGACATTCACAAACAAACTAGCACATCATGACATTCACAATCAAATTTGCACACTCTGACATACACAAAAAAAACTAACTGACACACCCTGGCATTGACAAACAAACTGGAATGTCCAAACATGCAGATAAAAACAGGCGCTTCTCAACATACACAAGCTGGCACACCCAGGCATACACAAACAAATTGGATTGTCCAGACATGTACACAAAAGAGGCACTCCTCAATATACACACACCAACACACCCAGGCATACATAAACTGGCACACCCTGACATTCAAAAACAAACTGGAATGTGCAAACATGCACACAAGAAAAAGGCACTCCTCAACATATACAAGCTGGTACACCCAGACATACACAAACAAGCACACCCTGACATACACAAACATACTAGAATGTCCAATCATGCACACAAAAACAACCACTCTTAAAAATACACAAGCTGGCACATGCAGACATATACAAATCAGCACACCCTGACATACATAAACAAACTGGAATGTACAGACATGTACACAAAAACAGACACTTCTCAACAAACATGAACTGGCACACCTGGACATACAAAAACTGGCACACCTAGACATATGCAAACTGGCCTATTCTGACATACACAAACAAACTGGAATGTGCAGACATGCACAGAGAAACAGGCACTTCTCAACATACACAAACTAGCACATCCTGACATACACACCCAAACCAGCATGCTCTGACCTGACATGCACACAGACTCGTACTCCTCAATATATTTACACAAACTGGCACTTCCTGACATACACACAAACTATTCTCACAAACTGGCACCCCACACACAAACAGGCACACCCTGACATGCACACACGGAGTGGTATCCCCAGACGCACGCACACACACACACACACACACACACACACACACACACACGCATCCCAGTATCATTATCCCCAGGGTGTGTATGTTGGGGCATGAGTCATTATCAGTATCCCTAGATATACACACAGACTGGCACTCCTCAATATACACAAAACTGCACACCCTGACATACTCACACATACATGTTCTGATGCACTCACACAAACTGGCACAACTTAACATAATATCCCCAGACTTACATTCACCAACTGGTATCCACCAACATACCCAGACAAATTGGTATCCCCAGACAAACACACACAAACAGGCACTCCTCAACATTTTCACAGAAACTGGCATACTTTGATACATACACAAGCTGGCATGCCCTGCAGTAGTCACACAAGCTAGCATGCTCTGAAATAGTCATACAAACTGGAAAGCTGTGTCCCATCTACATAAACTAGCACACCTTGATGCACTCCTACAAGCTATCATGCACTGATAAAGTTGCACAAACTGGCAACAGACTTCACACTGCCTCCCTCCCCATATTCTAGTTAGCGTAATGACCGGTTAAAAAGTAGTTTAAAACATTCCTACCCCCTGTCCCCCAAAAATAAACAGTAACCCTTAAGTACCGCTACAACTATGAGATCCTACTGCCCAGCTGTGATTCTTAGGACCCATTATAATCTGAAAATTTGAATTACATCCACTCACAATTTTATATTCCTCAGTGTGGAATGGACAGAAGCACTGATTTTAAATAAAAAATATTTACCCAAAATAGGCCAGCCCTTTCTTACAGCTGGACAGATTGAAGCAGAGGGACTCTAAAAGATCTGTTCAGGGTAACACAGTGAGTAGCTGTGATGGGATTTGAATCTGTCTCTCCTGGTTTCAACCTGTATGCTAACCACTGCATCACACTGCCTGTCCAGTTCCAAAGTGGATGAACCAGTTTCTGCAGATTCTATAGGTGGAGGGTGGGTGAGATTCCTCCCAGTACCCCCAAAATACAATAAAAGAGTACAATAATGTTTACAACTACTGCTTTTTCACATGTAGTCCAGGTTAACAAACTTCTGCATAGGAACAAATCAAATAGGGTTCTATCTAAACACTCATATGCCTTTAATGTATTTCTCTGTCTGTTCTTGCTAACTGGTCAACATACTGTGTCTGCATTTATATACCACACCAGTGGTGAATGAATTCGGTAAATAAATCATGTTATTTTGGGATATTTATTTTCACTTACAGCATGTTATTTCCACATAGAATCTTGAAACAATATGCAGAGAAGAACTTGTCAGATAGTTCACGATGGAAAGAAAGGCAGTTTTAAACAAAATCAAGGTAACTCATTAATAAAAACATTACAAACAGTATGGCATATGTGAAATACATAATGGGTTTCAATGTAATAACACACTTATCATCACACATGAGTGGCAAAACCTTCACTGCTAATTTGTGGCTTTGCCACTTGTGAGTTCTGGGTCTTATCACTCTGCAGTGGAGATAAATGTATTATTTCAATGCAACTCATTAGTTATTCCCTATTTACACAACAGCTTTATATCCTGGGCAGACCAGTCCCTCTAACGTATTGCAGCACACACACTGATATTATAATCCTGTATTGGTGACATCACAAAGTTGTTAGCTGTGGAAAGAACTGTGGTGTCACAACTGAGGGACTGTGACATCACTGCATGCCCCAGCAGTGGGCTGAGTGTGCATTGTGTGGGAGTAGGCTCCTGTTTTAAGTACAAATGCTCTCAGTGATAAAATATTGAATGGGAAGTGAGATAAAAGGGAATATACCACAGGAACTCAGATTGATACTCCATTTTATCACGAGTTAAAGTTCCCCACAGCGTGATAATTCTGCTGTAGTGGGCATTGAAGAACCCCTTCTAGTTCTGTTTAGGACTGGTTCTAGTCACAGTCCAGAAAGATTATCAAAGGTTCTTGATTTCTGACAGTTTTTAAAAGCAGTAATTAATATATACTATATTTGAATATTAACAGTATGCTACTCACACATGCACACACACACACACACACACACACACACACACACACACACCGCTGCACACACACACACACACACACACTTCGCGCCTGCATTTTAAGCCACTAGACCTATTTTTGTAACAGGAGGTTTGCTCTGGGTCCTCAATTGTTGGACCAATCTGGTTTTATGGATTTCTATTTTGGCTTTTCATAAGTGGTTCTGCCCCTTTTTGAATGAAGTACAAGTTGCTAAGCTGCCATGATTACTCAGACTCCCGGATAAATCAAAAAAAGTTTATTTCACATTGTTGGATTTCTGGTTGCTTACCTGTTTGACTTGTATGCAACCTGAAGTCTTGATCCTTTTCCCTTTTTACTGGGGCTCTATTTATCTAGCTGCCCTTTGGCTGTTGTTCCACATAAGTATGTCTGTAAACTAAAAATAGTGTCCGTAATATATTCTGTATTAAGTTGCAATGTTTTGCAGAACCTGGTGGGGGGAGGGGGGAGTAGAAGAGGGATCTCAGAAAAAGTTTCAGAAAATAAAGTTTATAAGGACACACCCGTGGGGGAGGGGTATAATCTCATATCAATCATTGAGTACAAAACAATGCAATAAGGGGAATGGAAACATGTAGTTAGGCTGTATAGCTGAAGAAATTCAGACTGTATGTTTGTGGCTGAATGATGGAACTTTCCAAGACCCCAATAATCTGTCTCAGATGGCCAGGTGTCATGCTGCCACTTGGGAACATTTTGTTTCACGAGCAAGCTTAAAAATTCTAACACAGACACCACACACACACACGTCTGCGGCATGTCACACGCCACACACCACCCACTACACACATGCGCACACACACACATACACACCCCACACACACCACACGAAGGCTCTCCCCACCCATGCATTGGCTAACACCGACACCACACACACGCGCATATGCATGCACAGACACACACACACCACACACACTACACATATGCGCGCTACACACACACACACACACACACACACACACATACATACACATCCACCACTCACCACACACACGGCAAGGTCCTCCCCCACCCATGCATGCACTGGCTGAAAAGAGGGTGATACAGGCACTGAATGTGAAGGCAGTTGCTTGCCCACCCCACCCTCACAAACAGAGAAAGTGTACAACTGTGTGGGCCTCTGAGAGAGCTGGCACATGGAACAAAACACAGGTGGGCAGGTGGAATGGACGAGGTGGGGGAACTCAAGTAGAAAATAGGACTGAGCAAAAATGTTGGCACTTGTTTTCATAACAGATTTGTGTCACCTTTAAATGGTAGAGAGATTTTGTTCCCTTAGCTACCGTCATTCATCCCAAATTAGAATTAGAACTGACACCACGTTGGCCAAAAGTGCTACATTGCAGAATTAGAATAAACATATCCCCAGTAAATCTCATACCAAACACTAGATTTCTACGTTACTTCATTTTAAAGTTATGAACTATTTTGTAACCCTGATTTCACAACCTGTTCAAAAAACCTGTTTCAGTGAAGAGCTGCTGAAGATGTCATCTCAGGAACTCACAGTCTAGTACTCCCTGTCAGCAAGCTTATATGACATGTTTCTCCAAAGTTGTAAGGGTATGCTTATTCTAATTCTGCAATGTAGTAGAAGTGGTGTCAATTGCTGTTTAACCCCATCGAACTGATACACTTCCATGCTGCAAAGAACAGGTTCAAAGATCAATAATTCTGTACTAGCAGACTTTATCTAGCGGAAAGGATCCCATCAAATACTGTCTGTGAAGAGACTGTCTTTTCATACTCCCCAGATCCCCACTGTATTGTCCATAGGATCCTCCCAATTGTTTCCAGCTGTATCCATGTCCATATGTGTGTGTGGTCAGCATTCTTCCTGCCTTCTCCATGCCACACTCTGCCTAGCATTTCTCAGAACATGTTTCATTGGAAGACAAAAAGGACTCAGCACTCAGTGTCAAATAAAGCAGTAGACTCACCAGTCCTTTTGCATTTTAATATCCATTTATCATGAATATGCAGGTAAAACTGTAGTGTAGCTCAGGAAGGCCACCTGTACAGCCCAAGGTTTCATACCCTTTAAGGGCATGTTGTCTTCCTTGACAAACAAACTCTCTCTTAAAGTGTGTGTGTGTGTTTGTGGTGTGCATGTGTGTGTGCGTGTGCGTATGCGTGTGTGCATGCATGAGCATGGGTATGTGTATATGTCTAGTGCGTGTGTGTGTGTGTGTGTGTGTGTGTGTGTGCGTGAGAGTGGGTATGTGTATGTGTACATGTCTAGTGTGTGTGTGTGTGCTGTTAGGAATAACACAGGTTTGAATCAGTTTCCACTGCTCATAAGATAGTGTTTGCTAAGATTTTGCTTCATGCAGTGCTGCAGCTTGGCAGTGTTTGTGGGTCTCTCTACTTTGAAACCCAATGAGGCTGGAATGGTGTGGAGGTGGGGAGAAAACATGCTTTACAACTGGAAAAAACAGATGCTTTTGCCACAGAGGTGATGTTTTGGGCTGCAGGTGGGGAAGGGCAGGGCATACCATGATCTGATGCACCCCTTACTCACTGACCATAGAGAGGCAATGGAGTTGATTGTGAAGGCAGTTGCTTATGTCCATCCTGAGTAGGTTGATGAGATATCATAAAATCCAATCCATCGGTCCGATTTCAGGTTTCAGACAGCTCTAACCCAAAATCCCAGACTGATCTGATTTATTTAATTATTTCAATTTCAGATTTTGGATTTGAGAATCTAAATTGAATTAGAATCCAGTCAGAATCCTAATCAGTATCCAAAAATCCTAAATCCTAATTTTGGGATCAGAATCTAAGGTACCCATTTACCGGATGCCTACCTGGATTTCAGCAAGGCCGTCAACACCGTTTCACGTAGGAGACTGATAAGCAAGCTGGGGTGGCTAGGACTAGAGCTGAAACTAGTAAACTGGGTAGAAAGTTGGCTGAGCAATAGGAGTCAGAGGGTGGTAGTAAATGGCACCCATACTGGAATAGGCAAAGTGACCAGTGGGGTGCCACAAGGATCAGTACTATGGACAGTTCTCTTTATTGTTCTTATTAGTGACATTACAGAAGGACTGGAAGGGAACGTATGCCTGTTTGCGGATGATATAAAACTTTTCAACAGAGTAGACACACCGGAGGGGGTGGAGGGGAGTAAGAAAGAATGAGAGCCGATTGAAAAAAACTCTAAGAATGGTCACGGGTTTGACAGCTGAGATTTAATGCACAAAAAGTGCAAAATCATGCATACTGGGCACAGAAACCAGGGGGCAACATACCAGCTGGGAGGAGAGGTATTAACAGTCACAAAGCAGGAAAGGGACCTGGGGGTCATCATTTCTGATGATCTGAAGGTAACTAAACAGTGTGACAAGGCAGTGGGTAAGGCCAGTAGAATGCTTGGATGCATAGAGAGCGGCATCTCCAGCAGAAGGAGGGAGGTAATAATACCCCTGTTTAGATTGCTGGTGAGACCCCTCTTTGAGCACTGTGTGGAGGCCCCATCTTTGAAAGGACATAGATAGGATGGAGGCGGTGCAAAGGAGGGCAACCAAAATGGTGCATGGTGTAAATCAGAAGCCCTAGAAAGAGAGGCTTAAGGATTTAAATATGTGCTCCCTAGAAGACAGGCAGGAATGGGGTGATATGACAGAGACATTCTAGTACCTCACAGGAATATAGAAGGTATAGGAAGGGAGCATTTTCCAAAGGAAAAGAGGCTCAAGAACAAGGGGTCATAATATGAAGTGGGGGGGGCAGGCTCAGAGAAAATGTGAGGAAGTACTTCTTCACAGAGAGGGTAGTGGACTCTTGGAACAGACTCCCAGAGGAAGTGGTAGGGGTTAGAACAGTCATAGGATTTAAGAATGCATGGTTTGACACAAGGAAATCTCAGAAGCAAGAAGGGGGTGTAAGCTCGAGTCCAAGTAGGGTCTCTGGTGGCACTACAGGTAGGGATTTTAGGATAAACTAGATGGGCCAAATGGTCTTCATCTGACAACAATTTCTATGTGGAAACCTCCCAAAAGGGCTTACCGTGTGAGGGCTATGGCCCTAACATTCCGCTGCTGGCATCCTGCAGTAGTTCCTGATAAGACATTAGACTGGTGTGGTCCCATTCATCTGTGGCTGTGGTCACTTCTTTCCCTCGGTCCCTTGGCCAACAGTGAGAAGAGGCCCAAGGTCCGATCCTGTTGTCTGCACCTCTGGGCACTTGGGGAGCCTTTAACCAATCCACAGAGCAGCTGAGAGGCAGACCGGGCAAAATGTAAACAAAGATAACAGCCCCACATTCCACTGCACATGTGCGACTGTCAGGACAACAAAATTTAAAGGAGCCACATCTCCAAAAGAGTGTTTTCGACTACAGCCATAAAATAAATGTTATTTCCAGCTTCAGGGCAGGCAGCAGAGCCAGGGATCAGTGGAAATAAGCCTCCAGTTATGAGGGGAAGTGTTTTCTCCCTACTAAGGGCTTAATAATGAAAGTATGGGGCAGGGTATTTTCAGCTGAATGTAAATAAAGATGGAAGCCCCCATTGGACTACAGACATGAGGGGGCTGTTGGGATAAGTTGAAAAGGCATTGAATTTGCCTGGGACTATGACAGACAATCAACAGAGGGCTGTGAAAAAAGTATAAATAAGACTGTCAGTCTGCCAAAAGGGGGAGAAGCACGAGCTGGACTGCAGGAAAGACTGCTTTGGGCTACCAGCCCTACAGCCTCAATTTTACCCCAATGAGCTGTTCGGCCACAGTTTGGCAGCTAGGGACAGAGTGCCTGAGAAAGCCTCCTGCTGCTGCCTAGAAGAAGACAGAGTTTTGTGGTGATTTCTTGCCAGAGAAAAAGGAGCTTCCGTGTGGGGCAAGCTGAGAGATCCCAAGCGATTGTAGTTGCTGTGGAATAAGAGACACCTGGTGTGCATAGCCTAATTTGCCAAGTGCTGCAACGTTTAGCTGAGCTACTATGTTCCACCTCCCTGGAGGAATAAGTTTGAAGAGTGCAAATTTTAGCAAGGGGACAGCCTGAGTGTGCTGTGGCTAGAGACTGAGCAAGGGCCCAGCACGGCTGTGTATACAGAAACCAAAGTGAGAGCACTGGGGCTGAAGACTGAGCAAAAGCCCAGCTGTTAATTGTCCAGGGTGTATAACAGAGGGGTCTAGGGACCTACACCTGCCTTGTCCCTAGACTGAAGATGAGGGAGACGACCATCAGAGGAAGGTGGTGAGAGGTCTGCCTGGTGAAAACTGTCTACAGAGGCCTCTGAGGTGAAGTGGGCAAGGCCAGGCAGGTGAAGACCAGCGTTCTTCATTTCTCCTGTCATCCAGCTTTGCATCCTTGTGGTGCACCACCAACAGGATACTTTTATGGTACCGTACCAGATCCAGTCTGCGAGAACCATCTCTCCCACCTCCCCCCATGAACTGTTGAACTGTAAGTACCCCAAGCTGTGACTTTGGGGAGTATTTGATTAGCTAACTAGCTAGCTAAGTAAGAATCAAGGGGTTAGGTCCTGGGCAGAACTCTGTTAGAAACTTGAGCCTGGACCTGACGTCCAACAAAGTTATCTGTTTAAAAACATTAGGTGGGAGGGAGAGAGAGGCACAGACTGAGAGAAAGTGCAGCGATAGGCTAGGACTCAGTCTTTCACTGAACAGTCAACCGTCCATAACAGAAGTAGATGGAGAAAAAACAATTTGCATCCATATTTAAAAAAAAATAAAGGATAGCTCACTGGGCATTACTGGTGAGAAATACCATCTCGAGGTTCTGGACACTGTAACCTCTTGAGCTTCGCTCTCGAGATTCCTACATGTCCAGAACCTCACAATGGTATTACTCACCGGTAATACCCAGTGAGCAATCCATTATTCTATTTTTATTGTTTGCATGTTATATCTTGCTATTGTGCTTATAACTTGCAGTGTCAGTGGCTCAGCAGGTTTCACACTCACTTCTGAGGCTGAAAGATTAGAAGGCTGCGGGTTCTATCCCCAAACCAGGCAGTTGGGTTAAATCCCAATGCTGACACTGTGGGGCAACATGAGAGGGGTGTTGCACTCCTGAGGTGCTGTCTTTCGGATGAGATGTTAAACCGAGGTCCATCTGCCTGTTCTGGTGGTAGTTCAGGTGGATGTCAATGATCCCATGGCACTTCTTGAAAAGAGAATCAAAATGAAAGAAAAATCCACTATGGTTCTCAAAAGAAGTGGTGGAGGTGAAGGTTAGGGAGGAAAATATAGCATTTAGGAAGTATAGGGAAACACAAAAGGAGCTGGACAGAGAACTGTACCAGTTAAGGCAGATGGAAGCAGGAAGTAAAAGATAACCAGCTTGGTTAAGAAGGGGGATAAAACCTTTTATAGGTATATCAGGGAGCATAGAAAGACAAAGGGAGGGATAGAGTGACTGAATAGAATGGATGGTGGATGGGCAGAGAGGGACAATGAAAAAGCAGGGATACTGAATGAATACTTCTGTTCAGTATTGACAAAAGAGGAGGTGGGGAGGAGCCTAATCCAATTAACAGAAGCACTCTGGACGGGGGGGGGGCGATCCCAGGTTTCTGAAAGAACTCCTAAAACTGAAGGTGGACAAAGCAATGGGGCCAGATGGAATTCACCCCAGAATTCTAAAAGAATTAAGCAGAGAACTAGTGACACCACTGACTACCCTTTTTAACAAATCATGGGAGGATGGTGTGGTACCTAAGGACTGCAGGAAGGCAGATGTTATTCCCCATTACAAAAGTGGGACCAAGACAGAGACAGGAAACTACAGACCTGTCAGTTTGACCTCTTGTGGTAAGGAAAGTTATGGAATCACTTCTGAAGGAAAGAATTGTTGAGTACCTAGAGGCCAGTGGGGCACAGGACCCAAGGCAGCATGGGTTCCCTGTGGAAAGGTCATTTCAGATGAATCTAATTGATTTCTTTGACTGGGTGATCAAAGTAGTAGACCAGGGAGGGGCTGTGGACATGGCCTACCTAGACTTTAGCAAGGCATTTGACACAGTCCCGCACAAAAGATTAATAGTTAAATTAACCAGCCTGGGAGTGGGTCCTAGGGTGGTAGCCTGGGTAAAACATTGGCTGGACAACAGGACACAGAAGGTAATTGTAAATGGAGTCCACTCTGAAGAAAGAGGGGTTACTAGTGGGGTACCACAGGGTTCAGTACTGGGTCCAGTCCTTTTTAATGTCTTTATAAGTGACATTGCAAAGGTACTGGAAGGAAAAGTATGCCTCTTTGCAGATGACACAAAGATCTGCAACAGGGCTGATACAAAAAGAGGCGTAAAAAGGATGAGAAGGGACTTGGCAAGGTTGGAGAAATGGTCAGAAGTATGGCAGCTTGGATTCAATGCAGAGAAGTGCAAAATAATGCACCTGGAAAACAAAAACCCAGGGGAAGATTACACAATGGTTGGGGAGGTAGTAACAACAAAATTGGAAAGGGACCTGGGGGTAATCATATCAGATGACCTTAAGGTTGGCAAGCAATGTGAGAAGGCGGTGGGGGGGGCTGGGGGGATACTAGGATGTATAGG
The DNA here is from genome assembly GCA_016271365.2 of Neoceratodus forsteri. Lineage (NCBI taxonomy): Eukaryota > Metazoa > Chordata > Ceratodontiformes > Ceratodontidae > Neoceratodus > Neoceratodus forsteri. The sequence continues at coordinate 557,293,348 of CM028138.1, forward strand.
GAGAGGCATCACCAGCAGAAAACAGGAAGTTGTTATCCCCATGTACAGACAGTTGGTGAGACCCCATCTGGAGTACTGCGTCCAGTTCTGGAGACCCCATCTTTGCAAGGACATGGATAGGATGGAGTAAGTTCAGAGGAGGGCAATTAAAATGGTGCAGTGTCTGCAAGAGAAGCCATACAAGGAGAGACTAAAGGAGCTTAATATGTATACTCTTGAGGAAAGGAGGGAGAGGGGGGACATGATAGAAACGTTTAAGTACCTCAGTGGAATCAACAAAGTCCAAGAGGGTAGCATCTTTCAGAAAAAGAGATGTGCAAGAACAAGGTAACACAATTTGAAAATACAGGGGGAGACGTCTCAGGGGCAATGTGAGGAAGTATTTTTTCACAGAGAGGGTGGTGGACGCATGGAACAGCCTTCCTGAAGAGGTTGTGGGGTCTAAAACTGTGGGAGAATTCAAGAATGCATGGGACAGACATAAGGCAATTTTTGAGGGGGGGTAGGAAGAAATAGTGTCAGTGGCTCAGTAGGTAGCACACTCGCCTCTGAGGCCGGGAGATCAGAGGGCTGTGGGTTCAGTTCCCACATCTGGCACTTGGGTTAATATCCCAGTACTGACACTGTAGGGTGGCATGAGAGGGATGCTGCACTTCTGAGGTGCCGTCTTTCAGATGAGACGTTAAACCGAGGTCCCATCTGCCTGGATTGGTGGTAGTTCAGGTGGATGTTAAAGATCCCATGGCACTTATCGAAAAGAGTAGGGGTGATTTTTATTGTAATAAACACATAAATACATAAATACAACTTTATACATACAACAATAATCTTGTCTATTATATCATATCGCCTCCTTTATACATCCATAAAATATACAATTAACTTAGTAATACCCCCGCTTTATCTTTTACAATATAAACTGTTACCTTTATTTACACAATGTTATATACTTCTAACTTCTAAGTTAATTGTCCTTCAAAAAAAACAAATAACACCACTCCTTTAACTCCCCACTACCTTTGTATTCTATCACTCTCCTCTCTATAATCACAACACTAGTTAAGAAACTCATTTTACTTTCTTCTAATACCTTTACCACCTCTCATCCCCCTTATATATTATTTATATTTGATAATATATGAAAACTCCTTCCACCACATCCTTACTTTATTTACATTAAACATTTGTAACTCTGTTAAAAAAACTTTATTCAAAATATTAATTACATAGCTGCAAAATCCTTCTAATGAGGGTTTTCTTTGGTATAACACCCATTAACATCTTGTTTGCCATAAACAATATCTTAAACTTGCCAGAAACACTCTCAAAGTACCTTTCTCATATTTTAATAAAGGCGGAAAACACCCAGTACCAGAATATCATAATTTATTTAGCCAACCATGGAAATTTCCATATTTTTGCCAAATATACCCACAATTTTGATGGGAATGAGCACTGTAGAAAAAAATACTCTAATGTTTCTTCCTGATTTATGCACTCTAAATAAGGACAGGATCTCTCTTCTTTTGCCTTATACTTTGCTGTTCCTCTTATATTTATTCTTCCATACATCATAAGCCATAAACTCTCCCACATATAATCTGGCAACCTTGGGTTATTCAGTTGATCTAAGACATCCGAATTTTGTTCTCTAGAGCAATTTTTAAAGACTGGCTCTGCTGAATAATTCAAAGACATTAGTTCCTTATACAGAGTTCTTGCTGAATTTTTTAATATTTGATGTTTAGTGATTTTCCATTTATATAATTTTTTTGCAGCAGGTTTAAAATATTCTGGCAAGGGTAAGTGTTGTGATAATTTAGGTGCACAGTGCAACCAAGAAGATATATACCTCTTCATTATGTTATTGAAAAATAAATTTCCTTGATTACCTGACGTTCCTAAGCTATTTTTTAAAGAAAAGGACAAAAAGATTGAAAAACAAAAGACAATCGGGTCTATCATCCCTAAACCTCCCTGTTTTCTATCCAGATAAGTAAACTTTCTTTTGACTGGGTTCAATCTGTTCCCCCATAACAACTGGAAACAAATACTATATAATTTTGTCTCATATTGGGCTGGCAGGGGGTATAAGACAGCTAAGTATTGTAATCTTGGTAGAATGAATTGTTTTAACACTTGAATTCTTTTAATTTTTGAGAATTTAAACTTTTTCCATCTATTAATCTTGACTTCTATTTTCTCCAACACTAATTTCCAGTTATCCTCTGGATTAAAACCTTACCCCCAAAATTAACAGTGGTTCAGAAGACCATTCAATTACATTACAAACCACCGGTTTTATACTAGATCCACCTATTACTAACCCTTTTTATTTTTTGAAATTAATCTTTGCATTGGCTATATTTGAGTAAGTCACAAATACTGAGAAAAAAATCTTTACTTGTGACTTTTGAGAAAAAAAAAGACATATATCGTCTGCATATGCTTGAATGTTAATAAATGACTTGGATCCAGGAATTCTCACCCCCGGCCACCCTGGTGATAAACATATTGATCTAAGTAATGGTTCCAGTGAAAAATTATAAAGTAGGGGGCTTAATGGACATCCCTGCCTTACTCCACAATTCATCATAAATCCCCCTCCCCAATTCCCCTTTAATGCTTGGAAATACCCTAGCATTGACATATAGTCCCTTAATTAGATTTAAAAGACCTTCTGGTACCTTAAAAAATTCTAAAGTGGCGAATAAGAAAAAATGGTTAACTCTATCGAAGGCTTTTTCCAAATCTAGTGACAAAATGTAACACTTCTCCCCAGTCTCATTCCTTTGTTCAATAATGTCTCTAATCAAACACAGAACAGAATGAATTCTCCTATTAGGAATTTATAATCAGAATTTAATAAGGTTATCGGTCTCCAATTCTTAAATTCTCCCTTATCTCCTGATTTATATATATAAGTTTGCACGCCTTCTGCAAAGGCTCCATGGCTTACCCCTTCCTTCAGGAAAAAATTAAAGACCTTCTCCAAACAACTTACTATTTCTTCCTGAAATTTCTTATAAAATACATTTGATAGTCCATCTAGACCTGGAGAAACATTATTTTTTTAATGAATTTATAACTTCTTTAATTTCTGTCTTTGTGAATGCACCTTTCATACTTTTGATAATTTCTGGCTCTGGTACATTTCTAATGGCTGGTCCCAGAAACTGCTTCACCTGATGCAAATTATTCATCTTGTGTGGTTCCATCCCCTAAAATGTTCTATTATTTTATCTCCTATCTCCTGCACTGTATCCACTTTCCCCTTACCATGATTTAAAAAGTCTAATGACACCTGGTTTTTTAAAGATTTACACAACTCAAAAGGGTTTCCGAACACTGATTTTGTCTTGTGGTTTTTAATTACCGCCTGTAAAGTCTTAGATCGGTCATATTGCAACTTCCTCATTTGAGCTTTGATTTCTGCAATTTGCTCTGAAAAATCCTCTCCAGTATAATTTGCCCATGTTATTAATTGCTGTAATTTCCTTCTCAGTTTTAAATAATCTAAAAATCTGAATTCTGACATCTCTTGCCAAACTTTTTGAACCATAAAATACAGTCCTCTTTTGTTTCCAGCCACCACTCCCCTAAATTCTGATATAAAAAACTTACGGATAATCTAGCTTGTAAAATCCATTTGATAGAATTTATAGCAATTTTGTCTTGAAGGCTGGAGGTGTTTAACTTCCACCTAGTTCTCTGTCTGCTATGTCTCTTTATTTCCCCTACTTTTACTACTAACATTGCGTGGTCTGAAAATTCTACTGGTATAATCTGTGGATTATCTGTTGGAATTTTTTTTGGAATAAAAAGATAATCAATTGTATATCTTTTCCTTCCTTTAAAGAATGTCCCTCTAGGCCCAGAAATCCTGTTATCTATACAGGATACTAATTCTGCTGTTTTAATAATATCTTTTAAACAGTTTGTGTCACAGTATACTTTATTACCCTTACCTTCTCCTACCTCTCTCCCTGTTCTTCCTATACTACAATTAAAGTCCCTCCCCAAAGGATAGGTATGTGGGATATCAAATATGGTTGAATTTCACCAAAACACGTTACCCTCCCAGATTTTGATTGTGGGTTATAAATATTAATGAAACGTAGCGTATTGCTACCCCATTTCCCCTCCACTATCAAAATTCTCCCTGAATGTAATTCTATTAATTTGTGTAAAGTAAAATTATAGGAATTAAAAATAATCCCCATCATCTGCCCTATCCTGTCCGAATGACCAGAAAGAGGGTCCCCATGGCCAATCCTTTTTAAATAAAGCAATCTGGTTTAGTGATGACATCCAAGTTTCCTGAAGAAAACACACCTAAATATTTAAATCATAAATTAACTGAAATACTGCTTGTCTCTTTTGAGCCTTCAACAGGCTATGAGTATTTAAGGTAGCCCACAACATAGCCATTATTTTGCTGCCAACCTACTATCCATACCTAATATGTTGGTTTTTATTTTTTCCTTCTTTTCTTTTTCTTTCCCTTGTAATCCTCCCTCACAGGTGCCACTGTATCTTGTATTGACACCTGTGAATCTGTATCCTATTTCCATTTCTGAATCCCCAAAATAAGGCCGCATAAATTTTTAGTTTCTATAACTTCAGGTTCCGTATTTATCAAAGTTTTTGAAGATCTACTTGACCTTATTGGAGGTAATGGCTGTTGCACAGGCAATACATTACTAACTACAGACTCCTCATTTGGGGCTATGTAACATACTGGTTGCAAAAGCTCAGTACTTTCTGTTACCAACCCTATTCCCCTTCTTTTAGGAGGTGCCATCAAGGCCTCATTCACCTCTTTTTTTTCTGAAGATTCTACAGTGCTCTGTATATTGGAAAGGTCCTTTGCAGTATTCTCCATTCCTTGCTGATTTTCACTAGCATCTTGTGCTTTTGAAATTATATTATCTAAGTTTCCACAATTAAATTTATTCTGAGCAGCCCACAGACATTCCCTAAATGCATGATTCTTTTCTTCACACAAATCACATTTAATTGCATTTTCACAAAACATGGTAACATGCCCCACTTCCCCACAGTTATCACATTTTGGCTGATCACAAGCACTTGATACGTGTGTCCGTGCCCCACATCTATAACATGCTCTCGGCTGCCCACTGTAAAAGCACACTCCCCTATCCCTACCCAGCAAAAATGAGTTAGGGATGTGCTCTACTCCCATATCTGTTTGTCTTAGTTTTAGCTTAAACTTCCACCCTCCCATCCAGAATTGCTCAGAATCCAGGATTGGCTCCGGGTCGCTCTTCACCTCGCACTTCTGTGACAACCAGAAAACAATATCATCCACATGTACCCCCTCGTTTCTAAACATTACTGTTACATACCTAATCAGTGGTTTTGACAATGAAATAACTAAAAAGGGGGCTCATAATGGAGAAAACTTAGCCTTGTTATACCTTTCCCAAAATAACTCTAATAAAGCCGGGGAACGGAAGCTCACATCATAGTTGTCTTCTCCTGAAATGTTAATAAATGCAAAAACATCTCTTGGGGAAAACATTAAAGATTCTTTTATTAAAGTTTTACCCACAAAATGTCTATTTGCTCTTTCCTTTAATCCTCCTTTATATCTTATGCATACTGCATTCCTCCTTGGAGCTGACTCTCTTTTGCACTGTGAAAATAAACTGGACATTAGGGGTTTCTCAGGTTTAGGCCCTTCCCCTTCAATAGTACTTTGCTTTTCTACTTCCTCTAACTCACTTTGTTTCATTTTATTATCCATTTCCCTATCTTGTAAAACATCTACTTCTGTTTTACTTTCTACTAAGCCTGTTTTACTATTTCCCCTCAGGTTGCCACAGTTGCTCATCTAACTCCCAGGATTTATCCCAAGTTGAATCTAGTGTCCAAATTCCTTGATCTATTTTCTTCCATCCTGCAGCTAATAATGCTGTCTGTGGAGACCACTTTTCATCATGCTCCAAAGACTGTAATTCTGTAGCAGATATATTAACAAAGCTGGCTTATCTTTGTTCACCTTTTAGACCCTTGCAATACATTTAAATCCTGTTGTTCAATAATATTACTGCTATTTTTTATTTTTATTTTGGAAACTAGATTCAGTTACCCCATCCTGTACCCTTTGTTAGTTTGATAAATCACATGAGGTTCTTCTTGACTCCCACCACATCCTTATTAGTTGGTTTGAACACAAACCCAGTTTCTTTATTAATTTTAAAGGTGGGAAGCTTTTTCATTTCACAGTACTCTAGCCCCTTTATTAAATGTTTTTTTTTCCAGTCCCCATGCTCTCCGCTCTCCGATTCTTTCTGGCTCCAAATCTTCTGAATCGCCACTGACCTCTTTCTGCCACTTCCCTCGCTTTCTCCAGTGCCAAATCTTTAATTTTCTTCACTTGCCAATGTTTTAACAACTCCAAACTCCTCCACGATAACGCCCGATAGTTTTCTAAATCTCTTCTTCTCCCCGGCTTCCGCATTCCTGACAGTCCTTCACGCCATTGTTTGCGGTTTAAAGGCACCGCTTTGGGACTTTTAAACTAGCCCCTGGATCTTCCGAAGCTGCTGCCTTTGCAGCACTCTCATTACTTTCTACCGGCATCTCCTCCAACACATCCGTTGATGCTACTGCATTTGTAAAAATATCTGTATCCTCCACATCCTCTCCGTTTCTTCTGAATAACTCCTCCAACTGCGCTCTTTCCACCATTGTGTCCGCTACTGATACAACCTCCTTCACCTCCGACGACTTGGCCACAGTGGCCATCTTTGCTGCAACAGCACACAAACTCCCCTACTGGCCACTGATTGCCAGCGGCTCAAAGCAGGGGAATTTCCCTGGTGTCCTGGCCAAAGTTCCCTCATTCACTAAAAAAAATACCACCAACAGCTTAATCTGGTTCAAGGTCAGTTGGCATTCATCTGTATCCCCCTCCCCCTGGGTCGTGCCTGAAAATAGAAAGGATTTGTCTAGTGCACTTACCCGGTCAACAAAAACAAAAAAAAAAAATAGGCTGTTGGTTAAATAGGATCTGCCGCTTATCCTCTAGGTAGGTAAATGGGCAGACAAGGTGGGCCAAGCAGTCCTTATCTGCCATCAAAGTCTATGTTTCTATACTTCTATGAGTAGTGGAATTTCCCCACTGTCCTGATCAAATTTCCCCATTCACTAAAAATATACCACCAGCAGCTTAATCTGGTTCAATGTCAGTAAACATACATCAGTATTAGGGCTGGACGGACTGTTCCATGGGGGATCTGGACCACTGGATTGAACCTGCAATCCATGGACCCAGATAAATATGAATTTCATGGTAGAAGTCTTGTTCCGGGTCCATGGAGATGCCATCTCCCCGATTTTGTTTTCTGTTGCCATGGGGGTGCTGTTGGCATGTACAGGTGCCTGGTGGCATCCAATCAGGTGACAGAAGGTCAAGTGACACACTCACGGTTTGTAACCATGCTGAGTACACCACGCAGCCCAGAATGAGGACGACCAGGAAGAGAGAGGAACGGAGGAGCTGCATTGAGCAGCAGAGCCAAAACCAAAAGAAAAGCACCCAAAAAAAACCCACAAGAGTTCTTCCAGCCAGAGGGAAGGGAAGGGAGTGGGACAAAGAGAGGGGGAAAGAACCGATCATGGGAGTGGGTGAAGGCGGTTAGGGTCCAGACTCAGGAGGGAGTGATGAGAGTTGGATTAGGGAGGGAGTCGGGACTGGGAAATAGTGGGGTGGGGGAATGCTGGCAATGCTGTGCTGATGACTGTGTGTGAACAATAGCAGGCTGTCAAAATCAGACTTGCGCCATTCCAGAGGAGAGAGAGTGAGACTAGTGTGTAGAGAGGGAGAGAGACACTCAAGCACTGGGGCCCTATTACAGTTACAGAAAATCCCAAATGAAAGTTTTTTTTCTTGACCTCAGACAGTAGCTGTATGTACAAAAATGGCAGGCTGGCAAAATCTGACTTGTGCCATTCCAGATCCAGAGTATGGGGGGGGGGGGCAGAGATTACAGTTACAGAAAATCCCAAATGAAACTTTTTTCTTGGCCTCAGGCAGTAGCTGTGTGTACAACAAGCATTTGTCAATGCCGAACGTTCACTTGCAGGTATTTGCAGTGCTGTTTGGCACTTATGCAGCCCCCCCCAGTTGTATCCATGTCTCTTCAGCACCCAACAGAGTACCTCTGCGACTCCTCTTGCATCTCATATACATTTCAGCCTCATACTTCTTAACTTTCTGCCTTCGAAATATGGGATACTGATGGTAAGAATGGGGGACAATATGAGACACATCATGAAACAGTGAGGTACAACCTGAGAACACTGGGGAAACACATGCCTTTATTAGTGCAAAGTTTAATTTTCATTGATAAGAAATGATTGTCTGCCGAAATTAACTGTTAAGTAAGTTATAAATAGGAAACAGTGGTATTTGTGTGTGTTTTTTTGTATGTTTCAATGTTTAGTGTTCACATTTATTTTTATGCTCATTATGTTACCCACCATTGGCTTGGCCCTGTGTGCTTTTGTATCGGGAGTCAGGGCATGGCGAGTTTTGAAATGCCCATGTCACAGACTCCCGATACAGCAGTCATTTACTTGCAGCATCCACTTAAACTGTACTCATCACTTGCTGTAACATTGGCACTTCTAATAAGCATTTGTCAGTGTCGAATGTTTGCTTGCTGGTATTAGTTTTGGAAGTGCATAAGTTAGACAGATGCAGAATAGGAATGGCAGTGAAGTACTGAAGTGATGTCAACTCCACCCCCACCCTACAGAGATGGACAGGCATCGGGGTGTGCCTTTGGGTCATCGTCCATAATGCTCACGCCATTTCACCTCACCCTATCCTGCAGACACCGACAAGTGTTGAGGTGTGCGTTGGGGTGTTTGGCTTTACAGTCTCCCTATTCCATAAGGAAATTCACTGAAATGGGTGCAGTATAGAAGAATGGGGTGAACTCTGGGGCTGAAGAGTCCAGGCACAACTCCATGCCTGTCACTGGCTGCAGGGTGGGGGTGGAGGTGAAATGGCAAGAGCATTACAGCTGGCAATCCAAAGGCACACCCCTGATGTTGTCAGTCTGTACAGGGTGGGATGTTATGGTTAGAAACCCTAATGCCCCAGGCGTTTGCTGGTATTTGCACTACAAATTTTCAGCATGGCCTTTTTGTGACTCCTACCTCATAAAAGCATTTGGGACCTCTGCTCATAAACAGTGGCACTGTGATTTTGTTAATCTGTCCTGAACGTTGATTTCCCACAGCGACTGCGCCATTCTGTGCCACATGTGCGAAAACACAGTTCAGGCAGGATGTATAAAATGACAGCTGTACCATTCATAGGGAGGTGTGAAGAGATGGCAATGTTGAAAATCTGGAGTGAAAATATTAAAAAGTCTCGAACTTATGAGCGTATGTGGACACTGTACAACGCATGCTCGTAACACAGTCATTTTGTGGACTTCTTTCACCAAATTTTCTTTTTGTGACCTTTGCTCATTAACAGTATCACTATAATTTTATTACTCTGTCCCAAACATTGAATTCTCACAGCGACCGTGCAATTGTGCACCAGACACATTTCGGCCAGGATGCAAAAAATGACAGCTATACTGTTCATAAGGAGGCATGCAAATATGGCAATGTTGAAAATCTGGAGTGAAAATATTAAAAATTCTTGAAGTCACAAATGTGCGAGGAAACTGCGCAAAGCATGCTCATAACATAGCCATTCTGTGAACTTTTGTCACCAAATTTTCAACATAGGCATTTTGAGACCTCCATTCATTAACAGTGTCACTGTGATTTTCATAATCTGTCCCGAACATTGATTTCCCACAGCAATCGCGCCATTGTGCGCCGGAGGTAAAAAAACACATTTTCGGCCAGGATGTAAAAAATGACAGCTATACTGTTCATAAAGAGGTGTGAAAAAGTGCCAGTGTTGAAAATCTGGAGTGAAAATACTACAAATTCTTGAAGTTACGCGTGCGCGTGGAAACTGCTCAATGCGCTTGTAACGCAGTCATTTTTTGGAGTTTTTTCACCAAATTTGCAACATAGGATTTTTTGGAGCCCACCTCATGAAAAGTGACACTGCCATTTCGTTAATCAGTCCCAAAAGGTGATTCTGTGCCGTGACCTCAAAACCACCTTTCGGGACTGAATAACCACACGACAGTGACTGAATTCATGAGGTGTGGTCCAATGAACCCCATATTGAAAATTTGGTGCCAAAATTTGCAAAAATGGCCACAATAACCACCTAATTTGAAAAACAAACCATTTATGCCATTATACAGGTTACCAGCATTTCTTCAGTTCATGGTCGGCTTTGAAGAGTGCAGAAGTGCTCCTGCTCCACTGAAGATCATTGTGCAGGAGCTCTGGAGGTAGTATGGGGTGAGGGGGTGTGGGGAGGTGGGGTCCACAGAGGGTGAGTGCTTGAGGTGGGGAGGGGCAACGGACAAAACAAAGGAATGGTTTTCTGTTTTCACAGGTTAAAAAACTCCCGGGATGTTTTTTTACTTACAGGGACAATGGGCATGCTGGGGTAGGCTCCCAGCATGCTACCTGGGTGTTTGTTGTGGAGGGCCTGAGGCCGATAGGGATTGGGCACCCCTTTGGCACACACAATGTGTTTGGGCAGGGGGGAGGCTCATGAGCCGAAGTGGATTGGACACTCCCCTCGTCACACAACAAATGGGTTGTTTGTTGGGGGGGTCTGAAGCCAACATCGATTGGGCACCTGTCGGCACATGTAATGTGTTTGGGAGGGCAATAACGAGGGAGTGGGGAGGAGAGCAGCAGAGGGAGGAAGTGGCAGGGATTTCATTAGCAGCCAGAGGGAAAGGGTGATGTCAGTTTGCTAAATACACACGTTACCACCGCTGATTGCAGTGGTGCTTTTCTTTCAACTGAAGACCTTTGCAGCCAAACTGCTGTCATAGACAGCTCACACATCTATTGGTGCAGTACAGTTGCACCTGCTACACTGAGCACTGCATTGGACAGGAAGGTCACACACCTCCAAAAAGTTGTACTGTCCCGAAACGTTCCTTGCACATGCATGCAAGCGAATGCAAAAAGGGCAGGCTGGCAAAATCTGACTTATGCCATTCCAGATCCAGAGTACGGAGAGAGGGGGAGAAGAGATTACAGTTGCAGAAAATCCCAAATTAAAGTTTTTTTCTTGGCCTCAGACAGTAGTTGTGTGTACAAAAAAGGCAGGCTGGCAAAATCTTTCACCATTCCAGATCCAGAGGAGAGAGGGAGAGACTACTGCAGGTACCAGAGAAGTTTTACAATTACATAAAATCCCCAATTATTTTTCCTGGTTTCAGTGTGGCTGTATGTACACTACGGCATGGGCAGCAGGACGGCAAAATAAATCTTTGTGACATCTAGTCCAGACTCAGAGGGGAGAGGGAGAGATACTGCAGGGTGGGCTACAATAAATGTAACAGTCCCAGAAATCCCAAATGACATATTTTTCCTGGCTTCAGTGTGACTGTGTGTACAGAGCAAGTGCAGCAGGTTGGCAAAATAAATCTTTGACTTGTGCCATCCAATCACGAATAATGATCATCATCACTTACAGTATGTTTATTCACAAATCCCACGATTTCATGTATTAAAAAAAAATACTGTTCGAACAACATACAAGTTAATGCGCCTGCCCTGTGCTGCTGGCTGTGGGTGGCCCAGGGGATAATCTGACCTCAACTGAGGGTTTACAGTACAGCACAAGTAAAGCACAAGCACTACACACAAGTGTCATCATCATCACTCATTCCCCATTATTCCTTATTGTCATTAGTTTTATAGTATATCGTGTTACAAACTTACAGTACGTATATGCATTAACCAACCCCCAGCGTGGGGCTATGTTGTGTGCAGCTAATGAACTAGATGTGTCTGCATCTCCAATTCAAATTCTGAGGCACACTTAACAGTTGCTGAATTTGGTCACTTAACAATAACTGTAGGAGCCAGTCCGGTAATCTTGAAAGGAAGTGGTAGTGGACTGCTGTGCTGTTGGTGTGCTGTCAGTATGTACAAAGTGAAGGTGGACAAAGCAATGGGTCCTGATGGAATTCACCCCAAAATTCTAAAAGAATTAAGGAGAGAACTAGTGACACCACTGACTACCCTTTTTAACAAATCATGGGAGGATAGTGTGGTACCTGAGGACTGGAGGAGGGCGGATGTGATTCCTCTTCACAAAAATGGGAGCAAGACAGAGACAGGAAACTACAGATCTGTCAGTTTGACCTCTGTGGTAGGGAAAATGATGGAATCACTTCTGAAGGAAAGAATTGTTGAGTACCTAGAGGCCAGTGGGGCACAGGACCCAAGGCAGCATGGGTTCACAGCGGGAAGGTCATATCAGACAAATCTAATTGATTTCTTTGACTGGGTGACCAAAGTAGTAGACCAGGGAGGGGCTGTGAACATGGTCTATCTAGACTTCAGCAAGGCATTTGACACTGTCCCACACAAAAGATTAATAATCAAATTAACCAGCCTGGGAGTGGGTCCGAGGGCGGTAGCCTGGGTAAAACATTGGCTGGACAACAGAACACAGAAGGTAACTGCAAATGGAGTGCACTCTGAAGAAAGAGGGGCTACTAGTGGGGTACCACAGGGTTCAGTACTGGGTCCAGTCCTTTTTATGTTCGCTTGCGCGCATGCGCAAGGAACGTCTTGGGAGAATGGGACACTTTGGAGGTTTTTTCCTTTTTTCTTTCCTTCTAATTACTCTGACTAGGTTATAAACCCAGCAACTTATCTTGAATGGATATCATTAACTGCAGGTACCGTGGAACAGTTTTCAGAAGGACAGTCTTACAGGATTTAGGACACTGTCCTACATGCTGGGCCTTTGGAGATCTTAGGGTTCAGCTCCGGACAGCATGGGCAGAGACTGCACGCCTCAAATTTCATATTCAAGAGGAAATACATTATAAGAACCACCCGCCATTTCCCCAGCATTCAACAGAAAAACCTCGACCGCAGAGGGTAGTTGGTCCAGGAGGTTGGCAGGTGGTTAGGAGGGGCAAATCGGGTGCCCCATCACTCTCTGCTCTCAACATATTACCTCCAAAACCATATAAACACTACAAACAGGTATCTGCCTCTATCTCTGAAATCAAACAAAGAGGCAGAAGACACTGCAGAGCAGGACACTGCAGCACAGGTGCTAGCACAGCAAAACTCACCCAAATCAGGAACCAAAACAAAGAAAGCAAAAAGGAAATCCAAAAAACTTCTGATCATAGGAGACTCCATGATTCGGGGAGTTGATACCCATCTCCAGCCAGGGGTAATGGTCAGATGTCTCCCAGGTACATCAGCATGGAGAGACACTGACCGCATTGCTAAAATTGTTCACAAAGCAGGAGAAAACATTGATGTCCTAGTACACATAGGAACTAATGATCTCACCAGCCGGTCAGTTGTGGAGACCAAGGAACACCTGACCAGGCTGGGTGAACACTATCATCTATTTCATCCGCATCTCCTTCTCTGAGATCCTGCCAGTCTAGGAGGGGAGCAGATGGATAGAAGGTCAGAGAAGGGGAGATAGAGGAGCTAAACATGTGGCTCAAGGGCTGGTGCCAGAAAAAGGACACAGATTTGTAGGGAACTGGCAACAGTTCTGGGAGCGAAAGTTCATTAAATTTGATGGACTGCATCTGACTAAGGAGGGAGTCAGTGCATTGGGGCAGAAGTTTGACGTCTTTGCAGAATATTTAAACTAGCAAATGGGGAGAGGGGTGCAGCACCCCATACGTCGAATGGGAAGAACACCCCTCCCCCCTCAGCTAGTGGTCAAACAGGGATTCAGCATGTTTGCAGTTCATTTGCATCACCAGGTAAGAAAAAAGGTTTGTCTCCCCATATGTCGCACAGGGGTAATGCCAAACCTCACCCAACAACTAACACACCAAAATCTGGCCAATGGAAAATCATGTACACAAATGCTCACAGCCTGGGAAATAAGATCCCAGACCTGCAGGCAATAATGTCAGAGGCTAAACTGGACATAGTAGCAATTAGTGAGATGTGGTTTACCAGTAACCACACTTGGGAGACTTCAGTACCTGGCATGTATTGTTCAGAAGAGACCGAGTGCAAAAGGGGTGGAGGAGTGGCCTGTATGTCAATGAAAATATCAAAGCTACAGAAATTCAGAATACACATAAGGAGCCAGAAGAACTGTGGGTCACCCTGGAAACAGGAAATGGGACAGCCATAAGAACTGAGGTTGTCTACAGGCCCCCAGACCAGGGGAGGACATAGACACATTACTGTTAGAAGATATACAAAACATGACAGCTAAAGGGGAGGTTCTGATAATGGGAGACTTCAACATGCTGGATACAGATTGGTCAATACCAGCAGGAACATCTGCCAGAACTAGACACATAGTGGATTCCCTGCAGGGGGAGGGCCTCAAACAATTAGTACAGCAACCCACAAGGGACAGGGCTATCCTAGATCTAGTACTGACTAACAAGGAAGGGATCACAGATCTCCAGGTAGAAGGTCACCTGGGGGCCAGTGACCATCACATGGTATGGTTCAATTTGGCTACTACATCTAAATCATCCCATTCCAAGGCAAAAATATGGGACTTCAGAGCAGCTGACTTTGATAAGATGGCCAACAGAGTTAAGCTAGTCCTGGCAAAAAGAAACACAGGTGAGGGGGTACAGGCAAAGTGGGAAAGCATTAAGGATGCAATACTTGAAGCAACATCCCATTGTGTTAGACAGAAAAGGAAGTGCAAAGAAGAAGGAAACCACTTTGGTTCTCAAATACAGTAGCAGAAATGGTCAGAGCCAAAAGGCTGGCCTTCAGGAAATATAAGGGAACACAGCAGGATGAAGATAGGGAGGCATACCAAACTGCCCTAAGGGAAGCAGGGAAGGCAGTAAGGCAGGCAAAGTCCCAAACTGAGGAAACACTAGCACGAACAGTAAAAGAAGGTGACAAGACTTTCTATAGATACATTAGTGAAAGGAGAAGTCCAGGCGGGTATTGCTAAGCTAATGGAGAAAAGGAGCATGTGAGGAGGAGGACCCTATAAAGGCATCTATCCTAAATAGATACTTTTGCTCAGTATTTACTGAAGAGAAGGTAGGGCAGGGCTCACAGCTCAGCATCATGGACACAGGGGGGAGGGAGGTGAGCACTACTCCCATCACAAAAGAAAGGGTCCTACAAGAGCTTGCTAAGCTCAGGGTGGATAAGGCAATGGGACCGGATGGCATACATCCCAGGGTACTTAAGGAGCTAAAGGTGGAACTAGCAGAGCCATTAGCAGAACTGTTTAGTGAGTCTCTGAGCACAGGAGAGGTCCCAGAAGACTGGAGAAGGGCTCATGTGATCCCACTCCACAAGAGTGGTAGCAGGAGAGGCGGAACTACAGACCAGTCAGTCTTACCTCAGTAGTGGGCAAGATTATGGAGCACTCCTTAAGGAAAGGATAGTGCAACACCTGGAATCCATAGGGCACAGGATCCAAGACAGCATGGGTTTACAAAGGAAGGTCCTGTCAAACTAATCTCATAGATTTCTTTGACTGGGTAACCAGAGTGGTGGACCAAGGGGGAGCAGTTGATGTCGCCTACCTTGACTTCAGCAAAGCTTTTGACACTGTTCCACATAGAAGATTGATAAATAAACTGGGTAGGCTCAGGGTGGGTCAGAAGTTGGTCAACTGGGTGGCAAACTGGTTGACAGGCAGAAAACAGAGAGTGGTGGTAAATGGTATACAGTCAGAAGAGATGCAAGTCACAAGTGGGGTACCTCAGGGATCAGTCCTGTGGCCAGTCCTCTTCAACATCTTCATTAGTGACCTTGCAGATGGACTAGAGGGTAAGGCTTGTCTGTTTGCAGATGATACCAAGATCTGCAACAGAGTAGATGATCCAGATGGGGTGGGCAGAATGAGAAGAGATCTGGATAAACTGACAAAATGGTCAGAAGAGTGGCAACTGGGATTTAAT
Organism: Neoceratodus forsteri; assembly: GCA_016271365.2. NCBI lineage: Eukaryota > Metazoa > Chordata > Ceratodontiformes > Ceratodontidae > Neoceratodus > Neoceratodus forsteri. Next base: position 557,309,379 of record CM028138.1, read on the forward strand.
GCAAGAAGTGCAAAATCATGCACATAGGGAAGAGAAACCCTGAAGCCACCTATAGGCTGGGAGGAGTTGCTAGCAGTCACAAAGGAAGAAAGAGACTTGGGTATCATCATCACTGATGACCTGAAATCATCAAGCAGACCTCTAAAGCAGTAGGTAAGGCTAGGGGTGTTAGGGTGTATTAGTAGTGGTATCACAAGTCGTAAGAGGGAGGTAATAATCCCTCTTTACAAGACACTGGTTAGGCCCCATCTGGAGTACTGCATGCAGTATTGGAGGCCACACCTTCAGAAGGACATTAACCAAATTGAGGCAGTCCAGAGAAGGGCAACCAAAATGGTGCAGGGACTGCATCAGAAGACATATGAGGACAGATTAACAGAGCTCAATATGTATACCCTTGAGCAAAGGAGGGAGAGAGGTGATATGATCGAGGCATTCAAGCACCTTAAGGGCATTAACAAGGTGAAAGAGTCTAACATGTTTAAATATAAGAGAAATAGCAGGACAAGAGGACACAGCATGAGATTAGAGGGGGCCGATTAAGGGGGAATGTGAGGAAATTCTTTTTCACAGAAAGGGTGGTGGATGCATGGAATGGCTTACCACAAGAAGTGGTGGCTATGAATACAGTGCAGGGCTTCAAACAGGCATGGGATAGGCATAAGGGAGCAATACAAATGACTATGAATAGATAGGACACTGACAGAGCAAAGGCCGATGGCACATTTATAAGGTAGAAAAACAAATGGGCAGACTGGATGGGCCTTGCGGTCCTTAACTGCCGTCAACTTCTATGTTTCTATGCCTGTCCTGTGCAATCCCCTGCTCCATTGAGCAGGCATGGCAGTCCTGCACCAATCGATGTGGTGCTGTGTATGACAGCGGCGGTCTTCTCTTCAAAGAAAACCACCGCTGTGTGCTGGCAGCACGTCACGCCCTCCCCAAAATCTTTGGTGCCACTCTGGGAGCCCACCCCAGTGTGGCAAACGTCCTACGTCGTCTGCCGACAGGTGTGCTCTATCCCCCGTTGGCTCCACCTGCCCAAACAGCTTTCCTGCTGCCGCTGAGGCCACCCAGCATGGCAAATGTCCGTGTCGTCTGCCGATGGGGGTGCCCAATCCCCCGTCAGCTCCACGGCCCCCCCAGCCATCCTTCTGCCACGCTGGAAGCCCACCCCAGCATGGCAAATGTCCCGTGTCATCAATTTAAGAAAAAAAAACCCTGTAAATTAAAAACGGTCCCACGCAGTCTCCCCACCCCCCTCTCACAACCCGCACCCACCCACTGTGCACCCTGCCTCCCCACACCCCTCACCCCATACTTACCTCTGAGTTCGAAGCTGACGATCATCGCTGGACCTGGAACACGTCTGCACTCTTCAAAGCCGACCATGAACTGAGAAAATGCCTGTAAGCTATATAATGGGCTAGATGTGTTTTTTTTTCAACTTTGTTGCATATTTCAGGCATTTTTTGGAATTTTTGCACCAAATTTTCAACATGGGGTTTTTGGGACCCCTTCTCGTGAATTCTGTCACTGTCATGGCATTATTTTGGCCCAAAGGGTGATTTCGCAGTCACTGCACAAAATCACCTTTCAGGCCTGATTAATGAAACGACAGTGTCAGTGTTCATAAGGAGGGCTCTCAAAAAGCCTATTTTGAAAATCTGGTGGAAAAATTCCTTAAAATGACCATTTTACGAGTGTGCATTGCACAGTTCCTACTCAGGCTCATTAAGTTTGCTAATTTTCAATATTTTCACTCCAGATTTTCAACATTGCCATTTTACCACACCTTCTTATGAGTAGTACAGCTGTCATTTTTCACATCTCACCCAAAACGTGTTTCCGCCCATATAGTGCACAATGGCGCAGTCGGTGTGCGAAATCAATGTATGGGACACATTAAGAAAATCACAGTGACACTGTTCATGAGCAGAGGTCTTAAAATGGCTATGTTGAAAATTTGGTGAAAAATTCCTAAAAATAACTGTTTCTACGGCTGTCAAGGCTAGCAGTTCCTACGCACACTGTGAAGTTTGCGAATTTTCAATATTTTCACCCAGATTTTCAACATTGCCATTTTACCACACCTCCTCATGAGCAGTACAGCTGTCATTTTTCACATCCTGCCCAAAACGTGTTTCCACCCATGTAGTGCACAATGGCATAGTCGGTGTGCAAACTCAATGTATGGGACACATTAAGAAAATCACAGTGACACTGTTCATGAGAAGAGGTCTTAAAATGGCTATGTTGAAAATTTGGTGAAAAAATTCCTAAAAATGACTGTTTTACAAGCGTGCGTTGCGCAGTTCCTACGCACGCTCATAAGTTCGCGAATTTTCAATATTTGCACTCCAATGACTTCCAAATACCTAAACAGCACATAGAAGCAAGCAACATTCGGCACTGACAAATGCTTGTACTTCTTTGTCACTGATTTTTTTAAGCCATGTCCAAGTGCCAAATACCACTGCAAATACCTGCACGCGAACGTTCGGCATTGACAAATGCTTGTTAATATCTTTATAAGTGACATTGCAGAGGGACTAGAAGGAAAAGTATGCCTCTTTGCAGATGACACAAAGATCTGCAACAGGGTTGCTACACAAGGAGGTGTGGAAAAGATGAGAAAGGACTTGGCAAGGTTGGAGAAATGGTCAGAAGTATGGCAGCTTGGATTTAATGCAAAGAAGTGCAAAATAATGCACCTGGGAAACAAAGACCCAGGGGAAGATTATACAATGAGGGGGAGGTAGTAACAACAACAAAAATGGAAAGAGACCTGGGGGTAATCATATCAGATGACCTTAAGGTTAGCAAGCAATGTGAGAAGGCAGTAGGGAGGGCTGGGGGGATACTGGGATGGATAGGGAGAGGCATCACCAGCAGGAAACAGGAAGTTGTTACCTCTCTGTACAGACAGTTGGTGAGACCGCATCTGGAGTACTGCATCCAGTTCTAGAGACCTCATCTCTGCAAGGACATAGACAGGATGGAGGCAGTTTAGAGGAGGGCAACTAAAATGGTGCAGGTTCTGCAAGAGAAGCCATACGAGGAGAGGCTAAAGGAGCTTAATATGTATACGCTTGAAGAAAGAAGGGAGAGGGGGGACATGATAGAAACTTTTAAGTACCTCGGTGGAATCAGCAAAGTCCAAGTGGGTAGCATCTTTCAGAAAAAGAGATGTGCCAGAACAAGGGGACACAATTTGAAGATAGAGGGGGGATGGCTCAGGGGCAATGTGAGGAAATATTTTTTCACAGAGAGGGTGGTGAATGCATGGAACAGCCTTCCTGAGGAGGTTGTGGCGTCTAAAACTGTGGGAGAATTCAAGAATGCATGGGACAGACATAAGGGAATTTTTGTGGGGGGTAGGAAGAAATAGGCTGTTGGTTAAATAGGATTTGCAGCTTATCCTCTAAGTAGGAAAATGGGCAGACTAGGTGGGCCAAGCGTTCCTTATCTGCCATCAAAGTCTATGTTTCTATGTTACACTGTAGAGTCATGAGTTACGACAGTAAATTTGTCCCTGGCCTGTGGGTGGGAGTCATCAGCAGGACATCACATTAGAGAGATCTTTTGCTACAAAATGGATCAAAGTGTTGATGAGGCAAATTCTATTTCTCAGGTAGGCAGTGGCACTGCAAAAGACAGCAATCAGCCTGAAAAGGGAAAACAAAATCAAACCCTGATAAAGTGATTTTTTTTCGTGTCTAAGGTTTCATCCTCCGAGTGAATGCTTGAATCCAAAAAATGTGAATGTCTTGGATCATCATCAGTCCCAAGAAAAAAAAAAGTTATGTAGTAAGAAAAAACTAAAGGCTAAGTGGGTACCACCGTCAGAGGCACCCACCGGTATGAAACAATTGCATACTATGCTACTTCCAGTCCCTCATCCAATTCTTCTGAGGTTGAAGCCAATGAGGGTAATACTAATAATAAAGATGAAGAGAATGAGCAGGCAGCACAAGGTTTACTGGAGGGGATGGAAATTGTAGATGAGGAAGAAACAGGCAGAAATGTTTTGGTTGTGGAGGGGGGCAGTGGGAATAAAACACAACAGGACCAAGGCCCAAGTCTGTTTGAAGATGACACCAAGATCTGCAACAGAGTAGATGATCCAGATGGGGTGGGCAGAATGAGAAGAGATCTGGATAAACTGGCAAAATGGTCAGAAGAGTGGCAACTGGGGTTTAATGCAAAGAAGTGAAAGATCATGCACATAGGAAAGAGAAGCCCTGGAACCACCTATAGGTTTGGAGGGGAGTTGCTGGCAATCACAAGGGAAAAAAGAGACTTGGGCATCATCATCACAGATGACCTGAAATCATTCAAGCAGACCACTAAAGCAGCAGGTAAGGCTAGAGGGATGTTGTGGTGCATTAGTAGAGGTATTGCAAGTTGTAAGAGGGAGATAATAATCCCTCTTTACAGGACATTGGTCAGGCCCCATCTGGAGTACTGAATGCAGTATTGGAGGCCACACCTACACAAGGACATTAACAAAATGGAGGCAGTCCAGAGAAGAGCAAACAAAATGGTGCTGGGAATGCATCAGAAAACATATGAGGGCAGATTAACGAAGGAGGAAGAGAGGTGATGTGATCAAAACATTGAAACATTAACAAGGTGAAAAAGTGTAACATGTTTCAATATAAGAAAAATAGCAGGACAAGAGGACACAGCATGAGATTAGAGGTAGGCTGATTAAGGGGTAATGTAAGGAAGTTCTTTTTCACAAAAAGGGTGGTGGATGCATGGAACGGCCTACATCAGGAAGTGGTGGATATGAAAACAGTGCAGGGCTTCAAATAGACATGGGACAGGCATAAGAGAGCAATACAGATGAGTATGAATAGCTAGGCCATTGACAGAGTACAGGCCTGTGGCACATTCATAAGGTAGAAAAATGTGCAGACTGGAAGGGCCTTGTGGTCCTTATCTGCCTTCAACTTCTATGTTTCTAAGAAAAATTTGGTGGGGGGAATCCTGAAAAGGTGGTCGAGGTGTTGTGGCTTCCTGAGAAAAAAACTAAAAAAATATCATCTTTTGTTTGGTCATACTTCTCCATTAGTGCTTCCAATGAGTTGATAGCAACATGCACTAGTTGTAAATGGCCAATCAGCAGGGGTAAAAAGAAAGGAGCATTTGGGAACTTCAGCATTGAAAAGGCACCTACACAGATGTCACAACATTACTGAGAAGTTGCCACCTGGCCGCTGGTGCAGCGGTTGGATTTTTGCTTGCGATGATGACGACCCAGGTTTGGGAACGGACAAGGGGAGTCGGAGGGCCAGCTGGGGAAGAAGGATTAAGCATCCCATGGACTGCTCTCCTTCTCTGGGGGAAGGGAGGAGGAGTAGTGTGCCTGGTGCCCGATGGACTGCTGGAAGAGGCCCGGGGGAACCACAGGCGACTAGCACCTTGACATTAGAGCGGCGGGTCAGATGCTGGACATCTTTGCACATCCTCACCCCTGAGACAGCATGCAAAAAATCATTGTCCGCCGAGGATGACGCCTGGCCGGGCACCTGGTCTCCATGGCTCCTGTCCCTCTGCTGACCAATCATGGTTCCATGGCACCATCAAGCCCTGAACCCCACCCTGAGGGGAAGCCAGGGAGGCAAGGCAAGGCAAATGGCAAGACAAGCAAATTTTATTTTTCTGGTGCCCAATCTCAGAGGCTCTGGGTGCTGCACAATACACAGACATTAATTTAAAAATACATATATATAAATAACACACCATACAATAAATAATCACATATCAAAGCCAATACCCTATATATAAATAATCTCCCTCATTTACTTTAAAAGGGACTGATAACCTATGTCATCATGCAGTACCTGAGTAAGCCTGGCTAAACAGAAAATATTTAAGGTAGGCTTTAAATACCTCCACCAACGGGGCCTCCCTTGCCAATGGTGGAAGAAAATTCCACAGGATGGGGCCGGCAGTACTAAATGCTCTGTCATTGGCCATTCTCAACCTTGTCCTGGAAATGCCAGGAGGCCCCCTGGAGGAGTGACTCACGGGTGAACCGAGGCAGCGGGCGTAAGAAGGTCCACCAGGTAGCAAGGGTCCAGTCCATGTAGGGCCTTATAGGTGAGCAAGCCCACCTTAAAAAGCACTTTTCATCAAACTGGCAGCCAGTGTAATTCCCACAGCATCGGGGGTCACATGGCAGTATTTCAACTGTCCAGTCAACAACTTGGCAGCTGTGTTCTGCACCAGCTGCAGTTGAAGGAGGGTGCCTCCAGAGACCCTGAGGTAGCACGCATTACAGTAGTCAAGCCTAGATGTTACAAATGCATGCACCAAGTCACTGACACCTTCTCCAATTGTAGATAGGCTTGACACAGTGCCGTGGCCCAACCCTGGGGGGTAAGTCAGGAAGTATTGGTGGGGGTAAGATGATAGGGGAGTGAGGCAGGTGCTTAGGGGCTGAGCAATGGAATGGCCATCTGCAAAATGCACAATAAATAGAAAAAAATAATAATAACATTACTGAGAAGTTCAATTGTGACTCTCAAAGTGAAAGTGACAGTGATAGCTCACTACACTCAGCAGTAACGGCCATAGATGAAAGCAGTGGCAGCCCCCACAGCACTATACCTCCATCACCACTTCCTGCCACTGGAAGGACTCCTCTGGCTGTTATTGAAGTGACCATGTGTTCAAAAGCCCTCCTCCTCCTTCAAGAAGACAGCTTACCATCTCAGAAACATATGAGTGTAAAACCAAATATGCCTCGACTTACCCTGTTGCTGTTGCTGTTACAATAACCAAAACAGTTTCAGAAATTATAGCTTTTGAGAATAGTATGGCTGTCTGATGAGGATGATGTCAGTTCCTGTGGTAGGCAGGAGCTAAGCAGAACGCCAACTCACAGCAGCAAGATCTCATGGCAGTAAATTTGAAAGCGCTATAGAGAGAAACATCCTGGTCTCTAATGCTCGATTTGGCTGTGTTATGTGATAATAACTTTTGGCATGACTGAAGGTTTCTGAGCTCCTTTTTTTGGTATAAGAGGTATGTCAAAAGGTATTCGGTGGGTCAGGGAACTTACTAAGCAATGGAGACAACAGAAGCTGCATCCATGCAGCGACATCTCACAAGAAACACTCAAGCAGACCCTGCAATACAACATTTCTTCTAGAACGCCAAAACAGAACTCTCATTCCCTGATGTTAGAAATTCTTCGGGCAGTAAGTCGACCCCCGATTTCTCCCCTCCCAGACACTCCAGTGAAATCAACTCAGCTACAACCAGGTAATATACGCTTTTATTTTTGAGATCTTAAAAGAAGCTAACAGGTAACTGGGGCTAGCAAAGAAAGTAGCGCTAAGATGCCTGTGAAAAAAACAATGACAAAACATCAAGAGGTTACGGGCAGGAAAATGGCAGTAAAAGTGATAAATGCTACAATGATGTTTCCTGGGAAAGAGGTAGCAGAAGATGATCAAATTCTGGAGAAAGAATTGAAAGAGGGGGAGGTGGAGGCAGGAGGGTTAGGCAATAGAAGAGATTCAGCGGCTGAGTATGTCTTTGCGATGGACTTGAATGCAGTACAAAATTGCTTTGTAGAGAAGCAAACTGAAGTAGTACCATAACAAGGTCAGCAAACAAATGTAATCACTGCTTTGTCTAGCTTTAAAAATGAAATGCTCTTTGCAATGAGGGAGATAAAAGGAGCTATTAACGGCATATTGGATTCAGAGGGCTCCTTAGAAAAGAAATTAGAAGGCCTTGCATTACGTACTAATGAGTTGGAAAGCAAAGTGTCACAGTTGGAAGACTCAAACAAGCCACTTTTAAAAACACAAACCTTGCATGATAGACAACTTCAAACAATAATTCAGAAAGTGGCTGAAATGGAAGATCGCTCGCATAGGGGTAACCTGAGAATTTGTGTTGTACCAGAGGGACTGGAGGGAACCAGTGACCTAAAAACATTTTTGGAAAAAATAGTCACGGTAGCAATGGGTTGAAATTATCCTGATCAAAAAGTAGTTTTAGACCAGGCTCATAGAGGGGGGAACAGATTCTCAGGGAATAATCAAACCTATCCTAGAACAATCTTTATAAAATCACATTATTACCAGGATAAAGAGTCAATATTGCAAAAAGCAAGAATGGAAAATAGCTTAAAGTTTCAGGACATTCTGCTTCATGTTTACCCTAACTTATCTGTTGACACTGTAAATAAGAGAAAGACATTTAATCAGGTCAAAGAAAAACTTAATCAGAAGGGGATGAAATTCTCAATGTTATACCCTGTCAAGTTAAGGTTTGTGTTCAATGGCAAAGTGATGGTATATGATGATGCAGAGGATGCATTGGAAGCATTTGAACACACTTATGGTGAGCAATACTCACAGAACCACACAGCAACAACTGGGAAACAAAGAACTCACCCATATCAGAACACATTAAGCAATTCAAGTGAGCAGCATCACCAAACCTGAATATTTCTTTGTAAAATGTGGTATAATGAGACCTAGAATATGGTCTTGAAAACAAAAAAAGAAAGAACAAAAAGAGATCTCTCCTGCGAAGCTGTGGCGTGCGAGATGACAAAAAAAAGGTAATTTCTGCTAATCTGGGGGGGGTCAGGGGATTTATTTAGGATGTTTATTAATAATGCTATGGTGGGGGAGGAGGTAGAAAATTGCACAATAAATATGAGTTTAAAAATATATTTGCACTTAGTACAGGTCCAAGATTCTAAACAAAAAATTAAAATTGGCTTACAAACACTTCAGTATTATACTGGATTTGGTGTTACTGGGGATAACGGTAAAACCTGGGAAATTAAATTTAAATAAAAATAAATGACATTGAGTATAAAGATAGTAACTTGGAATGTTATAGGTTTGCAGAACAGAATTAAGATTAATAAAATCATAAATTATTTGGAGAATAAAAAAGTCTTTTGTATTTTGATGCAGGAAACACACTTCTTGGAAAGAGATTTTTTATGGTTTCAAAAATGCTGGGGACCAGGGGCTTTCTCTTCTTTCAGCCAGACATCACTTGAGGTTGCTATATTTTTCCATAAAAAGTATCTTCCTATAACGCCTTTAATTAAGATTGTAAAAATGGACGCACATGGCAGATATGTTATACTGGAAGTAGAATTGGGATTAAATAATTTTACAAAGCATCTATTTATGGCCCCAATGTTAATAACCCAGCCTTTTCTCTGAGCTTTTTTATTTGCAGATCTCAAGTTGAAAGGCACCATACACAATTGGGGGTGATTTTAATTTAACATTAAGGAAGGTTGATCACACTTCTTTTACTGCAACTTCATTTAAATCATCTGTAAAACTAATCAGTAACTACAAACTAGATTTAAAATTAGTGGATCTTTGGTCTGAACAAAATCCAGAGACTAATATATTTTATTTTTTTCAGCAAAACATCAATCCTATTCAAGAATATATTTTTTTCTTAGTTTCAGGATCAATCTTGTATAAAATAAGACATATAAATTACCCAGGAATAACCATTTCAGATCATTCCCCATGCTGTATGACTTTTCATTTAGACCATGAATAACAGATAAATACTCAGTGGAGAATGGATATTACTTTGCTAAAACATCCAGAGACTAATAATAAATGTCTTCTTTAAAATAAATACAGAAAATGATATGAATCTCTTTATAATATGGGATATGTTTAAAGCCTGGGAAAGGGGTTATCTGCAACAACTTAAGTCTTATAGGAGAAAGAACTGGGATAAGCAGCAACAAAAATTCGAGTTAGAAATCCAAACACTACAAAAAATCCATAATTCAAATCTTGACACCAGTACTTACAAAACGCTATTACAGAAGAGGGTAGAATATAACAAACTCATAAATGATAGGGCAGAAAAAACAAATTTTACAAACAAGGAAAAATTATTGTGTTTTCTGTGATAAACCATTACAAATAATGGATTGATAGCTTAGTAAAGAACAAAGATAAAATAATAAAGATCAGTTTGGTAAAATACATAAAAACCCAAAAGAGATTAAAAATATTTTATGGAATTCTATAGAAAACTGTGTACTAGTGAAATAGAAGTGAATAACTCTATTGACAACTTTCTGGGCGATATGCAAACTAAACAAATAGCTAAAGAAATACAAGACATGTTGGATGAACCAATAACCCAGTTGGAAGTGGAAAATGCAATAGATAATCTCTCAACTGGTAAAGCACCGGGTCCAGATGGTTTTTAATTAGAAAACTACAAAATATATAAAAATAAGTTGCCACCTATAGAACTCCAGTAATACATTAAATACCATGCTAGAATAATTTAATCGGGCAACCATTTTATTATTTTTAAAACAGGGAAAATATCTGAGTTACTGTACATCTTGTAGACTAATATCTTTGTTGAACTCTGATTATAAGATTTTTGCAAAGATATTGGCAGATAGATTGGAGATGGTACTCCCTGCCTTGGTTGACCAGGATCAGAATGGTTCCAGAAAAGGATGTATTATCAATGAAAATTTAAGAAGAACAATTAACATAATTGCGAAGAATACCTCTCAGGATGCTTTTCTATTAGCAGTTGATGCGGAAAAGGCTTTTGATAGAGTAGAAATTTGTGTTTTCATTATTTAAAAACATGAACTTTGGCCAAAACTTTATTAATTGTATTAAAAGTATGTATTAAAGACCAACAGCAAATATGAAGATTAATAATCGAACAACGAAAGCTATTCAGATGACATGGGGAACAAGGCAGGGATGCCCCCTCTCACCATTAATTTTTGCCCTTGTAATAGAACCTCTTGCTACAGCAGTAAGACAAAATCAAAATATATCTGGAATAGTCATTAATAATCATACCCATAAAATAGGTTTATATGCAGATGATGCTTTATTGTATATAACAGACCTTCAGCAATCATTAGAGGAATTTATGAGCTTATCATTACAATATGGAAAAGATTCAGGTTATAAAATAAATTGGAAGAAAACATTAATATTAAAGATAAACCAAAATCTGAATCTGTAGATTCCTGATACTTGCTGCTGTCAACAAACAGAAACCCTTAGGTATAATGTTAACTCAACATTATGAGGAGCTCTATCAAGCAAATATTCCGAAGTTAATAACAGGAATAAAATTACGTTTACAAAGATGACAGCTTCTTCCATTAGCACTGATTGGTAGAATTAATGTAATTAAATTAAAAACTCTCCCTAAATTGCTATATACTGTTCAATCACTCCCAATTATAATACCCAATACGACTTTTGATTTATTATAGAAAACAATAACTAACTTTATTTGGGGGAATAAGAAACTGTGCATATCATATAACAAATCAACATTACCAAAAGAAAAAGAAGAGTTAGCATTGCCTGACTTCAAAAATACTGTTTATCAGCCCAATTAGCAATATTGTGGCATTGATTAAGAAATTAAGAAAGTCAGTTAAGATCTACAAAAATCGAACGGTAGGGGTATACTTATCAACCAATAAGAAATGTATTATTGTCAGGACACTATTCTAATAAAAAGAACCAAAAGAAATATAATTTTGTCACTTATGCCAATAGTCATAGTTGGCAAGAAATGCATAGGGTAGCTAAAATTAAGGTACCCATTACCAAATATACACTAATATATAATAATTATCATTTACTTCCGTCTATTAAAGGGACACTGTCAACCTGTTTTTCTTCATATCATTTCTAATTGAAAACCCACATTTTATGATTGCTTACCCTCTCTAAAAATTCACTGTTGTTGCTGTTTGTTTTGTCTGTCTCCTTGCTTAGTAGAACTGATATGCATGGTAATGTATATTTATAAACAACCTTGTTTTTGTTTACAATCCCGGTTCTTTTCTGACGGCATACTTCCTGAGGATTAGAAACACACCCAAACAGTGCAGTCACTCATAAGGCAGTAGCCATCTAAACTCCCACTGCATTATGAGGGGCTATAATGTATTGTGGGTGTTTCCAAGTCCAGGAAAGATGCGTTTGGAGTTGATCAAGGAATGTAAACAAACCTGTTTTGCTGTGATAACACCAGTATGTTGGGCAGTCTGTTTTTCACTTTTGTAAAGAAAATAAGAGTCAGAATCAGACTGCCAGCTACATCAACAATCTTTACAGAATTTTGGTAATCATAAAATATGTTTTTTAAACTAGGGACACTTTGAGATCTAAGGGGGGTTGACAGTGTCCCTTTAATGACCCAATTCTGAAATATTGGCAAGAAAAGGGAATATAAGAGTTTGACCAATTATGTTTATATAATCATTTGAAGCCCTTTTTTAAATTCAATCTTAATATAATATTATCAGGAATCATTTGTTTAAATACCTACAATTGAAAAGTTATCTATTCAGAATAAATGGTGGTCTACAGTTAAAAGGCACACCATGCCTCAATCTACTTGTGCAACCAATAGAGAGTAAGACGTTAATCACTAAGCTTTACATTAGTGGTAATAATGATATCAATAATAAGGACATAAATAAATTAAAAAGTGAATGGGCAAAATATCTAGGTATAGAAATCACTGAAGAATTATGGGAAGAAATATTGCTCACTCCAACAACCATAGTTAAATCATGAAAATTGCAGCAAATTCAGTATAATACATTGCATAGAGTATATTTTACACCATATAAACTTCACAATATTAATAACGCTATCTCTGCCATGTGCCCACATTGTACAAACACTTTGGGAGGTCTGATTCATATGATTCATGACTGCCCTTAATTGACCAATTTTTCGACAAAACGTTTTGCAACTATTAGTAAAATATTTGGCTTATATTCCATAGGGGACCATTGATAACAATGTTGGCATATTCTGAACAAGTTTTGCAAACAGATTATTATCAATGGACTTTCTTGACAATAGCAATGATGCTAGCAAAAAAATGTATCCTTATAAAATGGAAGGATGTAGCTCCCCCGGTCTATGAGACCTGGCTGAATTTCATGATTAATATTATGAAAATAGAAAGAATTCATTTCTTACAAATGGAAAATCTTACTAGTTTTGAAAAAACATGGATTCCGTTTCAACGCACAATTCAATTAGGAATTTAACAGCTTAATCAAAAAAGTAAAAGGGAGAAAACAGGAAAAATAAATTCCCAAGGTTATATGAATTGATAGAATGTTATAAATAAATAAAGAAAGAAAGTAACTATGTCATAAATATTAAATTAGCATAAATAGGAATAATCTTGGACCCTTTGATAGCATGGTAATGATGAAAAGAAATCAAGAAGGCCTTGAATAACTGAATTATCATGAATTCAGCTAATGAGGTAGCCTTCATATTTCAATCTGAACCTAGAAAAAAAAATGCTAGCAGTTGATTTGCTACCATATAACAAGGTTGAACATATAGGATTCAGGTGGCTGCCTGAGTGCCTCAAACCTTGATATAGTATACCATTGTGGAAATAATTCTCAGCAACAGGGATTCCAGATCTTTATGATATTGTATGTAAAAAATTAAGATGCATGTTGTGCAGTGCTGTTGGGAGAGTGGTGCATTTCACAACAGATATCTGGGCAAGCTGTCAGACTGAACCATTCATGTCTGTCAGGGTACATTGGGCGTGTTTTGATAATTCACGTGGAACCGGGAACAGTGAAGCATCTCAGCTTGCTGTTCTAAGAATGTTTTATTTTCCATCTGAACATACCTCATACAACATCAATGAAGAGCTCCAAGAATCAATACAGTAATGGCTCACTTCACAGGGACTTTCATTGGCTTTAAAGTTGCTGATAATGGGTCCAACATAAGGAAGGCCTTGGAGAAGGGGAGATTTGTTCAATTCTGCTGCTTTGCACATTGCTTAAATTTAATAGTTCACAGTTTTGTTGATGACAACAGGGAGGTTAAGGCTCTCGTTAGTACTATTAAAAAAATATGCACTCATTTCAATCACTCAAGCAAAGTCTGTCACTTGTTTGAAAAAATATAGCAGGAGCACAGTTTTCCTTTGCACAGACTGTTTCAAGACATTTCTACTTAATGGAATTCAACCTTTTATATGTTCCAAAGGCTGCTGGAACAAAAGAAAGCTGTCCGGCAATACACCTTAGAAAATAAAATTGGTGATGCAGATGTCTATATTATTTCACCACATTTGGCCATGTTGGAGTTTCTAGTTTTTCCGCTCCAGGCATTTAAAGAAATCACCAGAGAGGTTAGTGCAAACATAGCAACTCTGAGCCAGGTGATACCCCTATTAAAAATGTGAAAATTCAGATTGAATCTGATCTGGGAAATGTTAGAAAAACAAGACAGTTCCATGATCACACAGGCTGCCAGTGGTGCTGACACATGCAGGTTGCCCTCCAGAATACAAGAAGATCTAAGGAGACATGATCAAAAAAGTTGCAGATGATGACGAACTATGTAAAATGCTTCATTCTGAGTACTACATTGAAGCAACAGTCTTGGACCCATGATACAAATCAAAGCAACTACAGTGCAACCCCGATTATCCAAATGCCTCGGAAGACATTACATTTTTTCGGATAATTAGGGGTTCGGTTAAACGGAAGAAAGACTTTTTTTTTTAAAATTGGAGCATGCTGTTTTGAGTACTATCTATGCAACGGATGCTGGCAGGAGCCTAGAGTAAAAACGCTGCAGCAACTGAGGTCCAGTTAAAATAAACAGCCTTACTGGAAAGACTGCCTTGGGTCATTTTGATGCAGTGAGAGAACACTTGGTATTTGGTATAATTTCTCTGCCTAAGATGGGGATACTTCTGTCCCTTTGTCTGCATTTTGTCAGCTGTTGGAAATTGTCACCATAAGCCAGACAACAGTTAAACAAAGGTTTCCTATGCACTGAAGAGAGCAATTGTGCTAGGTTTCCTTCACAAAAGTGTGACTCAGCTGCAGACGCATTGACAGCTCACTTTATACGGGACTGCACTTCAAGGGCGCTACCTGCACACATTCAATATCTGCACTCAGAGCAAGTCAAGCTTCAGCTCACCATTGACTAATCTGAATATATTTGAGACCGTGCCTTCCCCCGAGGGTGCAGAGGGACAGAACAAGTGATTCTCTTCACGGCAAGTATTGGAGACCACTCAGATACAACTAATATTGGGGACCACCCAGATACAAGTAAAAAAAAACTAACTTTAAGGACCTGGGCTTTTGTAAATGTGTTTATTAGTGAGGGACATAACTTAATTTTGGATAATCAGGAGAGTCGGATAATCGGAGTTCGGATAACCGGGGTTGCACTGTATTGAGTAATGATGATGGCACGTTTTGAGAGAGAATAATTGATGAGGTGCGTGCTGTCATGGAACAGAGTATAACAGCAGCACCACATTCAGAATCTTCACGGCACAGCAGCATAGCATTAGGTGGCCCATCCTCTACTGTTGCAACATTTTATCCCTCTTCCTCCTCAGCCACTGCAGCTGAATCTTCTTCTTCACCACCAGCCAAGCATAGCACTGTCCCACACTCACTTGGTTCCACTTCATGTCTCTGGAGTCACTTAAAAGATGTTATTGTGACATCTTCTTCATCTGCCTCTTGTAACACAGCCTCAGCTCAGACCATTGTTGAAATGTACCCAGCAGAGCCCAATATTAGCTGGAATGCTGAGCCTTTGAAATACTGGAAATCTAAACAAAATATGTGGCCTGCATTAGTAGACATTGCAATGAAGTACATGAATTGCCCTCTGACTAGTGTCTGTTCAGAATGACTGTTCTGTTCAGCTGGTAACGTCATTACTGACACATGATCCTGTTTGAGGCCAGAAAATGATTAGCACCTCATGTTTCTCAAAGTCAGCATTCCTCACTTTAATTTCAAATATGGTACCAGAATAAAACATACACTGACTGCTCCGAGCAGACCCTATGCACAAAACACTTTCAAGACGTTGTGCCTGTGGTAAAAATCTATTGTGAATAGGGTCTACTACATGAGATAGAAATTAATTGCAACAAGTCAGGTCAGGATGGACTACACATGGATCACATGAGCAGCACAGAATAGAAAAAATAACATCAGTGGGTTCAGAGTCCAAATACACTGCACTGCGCAAGAAACTGCATTTTATATCACAGACTTACTTGGTGGTACCTTGTACCACTATCTGATCTGGAAGGTAGGGTACTGCTGTTTACTGCTACTGCTACTACTATCAGTTTTTGCCCTTACGAGTCACAATTTCTACTGATTTATCAGTTTTTGTCCTTACTCCAGTCCTACTCCTTACTACTACTACTTGTTACTTTTTTGCCCTCAGCAATTGATCCTGAGTCCTGACTGTACTGTTTTAATTTTCGTACAATCATGACTTAGCAAATGCTTGAAAGTTCAGAAACTGAATACTTTTTGTATATTTCTTATGTCCCCAATATTTGTCTGCAAATACTTCACAGAAAAAAATGATACTAAATTGAAAATTCATATAATTTCTTGTGTGTGTGTGTGCGCGCGTGCGTGTGTGGTATGTTAGCCCGGTTACATCTCAATTACAGTAACTAGGCTGAGATTATTATATTACTGTATTTTATTTGTGATACTTACATTACTTGGCAGTGGCTGGCAGCAAGCAATTGTGGAACTAACAAGGATGTCATTGTGTTGTGTGTCATCAGGCCTTCAGGTGGCAGTGGCAAACTTTTTTATGACTGCTCTGCACTTGATCAATGTGTTGTGTGACTGGCTGCCTGCCTGTGAGATGATCACTATGGCTTTCATTTTTTTCTTTAAGGATTCAGCATCCTCAGCATGTTGATCAGATTCAATAGAAGTAGTCGTACTAGAAAACATTACCACCTCTTGGATCAGGTAGTGTACCTTATACCACAGTACACTGGGGCATGCAAAGCATGCATCATTCACATGGGTAGGTTGGGTGGGCTGTCTTAGTGCTTCTCATTTGTTCATTCACATCCATTTCTTTGGCCTGTTCAGCTCTGACTGGAACATCCATCAAAATAATACCCACACAGCACCATTAATAAAAAAAGAAATCTTAGCTGCCTGGCAGTGCTTGGTGGTGCTATGATATAGGTATTTGCATCTGTCTGTCTCTCTCTCTCTCTCTCTCCGTCTCTCCTAGCACACTTATATTACGGGCCTGAGCAGGATATGCCACCATTATAGGTCAGCCACAAAGTGGCTAGTAGTGACAGATTGATTTTTTATTTAGCAGTTTTACTTTAATTTTTGTACAAATAATCCATTAAATTATTTCCTTTGGGCCTCTGTGTCAAACGTGAGTGACATTGGCCACTTTTATGCATTTTTTCAAATGTTTTCAAATATTGGACATTAAATCAGAACTAATCAGGATAAATCAGAACTTCAATGTGTTCTGGTTCTCATTTAATAAGGGTCAGAACTTCACCAAGTTCTCCCAGCCCTAAATTGTATATCCCCTCCCCCGGGATGAGGCTGAAAATAGGCAGAATTGTGTAGTCCTCCTTTCCCGGTCAACAAAAATGAAATAAATAAATAAAATCTTGTTATTGTGCTTCCTTGTGAATGGGAGGAACTGCTGTTGTGAGGAGAGTGTCGGGGGGGGCAGCTCATATATTTTCCTGTGGGGTGATATCCTGTTATTTGTCCAAAAGTATCCCCTGCCACTTCCCTGGGTGGAGGGTCTGTGCCAAACCTTTTGTCCACTGCGAAACCTAGGCTAGGCCCCTGGGAAGTGTGTATACAGTGTGGGCCCGAGAGCCCCGTAGGAGCCAAGGTGAGTTAAAGGGATGTTACATATGTTTCTAGGTTTCATATACAAAAACAGATATTTGATCACCCTTTCTCCTGACCAGGGGAAGGGGTCAGCCATGGAGAACCCGATCACCAAGACAGATGTAGGAAGAAAATAGAGAAGCATAGGTGGTGGAAGTAATAAAAAAAGCCTGATGCCTCTAAGTTTCTGAGATAGTATTAGATATACAAACTAGAGGATACTGGCTTAAAGAGAACATCTCCTCAACCTATTTTCTTTATACCTGTGTAGTCTGTAGGCATGAACAATGATTTCTCTCTTGCGTCCCCTAATGTCATCCTAATTTAAATATATTGTAAATGAAGTTGCTTCACTCTGTTTTGCCCTGGTATGAAAACCTGTTTTTCTCCATTCCAAATATCATGACTCCATTCATCTAAGGCATCATGGGAGCTGATGATGCATACATTCATGAGCCAGCAGAAGTTATACTCTTATTCAGTTCTGTTACATGCCTTGTGAAGTCCTTGTATTCTCTAAAATCATTTCTATGTTCTCCATGCGTGCACATGCAGCGAACATCTTGCTATAAGAGTCTGCTTTTGAGGGGTGTGACACTGTCTCCATGCCATACCAATCATCATTCAGGCTGGTCATGACAGTGTTCTGGCTTGCTGGGCAGAAATTTCATGTAATACAAAGGAGAGCGCTGACACAATCATAGGGTGGCTCTTTCCTGCGCTTTGCATAAGGCTGCCCATCAAACACAGCTGATCTGTCATGATCAGCTTGCTTAAAACCATCCTACACCTGTAAAAGGGAAAACCATCCATCAATGTATGTTGCTGCCACCACCATTACCACCACTACCGTAACTGTCCCCTCCCCAGCCCAACCCACATTAGTATTCTGGCATGAGGGTGCTCAATCCCCTGTGCCAGCTGCTAGCTCCCAGCCCTGCCCATCTTACTTCTGCAGCACCAGGGAATGCAACCCTGGTGCTGCCAAACATAACACTGACACTGGGGGTGTCCAATCTCCCAGTGTAGCCACCACAAATAAAGAAAACCATCCCTCACAGTTTTGTTTTTCTAAATACACCCTGCAAAAGAGAAAACCATCCATCGGTGCCTGTTGCTGCCACTGCCGTATCTGCCCTTCCCCCTGCCTAACTCATGTGAATATTCCAGCACAGGGATGCCCAATCCCCCATGCTTCCTGATACCCCCCCATCCTGCCCGTTTTTCTTCTGGAGCACCAGGGAGCCCACCCCCAGTGCTGCCAAACATAATACCAACACTGTGGGTGCCCAATCCCCCAGTGTCATGACCTGAAATAAAGAAAACTGTCACTCATAGGTTTTTTTTTATAAACCCCATAACAAAGAAAAACATCCATCAATGTCTCTTGCTGCCATTACTGTTCCCCCACCTGACCCTCCTACTTAGCACCTACCACCCCACACCCACCCAAGTTGTCACTTACCCATCAGGGGTCCAATGCTGTAATCCTTTCTAAACCACAGACACGTCTTCACTCTTCAACAACGGACCGCGAAATGAGAAAATCAGGTATGTGATTCAATGTATTTTAATGGGGTTTTGAACTTATTGGCATAACATGGCCATTTTTAAATATTTTTGCTCCAGATTTTCAGCATGCCTTTTCTGGGAACCCACCTCACGGACAATGGCAGTGAAATTAGGCAAATCTGTCCAGAAAAGTGATTTCACAGTCACTGCACAAAATCACCTTTCGGGCAGGTGTTGAAAATTTTCTCCACTGCTGTTTATGATGTGGGGTCATAAAAAGGCTTCTACTAATGCAAGCTTGTAACTTTGGTAATTATCAATACTTTGACCCCTAATTTTCAACATAGCCATTTTTTCTCAGCACCTCATGAATTTGACAGCTGTCATTTTTCAAATCCTGGTAAAAAATGTTCACACTTGTGGCTCAAAACCACCTTTTGGGTAGGATTTGAACATTTTCTCTACCCTTGTTCATGAGGTGGGCTCATAAAAAGGCTCTGTGTAGTTATAAGAAGGCTATGTTGAAAATCTGGGGTACAAATATGAGAAAACAACAAAGTTATGAATCTAAGTATTTTTCAATATTTTGACCCCAACTATTTAACATAGCCATTTGTTTGTACCACCTCATGAATGTGGCAGCTGTGACTTAAAAAATGACGTTTCAGCCATTGTTTTATAAATGATATCTGTCATGCTCAGAAGGAGTGGTTAAAAAAAAGATTATGTTGAAAATTTGGAGTAAACATGTAAAAAAACAACCAAGTTATGAGAACAGCATGGATTCATGGTGGGCAGACCATGTATAATGAACCTGTTGTGTTTTTGTGAAAAAATATCTAATTCACTGGATACAGGTGCATCCGTGCATTGTATATTCTTGGACCTTGCTAAGGCATTTGATAAAACCCCTCACAGGGTCATAATACAGAAGATGATACACATCCAGGTGGGCCATATAATTATTAAATAGATAGAGAGCTGGCTGAGAGGTAGGAGTCAGAGAGTTACCTTAAATGGGTATCTATCCAATACAATTCCAGTGACTAGTCGGGATCAGTTCTAGGTCCAATACTGTTTCAGTTATTCATGTCGGATATGGGTATACAGACAACCAGCTGGCTAAGTAAATATGCTGGACACCAATATAGCCAGTGTAGTAAAAACCCAAGAGGACATAGGCACACTCTAAAGGGACCTAGATAAGATATCAGAATGGATCAACAGATGGGGAATGAGGTTCAACACCAACAAATGTTGTGTTATGCATCTGGGGCGATACAACAAGGAAGACACATGTTTTCTAAATGATATGCCTTTTAGAATTACGGATGAAGAAAGAGACTTAGGAATAACAATAACAGGCAGATTATGTTATGACACACACTGTAACACAGAAACAGGCAAAGCTAAGAAAATACTATGGACAATAAAGAGAAATTTTAGAAGTAGATATGAAACAGTATTGATGCCCGAATATAGATCTTATGTAAGACCATTGCTTGATTATGGAAGCCAAGCATGGGGAGTTGCAACTAAGGGTACCTCAGAAAGGTTAGAAAAAATCCAGAGACAAGCAACAAAAATTATACATAATATAAGGACTTATCATACAATGAAAGATTACAGAAACTAAACGTAATGTCATTGAGCACTAGAAGGATATGAGGGGACCTACTTTTATGTTACGACATCATGCAAGGTAACTATCTCTTGAACAAATTAAAATTTGAATTTAAAAACGATAATTTAGGCACGAGGGGACATCCCCTACAACTGAGACCTTAGAGGTTCATAACAAATAACAGAAAATCCTTTTTCACACTAAGAGTGGTTAACCCATAGAATTAACTACCTATTGAAGTGATCATCAGTAAAGATAAAAAGCAGTTTAAAAAGAGGCTAGACACTCATATCTTAGAAGGAAACATCTTGTCCTATTATAGGAGGAAGTAGGCTGTTGGTTAACCAGGATCTGCAGCTTATCCAATAGGTAGGGAAATGGGCAGACTGGGTGGGCCAAGTGGTCCGTATCTGCTGTCAAAGTTTATGTTTCTATGTTTCTATAGGTAATGTGACAGGAGCACACCTGGTCACACCACCTTCCCTGCTCCTTACACCTTAGTAAGAACCTTAATATAAAGAAATTGTTTCAACATTTACTCATAACTTAATTTTTTGCAGATTTTGGCCCCTAATGTTGAACGTATCCCTTGTGTTACCCCACCTCCTGAACATGGCAGGTGTCATTTTTCAAAACCCCTCTGAAACTTGTTTCTGCAATTGCACAGCAAAATCACTTTTTGGTTCGGATTTTAAAAATTCCACCTGTCTTGATCATAATGTCAGGTCATAAAAAGACTGTTGGACATTTTAGGTCAGATTGCCTCTCAGCTGCCATGTCCCGGATAAAAAGCAGGACACCACTGCAAATGAGACATTGCATCTCATCTGCTTTATCCCGTGTGAATATATTGTAAAAAAGTGTACAAGCAAGACCAGGGACAATAGCAATACAATCAGCGAACATTTGGCATTGACAATTGCTTGTTTTCTAGCTCATATACACTTTAGACTACAGAAAACAGCAGAGCACTTACTATGTCTTGAAAAGTTTTATAATCAGCATAAGACAAGAACTCAGAGACTGCAGAGGACAGCAACAGCACTGACTAATACAGTGTAACTATTGCATGTTTTGCACCAAAATATCACAGAACTCCAGGATACCTTACGTGAGTCAGATCATGACCTTTGCAATGGAATCAAGCTGCTTTACATACCAGATTTAAATACCTTCATCTACATTTAAATCCTGATGAAATTAGGAGGGTGCAATAGAGGAAGTCATTGTGCATGCCTACAATCTACACAGGGAAACAGAAGAAAAGGCTCAAGGGGCTATCCCTTTAAATTAAAAAAGAATAAGGTCAGTAAGCTGTGAGAAACCTGTTTACGTAGAGTTATCAGCTTCTGAAACATTGGAACAGACTTCTAAGCAGAGGGCTACAGGTCAGCAGTTCACAAGGTTCATGGCAGAGCTAGCTCTTCTGTTCTGCTGGCACAGTACCTGATGGCAAATATCATGGGCTACAGTTACAAATGCTAAGTTGGCAGGTGATGTGTGCGTGTGTGTGTGTGGGGGGTGGCTAGGGGAATGTTTTTTTCCATCCTAGAGTTGCTTATACTCCTGTCTTTCTGAATGATTACTCACCAAACTAACACCATATTTATGATCACAGTGCATGCATGCACAAAGAACATTTTGTTAGGAGAGTAGCTTTTGAGGAGTGTGACACTGTCAGTCCAATGCAGAGTGGTCTGCGAGGGGCTCATCAGTGTCACACCAGTTATCAGCCAGGCTTGCTGTGTGGAAACTTTGTGTATTTCAAAGGAGAGAGATGACTCAATCCTAGGTCGGCTCTTTCTTTTGATCTACACCGCAGAGCAAGTACAGCTAAATAGATAGATATTTTATCTATAAAAGTGCCCATCTCTGGAGACTTTGGGCACTGTACAATAAAAGAGCAACAATACATATAAACAACAGTTCATCATTAAAACAGATTTAAAATTACTCTTTCATCATTAAAACAGATTTTAAATTACTCTACCATCCATTAAAACCCATTAATCAATTAATCAGTGAAAGCTTGTTGGAACACATATGTCTTAATCCCTTTTTGAAGGTTTCTACCAAAGGAGACTCCCATAGATAACTAGGAAGGGAGTTCCACAGGGTAGATGTTGCCACTGAGAATGTCCTGTCCCCAGAGTGCCGTAACCTAACCCTGGGAACTCCAAGGAGCCCTGCCCCAGCAGAAAGGAGTGCCCGGGGCAGATGGTAGCGGACAAGGAGATCATTTTGTCTTTTTTGTATATTCTGTTTATTGCACCGCCGCTCAGAGAACTCTATCAGGCATCCACTGACCCTCCAGCTCTACCTCCAAGCCTGAAACTCCTCCAATTCCTTGCACCAGCCCGGCGATCCCCCCCCCGGCTCTGAACCCCTGGAGGTAGGGCATCCCTTTCTGCCCTGGGCGCTCTATCTACAGTTTGGCTTGCCAGGCTGGGCTCGGCCCAGGCGTGGGGGAAATCTGGCTGTTGAAGTGTGACTGAGGGAGGTGGTGATGTTGCCTATCCCCAAGGACAGGAATTTTTATACTTATTTGTTTCCCCCTGGGGGTGCGGCATACAATGACATCTGTGCACGGCTGCCCTGCTGACATCTGCTGCACTCCCCACCCACAAGATTCGGCTGGTGATCCTGTAGTACCCCTGACCTCCATCGGGGTCGCAAGGACACTGAGCTGCCCCAGGAACCCTCCCCAATGAGAGGAGAGCAGTCCTCTGGGTGCTCAATCCTCTCCCTCCCCCACCAACTACTGGGTCCCCGAGTCCGTCACCAAACCTGCGTCACCGGAGTGGCTCGAGGTGTGGCGTCCAGCGCCTCAACCCTCAGGGCCACCAGGCCAGCCAGGATAAGGAGATCTTGCAGGTAGAGAGGTCCCCTTTTGTGCAGGGTCTTTTAGATCAGGAGCCCTACCTTGAAGACAATCCTCCACCTGACCGGCAGCCAGTGCAGTTCACAGAGGACCAGAGTGATATGCTTGCAAAGTCTCACCCCAGTCAATAACCTTGCTGCTGCATTCTATACCAGCTGCAGCCTGTGGAGGTTGCCTCCAGATAACCCTAGGTACAGGGTGTCACAAACCCACTCAGCAGGTCAGGCCCTCTACTTCCAAAGTGCCAACGTCTGAGTGCAGTCTTGTGAACAGTGTAACAGACAAGGTAACTCTCTTGTCTGTTTTTGTGAGTTTGGATCAACCTTTGGTTTCCAGTTCTGGAGGGATTCAAACAGTTAACCTCTTGTTAGCATACCCAATGCTCAGGCTCAGATATATCTGTCTTCAGGGGGCCAGATATCTTGCCTGCAGGCACCTAACCAGGTGTACAGAGATGAACCCTTTAAAACTTTAATAAAGATCTCAGATGCTATGCTTCTATTTCCAATTTGGTACCACCATTCAAGCGTATGTCTATTGTCTGCTTTAACCATGTACTTTTCTTACAAATAAAAAAGAGAAGTCAAAGACAGACCAAGTTAGTTCTAAAAAGAATTTTACTAAAAATAGCTAAAAATATGTAAAACACAAAAATACAGAACTCATATCAAAAGACATACAAATATTTTAAAAGAAAGGTTTAAACAGTGCAAATTCCTACTTCAGTACTTAGTCTCTAAATACTTGCTTAAGTGCTCACCAGTCTTGCTTGGTCAGAGTCTAGGTGAAAATGTGTCTCTGTAAAACAGAATTATTCCTTAAACAACTGTATTGGCCAACCTCTTTTTGATGAGGTCAGCTAGCTCCTCCTCTGTCAGATTATATTTTAAAAATATATCTAATAAAAAAAAGTAGTCTTTTCAAAGTATTAATTTTGCAATCCTTCAGCATGACTCATGTTTCAAATGACATCCCTTTTGATCCATGTTGCATTCCTCCTCACGCAAGCTTCATAGGAGTATTTACAACATCGCATCCCTGTGTAATAACCTGTTTTTTTTTCTCTTCAACGTCATAAACCTTTTTTATGATTTCCCTCTTAACAAAGTTAACTTAAACAACTGTGTAATTAGCTTCTGGTCTGCCATGTAACACATTGTATCTACAAATTGAGTGCGTGTGATACACATGCTGTCAGCATTTCTCTTAGCTTGCATCTGTCAGCTGAAAACTGTGGGGGGGGTTGAGATCACTCCTAGAGCATTAGATTTTTCAGCAGAGATAGTCATTAATACATATTATATTAAATATTATACAGCACTCAGAACTTGCTGTCTATGTAACACTCCTCCCCACCTAGACTGAATTTGGGGTATCTATCCCCTACATGGGATGAGCTTCCCAAATCAGTTCACTCCTCATAGACTCTAGATGGCCCAACTGAGTTCTTGTTCTTTCCTCCAGCCCTATGTATGATTTTTAGATCATTCCCTTAAAAAGCAAGACTCCATCTTAGTAGCCTCCCATTGTTCTTCTCCATCGGCGTCAGCCAAACCAGGTGGTTGTGGTCAGTATGCACCACAAAATGCTGCCCATACAAGAATGGCTCTAATTTCTTTAGGACCCACACTATGGCAAGACACTCCTTTTTCACCATGGAGTACACTTGCTTCCTGGGAAGCAGCTTCCTGCTCAGGTAGACAACTGGGTGATCTGTCCCTTGGCTAGACATTTGGCTCAGTACTGCCTCAATACCCATGTCTGAGGCGTCCGTCTGAACTATAAAAGTTTTGCTATAGTCAGGACTTGTCAAAACAGGAGCACTGCATGGTGCCTCCTTCAGTTTGGTAAAGGCTTCCTCACAGGCTGGGCCCCAGGTAATTTTCTTTGGCATCTTTTTATTTGTTGGGTCAGATAGGGGAGCAGCCAGGGCACTGTAATTCAGTACAAATTTTCTGTAGTACCCTGCTGTCCCTAGAAAGCTCCTGACCTGCTTCTGAGTTTCTGGTCTGGGCCACGCCGGGATCACCTCTATCTTTATTTGGTTAGGATGGAGCTGTCCCTGGCCTACCACATGCCCAATGTATGCCACTTCCCCCATGGCCACCTGGCACTTCTCAGCTTTGACAGTGAGCCTGGCCCTCTGTATCCTGCCCAGCACTTCCCTAAGGTGGGATAGGTGTTCCTCCCAGCTGGTACTAAAGATGGCAATGTCAACCAGGTATACCACGGCATACTCCTCAGCACCATTTAACACCTGGTTCACCAACTTTTAGGAAGTGGCCGGGGCGTTCTTCATTCCGAAAGGCATTACTTTAAACTCAAATAAGCCTATCGGAGTGATAAAGGCTGACCTCTCCCTAGCTCTGTCTGTCAATTCTGCCTGCCAATACCCCTTTGTCAGGTCAATGGTCATAAAGTAGGTCACGCCTCCCAACTTGTCCAGGAGTTCATTCATCTGGGGCATCGGGTGGGCGTCAGACTTCGTGACTACATTCAGTCCACAATAGTCCACACAGAAACAAGTTGAGCCATGTGACTTGGGTACAAGGACTACGGGTAAGGCCTAGGGACTGTGGGATCTCTGGATTACCCCTAAATCCAGCATCTCCTCTACTTCCCTCCTAATGCCCTTTTGGACAGCCTCTGACACCTGATATGCTGTCCACCATATGGGCGTCTGTGCCCCTGTCTCCACATCATGTTTCGCAAAGGGGTTTAGTCCAGGCTTGGTGCTAAACAATGGGGAAAAGTCTTCCAAAACCTCCCTTACTTTCTGGATCTGGCCCGGGGCCAGCTGGGGAGACAATTTTATCGCCTCCACAAAGGACTCCCACTTACTTTCCTCCAGCAAATCCAGAAGGGGGTCTCCTTCGTCCATCCCTTCCCCATGACTACACACTGCAAACACCATGTCAGCGCTATTTGCATATGGCTTCATCGTGCTGACATGGTACATCCTTTCAGTCTGTCTTCTGTCAGGTAACTCCACAATGTAGTTCACGTCATTTACCTTCCTAACCACTTTGTATGGTCCTGCCTACTCAGCTTGCAGCTTGTCTTTCCAGACTGGAATAAGGACCATGACTTCCTGACCCAACATGTACGAGCGAGCTCTGGCTCTGCAGTCGTACCACACTTTTTGTTTCTGTTGGGCAGCTGCCAGGTTGCTCTGGACTGTCCCCATAAGCGCCTTCAGCTTTTCCCTAAACCTAAGGACTAATCCACAATGGGAGTTCCCTGGGTGGCGTACTTGCCTTCCCAGTCCTCACGGATCAAGTCTAGAGGCCCACGTACCCAACGTTCATATAAGAGTTTGAAGGGGGAAAATCCTGTTGACTCTTGGGGCACCTCCCTGTATGCAAACAACAGGTGGGGAAGGTATTTCTCTCAGTCCCTCCCATGCTGTTCAGCAAACGCCCAGAGCATTAACTTTAGGGTACCATTGAACCGTTCCACAAGTCCAATGGCTTGTGGATGATACGGTGTTGTGCATCTCTGCACCACCCCACACTTCTCCCATAAACATTTCATCAGGTCCGACATGAAGGAACACCCTCAATCGGTGATAACCTTCTGAGTAAACCCAACACGGGAGAAAATCCCCAGTAAGGCATTTGCCACTTTGTCTGTCCTCAGTGAGGATAGGACGACTGCTTCTGGGTACCAGGTGGCATAATCCACTACAGTCAGGATGAATCTCTACCCTGAGGAGCTGGGGGTATTTAAAGGCCCCACAATATCCATTCCCACCCTCTGAAATGACTCCTCCACTATGGGTAAGGGGACCAGGGTGGCTTGGGTTTTCTTGCCCACCTTGCCTTTTTCTTGGCACCGGTGACAAGACCTGCAATACTCCTTCACCTGCTGGGTGAAGTTAGGTCAGTAGAAATTCTGGGCTAACCACTGCATTGTTTGTGTGATTCCCAGATGACCAGACAAGGGAATATCATGGGCAACCTTGAGCAACTGCTCACGACATCCCTGGGGAATGAAAAGCTGCCTGCCTAGCATCCCTCCCTCTATCTGTACTACCTGTGTATACATAAGTCCATTTTCCCAATAAACCTTATGTCTGCCGTCACCTCCCTGTGTGCCCTCCAAGACTGCCCAAGCCCTCAGCTTCTCTAAACTAGGGTCACTCCTCTGAGCTGCTACAAACCCCTCACACAGTCCCAAGGCATGGGACAGGTCCCCTTCCATCGCTAAACTAGGGTCCCTAGCACTAGCGTCAGGACCCTCAGGATCACTGTCAATCCCAACCCTCTGACAAGGGGTCACCCCTCCCTCTTCAGAGTAACCCTCTGTAGCTGTGTAGTTACTTGCTACTGGGGACATTTCTACCCCCTTTTTATTAGTCTTCCCATCTGGAGACACATGCTGGGGAACCAGCCTCTCAGTGGTTTACACACTGGTTTCTGTGGGGTTCAGGAAACTACTATTATCCCTTGCCACTTGGCTACGGGTAACTGCACATACCACCCCCTGCTGGAGATTGTTACCCAGGACCACATCCACTGCTAATGTGTTGGCTACAGCCACTTGTTGCACAGTTCTCCCTGTTTCACCCCAGTCCAGGAGAACATTAGTGAGTGGTAATGTTTCCTCTTCACCAGTAAACCCTGGTACAGTAACATATTTATTGAGTATAAGTTGACCGGGCTGTACCAGATCCCCCTTTACCAATGTCAGGGATGCCCCTGCCCACCTCCCTCCCTGTAATTTCAGAGTGTGACTCCACCCCTCCGTGCTAGCCTACCTGTTTCTCCTGATATTTATTGTGTTTTCCTCTCTCTCTTCCTGCAGAACAGCAAGGCTCCCTCCGTGGGTGCTGGTCATGAGGGTAAGGACACCCTCCCCTGAGCTTTGCAGGACCCCCGCAGCATTCTCTGCCCAGGCTAACGTGCACCTTTTTCAGAAGATACAGCAGCTGCACGGAAACGTAGTGCTGCTGCTCATTTCTCACTCGCTATAGGAGCCCCGCTGACGCTACGTGTCAGCTGCCCCACTACCCCCACCACCACCCTTGCTCGACTTCTTGTTTTATAGAGGAGGAGAGGTGCCTGGTGACGTATTTGAACCAATCAGGCAACTTTACCATAGGCAGGTTATCAGCACCTACCACTAGAAGCTGTTTCTGTCTCTGAGTCGGTAGTTGTTTTTTCTCTCTCAACTCCTAAATTAAAACAAGGCTGCATCAATGTGTTACTTATAAGCATACCCATACATCTCAAAAAAAAAAAATCCTGCCAAAAGCTTTCACCCCACTTTCAGCAGCAGAAAACAACTTACTCTACCAAACCTATAAGCCCAAAACAACTTTAGAATTTATACCAATTCCTCCCAAAATGCCAAGTAACATTGCTGTAACTCCCTCTCTGGGTTGCAAACTGATACCACAGATTACTCTCCTTACGTTAATCCTTCCCCTCAGCCTACCACCCTCCTGCCCTTCCCATACTCCTCCCCAAAATACCCCTCCTTCTGCCCCGAAACACCTCCCATGCCACACAGCCCTATGATTATTCCTGCATAAATTACCATATCCCACCCTTCCCCTTGCCAAGTCACCTACTCCCAGAGATCGTGATTATCCCCTTTCTATATGGCCATGAAATACTGCACTTCACATGTTCCCATATTATAAACAAGCCACACTACCAAGCAGTCTTATTGATGTGCTCCTGCAAGAAGATCCTTAAAAATACCCTATCCAGGATAGTGATTATCCTTCTGCTATTTGTGGGAAACATACACCCCAACCCTGGCCCCATAGACCATGCCCCTCACCTAACAAAGCAACATAGAGGACTACAGCTGGCTACCATTAATATATGTAGCCTCCAAAAGAAACTTGACCCGCTCCAAGCCTGGGTCTGCCTCCACCAAACTGATGCCCTAGCCATAACTGAAACATGGCTGTCGCAGCATATCCCCGACCCGGCTGTGTACATACCAGGCTACTCATTGTTTAGGTCAGACAGTTTAGAGTGAGACGTGGTGGGGGTAGTGCACTTTATCTTTGGGGACACCTGAAAGGAATAAATATAGCAACTGTAAACCCTGCAGAGGGAGTACCGTCCCTCACAATCAAGGTTGTCATTGGAAACTCAGGTAAATCTCTCTAGCTAATGTCAGTATACATATCCCCTCACAACCAAAAGGAAGCTTTCACATCCATCCTAAACATTATCAACCAGCTCCCAAAAAACTCTGAAGTCATAGCACTTGGTGATTTCAACTCAAACTGGTTCTCTCCCCAGACATCCTCCCACAGGGATGCAGCTGCTGCCCAAAATCTGTCCTGAATGGTCCTTACCTCTACTAGAGCAAACAAACACTTGGGCCCTAGTTCCCTCCTTGATCTCATACTCACGAATCACCCTGAGCACATACAGGATGTCCAGGTCCTCCTGGACTCACTCAGTGATCACTCCCCGGTAACTTGTCTCTGGACAAACAGCTGCAACCACCCCCCCCAGGATCTCCATGTATCACCAATTAAAGAAAGGGGCCTTGATACATCTTCAGAACAAACTCCGAAACCTTGATTGATCTCCACCTGATAACCAGTTGTCGGTTGATGCCGCCCTCTCCTTCTTCATAAGTTCCTTCAATTCCATCTGTGACATCTTTGCCCCTTTTGTAAAATGTGTTGAAAAAACAAAATCCTCCCCTGAGTAAATTGGTCTTTGCTTGACCAAATGAAGGTACGTGATGACCTGTGGCACTGTGCCCTTTGGTCAGGTAGCCTTCCTGACCGACAATTGTATCGTGCTGCCCGAAACTCATGTACCTGGGCTATCCGATAGGCAAAGGTGGCTTACTATCAGGCAAACCTAACTGCCATCTGGGGAAATGGGAAGAGGTTCTGGGCAAATATAAAGGAACTTAGTGGCAAGTCTGCCTCCCCTCCCCCTACCATGCTCATTCTTGATGGTGTCACTACCACAGATCCCAGCAAAATAGCAGATGCTTTCAATACATCTTTCTCTGACATCAGTACTATTCTCTCTCCTGATTTTTTATCTTTAGATGCTGGTCAATTCCTGCCACCCTCCGGCACTCCACCTTTTCACTTCAAAACGATCTCCCCTAGAGTTGCCCGCTCTTATCTTGCCATGTTCCTAGGTAAAACAAGACACAGTGGTGACTCTCTTGACACAAAACTGCTATCCTTAACCCTTGACAAAGTCCTAACACCCCTTACTAAGATACTAAACATGTCCCTGTGCTTAGGGCAGTTCCCATCTATATGGAAAAGGGCAGTAATTACGTCAGTTCATAAAAATGGCGACCGTACCTAAAGTAGCAACTATAGGCCCATCTCCATACTCCCTCCCCTCTCAAAAGCTGTGGAAAAAATAGCAGCTGATCAGCTTGTTGACTGCTTAGACTCGCACCACCTACTTTGCCAACAACAACATGGGTTTAGAAAAGGTCACAGTACAACCACTGCCCTTTAAGAATTCACCTCCTTTATCCATGATGCTATAGATCTGGGAAACTTGGCTGGGTCAGTCTACATTGATCTCTCCAAAGCATTTGATGCTGTCAATCATAATATGCTCATAAACTCCCTCCTTTCTGTTGGAGTATCCCAAGAAGCTATTTGCTGGTTCTCCAACTATCTCTACGGCTGCATCCAACAAGTAAAGATAAATAACATCCTCTCTATAAGCCTTCCCATTCGGTCAGGCATCCCTCAAGGGTCCATCCTTGGCCTGCTCCTTTTATCACTATTCTTGAACTCCTTACCTATGGCCTCCTCAGAGTGCCTTCTCCTCTATGCAGATGATGCTGTGATTTTCAGTCGGCACTCTGACCCTGCCCAACTCCAAAAATCCTTCCAGGACTCTTTCACACAATTAGAAGCCTGGTTTGCCTCGCATAAGCTTGTACTCAACTCTAAAAAGATGAAAGTCATGCTGTTCGCCCACCCACAACAAAAACATAGTATGACAGAATCATCTATACAAAACTCGATGGGTACCAAGCTGGAACCCCTCTCAGCTTTTAAATATCTAGTGGTTACCCTAGACTCCACCCTTACTTATCATGAGCATACTGCCTCGTCATGCTCTGAAATAAACAGGGGAATCGGTCTCCTTTGTAGGCACAGAAACATAGAAACATAGAATTTGATGGCAGATAAGGACTACTTGGCCCACCTAGTCTGCCCATTTCCCAACCTAATGGATAAGTTGCAGATCCTAGTTAACCAACAGCCTACTTCCTCCTACCCCCCACTAGAATTGCCTTATGTCTGTCCCATGCATTCTTCAATTCCCCCACTGTTATTGACTCTATGACCTCCTTAGGAAAGCTGTTCCATGTATCCACAACCTTCTCTGTGAAGAAATACTTCCTCACATTACCTCTGAGCAGTTCCCCCTCTATCTTCAAATTGTACCCCCTTGTTTTTGCACATCTCTTTTTCTGAAAGATGCTACCCTCTTGGACTTTGTTGATTCCCTTGAGGTATTTGAAAGTTTCTATCATTTCCCCCTCTCCCTCTTTTCCTTGAGGCTATACATTTTTAGTTCCTTTAGTCTTTCTTCAAATGTCTTCTGATGCAGACCCTGAATCATTTTGGTTGCCCTCTTCTGGACAGCCTCCACTCTGTCTATGTCCTTGTGGAGATGGGGTCTCCAGAACTGTACTCAGTACTCCAGATGTGGTCTTACCAACTGTCTGTACAGAGGGCCAACAACTTCCTGTTTTCTACTGGTGATGCCTCTCCCTATGCATCCCAGTATCTCCCCAACCCTCCTTACTGCCTTCTCACATTGCTGGCCCACCTTTAGGTCATCTTGTATGACTACCTCCGGGTCCCTTTCCATTTTTGTTGTTGTCAGTATCTCACTCCCTATTGTGTACTCTTCCCCTAGGTTTTTGTTTCCCAGGTGCATTACTTTGCACTTCTTTGCATTGAATCTAAGCAGCCATACATTTGACCATTCCTCCAACCTTGCTAAGTCCCTTTTCACCCTTTCCACCCCACCTTGTGTATCAACCCTGTTGCAGATCTTTTTGTCATCTGCAAAGAGACATACTTTCCCTTCCAGTCCCTCTGCAATGTCACTTATAAAGACATTAAAAAGGACCGGCCCCAGTACTGAACCCTGTGGTACCCCACTAGTAGCCCTCCTTTCTTCACTGTGGACTCCATTTACTATTACCCACTGTGTCCTGTTGTCCAACCAGTGTTTTACCTAGTCTACCACCCTAGGGCCCACTCCCAGGCTGATTAATTTGTTTATTAATCTTTTGTGCAGGACTGTATCAAATGCCTTGCTAAAGTCTAGGTAGGCCACGTCCACAGCCCCTCCCTGGTCTACTGCTTTAGTCACTCAGTCAAAGAAATCAAT
This sequence comes from Neoceratodus forsteri, assembly GCA_016271365.2. Taxonomy (NCBI): domain Eukaryota; kingdom Metazoa; phylum Chordata; order Ceratodontiformes; family Ceratodontidae; genus Neoceratodus; species Neoceratodus forsteri. The sequence continues at coordinate 557,342,519 of CM028138.1, forward strand.
TAGATTTGTCTGAAATGATCTTCCCGCTGTGAATCCATGCTGCCTTGGGTCCTCTGCCCCACTGGCCTCTAGGTACTCAGCAATTCTTTCCTTCACAAGTGATTCCATCATTTTCCCTACCACTGAGGTCAAACTGACAGGTCTGTAGTTTCCTGCCTCTGTCTCGCTCCCACTTTTGTGAAGGGGAATCACATCCACCCTCCTCCAGTCATCAGGTACCACCCCATCCTCCCATGATTTATTAAAAAGGGTAGTCAGTGGTGCTACTAGTTCTTCCCTTAGTTCTTTTAAAATTCTGGGGTGAATCCCATCAGGCCCCATTGCTTCATCCACCTTCAGTTTTAAGAGCTTTTTCAGAACCCTTTTTTCTGTGAAAGAACTAATATCAACCCCCACTATCCACAGTGCTTCTATTGACCTGATTATGTATTTCCCTCTGCTTTTCCATTGTGAATACTGAGCAGAAGTATTCGTTCAGTATTCCTGCTTTTTCACTGTCGCTCTCTGCCCAACCACCTTCCTCTTTGTTCAGCCTCAGTATCCCTGCCTTAGTCTTTCTTTGCTCCCTAATGTACCTATAAAAGGTTTTATCCCCTTCTTAACTGAGTTGGCTATCTTTTCCTCGGTTTGGGCTTTTGCTATTCTGACTGCTTTTCTCACTTCCTTTTGCTTTAACTGCTTTAACTTTAACTGGCATAGACCTTGTCTCCCTCCTGATGCCCTATGAATAGCCATTTTTAGCTCCATCCTTTCCCTGGTAGACTATGGCATAGTCATATATGATGCCACCTCTGATACTGCACTGACCAACATTAGAGGCACCCTAAGCAAAGCCTGCAGGTTGACCACAGGCTGTGATCGGCTCATGCATACCTTTGACCTCTACCAAAGATCAGCTTGGCTAAACTTTTAGGTGCGACAGTTCTACCAGACCTGCTTACTGGCCAAAAAAAATTCAGTTGTGTCTAGCCCCCCCCCCGGCTGTCTCCCACTCCTTCAAAAGAGATTGCCTGCTTGCTCCAGTAGATATTCTGACACTAGAGCATTCCTTGTCCCCTTTGTGAAAACTACTACTGGCCAAAGGTCCTTTCGCTACCGGGCCCCACTCTGGATGAACTCAGTCCCTGATTCTATCTTATCTATCCCCAGACTAGGTCCTTTAAAACCTGAGCTGCTGAGTCACATCATGTCCTACTCCCGCTGTGACTGCAGAAAAAAACTCCTCAAAAAATCAAAAACATTTTTTTTGTGTCTCCAATATATGCCTCAAATATTTACACTTTTGGCATTGCCTCTTATGTATGTATTATATATCTTTTGCCTCTGTTTTTAGTGTTGTATTCTGTAGCAGGGAAATAGTCTGTACTCTGTATTGTGCTATACTATGTAACTGTCCTCATTTATGTATGACGTGGAGCCTTTGCAAATGAGTCTCTGACGCAAAGGGTTGTAATTCCTAGACAATTAATAAATAAATAAATAAATAAAAGGGAAAGTCCCGTCAACCTATTTTCTGTATACCTGTGTAGTTTGTAGCCATGAACATTGATTCCCTCTCATACATCCCCTTAATTTCATCTTAATTTAAATGTAAATGAAGTTGCTTCACTCTGTTCTGCTGCCCTGGTGTGAAAACCTGTTTGATGCCATTGCAAAGATCATGATCCCACTCATGGAAGGCATAATGGCAGCTGATGATGTGTACATGCACAAGCCAGCAGAAGTGCTGTCAGTCAATCTTTTGTATGGCTTCTGAAGTCCCTATATTCTTTTCTTGCTTTGATCATCAAACTTTTCAAGGTAAGTTCCCTAATGCTTTCTGCTGTTTAAAGTGTGCCTGAGTTGGAAAAATGCATTTGGAAAGACTGTGGTGCTTGTAACGTTTTGTTATTCAATTAATTAATTCATTTGTGCTAAGAGCTTTTTGTTTACTCCAGCTCCTTTGATGTGCAAATACACATTATCAGTTCCCTTGTTATATGTTAATATGTCCCATGGAGCCACTCATTATAGGATAAGAGTGGTTTTACGAATGTTCTGCCCGAGAGAGAACAACAAAGCTGAGCTGTTCTGACTTGAGCAGAGCACAAGTGAACTCACTGCTATGCCACAACGAGTGGTGATGTGGGACATATTGATATAGTATAGATCGATGGATCAATGGTACAATTTTTTTGTTTTTAAACTGTCCCACAATGTGACCGTTTACAGGGCACCTGCGCATGAGGCGTTCTTCACAGAAAAAGAGTGCCTCACGCGTGGGGGAAAAAGGAGATCCCTTGATCTATAATTCCTTTTATGAGTGGAGTCATGTTGTTTGCAATGGTGTCAAACAGGTTTTCACACTAGGGCAGAACAGAGTGAAACAACATTATCTAAATTTAAATTTAGATGAAATTGGGGTTGCAAGAGAGAGATCATTTTTCATGCATACACACTACACTAGCAAACAGAAAAAAAGGTTGAGGAAACTTTTCCTTTAATAGTTACACATGACAAAGCAGTGGGGCAAGGGGTTAGGCAAGGGCAATAACATGGATTAGACAATAGGTCCCTGGGTAGGATTGAGTAAAACAGGGCCGACTGGAGGGACCAATGGTCTTTTTCTGCCAACCTTTTCCATGTTTCTATGTTTCTGTCTCCCATGGCCACCACCCAGCCAGGTCCAGCCCTACCCCTGGCATCTCTGTCTCTTACCTGCAGGCTGATTTCAACCCCTGCATGCTTCCCCCTATTGTCAGAGTCCAGCCAAACTGTATTAAACCCCCTGCCTCCTGGCTGCCCTCTGCTGTGGGCAGTAGCAAGAGTTGGAGCCTGAGTGCACCTTGGATTTCTCTGCCCAGTGGCAGGGTTTTTCCCCACTTTCTGGTCCCCTCCCTCTGGAACATTGAAACACTAGGAGGTCAGAAGCACACAAGCATGCTTCACGTAGGCCTCAACCAATATCCTCCCTCCCACTTTCACTGGCAACTGTACCACCTCTGATCACCAGGTGGCAGTATAGCTGTGGTACCAATGGCCATCCTTTCCCAGAGAAAGGAAGCCTCCACTGGGATATTTGCTCTTTGTCCCTCAGCCTGCCCTCGAAGAACTGAGTTTGTACCCAAACTGAGGCCACCGGCATCATGAGCAGTATTGCCACTACTGTGCCACCAAGGCAGTGCACACACATATTTTGATCCATTTGCCAACATGCGAGATATGCCAAAACTGGGAAACTGTGATTGCATCATTGGCTTTGAAAACCCAGCATTTCTACCAACTGCAAAAATTATATTGTTCATTCTGTGTTTTTGCCGGCTAACATGGCACTCTCCAAACAGTCTTTAATCAGGGGTTTCTGTTGACATCATGTGTCTGTGTGCAGCACAGCAGAAACACTCCATGGAGGACCAAAGCTTAAAACTTCAAAAATGTAATCCTTTATTCATTAAAAATGCTCACAGAAGTAAGGTAAAAGGCTTATATCAACATGAGATGCTCCAGCAGGGCTCCTTCCCTGGTGGAATCGTTAGGTGGGGAGAGATTGTGCACTGGCAGCTCCGACAGCGAAAGTTCCCTTCCACCATGTACCTCCAGATGTGGTGGCAGGGATGCTGCAACACCCTCTCATATCACAATACAAATGGTCTTACTTCTCTGTGAACTGCAGAGTTTCAAAAGTGAAATGAAGCACATGACGGCCACCCTGAGAACGGATATTAGTAAAATCAAAACCTACCTTAACACCACTGATGACCACTTAAGTTAATTGTACAAGATGGCCAACTAGACACTATGGAGCAGGCAATTTTGCAGCTCCGTGACACCATCCATGCTCTGCAGGAGTGCGCCAAGGATGCAGCATGCGGGGAAAGATGGAGCAATGTTTGAATTTCAAATATTCTGGAGGGGGCTAAGAGGTCAGATATGCTGACTTTCATCCCGATTCCCTGCTCTGCTCCATTCCTCACTGCAACTTCCCCCAGAGCCGACACTCAAGCTGGAGAGGGCCCACCATGCTTTAGGCCTAAAACCACCCCCAGATTCCAGACCTGGGTCTATTGTGGTCTGCTATCTCTGATACCAGAAGAAAGAATGAGTGCTGCACACTGCCTGGCTGCTGAAAACAGTGAAGTTTCAAGATCACCAAATTATATTGACAACGATTACTCACCAGCTGTAACTGCTTTACAAAAGAAATATCTCACAATCATGTGGTTCCTAAAGCAACAGAATGTGTGTTTCTGTACTCCATATCCAGCCTGCATGACTGTGTTTCTGCCCACTAGTACACAGCACTTTGAATTGGTGGAGGAGGCGAGAGCCTGTCTGGCTCATCATGGTATCCAGATACACTCTCCGTCACAACCTGCTCCTCAATGTTACCTAGTGGCAAAGCTGATGCAAAGGGCCTGGTCTGAAGTGAATAAGCAGATCCTGAAATCACAACGCTACCAGCAAGTGGTGGCAGCACTTCAGGACATAATCAGGCACCTGAAGGGGACAGATCAGCATCCTGCAATGCCCCTGATGGCCTCCATGTCTGCTTCCGGACAGTGATGCAAGCTTACAGGTACATGCCTTTGTCTGTGTGCGAGAACTTAGTCCCATTACCCTGGGTCCTTTTCCCTTGACTTTGGACAGGGGACAAATAATTACTTGACTCTACAATAGTTTAATTGCTTAGAATGCTTGTGCTAGGTTGGACTGCTTGCCCCTTCCCCCCATTCACCCACAATTGGTTTAATTGTTCTGCTCCCGGGCTCGGCTTTGGGGGACTGGTGACACAGCCTCCTTTATGTGCCTGTGGTGGTGCTACCCTGGAACAGAACATGCTCCCAGGAATGCTGTTGCAGCACCTGTGTACCCCACATACAGTTTGGCAGCACTAATGCTCTCCCACAGCTTAATCTAACTGATTTGATTCATAACAGGCACATTGCTTTGAGCAATACAGTAGTCAGAATAGGGCAGGAGCCTGAACTTATTCTGAATTGATCTCTGGTTCCTGTTCTGCCTCCCTGAAGAGTTCCACAGGAGCATTACAGGGCAGGGTGGGATAATCCTGGCTGCCTGGAGCTGGGTAGTAGCCTGGTGGGGTGTCAGGCAGCAGTATCGACCCACTAAGTAAATATTTGCAACACCACAGTGGTTAACCTGAATGAGACAGGGATCTGCCTGGGACCGGGGGAGAAGCAGATTGCCAGCTCTGGCTTGGAGAGCGGGTGGCACACTAGACACCAGATAGGGCACAATTGAGTACTGCAGCCCAATGTCAGGACTGGACAGTGGAGTGTAGGCTTTGCACCATGTATTGTTGCAGATCATGTCTTTCAGCCTTTATTCTTTTTGTAACATCCTTGCTGGTCCAATAAAAGGTATCAAACCATTTGTTCTGGATTTGTTTCAGCCCTTGAGGAATTATTGCATGGCCTACTAGATTCAGATCATGAACAGACAAGCAGTACAACCCTCTGATCACTGTTAATGGTGTTAGCCTAGTGCTTCCTGCTGCGTGGACACCAAGAGCTGAACCCAATCCAGCCGTACATACAGTAACTAACCTTAAGACTCTGGACTTCTTCCATTACTCTCAGCTGTTGGGATTCAATAGCTCCTGTTTAAAAATGTTCTCTTATTAGTTAGTTTCCCCAGTACTGGATGGAACAGTTGTTATAGACCTACAGTATGTCCAGGATAAATTGATGTGGTTATACCAATAACCCACTCAACCACATTCCCATTTAGGTAATCAGGTGACTACTGTTTCTAGCTACGAAACTGTGGGTTGCACATCTATGTTCTCTACTGAAACAATCGTATACCTGTCAGCCAACTGTTCAGCATCAGGCTGGGATTTCACAGCCTGAGAGAACAGTTTGCTATTTCATCCACTTTATTATGTTAATTCAGTAGTGGCACGGCTGAGGCCGCTCAGTATGTAGCCTTATGGTGCAAAAAAAGAAACTCTTGACCTTGTCACCACTTTATTCCACTCGATTTAAAAAAAAAAAAACACATCAGTAGTGTTTCAACTAGATCATCTTTCTCCTACCAATTTGCTGATCCCAACATAAGAACCTCTGCTGGTCAAAATACAATGTTTTTTAAACTACCACTGTTTTACAACTCCTTACCCTTGACATTAACCAGAGCATACAATTCTGTTTTGAACTTCAAACGTGCTAGACATTATCTTTTTGCTAAATGTTAGTGTAAATGTTATATTGACTAGATGTAATTGTCTATGTACTTCTACTTGTAGTATTTCTTGTCTTATCTGTGTTTTTTTTTGTTGTTGAATGTTTTGGTTGCCCTTGTAAATGGACCTTTGGCCCAAGGTCTTACCAGATTTTAAAGAAACAAAACAAACAAACACCTATCATATACTCTGAATACATAGACTGAATTTAAATGCTTGTAGCTCCAGTATTACCACTCATAGTTCCCCTGTCTGCTCATAATGATCCCCCTGCAGTCCAGAGGGGACTGTTTATGCAGGTTGGTCCCTCCAGGAGGAGTTGACATCCTCCTTACCACCACAACCCCTCCCCAAGCCATTTCAGTTGGAGGCCCCTCAACCAGATGTGTTTCCTCCTGGCAGAATATTGCCTCAGGACCAGAGTGGTCCCTACCTTGGAAGCCTTACCTGGGTAGTACCCTTTGTATAAAGCTGGACCCAGACAAGCTGGCACTTTTGTTTCCAGTGGGTCAAGGTCCCCCCTGGTATATACTATTTCTAGTTCATGTGGTGTTGTTAGGGCACATGTCCTACTGGGTGAGTCAGTTTTCTCCTGGCTATCTATGTTCTCCCTCTCAGGTTTCCATCTACATTGTACAATGGTTATCCTTGAAAGTTAAAACTGTGTTTTAGGTTGTAGGGTTTGGTTATTTGGGCTCCTGAGGGAAGGGGCACACAAGCAGCCAGACCTAAATTCCTCCCTTTAAATAATCATGATGGCATCATGCCTACACCTATGCTCGTGGAATTAATGGCCTTACTAGTCCCGTTAAGTATTTAAAAATTCTCTCCCAAGTGTGCAAGCTGAAACCAGACTTGATCTTTCAATAAGAAACACACTTAACCCAGTTAGAGCATTCCAAGCTGACCAAGTTTGGTTTTGACAGGAGATACTCATCCTCCTATGAAGGTGGTAGATGCAGGGAGGGTCTCTATATTGTTGCCTAGGCACACTCAGTTTGAATAGCTTCAGGTTTGGTGAGATCCTGAAGGTTGCCTGGTCATGGTGCATGGAGTGATAAATGGCAAGGAAGTTACGCTGGTGAATGTGGCACTAACACCCCAACATTGCATCGACTACTACAATAGCAGATAATTCCCTTTGTAAAGGAGATCCTCGTTAAGGCCGGCAATCTTATTATGACTGTAAATCCTAATTTGAACTCCTCTAGGCACCCCCCCCATTCTTAATGCCTTCCATAAATATTTTAGGAGGCTTATGTCAGAAATAGGCTGAGAAGATGTATGGAGGTCGTCTCACCTTGGACAACGTAGCTACATCTTTTACGTTGCGGTTCACAGTATGTACTCCAGAATAGGCTACTGTTTCATGCAGGTGAAACATCTTGCCTGGATGGACCGCTGTATCACTGGAGATGTCTCTCAGTCAGACTATGCCAAATTAGCTCTTATTGGGACTTCGGACTTCAATGTAAAAACACAGGCTGGCATCTAAACACCTCTCTTCTGAAATCCCCACAATTCCGAGATTTTGTCAAAGAGAAACTAGAAGAAATCATGAGGGATAACCCTGTGGCTGATACATCACATGCATTCCACTGGGACACCATTAAAGCAGTCCTTAGAGGACACCTCATTCAATTTTCTCTGAAGTTGAAGAAAGCCTGAATGGAACACGGGCAAACATTAGAGAATACTCGCCACTTCCTACAGCAGACACACCAGCAGAGGGATCATTCAGTTCTCCCTCAACTCAAGAAAGTTAAACGTACAAACATACATATGAACATACGAAATTCCATCAGAAACAGGCCTCACAGTCTATTGCGTCTGCTCGATTGCGCAGCTAGCTTCTCAACTTGCAGCTTCCCCACCTTCCCCTCCCCTCCTTTTAACAACTTCCCCTCACTCTGTCCCATCCCCTCTTAAAATTCCCCACTATTCTACACGATACCACTTCCTCGGGCAGAGTATTTCACTTGTCTGATACCCTTTCCATGAAAAAGTGTCTCCGGGTTTCCCCTCCAGAATCTCCCCCAATCTCAGTTGATGCCCTCTCATGTCCCTCCCCCTTCTGATCTGAAGAATCCCTGCTGTATTAGTCTTGTTTATTCCCTTTAAGTATTTAAAGGTTTCAGTCATATCCCCCTATCCCTCATCTCCTCCAGAGAAAACATGTTCAGCTCACCCAGCCTCTCCTCATAGGATTTTCCTTCCAGTCCCTGAATCATCTTCGTTGCCCTATGCTGCATCCCCTCCAGCAATCTGATGTCCTTCTTCAGGAATGGGTGGCAGTACTGTACGCAGTATTCCAGGTGCGGCCCGACTAGTGACCTGTACAAGGGAAGAATCACCTCTGTTTGCCAGGATGAGATTCCCTCACTATGCACCCCAGCATCTTGTTTGCCTTTGCAGCTGCCTTCCTGCACTGAGCAGAGTGGTTCATACTCCCCAATTTTAGTACCCCTAGATCCTTTTCCTCTCAATGTTTTCCAACTGTACCCCTCCCAACTGATATTTCCTCCCCTGGTTCCTTGCTCCGAAGTGCAGGACCTTGCACTTCTTGGTGTTGATCCCCAACTACCATGCCACCAACCACTCCTGTAGTTTGTTCAGGTCCTCCTGCAGCCCCTCCATCCTTCTATGTCATCTAGCACAGCTCCGATCTTAGTATTATTTGCAAACAGACTGATCCTACTCTGGATCCTGTTTGAGATATCGACTATGAATATCCCAAACAGCACCGGTACCAGTATTGATCCCTGGGGCACCCCACTCATAAAGTCCCTTGGTGATGAGAGTTCCCCCACCACCACCACCACCACCACCACCCTTTGCTGCCTACCCCTCAGCCAGTTGGTGATCCAATTGACCATTTTTGATCCCACTTCTATGTATTCCAATCCCCCCCCCCCAGCATTCCATGTGGCACTGAGTCAAAGGCCTTGCTGAAGTCCAAATATAGAACTTCCACTGCATGGCTCCTATCCAGTTCCCTGGTAACCCAGTCATAGTATCTGACTAGTTTGTCTGGCAGGATCTGCCCTAGACAAAACCATGTTGATGACCATCTTGGAGACCATTGTCTTCCAAAAAGGTCACCAGCTTCTCTTTTAGGATTGACTCCATGAGCTTGCCCATGATTGAAGTGAGACTCAGCAGTCTGTAGTTGCCTGGATCATGCTTTGAACCACTTTTATGAATGGGCACTGCCGCACCACATGGGCCATCCTCCAGTCCTGTGGCATGCATCCTGTGTCCAGTGATGTATTGAACAGGTCTACCAGGATCTCTGCTAGTTCTTTAAGTACCCTAGGGTGCATGCTGTCTGGTCCCAGTGCTTTGTACACACTCAGCACCCTTAGCCCTTCTAGCACCCTGTCCTCTGTAATTCTGATATCAGCAACCCCCGCTCCCCCTGCCCACTCCACCCTTCCCATGGAGTATCTGCCCCCCTTTTCCTTTGTGAACACCAAATAATAGTACTCATACAGCACCTCTGTCTAGCCCTTCCACTTCTCCACCTACCCCCCATCCTTCTTAATCCTCACAATCTGGTCTTTGTTTCTTCTTCTCTCACCAATGCAGTGGAAGAAGTCCTTTTCCCTGTCCTTGATTCCCTGTGCCAATCTCATCTCTCTGGAAGCCTTGGCCACTCTGTCTAGCCTGGTAACCTCCCTGGACTTCTTTGTGTAGTCTTCTTTGTCCCCTTGCTCTCCCAATTTCCTAAGCCTCTGGAATGTCTTTCTCTTGGCCCTCACCCCTTCCATGACCTCCCGAGTCAGTCAGCTTGGCTTCTTTGCCCTATCCATTTTGCTCCGTGTCCTAGTACAAGTCTCAGTTGCCTCTGCCAGCCCTTTTTTAATGATATCCCACTTCTGGCTAGCACTCATGCATGTCTGAATTCCCAGCATGTGCTCAACCAAAATTTCCCCCATCCCTTTGAAGTCTGCTCCCTTAAAATCAATCACCCTGGTACCTGCACTTCCTCTTTCCCTGCCCATAATAAGTGTGAACCACACCGTGTGATGGTCACTTCCAGTCAGGTGGTCCTCCACTCCCAGATCCCTTACAGCCTCCCCGTTTGTCAGTACCAGGTCCAGAGTCTTTCCCACCCTAGTCGGCTAGTGGACCAGTTGCACCAGGAAGCAGTCCTGAAATGCATCTAGTAGCACCTGCTTCTTTGCACACATGGTGGTTGGGGTGTTCCAGTTCACTCCAGGGAGGATGAGGTCCCCTACCACTACTGACTTCCCCTTCCTACAGACCATTCTAATCTGCTCCAGCAGTTCCCTATCCAGGTCATTCTCCTGAGTTGGTGGACTGTACACTACCCCCACCCTCAGTGTCTTTCTTTTGGAGTCTTGAAACTGCATCCATAGGACCTCTGTCCTGCCCTCCACCTCTCCTCCCTTATACAACTTATCCCCTCTCTCACGTAGATTGCCACTCCTTCCCTTTCCCCCAGCCCTGTCCTTCCTGAATATCCTGTACCCAGTGATCATCATGTCCCGGTCCTGGATCTGGGTGGTCCATGTTTCAGTGATGGCCACAATGTCCATCCTCCTCATAGCCGAGAGAGCCTGCAACTTGGATAATTTGTTACCCTAGCTTCTCACATTCAGCAAGACCACCCTCAAACCTGTGTCCCCCCCACCCTGGTTCCCCCTCCTACCCCTCCCTGGGTCCCCACCCCAAACACTTCTCTGATAGCTCGGGGATAGGCATGCTCAACTACCCCCTCTGGGATCCCTGCCAACTAGCTGTCCTCACGCCACCCCACCTAGTTTAAATCTATTCTTGATGTTACATACTCCACAGACTTCTGCTTTAATACCCCCTTACCCCCCCATCAGGTGCAGCCTATCCCCTCCATATAGATCCTTATTGCCCCAGGTTCTGCCCCAATCCCCCACTACCCTGTACCCCTTAGACTGACACCATTCCCCCAGCCAAGTGTTACTACCTAATCCTCTCTTTTCTTCCTGTACTCACACAGGGTACTGGAAGCACCTCTGAGAAGGCCACTGATTCCCTCACTTCCTCATATAGCCCTACTAGTTCCTCAAACCTCCTCCTCACTACTTCCACCATCTCCCCCGCCAGGTCATAAGTGTTCACATGCACCACTACATGCAGTTTCTTCCTGCCCTTCCTTGCACACTTATGGACCACCTGCCCCACCTTGTCTGCCGTTAGCCTAGGTATAGCCTCCACCCATATCCTACTATGCCTTTCCCCCCTGCTGCCCCATCTGATCTCTTTAAGTATGGAAGCACCCAGCACTAGCACACCCCTTCCTCGTTCCTTATCTCCTCCCTCACCCTTTTCCCAAGGTATCCATTACTAGAGTATGCCACCCCACTAACTCCATCCTTCCCCCCTTCTGCTCCCCCTCCTCAGCCCCTGTCCTTTTTTTATAATATAATTTTTTATTATTTATATAGAAGTTTACATATAAAAGTAATAGAGTAGTACAAGCATGTAGTGATCTATACCCTTAACTCTTCCTCCCCTTGTCTGCAACTCAACTTATGAATATTTATAATATTGTCACCAAATTAATAATATTTTATGGAGGTTGTAGCACATAACACTTTTGGGATGGAATCCCATTAATGGGAAATGGATAATTTACTATAATCTTAAAATAGGAGGTGTATTGTAAATTATCTCTCTCTAGTTGGGAATCTCCACAAAGGAGACCCACAGGAGGGTGGCAGGGGACCCCACAGGGGAAAGAAACAACTCCTGGTGGGGTACTCCATTGTTAGGAAGGTAGAACTGGGGGAGGAAGGGGAGAGGGAGGTAAGGTGCCTGCCTGGCGCCATGGCTTGGAGGGACAGGGAGCGAGTCCTCAGGATTGCCGGAGCAGCTGCACAGGGAGGAGCTGGATGTCATTGTCCACCTAGGGACAAATGACCTGGCTAAGAAAGGATTAGAGAAGTGCAGGAAGAGTTTGTGGAATTGGGGGAGGGGCCTTAGTCCAAGTAGCACATGAGTAACCTTAGAAACATAGAAACATAGAAGTTGATGGCAGATAAGGACATAAAGGTCATCCAGTCTGCCCATTTCTTTCTACTTATAAATGTGCCACCGGCCTTTATATCAGTGACCTATCTATTCATAGTCATTTGTATTGCTCCTTATGCCTATCCCATGCCTGTTTGAAGCCCTGCACTGTATTCATAGCCACCACTTCTTGTGGTAAGCCATTCCATGCATCTACCACCTTTTCTGTGAAAAGAATTTCACATTCCCCTTAATCGGCCTCCTCTAATCTCATGCTGTGTCCTCTTGTCCTGCTATTTTTCTTACATTTAAACATGTTAGACTCTTTCACCTTGTTTATGCCCTTAAGGTGCTTAAATGTCTCGATCATATCACCTCTCTCCTCCTTTGCTCAAGGGCATACATATTGAGCTCCATTAATCTGTCCTCATATGTCTTCTGATGCAGTCCCTGCACCATTTTGGTTGCCCTTCTCTGGACTGCCTCAATTTGGTTAATGTCCTTGTGAAGGTGTGGCCTCAATACTGCACAGTACTCCAGATGGGGCCTAACCAATGTCTTGTACAGAGGATTATTACCTCCCTCTTACGACTTGTGATACCCCTACTAATACACCTAACACCCCCTAGCCTTATCTACTGCTTTAGAGGTCTGCTTGGATGATTTTAGGTCATCAGTGATGATGATGCCCAAGTCTCTTTCTTCCTTTGTGACTGCTAGCAACTCCCCTCCCAGCCTATAAATGGCTTCAGGGTTTCTCTTCCCTGTGTGCACGATTTTGCACTTCTTTGCATTAAATCCCAGTTGCCACTCTTCTGACCATTCTGCTAGTTTATCCAGATCTCTTCTCATTCTGCCCACCCCATCTGGATCATCTACTCTGTTGCAGATCTTGGTGTCATCTGCAAACAGACAAGCCTTACCCTCCAGTCCATCTCTGAGGTCACTAATGAAGATGTTGAATAGGACTGGCCCTAGGACTGATCCTGAGGTACCCCACTTGTGACTTGCATCTCTTCTGACTGTATACCATTTACCACCACTCTCTGTTTTCTGCCAGTCAACCAGTTTGCCACCCAGTTGACCAACTTCTGACCCACCCGAGCCTACCGAGCTTATTTATCAATCTTCTATGTGGAACAGTGTCAAAGCTTTGCTGAAGTCAAGGTAAGCGACATCAACTGCTCCCCTTGGTCACCACTCTGGTTACCCAGTCAAAGAAATCTATGAGATTAGTTTGACAGGACCTTCCTTTAGTAAACCCATGCTGTCTTGGATCCTGTGCCCCTATGGATTCCAGGTGTTGCACTATCCTTTCCTTAAGGAGTGCCTCCATAATCTTGCCCACTACTGAGGTAAGACTGACCGGTCTGTAGTTCCCCGCCTCCTCCCTGCTACCACTCTTGTGGAGTGGGATCACATGAGCCCTTCTCCAGTCTTCTGGGACCTCTCCTGTGCTCAGAGACTCACTAAACAATTTTGCTAATGGCTTTGCTAGTTCCTCCTTTAGCTCTTAAGTACCCTGGGATGTATGCCATCAGGTCCCATTGCCTTATCCACCCTGAGCTTAGCAAGCTCTTGTAGGACCCTTTCTTTTGTGAAGGGAGTAGTGCTCACCTCCCTCCCCCTGTGTCCATGATGCTGAGCTGTGGGCTCTGCCCTACCTTCTCTTCAGTAAATACTGAGCAAAAGTATCTATTTAGGATAGATGCCTTTACAGGGTCCTCCTCCTCACATGCTCCCTTTTCTCCATTAAGCAGCAATACCCCTCTGGACTTTCTCCTTTCACTAATGTATCTATAGAAAGTCTTGTCACCTTCTTTTTACTGTTAGTGCTAGTGTTTCCTCAGTTTGGGACTTTGCCTGCCTTACTGCCTTACCTGCTTCCCTTAGGGCAGTTTGGTATGCCTCCCTATCTTCATCCGCTGTGTTCCCTTATATTTTCTGAAGGCCAGCCTTTTGGCTCTGACCTTTTCTGCTACTGTATTTGAGAACCAAGTGGTTTCCTTCTTCTTTTGCACTTCCTTTTCTGTCTAACACAATGGGATGTTGCTTCAAGTATTGTATCCTTAATGCTTGCCCACTTTGCCTGTACCTCCTCACCTGTGTTTCTTTTTGCCAGGGCTAGCTTAACTCTGTTGACCATCTAACCAAAGTCAGCTCCTCTGAAGTCCCATATTTTTGCCTTGGAATGGGATGATTTAGATGTAGTAGCCAAATTGAACCATATCATGTGATGGTCACTGGCCCCTAGGTGACCTTCTACCTGGAGATCTGTGATCCCTTCTTTGTTAGTCAGTACTAGATCTAGGATAGCCCTGTCTCTTGTGGGTTGCTGTACCAGTTGTTTGAGGCCCTCCCCCTGCAGGGAATCCACTATGAGTCTAGTTTTGGCAGATGTTCCTGCTGGTATTGACCAATCTCTATCTGGCATGTTGAAGTCTCCCATTATCAGAACCTCCCCTTTAGCTGTCATGTTTTGTATATCTTCTAACAGTAATGTTATGTCCTCCCTCTGGTCTGGGGCCTGTAGACAACCCCAGTTCTTATGGCTGTCCCATTTCCTGTTTCCAGGGTGACCCACAGTTCTTCTGGCTCCTTATGTGTATTCTGAATTTCTGTAGCTTTGATATTTTCATTAACATACAGGGCCCTCCTCCCCTTTTTGCACCTCGGTCTCTTCTGAACAATACATAGCCAGGTACTGAAGTCTCCCAAGTGTGGTTACTGGTAAACCACGTCTCACTAATTGCTACTATGTCCAGTTTAGCCTCTGACATTATTGCCTGCAGGTCTGGGATCTTATTTCCCAGGCTGTGAGCATTGTGTACATGATTTTCCATTGGCCAGATTTTGGTGTGTTGGTTGTTGGGTGAAGTTTGGCATTACCCTGTGCATCGTGTGGAGACAAACCTTTTTCTTACCTGGTGATGTAAATGAGCGGCAAACACGCTGAATTCCTGTTTGACCACTAGCTGAGGGGAGGGTGTTCTTCCCATTCGACGTATGGGGTGCTGCACCCTCTCCCCATTGCTAGTTTAAATATTCTGCAAAGACGTCAAACTTCTGCCCCAATGCACTGACTCCTCTTTAGTCAGATGCAGTCCATCAAATTTAAAGAACTTTCGCTCCCAGAACTGTTGCCAGTTCCTACAAATCTGTGTCCTTTTCCTGGCACCAGTCCTTGAGCCACGTGTTTAGCTCCACTATCTCCCTTCTCTGACCTTCCATCCATCTGTTCCCTTCTCCCCAGACTGGCAGGATCTCAGAGGAGATGCCGACGAAATAGATGATAGTTTGTCACCCAGCCTAGTCAGGTGTTCCTTGGTCTCCACAACTGACCGGCTGGCGAGATCGTAGTCCTATGTGTACTAGGACATCAATGTTTCTCCTGCTTTGTGAACAATTTTAGTCACGGTCAGTGTCTCTCCATGCTGATGTACCTGGGAGACATCTGACCATCACCCCTGGCTGGAGATGGGTATCAACTCCCCGAATCATGGAGTCTCCTATGATCAGAAGTTTTTGGATTTCCTTTGTGCTTGTTTAGTTTTGGTTCCTGATTTGGGTGAGCATTGTTGTGCTAGCTCCTGTCGCAGTGTCTGCTCTGCAGTGTCTTCTGCCTCTTTATTTGATTTCAGAGATAGAGGCAGATACCTGTTTGTAGTGTTTATATGGTTTTGAGGTAATGTGTTGGAGAGCAGAGTGATGGGGCACCTGATTTGCTCCTCCTAACCACCTGCCAACCTCCTGGACCAACTACCCTCTGCGGTCGAGGGTTTTCTGTTGGATGCTGGGGAAATGGCGGGTGGTTCTTATAATGTATTTCCTCTTCAATATGAAATTTGAGGCATGCAATCTCTGCCCATGCTGCCCGGAGCTGATACCTAATATCTCAAAGGCCCAGCATGTAGGACAGTGTCCTAAATCCTGTAAGACTGTCCTTCTGAAAATTGTTCCACAGTACCTGCAGTTAATGAAATCCATTCCAAATAAGTTGCTGGGTTTGTAACCTAGTCAGAGTAATTAGAAGGAAAAAAAATGCAAGTAATGGTTTAATTGTGCTTTGTTTAACTTGTTATAACAAGTTAAATTACTAGTGCCCTGTAAATGAGATCACCTTGTGGAGGCCCCACTGATCCGCCCCTTCCTGCTCTGCCACAGGAAATGTCACAACTGTGGTACCCTATAAAAGGAGTGTAGCGTGGGGTGGTTGGGGATGGGGGTGGGTGGCTGGGCCCTTCCCCTGCCTAAAAGAAGAACCACGGACGAAAGAACAAGGAGGTAAGAGCAGAAACAATCAGTCAACAACAAATGCAGTAACCCTGAAAGCTTATCCTAATGTTAGATAAAAGTGTAAAACCTGTAAAGCACCACCTGTAATAATTTCAGAGAAGATATACCCTGTAAGAAACACTTTGCTCCAGAGAAAAATAAAGCAGTAACAGAAGATATACCTTGCAAAGACAATTTGAATCAGAAGATTACAGCAGTAATCTGTTAGCACACACCTGTAGGCACACCTTGTAATAATGCAGAAGAAGGTATACCAGCAACAACAATTTGAATCAGAGACAAAATAAAGCAATGAAATGTTAGCAACAAACAGTAGCAATCCCTGTGAGTAAAAAATAAAAACACCACCACACAGTAAATCTGCTTAGCCAAACTAAGTCTTAATCCTTCTCCCTTGCTCTGGTAGGTTTCTCTACTCTGCCTTTCAAGCAGTCTTAGAAGGAAAGAGCTCAGGTGAAGCTAGGTGCCTTGGCCAGCAAACCAAGTCTTCTACCTCCAAGCTATCAACTAACCTGACTTTTTAACCCTTCTTTCTGTTGGAAATTACTGACAGTTTGCCAGCTCCACCCCCACATACACACCTAATCCTTTGGAAGAGCTGTGGGAAGAAAAGCAATTAGCTCCTTCAATGTGAGAAGGAGACTGAAACACCTCTGCGACAACAAATCTTTTCAACAAACAAGAATAAAATAAAACACAGTGTCAAACAGTAATTTTGCTTAGCCCAATGATAAAAAGTCACAAAATGTAAGCTCCACCTGTAATACAGTAATTTCAGAGAAGATATACCTGCAAGAAACACTTTGCTCCAGAGAAAAATAAAGCAGTAACAGAAGATATACCTTGCAAAGACAATTTGAATCAGAAGATTACAGCAGTAATCTGTTAGCACACACCTGTAGGCACACCTTGTAATAATGCAGAAGAAGGTATACCAGCAACAATAATTGAATCAGAGACAAAATAAAGCAATGAAATGTTAGCAACAAACAGTAGCAATCCCTGTGAGTAAAAATAAAAACACCACCACACAGTAAATCTGCTTAGCCAAACTAAGTCTTAATCCTTCTCCCTTGCTCTGGTAAGTTTCTACTCTGCCTTTCAAGCAGTCTTAGAAGGAAAGAGCTCAGGTGAAGCTAAGTGCCTTGTGCCTCCTTCTCGGAGGTGCTGCCCATCTATGGCATAGGAGAGGTTAGGGTGTTCCGCACCATGGGATTCAATCAGTGGTTGAAAAACTGGTGTGGAGCTCAGGGATTTGGCTTCATTGGGGACTGGGGGTCCACCTGGAGTGATGCAAGCTTATACTGGCATGATTGGCTGCATCTGTCCAGGATGGGAACCAGGATCCTAGGTGATAGGTTTAAATGCTTCATTGGCAAGCATTTAAACTAGCCAAGGGGGGGAGGCACTGGAAAGGAGCAGGAAAATCCTAGACCCCCAAAAATCATGGTAGTAAGTGCAGTAAACACCAACATAGAGATGTCAATAGGGAGAAGGGCAGGGGTAAATGGAGAAAGTGACAAAGGCAAGAAGGACAGGGATGGGGTAAAAGGGAGTAAGGCCATCAGGAAATGGAGGGTAATGAGTACCAATGCCCGTAGTCTGGGCAACAAGCTCCCTGAGCTGGTGGCCTTGATGGAAGAGGGATGCCTGGATATTGTAGCAGTCACAGAAACATGATACACAGAGAACCATGACTGGGATGTTAACATACAAGGGTACATAACCTACAGGAGAGACAGGCAGGGGAGAAGAGGGGGAGGAGTAGCTCTCTATGTAAAGGAAGGGATAAAAGCAACTGAACAAAAGAGTAAACAGGGAGGAGAGGAGGCACTGTGGGTCACCTTGAGACTGTAAGGGCACCACAATCCACACAGGGTTGTGTACAGACCCCCATGTCAGAGGAGGGAATGGACAAGGGTATGATAGAAGGCATTCTTAGGATGGCAGAAAAAGGGAGATACTGTTGATGGGAGACCTGAATATGCCAGATGTTAACTGGAGCACATTTGCTGCAGCCACATCCAAGAGCAGGGCCATTCTTGATGCCCTACAGGTGGCAGGCATTAGACAGCTAGTTTTGGAACCCACTCATGATGGAGCAATCTTAGACCTCATACTCTCAAACAGGGGCAGTGAGAGGATCTCAGATCTAGAAGTGGGTTGCCATCTGGGAACAAGTGACCATCAAACAGTGTGGTTCACGTTAAACTCAGCTACAGAGTCAAGCCATACAAAAGTGAGGGTACTGGACTTTAGGAGTGCTGACTTTGGCAACATGGGAGAGTGCCTCAGAAAAGCACTAGCAAACAGACTAAAAGGAGGTGTGGAGCAACAATGGGGAATCATCAAAACTGCCATCATAAAGGCAACAAGCCTTTGTGTGAAGCAAATAAACAAATCAAAATGAAAGAAAAAGCCACTATAGTTCTCAAAAGAGGTGGCTGTGAAAGTCAGGAAGAAAAAGACAGCATTCTGGAAGTATAAGGAAACACAGAAGAAGCAGGACAGAGAGCTGTACCAGTTAAGGCAGAAGGAAGCAGGGAGGGAAGTCAGAATATCAAAGGCCCGAACTGAGGAAAAGATAGCCAACTCAGTTAAGAAGGGGGATAAAACCTTTAATAGGTACATCAGCGAGCGTAGAAAGACAAAGGGAGGGATAGTGAGGCTGAATAGAATGAACGGTGGGTGGGCAGAGGGGGACAGTGAAAAAGCAGGAATACTAAATGAATATTTCTGCTCAGTATTCACAAAAGAGGAGGGGGAAGTGCCTAATCCAATTAACAGAAGCACTCTTGATAGGGGTTGATCCCAGTCCTTTCACAGAAGAAAGGGTTCTGCAAGAACTCCTAAAACTGAAGGTGGACAAAGCAATGGGTCCTGATGGAATTCACCCCAGAATTCTAAAAGAATTAAGGGATGAACTAGTGAAACCACTGACTACTCTTTTTAATAAATCATGGGAGGATGGTGTGGTACCCGAGGACTGGAGGAAGGCGGATGTGATTCCCCTTCACAAAAGTGGGACCAAGACAGAGGCAGGAAACTACAGACCTGTCAGTCTGACCTCTGTGGCAGGGAAAGTGATGGATTCACTTCTGAAGGAAAGAATAGTTGAGTACCTAGAGGCCAGTGGAGCACAGGACCCAAGGCAGCATGGATTCACAGTGGGAAGGTCATGTCAGACAAATCAAATAGATTTCTTTGACTGGGTGACCAAAGTAGTAGACCAGGGAGGGGCTGTGGACATGGCCTACCTAGACTTTAGCAAGGCATTTGACACAGTCCCACACAAAAGATTAATAGTCAAATTAACCAGCAAGGGAGTGGGTCCCAGGGTGGTAGCCTGGGTAAAACATTGGCTGCACAACAGGACACAGAAGGTATTCATAAATGGAGTCCACTATGAAGAAAGAGGGGTTACTAGTGGGGTACTGCAGGGTTCAGTACTGGGTCCAGTCCTTTTTAATGTCTTCATCAGTGACATTGCAGAGGGACTGGAAGGAAAAGTATGCCTTTTTGCAGATGACCCAAAGATCTGCAACAGGGTTGATACACAAGGAGGCGTGGAAAGGATGAAAAGGGACTTGGCAAGGTTGGAGGAATGGTCAGAAGTATGGCAGCTAGGATTCAATGTAAAGAAGTGCAAATAATGCACCTGGGAAACAAGAACCCAGGGAAGAATACACAATGGGTGGGAGGTAGTAACAACAACAAAAAGGAAGGGACCTGGGGTAATCATATCAAATGACCTTAAGGTTAGCAAGCAATGTGAGAAGGCAGTAGGGAGGCTGGGGTATACTGGGATGTATAGGGAGAGCATCAGCAGCAGAAAACAGGAAGTTGTTATCCCTCTGTACAGACAGTTGGTGAGACCCCATCTGAGTGACTGTGTCCAGTTCTGGAGACTCCATCTCATAAGGACATAGAAAGGATAGAGGTAGTCCAGAGGAGGGCAACTAAAATGGTGCAGGGTCTGCAAGAGAAGCTGTATGAGGAGAGACTAAAGGAGCTTAATATGTGTACCCTTGAGGAAAGAAGGGAGAGGGGGGACATGATAGAAACTTTTAAGTACCTCAGTGGAATCAACAAAGTCCCAGAGGGTAGTATCTTTCAGAAAAAGAGACTTGCAAGAACAAGGGGACACAATTTAAAGATAGAAGGAGGGCGGTTCAGGGGCAATGTGAGGAAGTATAATTTCACAGAGAGGGTAGTGGATGCATGGAACAGCCTTCCTGAGGAGGTTGTGGGGTCTAAAACTGTGGGAGAATTCAAGAATGCATGGGACAGACATAAGGCAATTCTTGTGGGGGGTAGGAAGAAATAGGCTGTTGGTTGACTAGGATCTGAGGCCTATCCTGTAGGTAGGGAAATGGGCAGACTAGATGGGCCAAGTGGTCCTTATCTGCCATCAAAGTCTATGTTTCTATGTTTCTATTCCATCCTGGAGAATTCAAAGTATAATCTGTGGTATATATTAACTCTTTGAACTTCAGAGTTTCTGAGAAAATAGCCCACCATTTATAATAATCAAAGTCTGGAAAATTCTCATTTTTCCAGTTTTCTAATATTATTCATTTCATTGCCATGGAAGCTAAATCTCTAATTTTTTTCTTGGATGAAACAATCTCACTATATTCCAAATTATTAAATAATAATGTATCCATTCTAAAAGGGATATCAATATCCATTTCTTTTGTTAAAACTACAAAGATTTATTTCCAACCATCTAATACCATAGGGCACTCCCAAAGACAGTGTAATAGTATTGCCTTCTTGCTACAATTATGCCAACACAATGGGGAATATAAACTATTTATTTTATTTATTTGTATTGGCATAAAGTAGGCACAATTCAGAATTTTAGTTTATATAGACTTATTCTTAGCAGACACATAAAGTCTGTTGTTATTCTTTTGGATATTTTCCCATTGCTGGTGATTGAGTTGTAATTTGGCTTCACTGTTTCACTTGAAATTCGTAGGTTTGAAAATATTCTTTGGGCTACTTCCCACAAAATAATACAATTTAGATAGGGTCTTAACTGTCCCTTTGGCTATAGACTCTCACTGTTGTTTAAACTCCTTATTGAGATTTCTTAAGTTGGTTCCATAGATATTTGCTGTCTTCTGTAACTTATTCTCTAATATGACATATATCAAAACATTCCATCCTTTCCCTTGCCTGTTCTTCTGTGATTCCCTAAATGTTAAAATTTCATCATTTTGAATTAAATCTTTCCAATTGGCTATTCCATTATTTTGTAACATTTGAAAGTTGAAGTTTCCATAGTCTCCCCATATCCTTTTATTATAAGAAATTGGAAAGAACTGCCAAGGGATCCCTAACATCTTTGTTGAGTTTATGTATTTCCTAACAAAGGGAAACTAGGTAACTAACAAGTGAGTAGTATCATTTTTTATGCAGATCCCTATCTAAAACAATATTGTGCAAGGATAGATCCAGTTGTAAAGGATAAATGACTTTATGTAACAGATATGAATCCTCCCCAGACAAAATAGTCCAATCAAGATAATTAGACAGTATATTTGCTTCTATATACTTAATAAAATGTGGGATCCCAAGCCCCCTATCTTGCGAGGTCAGGTCAGTATATTCCATGCAATACAGGGACACGCTCCCCACCATAAAAACTTAGTTACAATTAGTTTCATCTCTTCAATCAATCAGTCAATCAAGTCTTTATTTAACCAGGCATTCATCGTTGAGCAGAAGCTCATTTTCAAGATGGACCTGGATGGAGCATGAACAATTGTATATACAGGTCAACACAGGTATTTACAAGGCAATACAGATAATACTCTTTATAGAGAGGAAGAAAAAGAAGTTCATATGTACATAGAATTATACAGATATTGTACAGATTACACGGTATTTACATACATAGAAGTGTCTATAGGAAGATAAAGCAGATTATCTAAGGTTGCAGGAGGAAGTAACGGAAGAAAAAAATTAAAATACACACCAGGTAGAGGTGAAGGTAGGGGGGAAGGGAGGGAGGGAGGTAGGGGGAGAAAGGCTAGGAGGGCATGGTGCATAGAAAGGAGTTGGTAAAATGGGATGTAGAGAAGGTGGATGGAGAAAGGGAGTATGTGTGAGCCCCAGGACTGAATGCTATAAAGTACGGGGCATGGTAGGACATCATAACCCAGGGTAGTGAGCTCCTATCCGAGGTTGGGAAAGGAAGAATAAGGGGATGGATGGGCCTATTGTTGATAAGACAGGGGGATAAGAGAGAGAGAGAACAATTAGGCTGGTGAGGAGCAAGCTGGGGGGTCAGCACTAAAAATTGGGTCTAGGCGTGGCTATATACCAGTGCAGACACCGGTACTGAGTCTGAGTGGGTGAAGCAGTTACATACTTCTCTGATTGTATGGAAAAAAAGCATCTTGAAGGCATTTATACCAATTAGAGTGCTTAATTTGAGGGTTTTTTGTAGATTGTTCCATAAGGTAGTACGGAGCTTATGGCTGCCCTGCCAAGCGGATTTTGCTTTGGGTACTTTAAGTGTAATAGCTAAGTAATCTTAATGCATATTTCCCAATTATACTCAGGGAAGACAGCAGGAGATATAGTAAGGCAGCTTATTAGAGATGGCTCATAGGTCCAGAGAGTGGCGTTTCTGTGGTGCCTGAACTTTAGTGATGTCCACCCCACTGCAGCATATAGGGTGCAGTGATGCGTGTTTAAGGAGTCCTATAAACCCTCAGTGCTCGATGGTAGAGTGTGTCCAGTTTAGCCATAAGAGTTGGGGCATTGGCTGTAGAGGAAGTCAGCGTAATCAACCAATGATAGGAAAATGGATTGGACCAGTTGTTTCTTGGCATCTCTGTTGAGAAATTGGTTGATTCTAAAAAACAATCCAAGCCTTTGCCGAAGTCATTTTAGCAAGTCCTCGATGTGTTCAATGAAGGAGAGTCTTTGGTCTATCCAAACTCCCAGATACTTGAATTTTGTAACAAATTCTAGTTTTTCACCTAGAACTGTGGTAATTTGGGGAACTGTCCCACTGGACACAGGGTTAGCTGTACGGATAAAAGGGGAGAGGACCATCGCTTTAGTTTTTTGGTATTAAGGAGTAGCTTTTTTTGGAAGAGTTGGCTTTGCAAAAGGTTGAATTCTGACTGTAGATCATTGCAGGCAGCTTCAGGTGTTGGGCGACTCACGTAGAGAACTGTATCATCTGCAAACAGATGGATGTTGGCTTCTTTTATACAGTAGTCGATATTATTAATGTAGATTGCAAAAAGTAAGGGCCCTAATATAGAACCTTGAGGTACCCCTCTTTGCAGAGTTTTTAAGGGGGACAGGCCTCCTTCGGCTTTAACTTGTTGAAGGTGCCCTGTAAGATAGTCAGTAAACCAAAGCCGAGAGAAGTGGTCCACACCTATGGTTTGAAGGGAGGAGAGGAGCAGACTACGGTCGACGGTGTCAAAAGCCTTGCTTAGATCAAGGAAAACAGCACAAATAAAGTTTTTGCTCTCAAGATTACGCTGCCAGTCGTTAGTAACTTTGGCGAGGGCTGAGATAGTGTTATGTTTAGCTCTGACTGCATAGGCTTTAGCAATTCCCTAGACTCAAGGTGAGTCCTCAGCTGTACATTTACAATTTTCTCTAGGAGCTTGGACAGGACCGGAAGGAGGGAAATTGGCCTGTAGTTATTGAGATCACCAGGGTCACCTGATTTGAACAGTGGTATGACATGTGCTGTCTTCCATATAGGTGGTAAGGTGCCCTGAGACAGGGATAAGTTAAAAAGGTGGGTGACGGGTATTGATAGTATGTGGTAGGCAATTTTTAGGAAGTAAGGGTCAAGGGTGTTGGCCCCAGCACTTTTTATAGTATCCAACTGAAGCAAGAGGTCCTCTGCCTCTTTCAGTGGGGCAGGTTGAAGCGAGAAAGGCGGCAAAACTATTGGAGTTTCAGGCAGTTGGCTGGCAGTCTGGGAGCAAAGTATGTTTGCAGGGGAGTTATCAAATGCCATGCCTGCAGTAGCAAAGTGGTTGTTGAATGTGTCAAGTATATCCATCTTTTCAGTTATAGTCAAGTTGTCAGAGGTAATCTTGGTCGGGAGTGAATTTCCTGGGGAGTGGCCTAGCAGATCATTGATTGTGTTCCAGAGCTTAATTGGGCTCTTTGTGGCAGAGTCGAGTTCGGATTTGAAGAAGGTGGCCTTCATTCTCTGATTGTTTTGGTACATAGATTTAGAGTCTCTGAACTGGTTCCAGTCCTCTGTAGTATTCAGTCTATGCACTTTTTCCAGAGCTTATCTCTTTCTAGAAGCAAGGACTTGATCTGAGGGTGAACCATTTACAGGTTTTGGTCCTAGTTAGAACTTTAATCAGGGAGCATACTTATTAAGGGCCCTTGATAGAATGTTATGAAAGATATTGTAAGTTTTGATGTAATCGCTTAGGTAGAAATTCACACCAGGGAAGTACTTAAGCTCATTTAGTAGGCATGTTCATTGAAGTTACAGCCTGATTCTTCATAGAGAAACTTGCTGATGGGTGCTGGGTTGTTGGTGGATCTTACTCCTGCAATAAAACAATGGTCACTGGCGTCTGAGAAGAAGACATCAGCGTGGGAAAAGAGATGAGGTTTGCTCACCATTAGCATATCCAAAAGTGTACTTTTACTGGGGTTCTTCCCGTTTGAGCATTTTAAATTCGGAGCTCCCAGGATATTCTTTAATACAAAGATATAATGCGGTAGTGCCATCATTTTAACCATGTCTATTTTGCCCCATAAAGAAAGAGATAAATGTTGCCAATTTCCCAATAGATTAGTTATCTTTTGTTTAACATTTTCAAAATTTAATTTGACATTTTGCCTTTGATAATTTGTTAACTGAATCCCTAAATACTTAATAACCTTTTGTTGTTTAAACTCCTCCTTGAGGTTGTTGGGTATTGTATCTTTTTTATTTGAGAGTTTCATTTTTATGGATTTTGATCTATTTATGTGGTAACCGGAGAGATCTGAATAAAGTTTGGTTAAAAAATGTTCTAAAGATGTTGTAATATTTTTTTACTATTAATAAGATGTCGTCAGCAAAAACACTGATCTTTGTCTGGGTTTGTCTTAATTGAAAACCTTCTATCATAGGATTATTCCTAATTGCACTTAAAAAGGGTTCCAAAGCCAAAATGAACAAAGTCAGAGAAAGGGGGCAACCTTGTCTCTCCCTGTTTAACGTTGAAAACTCCTCCATTAAGAAATTATTTATTTGGAACTTGACTTTTGTATTGCTATACAATTTTTTCATTAACTTTATTATTTCAGTAGGGAACCCCCATTTATATAATGTTAAGTATATAAACTGTCTGTTGATTAGATCAAAGGCTTTGCTTGCATCAGTTGCCACTGCATAATATATGTCCTTCAAATGGCTAATATTGTTATTGATTGAATGAATTATGGCTTGAATCTTTTTATTAGC
Source organism: Neoceratodus forsteri (assembly GCA_016271365.2). NCBI lineage: Eukaryota > Metazoa > Chordata > Ceratodontiformes > Ceratodontidae > Neoceratodus > Neoceratodus forsteri. The sequence goes on from CM028138.1 coordinate 557,368,474, forward strand.
CTGATATAAATTTCTACCTTTCATAAAGTCATATTGATCTTTATGGATATACTTATGAAGATGATCTTGTAATTTATTATTAATTAATTTTGCAAGCAGTTTATAATTGGTAGGTAATAAGGCTATTGGTCTATAGCTCTCAAGTTACATCAGCCTGTTTACCCTCTTTTAATATTAAAACTATATGTGCAGTTTGCATAGACACTGGAATATTGTAATCATTTCTTTCATTTAGAAGTTCCTCTATCATTTGTTAGAGCCATTTAAGGAGGTCGTCTGCGAAAACTTGATAAAATTTATTGGTATAACCATCTAATCTGGGTGACTTACTGTACCTCTAGGAAGGGTGTTAATTGCTTGTTTAATTTCCTGTTGTGATATTTTTTCAAATTTAAAAGGATTAGATTGGATATTGACTAAATCAAAAAATGCTTCCACTTGCTTCTGATCTGGAACAAAATCATTACGAAATATTTGTTCATAGGTATTACAAACACTTTTAGCCATTGTTTCATCTGATTTAACTATGTTCCCTTATCATCTTTAATTTTTAATATGATATTATTTTAAGATTCTGCCTTTAATAATGAGGCCATTAGTTTACCCGCTTTGCCCATATGGAAATATTTAAGTTTCCTCATATACCTACTACTATTTATTGTTTCCTGTTATATTGCAGCTTGCTTTTCAATTTGTAGTATGTGCCATTCCTTGCCATATTTGTCATAGTCTGTTAAGATCAATTTGTCCAATTGAGCCAAATTATTATCTAATGTTTCTTTTTATTTATTTTTAACTCTCTTGGACTTAATTTGGTAGGAAATAATTACCCCTCATAGAGTGGCCTTAAATGCATCCCAAATATTTAAAACAGCTGTTCTGCAAATATAATTGAAAAATCAGAATTCTTTAATTGATTGGCTAATTAACTGAACAAACACCTGGTCTTTTAACAAGGCATTATTAAATTTCCATTGTTCTGAAGAACTTCTCTCTTTATCTTTGATCTGTAAATCTATTACTAGAATGGTATGATCAGACAAACATAATGAATCAATTTTATTTGTGTAATAAGTTGTGCTAAGTTTTTTTGTTACAAAGAAATAATCCTGGAAAACATTTTGATTTTTTTATCAAATGGGTAAAGAATTTCTCCATTGGATTTCCATTTCTCCAAATGTCACAAATTTGTTGTTCTATCAAAAAATCGTTTATTTCCTTGATGAAATAAAATTACCATTAGTAGCTTTAGAGGTTTTATCTAAATTTGGATCTAATAAGGCATTAAAATCACCTGCAAGAATCACTCTATCTGTTGCCAGTGCTTGAAGTCCTTCTGTAATTTTAGCCATAAATTCTGACTATTTCTCAAATGGGGCATACACTGATCCAATGGAGAAAACTGTTACCTAATATCTACTTTCAATAGTAACACTTTACCTTCTGTATCAGAAAACTGTTCATAAATTGTACGTTATTCCCTTTTTTATCAAAATAGCTACCCTATATTTTTTCTCATGCCAGTTGAAAAATATACAGCTGAAATCCATTTCACTTTTGATTTAAATATTTCCTCTTCCAGCAGATGCGTGTCCTGAATAAGCATATTTGCTCCATTTTTTCTTAAAGTATGCTAACAGGCGAGCTGTTTTCACGGCTGTGTTAATTTCATTGACATTCATAGAAATAAACGTATTGTTAATTAACATACTTTATTTGCATAAAATCCACAGTTGTTTAAATGGTCCCAAACAAACAAAATTGGTCCCAAGTTATTATTTGCACAAGTTTCCTCCCATAAACAGAAAACAAAGAAATAAAGCCTTTTCTGAGCTGCAGACAATCCCTTCCCACACAATTTAATAACTAAATGGAAGAACATTCCTATGAACAATCCCTTATCTTCTTTTTGCTGCAGAGACCACCCCCCCCACAGCAGTCGGTTAACCAAAGGAAAAGAAAATTTATCAGAGCTGAATAAAATATATCCAAATTATCCACTTATTACATTTTAATGTTGTTGTTATTTCATGATCGGTATTTTTACAACTAAGTCAGTCCATGCCTCTTGGGCCATCTCATAAATAGTCTTTTTCCATCAAGTACAACTCTTAGCTTTGCAGGGTATTGCATAGTTACTTTGATGCCCAGAGACCACAGTTTACTACAGATGGAATCATATTTCTTCCCTTCTTGGACTATCTCGAAAGGGATATCATTATAGATGGAAATGTTTGCACCCAAAAGAGCCAGTTTCTTTTTTTTATATACACTAGTCATTAATGTTTCTTTATCTTTAAAATTTAAAAACCTCAAAATGACCGGCCTAGGTCTGGTAGATGTTTCTGATGATGCACAACATTTTCTATGAATTCTTTCAATTGTGAAGGAGATGTTTTCAACAGTAGTTTCCAAAAAGGCAGCAGCGATCAAGTTAAATGAATCTTGCAAGGATCTGGAGGTATCCCATTCTTCTGGTACACCAAAGATTTAGAAATTGTTCCATCTTACTTGGGCTTCCTAATCCAGAAGTCTTGCTTTAAGCTCATTGTTTGCTAGCTCGAGTGAATTTAACTGTCTGGCTAATGGGGCTGCTTCATCATAAAATTTATTTAAGTGTTCCTTTATTTCAGCAATGTCTTTTTTTAAAGGATTTATTTTTTGTACTAAATCTTGAGTTATTTTGAAGTACTTTTGCAGTTCTGTTTGTTACTTATCCATCTGTTCTTAAGTGAGTGAGATATTGTTTATTTTTGAGAACAGCAATTTTGCTCATGGCAGCAGGTCAGTAATGCTATAATCAGAGCTAGTCCATTCCTGGTCATCTTCAGTTAAAGAAAGCCTTATATTTGTATTAGCTACTTTTACTGGATTTTCATTTACAGACCCATTTTTTGTTAAAAAGGTTGCCTCGGGGCCACAACTCGGGTTTACACTTGTTCTGAATATCACAGTCTCATTAAATGTTGCACAGTTGTGCTCAGGGTAATTAACTTGCATTTCAGCAAAATTGAGCTTACCTTCTTGAGAGATGTTAGATGGTTATTGGTTGTTCCCTTCTAGTTGAGAGTTGAGTCTGAGCAAGTAAGGGGTCTACTGAGAAATATAGGATATTCTTGTCTCAGAACAGGACAATCAGGAACTTAAAGGGCACACAGGCAGAAAATAAGGAGAGAGAGAAGAAAAAAAAACAGAGGAAAGAGTAAGAATTGCAAACAGTTAAGGGGCCAGAAATAAGACATGATGGGATTGGTGCAGTGCAGTGGCTGTGGAGCAGCAGTCTTCCAGGAGACGTTCTGGAGGATGCAGTGTTGTCCCATCTGCAGGCACCTCTCTGGGCTGAGGGAGGAGGTTGCTCATCGCCAGGCTGAGTTGGCCAGGATTTGTGGGACCTCCTCTTCTATCCAGGGACCACCAGTGCCACTGCCGTTGCCTCAGAGGTTGCCAAGAAAAAGAAGAGGTTGGACCACAGTGGGCTCAGGGAGGGTGAGGGTGGTGGAAGAGAGGTGCATCCCTCCAGTTGTACCTCTCCACAATTCTTATGCCATTCTGGCAAAGTGTGATTCCTCTATGGAGGCACCTGCAGTGGAGACCAAGGAGGATGCTGGGAACCTCCTCAAAGGAGACCCACAGGAGGGTGGCAGGGGACCCCACAGGGGAAGGAAGCAACTCCTGGTGGGGGACTCCATTGTTAAGAAGGTAGAACTGGGGGAGGAAGGGGAGACGGAGGTAAGGTGCCTGCCTGGCACCATGGCTTGGAGGGACAGGGAGCGAATCCTCAGGATTGCCGGAGCAGCTGCACAGGGGAGGGAGCTGGATGTCATTGTCCAACTAGGGCCAAATGACCTGGCTAAGAAAGGGATTAGAGAAGTGCAGGAAGAGTTTGTGGAATTGGGGAGGGGCCTTAGACAAGTAGCATGCATGGTAACCTTCTCGGAGGTGCTGCCCGTCTATGGCGTAGGAGCGGCTAGGGTGTTCTGCAACATGGGATTCAATCAGTGGTTGAAAAACTGGCATGGAGCTCAGGGATTTGGCTTCATTGGAGACTGGGGGTCCACCTGGAGTGATGCAAGCTTATACTGGCATGATGGGCTGCATCTGTCCAAGAGGGGAACCAGGATCCTAGGTGATAGGTTTAAATGCTTCATTGGCAAGCATTTAAACTAGCCAAGGGGGGGGGAGGCACTGGAAAGGAGCAGGGAAATCCTAGACCCCCCAAAAAATCATGGTAGTAAGTGCAGTAAACACCAACATAGAGATGTCAATAGGAGAAGGGCAGGGTAAATGGAGAAGTGACAAGCACAATAAGGACAGGGATGGGTCAAAAGGGTAAGGCCATCAAGAAATGGAGGGTAATGAGTACCAATGCCCGTAGTCTGGGCAACAAGCTCCCTAAGCTGGTGGCCTTGATGGAAGAGGGATGCCTGGATATCATAGCAGTCACAGAAACATGGTACCAGAGAAACCATGACTGGGATGTTAACATACCAGGTACATAACCTACAGGAGAGACAGGCAGGGGAGAAGAGGGAGGAGTAGCTCTCTATGTAAGGAAGGGATAAAAGCAACTGAGCAAAAGAGTAAACAGGGAGGAGAGGAGGCACTGTGGGTCACCTTGGAGACTGGAAAGGGCACCACAATCTGCACAGGGTTGTGTACAGACCCCATGTCAGGGGAGGGAATGGACAAGGATATGATAGAAGGCATTCTTAGGATGGCAGAGAAAGGGAGATACTGTTGATGGGAGACATAATGCCAGATGTTAACAGGAGCACATTGCTGCAGCCACATCCAAGAGCAGGGCCATTCTTGATGCCCTACAGGTGGCAGGCCTCAGACAGCTGGTTTGGAACCCACTCATGAGGAGCAATCTTAGACCTCATACTCTCAAACAGGGCAGTGAGAGGATCTCAGATCTAGAAGTGGGTTGCCATCTGGGAACAAGGGACCATCAAACAGTGTGGTTAACGTTAAACTCAGCTACAGAGTCAAGCCATACAAAAGTGAGGGTACTGGACTTCATTCGGGCTGACTTTGGCAAGATGGGAGAGTGCCTCAGAAAAGCACTAGCAAACAGGCTAGAAGCAGGTGTGAAGCAACAATGGGGAATAATCAAAACTGCCATCACAAAGGCAACAAGCCTTTGTATGAAGCAAATAAACAAATCAAAACATAAGAAAAGCCACTATGGTTCGCAAAAGAGGTGGCTGTGAAAGTCAGGAAGAAAAGGTAGCATTCCGGAGTATAAGGAAACACAGAAGGAGCAGGACAGAGCTGTACCAGTTAAGGCAGAAGGAAGCAGGGAGGGAAGTCAGAATAGCAAAGGCCCAAACTGAGGAAAAGATAGCCAACTCGGTTAAGAAGGGGGATAAAACCTTTTATAGGTACATCAGCGAGCGTAGAAAGACAAAGGGAGGGATAGTGAGGCTGAATAAAATGAACGGTGGGTGGGCAGAGGGGGACAGTGAAAATGCAGGGCTACTGAATGAATATTTCTGCTCAGTATTCACAAAAGAGGTGGGGGAAGTGCATAATCGAATTAACAGAAGCACTCTTGATAGGGGGTCGATCCCAGTCCTTTCACAGAAGAAAGGGTTCTGCAAGAACTCCTAAAACTGAAGGTAGACAAAGCAATGGGGCCTGATGGAATTCACCCCAGAATTCTAAAAGAACTAGAGGGAGAAATAGTGAAACCACTGGCTACTCTTTTTAATAAATCATGGGAGGATGGTGTGGTACCCGAGAACTGGAGGAAGGCGGATATGATTCCCCTTCATAAAAGTGGGACCAAGACAGAGGCAGTAAACTACAGACCTGTCAGTTTGACCTCTGTGGTAGGGGAAATGATGGAGTTACTTCTGAAGTAAAGAACTTTTGAGTATCTAGAGGCCAGTGGGGCACAGGACCCAAGGCAGCATTGGTTCACGTGGGAAGGTCATGTCAGACGACTCTAATAGATTTCTTTGACTGGGTGACCAAAGTAGTAGACCAGGGAGGGTCTATGGACATGGCCTACCTAGACTTTAGCAAGGCATTTGACACAGTCCCACATAAAAGATTAATAGTCAAATTAACCAGCCTGGGAGTGGGTCCCAGGGTGGTAGCCTGGGTAAAACATTGGCTGGACAACAGGACACAGAAGATAATTGTAAATGAAGTCCACTATGAAGAAAGAAGGGTTACTAGTGGGGTACTGCAGGGTTCAGTACTGGGTCCAGTCCTTTTTAATGTCTTCATAAGTGACATTGCAGAGGGACTGGAAGGAAAAGTATGCCTTTTTGCAGATGACACAAAGATCTGCAACAGGGTTGATACACAAGGAGGCGTGGAAAGGATGAGAAAGGACTTGTCAAGGTTGGAGGAATGGTCAGAAGTATGGCAGCTTGGATTCAATGCAAAGAAGTGCAAAATAATGTGCCCGGGAAACAAGAACCCAGGGGAAGAATACACAATAGGGGGGAGGTAGTAACAACAACAAAAAAGGAAAGGAACCTGATGTAATCATATCAGATGACCTTAAAGTTAGCAAGCAATGTGAGAAGGCAGTAGGGAGGGCTGGGGGTATACTGGGATGCATAGGGAGAGGCATCACCAGCAGAAAACAGGAAGTTGTTATCCCTCTGTACAGACAGTTGGTGAGACCCCATCTGGAGTACTGCGCCCAGTTCTGGAGACCGATCTCCGCAAGGACATAGACAGGATAGAGGCAGTCCAGAGGAGGTCAACTAAATGGTGCAGGGTCTGCAAGAGAAGCCGATTTGAGGAGAGACTAAAGGAGCTTAATATGTATACTCTTGAGGAAAGAAGGGAGAGGGGACAGATAGAAACTTTAAGTACTCAGTGGAATCAACAAAGTCCAAGAGGTAGCATCTTTCAGAAAGAAGCGTGCAAGAACAAGGGGACACAATTTGAAGATAGAGGGAGGTTCAGGGACAATGTGAGTATTATTTCACAGAGTGGGTAGTGGATGCATGGAACAGCCTTCCTGAGGAGGCTGTGGGGTCTAAACTGTAGGAGAATTCAAAAATGCATGGGACTGACATAAGGCAATCCTTGTGGGGGGTAGGAAGAAATAGGCTGTTGGTTAACTAGGATATGCGGCCTATCCTGTAGGTAGGGAAATGGGCAGACTAGATGGGCCAAGTGGTCCTTATCTGCCGTCAAAGTCTATGATTCTATGTTACTATGTAGTTCCCGATGGATACAATCCTGCTCGTCCTTCAGGCTTGCACAAATTACTAAAAAAGTCCGGGTTGGCGTGGCCTTGTTGGTTCTCATTTTTTCTGCTTTCTCCAGACATCGAGGGGCATTCATTGGATCCACCTGGAATATTTCACAACTATGTTGCCATCTCTCCTGGAGAATCTGATGAGCTCCTTGGTCTGTCGAGCAGGGAACTATCAGTACCTCTGGGGAATCACCATACACTACTTCTTCATGCTCTGGAGGTACTAAAGCATTCTCTGGTTGAAAATCTGTTGTAGAGACTTGGTTATCCTCTCAGCCACTTATATTTGGACTTAAATTTGGTCCTTCATTGTTACAGTCATTCTGAGATCTAAAGAGTGGGAAATAGCCAGAGGTTTTGGGGGGGGGGGGGTTACGCTTTCCATTACCTGGCTCCATATTCACATTTGAACAGGAAGATGCTCCCACAGTTACCTAAGAGGGTTTGCATTCTCCTCATTGCCCTGGTTGAGGAACAACCATTTTCTGGTTTCTGATGTTTAGTTTATTGGCAGCCTTTCTCATTTCTCTTGAGGCACAGCACAGTCTATGTGCAGAAAACAATTTCAAATCTTGTTTTGTTTCCTTTCTGCCAAGAAATTCAGCTTCAAAGTGCACACCGCTGCTGTGCAGTGGGGAGTGTAGGGGGATAAAATGTCTTCCTACAGCAGCTGCTGCCTGCATGGTGAGCGTTTTGCCATGTTGCACCTCCCTTCTCATGGGCGTGTTCTCCCATTCCTTCACCCCTGTCCGGTCTCCCACCCCCTCCCTGCTCCCTCCCTATCCTCCACTTCACTCCCCTCCATCCTGGCCGCCCTCCACTCTGCCCCTGTCATCCTCTCCACCAGCAGTGCTTCTCTGCCCTTCACCACTGTCACCCTCCTCTGATCGGCTCCTGTCCCTTGTGGATTTCCCTCCCCTTCCCATCTCCTGCCCCCCCAGGAGATTGTGCACCCCCTCCTCCTCCAGTGTCAGCAGCACAGCAAACCTACTTCCTGCCCTTCCTGTCTGGATGCACATTGGCCCCTTCCCATGGAACCCTAGTCTGCCAACTTGTGCTAGGCCCCTTGTTTGTTCTTCTCCTGCACTCCCTCCCCATCCCTTCCCTTGAGTCGCTGTTCCTCCCATGTGGTATCCTCATATTATTCCCTGGATGAGACCCTCCTGCCTCAAGGCCTCCCCTTCTCCCCTCATCCTTTCCATCTCTCTACCTAGCCACAGCACTACCTCCTCCAGCCTCTGCAACCTTCTACAGATTGGACAACTTCTTAGCCTCCACAATATGCTCATCCAAACCACTGCCCCACATCCATTGCATCCCACAATTCTACCTGTGTTGGCCCCCCTTGCATCCTGCTTCCTCCTGTACCACCACCCCATGTGCTGACCCCAACTACTCCCACTGGACCCCCCACCCTCTGATGTGTCCATCCCTAAGCCACTCCATCTGTCCCCCTCGGCAATGATCTAACCCTCGAGATACCCCCAATGGTTGTACAGTCCTTGTGCTGCTACCTTCAGAGCAGTCTATGCACTATTAGCAGTATCTATACAAGACTTTACAATCCTTTTCAATCCTGCGCTGCTTCCTTCAGAGCTGTCTATGCACAATTAGTGGTAACTATGCAAGACCTTACAATCCTAGCAATGTCCTTTTCTGAGGCTGTTCTATCGGAACAGTCCCTCCAGCCCCAGTGCCTTCACAAGCAGTGTCCCCAACAGCCACCCCCTCCTAGAATAAAACCAACAAAACAGAGCCCACCATGACTTAATCACCACCTAAGACCTAAGTGTCCCAGAACAACCACAGTGGTCCGGCTTGATGATTGAGAGCCCAGGTAAAAGTGCGGCAATCCATTCAGAAAGCCTTGCATTATTTAGCATTACTCTGCCCAATTTCAAAGCTTGAGGACTTTCCACCCCAAATTTTCAACCACGGGTTCAGATTCTGAACATGTGAGCATGGTAACATCCAGTATAGCTACTAATTATTTCAGGAGCGACACATCCAACCATTTCTGGTTATCCAGACATTGTATCACCTGCTGGGATTGGAGTTTCACAGATTTTTGCAGCTACATCACTTTAGCAGTCACTATGCTTCCTCTTCATGCCTGATCGCTGGATCGTCATCCTCTTATAATTACACTCTGCATAATGTTTTTAGCTTGGAATCAGTCCCTCACTTGATTTCTCAAATATATCAGGTGATACAGGGCTCATGGGCGCTGACACTATGGTTATAGAACTCAAATGGTCAGAGGAGTGTAGTACCTCCATGGACAGGGACACAACATGGCTGAAGGCCTGTTTGGCCTCTGCGAATGTCACCATTTCTTATATTTGGAGGGAATATACTTGGAAGCAACGTATTAGATTTTTTAGAACCCCCACAATTACTTCACACTATCAGCCCTCTATTGGGTCAGGATACTGAAGGAAATGCGGTGGGCATAGGGCTATACACCTGGATGTGATGTGGTCATGTTCTGTACTGTAGGTAGCCTTTCCTCCACTCTCTGAAGACAGAGTTGCAGGAGTTGTTTGGATCAAATATTCTACTCATCCCCTTTTTATGTTAGCTTGTACACATGTGCAAGAAACATAGTGCCATCATCTGAGATTTCGGAGGTGTGTCAACCCCTCTTTCAATTCAGTCAGTGTGTTGGCAGGCGCTGCCCCTGTAAGCCAATGCATGCTGGAGCTGTCTATGACAAGTTCCAAAATGCAGTGGCATACAGTTGAAAGTTGGAGCTACGCTTCAGTGAGCAGCGATAAGACATAAGCCTGCTCATACACAGCTCCCCTACACACACACACCATGCTGCAGCATACGCATACCTCTGCCCTCTACACACCGCATTGGCCCTGCGCCTCCCTCCCCAAAGCCTTCCACATGCCATGCTGGGTGCCCACCCCAGCATGGCATAACTCTATAGTATAGCTCTACGGGGTGCCCAACCGTCGGCTTCACTGTCCTCACCCCGAGTACTGGGTGCCGCTGGGAGCCCACCCCAGGGTGGCAACTGATCATATGGCCGATGGGGTGCCCAATCCCGTCGGCTCCACAGCCCCCAGCCGTCCTTGTGCCATGCTGGGAGGCCACTCCAGCGTGGCAAGCGTCCAGCGTCATCTTTTTTTTTTTAATCCCTGTAAAAACCGGTCCCACGTAGTCTCCTGGCCCCCCTCACAACTCGCACCCACCACTCGCACCCAGTCTCCCCACACCTCACCCCATACTTACCTCCGGAGCTCGGCGCGACGATCTTGTGGACCGGGAACACGTCTGCACTCTTCAAAGCCGACGCCGAACTGAGGAAATGCGGTAAGCTGTATAATGGGCTAGATAGGGGGTTTCAACTTTGTTCCAAATCTCAGGCATTTTTGGAATTTTGCCAAATTTTCAACATGGGGTTTTGGGACCCCTTCTGGGTACATGATGTCACTGTCATGGCGTTATTCGGCTGAAGGGTGATTTCGCAGTCACCGCGAAATCACCTTTTGAGTCAAATAGCGTCATGACAGTGACATCATTCGGAAGAAGGTCCCAAACCCCATGTTGAAAATTTGGCAAAATTCCAAAAATGACTGCTTTATCACGCGCTGTTGCAGTTCCTACCAGGCTCATAAGTTCTCGACTTTCAACATTTTCCTCCAGATTTTCAAATTGCCATTTTACCACACCTTCTTATGAGTAGTACAGCTGTCATTTTTCACATCTCACCCAAAACGTGTTTCCGCTCATGTAGCACACAATGGCGCAGTCGGTGTGCGAAATCAATGTATGGGACAAATTAAGAAAATCACAGTGACACTATTCATGAGCAGATGTCTTAAAATGGCTATGTTGAAAATTTGGTGAAAAGATTCCTAAAACTGACTGTTTTACAAGCGTGCGTTGCGCAGTTCCTATGCATGCTCGTAAGTTTGTGAATTTAATATTTTCACTCCAGATTTTCAACATTGCCATTTTATTACATTTCCTTATGAACAGTACAGCTGCCATTTTTCATATGTCACCCAAAATGTGTTTTTGCATTAGCGCTTAATAATGGTGTTGTTGTGCGAAAGCAATGTTTAGGACAGATTAAGAAAATCACAGTTACACTGTTCATGAGCAGAGGTCTTAAAATGGCTATGTTGAAAATTTGGTGACAAAAGTCCATAAAATGACTGTGTTATGAGTGAGCATTGCGCAGTTTCCACGCACCCTCGTAAGTTCATGACTTTGTAATATTTTCAGTCCAGATTTTCACCAATGGCATTTTTCCACACTTCCTTATGAACAGTACAGCTGTCATTTTTCACAACATGGCTGAAGTGTGTTTTCACACTTTCAGCACAGAGATGCGTGGTCGCTGTGGGAAATCATTGTTCGGCACAGATAAAGAAAATCACAGTGACACTGTTCATGATCGGAGGCACCAAAATGCCTAAGTTGACAATCTGCTGTAAAAAATCCCCAAACTAATTATATTACGGGTGTGCGTTGCACAGTTTCTATGTACGCTCGTGACTTCACGATTTTTTAAAATATTTTTACTGCAGATTTGCAACATTGCCATTTTTTACACCTCCCCATGAACAGTACAGCTGTCATTTTTTACATCCTGTTCAGAATGTTTTTGCACCTGTGGTGCTAAATGCCGTAGTCGCTGTGCATAAGCAGCTTTCGGCTAACAAACTGATATTCCTCTGCTCATGAGGTGGGTCACAAAAAACATGTTGAAAATTTGGAGGAAAATACCAACGAATGCCTGAGGTATTAGGGTTTCAAACCATAATGCCCAACCCTGTAGAGAATGACAGGCATCAGGGGTGTGACTTGGATTCTTGTCTGTAATGCTCATATTCCACACCCTGCAGCCAGTGAGAGGCATCAGGTATGCCTTGGACTCTTTGGCCCCAAAGTTCACTCCATTCTCCTATATCGCACCCATCTCACCGTATTTCCTAATGAAATGGGGTGCGCATAAGGGCCAAAGACCCCAAGGAACACCATGACACTTGTCAGTGTCTGCAGGGTGTGGTGTGGTGAAATGGCATGGCCATTATGCCTGACGACCCAAACGCACACCCCAATGCCTGTCACTCTCTGCAGGGTGGTGGTGGGGTTGGCTTCAGTACAATACTTCACTGCCATTCCTATTACGCAGCTCTGTAACTTCTACACTACCACTGCCAATGCCAGCAAGCAAACATTTGGCATTGACAAATGCTTGCTTTATATATATTACTACAATATCCCAGAGTCATGTGGGACTCAGGCTTCTGCTATCTCCTAGGAATAATGCTCATGGTAACCAAAAACCCTATTACAAAATGCTGGCTGACACCCATCACATCAGTACTGGAGGTCTGGTGGTTGATGGTCCATCAAATATTCCTCATGGAGAGAATTATGTATTCCATTAACAACCAACTGGAGTTATGCAATAATCGTTGGCTTAGTTGGCTAGTTCATGCCACGAAGAAGGATTCAACGTTGATTCCCTAGCCTTGGTGTGCTTAATACATAGGTGGTTCCCTGTCTGTGAAAGTGTATTAGACCCTTCATCAATATTACTATAACAGGGACTGAAAGGACCCCAATGGTGGCCCTGGTTGCTCCCCCCCCGCCAACCCACCCTCCCCCACTCAGCTGGGGAATGGCCCACTCCACATCCGCACACACAAAGGCACAAGTTCTCCCTCAGTCAATGAAGGTGGGTGATGCAGGGACAGGTATAAATCTTGCGCTTACTAACTTGTATGAGTACCACCCACCATGCTGCACCTTGGGGGTGGGTGGGTAAGGTAGCTTGATATTGCAGCCTAGTCCTAATGTGATGCCAGATGTACTCCACTCTGTTACATAATACAACACTAATGTACACTTACCACTACTGAAGCAGTCTGACTTTTCTGTAGCACATTAACCTTCTGCCAAATGTAGCTATATTGGTTTCTGCCATCCCTCCCCCCCCCCTGCTATTTGAGATGAGAGCCAGATCATCACACATGGTAAAGGTGTTTGATCCATTAATATAAGAGCTGGAAAGTTGTCTGACATTCCTGTAGCATATAATACTCCACTGCCCCCCACCCATTTGCAATGAAAGTCAGATCATCACATTTCACAAAAGTGTTCAGAAAAGTGGTGCAGTTGCATTTATCTGTGGCACCCAGTAGCATCTAGTTATGCATAGTCTGCTCAAAGTTTACCCAAAGTTGAGGTGAACAGCTGGAACTAGATTGCACAGACCAAGGAATGTGTCATACATAAGCAGTATGACTTGCGTCAGTCCTGAGTAAGTCAACCGAGGCCAAATTCTTCCGTCACAAGACAAACAGAATACAATGTATTAAAATAGGGACAGATCACTGCAGCAATTAAATGGATTACAAAACAGTATTTAAAAGTCGCCTAAACCAAGGTAGGAAGAACAGAGCTAGACTACTAAGATTCATGAGATCATGGGAGTAGAGAAGCTGCTTCTGACAATATGTGAGGTCCCCAAGTCAGAAACATTTCCTATACCCCAAGACTCAACAGAGCCATAGGAGAAAAGGATTTTATTTTCTCCTCTCCTTTCACCTGGCACTGGCTGGATGTGAACAAGTATTTGTCAATGCTGAATGTTATCTGCTTGCATTGCTGTTGTACCAGGCCTTGCTTGTACACATGTTTACTAAATACAGTATTTACCCTGAACAGAACAAATGAGATGCAATGCGATATCTCATTTACAGTGGTGTCCTATGTTTATACATTTTTAGACTATGTTTACCCAGAATAGGCCAGCTTGGAGGGAATGTCTAATTTTCAGTGGGCTCCCACATTTTGACCCTAAATTTCCAAGTTATGCTGAAGACAGGTGACATTTTTATGTTGATTGCACACATGCGCAAGAAACATATTGCGTCAGCTTTCTCAGCAAACAGGTTGTGGATGCGTGGCACTGTTGTGCCCAATGCCCCCACAGCCTGCAGAGGCTTGCCCCCTGTCCCCCAATGCCGTGGCATGCTGCTGCTGACACTAGTTCAGCCAGAGTGCCACAACCTTCTAAAAAGGTAGCCGCTGCAATCAGGGGCTGCCTTGTCATTGCAATGTCAGCCATCCACTGCAATGAGGGAGTGACCCGTCATTGCAGGGTGGGATGTGAAACCACCCTGATATTGTTTGTGAACATGGCGGTGGCTTTCCGCCGTGTTCACAAACAACATAACCCCCTCTCCCCACAGTGTTTACTTGTTGCTGACGGGGGAGCCCACTTCATCAAAAGCATTCTATAACCCCCGCTTTGTTCCTGCTGACTGGGTGCCCAATCCCCATTGGCATAATAATCCCCATTTTCTTCCTGCTGACAGAGGTGCCCCAACCCGTTGGCATGTGAAACCCCCTGTTTCTTTCCTGCCCGATGGGGTACCCAATCCCCATCGGCTGCTTGCCCCAAGCTGGAAGCTTGCTGGCATGTTGGGAGCCCACCCCAGCATGCCAGATACCCTGTGAAGGGAAAAACGATCCTGCAACATCTTTTGTCTTTTGTTTTTGTCCTGAAAAAGAAAACTGTCCTCGGCCGCCTCTGCCCCCACCTGCAACCCGCGAACTACCCACTGTGCACCCTACTCCCACACCCCCCCTCACCTCATACTTACCTCCAGAGCTCGGCGTGATGATCTTCTGTGGACCGGGAACACGTCTGCACTCTTCAAAGCCAACCGCAAACTGAGGAAATGCTGGTAAGCTGTACAATGTAATAAACAGGGGTTTTTCAACTTTAGTGCATATCTCGGGCATTGTGGGCAATTTTTTTCACCAACTTTTCAACATGATGTCTTTGGAAACCCTCCTCATGAATTCTTGAACAGTCATGACATTAATCACCCCCGAAAGGTGGTTTCGCGGTCACTGTGCAGAATCACCCTTCGGGGCTGATTAATGAAATGACAGTGCTAGTGTTCATGAGGTGGGCTCTCAAAAAACCAATGTTGTAAATTTGGTGGAAAAAATCCCAAAATGACTGTTTCATGAGCGCATGCTATGCAGTTGCTTATGTACGTCAGAATTTCAGAATTTACAATATTTGACGCCAGATTTTCAACACTGACATTTTGTCACACCTCCTTGTGAGCAATACAGCTGTCATTGTTCTCATCCTGGCCAAAATGTGTTTTTGCACTTCCGGCGTAGAATAGCACGGTCGCTGTGGGAAACCAATGTTCAGGACAGATTAAGAAAATGACATTGACACTGTTCATGAGTAGAGATCCTAAAATGCCTATGTTGAAAATTTGGTAACGATACTCCATAAAATGACTGTGTCACTAGCATGCGTTGCACAGTTGGCACGCATGCTCGTAACTTTGCGAATTTATAATATTTTCACTCCAGATTTTCAACATTGCCATTTTCCAAGACCTACTTATGAACAGTACAGCTGTCATTTTTCCCATCCTGGCCAAAACATGTTTTTGCACTTCCGGCGCAGAATTAGAGTGGTCGCTGTGGGAAATCACTGTTAGGGAAAGATAAAGAAAATGACAATGATACTGTTCATGAGCAGAGGTCCTAAAATGCCTATGTTGAAATTTTGGTGATGATAGCCCATCAATTGACTGTGTTACAAATGTGCGTTGCGCATTTTCCACGCACTCTTGTAACTTCGCAGATTTGTAATATTGTCACTCCACATTTCCAACAGTGCCATTTATTCACACCTCCTCATAAGCAGTACAGCTGTCATTTTTCATATCCTGACCAAAATGTGTTTTCACAGTTCCAGTGCAGAATAACGTGGTCACTGTGGGAAATCAGTGTTCGGGACAGATTAAGAAAATGACAGTGGCACTGTTCATGAGCAGAGGTCCTAAAATCCTTATGTTGAAAATTTGGTGATGAAAGCCCATAACATGATTGTGTTACAAGTGTGCATTGAACTGTTTCCACGCACTCTTGTAACTTCGCAAATTTGTGATACTGTCACGCCACATTTTCAACAGTGGCATTTTTTCCCAACTCCTTATGAACACTACAGCTGTCATTTCTCACATCCTGGCTAAAATATGTTTTTGCACTTCTGCCGGACAATAACACGGTCACTCTAGGAAATCTGTGTTTGGCACAGATTAAGATCGACCGAATGAGAGGGGGGAGTGACCGAGCTCAACTAAGCTCTGTCGGGACTGCTGCAGATTTGTATGTGTTCAGACAAAGGCCCCAGCACAAGCGCTCAGTACAAAAGGGCAGCCTGCAGCACTGGGAGAAACAGAACGAGAGAAAGAGTGAGAGTGAGTTAACTCACCGAAGTGCTGTCAGGACTGTTTGTGGGCAGAAAAAGGCATCAATAGAGGCAGGGGCCCAGTGCAAAAGGCCAGCCTGCAGCGGTGGGAGAAACAGTATGAGAGACTGGAGAGAGTGAGACAAGGGGACTTAGTGAGCTCAATGGAGCTCTATCAGAACTGCTAGGATTTCTTTGTGGGCAGAAAAAGGCGCCAATGCAGGCAAGAGCCCCGTACAAAAGGGCAGCTTGCAGCGCCAGGACAAACAGAATAAGCGATGAGAGAGGGAGACTGAGCCACCTCAATGGAGCTCTGTCGGGACAGCAGTGGATTTCTTTGTGGACAGACAAAGGTGCCAATGCAGCCAGGAGCCCCATAGAAAAGCCTAGTCTGCGGCGCCAAGAGAAACAGAACGAGCGAGTGACAGAGTGTTACTGAGCGAGCTCAACAGAGCTCTAGTGTGACTGTTGCAGATTTCTTCGTGGGAAAAAAATGTGGCAACGCAGGCAGGAGCCCAGTACAAAAGGCCAGCTTGCAGCACTGCCAGAAACGGAATGCGAGAGTGACAGAGGGGGAGTGAGTGAGCTCAGTGGAGCTGTGTCAGGACTGCTTCAGATTTCTTTCTGGCCAGAAAAAGCCGTCAATGCAGGCAGGAGCCCAGTACAAAAGGGCAGCCTTCAGCACCAGGAGACTCAGAATGAGTGAGTGAGTAAGGGGGAGTCAGTGAGCTCAACTGGGCTCTGTTGGGACTGCTGCAGATTTGTTTGTGGGCAGAAAAAGGCAGCAATTCATGCAGGTGCCCTGTACAAAAGGGCAGCCTGCAGTGGCAGGAAAACCAGAATGAGTGAGTGAGTGAACTCAACAGAGCTGTATTGTAACTGCTGCAAATTTCTTTGTGGGCATAAGAAGGCAGCAACGCAGGCAGAAGCCCAGTAGAAAAGGGCAGCCTACAGTGCCGTCAGAACAGAATGTGCGAGTGAGAGAAGGGGAGTGAGCAAGCTCAATGGAGCTTCGTCGGGACTGCTGCAGATTTCTTTGCGGACAGAAAAAGGCACCAACAGAGGCAGAAGCCCAGTACAAAAGGGCAGCCTACAGCGCCAGGAGAACCAGAATGACTGAGTGAGACAGGGGGAGTGACTGACCAGTGGTTCATACTCCCTGCTTTTAGTACCCCTAGATCCTTTTCCTCCACAGTGCTTTCCAACTGTACCTTTCCCAACTGATATTTCCTCCCCTGGTTCCTTGCTTCAAAGTGCAGGACCTTGCACTTCTTGGTGTTGATCCCCAACTGCCATGTCTCCAACCACTCCTGTAGCTTGGTCAGGTCCTCCTGCAGCCCCCTCCACCCTTCTATGTCATCTACCACAGCTCTGATCTTAGTATTGTTTGCAAACAGACTGATCCTACTCTGGATCCTGTTTGAGATATCGAATATGAATATCCCAAACAGCAGCGGTACCAGTACTGATCCCTGGGGCACCCCACTCATAAAGTCCCTTGGTGATGAGAGTTCCCCCACCACCACCACCCTTTGCAGCCTACCTCTCAGCCAGTTGGTGATCCAATTGACCATTTTTGATCCCACTAATATGTATTCCAATTTTCTCCCCAGCCTTCCATGCGGCACCAAGTCAAAGACCTGCTGAAGTTGAAATATAGAACTTCCACTGCATGGCTCCTGTCCAGTTCCCTGGTAACCCAGTCATAGTATCTGACTAGTTTGTCTGGCAGGATCTGCCCTAGACAAAACCATGTTGATGACCATCTTGGAGATCATTGTCTTTCGAAAAGGTCACCAGCTTCTCTTTTAGGATTGACTCCATGAGCTTGCCCATGATTGAAGTGAGACTCAGCAGTCTGTAGTTGCCTGGATCATGCTTTGGACCACTTTTATGAATGGGCACCGCCGCACCACATGGGCCATCCTCCAGTCCTGTGGCATGCATTCTGTGTCCAGTGATGTACTGAACAGGTCTGCCAGGATCTCTGCTAGTTCTCTAAGTACCCTAGGGTGAATGCTGTCTGGTCCCGGTGCTTTGTACATCCTCAGCGCCCTTAGCCCTTCTAGCACCCTGTCCTCTGTAATTCTGATATCGGTAACCCCCGCCCACTCCACCCTTCCCATGGAGTATCTGCCCCCCCTTTTCCTTTGTGAACACCAAGCAATAGTACTCATACAGCACCTCTGCCTGGTCCTTCCCCTTCTCCACCAACCCCCAATCCTTCTTAATCCTCACAATCTGGTCTTTGTTTCTTCTTCTCTCACACCAATGCAGTGGAAGAAGTCCTTTTCCCTGTCCTTGATTCCCTGTGCCAGTCTCAACTCTCTGAAAGCCTTGACCACTCAGTCTAGCTTGGTAACCTCCCTGGACTTCTTTGTGTACTCTTCTTTGTCCCCTTGTCCTCCCAATTTCCTAAGCCTCTGGACCGTCTTTCTCTTGGCTCTTACCCCTTCTATGACCTCCCGAGTCAGTCAGCTTGGCTTCTTTGCCCTACCCATTTTGCTCCGTGTCCTGGTACAAGTCTCAGTTGCCTCTGTCAGCCCTTTTTTTAATGATATCCCACTTCTGGCTAGCACTCATGCATGTCTGAATTCCCATCAGGTGCTCAACCAAAATTTCCCCCATCCCTTTGAAGTCTGCTCCCTTAAAATCAATCACCCTGGTACCTGCACTTCCTCTTTCCCTGCCCATAATAAGTGTGAACCACACAGTGTGATGGTCACTTCCAGTCAGGTGGTCCTCCACTCCCAGATCCCTTACAGCCTCCCATTTGTCAATACCAGGCCCAGAGTCTTTCCCACCCTAGTCGGCTTGTGGACCAATTGCACCAGGAAGCAGTCCTGAAATGCATCTAGTAGCACCTGTTCCTTTGCACACATGGTGGTTGGTGTGTTCCAGTCCACCCCAATGAGGTTGAGGTCCCCTACCACTACTGAGTTCCCCTTCCGTTCTAATCTGCACAGCCAGTTCCCTATCCAGGTCATCCCCTTGAGTTGGTGGCCTCTACACTACCCCCACCCTCAGTGTCTTTCTTTTGGAGTCTTGAAACTGCATCCATAGGACCTCTGTCCTACCCTCCACCTCTCCTCCCTTATACAACTTATCCCCTCCCTCACGTAGATTGCCACTCCTTCCCTTTCCCCCTAGCCCTGTCCTTCCTGAATAACCTGTACCCTGTGATCATCATGTCCCGGTGCTGGTTCTGGGTGGTCCATGTTTCAGTGATGGCCGCAATGTCCACCCTCCTCATAGCCAAGAGAGCTTGTAACTTGGATAATTTGTTACCCAAGCTTCTCGCATTCAGCAAGACCACCCTCCAACCTGTGTCTCCCCCCCATCCTGGTTCCCCCTCCTACCCCCTCCCTGTGTCCCCACCCCAAACACATCTCTGATAGCTCAGGGGTAGGCATCCTCAGCTCCCCCCTCTGGGATCCCTGCCAACTAGCTGTCCTCACGCCACCCCACCTAGTTTAAATCTATTCTTGATGTTACATACTCTTCAAACTTCTGCTTTAATACCCCCTTACCCCCTCACTCAGGTGCAGCCTATCCCCTCCATATAGATCCTTATTGCCCCAGGTTCTGCCCCAATCCCTCACTACCCAGTACTCCTTAGACTGACACCATTCTCCCAGCCAAGTGTTACTACCTAATCCTCTCTTTCCTTCCCGTACTCACACAGGGTACTGGGATCACCTCTGAGAAGGCCACTGATTCCCTCACTTCCTCATGTAGCCCTACTAGTTCCTCAAACCTCCTCCTCACTACTTCCACCATCTCCCCCACCAGGTCATTAGTGCCCACATGCACCACTACATGTGCTTTCCTCCTGCCCTTCCTTGTGCACTTAAGGACCATCTGCCCCACCTTGTCTGCTGTTAGCCCAGGTATAGCCTCCACCCATATCCTACTGTGCCTTTCCCCCCTGCTGCCCCATCTGATCTCTTTAAGTATCAAAGCGCCCAGCACTAGCACACCCCTTCCTCGTTCCTTATCCCCTCCTCCACCCTTTTCCCAAGGTATCCATTACTAGAGTATGCCACCCCGCTAACTCCGTCCTTCCCTCCTTCTGCGCCCCATCCTCAGCCCCTGTTCTTTTTTTATAATGTAATTTTTTATTATTTATATAGAAGTTTACATATATAAGTAATAGCATAGTACAAACATGTAGTGATCTATACCCTTAACTCTTCCTCCCCTTGTCTGCAACTCATCTTATACATATTTATAATATTGTCACCAAATTAATAATATTTCATGGAGGTTGTAGCACATAACACTTTTGGGATGGAATCCCATTAAAGGGAAATGGATAATTTACTATAATCTTAAAATAGGAGGCGTATTGTTAATTATCTCTCTCTCCAGTTATTCCATTCTGGAGAATTCAAAATATAATCTACGGTATATATTAACTCTTTGAACTTCATAGTTTCTGAGAAAATAGCCCACCATTTATAATAATCAAAGTCTGGAAAACTCTCATTTTTCCAGTTTTCTAATATTATTCGTTTCATTGCCATGGAAGCTAAAGCTCTAATTTTTTTCTTGGATGAAACAATCTCACTATATTCCAAATTATTAAACAATAATGTATCCATTCTAAAAGGGATATCAAAATCCATTTCTCTTGTTAAAACTACAAAGATTTTTTTTTCAACCATCTAATACCATAGGGCACTCCCAAAGACAGTGTAATAGTATTGCCTTCTTGCTACAATTATGCCAACACAATGGGGAATATAAACTATTTATTTTATTTATTTGTATTGGCGTAATATAGGCACGATTCAGAATTTTAGTTTGAATAGACTTATTCTTAGCAGACACATAAAGTCTGTTGTTATTCTTCTGGATATTTTCCCATTGCTGGTGACTGAGTTGTAATTTGGCTTCACTATTCCACTTCAAATTCTTAGGTTTGAAAATATTCTTTGGGCTACTTCCCCCAAGATAATACAATTTAGATAGGGTCTTAACTGTCCCTTTGGCTATAGACTCTTGCTGTTGTTTAAACTCCTTATTGAGATTTCTTAAGTTGGTTCCATAGATATTTGCTGTCTTTTGTAACTTATTCTCTAATATGACATATTTCAAAACATTCCATCCTTTCCCTTGCCTGTTCTTCTGTGATCCCCTAAATGTTAAAATTTCATCATTTTGAATTAAATCTTTCCAATTGGCTATTCCATTATTTTGTAAAATTTGAAGGTTGAAGTTTCCATAGTCTCCCCATATCCTTTTATTGTAAGAAATTGGAAAGAATAGCCAAGGGATCCCTAACACCTTTTTTGAATTTATGTATTTCCTAACAAAGGGAAACCAGGAAACTAACAAGTGTGTAATATAATTTTTGTGCAGATCCCTATCTAAAACAATATTGTGCAAGGATAGATCCAGTTGTAAAGGATAAATGACTTTATGAAACAGATATGAATCCTCCCCAGGCAAAGTAGTCCAATCAAGGTAAGTAGACAGTATATTTGCTTCTATATACTTAATAAAATGTGGGATCCCAACACCCCTATCTTGCGAGGTGAGGTCAGTATATTCCAAGCAGTATGGGGACACCCTCCCTATGATAAAAACTTAGTTACAATTAGTTTCATATCTTGAAACCATTTTAAATTCAGAGCTCCCAGGATATTCTTTAATACAAAAATATAATGTGGTAGTGCCATCATTTTAACAGTGTCTATTTTGCCCCATAAAGAAAGAGATAAATATTGTCAATTTCCCAATAGATTAGTTATTTTTTGTTTAACATTTTCAACATTTAATTTAACATTTTGCCTTTGATTATTTGTTAACTGAATCCCTAAATACTTAATAACTTTTTGTTGTTTAAACTCCTCCTTGAGGTTGTCGGGTATTGTATCTTTTTTATTTGAGAGTTTCATTTTTATGGATTTTGATCTATTTAGGTGGTAGCCGGATAGATCTGAATAAAGTTTGATTAATTCTACAAAGTGTTCTAAAGATGTTATAGTATTTTTTACTATTAATAAGATGTAGTCAGCAAAAACATTGATCTTTGTCTGGGTTTGTCTTAACTGGAAACCTTCTATCATTGGATTATTCCTAATTGCACTTTAAAAGGGTTCCAAAGCCAAAATGAACAAAGTCAGAGAAAGGGGGCAACCTTGTCTCTCCCTGTTTAACATTAAAAATGCCTCCATTAAGAAATTATTTATTTGGAACTTGACTTTTGTATTGCTATACAATTTTCTCCTTAACTTTATTTTTCAGTAGGGAACCCCCATTTAAATAATGTTTAGTATATAAATTGTCTGTTAATTAGATCAAAGGCTTTGCTTGCATCAATTGCCACTGCATGATATATGTCCTATAAATAGCTAATATTGTTATTGATTGAATGAATTATGGCTTGAATCTTCTTATTAGCCTGATATATATTTTTACCTTTCATAAAGCCATATTGATCTTTATGGATATACTTATGAAGATGATCTTATATTTTCTTATTAATTAATTTTGCAAGCAGTTTATAATTGGTAGGTAATAAGGCCTATAGCTAGATATAGGTCTATAGCTCTCAAGTTACATCAGCCAGTTTACCCTCTTTTAATATTAAAACTATATGTGCAGTTTGCATAGACACCTGAATATTGTTTATTTATTTATATATTTGAATTTTGGTAACCGGGTAAGCCCACTGAGACCAGAGGTCCCTTTTTCAGGGGCAACCTGAAATTAATATTCTAATCTTTTCTTTCATTTAGAAGTTCCTCTATCATTTGTTGGAGCCATTTAAGGAGGTCGTCTGCGAAAACTTGATAAAATTTATTGGTATAACAATCTAATCTGGGTGACTTACTGTACCTCTAGGAAGGGTGTTAATTGCTTGTTTAATTTCCTGTTGCAATATTTTTTCAAATTTAAAAGGATTAGATTGGATATTGGCTAATTCCAAAAATGCTTCCACTTGCTTCTGATCTGGAACAAAATCATTATGAAATATTTTTTCATAAGTATTACAAACACTTTTAGCCATTGCTTCATCTGATGTAACTATGTTCCCCTTATCATCTTTAATTTTTAATATATTATTTTAAGATTCTGCCTTTAATAATGAGGCCATTAGTTTACCCACTTTGTCCATATGGAAATATTTAAGTTTCCTCATATACCTACTACTATTTATTGTTCCCTGTTGTATTGCAGCTTGCTTTTCAATTTGTAGTGTGTGCCATTCCTAGACATATTTGTCATAGTCTGTTAAGACCAATTTGTCCAATTGAGCCAAATTATTATCTAATGTTTCTTTTTATTTATTTTTAATTCTCTTGGACTTAATTTGGTAGGAAATAATTTCCCTCATAAAGCGGCCTTAAATGCATCCCAAATATTTAAAACAGCTGCTCCGTAAGTATAATTGAAAAATCAGAATTCTTTAATTGATTGGCTAATTAATTGAACAAACTCCTGGTCTTTTAACAAGGCATTATTCAATTTCCATTGTTCTGAAAAACTTCTCTGTGTATCTTTAATCTGTAAATCTATTACTAGAAGGGTATGATCAGACAAACACAATGAATCAATTTTACTTTCTGTAATAAGTTGTGCTAAGTTTTTTTGTTACAAAGAAATAATCCTGGAAAACATTTTGATTTTTTTATCAAATGAGTAAAGAATTTCTCCATTGGATTTCTGTTTCTCCAAATGTCACAAAGTTGTCGTTCTGTCAAAAAATCCTTTAGTTTCCTTGATTAAATAAAATTACCATTAGTAGGTTTAGAGGTTTTATCTAAATTTAGCTCTAATACAGCATTAAAATCACCTGCAAGAATCACTCTTTCTGTTTCCAGTGCTTGAAGTCCTTCTGTTATTTTAGCCAGAAATTCTGACTATTTTTCAAATGGGGCATACACTGATCCAATGGAGAAAACTGTCCCCTAATATCTACTTTCAATAGTAACACTCTACCTTCTGTATCAGAAAACTGTTCATAAATTGTATGTTAGTCCCTTTTTATCAAAATAGCCACCCCTCTACTTTTTTCATGCCAGTTGAAACATATACAGCTGAAATTCATTTCACTTTTAATTTTAATATTTCCTCTTCCAGCAGATGCATTTCCCGAATAAGCATAATATTCACTCCATTTTTTTCTTCAAGTATGTTAACAGGCGAGCTCTTTTCATGGGTGTGTTAATTTCATTGACATTCATAGAAATAAACTTATAGTTAATTAACATACTTTATTTGCATTAAATCCACAGTTGCTTAAATGGTCCCAAACAAACAAAATTGGTCCCAAATTATTATTTGCACAAGCTTCCTCCCATAAACAGAAAACAAAGAAATAAAGCCTTTTCTGAGTTGCAGACAATCCCTTCCCACATAATTTAATAACTAAATGGAAGAACATTCTTAAGAACAATCCCTTATCTTGTTTTTTCTGTAGAGACTAGACTCCCCCCTCCACAGCAGTCGGTTAACCAAAGGAAAATAAAATTTATTAGAGCTGAATAAAATATACCCAAATTATCCACTTATTACATTTTAATGTTGATGTTATTTCATGTTTGGTATTTTTACAACTAAGCCAGTCCATGCCTCTTGGGCTATCTCGTAAATAGTCTTTTTCCATCAAGTACAACTCTTAGCTTTGCAGGGTATTGCATAGTTGCTTTGATGCCCAGAGACCACAGTTTACTACAGATGGAATCATATTTCTTCCCTTCTTGGACTATCTCGGAAAGGAGATCATTATAGATGGAAATGTTTGCACCCAAAAGAACCAGTTTCTTTTTTTTACATACACTAGTCATTAATGTTTCTTTATCTTTAAAATTTAAAACCCTCAAAATGACCAGCCTAGGTCTGGTAGATGTTTCTCATGATGCACATTTCCTATGAATTCTTTCAATTGTGAAGGAGATGTTTTCAACAGTAGTTTCCAAAAAGGCAGCTGCGGTCAAGTTAAATGAATCTTGCAAGGATCTGGAGGTATCCCATTCTTCTGGTACACCAAACATTTAAACATTGTTCCATCTTGCTTGGGCTTCCTATTCCAGAAGTCTTGCTTTAAACTCATTATTTGCTAGCTTGAGTGAATTTAATTGTCTGGCTAATGGGGCTGTTTCAACATAAAATTTATTTAAGTGTTTCTTTATTTCAGCAATGTCTTTTCTAAAGGATTTATTTTCTTGTACTAAATCTTGAGTTATTTTGAAGTACTTTTGCAGTTATGTTTGTTGCTTATCCATCTGTTCTTAAGTGAGTGAGATATTGTTTATTTTTGAGAACAGCAATTTTGCTCATGGCAGCAGATCAGTAATGCTAGAATCAGAGCTAGTCCCTTCCTGGTTGTCTTCAGATAAGGAAGGCCTTATATTTGTATTAGCTACTTTTACTGGATTTTCATTTACAGACCAATTTTTTGTTACAAAGGTTGCCTCAGGGCCACCACTCGGGTTTACACTTGTTCCGAATATCACAGTCTCATTAAATGTTGCACAGCTGTGCTCAGGATAATTAACTTGCATTTCAGCAAAATTGAGCTTACGTTCTTGAGAGATGTTAGATGGTTGTTGGTTGTTCTCTTCTAGTTCCCGACGGATACAATCCTGCTCGTCCTTCGGGCTTGTACAAATTACTAAGAAGTCAGGGTTGGCATGACCTTGTTGGTTCTCATTTTTTCCACTTTCTCCAGACATCGAGGGGCATTCATTGGATCCACCTGGAATATTTCACAACTATCTTGCTGTCTCTCCTGGAGAATCTGATGAGCTTCTTGGTCTGTTGAGCAGGGAACTATCAGTACCTCTGGGGAATCACCATACACTACTTCTTCATGTTCTGGAGGTACTAAATCATTCTCTGGTTGAAAATCTGTTGTAGAGACTTGGTTATCCTCTCAGCCACTTATATTTGGACTTGAATTTGGTCCTTCATTGTTACAGTCATTCTGAGGTCTAAAGAGTGGAAAATAGCCAGAGGTTTTGGTGGGGTTACACTTTCCCTTACCCGACTCCATATTCACATTTGAACAGGAAGTTGCTCCCACAATTACCTTAGAGGTTTGCATTCTCCTCATTACCCTGGTTGAGGAACAACCATTTTCTAGTTTTTGATGTTTAGTTTTATTGGCAGCCTTTCTCATTTCTCTTGAGGCACAGCACAGTCTATATGTAGAAAACAATTTCAAATCTTGTTTTGTTTCCTTTCTGCAAAGAAATTCAGCTTCAAAGTGCATACCACTGCCATGGAGTCGGGAGTGCGGGGGGATAAAATGTCTTCCTATAGCAGCTGCTGCCTGCATGGTCAGCATTTTGCCATGTTGCACCTCCCTCCTCATGGGTGTGTTCTCCCATTCCTTCACCCCTGTCCGGTCTCCCACCCTCCTGCCCCTCCTCTATCCTCCACTTCCCTCCCTCCATCCTGGCCCCTCCGCTTTGCCTCTGTCATCCTCTCCACCAGCAGTGCTTCTCTCCCCTTCTCCACTGTCACCCTCTTCTGATCAGCTCCTGTCCCTTGTGGATTTCCCTTCCCTTCCCATCTCCTGCCCCCCCAGGAGATTTGGCATCCCCTTCCCCACCAGTGTCAGCAGCACAGCAAACCTACTTCCTGTCCTTCCTGTCTGGATGCACATTGGCCCCTTCCCATGGAACTCTAGCCTGCCCACTTGTGCTAGGCCCCTTGTTTGTTCTGCTTCTGCACTCCCTCCCCATCCCTTCCCTTGAGTCACTGTTCCTCCCATGTGGTATCCTCATATTATTCCCTGGATGAGACCCTCCTGCCTTAAGGCCCCCCTTCCCTCGTCCTCTCTTTCTCTCTACCTAGCCACAGCACTACCTCCTCCTGCCTCCGCAACCTGCTACAGATTGGACAACTTCTTAGGCTCCACAATATGTTCATCCAAACCACTGCCCCATATCCATTGCATCCCACAATTCTACCTGTGTTGGCCCCCCTTGCATCCTGCTTCCTCCTGTACCACCACCCCATGTGCTGACCCCAACTACTCCCACTGGACCCCCCCACCCTCTGATGTGTCCATCCCTAAGCCACTCCATCTGTCCCCCTCAGCAATGATCTAACCCTCGAGATACCCGCAATGGTTGTACAGTCCTTGTGCTGCTACCTTCAGAGCAGTCTATGCACTATTAGCAGTATCTATGCATGACTTTACAATCCTTTTCAATCCTGCACTGCTTCCTTCAGAACTGTCTATGCACTATTAGTGGTAACTATGCAAGACCTTACAATCCTAGCAATGTCCTTTTCTGAGGCTGTTCTATCAGAACAGTCCCTCCAGCCCCAGTGCCTTCACAAGCAGTGTCCCCAACAGCCACCCCCTCCTAGAAGAAAACAAACAAAATAGAGCCCACCATGACTTAATCACCACCTAAGACCTAAATGTCCCAGAACAACCACACTGGTCTGGCTTGATGGCAAAGATCAGAACTGGAACAGCCACAGTACCTTAACTCTGAAATTAGCTGGAACTTAAGAAAAGGAAGTCACCCTACCTTATCTAAAGTACTGGGTCCCTCCAGTCGGTTGAGTTCCTACTCCACAGCTCACCTTGGGGTCACTCTCTCTGAGCTCCTCCAGCTGCCCTTACCTGCTAGTTACTCCCCCCTTGTCCTGCTTTGATGACCAATAGTTATCAGCTCCTTTCTGACATCCTTGTTCAGCTCTCCTCCACCTCTCCCCACTAGAGGGCTGTGATCCCTCCTAGGTCAGCCGGTTCTTCCTTGTACTGGCTCCTCCTTCGGGTATTCAATAGAGGTCAGGGCTGCGGTGGCAGGGTGGGCCAAAAATCCCCTCTCTCTTCTGGGTCTGCTCCTGCTGACTCACTCTTCCTTGCAACAACAGCCACCTGGTCTCCTCACTCCCAGGACCTTCTGAGTTAAAGCCGACACACATAAGTTAATCTTAGAACAAAACAAAATATCCCTCACATTTTTATGCCAATACTTTTATGAAGTAGGAGTTAGATCCTCCCGATGGCTGGCATATCAACTGCACAAGCAGTGTAAACAAGCAACCATCACCTCTGCGAAGCATCCCTTAAGTGGAGAATGCTTAATTAGTTGCCAGCAAATAGTGCATGCATTTCAGCACTATTATCAAACAATTTACACTCCAGAAATAGTACCACAGCAGGCAGTGATGAATGCCTTTCTCCAACACCTTCAAATCCTGTGGCTCCTCCTGGAGCTAGGAGAGAGATTTTTACCCATATTACAGGAGGAACTGGATCTCACAATCTGCACTGCAAAAACTCTGAAAGTGCCCAGGCTGCATGGTTATGGCACACAGGTTTACAAGCTCACAAAGGAACTTGTTCTAGCCCTGTTATTAGCAACATATAATGAACTGCTTCACAACTGGGGACCCCCTTGCTCTAGTGTTTATGCTGCGATTTCTGTCCTCTTGAAGCCTGTTAAAAATTCCTTATATTGTCAATCTCATAGGCCCATTTCAGTGCTTAGAACTGACTATATATTTTTTATGTCCATCTTGGCAAAGCGAGTAGATAAAAGCCTACCCACTCTTATGCATAGAGACCAAACTGATTTTGTGTGCACATGCACCATGATGGGTAACATCTGCCACACATTGCAAGTCATAAATTTACAGCTGCTGCTGAATACTACAAAGACACGATGGGTATTATTTGCTAGTAAGCCCAAAACTGATTATACTGGGCTGATTATTAAAGCAGCAAATGGAACTGAAATTGGCAGGTTATCCTGTTATAAATATTTGGGAATATATTTGGATGAGTCTCTGAATGTTCGACTGCATATGAAAAAACTTTCTGTTAAACTAAAGAGCCTATTATCATTTTTTTTAGAAATAGGGCTAGTTTTAGTTGTTCTATACGTAAACAATTAGTTCATTGTTTTTGTCGTATATTGACTATGGGGACTGCATTTTACACGAGGGCTATTGATGCAGTCTTGGGGGTGCTTGATCCACTATACCATAGTGCCCTCAGATGGAGGACACACCACTGTAGCTTGTTTGCAACCATGGAGTGGCAGGCCCTATCTGCCAGAAGACAGACTCATTGGCTGTTTTTTGTTTACAGATTTGTATTAAGAACACTACCGACATATCTTCTGGAACCTGTACATCTTAAAAGTGCTAGTGCTTATTTACTGAGATATAATGCTCAACCACAAATTTTATTCACCAAATGTAAAACTAAATATGGTAATAATATCTTAGCATATGCTGTTACAAGAGCTTGGGCACTTATTCAGAAGAAACTTGATTTGACTTCACTAATATCATATGTTTTAAAAATCGTGCAAGAAGTATTTTATTACATAGATGTGATTGTTATGGATGATTAACTGAAACCTTACAAAGGAAAAAAACAGTGAATGCTGAACACTCGGATAAATTTGGTGGTGCTGATTGAAACGACAATAACACGAGATAGATAATTTAAAGTACCCACCAAGAAAAACCGACGTAATCCATGGTCCTTGATTTAAACCATTTATTTGAAAGCAGTGTTACATAACAAAACAGAACTATTGTTTCGCAAGGTCCTTGCGAAATCTTAGTTCTTTTTTGTTATATAGCACTGCTTTCAAATAAATGGTTTAAATCAAGAACCATGGATTCCGTCTGTTTTTCTTGGTGGGTGCTTTAAATTATCTATCTCATGTTAACTAAAACCTAACTATGATGCTTGTATGCTTGTATGTTTTACAAATTGATCATTTTGTGTCTGTGATATGTCTGTTTACTATTTATGTATGGACACAATTCAAAATGAGAGTTTACCCGCTATTGCCGTCCAATAAATCTGATTTGAATTTGAAGTCGTGCATCAGATGCAGCAATCCCCATCGCCATCCCCATCAGTCTTCCTGAGTTTAGTCACCAACAAGGCATTTGACTGGGTCTGCTGGCAGTTTTTGTATTCTGTACTAGAGTGTCTAGGATTCCTGGTCCTATTCATTCAACTCCTGCAAAAATATGCTCCTGCACAAAGTCCTGTGTTAAATTAATGTACTCCACTCTGCGGACTTCCCTCTTTACAGAGGCACGTGGCAGGGGTGTCCTATATCACCACTCCTCTTTGCCCTTTTTATAGAACCCTTGGCACAAGCCATTCGTACATTTTCTATGATTCAGGACATAATAGTGAACAGAGACGAACACCGCATAACTCTTTATGAGGACAATGAGCTTCTTTATTTGAGAAATCCAGAAGTAGTGCTCCTGAGGATAATGGATATAATCACTCTAACAGGGGAAGTGTCGGGCTATCAGCGAAACACCTGTAAATCTGAAACACTGCTTTTTTTAATTTTACTCCCTCACCATCCCTGTGTACAATGCATTCATTCAAATTGGACTTAAAAAGTTAAAATGTCTGGGAATATATGTCGCCCACAGACAATTGGCACAGGCCATGATTGGAGACTTTCAAATGTGGAGGACCCTACCACTCTGTTTGTCTAGAAGAATTAAAGTTGTCTGAATGGTTACACTATACAGAGCCCTTCACCTCTTTCAAAATTTTCCAATGGCCCTGCCCAGCCACTGGTGGCACACATGGCAGAAAGAAATTTCAAGGATTATTTGGGCAGGCCAGGAACCCCATATTAAATTAGCGCACCTTTGCTTGTCCAAAACTTAGGAAGACCAGGTCCTCCCCAATATCCAGTGATATTACTGGGCTACACACATGGCATTTATTCTCCACCATCACTTAGGAGGCCGACATACCATCTGGCTTGGCGTGGAAAGGGCCGTCTTTCCCTCCTCTCAGTTTGCACAGTGCATGTACTATAGATTAACTCCCCTAAACCAGGTGTGGGGATTGAGCCCATGGTTGAGAGCCCAGGTAAAAGTGTGGTAATCCATTCAGAAAGCCTTGTATTATTTAGCATTACTCTGCCCAGTTTCACAGCTTGAGGACTTTCCACCTCAAATTTTCAACCACGGGTTCAGATTCTGAACATGTGAGCATAGTAACATCCAGTATAGCTACTAATTATTTCTGGGGCCACACATCCAACCATTTCCAGTTATCCAGACATTGTATCACCTGCTGGGATTGGAGTTTTACAGATTTTTGCAGCTACATCACAATAGCACTCACTATGCTTCCACTTCATGCCTGATCGCTGGATCTTCATCCTCTTATAATTACATTCTGCATAATGTTTTTAACTTGGAATCAGTCCCTCACATGACTTCTCAAATATATCAGATAATACAGGGCACATGGGCGCTGACACTATGGTTATCGCACTCAAATGGTCAGAGGAGTGTAGTACCTCCATGGACAGAGAGAGACAACATGGTTGAAGGCCTGTTTAACCTCTGCAAAGGTCACCATTTCTTATATTTGGAGGGAATACACTTGGAAGCAACGTATTTGATTTTTTAGAACCCCCACAATTATATCAGACTACCAACCCTCTATTGGGTCAGGATACTGAAGGAAATGCGGTGGGCGTAGAGCTATGCACCTGGATGTGATGTGGTCATGTTCTGTACTGCAGGTAGCCTTTCCTCCACTTTCAGGAGACAGAGTTGCAGGAGTTGTTTGGATCAAATATTTACTCATCCCCTTTCTCTATATATATTACTACAATATCCCAGAGGCATGCAGGACTCCGGCTCCTGCTACCTCCTAGGAATAAAGCTCACGGTAACCAAAAACCCTATTACAAAATGCTGGCTGATGCCCATCACATCAGTATTGGAGGTCTGGGGGTTGATGGTCCATCAAATATTCCTCATGGAGAGAATTACATATTCCATTAACAACCAACTGGAGTTATGCAATAATCGTTAGCTTAGTTGGCTAGTTCATGCCACGAGGAAGGATTCAATGTTGGTTCCCTAGCCTTGGTGTGCTTAATACATAGGTGGTTCCCTGTCTGTGAAAATGTATTAGACCCTTCATCAATATTACTATAACAGGGACTGATAGGACCCCAATGGTGGCCCTGGTTGCTCCCCCCCCCCTCATACCCACCCTCCCCCACTCAGCTGGGGAATGGCCCACTCCACACCCACACACACAAAGGCACAAGTTCTCCCTCAGTTAATGAAGGTGGGTGATGCAGGGACAGGTATAAATCTTGTGCTTACTAACTTGTATGAGTACCACCCACCACGCTGTACCTTGAGAGTGGGTGGGTAAGGTAGCTTGATATTGCAGCCTAGTCCTAATGTGATGCCAGATGTACTCCACTCTGTTATATAATACCCCACTAATGTATGCTTACCACTACTGAAGCTGTCTGACTTTTCTGTAGCACATTAGCCTTCTGCCAAATGTAGCTATATTGGTTTTTGCCATCCCCACCCCCCCCCCTCACTATTTGAGATGAAAGTCAGTTCATCACATATGGCAAAGGTGTTTGATCCATTAATGTAACAGCTGGAAAGCTGTCTGACATTCCTGTAGCATATAATCCTCCACTACCCCCCATTTGCAATGAAAGTCAGATCATCACATTTTTTTTTTTTCTTCTGATGTTATTTCTCAGGAGCCTCCCCCCCCGCACTCCGCTGTTCCACCGGCGCCATCCCTGGACATGAGACCCCCTCCCTTCAGCACCCCGCAACTTACTCTTCGCGGCAGGGTGGTGGGGAGTGACTCAACCCACCAGAACAGGTCCATGCCAGGGAGGCGTCCTCCGGGTAAGCTGACGGGGAACGACGTCGTGCTATGGCTCCATTTTTCCCTGAATTTTCTCCCGGCAGGCATGACGTGCAATGACGCCGGTGACTGAGTATGCACACGCTCCCGTGCATGCACTAATCAAGCGTCTGCCATGTCCCGCCTCCCCCCTGTCTCTGCGGCTGCGTGTTGTCGATCCCCAGCCTCCGCTGGTCAGGCAAGCACCGGCCGCCAGAATCCACCCGGAGATGGAGAGCAGTCCTCCGGATGCTCGATCCATCTCCTCCCCGCCGACCCCCGACAACCCGTGCTCATTCCCGAACACGGGTCGCCGGCGTGGCACAAGGTGTGGCGACCAGTGCCTCAACCCTCAGCGCCACCGGGCCGGCCAGATCATCACATTTCACAAAAGTGTTCAGAAAAGTGGTGCAGTTGCATTTTTCTGAGGCACCCAGTAGCAACTAGTTATTCATGGTCTGCTCAAAGTTTATCCAAAGTTGAGGTGAACAGCTGGAACTAAATTGCACAGACCAATGAATGTGTCATACATAAGCAGTATGACTTGCGTCAGTCCTGAGTAAGTCAACCGAGGCCACATTCTTCCATCACAAGACAAACAGGATACAATGTATTAAAATAGGGACAGATCACTGCAGCAATGAAATGGATTGCAAAACAGTATTTAAAAGTTGCCTAAACCAAGGTAGGAAGAACAGAGCTAGACTACTGAGATTCATGAGATCATGGGAGTAGAGAAGGCTGCTTCTGACAATATGTGAGGTTCTCAAGTCAGAAACATTTCCTATACCCCAAGACTCAACAGAGCCATAGGAGAAAAGGATTTTATTTTCTCTTCTCCTTTCACCTGGCACTGGCTAGATGTGTACAAGTATTTGTCAATGCTGAATGTTCACTGCTTGCATTGCTGTTGTACCAGGCCTTGCTTGTACACATGTTTATTATATACAGTATTTACCCTGAACAGAACAAATGAGATGAGATGCGATATCTCATTTGCAGTGGTGTCCTTCGTTTATACATTTTTAGATTGTGTTTACCCAGAATAGTCCAGCTTGGAGGGAATGTCTAATTTTCAGTGGGCTCCCACATTTTGACACCAAATTTTCAATTTATGCTGAAGACAGGTGACATTTTTTAAAATCCCATCTGAAAATTGATTTTGCAATTACACTGTGAAAACAAGTTTTGGACAGGATTTGAAAAACTTTGTTAATGCATCAGTTAGGGTTAAAGTGATGAGCAGGGAAATATGGTGTTAGGGTTTCCATCCCTAACACCCCACCCCCACTCTGCAAAGACCAAGAGGTGTCGATGGGTGGCACTGGAGTTGTCAGCCCTAACACTCAGCCCATTCCATTAGAAAATAAGCTGGGTGGCTACAGCATTGGAGAATGGGGTGAGCATTAGGGCTGACAGCCCCAATGCCACCCCATGATGCCTCTTGGTCTGTTCAGTGTGGGGGGGTGTTAGGGTTGGTAACCCTAACACCACATTTCCATGCTTTTGTCGCTTGAACCCTAACTGATGCATTATCAAAGTTTTTTGCAATTAATTTTCTGACTTTTTGAGATAGTTTACTTGTATTCTTACTTGCCTGTGGGAGTGCAGGGTTCACCCTCCATAACTGTCCTGCCGTTACTTTGCTGTGGGAGCGCATGGGCCCTTCAGGCCCTGCACTCCAACCCTCCGTAAATGTCCGTCTTTGGTTGTGGGAGCACAGGTGCCTTTTAGGCCTGAGCTTCCACCCTCTGTAATTGTCCTTCTTTGGCTTTGGGAGTGCTGGGGTCCTTCCCATGAGTTTTGGGGTGGGAGCACAGGGTCCCTGCACTCCCATGTGTTTTGAGGTGGATTCTGAGTCATATTTTGTGGTGGCAGAGCAGGGCCCTTCATACCCTGCACTCGCACACTTCTGAGGCAGCAGCACAGGGTCCTTCAAACCCTGCATTCCTCCCAAATTTCATGGTGGGAGCAAAGTATACTTTGAACCCTACACTCATTTTTCATGAAAAAGAAAATTACCTTTACTGTGAAAAGGAATTTTTTTTTTGTGAAAAAGGAATCATTTTGTTGTGAAAAAAGGATCCTTTTTCGTGAGCTCATGAAAAAAGAATCGGCTCATGAAAAGGAATCTTATTTGGGAGCTCATGAAAAAGGAATCGACTTGCAAAAATTGAATTCTTTCTTCCCCAGCTCACAAAAAATGAATCAGCTTGTGAAAACAGGTTCACAAAAAAGGAATTTTTTTCTTCATGAACTCGCTAAAAAAAAATCGGCTTGCTAAAAAGGTATTAAGTGTGTTGCAAAAAAGGATTTCAAATGCTAAGAAAAAACCCTTCCATGGTTGCTTTTCCACCAAATGACTTCAGAATCCACCTAACCAAGTCCCAATGTCCAAGATGCATGAGTTGGTGTCTCTGTATAACTTCATTTTGGTGGATTTTCATTTTTTGTTTTTTGGAAAATCAGAAAATAAGATGCTGCCGGCTTGTGAAGAAGATTTTTTCTCACAAAAAAGGATTTTGCTCTTGTGAAAGAGGAAGTCTCATGAGAGTGAATCCTTTTTCACAACAGCAAATTTCTTCTTTGATTTTTCTCCCTCTGTCCTGAAAAGTGCTTTTCCCGTTAAAAACAATGGGAAATGAAAAATTGTTATAACTTTGCAACAGATCAATATTTTGTCACAAAATGTGGCATGCCTGTTCTGTTACCCAAGACTGGTTCTATGATAAAAAATCACACCAAATTTCCACACCATCTGGACACAGGGCGATGAGGAAAAAAACAGCTAAAAGAAGACAACTTTATGACTTTCTGCACTGTCTGTTCTCAGAATTTGCACATACAACTGGAATGAAACTTGCCACATTAAGAGATCTACCCCATGGGACAGCACATACCAAATATTGAGCAAATCCATTGATTGGCTGCAAAGTTATTAAAGTGCAAAATTTGAGGTATAACATTAAACATGCTACTCAACCCCAACTATAGGTGCATGACTGTGCCTGCATATGTATGTGTATATATATATATATATATATATATATACACACATTATGCAAAAAAACTTTGCTAATGCATCAGTTAGGGTTCTTCTACAGTGACAAAAGTGAGGAAATTGACGTTAGGGTTCCCACCCCCTGCCCCACCAACAGGCATCGAGGTATGCGTTGGAGTCATTGGTCCTAACTCTCACCCCATCCCATGTGTAAACAAGCTGAGGTGGTGCAGTGTAGGAGAATGGGTGAGAGTTAGGACTGATAACCCCAATGCACACTCCAATGCCTGTTGGTGGCAGCAGGGTGGGGAGGTGAGTGCCAAGGGGTGGTCACTATCACTGTAGAAGAAGGGAACCCTAATGTTGAATTTCCTCACTTTTGTCACTGTAGAAGAACTCTAACTGATGCATTAACAAAGTTTTTTGCATAGAATGTCCATACTTTTTAAGAAAGAATTGAAAAGTAGAAAGTTGTGCAAGTTGGTGGGAGCGCTTGTGAGTATAGTAACAGTAAGTGCAATGGAAACACAAGCACAAAGGGTTACACACATGGTGATGCAAATGTAAATGGTAACACAAAGAGTAATATAAATGCAAGCACAAAGTGACATCAAATTGAACAGTTACGTAAACAGAGACATCAAACAGAAGTGCATACAAAACGCAACTGGTGACACACACATTTATGGTACCACAATTGTAAATGAAAATGGTAACAGTAACAGCAACAATAATGCCAAAGTAAACAGAAATGCAAGCTGCTGTCAAAGCATAAACCGTGCTCGCTTACACCTCACGAACCACAATTGTAAACGCAAACAGTTATGGTAACAGCAACAATAAAGCCAACAGAAACAGAAATGCAAGCATGTATGGAAATGCAAACTATTACATGCAAGGTCATGGTACCACAATTGTAAACATAAATGGTAATGGTAACAGCAACAATAAAGCTAACAGAAACGCAAGCGCGTACGAAAATGCAAACCGTAATGTGCACGGTACTGCAATTGCAAATGCAAATGGTAATGGTAACAGCAAAAATAACATGAAACAAAATGGAAATGCAAGTGCAAATGAAAACATAAACTGTAATGCACATGGTGGCGTAGACGGGAACGGTGATCCGAACGGTAACAGAAGTGCAGCTGGAAACACTAACTGGTACAGTAACGAAAGGGCACACCCTTCTTTTCCCCAAAAACTGCATTGAAAAAACACACTGAAAACAAAGAATGTATGCATTATAATTGACTTCGGACCAGAAAAGTACGACTTGGAATACTAAATTGCTTATATCTCAGGAACCGTAGGACATAGACATTTTTTTTTTATTTTTGCATGAATTATGACTTTCCTGGCTAGTTTTATGCTTAGCTCCCATTTGGGGCACTAAGCATTTTTGTGACAAAAAGTCTGTATGTCGCTCCGTTTTCGAGATACAGGCCCTGAAAGACGCAACGGACGCTATAATGTTATCCAATGGCAAAAAGCATCAACTTCGGAGTGCCATCACTTTTCTGTCGTGTAATATTATTTCACAAACCACCAAAAGGCACATCTGTGGGATGCTGGTTTTCTTCCCTCCAAATTGCAGCCCAAAAGACCAAACCATTTTTTTTTCAGCAGAGCGGCAAAAATTTCCTGTAATGTGGCAAACGCTGTAATGTTATCCTATGGGAAAAATTTCAACTTTGTAGTGCTGTAACTTTGCCGCCCTGTACTTTTTCTTGACCAAACCACTCCACATCTGTGGGATATTGCCTTTCTTCCCTCCAAATTTGAAGTCAAAAGACTAAACCATTTCCAAGATATTCAACATGAAAGATTACTAAAATTTCACTATCTATTCCATTATAAAAAATCTGGCCATCTTGTCCCTCCTTCGCGATCAAAGATGACGATCAAAGAATCTCACAATCAAAGAATTTTCAGGTTCATGATCAAAGAATTTGCAGGCTCATGAACAAAGATTTAAAAACCTTATAAATTAAAAAATGAAGGAATTGTGGTAAACCATCACCATGGTTCGACAGAATGAAGCCCCCTGAGTAAAACCCACCCTCATTTGACTTCCTACGACACCTCGGGGCTGAGAAAATTAATTTTTTAATTGGGTCATCTCATCCCTCGCTCATGATGCATGATCGCGATCAAAGAATCTCGCGATCAATGAATTTGCAGGCTCTTGATCAAAGAATTTGCAGGGTCACGATCAAAGAATTGAAACTGTTCAAATTCAAAAAATAAACAGAATTGCGATAAATCACTGCCATGGTTCATCAGAATGAAGCCCCCTGAGTAAAACCCACCCTCATTTCTCTTCGTAGTACACCCCTAGACTGAGTAAATTGATTTTTTCATCTGGCCATCTCGTCCCTCACTCGTAATGCATGATTGCAATCAAAGAATCTACCAGGGATGTTAAAAAATACAGGGGGTGGGGGGCACTAGACTACCAGGGCAGTAGATAGAATTATATATTTTATTGCGATAGGGGCTACTAGACTACCAGGGATAGTTAGTACATTATTTTTGGTATGCAGATGGGGCACAACAAAGCTCTCTGAGCAAAACCCACCCTAATTTAACACTCTAGAGCAACCCTGGGCTACAGAAATGGATATAGAAATCTGGCCATCTTTTCCCTCGCTCGCAATGCACGATTGCGATCAAAGATTCTCGTGATCAAAGAATTTGTCGGCTCACAATCAAAGATCATTAGAGAGCCACAAACAAAGAATTTAAAAGCTGATAACTCTATTTTTGGACCGATTTGGATAGAACCAAAGCCATGGCTTGATAGATCGGGGTCCCCTGAGTAAAACCCATTGAAGTTTTACTTCAGAAGTGACCCCTGAGCCGAGGTATTTGTGTTTGCGCAATTGGAAAACTGAAAACAAGATGGCAGACCTCACATTCAAAGAATTTTTGAAATTCCTTGGGAACAAAGATTCTTGAACCTCCAGGCAGCAAATTCTTTGACCGCCAGGCAGGACGAGATGGCCAGAACCCCATTCTTTGATCGCAAGATATACATATAAATGTTCCCATTGACTTATAATGGGAACTTAAAAGTGTCATAACTTTTGAATGTTTGAATGCCTTAATATTTTTACATCAAACAAAAAGGGGCATGTTTAGCCACCAAAGCTCTTTCAAATGGGCTAGCTCACAGAGCAGCATGTCACACAATGGCAGTTCAGGACCACATTAAGAATGCCAAAAGGTGCCTCCAAAAATGGATAATTTTGCATTGTGCAGCGCTTTTGTACACAAAGACCAGCACTCTGGCCAAAATTCAATTTGGTAAATCAAGAAAACTACCATGCTCGAACGCGTGTACCAAATTCCAGGCAAATCCATTGAATGGGTCAAAAGTTATTAACACCCAAACTTTTGACTTTCGTATGTAACTGACCACTCAACCCTAACAATAGTGGCGCGACAGCGCCACTATATATATATATATATATATATATATATATATATATATATACCGGGTATAGTTAGGAACCAGCGACTGCTATATGAGAAATAAGGTGAGTGTGGTTCAATGTATTTCTTCCCTGGTGCCCAGCAATTTAGAAAAATCAAAGAAAAACTCAACAGTATTAAAAGTAAACAGTTCACTGTCCACTTAAGTGTGATCATCTCTGATGTCTTCTCCCTGCTCCTCTTCTATATCCATGGTCTCTCATCAGACTGTCCATGTGCTGCAATAGTTTAATGACCTCCTTTGGGTCTGAGAAAGAATATGGCTTAGTTTGGATGGCTGGGTTTAAATAGGCTGGAGGCAACAAAGCAAATGGCATCTGTTTGATGCAGACCTCTTTTTTCATGCTATCAATTGCCTTGCGTCTCTGTCACACTGCATAAGACCAGTCTTGAACAAATAGACTTTTATGCCCATCAACAGTTACATTTATACAGTTTGCTGCCCACAATAATTATTCTTTTTCTCAGAAGAACATAAAACCAAGTAGGATAGCCCTAGGATGTCCTTTTCAGGCCACTGCACTATGAAGAGTAATTCTGTAGGCTCTTTCAAGGCATGGGGGCTCCTAAAGAGTACATTTAGAATGGAGCCATTGTTCCATGAATTCAAGAATATTATCATCCTCTGTAGCTTCCAAAATGCCTAGTACTATATTTCATGTTCTTAGGGGATTTTCGGAGTTTTCAAGTCAGATGCTCAGATAAGCATTTTCTTTTACTAGGGTGTCAGCAACTGTTAGTGCTTGATCAGTCATTGTATCTGTTGTATTTCTTTTAACTGCTTCCATGATCTGCTCCTCAGTGGTAAGTCTTGAGGTAATGCAACCTAGCTTTCGACACTGAAAAGAAGAAAAGTGTCCTTCGTTGTCTTTTTTTTAATCTATAAAACAAAAGGTCCATCAGTAATGCAGTCCCACCCCAACCTCCCACTGAGCACCCACCACCTTGTACCCCTCCCCGTTGAACCATCCCACACACCCTCATGTACCTGACCAGGTCCCAGTCAGAAGATTCACTCTCCGATTGAAGAGGTGTCTTGGTGCTGGAACCGGAGACTACTATATGAGAAATAAGGTAAGTGTGTTCAAAGTATTTCAATTGGATTTGCAACTATGGTGCATTATTTGGCCATTTTTGGATATTTTGACACAAAATTTTCAATATCTTCCATTTGAGACCCCACCTTTAGAACAATGTCAGTAGAAATATGCAAATCCAGCCTGATATGCAATTCGCGATTGATTGGCGAAATCACCTTTCAGGCAGGATTTGAAAATTTTCACTAATCTTGTTTATGAGGTGGGGTTATAAGAAGGGCAAGTTTAAAATATGGGGTAAAAATAGGATACAATGGTGGAATTATGAAAAGGCAAAGGCACCTGAGAGTGATGGCCTTGCATGCGAAAACTAGTTGAGGTTTTCTTCCCTGTACTGCTAGGCGGCTGTGTGATTCACATGCACTTATTAAATTTAATGAAAAAATATACTTGCGGTGCCTTTGCTGTTTCACCCTACATTGACTTTTTGCAAGGTGGCACGCGTGTGTAGAGCTGAGGATTTTGAATCTTAATGGTGAAGTTATGCACATTTGTTGAAATTAAGCTTTGATTGCTCTTAACTTTTGTAATTTTCGATACTTTTATCCTATATTTTCAACATAGCCATTTCTTTACACAAACCTATGAATGTGATAGCTGTCATTTTTCAAATATTTGCCAAAATGTTTTTTCATACCTCTGGTGTGGAATTGCGTTGCAGTGGTACAGAATTACATTTCGGCAAGGATTTGAAAACTTTCAATAACAGGTTAATGAGGTGGGGTAATAAGAAGGCTATGGTGATAGTTTGGTTGCTGTTGTTCTACTAATGGACGCACAGGGCCAGGAGGGCATTTCCACAGCAGCATGCATATACACATCTATAAAAGGATGGGAGTGCAGGGCAAGTAAGGTTGTAATTATACTATCTGAAATATTATGTTTGGATGCGAGTGCAGGGCCCAGAGGGACCTGTGCTCCCACAGCCAAATAAAGATACGATTAAACTATCTGAAAAAGTAAGGAAATTCATTGCATAAAACTTCATTAATGCACTAGTTAGAGTTAAAGTGACAAAAGTAGGGAAATGTGGCATTAAGGTTTTCAACCCTGCCCGGCCCAGTGGCACTGAGGGTTGAGGCGCTAGACGCCACAACTCGCACTACCCCGGTGACCTGGGTTCAGAAACAGACCCAGGTAGCTGGGGGCTGGCAGGGGGAGGGAGGATTGAGCATCCCTCCAGATGCTCTCCTCCCTCAGGGATGGGATACCCGAGATGCACCAGCGTCCGACACTCCCGTAGAGAGCCAGTGGAAGCACCGGTCCTTGAAGAGATGGGCGGCTCCGATACTAGGAGTTGGGGAGGGGGGGGACATCGTACGGCACATGAGAGGCCAGACATGCGTCAGCACGTCACCTCTTGGGACTGAGTCCCAAGTGCCGGCGTCCCCAGGGGGATGGAACAAGGGGGGAAAACAGAACCAAGGAAAAATCACCCTCGTGGTCCTGGATGATGACCTCTCCGCCTGCCTCAGACCACCAACACCAGACAGACTCCACTGTGCAGAGAAGGGGAGAAGGCACTCTAGGGGCAGATCATGGGTCCGGGATCTGGCAGCGAACATTAAGAGGCCTGAAGGAGAGGATCAAGAGGGTAGGAAAAAAAAAAACAGGAGGAAAAAAGAAAAGTATAAAAAAAAAAAGCTTTTCAACCCTAACACCTCACCCCCACCCAGCAGGCAGCAACAGGGACAAACATTATGGTTTCACCTCTCTTGCCTCTTTGCAAATCAGGCATGGGGTGTGCTTTGGTGTTGCAGCCTTGACGCTCACCCCATTCCCTCAGTAAATAAGCTGAGATGTATACAATATATGAGAATGGTGTGAGCGTTAGGGTTGACAACCCCAAGGCACACCCCATGCCTGATCTGTGAAGAGGCAAGAGAGGTGAAACTGTAATGGTTTTCCCTGTTGCTGACTGCAGGGTGAGGGTGGGGTGTCAGGGTTGAAAACCCTAACACTACATTTCCCTACTTTTGTTGCTTTAACCCTTACTAGTGCATTAATGATGTATTTTGCAATGAACACACACACACACATGCACACACACACACACACACACACACACACAGAGGTGGGCAAATGAAGAAACACAGGGAAACAGTGTGAGTTAAATGGGAGTTAAATGAGTATAATATGTAATAAGAAATTAACAAGCTTCTAGCTCCGGAGATCTTGTAAACAGGAAAACACTTGGATACATTTTTTTACACACTAAAGAACTTTACTCTTTAAAGTGATGGAGCCGGATTGGACTGACTTAGTCCTGGAACCAGGAGTGATCCCCCAAGGCACCATGGTAGGGTACATCTGTTTTTATATTTGTGTCTGGAAGTTGTATCTGTGTTTGTATTTGTGCTCTGGAAGTTGCATCTGTGTTTGTATTTGTGTCTGGAAGTTTCATCTGTGTTTGTACTTGTGTCTGGAAGTTGCATCTGTGTTTGCATTTGTGTCTGGAAGTTGCATCTGTGTTTGTATTTGTGCTCTGGAAGTAATATACTGTATGTGTCTCTGGTATCTGTATTTGCATCTATGATTGCTGATCTTGTCTGGTCAACTGACATGGCTTGCATCACTGAAACCTGGCTGGACTAGAATGCTGGCCCAAATTTGAAAGTAGTAGTACTACTGGGTTCTCGGTGATACACCGTCTGAGGTTGGATCGTGGGGGTGGGGAGTGTTGCTATATGTTTTGGGACAGATTTGGGCCTGGGAGAGACCTGATCCTTTGAGTGTATCCTGGGCACAGGTGTGGGGTGCAAAATTCTCCTCATTTACTATCTACCCGGGGATGGGAAGCAATTTATGCAGGAAGTAGTGGACTTCATTGTCGACACAGTGCTGGAGTCCCCCCAGAGTGATGGTGCTGGGTGACTTCAATGCCTGGATTGATGATGAACTTTCACATTTTGGCCAAGACTTCCTCCAACTGATGTATTCATTGGGCTTCACACAGGCAATTGCCTCTCTGGCTCATGTTTCACTCATTGGATCTGATCTTCCTACTGGGAATGGTGAGCTGGTTGGATGGCCTGGCCATTGCATTATCAGATTCAATGTCCAGACACCCTCTTATAGGCCTGTCCCTGTGGAGATGATCCAGTACCACCCTTTAAGGGCTGTGATCCCAGATGACCTGATGGCGATGTTGGATCTATCAGGATTTTCAACTGCTAACATGGATCCAGAGACCCTAATGCAGGCCTATAACAAGACCATGGTGGGGGCTCTGGATTCCATTGCTCCAGTTCATATTCGACCTCGCTCCCTCGCCCC
Source organism: Neoceratodus forsteri (assembly GCA_016271365.2). Lineage (NCBI taxonomy): Eukaryota > Metazoa > Chordata > Ceratodontiformes > Ceratodontidae > Neoceratodus > Neoceratodus forsteri. Next base: position 557,412,493 of record CM028138.1, read on the forward strand.
AAGGTCCCCATGGTTTGATGGGGCATTGAGTGAAATGAGATATGTTGGGCAAAGGTTGGAGCATTGCTGGTGGAAATCTGGCCTTGATGCCAACAGGCTTGGGTTAATGTCGCATTATGCAGATTATCAATCAGTGATCTCCCTTAAGAAGGCAGAGTTCCTGTCCAGAGAGATTACTGCTGCACAGAATCGACTGACTCAGTTTTTCAGAACTGTGGACAGGTTGTGCAGTCCTGCCTGTCTGCACTCAGGAGGGCTTTGTCACAGGAGAAGTGTGACGAGTTTGCTCACTTCTTTGCAGATAAGGTTGCTGACATCATATCAGAGATCTGCACAGCACGTTCCAGTGGAGGTGGCAGTGATTGGCGGGAGGTTGCGATGCCTCGGTCAAGTTGGTCGGCTTTTAGTCAGGTGGCAATCTTGAATGCCAGGATAGTCATCCAGAATGTGAGGCCGACCTGCTGTGGTTTGGACCCAGGCCCAACATATCTCCTAGTGGGATGAGTTGAGGTCATCGGCCCAGTCCTTGCTGAGATAGTCTGGTGTTTGCTAGAGACCAGGGAGTTTCCTGACTCCCTGAAGAAGGCAGTGGTGACTCCACTCCTCAAGAAACCCTCTCTCAACCCAGATTGTCTTGTGAACTACAGACTGGTCTCTAACCTCCCATTTGTGGGGAAGGTTATTGAAAAGGTGGTCGCGCTGCAGCTGGAGGATCATCTTGCCATCCATGACATCTATGATCCTTTCCAATCTAGATTTAGGAAGAGGCATAGTACTGAGACTGCTCTTGTCTGGGTGCACAATGTCCTTTTCATATTGAGAGATCGGAGGCGCTGGTCCATTTTGGTCCTCCTTGATCTCTCCACAGCGTTTGGCACCGTGGACCATGGGATTTTGCTGGAGTGCCTGCAGATGATCTGCAGACTTGGGGGGGGGTGGTACTCAGATAGTTTAAATCCTTCCTCATGGGCAGGTTTCAGAGAGTTGCATCAGGGATTTACTCCTCCAATGCTTTCTTCCTGCCACGTGAGGTCCCGCAGGGCTCTGTGCTTTCTCCCATGCTGTTTGCGGTTTATATGCTGCCACTGGGGGACATTGTAAGGTGGTACAGGCTGAGCTTCCACTGCTACTCAAATGATGCTCAGCTGTACATGGCCTTTGTAACTGAACAGGATACAGCAGTCTCGGTGTTTAACAAGTGCCTGTCTGAGAGCCAAGACTGGATGAGTGCCAACTGGCTGAAGCTGAACTCCGACAAAACTGAGGTGTTGATTGTGGACATAGGTCATTGAGTAGAGGGGTCTTCAGTTGAGTGGTCAACTGATCTTGTACTGGATGACTGCCAGCTGATGGCCTCTGAACAGGTGCTGAGTCTGGGTGTTATTTTTGATGAGGGGCTGACCCTGAAGTCTCAGGTGTCATCCATTGCCAAGACCTCATTTTACCATTTTAGGAATATCACCTGGATTAAGCACCTGGTTCTGCCTGACAATCTTCCAACACTGGTCCATGTCTTTGTGACCTCCCACTTGGACTACTGTAACTCCCTATACCTTGGGCTTCTGGGGGTGGATGTCCACCACTTGCAACTAGTGCAGAATACGGCAGCCAGGTTACTGACTGGGCTCTCATGATCTAGCCATATTACACCTGTGTTGCGTGAGCTACACTGGCTGCCAGTTCATGGGAGGATCACCTTTAAGATTGGCTTGCTGACCTACTAAGCTCTACATGGATTGGGACTGCATACCTTCAAGAACTTCTGCGCCCCTACTGTCCCTTCTGTCCACTCCACTCTGCTGATGAAGGATTGCTAGAGACTCCCAGGGTGTGGTTGAAGACTTCTGGAGCTCAGGCATTTGCCTATGTGGCACCCACCCTGTGGAATTCTCTACCTTGACAGGTTCGGGAGTGCCGGACTGTGGAGAGCTTCAAAGCCACATTGAAATTCCACCTACTCAGGTTAGCCTTTCCACATTTCGATGTATGTTTCTGCTGTGATTATTGATGCTGACTTTAATAGTTTAATATTGTTTTTAAGGGATTTTACTGTAAAGCACCTTGATCATTTTGAAATGCACTGTATAATACTATGTATCAGTAGATCCTGTGGCCGAAGCAAGCTCCCAGGCCCAGCTGCTGGGGTTGCTGTGACACTGAAGCTCACTGCTGACCTTCCCTGGCTGAAGTGTGCTGCTGCACAGCAGCTGCCTCATCCCAACTGGCCTCCCAGTGTGGTAACCCGAGCTCACTCCCGAATTTGGGTCATGTGCACACTAGCAAAATATGTTGCCAATGGGCTACTGGAGTGGCCATTCCTCTTGGTCTTTAACTATTTACAGAGACCCTTCCACTTCTTCTCCATTAATTCTTGGGTGAGCTTTCAAACAATACCCATTCTGTTCAAACAGAAATAAAAATCACTCTGATACATAATGGGCTGTTACCATGTTTACTAACATATTTATGGTTACCCACTCAGGATTATGGCCTCTGAAATGTTCTCCTTGCCAGCACTGCCCAACAGTCTAGATTCTGATCCCAGACACAAGTCAGAACCTCAGGGTGCCTTAAAAAAGGTTATAAACTTTCCACATCTCTCACTGGAGCCCCATGACTCCTCTTTTTCCTTTCTGTTGACCATCGGGTGAAGTTATACTGTTCCTTGGGGAGAGAGCCTTTCTACTCTGCCTGCTGAATTTACCATAGAATCATAGAAGTTGTCAGCAGATAAGGACCTCCTGGCGCATCTAGTCTGCCCTATTTCCCTACATAGATATCACACATAGTCTGCCCTAATTCCCTACATAGAGTGCTATCGCAGACCCTATTTGGTCTCCTGGTTTGTCCCCCTACCTTAATTCTAATATCCTCTTGTGTCTATCCCTTGCATTCTTGAACCCAATAGCCATTTTAGCTCCCACCACCTCCGCTGGGACACTGTTCCATGCATCCACAACCCTTTCCATGAAGAAGTACTTTCTCACATTTCCTCTGCGCTTCCACCTCCCAGCTTCATACTGTGATCCCTTGTCCTCATGCATCTTTTTCCTTGTAAAATAAGAACATAAAAATTTGACAGCAGATGGGGACCAAGTGGCCCATCTAATCTGCCCAAGAGCCTACACTCCCTATATTTTGCTGTTTTTGTTTACACCGTAGTGCCGGTTCCATGCATGTTTGAATGCATTCATCGTCTTTGCTGCAACCACCTCTGGGTGCAAGCTGTTCCATGTGTTTAATACCCTCCCCTTAAAAAGTACTTCCTGATATTGCCTCCGAGCCTTCCCACTCTCAGGCGTAGGTTGTGCCCTCTTTTATGCGTCTCTCTGTTTGCATGGAAGAGGTTTTCTACCTGAAACATGTTTATACCCTTGATGAATTTGAACGTTTGTATCCTCTGTCTCTTCTCTGTTCCAGGGAGTACAAGTTTAGGTTATGGAGTCTAGATTCGTATGGCTTGTGATGGAGGCCCTGCACCATCTTTGTGGCCCTTCTCTGAACTGATTCCAAGCACTCTATGTCCTTCTTCAGGTGGGTCCTCCAGAACTGGATGTGATACTCCAATGTGGCCTCACCAGGGATATATAGAGTGGAATGATTACGTCTTGCTTCCTGCTAGTTATTAACCTGCCTATGCATTCAAGGATACTGCTTGCTTTTCATGCCATTTTTTCACATTGATTCCCTACTTTAAGATTGTCCGATATGATTATGCCTAAGTCTCATTCAGTCCTGGTCTCTTCAGTTCGATGCCCATCTAGAAAGTATTGAGTTCTGGGGTTCTATTTTCTCAGGTGCATCACTTTGCATTGTTTTAGCATTAAATCTAAGTTGCCATTTGATGAATCATCACTGTTCAAGTTTCTTGAGATCCTCCTTCATACTGGAGGCTGCTGCCTTCCTGTACCTTGTTTATTCCTGCATCCCACCATAGAAGCATGACCAAATTATCAGCATAGCCATCTTATTACCCCAGCACATGTAAGTGTAAAAATACGTAAGACTGCCACAGTTATGAGCGTGAGTACTAAAACAGCAATGAATGTGCATAACTTTGTCAATTTTTAATATTTTGACCCCAAATTATGAACATAGTCTTCTTATTACCCCTCCTCATGAACCCCATAGGTGATTTTTTTTAAATCCATAGGAAATCTCCATTCCATACCACAGGTGTGAAAACACATTCTGGGCAGGATGTGAAAAATGTCAGTTGTACTGTTCATGAGGTGGTGTGATAAAATGTCTATACTGAAAATTTAGAGTGAAAATATTGAAAATGACCAAAGTTACACATGTGTGTAGAAATTTTTCAATGACAACATGCAGCTCTGCCATTTTTAAGATTTTTTCGCTAAATTTTCAAAATGGCCTTTTTGAGGCCCCACCTCATGAACGCTGCCGTTGTCATCTCGCTCATTTGTCCCAAAAGGTGATTTCACACAGCAACCGCACCATTCTGCACCATAATTGCAAAAGCATATTTCAGGCAGGATGTGATGAATGACAGCTGCACTGTTCACTAGGTACTGTGAAATAATTGGCAATGTTGAACATTTGGAGTGAAAGTATTGAAAACTGCCGAAGTTACGAGCATGCGTAGAAAGATGTCAACAACCGTGTGTAACTCAGGCCTTTTCTGGTATTTTTGCACCACATTTTCAACCTGGAATTTTTGGACACCGCTTCATGCACAGTGGTGCTGTCGTTTTGTTACTCAGTCCTGAAAGGTAATTCCATACAGTGACCACGAAATCACCTTTCAGGACCTAGTACGAAATGACAGTGCCAGTCTTCATGAGGTGGGGTCCCAAAAAGCCCATGTTGAAAATTTGGTGCAAAAATACTAGGGATGGGTGGAACTGAAAAGGTCCTGACCCTTATTATCAGGATCAGGATCCAAGCCAAAGTCCTGATTAGTTCTGATTAGTTTTGATTTGAATCAGAACCCTTTGTAAATGGAACATTGAAAATCTGCCATACAATTACAGAAAACAACACAAAGGTTGATGACATACACAGAGAATTGTAAACATCATTCAGGAAATGAAAGCTGAGAACTTACTGGCACAAATGTGCTGGTCAATTAATGCTGAATACATAGCAACATGCAACTGCAATCTGGCAGTAGTATGCAATTGTGTGGCAACTGTCCACCAGCAATGAAAGCATTCAGCTTCCAGCTCAGGTTGCAACCCTTGCCTGTGCTAAAACCTTCACACTTTGATTTAAAAAATACAACCCCACCTTCCCCCACTTCAAATGGGAGATGGAAAACTGAGGATCCACATCCATACTTTTTTTGGCCCTCTTTGGGCCTTTGGCACATACCGCATCACGCTTATGACTGTCCTCCTCCTCCTCCTCCGTCTTTGACCAGTCCATGGGAGACCCCTGACCCTCTGCAAGACTGCCATCCCCACAACAACTCTATCTCCTGTTGATGGCTTATAGCCCTCCCCAAATCCTAGTGCACTGCTGCAGGCAGGCTACCAGGGTCTGTGATGTCAAATAGTTTTGCGTCGGTAGGATTTGGCCAGGCAACCCCTTCCCCCTTAAAAAACAAACAAATTAATATTTTAGGGATGGAAATAATTGCATTTCCTGTGTTATAGAATTGATACAGTACAGCTCCTAGACCCTGCAGATTGGCGTCAGTATACAGCACATAGGGTTTGGTGGGATCAGCATAAACGAGGATAGGGGCGTGAGTGAGCTGGTATATGACTTCATGGAAAGCTGCTTCTCAGTCAGGCATCCAGTGGGACCTGAAAAGTTCACCTGGGTGGAAATATGCTTTGTCTGGTTCTTTGACAGCCCCTTTTTTGTATTTCCGATTGGTAGGAGGGTGCCCGATATCCCCTGTGGCATTCTCAAAATTCATAGAACCCCAAAGGACAGATGAAGGCTGTCTTCTCATGGTCCACTGGAGCCATCGGAATCTGGTAATATCCACTGCGAATATCCAACACCGAGAACCATTTGCTCCCATTCAAACAATCCAGAGCATCTTGTTTACGAGGCGTGGTGTACTGATCGGGAATGGTCCGCCGATTCAGAGTTCAATAATCAACACACATTCTCACAGATCCATTCTTCTTATGCACAACCACAATAGGAGAAGCATATGGGCTCCTGGATTCTTGTATCACACCAACCGTGAGCATTTCCTGCAAGTGCCTTCTCACATTGTCTATGTCTGCAGGGACTAGACGTCGAGACCTCTCTCGAAATGGCCGTTCATCATGCAGGAGTATGTGATGCTCTGCATCCTTGACACATCCCATGTCCCATTCCTTCAATGAAAACACTTGATCTCTCTAGGCAAGTTTCTGGCTTATTCTAGTCTTCCATTCAGCTGGCAATGGGGAGTCACCGAAATCAAACAAGTTGGGAGTCACTCTATCTGTCTTGCCAAGGTGCTTGTTGCTGGGTGTACCGTAGCTATGGTAAATCCTCTGTTCACCCAGATCTCCTGATCTGACACATTATGAATCTGGACCATCACTCATTGTGCATAGGCATGAGCATGAGCTGGCAAGATGCTGGGCTTAACCAATAATCCTTCCGGCAATTTTCCATCGCCTGGCATGTCCAACATCAGTATTTTGTTCTTGACATCTTTGCGGAGGTGGCCCTTCCCTTGAGTGGTACACTGGGCATTAGGGGCCAATACCATTGAATTGGGATCCTTCTTCCACATGACCCCCATCGGTTCATCCTGGTCCACTCCCTTGGGGTTCTATTGCAAATCATAGGCCCTCTTGATCAGAGCGGGAATTCTTAGGGCCCTCCCAGTCCGTTGCCCTTGTTTCTCGTGACAGAGTTGTGCCAGTCTCCCAAACATATGCGCGTTGGTCCCAATTAACAGGGGAACCCCATCATACAGTCCAGTAGGGGGACACACTAAGGCCAGTGTCTTGACTTGCTCCTCTACACCAGTTACTGCTGCAGGAAATGACAACCAGAGGCGGACATATCCTAGGCAGCGATAAGACTTGTCACTCAGCCCCAACACATGTAGGCCTTCCAGGGATTGTAAGGGTGCAGCAGATAAGTGTTTATCATACCAGACCTGAAATACAATGGTCGCTTGCAACCCACTGTCCATCACAGCCCAAGTAGGAATACCATTCACAGTCACAGTAGTCTCCATTGAAGAGCCCACTATTTTGGACCAATCAGGAGGGACAGCAGCAGGGTCCTGGATGGACGATTTAGCCGCAAAGGGGTTTGAGTTAGGATGTCTGAAGCCTTCATTGTGGTCATTTTGTGCACCCCTTGACCCCTGATTCATTTTCTGAAGCTCTCTTTGAAGCCAGTTCACCACTTTCTCTAAGTCTTTCTGAGACCGGCCTTCCCTCTTAATATGGCCATCCTTTCCACAGTTGTTTTTTTTTTTAAATTCAAGTTTATTGTTATCTTTCAGGTACATTATTTTCTCATCATTACTTGCTTTACACAACTGACTCTTCATAAAACAGCTTATTTCATTCATTCATTGCTCTGTACAGTTATCTTAATTACAGTGTTCTTAAAGCTTTAAGTGAAGCTTGCCCTAACTAGGAAACCTCCCTCATCTCTGTAATCACCCATAACTTCATTTACCCTTTTCTGTTATTATATGTCGGATCACAGCCCATCTGTCAAAGCTCAGTTACAATTACCCCCTCCTCCGCATATTCTCCCTGCTGATAATAGCTCATATTATATTATTCTCACTCTTTAATTGAGTAGTGGTCATGGTATACTTATTTCTCTGGTCGTGCGCCAAATTTCCCATCTTGTCCACCTTCTCAGGTAAGTATGTAGCTTATTGTTAATTTTATAAGTTAGCTCTTCAAGTTCTGCAATGGAAGTAGTTATTTTTATCCATTCAGAAATGGTGGGAGGGTTAGGGGAAAGCCACCACTTCGTGATGGCTTTATGTGCTGCAGTTATCAAGATTGCCCAAAGGTATATGGAGTCCACACCCTCCATCTCTTTTGGTGGGAGCCCAGGATCATTGAGGCCAATCCAGTATGTCCCGGACCGAAAAGACCTCCCTAATTGCTTTAGCGATATCATTCCAGAAAGTCTGGAGGACCTCACAGGCCCAGAAAACATGCAGGTGATCTGCGTTTACGGCACCACATCCCCTCCAACAGTATGTCGGGGTCTCTGGGTACCTTCTACTGATTAACTGCGGAGTTAAGAAATATCGGACTTTAATTTGCCAGGAAAATTCCTGCCAATGTGGCGACTGGGTCGTTCTTTTAGTAAGGAGAAAAATGCGGTTCCAGGTCAATTCGTCTATTTCTTGAGGAGCACCCTCTCCCCATTTTCTTTTTATTCTGGCAAGTGAGTCCCCCCTTAATGTCATCAACGCCTTGTAAAGAGAGGAAATCATTCCTTTTTGTGTATTAGCTCTCATGCTTTGCTGGAAAGCTCGTAGGAACTGTTGGGCCCTATCCCTTTCAGTATCCCTTTTCCTTAGTTGGAAGATGTAACTCCTAGCCTGTAAGTACCTAAAATGGTCTGAGTTTTGGAGATCATATCTAGTTTTGAGAGTTCCAAAGTTCTGAAAGGTCTCTCCTTGCCAGAATTGCGAAATGTATTTTAGGCTCTTCCCCTCCCATGTGAGAAATCTAGTGTCTAGACGTCCCGGGTGAAAATCCGGGTCCCAAGCCAGTCTCCTCATTGGCCAGGTGGAATTTTTATTATATTTCTGCCATATTCTGTGGGCCGCTCTGATTGTGTCCCTGATCGAGGCCATTTTTGGGGGTGTTTGTCTAGTTATGCTGGGAGCTAGGAGCCTGATTTCGAGGAGTTGTGACCTCGGCTCATCTTCCTCCCCCCTCTCCATGGTTTGCCAGGCTGTGGAGGTGGCTGGGTTAGACCACAGTAATGCTATTTTTAATTGAGCCGCCAGGAAATAATCCTCTAGATCAGGAAGGGATTGACCCCCTCTCTCCTTCTGTGTTTGGAGTATTTTTAAGTTAATTCTAGGCTTCTTAGAGCCCCATATAAGTTTAGTTAGCAGTTTATTCCAAGTTTGGAAGATCGATTTGTGTATATAAGATGGGATACATTGAAACAGATATAAAAATCTAGGGAGTACATTCATTCTTAGAGTGTGTATTTTGGAATACATTGGGAAATTCAGTAGGGACCATCTTTCCAGGACTTTTTGTAATTTATTCACTAGTGGGAGATAATTTGCAGCAAACAACTGGGAGTAGTGTTTTGTGATGTATACCCCCAGGTATTTCATTCTGCTCGCTGTCCAATTTAATGGCAGCAGTTTTATTATTTCTATGTTGGGTTTGTAAAAGAAGGTAAGGACTTCCGTCTTATTTGTATTAAGGCAGTACCCTGCATGCCTACCAAATTCCATCAGCGTTGTCCATGCGTGCTTTATGGATTGATGAGGTTGTGTAAGAGTCAGGAGGACATCATCCGCGTAGAGCGAGATTTTTTTTTGCAAGCCCCCCACCATTACTCCTTTTATTTCTCTGGCCCTCCTTATTTCCTCTGCCAGCGGTTCAATGTATAGGGCAAAAAGTAGTGGGAATAGGGGGCATCCCTGACGTGTGCCTCTACCCAGACTAAACCTTTCCGAGATACCGCCATTCACTCGAACATAAGCCTGTGGGTTTGAATATATTGCTTTAATGATATTAATAAATGTTTGGGGGAAGCCCCTATGTTCCAAAACAGAAAACAGGAAGCTCCATGATACTTTATCAAAGGCTTTCTCAGCTCAGGTTAATAAGCAAGCTGACACGCCAGTTCTTTGGATAGTATCTATTATATTTATCACTGATCTGACGCTATCAGGTGCCTGGCGGCCAGTAACAAAGTCTGTTTGGTCCATGTGTATTAGGCTTGGTAGTATTGGATTTAATCTGGAGGCTATTATTGCTGTAAAAATCTTGTAGTCCACATTTAATAGAGATATAGGGCGGTAAGATTCACATCGTGTCAGGTCTTTCCCTTCTTTGGGTATGACTGAGATTGTGGCGTATTGCCAGGAGGGGGGGACCTGTTCCGTTCCAGACCAGACCACTGTGAATACATCCATAAGGGCTGGAGAAACCTCTGCCTCAAAAGTCTTATAGAATTCTGCAGTAAATCCATCAGGGCCTGGACATTTGGCTGTTTTTAAGTTTTTTATTGCATGTTTTAATTCTTGTGGAGTAATGGGGTTTATGAGGGTTTGTGCAACCAGATGGGGGAGAGGGGGAAGGGGGATGGAGTTCAGATAGGACCTTTTCTCTTGAGTGGAGGTAGCTTCCTGTGAGGAATACAGCTTGGTATAATAGGCCACGAAAGCTTTTGCTATCTGCTCAGCTTGGATGCATTTCCGTTTTTTATCTGGGGAGATAATTGTGGATATAGTCGCCTTAGCTATGTTTTGCCTGAGTCTATAGGCTAATATTTTCGTCCCCCTAGGGCCCCCTTCATAATATTTTTGCTTCAAGTAATGTAAGGCCTTCTCTATCTCTATTTGTTGTAACTTTTGTAATTGTTGTCTACTCTCTTTCAGTTTCTTCTCCCTCTCTGCGTCCCACTTAACTTTCTGTTCCCTCTCCCAAGCTTTAATTTGAAGTGTCAATTCTTGTTGCTTTCGGATTATCTGTTTTTTCTTGTGAGTGGCTATTTGGATCAGTTTACCCCTGATCATTGCCTTCAGGGCATAACATAATGTTTGGGGGGAGATTCCCGGGGTGGCATTCTCCTCCAGGGATCTTTTAAAGAACTGTTTAAGTCCTTGACTATGTCTTTATCCTGAAGAAGTGAAGTATTCAGCCTCCAAAGAGTTTTCTTCTTGGTTAGGCCCAAATTTATCTTTAAAAATAGAGGGCTGTGATCTGACAGGACAGTAGTACCCACCCACATTGATGAAATAATGGGTAAATCCCTTACAAACGTGAAAAACATATCTAGTCTAGAGTAAATAGCAAACCTAGGGGAGTAACAGGTGTATTCTTTGCTGTTGGGGTATTTTTCTCTCCATACGTCCACCATCCCTAGCTGCTGTAGGAGAAGCTTAAACGCTCTAGCTCTATTAAAATCTGGTCTAGGTATTCGAGATGTAGTGTCCATCTCTCTGTTCATTATGTTCCAGTCTCCACCCATGACCAGGGCACCCTTTGCTTTCTCCGCCACTAGTTGCAGTAGGGCTGAATAGAAGGAAACCGGAGACCCCGGTGGAGCGTATACATTGGCCAAAGTGACCAGTTGGTCTTGTATTGTTCCTATTAGTATCAGATATCTCACTCCAGGGTCCTCAATCACCTCCAGTGTCTGAAAAGGCACTGCATCTGAGATGAGAATAGCCACCCCTCTTTTCCTTCCCCCCAAAAGGGAGGAATGAAACAGATGGGGCAACGCCCTGCATTTTAATTTCTGGGCTTCCGTTGGGGTGAGATGTGTCTCCTGTAGGAATGCTATTTCACATTTTTGGCTCGATAGATATCTTTGCAGTCTTTTCCTTTTAATTGGGCTCGTACATCCATTTATGTTAAAGGAGACTACCTGTGATAGGTAGTTAGTCATTTACATATATCCTTGACCTAGCTGCTAACTTCAGAGACAGTGCGTAAATTTCTTGACTTTTATAATCATTGTAAGTACTTTGCCAAAATTTATAACAGCGAACTACATAACTTAAACTTATTGTTAACGGCAACAGAACTTGCATTAAACTAGTAAACTTTTGCTTAGGCCTCATCCAGAATCGAGCCTTAAGCTGCGCAAATGAATTAATGCCCCGAAGCCCAAGTCCACTGGACCCAGAGGCTCCGTTCTCTACTAAGATTCTTCCTAGGTGTATATGAGTGGTGACCCTCAAGTTAGGAGGAGTTGTCCCTATTGGACTTCTAAGGGAGCTCAGGAGTGCAGTGAGATCTCCCTTCGGCCTTGTCAGAGGATATCTGTGATGGTCGCCGTCTCCCATGTCACCTCTCAAAGATAGCGCCACATCTGGCACTGCCCTGCCCCTCATACATATTTTCTTCCACTCCCCCTGCTCAACTGGGCTGGGAGAGGAGAGGGAAAGTGTCATGATTCGCTCTCTAGTTAAATGGTTGAATAAGAGGTGAGAGAAAAAAAAAACAACCTCCACAGTACCAAGTATTCAGTTCCCTCCAAAAATCATAGGTCCACTAGTTATCCCCTTCTCGTGGGACCCCTCCATCTGCGGGGACCGCACTGTTTCATGGGGTACTTCCTTGTGATTTGGGTCTTCCGAACCCCCCACAATAGGATAATCATGTGCACCCAGTGGAAGCTCCCAACCCCCTTAATTGTTGTGTATATATCAGCTGTTCTTTCCACAGTTGTGACAAATGATAGACTCCTGGGTCATCCTTGGAGAGAACACTGCATGAGGAACTGAAGTAGTAGCAAGGGATTGGGGTCCAATATCTGCTAGCAGCAGTGAGAGGGGTGCAATGTGTCTCAATATTTCCTTTAGGGTGGCAGTCAATTCTTTGATTTCAGCCTGGGAGCTACCATCTGTGGAGGATGTCTGATGGTGCATCCCCACCCCCATGGCAGTCATGTCCTGAGAGGAACCAGAATCTTGTCTCATGGGGGAAATCATTGCAGAGGCACCCACCTTCAACTCTTGGACTTCCTTTAATAGCTCGACTTTCAAAAACTGGGCCCAGGGCCGGAAGTCCTTTGCATTCTCAGAGTGCTTGTAAGGTGCCGACTTTTTGCCCTAGACACTTGGCCTTAATCACTCTCTATCACTTATGATAGCAGATATTTGTGAAATTCCCCTTCCCCGGTGTTGCCTTTGCTCAACCCCCTGAATTTCTTTCACTAGCTTGTCATAAGGGGGAGGCGATTCCAGTCGGCTGGGAGGTGCGATTGAAGCAGTAACAATTCTGAAAATGGAGCAGACTTAAGGATCCGGTCCAGCCTAGTTCAATCTAATCCCATTTGATGGCAAACTACCCTTTCTGAGGCACTATTGTAGCAGCTTTTCAAGCCAAGGTACATACACAGACAATGGCTCCTGTGAGTACTGCTGGGCATTTCTTACTCTCCACCACAGGTCCTCATCTGAATCCGGGCTCCCATACACATTCTCCAATGCATCAAGATAGTCCTGTGCAGTTGCTTGGGGCTATTGGCCGCTTAGGTATGGATGGTAGCCAGGGCAGGACCTCAGGCTCTCACTCAACCTCTTTCATTTCTCTGCTTCTGAGCATTGCCATTCAAGTACTAGAGGGCAACATAGTCTATCCAGGTCTCCAGTCATCCTCCCCTGAGGTGGGAGGTGCCGAGAGATTCTCAAACTCGCAGGAGTCATGACTAATGGCAGGTATAAATAGGGGCCAGCATTGGCATGGGCACAGAAGGCAGGGCAGTAACAGGTGCTGGAGTGGGAGGGGGTGTTGGGGAAGGAACACCCTCAGGTGGCAGGAATAGTTTCTTAAAGTCCTCTATGGTTTTCCCTTCCTCAAGCAACAACTTAGCAAATTTCTCCTCAAAAGTCTCAGATAATAGGGGGACCTCATCCTTCCCGGGGTCTTTAGTTATCACTCTCCAGGCAGCTGGGGCTCTTCTGGGGCAATAGTCCGTGGCACTTTGGAACTGTCCACTGGGTCACTACAATCTACTAAGGCCATGAAAGTTTGGGCGGTCAAATCAGCCTGTCACCTCACCACCACAGCGTTTGTTAAACATTCAACTTTGGAAAGTACTCTTTCTACAGCATCTTTACCAATGTTCAGGGGATTACCCACTACAAGCAGGGCATTGTGAAGGTCAATCTCCTGCCCTGTACACCACCCCACCAACTGGTGCACAGCCACTTCTGTTGGGGTAGCCATTTATGTTTGAAAATAATTCATAATTTCGGCCACTAGAAGACACAAAATCCCAGCGGTGAGCCTCCAAGATGTAACCCCTTGGTGGTGCTATCCCAAGGGCTACTACCCCTGCCTGCTTGGCTAGTAGCAGGTTAAGGGTGCTGAGTTCTGAAATGGGTGCCTCCACCCGGAGATCAGGGTTGGTAGTGGTCAAGCTAACCTCAGCACAGCCCTCTTTCTGCTCTAGTGGCCTGAACACTGTACAATGATCACTTTCACAATACCCTGGTACACCACACAAGTACCCACACTGTTTGCACTTGCCACCAGGGCTGGTTCTTCTGGCTCGTGCCCGGAGACCCCCAGTAAAACAAGGTCACGCACAGCAAATAGCAACAGTAAGTACTTTGAGTACAAACTGGAACCACAGTCAGAGTACATGCAGAAAAAGTTAGATCTAATTTATTCAGGGGACTTGAACAAGGGAAGGGCGAAATCTGGTTAATTAGTTTAAAGGTTATATCAATCAAGCAGTTATGCATGCGCTTTGAGTCCCCCCACACAGTCACACCTCTGGGTACCCAGGTGGAGAAGATATGGGCTAGCCAGGACAGTTGTCCGGGGTTGGCTGGCATTGTAGCTGGTTGGGACCCTGTGATGGAAAACACAACATGCACAGTACATACTATTTGTAATCTGGAGCCAGAGGGCTCAGTTCATAAAGGAAAAGAAACAACAAGACAATCAGATGACACACTCAGATTAAGCTGTTGTTGCAGGAAGCTACCCTAGTATTTACTTACGATACCCAAGACTGGACACAGGCTGGACGATAATCGAGACCGCATGTGGCTGATCTGGAATGCCAGGAGAAGCAGGACCCACACGAGTTGCCAAGGTGTCATTCCTGTTCAAGCGTGGAGCAGGGGGCTGATCCCCAGGCAGGTCTCTCGTTGATGGCTTCTCTGTGCAGTGGGTAGTCTGGCTGGGCCAGTCTGGCAAGGCCCAGACTGCATGGAGACAAATTTGGATGCAGTCCATTTTGGGCTGCATACAGCTTCCAGCAAGCAGAACACAGTTCACGCAGTGGGGAACTAACTCATAACCCACCAGCAACTCACAGCACATTTACATGTAAGGGAATCCTACTGTACCAGGCAAAGTGCTCCCCGGTCACAATCGCAAAGTCTCTGCCACACCGGGAGCTTAGGGATAGCTGGAACTCCTGACAGGCCGATCGCAGTCAGCAAAATCTTCGATCTTCTTCAGGTTGAGCCTGGCCCACTTCAGTCCGAAAACAATTCTCTTTCCCATCTCAAGGCAGTAGGCAGACATGTAGGCCAAAACTCAGGCCTTTCCACAGAGACTGTCTCAAGCATCTTGCTTCTTCAGCTCCCAACTTCGATCTGCCTTAAACAGCAGGCAGCTTGGGGATTTCTCTCAGATTCAAAAGGTTCAGTTGGCTGATTCGGCTATCAGTCAAAGAAAGAACTCCGCCTTCAGTTGCAAAAAGGTACCAAAAGCCCAAAACTACAATGCCTACAGATTTTGACTTCAGACTGCTCCTGTAGTCCAGCTCCATTTTAGGTCCCACCAGAACTGATTGTTCCAATTCACAGTCCCAGGCCAAATGGTGGGGATAAACAAGACAGTACTTGCTGCAAAGAAGGCAGGTTAGATAAAGTAACTAACACTCCAAATGATTTTCAGCAAATAGTTACATCTTTCAACAGAGCTCCCTCTCAGATTACTTATAAT
This sequence comes from Neoceratodus forsteri, assembly GCA_016271365.2. Taxonomy (NCBI): domain Eukaryota; kingdom Metazoa; phylum Chordata; order Ceratodontiformes; family Ceratodontidae; genus Neoceratodus; species Neoceratodus forsteri. Next base: position 557,428,062 of record CM028138.1, read on the forward strand.
TGCAATCCAGGCAGCTCTTAAAGAGACAGTACACAGAGGCTATACAGGCACTCTCTGGCAATACATTTAAACTGCTAAAACGCAGGACACCAGCCGGGCTGTGAGCATTTAGGCAAGTTCAATGAAGACTTTTCAGGAACCTCCATTTGTAGGGGAGTTACAGAATACTTGTCCATTGTTTAAAGCATTTATTCAGAGCTTTATATTTTTTACTTTCACTAGTCTCCTCACAACGTGTCACATCCTCCATGAGACTACACCCCACACTACTTTTTGGGTCTGTAAAAAATTATCTGACATGACTGAACCAGTTCCCACCTTGCCTTTTGTCTCTGTGACTAACAATCAAGTGACCCAGAATCTCCCCAGGGCACCCACACCTAGTGGAGCTCAAAACTTTCAAAAGTAAAAATCTCAGCAGTGGCCATGCCTGACTTCTACCAGTGACAGCACTTCCCATTAGAGCTTCCACTCACAGTTGCAACTTTATTGAAAGAGTAGTAGCCAAAAAAAAAAAATCAGTGTTTTGTCATTTCTCTGTACCCCTAGCTGTGCTACTACAGCCTGCCTACCTTGCACACAGAATAGACAACTGTGACTTGCAAGAAGTTGGATGAAACTGGTGAATTAACCAGAGTAGCTGTGTTTGTCAGGAGGGCTCAGCGGGAATCACTATAAACCGAAACACTGCAGTTAATGCTTCATTTAGATGACTGGGACAATTTGCACCTTTTCTCAGCATGGGGTCATAATGTCGCAGTAGTGCGCAGCAATGTGCCACGCTGTGAATACAGCAAAAACATTGCTGCCACACATACATCCTGCCGAAAAGCATTTTGGTGAAATAAATGTGTATTTTAATTCATCTGTGGAGGGCTCTGGCCCCCACACCCTCCATTATGGGGGCTGCTCCACCTGGATCCCCCATTAATATAATCAACTCTGGGGGGGCTTCAACATGGGGACATGGAGAAACTAACATACTAAAATGCCAGCTGAATAGACCTAACTGTCTTTCGTGTCTGCTCGTTTGGTCAGCCCCCACCCTGGGTGCTGACCTTGCTGCCCCCCTCGCCTTCTCTGGCTTCTCCCTTCCCAGTTCCAGATATTCTTGCTGCATTGGATTTTGCTTCCAGAACCCTTCCCCTGTACCTGTCCCACCCCCTCTTGAACCCCTCCACTGTCTCTGCCTCCACCAGCCCTGTAAGCAGCGCATTCCATGGCTCCACCACCCTCTCAGTGAAGTAGCACCTCCTCCTTTCTCCCCTGAATCTTCCCCCTCCAGCTTCCACCCATGCCCTCTAGTGGCCCCTTCTTCCATCCTTCGAAGCACCCTGACTGTTGCTCCCCTATTTACCCTCTTCATGTACCTGAAGACCTCTATCATGTCCCCCGGTCCCTTCTGTCTTCCAATGTGTACATATTTAGCTCTTTGAGCCTCTCCTCATAGGTCCTGTCCCCCAAGCCCCAAATCATGTTGGTTGCCCTCCTCTGGACCCTCTCCAGGAGTTTAATGTCCCTCTTTAAGTGTGGCCTCCCAAAACTGCACGCAGTACTCAAAGTCGCGACCTCACCAAGCAGTTATACAGAGGAGTATCACTTCCTCCTTCTGGAGGTGATCCCCTAGCGATGCATCCCAGCATCCTGCTAGCCTTGGCTGCTGCCCTCCTAGAAGTCTCAGAGTTGTTCATCTTGACATCCACCACCACCCCCAGGTCCCTCTCAGCCATCGAGACTTGTAGCATTCCCCCAAGGGTGTACACTGTGCCCGGGTTTCTAGGCCCCGAGGTGGAGTACCTTGCATTTCCCTGCATTGAACCTCAGCTTCCACTTTCTAGACCATCTTTCCAGAGCCTCAGGTCCCCTGTGAGGCCACTCCCCTCCTCCCCATCTACCACCGCCCCCCGTTTTGAGTCATCCGCAAAGAGACTCATCTCACTCCTGATTCCTGTCCTTATGTCAGAGAGGGGGAGAAAAAAAAACACACAACGCAGTTTCCAAAAAGTCTGGGACCAAGATTCGAGCCCCGGTCCACAGACGCACAGCAACCTCCTGTACTTGCCAATGCGCCACAGCAGCAGCTCGGTAGACCAGCTCCCAAATGGAGGTCTTCACCTCCACTTAACTGCTCCTCCCCACCCATGTTCGATAGGATACATAACCAAGCATACAACATATCTGTCTTGCGGGGTTATGTACCCTATCGGAGTAGTACACTGTGCAATATATGCCGCTCGGTATTACATGTGTGGTATTCTGTGCAACGTATTGACCTGGTAGGCCTTTTCTCACACCTATTGGTTAAGTCTCTGTGGCATCAAAAAGGTTTTTGATAGTCTCCTTCAAAGTGTTCAAGCGCACACATGCATGGCCAGAGGATTTTGAAACCAAAACAGGGAAGTGAATCACATGAACGCAGAGTCACATTGGACCTCTTCTCACCTCACACATTATTGTTTTGGCTGAACCCAGGACCATGTATCAAAATGTTAGTATGCTGGAGTATCCTTCTTTGAGAACTTGAATACTTTTATAAAATTTCAGTCAAAAATTCAATAAACTGCAAGAAATTGTAGGTTTTGTGCTGACAATGGTAAAAAATTTGAATACTGCAGTACAATTTGGGGTGTCATTTTCCAGTACCTTGCCCATAAGCACTTCTCAGGGATAAGCAAGGTGCAGATAAGAAGTCTCTTTCAGAGGAGGAAAAACACCAAAACATAGGGACATGTAAGAATGCTAGAGAGGGGGAAATGTAAGAGGGCTGTGTGGGAAAACTTCTTCACTGAAAGGGTGGTGGACAACTGGAACAGTCTGTCAGAAGCTGTGGAGAGGGCAAAAAAAGTGGGGAGCTTCAAACATGTGTGGGATAGGCACACGGGCATAATAGGCAGAGGAGAGGGAGGTGGTAGGGATGCTGGAGACTAAATTGGGTCCAAGGTGCTGGAACAGGTGGGGGGGGAGGGCAGACTGGATGGGCTTACTGTCAACAAATTCTGTGTTTCCTATGTGGTACAGTGTCAAAGGCTTTGCTGAAGTTCAAATAGGCCACATCCTCTGCTCTTCCCTGCTCTTTGGTCACAGTGTCAAAGAAATCTATCAGATTTTGTTTGACATGACTCCCCCTCTCGTGAATCCATGCTGTCTTTGGTCTTGCAACCCCTTAGAGTCAAGATATTCCACTAGTCTTTCCTTCAACAGGGCTTCCATTATGTTCCACACCACTGATGTGAGATTGAACCAGGGTTGGACTGGGAAGCAATGGGTCCACCTGGAAAGGGGACTATGGGGGCTCTGGTACCAACCATGGTATGCCCTAGTGTACAAACTGTTGCCTGGATTTTATCGACAGTGGTATCCCCTGGCACATGAACTGTAGCTCAAATTTTCAACCATAAATTAACAGCATGTATTCCATTTGGAAAAAGCTATTCCATTACTGATATGAATTTTGTAGCAATTAATCAAGTTTATTGTGTAGCTTAGGAAAGTCATTACAAATAGTAAAACATAGCATAACATTCGAATCTCAATATAATATGATACAAAATGTAAATAAATATCAGAGCAATGTTGAATAAGGATATAAAAACACAGTCTGAATTAAAGGGCTGAAAGTGTAAACAATATAGTAGGCTGGAGATTAATCAATTTCTAAGCCCTGTCAAGTAACAGTAATTTTTTTTTTTTTTCTATTGCCCATATTTATTTATTTTTTGTTGATGGGTAAGTGCACTAGGCAAATTCTGCCTATTTTCAGGCACGATCCGGGAGAGAGGGATACAGATGAATGCCAACAGACCTTGAACCAGATTAAGCTGTTGCTGGTTGTATTTAGTGAACATGAATAATAATATTCAACTATTTCTCACTGATTTAAGGTGAACTCTCAGCTACCCTGCAGAAATGGTGCAGGATGTGTGGTCCCAATTTCTTTTTTTTATTCATTTACTTAAAAATAGTGCAGGTTTTTTATAGTTGATCTGCGCCCTCCAATATCGCATTGCATTTAGCTCAGTTGGGACCCGAGTCCCACAGCATTGCTTTAGAAAAGCTGAGAGTTCCCCATTAAAACAAAATCAATGGTTTAGCTCAATGCCCATCCAAGGCACCTCTGGGGTTTGAGACCTGAACATTCCCAACTTGTTCCGTTTCTGAAGAACATTCTTGTGACATACCAGGATGCAAAAAGATAGGTATGTATGCTTTTGGAAGATAGTTTGCAGAACAATGTCTTCTATGCCAATATTTTTCAAAAAGACCCATGTGGACTGCTAGCACAATGTGGTCACAGTGTTTATTTTATTTATTTATTGTAATCTCGGACTGATACCTTTGAGCTACAGGCTCTTTTACATAGGTTCCACGTCAACAGGTCAACATATAGGATTAAGAACTTAACAATACATAAGCTGTTTACAAAGAAAATAAGCACTACACTCAGACAAGGTAGCAGGCATTGTACAATGTATGCCAGGCAAATAAATCTACAATGTACACAATAAAGTATAGGCTTATGACAGATACTGAGTAGCAGCCAGGGAGGCCTTGTCGAGCACAGGCAGATAGCAAGAGTGGGGTAAGGTAGTAGTATGGGGGATATGAGGGGGTGAGAGGAGAAGAAGAAGAGAATATGAAGGATGAGGGAAGGGATACATTTGGGTTCTAAAATATATTGCAATAGCAGGGTACAGGGATGTGCAGCAGTCTAGTAGGCGTTGTCCTGACCAGCAGTAAACTTGGGGATATGGGGAGGTTCTGCATTGGTGGTAACTACCACTGTGGTCCACAGACAGAAGGAGGCATGGCATGGATATCTGTGTGCACTGTGTCCTGGTTGCTGGAAGGGTTCCCGACCTGGTTGTTGTCATCTGTTAAGACACTGGGTTCCAAACCCTCTCAGCCAACCAGGACGCATAAAATTCCCTACTTATTTCATAAACTGATTTTAGTTAAACAAGTGTTGTATCATATCATACTGTATTATTACAGTGCTTTGTATTGTGTGGCATGAATTTACCCAGAAGTGCTCATGAAAATGGACCTTTGGCTCAAGAGCCTTTATGGTTATCAACAAACAATCAAGTAATCCATCCTTCTCTGGCCCTATACACTTTCCCTATCTCTAGACAGTGCATGCATTCTAATGTTTCTGTTGGATGTTTATTTCATGTCATTTGATCCCAGTTATACAATAACGTTATCGTTCAAACATGTTTCTGAGTGTGGAGTTTAATTTTTGTTAAGTTATGTGTGTGTGTGTGTGTGTGTGCGCGCGTGCACACATGCATGCGTGTGACATACATGGTAGAGCATAAGAATCAATGGGGTGTATGTGTATGTGTGTGGTACATACATAATCAGTGTTATGTATGATGTCATAATACAAATCTGCCGGATGTGGATTGGAACCTATCAGCTGCAGCTTTAGCTAGCAGCAGGGACATCCTGGGCTCCTTGCAGAAGGCATTATTCAGGCAGCTAATCAGTGAAGGCACTCATGATGGGGTTATACTAGACCTGGTACTCACTAAAAGAAACAGTATTGCAGGCATCAAGGTAGGAGGCCACCTGGGGAACAGCAGAGGGAGGAGGATAGGGAGGAATATCAGGGGAAACTGACGGAAGCAGGGAAAGCAGTAAGGAGTGTGAAGGCACAAACTGGAGAGAGAATAGCCCAGGAGGTGATGAAGGGGGCAAGACTTTTTTTTAGATATGTGAGTGAAAGGAGGAAGACCAAAGGAGGGACTGTAAGATTCAAAAGGGAAGGGGGGGCTGTGGGGAGGGGGACCAGGAAAAGGCAGACATCTTGTACTAATACTTTTGTTCAGTGTTTGCAGAGGAAGGAGAATGGAGGGGGCCACAAAAAAGTAAAAGGAGCATTGGATGGAGAAAGACAGACACTAGTACATTTTCAGTGGAGAGTGTTCTTAAAGGACTCGCTAATCTGAAAGTGGACAAAGCAATGGGGTCAGATGAGGTGCATCTAAGGGTATTGAGGGAGCTCAGGAAGGTACTAGCTGCACCTCTTACAGTCCAATTTAACAGATCATTGGAAACAGGAGTGGTTCCGGAGGACTGTAAGAGGACAGATGTAGTCCCACTTTACAAAAGTGGTCACAGGGAAGTGGCTGGCAAATATACTGTAGGCCAGTCAGCCTGATTTTAGTGGTGGGAAAGTTAATGGAGTCACTGCTGTAGGAAAGGATTGTGGAATATATTGAATCCAGTGGGTTACAAGACCCAAGACAGCATAGATTCATGGGGGGGGGGTCATGTCACGTACACTGAATTGAATTCTTAATTTTGGGGCCTCTGTAAGTAAGTAGAAGTCAGTGTTTTGGCTCTGTTTTTGGGGTTGACATTTCTTAGTGTAACTTTTATTTCCAGGGAGTAAATCCATCTGGGAGAATATTTGCAGTCATTTGTGACTAGACCAGTTACTTAAACTCTGTAAAATAAGTGTCTTAAGGAAGGAAGGAAGGAAGGCACTCACCGAGGTGATGGGTCAGAGTTGTAGTTGATTGTATCTAGAAGGCACTGTCTTAGTCCCAGGCACCCTGCCCCTCACCCCACCCCAAGCACGTAATTTCCTTTATAGCAGGGGTTCCTGACATCACTTCCCAGAAAATGCAAAGGACATACACCTCTTCATATCCTTAACAGCACAGCACACTGAATGGGGAAAACACACTCAGATGGGTGTACACACTAAAAAAAAGAAAGAAAGCATCTTAAACAGGAAGGGAGGCAGACATGTGGGAAGTGGTCCAATGCACTAGCTATGGAGTGGCAGTCTTCCAGGAGATGTAATGGAGGCTGCCTTGCTGCCCTATTTTCAGGCCCCTCTCTGGTCTGAGGAAGAAGGTTGCCTGTCTCCATGCTGACCTGGCAAGGACTCAGGAAACCTCCTCCCCCTCCCAGGGGCCACCTACTCCACAACCATTGCCTCAGAGGTTGCCAAGAAAGAGGAGCGGTTGGACCATGGTGTTCTCAGGGAGGGTGAGGGTGGTGGAGCAGAGGCACATCCCTCCAGTTGTGCCTCTCCACAATTCATTCACCATTCTAGTGGAGCATGGTTCCACTATGGAGGCACCCACAGTGGAGACCAAAGAGGATGCTGGGAACCTCCACAAAGTAGACCCACAGCAGGGTGGCACAGGACTCCACAGGGGAAGGAAACAACTCCTGGTGGGGTACTCAGTCATTAGGAGGGTAGAACTGGGGAGGGAGGGAGGGAGGAGGGGAGAGGACAGTAAGGTGCCTGCCCAGTGCCATGGCTTGAAGGGACAGGAAGCAAATCCTCAGGATCATGGAAGCAGCTGCAAGAGGAAGGGAGCTGGATGTTATTGTCCACCTAGGGACAAATGACCTGGCTGGAAATGGGATCAGAACAATGCAGCAGGGGTTTGTGGAGCTGGGGAGGGGCCTTAGATAAGTAGCATGTATGGTAACTTTCTCAGAAGTGCTGCCTGTCTATGGTATGGGTGAGGCTAGGGTACTCTGCACCATGGGATTCAATGACTTGTTGAAAAACTGGTGCCGAGCTCAGGGATTTGGCTTCATTGGGAACTGGAGGGATACAAGTCTATACTGGTGTGACAGGCCCACCTGAGGAAGGATCTTGTTTGATTCGAAGCATCAGGGTAATTTCCTAGACTTTGATATTCATGGCTCTCTACACTTGGTACCATTAAAATTGTTTCTGCACCCAGCATTTTATGTGTACACCTTGGATTTATATTTTTCCTAGTGTTGCTGCACAGTGCGTATCTGGAGTCTATACTGGCATGATGGTCTGCATCTGTACGGGAGGGGAACCAGGATCCTAGGTGATAGATTTAAATGCTTCATTAGCAAGCTTTTAAACTAGCCAAAGAGGGAGGCACTGAAGAGAAGCAGGGAAATCCCTGCCCCCCAAACAAAACAGGGTAATTAACGAAGTAGACACAAAGGTAGAGAAGTTGATAGGGAGCAGGACAGGGGTAAATCCAGAAAAAGACAAAGGTAATAAGGACAGGGATTGGCCTAAAAGGGGTAAGGCCATCAAACATTGGAGGGCAATGAGTACCAATGCCCTTAGTCTGGGTAACAAGCTCCCTGAACTAGTGTCCTTGATGGAAGAGGGATGCCTGGATATCATAGCAGTCACAGAAACAAGGTACACAGAGAACCATGACTGGTATGTCAACATGCCAGGATACACACTCTACAGGAGGGACAGGGAGGTTAAAAGATGAGGAGGAATACCTCTCTACATATGGGAAGGAATCAAAGCAACAGAACTAAAGGGTAAACAGGGATGAGAGGAGGCACTGTGGGTCACCCTGGAGACAGGAAATGGCACCACAATCCACACAGGGGTTGTTTACAGATCCCCATCATACGGGGAGGCAATGGACAAGGAAATGATAAAAGGAATCCTTAGAATGCCAGAAAAAGGAGAGCTATTGTTCATGGGGACCTGAATATGCCAGATGTTAACTGAGCACCTTTACTGCAGCCACATCCAAGAACAGGGTCATTCTTTGTGCCCTACAGGGGGCATGCCACAGACAGCTAGTGTTGGAACCCACTCAGGAGGGAGCAATCTTAGACCTGGTACTCTCAAACAGGGATGGAGAGAGGATCTCAGTTTAAAAGAGGGTAGCCATCTGGAAACAAGCGACCACCAAAATGTATGGTTCACAATAAACACAGTTGTAGAGTCAAGCCATACAAAAGCAAGGGTGTTGGACTTTAAGAGGGCTGACTTTGGCAAAATGGGAGAGTGCCTCAGAGAAGCACTAGCAAACAGGCAAAAAGGAGGGGTGGAAGAACAATGGGGAAAAATTAAAACTGCCATCCCAGAGGCAGCAAGCCTTTGTTTAAAGCAAATCAACAAAACAAAATGAAGCAAAAAGGCACTATGGTTCTCAAAAAAGGTGTCAGAGAAGGTTAAGAAGAAAAGGATAGCATTCAGGAAATACAAGGAAACACAGAAAGAACAGGCAGAGAACTATATCAGTTAAAGCAGAAGGAGGCAGGGAAGGCAGTCAGAATAGCAAAGGTCCAAACTGAGGAAAAGATAGCCAACTCTGTTAAGAAGGGGGATAAAACCTTTTATAGGTACATTAGGAAGCAAAGAAAGATGAAGATGGGCTACTGAGGCTTAATAAAGGAGAGGGAATGTGGGCGGAGGGTGACAGTGAAAAAGCAGTGATACTGAATGAATACTTCTGTTCAGTATTCACAAAATAAGAGGAGAGGGAGGTGCCTAAATCAAACAATATAAACACTCTCAATAGGGGAGTCGATAACAGTCCTTTCACAGAAGAAAGGGTTCTGAAAGAACTCTTAAATCTGAAGGTGGACAAAGCAGTGGGGTCTGACAGGATTCTCCCCAGAATTCTAAAAGAACTAAGGGGAGAACTAGTGACACAACTGACTACCCTCTTTAATAAATCATGGGAGGATGGGGTGATACCTGAGGACTGGAAGAGGGTGGATGTGATTCCACTTCACAAATGTGGGAGCAAGGCAGAGGCAGGAAACTACAGACCTGTTAGTTTGACCTCAGTGGTAGGGAAAATGATGAAACCACTTCTGAAGGAAAGATTTTTTGAGTACCTGGAGGCCAGTGGGGCACAGAACCCAAGGCAACATGGGTTCACAGCAGGAAGGTCATGTCAGATGAATCTAATAGATTTCTTTGACTGGGTGACCAAAGTAGTAGACCAGGGAGGGGCTGTAGACATGGCCTACCTAGACTTTAGTAAGGCATTTGACACAGTCCCACACAAAAGATGAATATACAAGTTAGCCAGCCTTGGAGTGGGTCCCAGGGTGGTAGCCTGGGTAATAAATTGGCTGGACAACAGGATGCAGAAGGTAATAGTAAACAGAGTCCACTCCTGAAGAAAGGGGGGTTACTAGTGGGGTACTGCAGGGTTCAGTACTGGGACCAGTCCTCTTTAACGTCTTTATAACTCTTGACCCTTATTCTTTATTATTATGACCCCTTTTTATTTTCCATCGTATGGCATACTATCTATTATGTCGCATATTGAGGCCCCAATTTCCTGTTGCTTTTCACAGGGACATCACTCCTTGGAGTTCTCCCTCATCATACTTCTCCCCTCCCCCTTCCTTCTGTTCATTCAACTTTCCACATCCATTTTCATGGTTCTGATCATTCTGGCCCCTGGTTTGCCCCAGGTATGTTATGTAACCAGTGTCTATATATATATATATATATATATATATATATATATATATATATACATACGGAAATGCCAATACTCTTATATGTAATGCTCTATCCCTGATTGTTTTTATTATCTTATTGTTAACTGCTTTTTCTCTTGCTCAATTTGTATTGTGTGGTATTGTTGTAAACTGTGTCTATAATGTTATTGTTTATTGTCTAGGTCCATCCTGAAAATGAGCTTTGCTCAATGATGTTCACCTGGTTAAATAAAGATTTGATTTGATTTAAGTAACATTGTGGAGGGACTATAAGGAAAAGTATGTCTCTTTGCAGACGACACAAAGATCTGCAACAGGATAGATGCAAAAGCTGGGGTGGAAAGGATGAAAAGGGACTTGGCATGGTTGGAGGAATTGTCAAATGTATGGCAGCTTAGATTCAATGCAAAGAAGTGCAAAGTAATGCACCTGGGAAACCAAAACCCAGAAGAAGAGTACACAGTGGTGGTGAGATCCTAACAACAACAAAAATGGAAAGTGACCTGGGGGTAGTCATATCAGAGGACCTAAAGGTGGGTGAGCAATGTGAGAAGGCAGTAAGGAGAGCTGGGGGGATACTGGGATGCATAGGGAGAGGCATCACCAGTAGAAAACAGGAAGTTGTTAGCCCTCTGTACAGACAGTTGGTGAGACTCCATCTGGAATACTGCGTGCAGTTCTGGAAACCCTATCTCTGCAAGTACATAGACAGGATGGAGGCTGTCCAGAGGAGGGCAACAAAAATGGTGCAGTCTGCACCAGAAGCCATATGAAAAGAGATTAAAGGAGCTTAGTATGTATACTCTTGAGGAAAGGAGGGAGAGGGGGAACATGATGGAAACTTTTAAATACCTCAAGGGAATCAACAATGTCCAAGAGGGTAGCATCTTTCAGAAAAAGAGATGTGTAAGAACAAGAGAGCACAATTTGAAGATAGAGGGGGGATGACTCACAGGTAATGTGAGGAAGTATTTTTTCATGGAGAGGGTTGTGGGTGCATGGGGTCACCTTCCTGAGGAGGTCATGGAGTCAAAAACAGTGTGAGTATTCAAGAATGCATGGGACAGGCATACTGCAATTCTAGTGGGGGTAGGAGGAAGTAGGCTGTTGGTTAACTAGGATCTGCAGCTTATCCATTAGGTAGGGAAATGGACAGACTAAGTGGGCCAAGCAGTCCTTATCTGCCATCAAATTCTATGTTTCTATGTCAAACAAATCATATAGACTTCTTTGACTGGGTGACAAAAGAACTAGATTAGGGTGGAGCAGTGGACATGTCCTACCTAGAATCCAGTAAGGTTTTTGACTCTGTTCCACATAGGAGGCTAGCAAGCAAGCTGGGTAGATTAGGAGTGGGTCCTATGGTGGTAAACTAGGTAAGAAATCGGTTAGGGGATAGGCAACAGAGGATAGTGGTAAACAGACTTCACTCAGAGGAAGGGAGGGTGACCAATGGGGTCCCTCATGGATCAATGCTGAGATCGGTTCTCTTTAATGTCTTTATAAGTGTCACTGCACAGGAGCTGGAATGTTAGGACTGCCTCTCTGTAGATGACACCAAAATCTGCAATAGGATTGACACTCGGGGGGGGGGGGATGAGCAGAGACCTGAAAAAAACAGGAGTGGTCAAGGGTATGGCAGCTGGATTTTAATGTGAAAAAGTGCAAAGTAATGCACTTGGAACACAGGAACCTAGGAGCAGAGTACAAAATAGGAGGAGGGGGATATGATAGAGACCTTTAAATACCTCACAGGGGTAGATAAAGTACAGTATGAAAGTATTTTTCAGAAGAAAAGGTGCTCAAGAACAAAGGGATCCCAATAAGAAGCTGGAGCGGGTAGATTCAGGAGAGATGTGAGAAAGTACTTCACAGAATGGTGGATTTCTAGAATGGTTTTCCAGCAGAGGTGTTGGGGTAAAACAGTGTTGGGGTTCAAGAATGCATGGGAGAGGCATAAGGGAATCTTAGGGAAAGGGAAGGGGGGGCAATTGGGTCAGAGATCAAGTAGGATCTGTGGTGATACTATAGGCAGGGAAAAATGGGCAGGCTAGGTGGGTCAAGCAGTTCTTATCTGCTGGCAAATTCTATGTTCCCTGGCCAGCCCGCCGGCACAGCGGCAGGGCTTCCACTAACCACACTGACATCTCGGGTTTGGAAACAGACCCGAGAGTTGGAGGGCCGGGGTGGGGGAGGAGGATTTAGCATCTAATGGACTGCTCTCCTCCTCCTCGGGGGGGGGGGGAATCCAGTGCATGACCAACCTCTGACGGAAGTCGGAGGGAGCAGCTGCCAGTGCCAAGCCATCAGGGAGGTGTGCCGCATGTTTACATATTCATGTACTACATCTCTGCACACCACACCTCTGGGGGGGGGGGATTTCCTATTGAAAACTGCTGCCAAGCTCTTTCCATGGTGGCCCAGTTCTCCGGCTTCACACTGCCCTTCATGACAGCACTTGGCCAGCGACTTGAGTGAGTAGTCTCCGTCTGAGTGGCCCAGTTCCATGGCCCTGTCCTGGGGGGCAAGCCAGGAAGGACTCCCAGTAGATTCCTCTTCCAGGACTCATATTCAGTTGTTGGTGGAAGTCCTGCCCAAAGGGGGTAAGCCACAGTGGATCATTTTCCAGATAAGTCCTGAATGTACTGCGGCGGCTGGGAGCATGGGAGGCTGAACCTGGGGAGCTTGGCACCCAAAAAGCATAGTAAATAAAAAAATAAATAAATCTATTTTTCAGCCCGGTGGTGCTGAGGGTTGAGGTGCTGGATGCCACACCCCCCGCCATGCCGGTGACCCTGGTTTGGGAAATAGACCGGGCTGTCGGAAGTTGGCAGGGGAGGACTGGGATTGAGCATCCGCAGACTGCTCTCCTGGTCCTGGGGTGGGCTGGGGAATCTCACCGCACTGTAGCGGCCCCTGGGGATGCCCTGGGGCACTACTAGTGTCAGTGACACTGAGGGGGAGTGTGGCAGATGTCGGTACATTGTACCCGGATGTCATTGCACGTCTGCGCTCCAGGGGCCAATTGGAGGAAAATGGCTGAGCACGACCATGCAGCTTGATGGCCGCACTCTGAGCTGCCTGGTGGAATTTGGTAGAGTCCTGTCAGGGAGGGTCCGGGGCTGTCCTGGCTGGTAGAGGCAGAGGGGGAGCCCTCCAGCGGGATTGCATGACAGCCATCCCAGATCCTTCTGGGTGCAGTTTGAGCTACCCAGCTCTCTGGGCGGGCAGGTGGAGCCGGCGGCTGGATGTCCCAAGCCAGAGTGTGCCACAGCAGGGGGAGAAAATATGATATGATAAAAATAAATCTATGTTTCAAATGCACAACCACTAGCCAGATAAACACAGAGGGCAGGATATTCAGACTGTGCCAGGCTGTGGCGCAAGCCTGGGCGCAGTGCAACTGGGATGCACAGGGGCATTGACAGGGTGATATTCAATGGAGCTACACCATGGCACAGCACTGTTGAATATCGCTCCTTGGCCGCCCGCAGTGCACATGGTGCAGTGGCACTGCACCAGTGCAAGTGGCCAGAGTGGAGCAGGGGGATGTGCTAGCGCAAGTGCCATTGCGCTAGGTGCAACAACCGTGGTATTCAAAAGTGCACATGCAAATGGGGCCATAATGCATGCAAGGCACAAATGGGGCCATTTGCATGTCATTATGGCCCCATTTGCTTGCAGGTGTGCCAATCCCTGGCGACTTGCGCCTGGTGCCCTGCCAGGCTGCAGCCATCGGGGACCGACACCCCCTGCACAAGCGGCAAAGTGCCCCACTGCCTGATCGCGGGCATAGGGATTGTAAATAAATGTCCCCTATCCCTGGTGGTCCAGTGGACCGCTTGCAGCCCAATCACGGGCAGAAGTACAGTAATATACACCCTCCCATATTCCTGGTGGTCCAGTGGACCGCTCACAGCTCAATCGCGGGCAGAAGTACAGTAATATACTCCCTCCTATATTCCTGGTGATCAGTGGACTGCTCGTAGTCCGATCGTGAGGCGTCCATAATAAAATATGGCAATCTAATCCATCCCTGGTGGTTCGGTGGTACTCCCTCCCCACCCGCCCTGAGGCCCCCACCCGCTCCTCCTCCGACAGCGGCTGGCAACTTCCCCTGCTGACCGCCCAGTTGCCCACCGACTCACTCCGTGCAGTAGGGATGTATGCCCATTGGTCCACGGCATGGGCCATTGGGCGTGCAGCCGTGCCGTACCACAGTCCAGGAATGTGAATGAATCCATTCACATATCTGGTCTGTGTGGTCTGATACAGACTACACACCATTGGCCCACGCTGTGGACCAATGCCAAACACCTTCTGTATGGAGTCAGTTGACGAGCAACGGGTGGCTGGTGGGCGGGAAGCTGCCACCCGCTGCTGCTGGGGGCAGCGGGTGGCGGGGGCTCAGTGGGCGGGGGGGAGTACCGCTGGACCACCAGGGATGGATGGATTGCCATATTTTATTACCGATGCCCACGATCCAGCAGGCGGTCCACTGGACCACCAGGGATGCGGGAAGGTGTATATTACTGTACTACTGCCCGCAATCGGGCTGCGAGTGGTCCACTGGAACACCAGGGATTTAGGACATTCACCTATAACTACATATGCCTGTGATCGGGCATGGGGGGTCGGTACCACACAGGTGCCGCCGGAGCCCCGGTGGCCACCCACAGCTGGCAGCTGCCGTGTTGCACCCTGCAATACGGCAGCTCACCTGTGGGTGGCCAGCTGTTGATCCCTTTTGTTTTGGGTCACCTGTGTGCAGCGCAAGTGAGGTTGCGCATGCATGGGCACTCCAGCACATCCCGGGCTGAATATCGGGATGTGCGGAGTATAAATGGCACGCCCACTTGTGCTGCATACATTACTGATGCTCCAGCACATCGGGATTTGTGTTAGGCACAGTCCCCTTTTGAATATCACACTGGGGCGCAATCCTTCTGAATATCCCGCCCAGTGTATACAACTGTTCTTTGTCACATCAAGAAATTTAAGTCAAACAAAAATGATTTGATGGATGGGGGGATAAAGACCATTATGTTCCAAACCACAGTAAATTAGAGTAACCTCTTGATCAAGGAAGATTTGTGTCTGGTTACCTACACCTCAATGAAGAGCCAGGGTGCCTCAAATTTCAAATATATTGCATAGTCTGACTTTTTCAGTGAATAGTGATATGCATTGCCTCACCGTACATGTGAAATCCAAGTTCTGTCAACACAAACAGATGTCCAATACAGCCAGAAATAAACAGTACTTATTCACATAGGCAACAAATGGTTACAAATACCAAAAGTATGACCTCAAGGGGATAAAAAAAGAGTTATCCAAACCACTGCATTACAAAAAATTTCTGATTGACCTCAGTCATAATTCCAGACTTAAAAGCAAACACAGTTTTCAGACAGTCCCTTAAGAAGAAAGGCTTCAAGTTTCCTAGTTTTAGGAGAAAGAGAATTTCAGGAGGGAATGTTTGGGTCCCCAACTATTGAGCCAGGGAGCCCCACATTTCAGAGTTACTGCAATTTGACAGTGTACAGTGATCTGTATTGTCTCATCGTACATGTGATATCCATGTTCTGGCTGCACAAACAGATGTTCACCATAGCCAGAAGTAAACAGTATATATCCACAGAGGCAACAAGTGGTTACACATGCAAAGAGGATTTATTTATCTGATCTGATTATTGTGTAAGTGCGTTGGGCTATATGGCCCTTTTACAGGCACGTCTTAGACAAAAATAATCACATGCACATTTACAAAAACAGCACAGAAAAAAATATATGTTAGGCTACGTCATTTGATTCTAACCCTTGGGCTGCCAACAGAATTAGAAAGTATTGGAATTCAAGACTGCTGTCAGTCCATGACGCAGCAAGGATTAAGTTAACACTTGTACTTTTGACATTTGCAATGTCTGTCATAATGTCTTCAGCTCCATTATGGCCAAGTCTGTGGACAAAGACACCAGGGCTGTAAATATATCTTTCTATCCTCAGGCACAAAGAACATTTTACACCACAGGTTACAACTGGACACTAGCCTTCCCAGGCACTGCTTGCTAGCCTAATAAAATTAAACTTGCACAAAACTGTTAAACTAAGAGTATTTTTCTGTACACTTCAGATCTTTCAGCTGGTTCCTGGATAACCTCTTCTGCATGCATTCCCTCAAGAAGGTCTCTCTCAATGACCATAATCATAAACAGCTCCAGTTTCAAACTCCAGGATTCCCTGGATCCATGTCTTCTCAGTTAAAGCCAAAACAATGCAGACCAATGCAGAGTGAGAATAGCAGTGCAGCACAGTGCAGTGCACATCTGGGACAGCTAACACAACCCTGCCTCAAGTCAAAAGCAGTGCATAGCACACACAGACACAGCGGCACTCACACCGCACACCACAGCAGAAGAAGGACATAGGAGATGGTAATGCAGCATTAACATGCAAATTTAATGTAGGTCTACACAGATGTGCAGGACAGGCAGGCACATACAGGGAAGCCAGGCCAGTACCAGCCCTTGCACATGCAACTGACAGTTATGGGCCACCCCATGGAGGTGCTCCATGTCAGCCCACTTGCCATACTTGGCCACCAAACTGGTCATTCAAGAGGCACAGTCCCAATACCTCCTGCCGGGGGGGGAGGGGTGGAGCTGTACTGCTTTCATCTCACTACACTTTTGCTCCATGTGGAGGGCAATAATGAACTGCCAAATGCCAGAATGACTGAAGGTGTTGAAGGCACAGTGCCAGCCCTCCACCTCATTGATGGTTTGAGGCAAACCTGTGGCCAGGTTATTTTAAGAATGTGCTGGAGAGGCCAAATGATGGTCAGACAGTATTCCCCCACCAGGCTCAGGGAATTGCACCCTTTTGACTGTCCTTATTTACCGGTGGAGGTTTATAGACATTGTCAATCCTTGGGATTGTTAGAAGGTGCAGGAAAGGCGTGGGAACTGGGCCTGGTGGGGGACTAGAAAGGGGGTGATAGATTGGGGTGTTAGGGACCAAGTGATGCCCTGGGGTAAAATGCTGCCAGGACAGGGGTAATACCTGTCTTGTTCCTATATCCAAGGGCCCAGCAAGTGATGCTGGACAGGACTCAAGGTCTTCCTCAGCATCTTCATCCAAGCCGGGTGGTGTTATATATGCCAGGTCCATCAAAAACAAGACTGCTATTATAAGTGATTTTGTTAAAATGGTGGCCCTGGCATGTATCGCCGAGACCTGGCTGGACGAAAATGCAGGCCCAGTGTTGGCCTCTGTAGTTCCAGCTGGGTTCTCAGTGATTCACCGACCAAGGTTGAATCGAAGGAATGGGGGTGTAGCCATCTTTTTTAAAACCAAACTGGGCCTTGTGGATGTTCCAGTGGGGACCACCTGATCCTTTGAGTGCATTATGGGAGAGGGTGTAGGTTGCAGGATACTCCTCATTTACCATCCATCAGGTGATGGGGGTTTATTCCTGCAGGAGACTGCAGACTTCATCATCGACATGGCATTGGAGTCTCCCAGAAGGATAATTCTGAGGGACTTCACTGCCTGGCTCAATGAAGAACTCTAGCAATTTGGTCAAAATCTCCTCCAGCTTATGATAATGCTGGGCCTCACACAGGTGGTTACCTCCTCTACCCATGTATGGGGTCACTCATTGGATCTGCTGTTCCTCCTGGGGATGGAGATCTCTGATTTGGAGTTGAAACCAGTCAGTTGGTCTGACCATCACACTATAGGGTTCAGTTTTGGGGGGCCCCCCCCAAATGGCCCTACCCCTTTGGAGATGGTCCGGTACCACCCTTTAAAGGGAGTTACCACAGATGGTCTAGCGGCAGTTCTGGACCTACCGGGATTGCTGAGTGAAAGCACAAGCCCAGGGCACCTTGTACTAGCCTATAATAAGGCAGTGGGAGATGCCCTAGACTTGATTGCTCCTGTTCATGTTCGACCACTCACTCTTTGCCCATGGTCCCATTGGTATGACGGGCCCTTGAAGGAGATGAGGTGAGTTGGTCAAAGGCTGGAGAGAGCATGGCGGAAGTCTGGCATGAATGCTGACAGGCTTAGATTGATAGAAATTACAAAGGCTATCAATCAGAAATCACCCGTAAGAAGGCAGAGTTCCTGTCCAAGGAGATTTCTGCTGTGCAGAATCGACCAGCTAAACTTTTCAGAACCGTTGACAGATTGTGCAATCCAATCTGTCTCCAGTTTGGAAGAGCTTTTTCACACATTTAGTGTGATGAGCTAGCTCAGTTCTTTGCAGATAAGTTTGTTAGCATCAGGTCCATAATCAGCCCAGCTCTCTCTACAAGGGGTCGCAGAGGTCGACAGGAGGTGGTGAGCACCCGGTCTGTCTGGACGGACTCCAGCCGACTGAAATTCATGGACATAGTGAGGATTGTCCAGACTTTGCGCCCAACCTGTTGTAGTTGGAATCTGAGCCCTACCTCCCCTTTTAGTGTGGTGTGCAGATGTTATCTGCCCAATCCTAGCTGAAATTGTATGGAGATCCTTGGACAGGGGATCTTTCCAGACTCCCCCTGAGAGAAGAGGTAATTCGATCACGCCTTAAAAAATCCTCCTTGGATCCTGATGACCCAGCTAACTACTGACCCGTCTCTAACCTTCCCTTTGTGGGGAAGGTTATTGAGAAGGTGGTTGCGTTGCAACTGGATGATCACCTTGTAAACCACAATGTCTATGAAACCCTTCAGTCTGGTTTCAGGAAAAGGCATAGCATGAAGACTGCCCTTGTTCGGGTACTAAATGACCTCCTAATAGCAAGAGATCGAAGGGCTCATACCACCTTGGTCCTTCTCGCTCTCTCAGCAGCCTTTGACACTCTGGACCTTGGAGTGCTTTTGGAGACCCTGCAGTTAACTTGTGGGCTGTCAGGTACAGTCCTCGAATGGTTTTGATTGTTCCTCGCAGGCAGATCTCAGAGGGTGGTCACTGGAATGTATTCCTCTGACACTGTCTCCCTGTTCTGCGGGGTGCCACAGGTCTCCATATTGGCGCCCATGTTGTTCGCAGTGTACATGCTGCCATTGAGAGATACCATTAGGCGATACAGCTTGAGTTTTCACTGCTATGCAAATGATATTCAACTGTAAATGTCCTTTGTGCCCCAACAGGTTGATGTGGTCTCTGTGCTAAATAATTGCCTCTCCGAGATCAAAGACTAGATGGGCTCCAGTTGGCTGAGACTGAATCTGGATAAGACTGAGGTGTCGGTTGTGGACCCGGGTCGCTCGGGGGCAGGTTTGGGGGCTGGGAACATGTACAGCCTGTGGCTTGATGATGTCCAGCTCACTACCACAGATTGGGTGCAGAACCTGGGCATTATAATGGGTTAAATCCTCATTTTACCACCTGAGGAATATCTCCCGAGTGAAACAGTTGGTTCCACCAGGTGACCTTTCAACATTGGTTCATGCCTTCATTGCTACCCGTCTTGACTACTGCAATGCCCCCTACCTAGGGCTGTCTGGGGTTGATATCCGCTGCTTGCAGCTGGTGCAGAATGCTGTAGCCAGGCTGTTGACTGGTACTTCTCGGTCCAGTCACATAACACCTGTGCTGTGCGGACTGCACTGGCTGCTGGTTCAGTGGTGGATCACCTATAAGGTAGGCTTACTTACCTTTAAAGCGCTACATGAGCAGGGACCCAACTATGTGAAAGATCTCCTTACTCCCTACACCCCCAGTCATCCTCTCCGATCCGCTGATGAGGGATTGCTAGAGATTCCCAGGGTTCGTCTGAAAACATCTGGAGCTCGTGCTTTTTCTTTTGTAGCACCAACCCTGTGGAATTCTCTAACTCGTTGGTTAAGAGAATGCCTGACAGTCAGTAGTTTGAAGACTATGCTAAAAACGTATTTATTTTCTCTGGCTTTCCCAGACTGATTTTTAAATAATTTAGATTGCTGTATGTTTGCACGTTTGTGGATTATACTCTGTAAAGTGCCTTGATATTGAAAGGCACTGTATAAATAAAGATTGACTTGACACCTCATCATGGCAGTTCCAAAAGTCAATAGCAAACAAAGGCTTGCATCCTGCACTGCGGCTCACCAGAAGGCCAACCCAGGTCTCTTCAAAGTAGGTGAGGAGGGCCTCCAGAATGTCCTTGTGGACAATGTGAAACTCCCAGGAATGGAGGCTGTCCTATACTGGCACCACAACACAGGGTGGGATGAAGGCCAAAGCTGGCAGCATCTGCAAATGCAGGGCCAACTCCACATACATGTCTCGCACAGCAGGCAGTTCCTGGACCTTGTGCCACATCGACTGGCACATGTGAAAGAAGCAGCCCCGTGTCTTGGCCTGTGGGAACACAATTGCAAAAGCCTTGATGGCGGCCTGCTCAAAGTCATTCATTATGGTCTCTAGTGACAGTGTTGGTCTCAGTGCCTTTCTTTCGGTGAAGACTCCCACATGGGTGGAGACAGTCCTGGATGACATGAGGAAGTACAGGCTTAGGGTCACACTGCTGTATTGCAGAACGTGGATGATGTATGCCTGCATGAACAGTAGTGGTATCACATGGAAGGTGCCATTCGCAAACCAGTGGGCACAGCTGTCCATCAGGGCCTGATTGAGAGCAGTCCCAAATATGAAGAAGTGATCCATGGAGAGCACACTGTCAAACAGCAGGAATGGGCTGCTGTCATGCATCAGCCTGTAGGGCTTGGGGACATCCAGGTTGGTGAGGGAGCTGGGCCACACAGGACTCTGGTTGGCTACCTTCCTGACTTGCACAGTCCTCTTCATACATGGCATTGGGGCAGTCAGCCAGCCACACTGGTGGATGCTGAGGCCACAGCCACCACCACTATCTCCTGCATTGATTCAGAGGTGGACACAGTGCACTCCTTGATCATATTGAGGACACACTGTGCAGCTGCACTCTCAGCATCTGGCACATGGATGTGTGTCCTCAGACCACTCACAATGTGTCCTGTTTTGTAGCACCTGACCCTGTTGTACTGGATTCACTTTTAGTATGTTTTGCCACTATACTCGCTCTCCTTCCTGTACAAGTTCCCTTCATGTAGCAGCAACTGACAGCCCATCTGGCTCTGCACAAATTCAAGCAGCATGGCTCCACTGTAATGGTACAGTATTTGTATACAGCATTCAGCAATGCAATGGGACATCTGCACTGGCAGACCTCCTGCAGTGATAGGGGTTGCAACCATCTGTAGCCCATTAGCACATCCTGCATTCCTGGTGTTCCCATGCCACAGTTTCCCAATCACCAGCCTCACACCAGATGCGGCCCATTCATACCTGGCTGTGTCACTGCATTCCTGCATTGCCTCACTGTGTCCACATGCTCATCCCCACCTCTTGTGCAGGGAACACCCCACCACTTCCGGCTCAGCCCCTACCTACCACCACAGCAGCACACATGGAGCACAGAGCACTGTAGGGTTCTGTCCACAACCACCCACCAACACACACACACAGCACTGCAGGGTTCTACATACACACACACACACCCCCCTCAGTAGCAGAGGTCACCTCTGCCTCTTGCACTGCTCCATAAACCCTCCCTTCCTCCCACTGTCCATTGCACAGCACCACTCACATGCCTGGATCCTCTTGGCTGCCCTGGGTTCACTGTGTCTGCCGCCTGTGCTATTCACGCTTTTGGTGGTCTCTTTCTGTGGCAGGTTGGTGGTGCTTATTGTTCACAGTAGCTCTGACAGCCATCGTGCACTTTCCTGCATGTTGTTTCACTCGCAGTTTCTGAGGTCACGTAGATGACATGGATCCAGATTCCCTCAC
Source organism: Neoceratodus forsteri (assembly GCA_016271365.2). Classification (NCBI taxonomy): domain Eukaryota; kingdom Metazoa; phylum Chordata; order Ceratodontiformes; family Ceratodontidae; genus Neoceratodus; species Neoceratodus forsteri. The sequence continues at coordinate 557,450,091 of CM028138.1, forward strand.
TATGCTTGACAATCTGCAATCAGCCCCTGGATTGAGCTGCCCCAGAGATTGGAATGTTATGCTTATTATGGAGTCTTAGAACGAAATTCAAAACTCTGCTGCGTGGTTCTGCTGCTCCACTCTGCCTTCTAACTTTAGATTTACTTCTCTACCTGAGGAAGAAGTCACCCTGAAGACATCACTCAAGCCTGCAGTGCTGTTTTATGGTTTATTGTTTTTAATTCTTAAGTTTAGTACGTTTATTGTAGTTTTTGATCCTTTGTGTTAATTAGAATGTATTTTTTTAACAAAGTTGTTATTCTCCGGTTCCTCCCTGCAACCAGAGAAAAGCCTTTACGTCACAGTTCCAACTTTAGGGAACTGCATTATTTCTTACAAAAAAAATATATATATTTTACTGTTACTGTTTTGCAGTTCTTATTTTTCTCACCCAATTCCCTTTTTCACTTGGGAACTAAAATGCGATTAGCCCTTTTTTCTTTTTAATTTGATTACTTTAGAGGTTCCTTGCCTTTAAAGAACCGAAAATATTTATAGTACTGTATATGGTTTGTCCTTATTATGGCTAGAAATCAGTAGCTGCTGAGAAGTTGTTGTGCACTTTTTAAGCGTTATTGTGCACATTCCATAATAAATATTCATTAGGCCCTGCACTACTGACCACCTGATTGGACAAAATAGCCCTGGTGACAAAAAAAATCCAAACAACATGGCTGTGCCCCTCAATGAGCGGTTCATACAGACGGTTTGGATATGGAATGCTGTAGCTGGCTCAATATTTCCAAACTGTAGTAACTTGACAGATTCCTTTTTTTTTTTAAATCAGCGGCTGCCGCAAATCTCTTGATGGTTAGGAGTGGGATGGGACCGCACCGACAGACTTTGCAGCTCAGTCAGCTGCCGAGAGGAACTGGGAGCAGAAACACAAGGTATGAAGCCTTGTGTTTAATTAAACCATCCAAAATGTATCTTTTTTTTTAAATCTCAGGGAACCATATACAATATTTTCTCTCATATTTTAGAGGAACTCCAGCAGCCTGCAAGCAGCAATGTGTCATGTGACAAGTCAAATCTATTTTTTTCTTTCCTTACGGCAGACATACTTGTTTTTTAAAAAAAGACTGGCTTTTTTGTGCTCTCTTGGATTTTTTTCTTTAGCCAAATACTATGACAAATAAAGTATGGGTGCCCTTACACAAACTTACTATGTGTTTCCATCTTGGGGTTGAGATACCAGCATGGACCTTTCAAGCTTTGCTGCCAAGGTCCATACACTGGGATCTCAACCCCTTGATAAAAACACAAGTTTGTTGTGTATGGGTGCCCATTAGAGGAGTGCAAACAAAATTCCTCTGCAGAATTTCCACAAAAGTCAAGCTTTCACTTCCATGAAAATCAGACTTTTGTTTACGTGAAAGTTCAGAAATCATTTGGGCAACTTTTGCAGAAATTCCACCTTCAAACGGCAGAATAAATGAACAGACAGTGGGTAATGTATTAAACTGCGGGAAAACAATTCTGCAGAACTGATCACTGTCGGTCAATTCTGCGGCTTTCTCCCACAGTTTAATACATTAATTTCTCCCCCCCGCCAATCACTGCCCGCTGCCCCCTCTTCTGCCAATCGCCAGCCCCATGTAAAAAAAATCCCTGGTGTCTAGTGGTCCCCCTCACCCACCAATCGCAGGCCCAGTGTAAAAGATTTTAATAATTTCTCTCCCTGGTGTCTAGTGGACCCCCCTCCCTCCCCTCCCCAATCCCTAATTTAAAAAATAAAAACACCTTGAGGCACCAAGTGGGTAGAGTAGGGAGCCAGGACACACAGAACACAAGGAAATAAACTAAGTAACGTTTTAAGATATTTCATTAGATAAACTGCTTGTGACACAGAGAGGACTGTACTTGTGCCATAAGGCAACCAGCAGCTGGGGGGGGGGTTGCTGCTGAGCCGGTATCTAAAGGACGAGTGATTGCTTCAGACGGGAGTATATACCAGATGAGAGGGTGGCATCAGAAGTGTGCCCAGCAGCCACACCATTTATGCTGAATAGGAGTTAGTGATGTGGGTATTTCAAAGTCTGACACGCGCTGACTCCTGATTAAAAAGAAAAGACAGTTAAGCTGATTCTCTTCTGAAAAATTAAAAGTAGCATACAAATGAGCTGTTTAAGCAGTTGCTACAGAAAAAAAAAAGCCATTGTTTGATGTTCAGGATTTATTTACCCAATAATAATGTTAGAAAATCATTTCCTATCTCCTTTAAAGAAAGGACTAAAGACTAAAAGACTTTATGGCTTCTTAGTCTGTCTCCACTTCATTAAAAGACTCAGAAGGGGCCAGCCCCCCACCCACCTACCAAGAGTAAATGGAAGAATAAGGCTGCTAAGGATAGTTCAGAGATCAGGGTGTCTGAGTGGGGGAACTGGAAACAGGTAAAAATAAAAGAACTTAGAGCAGGCACCAGAGATGGTGCCTGCTAAGAAAAAAAAAGAAAAACATGTCACTGCCCCTCCTCTTGAAGAAGAAAAGGAGACCTCAGTGGACAAAAACAAGATGCCCTCAGTAGAAGACATGAATAAAGCATGGCAGCTCTTACAGGCCTTCCAGGCTATGTGGATCCTTATGGGTGTCTGCCCCCCAGACCACAGTACCTATCCAGGTGCCTAGGGAGGAGGAGACTGAGTTTTTCTATGATGAAGAGGAGAATTGGGGACCTACTGTATAAAGCCTGATTGTTTCCCCTCAACAGGAATTTGGTTCCCCTCCTCAGGCTCCTGATGATTTTAACTCACGCTATACTTTAGTGATGCAGATGGTTAATACCCTCAACCTTTCCACGCAGGAAACTGCTGAGGATGAAGACAGGGTTGAATTTCTGGACATGACTGGCTTAGCTCCAACTAAAAGGTTGCTTTTGCCCATCCACAAGTCCCTTAAAGAGGCTACCTGTAGGGTGCTAGCAGTTCCCACATCTGCTGCTGGTATCAATAAGAAGATAGAAATGAAGTACCAGGTAGACAAACAGTGTACTGAGTTTTTGAACTCTCATCCAGACCACGAGGGAGTGGTTCATACTGCTGCCTGTGATAAAGCCAAAGTTTCTCTGTCTTTCTTGCCCCCAGACAAGGAATCGAGAAGGCTGGATAATATCAACAAGGTATATATTTCAGCTTTCTGCTCCTAAGGCAGGCAGCTTATATGACTTACACAGCTCAGTATTTCACCATTCTAGTCTGGTTTCCATAAGCATCATTCCACTGTGTCCTCCATGCTGCCTGTCCCTGATGCCATCTTCTCTGCAATGGGTCAGAGGCACATTGTCACTGCTATATTCCGTGATCTCGCCAAAGCCTTCGACTCAGAGTCCCATACATGCCTCCTGAACAAGCTGAGTTCTGCTGGCCTTTCAGACCCTTCTGTTGCTTTATTCCATTCCTACCTAACGGGCTGACAACAATTTGTAGGTTGGAGGCACCCTGTCACCTCCACTCCCTATCCATGCTGGGGTCCCACAGGGCTACATCCTGGGTCCCATCCTTTTCTCCATCTTCCTCAACGACCTCCCCATTGGCTCTGCCAACTCTCAAAGCCACATGTATGCAGGTGATACAGCCATAATTACCTCCGATCCATCTACTGCAGCTATGGAAGACCTGCTCCAGTGGAACTTCAGTAATATTCTGCCCTGGTTCCAATCAAACCAACTTAAAGTCAGTACTAAGAAGAAAGTGTTCACAAACTTTGGAACCAGTCAGAAACTGACCAGACTCACTGTTCCCCTTGTTTTCACCACTCTGGATGGCACACCTCTCTTGAAACAGTTCAGGCTTTCAAGTACCTTGGAGTGTGGCTAGACAGTAAGCTTGACTTCTCAGCCCACACTGATGCCATCCATGCTAAGCTGCATCCAAAGCTTGGTGCCCTATACCATAACAAGGACTGCTTACCTCTGCATGTTTGCAAGGAGCCTGTTACCAGAATGGTGCTTCCTGTCTTCAACTACATGGATGTGATCTATGGCACTGCCCCTTTCTCTTCCCATGCCAAACTGGACACCCTTTGTAACTCCTGCCATTTTGCTACTAACACCCCCACTTGCACACACCAGTGTTTGCTGTACTCATCCTTATCCATCCTTCCGCAGACCTCTCATCACCAGGCTCACTGCACCTCCTTCATGTCTGAATACTGGTCTTCTTTCCATCATACCTCTTCTCTCTTCTGTCCTGACTCCCCCCTGCTTCTTGCTCCCTCCATTCGAGGGACCATCACACTTTTGCTACTCCTCACCCCCGTTCCTCTGCTGAAACATAGAAACATAGAATTTGACAGCAGATAAGGACCGCTTGGCCCACCCAGTCTGCCCATTTCCCTACCTACTGGATAAGCTGCAGATCCTATCTTCTCTTATAAACTTTCCTCCCTCTGGAGTAACCTCCCCTCCTTCCTCCGTTACTCTCCATCCCCTGCCTCCCTCAGATACCAGCTGAAACTTCAGCCCCTACCCACCTGAACTGTTACCTTTCCTCTTGACACCTCCGGGGCTGAACCTGAACCTATCCGTCCTGTTTGTTCTGGATACTATTTATTGTTGCCAGCTTTGTTTTCATATACTACTTGGCATTTTCTGCACTTTATTTCTCTACATGCATTATTTTAATATTTATTCTATTTTTGTGTCATATTTGACTTCATGTTTGAGCAGATGTTTTAGACACGTTTTGTATTGCTGCTAGTCCTCTTCCCCATTTCCTCGGGTCGCAACTGGAAATGAGCCTTGGTTCAGTGTGTCTCTGCCAGTTACCAGTTTTCAAATAAATAAATAAAATCGAAAGGCTCTGTGGAGCTCTATTTTGGCACTGAGTGACAGCGCTACTGGTGAATTGGCACAGGATCTGGCAGAGACTGCAAGAACTGCCTTACATGCCATGAAGAATCAGTTTCACAAAGCAGTGGATACTAATGAGACTGCCTCAAGAGTCAAGGCTCATGCTGTATTCCTGAGGAGGTTTGCTTGATTCAGAACCATTAACCTCCCGCCAGGACACCCAGGCGAAAACAATGGATTTCCCTTGTGAGGGAAATTCTCTGTTTGGTGACAAGACAGAGGCATATATGAACAAGCATTTGTCAATGCTGAATGTTTGCTTGCTGGTATTAGCATTGGAAAGGCAGGAGTTAAACAGATGCAGAGAAGGAATGGCAGTGAAGTATTGAACTTCATGCCAAATCCACTTCCACCCTGCAGAGATGGACCGGTATTGGGACATGTGTTTTGGTTGTCACCCATAACGTTCATACCATTTCACCTCACCCTATCCTGCAGACACTGACAAGTGTTGAGGTGTGCCTTGGGGTGTTCGGCTTTACAGCCACCCCACTCCATAAGGACATACGCTGAAATGGGTGCAATATAGAATGGGGTGAACTCTGAGGCCGAAGAGTCCAAGGCACAGCTCAATGCCTGTCAGTGGCTGTAGGGTAGGGGGTGGGGTTTGAAGGCATGAGCATTACAGTTGGCAATCCAAAGGCACATCCCTGATGCCTGTCAGTCTGTACAGGGTGGGACGTTATGGTTAGAAACCATAATGCCCCGGGCATGTGTTGGTATTTGCAGTACAAATTTTCAACATGGGAATTTTGTTGCCCCCACCTCATGAAAGCATTTGGGACCTCTTCTCATGAACAGTGGCACTCTGATTTTGGCAATGTGTCCCGAAATTTGAGTTTCCACAGCAACCGTGCCATTGTGCGCCAGATGTACGAAAACACAGATCGGGCAGGATGTGAAGAATGACAGCTGTACCATTTGTAGGGAGGTGTGAAGAGATGGCAATGTTGAAAATCTGTAGTGAAAGTATTAAAAATGCTCAAACTTCTGAGCGTATGTGGACACTGCCCAGTGCATGCGTGTAACACAGTCATTTAGTGGAATTATTTCACCAAATTTTCTACATAGGCATTTTGTGACCTCTGCTAATGAACACTGTCACTATGAATTCCTTAATCTGTCCTGAACATTGATTTCCCACAGCAACCACGGTACTCTGAGCCAGATGTATAAATACATATTTTGGGCAGGATGTGAAAAATGACAGCTGTACTGTTCATAAGGAGGTCTTAAAAAATGGTAATGTTGAAAATCTGGAGTGAAAATACTACAAATTTGCAAAGTTACGAGAGTGTGTGGAAAATGCACCACACACGCTTGTAACAGTCATTTTATGGACATTTGTCACCAAATTTTCAACGTAGCATTTTAGGACCTCTGCTCATGAACATAGTCACTGTAATTTTACATACGAACATACGAATCTGCCAGCAGAACACACCAATTGGTCTACATAAGTCTGCCCAAGTGTGCAGCTAGCACCCTAGATTGCAGCTGCCCCAGCCTCCTCCCCCTCAGTTCCTCCCCTGCTTGTCCCCGCCCCTGCCCCCGAGTCTTCCTCTTGCTTCATCCCACTCCTACTTAAAGCGATTGGCTGTCCTATATGTTACCACCCCCTCTGGCTTCGCATTCCAACTAGACACAACCCTCTCAGAGAAGAAGTGCCTCCTCATTTCCCTCTTGAAATGTCCCCCTTTCAACCTTAGTCCATGCCCGCTTGTCTCTTTTCCACTCCTCAGTTTAAACATCCCCTCAGTGCTAGGTTTAGTTACCCCTTCAGGTATTTAAATGCATCAATCATATCCCCCCCTCCTCTCCTCGAGTGTGTACATGTTCAGGTCCTTCAGCCTAACTTCATATTCCTTTCCTTCCATCCCCATTAACATTTTGGTTGCCCTCCTTTGCACCCCCTCCAGTAACTTTATATCTGTCCTCAGGTATGGCCTCCAGTATTGCACATAGTACTTTAGGTGCGGTCTGACCAATGATCTGTAGAGAGGATCCCTGTGTCTGGATGAGAACTCCCTTGCAATGCACCCCAGCATCCTGTTTGCTTTCGCTGCTGCTCTCGTGCAGTGGGCTGAGTTGTTCATGCTCCCAGTTACCAAGACCCCTAGGTCCTTCTCCTCCTCCTCCTCCTCCTCCTCTCTGATCCCTAGCCAATAGTCCCTCTTCTGGTTCTTAGCCCTAAATTGCATCACCTTACATTTCTTTGCATTGAATCCTAGCTGCCACTCCACCAACCATGTCTCTAGTTTGGTTAGGTCCCCCTGCAGTTTTCCTCATCTGTCCTCTTTGTCCACCACCACCCCTAAGTTGGTATAATGTGCGAACAGACTAACCCTGCTTCCCACTCCATGTGCTATATCAGAGATAAAGGCCCAAATAGCACTGGGCCTAGCACTGACCCCTGCATCACCCCACCTGTCACTGCTCTGGGTGCTGAGAGCTCCCCCACCACCACCACCCTCTGGACCCTCCCCTGTAACCAGTTCTCTATCCGTTTAGTCAGCTTTTTCACCACCCCCACTGCCATCAGCTTCCCCCCAGTCTCCCATGAGGCACTGTATCAAAGGCCTTACTGAAGTCCAAGTACAGGACATGTACCGCATGGTCCTGTCCAACTCCCTTGTCACCCAGTCACAATACTCTGTTAGGTTGGTTTGACAAGATCTCCCCGAGACAAACCCATGTTGCCGCCCATCTTGGAGGCAATTACTCTCTAGGAATGCCACCAGCCTCTTCTTCAGTATCAGCTCCATAAGCTTACCCACTATGGACGTGAGACTTACCGGACAATGATTTTCTGGCTCCTCCCTAGGCCCACTCTTGTGTATGGGTACCACATGAGCCACCCTCCAGTTCTTGGGCACACACCCCGTTTCCAGGGAGGTGTTGAACAGATCTGCCAGTGGCTCAGCCAACAGCTCCGCCATCTCCCTCAGCACCCTGGGGTGGATGACATTGGGACTTGGTGCCTTGTCCACCCTTACTGCCCTCAGCCCCTCTAGCACCCTACTTCCTGTGATCACTTTGTCCATCACCTCCTCCTCCCCCCCTTTCCCCACCACATCAGCACATTCTGGTAGTGGGCCAACCCTTTCCTTAGTGAAAATGGAGCTGAAGTACTCATTTCGAATTTCCACTTGCTACTCCCCCTTTTCCAGCCAATCCTCTCACCGCTTTATTCTCACAATATGTTCCTTGCGCTTCCTCTTTTCCCTGACACACCTAAAAAAGTCATTTTCCCCTCCTTTTATACACTGTGCAGAACTTAACTGCCTGGAGGCCTTAGCTTTTTTCACCCTCCTGGCAACCTCCTTGACCAACTCCCAAAAGCCTCCTTATCCACTGCCTTTCCTGTTCTCCTGTACTTCCGGTATGCAGCCATCTTTATCCTCACCCGTTGCAGCACTTCCTTGTTCAGCCAGTATGGTTTCTTGCCTTTGCTCTTCTTACTCCTGGCCCTGGTGCAGGCTACTGTGGGATCTGTTAGCCCAGTCTTTATGGCTCCCCACTTTTGTTCTGCATCCATCCACAGCCTTATATCCTGGAATCTTCCTTGGAGTATTGCTCCCATCCCCCCAAAGTCCACCCTAATAAAGTCCACCACCTTAGTGCCCATGCCTTCTGTCTCCCTGCTCAGTGCGAAAACAAGCCACACTGTTTGGTAGTCGCTACCTACTAGTGGGTCATCCACCCTTACCTCCCTCAGAACCTCCCCATTGGCCAGTACTAGGTCCAGAGTGCTGCCAAGCCTTGTAGGCCCACTTACCAATTGAGTGAGAAGGCCATCCTGGAATGCATCAAGGAGCACCTGCTCCCTGGTACTGCTAGTGACGGGGTGCTCCACTCAACCGGTGGTAGGTTAAAATCCCCTACTATCACCATACTCCCCTACACACCGTCCTTATCTGCTCTGCCAACTCCCCATCCAGTTCTCTGGATTGGGCTGGTGGTCTGTAAACCACTCCCAGCCTCAGTTTTCTGCCCTTGGAGTCCAGGAGCTGCACCCAAATCGCCTCTGTCCTCTCCTCTCCTCTTCTCCCTCATCCCTTATGCATTTAATCCCTTCCCTCACATAGAGTGCAACCCCCCCAACCCCCCAGTCCCTCCTGTATATCCTATATTCCAGGATTGCCAAGCCCCAATCATAGTACTCTGTGGCACAAGTTTCTGTCACTGCAGCAATGTCCACCTTTTCCTCTGAAAGGAGCAGCTGAAGCTCTGCAGTTTTGTTCCACAGGCTTTTTGCGTTGAGAGAGACCACCTTCCACCCGTACCCCTCCTTCTCCTCACTCTTCTCCTCCTTGTTCTGTGTCCCTCCTCCTGATTGTCTGCACCCTTTCTCCTCCTTATTCTTACCAGGTGATGGTGCCTTCTGTATTACACTCAGACCACTCTGCCTGTCCCCTCCCAGGGTTACTACACCTCTGCCTTTACCTATATCTAGGGGGGTGAGCTCATTAGGCTCCCCTGTTCGGATCTTTCTACTAACCTCAGTCTTTTGGCCACCCCCTCACTGGTTTAAATCCACCTTAGTAGAGATATACCCCTCTAATCCGGTATTTAATACTCCCCTTCCCTTCCTGCTCAAGTGTACCCTGTCCCCCGCATACAAGTCACTATTTCCCCAGACCTGCCCAGTTAGTCACTAACCCATAATTTTTGGTGTGGCACCAATCCCTCTGTCCCTCATTGAACTCCTCAATCCTACCCTTCCTCCCCATACTTGCACATGGTATGGTGAGTAACTCTGAGAATGCCACCGACTCCCCCACCCCCTCATACTGCTTGCCCATCTACTTGAACCTCCCCCTCACTGCTTCCACAGTCTCCCCACCAAGCCATTTGTGCCCACATGCAACAGTAAATGAGGTTTCTTCCTCCTCCTTGCTGCACACTTGAGCAGTGCCTGCCCTGCCCCTCCTGCAACCTGGGGATAGCGTCAACCCAAATACGGCTGTGCCTTCCCCCCTTCCACCCCATCCCACCCCTTTCGGTATACAATCCTCTAGGATGAGTACCCCCCTGTCCCATAGCCCCTTTCCCTTCTAATGCCCCTTCCACCACCCAAGTATTCGATCTTCCCTGCACCTTACCCCCACCAGCTGCACCCTCTGTGGCTTCTGTATCTGTACCTCCCCACTTCTACCTCACCCCTTTTCTCTGCCTTATTTCTCCCATCCCCCTTGAACCCGTTCCCAGCCTGACTACTTCCTACTGGGCTTTCCATGTCGATGTCCCCTCCTTTCCTGATGATTTCCAACCCCTCTCCTATCCCCGCTGTTGCCGATTTAGAGCCCTTATTCTCTTCTACCCTGATAGTGATAGCCCTCCCATCCTTCCCCCATCCCGTAGCCTTCTCTCCTCCAGTCACCAGCCCCTCCTGCCTTACTAGTCAGCTTTCTACCCTTTCGTCCTCACTATCTCTTCCTCTAGCTGCTGCCATCCCTCTCATGCCCTGCTTGTCCTCCCCACTTCAGTATGTTCCTGCTCCTCCTCTCTCTCCCATAGCAGAGGCTCAAATCTATTTCTAGTCTATACCCCTCCTACATCTCTTCCCCCTATCAGTTCCCCCCCCTCCTACTTGTTCCCTCTGTGCCACCCCTGGTCCCTCCCTACCCGCAGCCATCTGCTCTCTTGCCTGGTACTCCTCGTGGTCTCTTCCTCCCCCAACAAGAGGCCACCCCTTGCTTCGGGCACCCCCTTCCTTGTCTCTTCTTTTCTGCTAGTGCCTCTGATACTGGAGTCGGTTTCAGTCCCTAGTTGTTCTTTCTCCATTCCCCCTTGCCATCCCCTATTCCCCCCAGCCAGGATGCCTACCATACTTATTTGCCCTGCCACTTAGACTCCTCCGTAACCTCCACAGTTCCTCCCTCAAACTAGCCAGTCATCTACAGACCATACACCCCCCATCCTCCAAGCCCAGTCCAGGATCATGGCAGGCCCACACCCTGTAAACCCCACCATCCTTCTAAAGATACCTGCCCTACTGACATGAGGCACCTGTCCCATTTTGGCCCCCATCTTATGTCACGGGCTCTTACTCTCAGGTTCTGTTCCCTACTACAACTGTTAGGCTGCTATTTACTCAAATTCCTGCCCCCCCCACACTAGTCCCCCTACTGGCCCCTTGTCTACCGGGGTAATTCAGTCTCAAATCTCATCCGTTAGATACTGTATTACTGTAGCAATCCTAAAGCCTGCTTGTCTGTTTTTCACCCTTCATCTACCATACTTTTTGTTCTCAGCTCTCATATAGTTTCACTTAGCCCAATTAGAAATCCTATTGCACTCCAAGTATTACTCAGCTCAGCTAGAGAAATAAACAGAACAACTAAATCTGTATTATTACAGCACTCCTCAAAGTATCCAATCATTGCTTTGTCTCCACCCCAGAGACCCTGCTGTAATATAGGACCACAAAGGACTCTGGGCGGGAAGGTGGGCAACTCTAAAGTTCCAGCAGAGCTTCATTGAGTTAGCCACCCCCCTCTCTAACCTCGCTCGTTCTGTTTCTCTTGGTGCTGCAGGCTGCCCTTTTGTACTGGGCTCCTGCCCGTATCGGCACCTTTTTCTGCCCACAAAGAAATCCACAGCACTCCTGACAGAGCTCAGTTGAGCTCGTTCAATCCCTCTCTCTCACTCGCTCGATCTTAATTTGTCCCAAACACTGGTTTCCCACAGCAACCATGGTATCCTGTGCAAGAAGGCAAAAACTCATTTTGGCCAGGATGTGAAAAATGACAGCTGTACTATTCATAAGGAGGTGTGAAAAAATGCCAGTAATGAAAATCTGCCGTGAAAATATCAAACATTTTCAATGTTACAAGGGTGCGTGGAAACAGTGCAATGCATGCTTGTGACAAAGTCATTTTACGGACTTTCACCACCAAATTTTCAACATAGGCATTTTAGGACCTCTGCACATGAACAGTGTCACTGTCATTTTCTCAGTCTATCTCAAAAACAGATTTCCCACAGCAACCACACTATTCTGCTCTGGAAGTGCAAAAACACATTTTGGCCAGGATACATGACACTATACAAGACACTAGTGAGGCCCCACCTGGAGTACAGTGTACAATTCTGGAGACCTTACCTATGTAAGGACATAGACAGAGTAGAGAAGGTTCAGAGGAGGGCAACAAAGATGGTGCATGGATTGCATCACAAGTCCTATGAGGACAGGTTGAAGGAACTGAATATGTAATCCCTGGAGGAGAGGAGGGGAGAGAGGGGATATGATAGAGACAGACAAGTATCCTACAGGGAGGAACAGTGTGCAGGAATACACTGTTTTTAAGCGAAAAGATGTTCCAGGACTAGAGGGCATGGGATGAAGTTGGAAGGAGGACGATTCAGAGGAAACATGAGGAAGAATTTCTTCACAGAACGGGTGGTGGACAAGTGGAACACCCTGCCAGAGGAAGTGGTGGGGGCTGAAACAATCACACAGGATTTAAGAATGCATGGGATAGACATAAAGGAATTCTGGAGGTCAGGGTTAAGGGGCAAAAGAGTTCTAGGAAAACATAAACTGAACTTACAAGCTCAAATGGGCAGACTGGGTGGGCCACAGGCCCTTATCTGCCGACATTGTCTATGTATCTATGTATCTACAGTATGTGTAAAATGACAGCTGTACTGTTCATTAGGAGGTGTGGAAAAATGCCACTGTTGAAAATCTGGACAGAAAATATTACAAAGTTCGTGAAATTACGAGCATGCATGGAAACTGCGCAAGACACGTTCATAAAACAGTCATTTTTGGATTTTTTTCACCGAATTTGCAACATAGGCCTTTTGAGAGCCCATCTCATGAACAGTGGCACTGTTGTTTCTTTAATCAGTCCCAAAAGGTGATTCCACACAGTGACTGTGAAATCACCTTTTGGGACCGAATAACGCAATGACAGTGACTGAATTCATGAGGAGAGGTCCCAAGAATCCCATGTTGAAAATTTGGTGCAAAAATTCCCCAAAATGCCCGAGATATGCACCAAAGTTGAAAAAACCCTATTTATGCCATTATACAGCTTACTGGCATTTCTTCAGTTCACGGTTGGATTTTAAGAGTGCAAACGTGTTCCCGGTCCACTGAAGATCATTGCGCTTGGCTCCAGAGGTAAGTATGGGGTGAGGGTGTGTGGGGAGGTGGGGTGTGCAGAGGGTGGGCGTGGGTTGGATGAGGGCCCACCGAATTCTACGAGGGACTGTTTTCTGTTTTACAGGTGTTAAAAAAAAACCAAAAAACATTGCGGGTCTGTTTTTTTTTTTCAGGGACATTTGACATGCTGGGTGGCCCCAGTGTGTTACCTTAGTTTATTTGGGGATGCTGTAGCTGATGTAGATTGGCACCCCCCCGGCACATACTAGTGGGGGAGCCGGGGGATTGGGCACCCCTCTGGCACACAGCAAACTGGGGGACACTATGCTGATGAGGGTAAATTGAACTGGGGGACTGAAGCTGATGGGGACTGGGGCCCCATCAGCAAAGAAAGACTGTTGGGGGCCCATGCTGCTGGCAGTTGGGCACCCTCGACACAACAAATGGGGAGGGGTTACAGTGCCGACGAGAATGGGCTACCCCTGGCCGCAAATGTACTGGGTCAGGGCAGCATATGGATGGCAAGGTACCACCCTGCATCGATGGGTCGCTTCCTCATTGCAGCGAAATGGCTGACACTGCAATGATGAAGCGGCCCCTGATTGCAGCGGCAAAAATGTTTTAACTTGGTGCACTTCTGCAGAACCAGTGTTATCTAAGCACTGGGCCTGCATTGGTCCACTAGTGCCAAGATCCCAAATGCAGTGCCCTCATTGGCTACCAGAGTGCTGCATCTCCACAACCTGCTTCTCTGCTAAGCTGCCACTTACTGTTTCTTACACATGCACGCAAGCAAACATAAAAGGGCATAGGCAAAGCCACCTAAAAAAGCAACACTGAGAAGGAAAAGGTCTCCACTTCCAGCAGGCCTCAGGGTAGAGGAGGTAGAGGTAGGGGTTACTTTCCCCATAATTTCTTGACCATTGACTACTCCCAGTAGAGGGGATTCTCCAGAGCTAGAGGAAGAAGGAGTTCAAGACATGCAGATTCAGCTCCAGCACCCAATGCCCAAGCAAACCAGAACCCCTGACGAGTTTTCCCAGGTCGCTTAACCATTGCCAGAGGAGGGAAGGCTGATTCACTATTTCCAAGCTTGCAAAATCATTGCCACAGACAGGTGGGTCATGGAAGTAGTAAGTCAGGGTCTGATCCTGCAGTTCAGGAAATTTCCAAAACTGCAGGCTCACAAAAACTTCATATCCGCATTCCAACAGAAAAATTTCTGTTGGAGCTGGAGGTAAAAAATAGTTGATACATGCAAATGCAGGGGAGAAAGTCATTCCCTCTCAGAGGGGGAAGGGTCCTCACTCAAGATACTTCCTGACCCACAAAAAAATGGGGAGCAGCGATTTATTCTAGACCTCACATACCTCAGCAAGCACCAAAAAAGGAAAAGTTCAAGATGGTAACACTGTGATCATTAATCCCATCTCTACAACAAGGAGACTGACTAGGATCTCTAAACACATATTTTCACATCCCGCTAAGTCCCTCTCACAGAAAGTATGTCAGATTAAGGGTGGAACTGTCATTATCAGTTCACAGCTCAACCTTTTGGCCTATCCTCAGTTCCCAGTGGTCACAAACTGCTTGGCCGCAGTGGCAGTACATCTGAGAAGGCAAGGGGTGGTGGTCTTTCCTTATCTGGATGACTGTTTAATCACAGGAAAGTTACACCTGGAGGCCAGCTCCTCCCTCCCTCCCACTCAACACACCCTGAAGGATTTGGGCTTCCTCATAAATGCTCAAAAATCTCAGACAACCAGTGCAGTTTCTGGACTTTATTGGTGCAGAATTGGATGCCCACCAAGGGAGGGCATTTGTCCCTTAGAAAAGAGAGCAAAACCTGGTAGGGTTGGCAAAGTCTTGCAAGACAGGGCAACCCAAGCCTGCAAGAGTTTTCCTCCAGCTGTTGGGCTACATGGTCATGTCTACAGCAGCGGTGGCAGGTGCCAGGTTCCATATGAGAGACATTCAATACCATCTCAGGTCCCATTGGTCCCAAAGGTAGGACCCTCTATCAGGGCTAGTGCCTTTGTCAAAGTGCCTGTTAAGGGCACTGGAGGGGTGGAAGGAACATGGCAACCTCAGATAGGGTATTCCCTTCCTCCAACTACCCACTGTGATGCTGACTACAGATGCCTCCCTCCTAAGCTGGGGTGTCCATCTGGAGGACTTAACTGCAAGTGGAGCCTTAGAAGCACCTACACCTCCTAGAACTCACAGCAGTAGATATGGCTCTATTTGCCATCTCCTCCCACATCAAAGGTCAGTCTGCCCAGTCAGGAAAGAAAACACCACTACCATGTATTACATCAACAGGCAGGGAGGAACAATATTGTCAAAGCTGTGCACAGAAGCATGAAGATTTGGCATCTAGCCCATTCCTTAGAGGTGCAGCTAGCAACAGTACACCTACCAGGCAAAGACAATGTCTTGGCAGATTCATTAAGCAGTACTAGCCAGCAACATCACAAATGGACCCTGAACAAGCAGGTACTGCCTGCAGTGTTCAGGGATGGGGTACACCAGACATAGACCTGTTTGCATCATGGGAAAACAACCACCTTCCCATGTTTTGTTGCAGACCCCCCCCCCCCCCGGTGGGGACTGTCCCAGTGGATGATCTAATCCTCGACTGGACAGGGAAGTTTCTTTATGCCTTCCCTCCATTTCCTATCTTACTGAAAGTGTTGCTAAAACTCTTAAGTGAATCTGTAACCATAATCCTAATAGCTGTAGAAAGGGCCAGTCAGGCTTGATATTTCTCTGCACCTGTGTCTTTCCATCAAGCATCCCATCAGTCTTTCCCCGAGATACAATCTACTAATGTCCCAGGGCAGTAAAACTTTTCCAGACCCAAGAACTCTGCTTCTCAAGGCATGGTTTTTGAAGAGCTAGAGTTTTCTGCACTAAACCTTTCCAAAAATGTTCTGAAAGTGTTTAAGTTTTCCAGGAAATCAGCATAAAGGAAAATATACGCCTCCAAGTGGAAAAGGTTTTCCCTGTGGTGATACTCTAAGCAGTTCAGCTAATTTCAGGCTGGCTTCCATGTAATCTTGAACTACCTGGTCCACCTCCAGGCCTTGTATCTTAGACCTTCAACCTTGAAAGTGGGATATATTATGATTTGCCAAAATGCATCGGCTCAATGCTCTGTATCCCATCCCCGGATGCCCAAAACATGGTTACCCAACATTGGGATTTTACCCCCAGCAAGTGATTTGAGGGGGCTTCACCCCTGCACCCAACATGTGGGGGGCTCTGCCCCAACACCCCCCATACTTAAGGATTCTCACTCCGATGGGGGTAAAATCCTGATGTCAGGCAATCAAGTTTCAGATGCCTGGGGTCTGGATATGGAGCGTCAGACCAATGCATTTCGGCAAACAAAATGGATCCCTGAAAGTGTATCTGATAACAGTGTCTGCCAATGTCTCAGCTGGCAAGGGCAAGGCAGTGGCTTCAAAGCCCATTTTCAAGAATTTTTTTAAGGGCTTTCTTCACGTGTATCTCTCAGTGAGGGATCCAGTTCCACCATGGGATCTGAATCTGTGTATTGCCAAGCTCATGGAACCTCCTTCTGATCATATGGCATCTGCCGATTTGAAATATGTCACTTAGTAAACAGTTTTCCTGGTGGCCATAACATCTGTCAAAAGAGTGCATGAGCTGCAAGCTCTCTGCACAGATCCTAACTATATCATTTTTCAGATGGACAGTCACATGGTAGTCTTGAGGACAAACAGAAAATTCCTCACTAAAGTGATATCTGAATTTGATCTTCACCAGTCTATTATTCTTCCAGTGCTCTTTACATTAAAATGCAGTTTTGGGAAGCAAATGTTCCTCAGTCTGGATGTTAAAGAGCACTTAGCTACTATCTGGACCACATGAAGGAGGAGAAGTCCTCTAAAGTTCAGTCATTTGTCACATACCATGAAGCTGGTATGGGTAAACCAGCCTCCAAAAGAACAATTTCTCATTGAATAGTCTCTTGCATACAGACTTGTTATGGTAAAGTTTGCATGCTGCCGCATCAGGGCCTCTGGGTACACTCTACATGAAATCTGTTAAGCAGCTACATGGAGTTTAAATGTCTGATACAGGCATCAGTCTTCAGCCCCAGCATGCAGGCCCCCTCAGGTGTCAAGTGAAGTTCATCACCCTTGAAGAGTCTTCTGTCAAAAAGTCTCCCCAATCCCACATAAAGTGATCCCCTGTATCCTGATACCATCCCTTAAGCCATCTGTTAAAATCCTCTAATACATCACTCCTTATCCTATCCTGCTTCCTCTTATAACAAATGTTAAGTGATCCCCTGTATCCTGACACCATCCCTTAAGCCATCTGTTAAAATCCTCTATTACATCATTCCTTATCCTATCCTGCTTAACGGAAGGAAGTGAAAGGGAACATTGTTTGACCAGGAGTAACACACTAAGCCAAAGCTTGTTTCCAGGTGCGACCTGGGAGCACAAGGAAGTTAAGTGATTTGCTCAGGATCACACAGTATGCACCTAGGTGACTGTGGGATTCAAACCCAGGTCTCCAGCTCTGCAGCTCAGAGCCTTAACCCACTGCACAATACTGCCTCCACTATACTGCTTCCTCGTATAACACATGTAAATACCTTCACAAAGCATTATTGCCTGGACATACAGTCCAGAAGAGATGCCAGCTTTGGCACTGCTGTCTTTTAGAACCTTTTCTCAAAGTAGGTTTCTGTACCCAGCCTCTCTAGGTACTGCTTTATAGTCTGCAGATTGTTAAGCATAGTGAGGGATTCCTAGGATTTGAAGGAAAAACTACAGTACTCACTGTAGTAATGTTGTTTCTTCCAAGGGATCTCTCACTTTGCTTAACAAACTCATCCTTACATCCCCTTCCAGAACCTGGAAAAGGTTCTCACAAGAATCCATTCATTTCAGTTGCATGAGCATTACTTGTTACAGGATCTTAATGTTAAAATCTGATCTGCCACATTTATGATTCCACTAGGACTCTAAATTTTAAAATAGTTTTTGGTAGTCTTTAGCAAGTTTAGTGGTCACTGCTCCCCTAGTTTCAGAAATAAATCTGACATTAGAAAGCATAGTGGAGCCTGACCACACAGTAGAGGTTTGAATTTCATTCTATGATTACATAATTAACATAAAATTCAATTCTGTTAGGCAGCTCAGTCCAGGGGACTGATTGCAGATTGTTAAGCACAGTGAGGGGATCCCTTGGAAGAAAGAACACTACTATGGTGAGTAATTTTTTTCTTCTCTTACCCCAGCAATGAACACAGTCAAATCTTGATTATTTTCAGGTTGCTAAAAGCTCTCTCCCAGGACACCTGGATGAATGGCAGAGATAACAGGTACACATAGATGGCAAACAAGTTTGAAAATGACAATGAGTGCATGTTGTGATGTGCTAGGATTTCATAACAGCACATTAGGTATTCTTTGCAGGACTTGCATTGGCTTTTTTTTTTTGGCAAATCTTTCCTTTTCTCTCTTTGTTCAATATGGTTACCATCAGTTTTGCCTTGTAAACAAGTATCTTCAGAATCTTGAAAGTCAATATCTTCTTTAGTCGTGAGCACTTCATCATTGTACTCATCAGACAAGGATCTTTGCAGCTGTGAGAATAGCATTTTAAAAGCCAATAATTCCATTTTAAGTTTGCCATAATCAACTTCCACTAATTCCGACACTTTCAGAGGACTTTCATCTGGTATACCTTTGATTGTGCTACGCAACTGGATGAGATGATGCTTGTGTGACTTAACTTACTTTGTGAATATGATTTATGTTGTGGCTTTCCACCTTTCTATCTATGGGATATACCACCCTATTAGGGTATGACGTGAGGAACCCTAGAGGAGGGTTCCCCCCATAGGTACCGCGGTGATGATTCCGTTGGCACAAGGTAGCTTAGGAAGAAGCCCATGGGTAAGAGAGATGTGCCGCTAGAGGAGGAGGGGTGGATGGTGGGGCAAAAAGAAATGAATCCTGGGAAGGCCCCAGGGGAGCTACCTAATAAAGCCTGGTGGGAGAGTGATGTAGTTGCTCCACCCATTCAACCCTCAGGCTTAAAGCCCTCCCATTCGATTTTGCTTATGCAACTGGACGAGATGATACTTGTGTGACTTGACTTACTTTGTGTATATGATTTATATTGTGGCTTTCCGTTTCTCTATCCATTGGATATACCACCCTATTAGGGTATGATGCGAGGAACCTTAGAGGAGGGTCCCCCCCCCCAATAGGTGCCACGGCAATGATTCCATCTGCTAAAGGTAGCTTAGGAAGAAGCCCAAAAAGAATACCCTATTGGGTGTCAAGCATCAACGAGGCAAGGATGATGAATGAAAAACTGACAAGATGATTAATTCAGACTTCCTAAGGAGAGAGGGGAAAGCCAGGGCCACCATCCACCTCCATCCAACAGTGGAACCTAACTAATTAACTTAAGACAGCACATTAACCTAAGGAAGCACTAACTCTGGCTAATATTATGACCATTAGCATGGAGGAGAGGAAAAAAAACCTTTTTTAAGGAGGAAACCTCTGGGGATCCAAGACCTAGGTCGCCTTCCCTCCGGGCTGACGACGTTTGATTTGAGGACGTACGTTGTTAAAAAGAAGGATACGGTAAAGAGAAGGATGAGTAGGGAGGATGATGATGGGATGGGGGAAACCCCAATAGGAAAGCACAGATCAAAGAAAGAACATGAGGCAGCAGGGACCCAAGAATGGTATGCTCGAGTAGGAGAATGGGAAGGAGTAGATCCATGTAGAAGTCAGAGGAGCAAGGGGTATTTCAGATGCGCTCACAAGAAGACTGAGGATGAGGCAGACTGTTGATGATGATCGTCACTGCAGGAGTGCAGCAGTCCAACACAAGAAGACTGAGGAAGAAGAGACATGAAGGGACTCGAAGATGAATGGAATGATGGTGGAGAGCAGCCAAGGCAGCCCTTAGCAAAAGGTGATGAACAGGAAGGCATGCCTTGAGGGGAGGTAGAAACAAATTGAGCAATGTGATAAAGGAAGCTCCTCAAAAGAAGGTAGATTCAGAAATGAACTGGAAAGGAACTTGGAGGGAAGCAATGGACAATGGATGAAGAGGAGTGACACCATGAGTGGATTGAATCCCAGTGGCCAGTACGAGAAAAGGCAGCTGGCATGAGATAAGGAGTCTGGAACCTGAGACATGTGACAGGAGGCCCGTGGGTCACTGAGCAAAATGGACAATGGACGATGAGGAGTGACTCCTTGAGTGGATTGAATCCAGATGGCTGAGCAGGGACAGTATAGATGAGGGAATATGGAACAAAGTTACGAACCTGAATACACATGGCAGGAGGGCTGAGGTTCAATAAGGTGGCATAGGAACCATGATAGGCAAGCCCAAAAGAAATATCAAATGCAGGCCAAGCATGGAATGAATCCTAGATGGCTGTTAGGGAAGGAGAATAGCAGGAGGGCGAGTTGGATGAATGCCAAAAATGAAAAGAACAAAAGCAGGCCAGGAGTGGATTGAATCCAAGATGGCTGGCACGGGGGGAGAACTGCAGGACGTTGAAGCAGAGGAGGAGGCCAAATCAAGGTGACAAATTCTCTGGATAGTTGGAGGCGAGGCAGGATTTAATAATAATAAAGCCATATTAACAGCCTCAGAAGGAGGTCAGGTGGCTGACCTCAGAGCTGTAACTGCAATAAAACATGGAGACAATGCTCTGAAAACAGGTGTAGCAAGGCCGTGCAATGAAGCTGCAAGTAGAATGAGAGCATGAATGAGCAGCACAGCTTGGGTCAGAATAAATCTGTGTCAGGTGAATAGAATTACGCATGCAACATGGAGCAGCTATGGGTGAGCTGAATCATGCAGATAATGATTGCAGGTGCATTGTAGCAGTTTGAGTGAGGTAAGCAAATAGTGTAAAAACACAAGCATGGGGTACAATAGTAACTGGAGTAAACAGTAGCGGTGGCTGCAGTTGTAGGTAACCTAAAGCAGAAGTATGAGCTCTGAGTAACAATATGCTAGGAGCTTACAAAGAAAGCACCAAAAGACAAAACCAAAATACAGCAAAACGGAAAACAGGGAAAAAGGCCAAAAAAAACTAGAGACACAAAACAGAGGGAAGCACACAGTCAGAGGAAAGATACAAACCGGAAGCAGGAAAAACAAGCACCGAAGTCCAGCAGAGACACACAGAAACAGCAGGCAGGGAGGGGGTAGGCCACAGCCAGCTCAGAGGACAGACCAACAGAGCTTCCAGCTACAAAAAGAAATGAATCCTGGGAAGGACCCGAGGAGTTACTTAATAAAGACTGTGGGGGAGTGATGTAGTTGCTCCACCCAATTGAACCTCAGGCTTAAAGCCCTCCTATTAAAAGCAATGTGGGTCCGTGCAGCTAATATCCAGAATTAGTTGATTATTGTTATCAAAACAAATCAGAGCTCCAGCAGCCCAGCAACTCAGGCTTCCTTCTCATTCCACCCCTCCCGTTGAGCTCACAGGAGAGCTCCAGCAGCCCAGCAACTCCAGAATCTACAAAGGACCCTAAAAGCTATCTACAGCCTTTTTTGTCAGCACAGCAGTTTTGATTGATTGTTTTCCTACTGCTGCACCTCTATGGATGTCTTCTGTACAGAGCGATTTGTTGTTATACTTTAAGGACTTGTTTCACTGTCTATGCTGTTCCATAGGAGCCGAGTGCTGGAAGTTGTTTAGCTGCAGCTTCATAAGAGCCATGTCTACTGCATTTATTGTTCTGAGTTTCATCTCTCCATGAATTTCTTTACTACTGCATCAATTGTTTAGAACTGTTTTTATATTGGCTCGAGCATGCACAGCCAGCATATTGCGGTAGTAGTAGATTTGGAGGTGTGGTCACTGTTGGGCGAATGCAGGGCACGTATCAGTAGGCACATCCTTCATTCCCCAATAAGCTTACATGCTGGCACCACACCATGCATACATAATGTGGTGAGCACATCTAAAGAAAGGTCCGCTGCAATGCCAGCAAAGCTCGTCATACGCAGCGGACCTCCCAACGTGCTTTCCCTGGTCAGAAAATATTTTTTAACATGGCAGCACACTGCTTGCCATAATGCCGACTTCGTGGGTGCCCAATCCCCCTGTCGGCATGCCCTGCCCCAATGTATGTGCGACAGGGGAGCCCACTCCCATCTGCAAAATGCATCCCCGCCATTTGTTATGTGGGCCCAGGGGGTACCCAACTCCCCTTGCCTTGCCTCCCGCTAACATTGTGTGCCGACAGGTGCCCAACCCCGTCAGCTACAGCATCCCTCCCAAAACACTTAGGTGGCATGCTGGGAGCCCACCCAGCGGCAAAATCCCCATAAAAATAAAAACCATCCTGCAATGTTTTTTTTTTTTGTAACCTGTAAAAAAAGAAAATGGTCCCTCACAGTCTCCCTGCCCCCTCCCACAACCTGCACCCACCCTCTGTTCACCCTGTCTCCCCACATTCCCCTCACCCCATACTTACCTCCAGAGTCTGGCGCAATGATCTTCGGTGGACCAGGAACATGTCTGCATTCTTCAAAGCCAACAGCAAACTGAAGAAATGCCGGTAAGCTGTATAATGGCATAAATAGGGTTTTTTCAACTTTGGTGTATATCACGGATATGTTTTGGAATATTTGCACCAAATTTTCAACATGGGGTTATTGGGACCCCTCCTCATGAATTCAGTTACTGACATGACGTTATTCAGTCCCGAAAGATGATTTTTCAGTCACTGTGTGGAATCACCTTTGGGGGCTGAGTAATGAAACGACAGTGCCACTGTTCATGAGGGGAGGCTCTCAAAAAGCCTATGTTGCAAATTTGGTGAAAAAAATCCCAAAAATGGCTGTTTTACAAGCCTGTGTTACGCTGTTTCCATGAACGCACATAACTTTGTGAATTTGTAATATTTTTAGTCCAGATGTTCAACAGTGGCATTTTTACACACCTCCTGATGAACAGTAAGCTGTCATTTTACATATCCTAGCCGATATGTGTTTTCGCACGTCCAACGCAGAATAGCACAGTCACTGTGTGAAATCAGTTTTTGGGACAGTTTGAGGAAATGACGGTGACACTGTTCATGAGCAGAGGTCCTAAAATGCCTATGTTGAAAATTTGGTGCCGAAAGTCCATAAAATGACTGTATTACAAGCGTGTGTTGCGCAGTTTCCATGCACCCTTGTAACTTTGCAAATTTGCAATATTTCCACACCAGATTTTCAACACTGGCATTTTTCACACCTCCTTATGAACAGCACAGCTGTCATTTTCCACATCCTGCCCAAAATGTGTTTCCGCACCTGTGGCGCATAATGGCGTGGTCACTGTGCGAAATGAACTTTTGGGACAGATTAACAAAATCATAGCGCCACCGTTCATGAGGGGAGGTCCCAAAATACCTATGTTAAAAATGTGGCTAACAAACTCCCAAAGATAATTGGGTTATGGACGTGTGTTGCGCAGTTTCTATGCATGCTTCTGACTTCACCAATTTATCATATTTTCACTCCAGATTTTTAACTTTGCCATTTTTTAACGCCTCCTCATGAACAATACAGTTGTCATTTTCCGCATCCTGCCCAAAATGTGTTTTCGTCCCTGTGTCATCAAATGGCATAGCAGCTGTGCAAAACCACTTTTCAGCTAACAAACTGTGCTGCTTTTCATGAGGTGGGCTCACAAAAAGCCCATGCTGAAAATTTGAAGTGAAAATACCAACACATGCCTATGGTGTTAGGATTTCCAACTGTAGCACCCCACCCTGTAGAGACTGACAGGCGTCATGGGTGTGACTTGGGATCACTGACTGCAATGCTCACACCATTCCACCCCTACCCCCACCCTGCAGCCAGTGACAGGCATCGTGGTGTGCCTTGCACTGTTTGGCCACAAAGTTCACCCTATTCTCCTATACTTCACCCACCTCAGCGTATTTCCTTATGGAATGGGGTAAGTACTCTATAATGCCCAAAGACCCCAAAGCACCCACAACACTTGTCACTGTCTACAGGGTAGGGTGAGGTACAATGGCATGAGCTTTATATAGCTGACGACCCAAAGGCACACCCAAATGCCTGTCGGTCTCTACAGGGTGGGGGAAGGGTTGGCATCAATTCAACACTTCACTGCCATTCCTATTATGTGTCTCTAACTCCGGCACTACCAATACCAGTGCCAGTGAGACAACATTCGGCATTGACAAATGCTTGTTTAGAGTTAGTACTACATTGATCATTTTGAGCTGTTGTTTAGAGTTGTAGCTTACCTGGCGGTCTCCTCTGGACTTCTCTTGCTGTTCCTTGGTCCGCTCCACTGAGCATGTACAGTCTGCCCAGCTTGGCAGCAGCCCCCCTGTCCCTGTTCCTGCCCTGACCCTGGTCCTTTGTGCAGTGACCTCTTAATCCATTGTTTGTTCTAACTTTGCTTTTTGTCTCCCTGCCACAGGCATGTTTCCCATTCTGCCCCTCCCGTTCAGCTCACAGGAGGGCTCCAGCAGCCCAGCAACTCAGGTAACTACAAAGGACCTGTTCTAGCATATTGCCACTCCTACTCACTCTTTTGGCTGTACTCCCCCTTCAGGTCTCCGACCCCAAGTTCTCCACCCCTCCTCATCTCCTCCCATAGGCTACACTTACTCCCCCTTGTCCCTGACACCCTCCCCCATCGCTCTTCCATTCTTCCTTTCTCCCCTCCGCTCCCAGTCCCTCCCCTGCTTTATGCCCCCCCCTCTCTTCCTGCAGTAAGCCACTACTCCTTGCCCTAAAACTGCAGTCCCACCCTCTGGCCTCCTCAGGAAGAAACTCCTCCCCAAACACCTTGCACCCTGCCTCTTAGTTCTTTTCCTCACTGGAGACATTGAAAGAAACCCTGGGCCTGCTAATCAGACCTCCAGACCTCCTCCTGCTAATGGCCTTGGCATATACCACATAAATGCCAGAAGCCTCCAGTCAAAATTGTATCACATAAAGGTATGGCTAACTCAAAGTACCCCCAATGTCCTATGTGTCTCCGAGACATAGGTCTCCACCAAGGTCCCAGACTCGATGATAGCGATCCCTGGTTACTCCCTATTTCACTAGGATAGGCTCAAGTGTGGTGGCAGGGTTGCAGCTTATTTCCACGAGTCCCTGCGTACCTCTATTATCCATCATGAGGTCACCCCCAATCCCATGAGCTCCTACTCACCAAGTTGGTGCATCCATCCTCCTCTCCCCTCTTCACTGAGGTATGCTGTTTTTCCCCCAAAGCTAAACCTTGGTCCATTGTCACTAGCCTAGCCACCCTCATCTCCTCCATTACATCTGGAGAGCTCCTAGTCCTAGGAGACTTTAATCTCAATTGGCTTGCCCCCCAAACCAAATCTGTCACCCGGGAGCTTGAGGCCCTCAACCTTACACAACTTATTTCTGAACCCACCAGGCTCAACCCCACTCAACCAACCACTCACTTACTACTAGACTGGATCCAAGTTTCGCATCCCCTCAAGTTTTCTACAGCAGGGATCCTCCCTGACACTTTCAGTGACCATTGCATCACTCATTGCCACAGGAATTCCAGCCATCTCTTTCTCCGCCCAAGTACCTGTGGTTCAGACCCCTAAGGTCACTTAATCCTCAAGCTCGCCTAACAGACCTCTACCAAGCCAACTGTTCAGGAGTCTTCTCCGCACCAGATAATGACTCCATACTGGCTGCTTTCAACAATACCTTCTTGAATATTTGGAACAGCCACGCCCCCCGCCCCAAAAGGCTATGCCTCCACCATAGGCACCTCCCTGGGTCTCACATAACCTAGTAAAAATCTTCAAATTCAGAGACCATTCTTGGCGAGTGTGCATAACATCCTCCAACTCCTTGGACCCTCAAAAATATAGCTCGCTAAGAAATGCTTGCACCAAGGCAGTACATACTGCCAATGCAAACTTCTTTAGATAACAGCAGAAGATTGCCACCCTTCCCCTATGGTATTCTGGAAGACTCTTCACTCTCTGCTCTGTACCTCTTCCCACTCCTCCTCCTCCTCCAAGTCTGCTCCTGGCACAGATGGCATCAACCATGGCCCTTCTGCCTTTTCCATAAACCACTTCTTCACCACTTGTGCTGTCCCTCCGAAAGTACCAACACACTCCCCCCCCAACGCCCATTCACACCTTCCCACCTTTACTTCTACCAAGGTTCTCTGTGCCCTCAAATCCTTAAACTCATCAAAGCGTAGTCCCAACAGACTCAGTCCCAATCTCTTTAAGATATCTGCTCCTGCAAGAGTCCCGCCACTCACCCATATTTTCAACCTATCACTCTCTCGATTCTCACTGCCTAAGGTCTGGAAACTAGCCAAAGTGATGCTGCTTCACAAAGGGGGGATCCCTACATTCCAGGCAACTATAGGCCTATCTCCCTCCTACCCTCCCTCTCAAAAATGCTTGAATACCATATTTGTAAAAGGTTAAACTCCTCCTTGACCACAAATGAAATCCTGACACCTTACCAATCTGGCTTTTGGCATCTTCACTCCATTTCCTCCTCCATTCTCTGCCTTACTGATCATATCCACACCCTTATGGACAAAGGCCAGCTCACACTGGCCATCTTTGTCGACCTAGCCAAGACCTTTGACTCGGTCTCCCATTGACTCCTTTTGGAAAAACTCTCCTCCATTGGCCTCTCACCCTCAAACACACTGATTGGTTCAAGGCCTATCTGTCATATAAGTTCCAATATGTGTAGCTGAGTGACACCAAAGCACCCCTCCCCATTCTTGGCAGAGTACCCCAAGGATCAATTATTGGTCCTATACCTTTCTCTAAATTTATAAATGACTGCCCCTTCATCTGCTGTGCCTCACTTGTCCATATGTATGCTGAAGATATGGGTTTTTTCGCATATGATCCCTCCCTTCTGCATAGTGAACCCATCCTCCAGGCCGACTTTGTGAATATGCTGCAATGATTTGAAGCCAATTTGCTCAGATGTCACACCAAGACAATGGTCGCCATGGCATCTGACTCTGAACAGAAACTGGCCAAACTCCCTTCTCCCCCGCCTCCTTCCTTGCCCTAGATGGCTCCAAAATTGAGGCTGTTGAGTTCTGTAAGTACTTGGGAGTCTGGCTGGACCCTAAGTTAGACTTTTCCCACCACCTTGATGCTATCCATAGCAAACTGCAACCTAAATTAGGAATGCTGTATAGGCACAAGGGCAATCTCTCACTCCCCATCAGAAAAGAACTCATCTCCAAGCTCATCCTCCCTTCTATTAATTATGCTGATATAGTATATAGCTCGGCACTCCAGTCATTTCTAGCCAAATTCTCCACCCACCCTCCACCAGCTAACCCTATCTGGACACTTTCTTATATAGTGTTCGGGATCATGTGCCTTCCCCTGTAATTTACTAAGTGTCCGATCTCCCATCTGCATCCTATACACCGCCGCCACAAGGGGCGCATAACTACCTCAACTACTGTTCTGATAACTGGATCCATTCACAAATATCCAGCCCCTACTTGTATTGGCAGCCTAGACCTATAATCTCTGACAATAACCCTGTTAATCCGAGCAGTAACCACCGCCTTACCCCTATCAATTGCATTACCCCACCAAGCAAAGTACCCGACAATGCCACCCCCAACCATCAGGACTGTACAAGGTGTCATCCTACTCTATCATATTTGCCTCCTGGGACACCTGTGTATTGCATCCAACCAAAATGATCATTTCTACCACCCGAGGGTAGTGCTAATTGCCTATGGATCCATGATCTCACCCTATCACATGGTGACCAGCTACAGTCAGGAAAAAACCTTCACACTCTGGGAGTGATCACACCATATCACTGACCATCCTATAGTTCCTTTCCTCCACGGATAAGTTACTCACTTTGGATCCACAATATCAAGACCACCAAGCAAGAGTTCACAGTCTTGAACTATCAAAATGTATCTGGACTATCTCACATGACTGCTTCTTCTCCTACTGCTATTATCGAGCAATATACACCTGAAACCAGGTCCTCCCCATGGTTGGAGTGGACAACCACAAAAATCAACTGGGCTAAGGTTGGCCTCAATAAACATCTGTAGTATTCTTCCCAAGATAGACAACCTAAAAGTGTAGGTCTCTCAACATAACCCAGATTTGCTATCTGTAGTGGAATCCTGGCTTTCCCCTAAGATACCAAATGCAGCCATCGCACTACCTGGCTATACCCTGTTTAGCTGCCAAGGAAGAGGATATGAGTGGGTGCCTTTGTATAAAGTAGTCCAAATGTTCATATTGGGGGTTGGTTGAACAGTAAACCTCAATGTAGAAGGAAAAAAAGTATCTGGAGACCAGCAACTCAGTTCATCATAGGAAATGTAGTTTTTTTATAATATTTTCTTAGAACACTATGATCCCCTAGGTATGCCCAACGTTTCACCCACCACTGGGCTTTCTCAGGGGCTTAGGCTCTTGTGTTCCTAAATAAATTCTTTCATTACTGGCATTAGAACAACTAGAATTCAATTTTCTGTTAGCTTCTAGCCTCAGATTCTAATTTTTTTTAACTGAAACAAGTTATAGCTACTTGCAGACTGTGCTTAGTTTCATTTTAGACCACCCAGGGCTGCCATTCCAAACTTCCCTTCACTCTGGGATTTCTAGCATTACAATGTTTGTTTTTTGCCTCAGCTGAATAGCGTGTGGTGCAGTTTTGATTCAAGTGTGTCTTGTTTAGGCAGGACCGCCTCTCAATAAGAGGCAGTGGCTGTGTCATAGACATCAACGACTATCTGCAGGGGCATGGACTTCCCTCTCCCCCAGCATGAGTGACAATCTACAATCACTGGCAGTCAAACTGATCCTAGGTGCATGCAATAGAGTGCTCACCCTGTTCTCAGTTACATCCCACCTAAATAGACCACAGCTGGCACCAGCAACCTCATGGACTATATCAGTACCCTCAGCCTCGACACAGAAATTATACTTCAAGGTGACTACAGCATCAACTGGCTCTCCCCATCATCTGCCAGTATCAAGGACACCTTGTCTGCCATCCATTTCTCCCAAATAATAGAATCTCCAACAAGAGTGAATTACAAAACCGGCACCAGCACCCTGCTGGATTGGATACTCACTAACCGTCCTGTACATACTGACAATATTACTGTACTCCCAGACTCTCTGAGTGACCACTCCCCTGTCACATGCACCTGAAATAATAACTACAGCAAATCTCCTGCCAGAAATATATCAGGCTGTGACCTCCTAAAAGGCCATTTACAACAACTCAAAGGAGACTTCAAGTACCAAGATTGGTCTGATCTGTATGAAGCCAAGGACGTGGATGTAGCACTTTACCTCTTCATAACCAAATTCAATTCTGTCTGTGGCAAGCACGCCCCAATAAAAACAAGATCAGTGAAAGGACACTACAACTCCTGGATTACTCTGGATCTGCTAGAGCAACTCTCCTCAAGAGATTGTCTCAGGCAGGTGGTACAAGCATATGGCTCAGCAGCAAACATCCAACAGTACAAACAAGCACGAAATGACTACGTGAAAGCCGTCCATCATGCGAAAAGCACCTACTACAAAGAAGTCCTCACCAGTTCGTGGAATAGCAGCAAATCCTTTTGGGACAACCTCAGTGACATCACTGGGAAAGGCCCCCAAAACACCCCAGCTGTACTCACAATTGATGGAGTGCCATCTTTAGACCCTCTTCCCATTGCCAACTCCCTGAAACATGCCTTCATGGACCTAAGTAGTGTGCTCCCTGCTAACCTCTTCAATCCCCTCACCACAAATGACCCACAAGGGAAACGACTGCCTCCCTATGACCGACTACTATTTCACTTCAAAGTAGTCTCTGAAGCCAATGCCAAAAAATACCTGGAAAAGGTACTAGGGAAGTCAAGACGCAGCGAGGACTCCCTAGACATAAAATTTGTTAGGCTGGCACTTGAGGAAGTTCTTAGCCTGCTGCTGCAAATTATAAACCTCTCAATCTGTCACTCACAATTCCCTCAATGCTGTAAATCTGCAACAGTTATCCTGGTGCGTAAAAGTGGTAATCGGACTCTGCACAATAACTATAAACTAATTTTGATACCCCTCCCACCGTTCAAGACCCTAGAGCGGATCATGGCCAATCAACTTGCAGAGTTCCTCAACTATCATCAACTACTGTGTCCTGAACAGCACAGGTTTAGGGGTGGCCACAGCACAATCATGGCCTTGTTAGAATTTACGGGACACATCCACCACTCATTAGACTAAGGCCTCCTAGTAGGAGCCACATTCATTGACCTATCAAAGGCATTTGATATGGTGCATCATGGGCTCCTCCTCAAACAACTGGCTGACATTGGGCTCTCCTTGGAAACTTTGGGAAGGTTCACTAGCTACTTGAGCAACTGATATCAGCAGGTTAAGATAGGGGATGTGATCTCTGACAGCAGACCTGTCAGATCTGGTGTACCGCAAGGATCCATATTAGGACAACTGCTGTTCAGCTTATTCTTAAATAACTTCCCGGGCTTCTAGCTCATGTAACATGCTCTTTTATGCAGATGATGCTGTCTTACTCACCAGCAGCCAACACCCTGAACATCTGGAGGTGGATCTACAAAGTGGCTTTGCATCCGCGGAACAGTGGTTTAAGAACCATAGACTGGTCTTGAATTATAAAAAGACCAAGACCATGATGTTCTCCACTCCACAAAGACAACACAGTGCCTTCCCCCTTGCAATTATGAATGTTGGGGGTGCCACTCTTGAACATGTTCGGCATGTCAAATATCTAAGCATCACTATCGATTCCACCCTGTCATATGCCGAGCACATCGACATTACTGCAAAGGCCATAAATGCCAGAATCGGGATCCTGTATCGGCACAGACACTGCCTCACACACGAAGCCCTGAGCACTGCCATCAATAGCTCAATTGTCTCACTCATCAATTATGGGCTGGTGATCTACAATCTGCAACAGACACAGGCCTCCATTGCATCTCAACTGCACTGAATAAAGCCTGCTGTCTCCTCACAGGTGCTGCTAGACTCACGCACACCTGTGATCTCTATACCATGACTGGCTGGCTACAGCTCAGTGGAAGAATCAGATACCAAACCTACCTCGTCTCTAAAAACACCTCCTTAAGCCTTCTACCACCAGGAGTACAGAACCTACTGACCCCTCCCTGGAGCACAAAGCAAACCAGAAGTGCTACCTCTCAGGTATTCCATGTGCCAAGGTGCCACACTACCTTGGCTCAGCAGGGTATCTTATACCGGGCCCCCTTCTGAACAAATGCGTTACCTGAGGACATCTGTGATGTAGCAACTATTGGCTCTTTTTAACACAAACTGCACCAACACCTTCTCGCTGTGTGTACCTTTGTCTGGCCTCACTAAATCCCTCCTCAAGTCAGTAATCCCATTGTCATAATCTGTACTTACATACTAGCACTTTTAACCCTGTCACAGTTCCACTGGGTAGCCCGATCTTGCACTTCACTGACCCCCTGTCCTCTTCTATGGCTTGCCACACCCCAACCAACCCCACCTCTCTTCCCTATCCCTCCACCTCCTACACCCACACACCCCTTCCTCTTACTATTATCTCTCCATCTTCTCCCCCCTCTGTCTACTTTACTGATTTTTGTCGGTCCTTGACACAGGCATACATTGTACAATGCCTCAGTATAATGTAACCACATACTTTATCTGTATTGTTGTACCATAACATGTATTTGTATATTTGCCACCAAACCACTCTGTATTTGCATGTTTATGTATCACTCTGTACTTGTTAACTGACGTGGAACCAATTAATGAGCATCCCCTCACTGGTGCTATCCAAGATTTCAATAAATAAATAAAAAAAAAGATGGACCACTGTTCCATGCCTTCTGCTGTTTTGCCACAAAACTCCCTTATCACACTCATCACTGCTCCCTCTATCGAGTCATATCTCTTCCCCCTCTCTCACTAACTGCTGTCTTGTTCACTGCATCACATTCACTGCCAAATACTGGTATGGCACCCTCCAGTCCTACCTTTCTTCGCTGCTAGCCTCTGTCCCCAACTTGGGATACTTGCTGTGCACCCATTATCACTGCTCCTTTGCTCTACCCCAACCAAACTCACTCTTGGGCAAATTATCCTTTGTTTACAGGCTTCCAGACCTCTGAAACAGCCTCCTTCTCCTGGTCTGCCTTCTGCCAACTGCAGCATCCCTCAAAAAGCACTTCAAACTACTCCCCCCCATATATGCTGTCCTACTCCTCACACCTGACTCAACATGCTC
This sequence comes from Neoceratodus forsteri, assembly GCA_016271365.2. Taxonomy (NCBI): domain Eukaryota; kingdom Metazoa; phylum Chordata; order Ceratodontiformes; family Ceratodontidae; genus Neoceratodus; species Neoceratodus forsteri. Next base: position 557,482,424 of record CM028138.1, read on the forward strand.
CACCTTTCCCACACCACCCTAGCTGCCTGCCTGCCCTCGCCCTCTCATCACTCCATCCTCCTTACGCCCTCCTCCCACTTACCCTACTGCCCTCCAAACATCCCCTCACAGTCTTCCTTCACCTTGCTCCCTTCCTTTGGCACTCTCGACATACTACAACTGTGGAGTCTCCCAGTTTGCTAATTAAAGAGATATATAATTAAATCTCCCTCCATGCTTTACTGTGCTTCATTGTGCTTTTTGGATCACAACCTTCAGACCTTAATGCCACGTTTTGTTCATACATGATTGCTGTATTAGCCTTAATGTGGAATGTTTTCACATCAATGTAAACATTGTATTTATTGCATTTTCTTTATATGTTTGTCCCTCCTTTACTATGATGTCATATTATTGTTCCTATCCCCTACCCCAGGTCGCACCTGGAATCTAGCCTTGGCTCAGTGTGCCTTTCCCGGTTACCAAATTTTCAATAAATAAATAAAATGAACAGTTACACTTATTTGAACTTAATCCATAATACAGTTGTATACTTTGACTTTGAAAAGCTTCCCCGGATCAGTTACTCGTTCATCATTTAAATTTTCCCTGGGCATTTTCTTCTTTCTGGCAGCCCTTTTATTGAACAGATGATCCTCAAGTTTAATATAAAGAGAAAAATTGTCAATTTCTTATTGTGCTTTTGCAACAAAGTTTGAAGCTTTTGCCTGGATGTGCATGCAATTCAGCTTCTGCATCTCCATCTTTGCTTGATCCACCATGCGCCATGCTGAAAGGTAGTCCAGTCCTTTAGTCTGCAGGTACTTTGATGCTAGTCTAATCACAATAATGAGCTTCAGAAAATAGAAAAGAAATCAAAATGACTTTAAACTTTGTCCAGTTCTCAAGAAGTGAATTTGCCTCACTGGCAGCTTTGGCATCAAAATGTCCAGAGGTACTAATAAAAAGCAAAGTCTGGAAAAGAGTCACATATGGATTCTTGTCCTGATTTTCATATGCTTCAAAGATGCACATTAGTATTCTTGGTTTTGCCAACCATCTTGTTTCAGCAATATTTTGAAGCTGTCTGAATCTGCCTTGTCATGTTCCATTGATGGTTGACCTCCATATAGTCATTCTTTTGTAAGACTCACTCATGAAGACGGATGTCCTTTGCAGCAAAAAAAAAATAAATAGCGTCTTTGCTTCCACAAGAGCTTCAGTAGTATCTGCAATGCATAAATTTAGAACATACACACTGTCTTGTGACTCCTTTTTGATTAAATCACACAACCCCACAAACTCGCTCCTCATGTTCGCTGCACCATCAAATGACTCACCAGCGATGTTCTTCATATTAAGCCCATGTTTTCAATGTTGTTTTCTAAAACTTAATGCAATACTTGTCCTGAACTATTCTGCACCACTACAAGAGCAGACAGATGCACGGGAACTTGAAGGTCTTTCACCTATTGCAGAATGATAGCCACTTGGTTATCACACCAGTGTCCTGTGTGGTGTTCATCTGAATGCTAATCTTCTAATCTGCAGTATCTTGTACAATGACATCTCTGATTATATGTAAAATAAACTCTGCAATGAGGTTTATAGTGATCTTTGATAGCAAAGCAACCTACGCCCCAAGGCCACGAGCTTTAGTAGTGGTATTTTCTTTTTTCATTCTTCCTTCTCTTGCCCTGCTCCACTAATTTTTGGACACATGTATTAATAGGAATAGCAGATGGTGGCAACAGAAGAATCAACCCCAAGCAATTTCCATGGTTGAGTACTGGGCTTTCCAAGCCACACTGCACTTCATCTTTTTAATGATATAGGAGGCTCTAGAGTGACGTCCAATAAACTTAACTACAGCACTTCAAAAACCCTCTTCATAACATTTATGTTCTGCTGGACTTGTGTCTTCTGACTACCAACCATATCTTTGTTCAACAACGTTTCAGTATCTGCATCCACTTTGCTCACCAGATATGCATTTGTAGCTGCATTGTGAGCTGTGGAATCCTCATGTTCTTCTATGCCTTTGTAGATATGCTTAAAGTCTTGGCATCCTGTAACAAATCAAGTTTCCACATCAGAAAATGCCATGCAGGTACTACAATACTGTAGGTAGAATGCACCAAACCATCGGCCACCTGTATAGTAACTCAGTGTCTTGCCATAGCTTTGTTGCTCACAGGAAGCATCTGCGTGTCAATTCTCAAAGGATCGTGTGGTAGGACATTAACGTCAGTGGGATCTGACGAGACTGGGTGACTGTGAACGAAACTGACTTTCTCATGGTGAGAAGCAACCTTTTGCAGGGCTTGAAAATCTGGCAGCACATTAGTCTTCTCCGCATCAGGTTGATCAGTCTATCTCATTGCAGAATCCACTGGCTGTACTTCCTGAATCTTCAGAATCTGACTTAGCAGTGCAGCTGGTCATACAGAGATACAGAGATACAGTTTGTCTACCTTCTTTTGTTGCATCTGCCTCCAGAGGGGTATTCACTTTGTTCTGCAGGGCAGTCACATTGTTTTGTAGGCTTGCAAATAGTGAAAGCTTTCTTTTTTTTGGAGCAGCTGATGCGGCAAACAGAGCAGACAAGTTTGCTTGTTTCCTTTTCTCAGCACTGGATTCGAATGTGTTCATTTTGGACAGTACCTTGTCCTACGCTCAACTAATTCTATGATTTTCAACTTTCCACATTCCTGCACTGCATTAGGTCAAAGATTTTTTGCGAGCCTTGCCCCTAACTGACTAAATGCCCTCCCACCTGGTATCTCCTCTCTGGGCACCATTGGTCCACTTAAAAAAAAGTTAAGATGTCAACTACTTGTGGATTCCAGCTGTTACTGCTTCCTATAATCCCACCTTTATATTATTATCCGACCAAAAATCTGCCCTTCCCCTCTGCCTCCTACCCTACCACCATCTCCCTACTCTATCCCTCTGTCAGCAACACTCTAACCCTTATCTTTTCTCTTTATTACTCTTATTTTCACCTAACGGCACTATCTGGATTGATAATTTTCTCTCTTGCCTTTTAATTCATTCCTACTGAACATCCTGATGGGCTCTGCTCCTTGAATTAAAGAAGGATCTCCTCGTATGCTACTAAATCTTATACTATGCTATTTGTATTGCCTAAGCCTATTGTTTGCTGAAATTTTTACCTTGTTAAATCTGTTACCTGGAAATCTTGTAACTTTTTGTTTTCAGTTTGTCCATTTCTGACGTGGAACCTATGTAATAAGCTTGTCCTCAAACGGTGTTAATCCAAGATTACAATAAATAGTTATTTTTCCCTGGAAGTGTACCACTCAGTTTGCTTAGGTTTCCATCAATGCAGTGGTCCTCCACCCAACATGCTGGTCCAATATTTTCTAAACAAAATTATTTCACTAGTGTTCAGTCTTACCAAGGTAATGACAAACTAAGCAAACAACTTTACCAAGCAAATAACACCAGGTTTACCTTTGCTAGCTCAGCTCCTCTGTTCAGGCTACATGCTTGCTGATCATGGTCTGTGCCATGTGCTTGACTCACTCTGTTACTAACAATGTCCGCTCTGCTCCTGTTGCTCTGCCCCAGTTTTCATGACTCTTGATTGTGACCAAGCTACTTAAATGTGGCATCCCTCTTCAAGTAACTCGGTGTGTGGCTAAACCAAACCTCTGTTTTACCGTACATGTTTTATGCAATGTATAACAAAAAAGTCTGCCAGAGCAATTAACTGCTACCTTGAATAAAAATCAAGCCCAATTCGAACCGATATGGAGATGATGGGTACTATATATTGTCCCTCTCAAACCAGATTTCATCCCTTGAAACAGTAACATATTGCAATTGTAACCCCCCTGCAAATGGGGGTTCCCAAAAGACTTCCAGGAGCTTGCTTGAATGCTCCAAGCCTGAATGGTGTTTGGCATTTAAGCCATTTATCAGTGAGTGTTTTTAGAGCCTCTGGTACTGTCTCTTTAAGAGCTGTCTGCTTGCAGACATAATTAGTTTGTATGGGGGGACTGTGTGCTTCTCTGAGTACCACTTTGAGCTGCTGCCAATTCACTTCATTTTTGCAGTCACTAGGAGTGCAAAGGAACCTATCTGAAAGATGTAACTGTTTGCCAGAAATTATTTAGAGTAATAATGAAATTACAGTTTGTCTAACCTGCTTTCTTTCGGTCAGAACTGTGTCTGCTAGTTCCCCATTCTAGTTTTGAACTGCTGAACTGGAACCAATCAGTGTGGGTAAGCTAGCTCTAAAATGGTGCCTTGGACAATCAGAACTTGGACTCATAATCTGAGCCAGCCACAAGAGGATTGTATGGGCAGTGACTCTGGGAGATGTAGTTTAGACTTCAGTGCCTTTTGGAACAACAGCAGCAGTCTATTGTGAGTGACAGCCAATCCAGTCAAGAACTGGGAGGAACTCAAAGGAAGTGCCGGTTTTGTCGGTTGGAGTTTCAGTTGAGCTTTGGCAGTGAAGAAGGAAGGAGCCCTGTGCTTTTTCAGTGTGCAGTTTTAGTCAAAAACGTGTGTAAGGCCCAGAGTTCGGTCTGCAGCTTGTTAGGACTGAATCCGTCCTGTGAAAAGAATCAAAGGATCTCTGAAGAGTAGAAACCAGGCTCACCCTGTAGAAGACTGGAGGAATTGCTGAAAATTGCACTCGGTCTGTCAGGAACTGAATCTGCTGTGTGTTCTCCGGGTATTGTGCAGTAATTACGATTGGGATACAGATGCAGCCTGCCTGGTATAGTGCTTTCTTTATATGGATGTGTGAAGAGGTTTGTGTACCTCAAGTGAGCCCTGCTGACATTGAAGGACCCTATCTTATTTGGAGGTCGTGAGTACTAATTCAGGGTCGCTCCCTGTTGAATTGCCACATTAAATCCAAATGGAATTACTGTACTGCTGACTGTTTAATTCTCCTTTTCTCTGTGTGAAAGGGCCCCTACCAGCTGCCACGGTTTGGACTAGCCACTAGGGCTTGGGTACCCAGGGACAGTAACTGATAGGAATAGGCCTGTGCACAGAGCTACAGGTAGATTATTAGAGTGATAAGCTAATTAACCTGATTTCCCTGTCCTTTGTTATATCCCCTAAATAAATCAGAGCTGCTTGTTTCAGCAAAGTTATACTGCCTGAGGTATTTGTCTATGTTAAAGTACTGTACTGTGATTGTTGCACTGTATCTCATTTCACAGGAGGTCCCAGTGCGGAACCAGACCTGGGGGTAAGTGTATACTGTGAAGGTAATTCTGATATATTGTGTGGGCCACTAGTGGGAAGAAAGGGGGGTTGCAGTGTCCCAGAGGGCTGTGACCAAGTTAGTTTAACTATTGCAAACCCTGACCTCTGGGTGGAGGCACCCGCCATTGGATCCAGGCCCCTCAACCTGTTAGTGGCAAATCAGGCAGGGGTAGTAGCCCCTGGGATAGCGCCATCTAGGGGTTACATCATATAATGGATTATACCTATGCACAGCAGTTTTATGTATTCCAGTTTTAAATTGTACAATGATTAGATTTATTTAAACACCTATATTTTAATTTAACCTGATGGAATGTCAAGATAAATACTGTTTAAAGGTATTGTTTGTTTATATTGTTCAATGATTGTTAAAAACTCTTAAAATAATGAAAGTTAAAAAAAAAATCTGCCCAAAACATCTGTACATGCCACAAAAATCCTGCCTGCCTCTACCCTGGTTTACTGCAAGATCATCTTCCAAGCTTATTATTTCACAGATATGGTTTAAAGTGCTGCACCTAAGTCCTTGCACGACTGGACCTCCTTTCACACTACTGTTGTTCTCACCAGTCACTGTTCACTCTAAACTAACTTCTTAACCCCCCCCTTTTGTTTTTTTAGGCACTCAGCATTATATACATGGAAACAGCAGCAACTTGCAAACACATAATCACATATGTGTTTGCAACACACATCATCACACATAATCAAATGTGTGTTTGGAACAACTCATCTCCACCTCCACAAGGCACAGTGTTCGCACACTCAACCACTCCCTCATTGATTGGGTCACCACTAACTGAACAGACTTAATCCTTCAAGCAGGTATTATGTCTGACTCAATCAGTGACCACTTCCCAACTTATGCTATTCTGTCCACCAAGTCAAACTGCCCCCCCCCATACAAATTACTGTCTTTCTGAACATTCAACCACCAAGATCCTAAGCTGGTCTTCAGAGAGGTTAGGGCAATAAACTGGTCTGCCCTCTACTGGCTCAGCAACATCTCCGATGCTGTCACCTTCTTTACCTCCACTGTCTCTCATATACAGGACATCTATTTCCCCCTCATGACCAGAAGGGGCAGGGGTGGCTCCACTCGCTGGCTATCCAGAGAACTCCTGGCATTAATGAGAGACCGGGACAGCAAATGGAGGGCTTACAAAGTGTCCCCCTCCTCCCAACTCTGGAGTGCCTACTGGCAACTACTTAACACCTGCAAACAGACCGCCAAGTCACTCAATCGACAATTTTATCTAAATCAGCAATGAAATAACCTTGGAAACCTCCATACCTTCTGGGCTAGCATTGGATCTCTTCTAAATCCCAATAATAACATGCAGATAACACAACTTGCAACCTCCACTGGCCCCATCTCAGACTACACCGAAATTGCAAATGCTTTCAACTCAAAATTCATCGACCTATCACCCTATATTAGCAAGCTGTCCCCCATGCCTCCCTTGGTCCTACCCAGAACTTCCAGCCAAACAACTCCCCCTCCTCCTCAATTACCACCCTGCCCCCACTCTTCCATTTTAGGGCTATAAACCAAACTGACACCATCAAACTGCTAAAGTCCCTACAGTCCAAAGGAAGTCCTGGCAGCGATGGACTGTACCCCATTTTCCTAAGACTCATCTCACCTGCTATTGTTAAAACCTTCACCTACATCTTCAATCTTGCCCTCACCGCAGCTACTGTACCCAACCCCTGGAAATGTACCAATATTGCACCAATTTTCAAAGCTGGTGTTCCCCTCTCTCCCGACAATTACAGGCCCATCTCCCTCCTCCCTCATATGTGCAAACTACTTGAAAAAAGCGTGCATACTCAGCTATTGGAGCACCTTAAGAAGCACAACCTTCTATGTCCCCTTCAACATGGCTTCTGCAAGCAACACAGTACTACCGCTGCACTGGTCATCTTCACCAATCATGTTCTGAGGAACATGGACCAGGGCAAACCCACAGGTGTGGTTTTCATTGATCTGTCAAAAGCATTTGACCTGGCCGACCACCACCTCCTCCACTCAACCCTGTTACACTCTGGCTGCTCCTCTGAACCTGCTACCTGATTCCACAGTTATCTATCAAACTGGTATCAATCGGTCACTATTGGCAAAGCATCCTCTGCTCCCCTCCCCTCCCTGTACTTAATGGGGCCCCCCAGGATTCAATACTCGGGTCTCTGCTCTTCTCCATGTTCATTAATACACTGCCCAGGGACAGTCTTAGTTGTAATTCTCTTCTCTATGCCGACAATCTAGTCACCTATCATAATGGTAAATTGATCGACTCCATCTCCTCTGCCCTCACGCAGAACTACGTCTCCGCCCACCAATGGTTCCTCTACAAAAAGCTCCTAGACAATGAAAGGAAAACTAAATCAATGCTGTTCAGCTCTAAACCCTCCCTAGCCAAGGCTGCCAAAACCAAGTCCCCCTTTCTGATACTCACCCCAGCTGGCCCTCCCCTTGAAAATGTCACCTCATATAAATACATAAGTATTACCCTTGACCCTTCCCTCTCTTTCGCCGAACACGTCAATCATACCACACGAAGGATCCACCAAAAGCTGGGCACTGCATACCGACACAAACATTACCTTTCTGCTGAAGCGCCTTGCCATCGCCCGCAGACACCTACTACCCCTCCTGGATTACTGCTCCCTGGTTTACTCACATCTATCCTCTGCATTACACTCATGATTAAACACGACCTACAATTCTATATGTCATTTTGTCCTCCCAGCTCCTTTCTGCTCCCACCATTGCTCCTTCTACCAGACCTTAGGGTGGCTCCCGTTACAAGATCATTTCAAGTATGCAATGGGGCTGGGCTGCCTGGTGGATAACACACTCCGAAACCAACACCTGTCCCCCTATTAACCTTTTATGGCAGATACAGTGGTCTCAAGGAATCTTAGGGCCTCCTTAATTCCCCCACTAGAAGTTCCCCCCTGTCACCACTATCATGGGAAGTCGAGCTTTCTCGATCACAGCTCCCTCCCTATGGAACAAACTCCCATTGCCTGTTGGCTCATCTGCCACCCATCAAGCTTTTAAATATAGCCTGAAAGCCTGGCTCCTTATGGCTGCTGACTGTCACTGTCATCACACTGCACCAAGACAGTAGAACTTATATATCCTCATGACTCATCTGTAACCAGCAGCACTTACTTACTCCCCCTTGTCTGCCCATCCCTCCTCTTCCTCTCTCTCTCTCCCACACCACCCTTAAGACTACCCCAACCCTTGTCTCCCCTACTCCACCTCACACCCTATATCCCACTTGCCTTACCTTTTTCCCCTTCTACATACTATAATAGTGTTGAAAGTGTGTCTGTTTTTTACCCTGGCTTTGTCTTTTACATCCCCCATACTTAACACCCCCTACCAATATCCCTACCCCCCGATCTCACCTGCCTGTCCAATTCTTTCTAGTGAAAGTGTTGAATTGTCTTGAAATTTGTTGCACAGCATTTTTGCTGCCACAACTATATGGAACTGTGCTGAACATGAATCACTATAATTTATACTGTTATTGTATGCTGTTAAATATTGTACCATCTGTTTTTGTTTCGCTTTGTCTTTGTTCATTCATTTATTACCCTGTATAACCTGGTTACCAATGTATGCTCTCTCTCTTCGCCACCACAAGTTGGGTGTGCATTGTACTGCATATATTTGTGCATTTACAATTTGTATATGTGATGCTTTCTTTTGCCATCTTGTGGCCTGGGTCATGCTTGAAAACGGTCCTCTGGATCAGTGTGCCTACCTGGTTACCAAATAAATAAATAAATAAATATGCCTTCATTAAACTCTGTGCAATTGTGGCAGAAGTTCAAGTTTGTGTTTGAATTAGCAGCATAAAAAAACTGGTCTGTTCCAAAGCCAGCATCGTAATTATGTTTGGTAATCCACTGAGTTTAATAAAAGCATGCGTATATTTGTTTGATACAGTAGAAATGCCCCCTCTTCCCCAAAGCCAACCCTTGACCCCCCCCCCCATTATCCTGCCTACTGTCTCAGCACACTTACAAGTCCTTATCAACCCATCCTGCAAATGGCACACTTCAGGTCCTAGGAAGAAGCAAATTCACTACCAGCATTTAATTTGCTTCAACCAACTTGAGCACACTGGTTTACAGATATGTTTCATTTGGGCATGACTGGCACTACTAAATGATGTGCATACTGTCATATGCATGTCATTTGGTAGTGCCAGTCATGACCGAATGAAGCATATCTGTAAAGCTGTGCACTCAAGGAGGTGGAAGCAAATCGGGTGCAGGTAGTTAATTTGATTCAAGGACCGGCAATGTGTTGTTTTCAGGATCAGCTGATAGGGACTTGAGTGGACTTGGGAGTGTGCTGAGATGGCAGGCAGAATGACGGAAGGGCTAGAGCGGGCTGTGGGAGGACACTTCTACTGTAACAAATGTAAGCATGTTTTTAATAAATTCTATGGATTACCAACCATACATACAACTTTAATTGGCTTTTGATGTGACCAACCAGACACCACGAAAAATCAAGAACATAACCACCAGACCACGAGTTACTTTATTTGAAAGTGTGTACTGCACTGATGTATTTTTTGTATAGTGAACAATTTATGCTTGTTTTATGGAAAAAAATGAACAAAATCATAGCCTACAGTAGCATGTGTGTATTTATAAAAATGCACGTTAACATTTTGGTGGAGCTAGACAACAAAAGGGCATACAAAACACTAGAGGGTGTTAGCAGTATATAGAGCACTGTTCAGTAAGATGCCTTTTCCACAGTGCGTTCTTTCCTACAGGAGCAGGGGGGTAAAGAGCTGCTGTACAATGCAGCTTAGAAAACAGAGGGCATGATTCTCAAAGGTTGACGCAGAGCTTGCACATGCACTGCATCAAACTCTGCGCTGCCCTGAGCACATTGCCACACCTTGCACCGGTTTCCCAAAGGTCACATGCATTTGCAGCACTTTCCCCTCTTTACGGTGGCTTGTGCCAAATGTGAGGCACAAACCCCATAAAAAAAGGTCCACGAAGTTAGACCAGCAAAAGCTGGCCTAACTCATGCCCTGTGGTGCACAGGATTAAGAATCCCAGTTGACGGTCAGGGAACGCTGCAAGTCCCATGCGCCATGTGATCACGTACCTGGGACTTGTGGCATTCATTCTTTTTTGAGAATCAAACCCTGAGGATCCACCACCAGTTTAAGCACAAAAACTCAAAAAAGCAACAACAACAAAAACAGCAGTAGATGAGCAAACCTAGAGCTGCAGTGAAGGGACGGGGGATTTTGTGATATTATCAGTGTGTGCCATGTGGTGCAGTTTTGGTAAATAATTTGGAAGCAGTTTGAGCACTATATATCATTTTAGGGGCAGAGATCAGTTAGGTCAGAGATAAATATAGTACTTACTGCTCAATTTTGCATTTCTTCCAGTTAACAACTTCTAGTTAAAGCTGTCGCAAATCATGTGGCATGCCGATAACGCCACCCACCACACCAACACACACACACACACACACACACACGCCCTGCAAAGTAGTTGTTAACACATTCCACCAGCCACAGCCAGGAGTACTTAGGTCAAGGTAAAAAAAAAGGACTGGCCTCTGTAAATACTGTATATGAAACTATGAAGAAGCCAGTGGAATAAGGCTATTTGATCTGTCTAGTCTGCTCGTTTTGCAGGGTTCTCAGCTTAAGCGACTGTAAATTTCATTTTATATGACTCCAACACTTGCTACAGGTGAGGCTACTGCCAATAAGGGTAGATGGCAACTCAGGAAGCAAAAAAAAAGGAAGCAAAAAATAATAGTTCTACAACTACTGGCCAGGTATCTAGTGGTCCCCCGATTGCCAGCCCGATATACAAAAAATATTTTCCCTGGTGTCAAGTGCCCCTCCCCACTGATCGCTGGGCCCAATATACAAAAGAAACTTTCTCTGGTGTCTAGTGGTTCCCCAGGGCCAATATAAAAAAGAGACTTTCCTTGGTGTCTAGTGGTCCCCACTGATCACCGTACCGAGATACAAAAGAGATTTTCTCTGGTATCTAGTGGTCTCCCCCCCCTCAATACTGATCACCAGCCCAATATACAAGAGAGACTTTCTCTGGTGTCTAGTGGTCCTCCCTCCCATGTATCACCAGCCTGATATAGAAAAGAGACTTTCCCCTGATGTGTAGTGGTCCCCCCCAACTAATTGATTGCCCAATATACAAAATAAACTTTCCCTGGTGTCTAGTGGTCCCCACCCACTGTTCACTGGCCCCAGGTTATGATATATCATTCCCTGGTGTCCAGTGGGCCCCCCAACCATTCACCTGCCCAACACACAGACACTGGTGTACAAGTGAGTCCCCGCCCCATCCTGATCCCCTGTCTATTACAGATAAATCATTCCCTGGTGGTCTACTGGCCCCCCATCCCCGATCTACCCATAAAATACATTATATATCTTTCCCTGGTGTCTATTGGTCCCACCAGCAGGTAGTGCCCTACCAACTGGCTCCCCCAATCCCATCCCTGAGCCAGTGACTGGCATGGCCCTTCATTCTCCACCACAGCCAGCTGCAGACTGAGTTGTTAATGAGTGCATAGTTGTAGAAGTATGCGCTCATTGACAGTTCAGTCGTCAGCTAGCTGTGGTGCAGAGTGGAGGGCTGTGCCAGTAGCCAGCTTGGGGGATGGAATGGGAGAGCGGGGTGATGGGGAACAACCTGCTGAGGTGGGGGCTTGAGGGTCCAATAGACACCAGGGAATGATATATATTGTATTTTATGGGTATATTGGGAATAGGGAGGGGGGAACACTAGACCACCAGGGAATGGTTTATCTGTAATAGACAGGGGATCAGGATGGGGGCGGGATACACTGCACACCAGAGAAATGGTGTGTGTGTTGGGTGGGTGATCAGGTGGGTGAGGGTCCACTGAACACCAGGGAGTACCAATGTAGCTACTGTACAATTTGTAGATAGATGGGGGACGGCTCAGGGACAATGTAACGAAGTATTTTTTCACAGAATAGGTAATGGATGCATAGAATGACCTTCCTGAGAAGGCTGCAGGGTCAAAAACAGTTGGGGAATTCAAGAATTCATGGGACAGACATAAAGCAATTCTTGTGGGGGTTAGGAGGAAGTAGGCTGTTGGTTAACTAGGATCTGCAGCTTATCCATCAGGTAGGGAAATGGGCAGACTAGGTGGGCCAAGCGGTCCTTATCTGTCATCAAATTCTATGTTTCTATGTAACCATCAGGCGTGGTTGCAGGTGGAGGGTGGGACCACTGGACACCAGAGAAAGTCTCTTCTGTATATTGGGATGGTGATTGCGGGGGGGGAAGGGACCACTAGATACCAGGGAAAGTCACTTTTGTATATCATGCTGGTGATTGGCGGGGGGGACCAATGGACACCAGGAAATTCAGAAAGACCAAGAGAAAAGTGGATAGGGAAATTACCTAATGTTGGCTAGTGTGGCGAGTAAGGTAGTCCAGTGTGCTAAGCACAGAAGGAACTGCAGATAGATGAGGGGAAGTAAGAAGGGAGAGAAGGCTTCTTTTCATTATATAAGTGAGAAAAGAGACAAGAATGATGGGATTGTTAGATTTCAGAAAAGGGAAGAGTGGGGTGGTGGAGAACAGGGGAAAAGCAGAAGTGCCGAACAAATACTTTTGTTCCATTTTCACCAAGGAGAAAGACAGACTGGTGTCTACAGGGGGAAGAAGAGGAGTAGTGGGGAGGGGAGTATGGATGTAGTGATAGAAACATAGAAGGTGACAGCAGAAGGGGACTTCAAGGTCCATCTAGTCTGCCCTTGGTATATAGATTATTACCCCCCCCCCACCCTGTTATCCCCTCTTGAATGATTCCTTTGTACTTATCTCAATCATTTTTGAACCCCTTGACCATTTTGGCCCCCATGGTCTCTGAGGGCAGGTTGTTCCAGGCATCCACCACCCTCTCTGTGAAGAACTTTCTAACATTGGTCCTGAACGTTCCCCCTTTCAGTCTAAGATCATGACCCCTCATTCTGCTACCCTCTTTGGAATCAAAAAGTTCCTGCACCTGTGCCTTATTTATACCCTTAATTTATTTGAAGGTCTCGATCATGTCTCCCCTCTCCCTCCTCTGTTCCAGGGAGTACATGTTTAATTCCTTCAGTCTGTCCTCTTATGACATTTGATGCACTCTCTGTACCATTTTTGTTGCTTTCCTTTGTGCTGTCTCTATTCTGTCAATGTCCTTTCTCAGGTGTGGTCTCCAGAACTGGACACAATATTCCAGGTGGGGACAGAAAAGTGCCCTGTACAGTGGCAGTACCACTTCTCTCCTCTGGCTCTTGATTCCCCTCCCAATGCATCCCAGCATGCCACTGGCCTTAAGTGTTGCCTTCTCGCACTGTCTGCTCCCTTTCAAGTTGTAAATTAAAACCCCCAGATCACTCTCTTAGCTGGTCATTGCTAGTATTTCTCCATCCAAGTAGTACTCCCTTTTTGGGTTCCCTCTTCCCAAGTGCATGACCTTGAACTTTTTGGCATTGAAATTCAGCTGCCATGCTCTAGACCACTCCTCCAGTTTCTTTAGGTCTGATTCCATTTTCATTTGTCCTAGTGAGGCATCCACTCTGTTGCACATCTTGGTGTCATCCGTGAACAGACACACCTTCCCCTTGAGCCCATTTGCAATGTTATCTATGAATACATTGAATAGTATAGGCCCCAGCATGGAACCCTGGGGTACCCCACTGGTTACCTTCTGTTCAGCTGATAATGTGCCATTTACCTGCACCCTTTGCATTCTATAATGCAGCCAGTTCTTCACCCACACCACCACCTCCTGTCCCACCCTCATGTAGTCCAACTTCTTTACCAGCCTTCTGTATAGGACAGAGTCAAAGGCTTTGCTAAAATCCAGATAGACTACATCCACTGCCCCCCGTTATCCACTATCTTGGTAACCCAGTTGAAAAATTCGATTAGGTTAGTTTGGCAAGACCTCCCCACCATGAACCCATGTTGTTTATGTTGCCAGCTGGTTTTAAGGAATGCTATTATCCTCTGTTTGAGTAATGATTCCATCAATTTTCCCACCACAGAAATGAGGCTCACCAGGCAGTAGTTTCCTGCTTCTTCTCTGCTACCAGATTTATGAAGTGGGACCACAGTTGCCCTCTTCCAGTCCTTGGAAACCTCCCCACTCACTGGTGCTTTGGTGAAGAGTTCTGCTAGGGGTGCAGCAAGTTCCTTCCCCATTTCCTTCAGGACTCTGGGGTGCATGTTATTTGGTCCCATAGCCTTGTCCACTTTTAGGTTGTTAAGCACCTTCAAGACTTGGTCTGCTGTGAAGGGGCTTGTATCAATCCCTAGTCCAGGGGTGCTGTTCCTTATTAGTGCTGGTCCATTTCCCTTCCTCTCCTCTGTAAATACAGAGCAGACGTACCTGTTTAGGACTTCTGCCTTCTCCCTATTCCCCTCTTCTAGGTTCCCCACTTCTGCTTGTAGTCTTACTATTCCCCCCTTGGTCTTCCTTTTTTCCCTTATGTACCTAAGGAAGGTCTTTTTGCACCGTTATCCTCATCTCAGTTTGGGCTTTAGCCTTCTTTATTAATATACCAACCTCCTTTAGTTTCTGTTTGTATGATTCCCTGTCTTTTTCTTTATTTGTTGCTTTGAATTTTCTGTAGGTAGCCTTTTTTTCTTTCACTATAGTTGCCACTTCTTTCCAGTACCATAGTGGATTTCTTTTCTTTTTCACCTTACTTATTTTTCTGGTGTATGTGTCCATGACCTTCTTGACAGCCTCCCTAATATTTTCCCAGATCTCTTCAACCCCCCCCTTGTTTTAAGATTTCAGCTAGGCAGTGTCTAAGTTTCTGAAAGTCTGCTCTCCTAAAATCTAGGACCCTAAGGATAGAACAGGATAGAGGAGGATAGGGTAAGGGCTGCTAGCATTGAAGGTGGACAGATCACCAGGCTTGGACAGCATGCACCCAAGGGTACTGAGGGAATTAGTAGAGGAGATTGCAGGGCTACTGGAGGGCCTGTTCAGTAGTTTACTGGAGTCAGGCGTGGTACCACAGGACTGGAGAATGGCACACGTGATGACCCTCCACAAGAGTGGTCCCAAGGATGACCAATGGGATTACATACATACTAATAGAAATTAACAGGAGGTAGCCGGCCCAGTGGCACTGAGGGTTGAGGTGCTGGACGCCACACCTTGCTTCACGCCAGTGACCCGGGTTCAGTGATGGACTCAGGCCGCCAGAGGATCGGCAGGGGGAGAGAGGAATTGAGCACCCAACGGCAGCTTTTCCTCTCTGGGGTGGGTTGCAGGTCTGCCCTGCTGCTATATTGCCACCTCCTGGGTGAACCCAGGTTTGGCGATGCAGATCGGGACACACACAGCAGGAGGGGCAGCACCAGCCAAGAGCCCGGGAGGAGTTGCGTCTAGACGCATGCCTCCTCACTGGCTCTCCCAGCATGCTGGTGACTGCGTGGATAGGGGGGCTTACCAGAACAGAGGAAAAATGGAGTCTGTCACTCCTAGGTGACTACTCCTCTGAAGCCGGACCACATCACCAGCGCTCACCGGGGCAGACTCCACTGTGTCCCGCTCACTCTACCATTGTGTGGGAGAAGGCTTGGGGAGACCTTCTCTCGCCCCACCTGGGGGGGTATACCAGGGTTACCTGAAGGTTCTCTGGCAGATGGACACTCTAGGAGTAGACTCCTGGGGACACCATGGGACGTTGTGGAAGGCTACTTGAGGGGGTCTGAAAGAGTGGAGGGATGGTGCAGGTAGGAGGATAAACATAAGGTAAAAAAAAGAAATTAACAGGAGGTAGGTTCAGGAGGGATGTTAGGAAGTACTACTTTGCTGAAAGGTTGGTGGAACCTTGGAATAGTCTATCAGTTGAGGTGGTGGGTATGAAAAAAATCAGGGGATTAAAGCTAGACTGGGACATAATGAAGGGAATAGTGGTTACCTGGGGTGAGAGGACAAGCAAGAATAATAGAGAGATGACAGAGAGGGTTAGTACCCTGGAGGAAGAAGAGGTTCCAAGGATTATAGGGAACCTGAGCAGACTGGATGGACTTCTGGTCTTTTTCTGCCATCATTGTCTATGTTTCTATGTTTCTTTACCAGTCAGTCTGACCTCAATTGTGTGCAAGCTCATGGAGACCATACTTAAGGAAAGGTTGGTGGCGTATCTAGAGGAGTATGGTCTACAGGATATGAGGCAGCATGGGTTTATGGATGGGAGATTATGTCAAACAAATCTGATTAACTTCTTTGACTTGGACACTAAGGCATTAGACAGGGGCCAAGTGGTGGACATCCATTATCTGGACTTCAGCAAGATCTTTGACTCTGTACCACACAAGAGGTTGATAAGGAAGTTGACAGATCTCAAGGTTGGGGAGCAGATGGGCAGAAAGCTGGCTGAGGAACAGGACCCAGAGGGTGGTGGGGGAGGAGAGTTATCTGGCACCAGGAAGGTCACCAGTAGGATCCTGTAGAGCTTGGTGCTGGGAGCAGTGTTGTTCAATTTCTTCATCAATGACATTGGGTTGGTATTAAGGGCAAAATGTGCCTCTTTGGAGATGACACCATGCTCTGTGGGAGTGTGGACACAGCTGAAGGGATACAGGACATACAGTACAATCTAAAAAAGCTTGAAGGTGGTTCTGTATCAGGCAGCTTGGCTTTAGTGCCAAGAAATGCAAAGTTATGCACATCAGAGCCAAGAATTTCAGGAAGGATTACTACCTGGGAGGGGTCCGGGTATCTGCAACAGAGGAGGAGAAGGATCTTGGAGTGATGATCACTAGTTTTTATTTATTTATTGAAAAGTTTCACCACAAAAGTACACTGAGCAATCAAAATTGCTCATCTTGCGGTATGTCCTGGGGGAAGGGTGTACATGTGGGAAAAGGATACATACACAATTGCCATGCCATAACAGGTACAAAATAAATATACGAATGCTGGATACTCAATATTGATAAAATAGGTTATTGAGCCATTTACGACAGTTAAACACGCATACATAATAAGTTAAAATTAGGGTACAGTAAGTCGATACAACAAATTTGTCACAGATACAGTCAAAGAGAGCAAGGAACTGTACAATCAGTCTGTCAAAAGAGCTTATACATAAGGCACTGTTAAAGTGCTTTGAAGTTGCTGACTGGGTGGTGGCGGGATAGAGAGTAGGGATGGAGGGGTTATGTACAGGTGCAGTTAGTGGAGTAGAAGTTAGGTAGGGTGGATGAAATGGTTGTAGGGGATGAGGAATGGTGAATTGGGGGAAGCGCATTCCAGATTTTAGGGAGGTGGTGCGAGAACCATGATTGACCTGTGGTTGTTGATCGGTGAGGGATCGATAGGGTGCAAGCATCACTGGATCTGAGCGAGTGGTGAGATGTTGGTGGTAGTGTTAAGGAGGAAGAAAGGTAGGAAGGAAGAGAATGGAACCAGAATTTAGAGATGAAATTATTGCAGTGAGAGAGACGTCGGTTGCCCGGAGAAGGGAGGGCAAGCGAGCGATAGAGGTTGCAATGATGTGAGAGGGTGGGCATCCAGAGCAAAGTGAGAGAGAGAGAGTTGAAGAGGGTATCCAGGTTGGCTAGGGAGGATTTGGGGGCAGCACTGTAGACTACATCACAGTAGACAAAAAGAGGTAGGATCATCTTCTGGATCAGTTCATGCCTAGCCGTAGGTGGAAGACAATTGCTGTTCCTGTATAGTGTGCCTAGCTTGGGGCACAGTTCTGACAGGATGGCATCAATGTGACCAGAAAAACTGAGGTGCTAATCAAGCCAGACTCCAAGATACCTAAAGAAGGATGTGTCCTCGAGAAGAGTCCCATTGACGGTGTGATAGGAAGGAGAGGAGGTTAGCATAGAGAGTCTCTGCCTTGTGCCAAAGGTCATGGAGATGGTCTTCTTGGTGTTAAGGAAGAGTTGGTGTGAGCAAAGCCATAGCTGAACTTTGTCAAAGTTCTGCTGGAGCCTGGCTTCTATGTCAGTAGAGCTGTGGAGGACAGGACTGTGTCATCTGCATACATATAAATGGACATGGATGAGCAGACTGCTGGAAGGTCATTGAAAAAAATGTAGAAAAGTAGTGGGCCTAGAACAGAGCTTTGTGGCATACTAGTGTGGATTTGGAAGGGGGGGGGATAGAGCTTCAACTATCCTGACTGATTGTGTTCTACCTGTGAGGTAGGCTCTGAACCAATCAGTGGCAGAGATGGACAGGCCAGCTGAAGACAGATTCAGGAGGAGTAGTGGATGAGAGACCGTTTTGAAAGCCTTGGCAAGGTCGACAAAAATGGCCGAGGTGATTTGCCCACTGTCCATACCTGTGAAGATAGAGTCAGTGAGTCTAAGGAGGGATGTAGTAGTGGACTGTTTTTTCCTGAAGCCAGACTGGAAAGGAGTGAAGAAGGAGGATTCAGAGAGGAAGGTAGAGAGTTGGGCAAGGACAAGGTGCTCCTGGAGTTTGGTCAGGACTGGTAGTAATGAGATAGGCCTGTAACTGTTTGGTGAGGAGGAGTTATCGCCCTTAGGTAGGGGGATAACAGTCACATGTTTCCATTCTGAGGAAACTGCTGCAAGGGTGAAAGAGCGGTTAAGAAGGGCAACTATGGGGGAGGAGATTGCAGGTGCAGAAAGGTGGAGTAATCTTCGGTCTAGGTGGCCAGGGGACCCTCCTTTGGCAGGGTTGAGGGCAAGGAACACTTCATGAACTTCTGCAGGAGATACTGGGAGGAAGGAGAAACTCCCTGCATTTAGGTGAGCTGTCTACATAGGGAGGTGGTGCAAGAACCATGATTGACCTATGGTTGTTGATCAGTGAGGGATCGATAGGGTGCGAGCATCACTGGATCTGAGTGAGTGGTGGGATGTTGGTGGTAGTGTTAAGAAGGAAGAAAGGTAAGAAGGAAGAGAGTGGAACCAGAATTTAGAGATGAAATTATTGCACTGAGAGAGACATCGGTTGCCCAGAGAAGGGAGGGCAAGTGAGCAATAGAGGTCGCAATGATGAGTGAGAGAGTGGGCATCCAGAGCAAAGTGGCAGAAAGAGATGAAGAGGGTATCCAGGTTGGCTAGGGAGGATTTGGGGGCAGTGCTGTAGACTACATCACAGTAGGCAAAAAGAGTGGGGGCAGAATTGGGGGGGATTGGGAGGGAGCAATGAGAGAAGTGAGGATGCACAAGAGGTGATGTATTTATTGAATTCAACAGCAACAGGGGGTGGTCAGAAATTAGGGAGCTTTTTATCTTTAGGAGTGGGATTGAAGGTTTAGATGGTGGGGAGAAAAGGGAGTGAACTACCTTCCAGAATCTAGAAAGGGTTACATGTTTGACTGGAATGAGGAGCTGAAATACTTTGCTTTAGCCAGTCTAATAGCTTTGGTGCAGGAATTTCGTAGGGCCTGGTATTTGACGGGGTCTTGATGTAGTTTGGAAGTTTTATGTATTTTCCAAGCACAGTCTCATGCTTGCTGGTATGCCAGGAGTTCAGGGGTGACCCATGGTAGGTGGCTACCAGGAACTTGAGTTCTTTTTAAAGGAGCATGCTTATCCCAGACCACAAGGAAGTTGTCCTTAAAGTACAGTAGAGCTTGGTCAATAGAATTGGCAGAGGATATTGGTGACCAGTCGACTTGGGAAAGTTCAAGGTGGAGTGGGACTAGATTAAGGGATCTGAAAGACCATGTCATCAGTATTTTTTTGGCATTTTTAGGTTGTTGTACTTTGTGCAAAAAATAGATTGCGTGGTGATCACTTAGGGCATCAGGGAGTGTTCCTGATAGTACTATACGGTGAGGGTGGGCGGTGAGGGCCCAATCTATGGGAGTGTGATTTAGGATTTTGTGGTTTGTGCATGTTGACTCATTGATAAGCTATGCCATTTCGGGTTTTACCAAGGAATGAGGACAACCAGTTGTCATTTACATCACCCATTAGATATCATTCTCCATTTATGGTAAGTGTTGTAATGGAGGTAATGAGCTCAACAGTGATTTGGGCAAACAGTCCAGGGTGACAGTAGATCCCACCTTCATAAATTTGGACAGAGAAGGGCGCTGAGAGTCTTAGAACTAGTGCCTCATAGGTAGATGGTATGGCTGAGGAAAGGGTAGTAGCAACCTGGAGAGTAGAGGTGGTATAAATTAACACCCCTCCTCCATGGGTCCCCCAGTCTTGGCAGGTGAGTGAGTAGCCCTGGATGGAGATGGCAGAGTCAGGAGTATGCTTGGTTAGCCATGTTTCTGTCAAAATGAAGATGTCTGGAGCAAGAAAGACTGTTAGTGGTTTGAGTAGGTCGCATTTTGAAAGAAGACTGCATATGTTTAGATGTATTATCTTTAATCCGTGTGGGAGAGAGATGGCTGATGCAGAGGGGTCAGGGCTCAGGCTGTAGGCCTGGGGGCTGGAACCATGGCCTGTACCTCAGGAGGGGCCTGGATTCAGACTATCGTCACCAGATGATAACAGTAGCGGAGCAATGATGATGAAGTGGAGTTTGGTGCCTTTGAACTAGGATTTGAAGCCAGAGTTAAAGGAGGAGGATGGGGTGCCAGGTGCAGGAGGCAACCAGACAGTTAGATGCAATAGGAGAAAGAGGGAGTTAGGTATTTGGGTAACCGAGGCATATGGGTGGATGGCTGAATGCAACCAATGCTGGTTACATGGGGTTGGGATCACAGCTAAGGTAAGCTAGGGATCATGAAGGAGAGGGTGGTAGTAGTTGAAGGGGTGGAGTGTAGCATGCGGTGGATGCATTAGTTTAGGGGAATGGGGTAAGAGAACAACTAGCAGACGGGGTAGAGGATCAGTTTGAATGTATAAGGCATACAATGCAACTAGGTTACACTTGCAATAAGCCAAATTTAGTGAGCATGGGGCTAAGTATGGGGGTGATGAATAGTTCTGAAGAATAATTAGAATTCAGTGTGGTAGATCAGCAGATGGGACAGACAGCACTTTAATGTTTCTCAGGTGATGATCTCACAGTAAAAAAAAGAAATGCCTCCGGAATGAGTGACCTGAAGCACTCCATGCAGTGCAAGAAAGCAGCAGCAAGGGCAAATAAGATGTTGGGATACATAGCTAGGGGTATGAGGAGTAGGTGAGAGGATGTTATACTCCCCTTGTACAGGTCACTGGTAAGGCCACATCTAGAGTATGGTGTAAGGTACTGGTGTCCACACCTTAAAAAGGATATTAGACTGCTGGAGATGGTCCAAAGGAGGGCAACAAAGATGATCATGGGTCGGCAGGATAAGGCATTCGAGGAATGGTTGAGGGCACTGAACATGCACTCATTGGAGGAGAGGAGGAAGAGAGGAGACATGATTGTGACCTTCAAGTACTTGAAAGGGGTAAATAGAGTGGATAAGGAGGGTCTCTTTAGGCTAAGTGGCAGCTGTTCACAAGGAGACACAGTCTTAAGCTGGGGTGGGTGTTTTAGGAGGGAGGTCAGGAAGCACTTCTTCACAGAGATGGTGGTGGCCATGGAATGTGCTACCAGATGAGGTGGTCTCATTGTAGATGGTGGCCAATTTCAAAAGAGACTGAGAGAAAACAAAGTACTGTAGATACAACAGTAAGATTCACTTGCAGGTGCCAGGATGATTCGCCAATTAAGGCTTCGTCAAGGGGCAATAAGTGCAAATATTTGCAAATAACTTTGGATTTAAAATTCTTGCAGTCTGATTTGCTGCAGTCTGATTGGTTGTTGCCAAATATTATGCAGAAAGCATTTTCTTTCAGCTTCTTTATATTCATTTCATGGAGATGTGCAAGAAACATTTTGTCATTTCGATATATTGTCTTTTTATGTGGCACAAATTTGTTACAATGTTGTATCTTGAATTAGATTGGCTAAAGCAGATGACTTCATAAACAATTTTGAATTAAGTGTCTATAAAAAGGATGTCCTACCTTAGGTGATCACCCCCGACAAAGCCTTAATTGGCGAAGTGCCAGGGCACTAGCAAGCAGATCTTGCTGTTGTGCCCACTTTGTTTTCACTTCATTCATTTATAAAAATATGAAGACTTTTTTTTACTAAATACTTGAAATTTGTCATTTTGTGCATCCTTCACTGGAGAATATGCTCTCCTGGCTCTGCAGTGTGAGTGAATGTTTGTTTTTGGAGTTACAATTTGGGCTGGAAGCCCCACACTTGCATCCCGCCCAGCTTTTAGCACAGCACCCATTCTCTCCTCCAGTATTGCCTCTTCCCTAGTGGGTCCACTTACTTAGTGCCTGAGAAAAACTCCCTGTAAAGGCTAGAACTGCCCTGCTTCCAGTCAAAACTGCTACTGGAAAGCTATAGTCTACATCTGGGAGATTGAAGTTCCTTACCAGCAGCATCTCCCCCTTACTTGCCATCCTGCCCTTGTCTTATTCCTCCCCCTGTGCTGAAGGCCTATCTACCACTTGCCTGCAAATAGCCACCCCGCTCCTATCTCCAGTGTGACCCACAGCATCTCCAGCCTTTCTTCTTCCTCTACATTCTCTTGTACTTCAGTAACTCTAATACCCTCCCTCACATACAAGATAAACCCTCCTCCCTTCCTCCCTTCTCTATCCCTTCTGAACTGAGTGGCTCCTGACATGGCCATATCCCAGTCGTGAATTTCTGTGCTCCATGACTCAGTTACAGCCACTATATCCAGATCCTCCTCTGCCATGACAGCCCCAGGTCCAAAATTGTATTTCCTAGATATCTTGTGTTGGCCTACATGACTGTCCAAACCTTGCTCCCTCTCTAACTGCAGCATCCCCTTACTTATTCCCTTTCTGCCTATGATGCTCCCTGTGACTTCACCTAACTTCCCTTTCTCTTCCTTGCTTCCTCTGTTTCTTGTCCAGTTTACCTCTCTCTCTCTCTCTCTCTCTCCCCTCTCTCTCTCTCTCTCTCCTCTCTCTCTCCCCTCTCTCTCTCCTCTCTCTCTCCTCTCTCTCTCCTCTCTCTCCCCTCTCTCTCTCTCTCTCTCCCTCTCTCTCTCCCTCTCTCTCTCTCTCTCTACCTCTCTCTCTCTCTCCCTCTCTCTCTCTGACCTCCTCTCTCTCCTCTCTCTCTCTCTCTCTCCCCTCTCTCTCTCTCTCTCTCCTCTCTCTCTCTCTCTCTCCCCCTCTCTCTCTCTCTCCCTCTCTCTCCCTCTCTCTCTCTCCTCTCTCTCTCTCTCCCTCTCTCTCTTTCTGATTTTTTTGTTCTTACAACTCTTGTCCACCTCCCTTACCTCCCTCCCTTCAACCTGCACCCTAGCCCTTGTGGGGATTTTCAGTCTGTGCACTTGCTCACTGTTGCTTTAACCTGTGTGTGTATTGGGGGGTAATTTATGCCTCCCTTAGTAATACAGCCTCCCCTTCTGTCAGTTTAAATGCTCATCCATGTAACTTTTAGACCTCCAATTGAGTACTGAAGTACCTTTAACAGAAAGATGAATGCCTTTTCATTTTAATTATATTTCAGTACTTGTATTTGTGTCTCTGTTATTTGTACCTGTATTTGTATCTGTATTTGTGTATCTGGTATTTGTATATGTATCTGTATTTTTGTCTCTGGTATTTGTGTTTCTGGTATTTGTATTTGTATTTGTATTTGTGTCCCTGGTATTTGTATTTGTGTCCATGGTATTTGTTCTGCATTTGTGTCTCTGGTATTTGTATCTGTATCTGTATCTGCATCTGTATTTGTGTCTCTGGCATTTGTATTTGTGTCTCTGGTACGTGTAGCTGCAGTTGTATTTGTGTCTCTGGTATTTGCATCTGTATCTGTATCTGTATTTGTATTTGTGTCTCTAGTATTTGTATCTATCTGTATCTGTATTTGTATTTGTATCTGTATTTGTGTCTCTGGTATTTGTATCTGTATTTGCATGTGTGTTTCTGGTATTTGTATCTGTATCTATATTTGTGTCTCTGGTATTTGTATCTGTATTTGTATTTGTGTCCCTGGTATTTGTATCTGTATCTGTATTTGTGTCTCTGGTATTTGCATTTGTATCTGTATTTTAAGTCTCTGATATCTGTATTTGTATTTGCATCTATATTTGTGTCTGTGGTACTTGTGTTTGTAATTTGTAATTTTGTCTCTGGTATCTGTTTGTATCTGTATCTGAATTTGCAATTCTGTCTCTAATACAGTATTTCTAGATGTCTGCATTTGTACTTGCGTGCACAATCATGTTTACTGAAATTTCATCTATCTATCTATCTATCTATCTATCTATCTATCTATCTATCTATCGAAAATGGGCTTGAGAAATAAAGCCTCCTGACTGGCTGAAAGCTATGGTCAGGCATGCATTTATTTTCAATAGATGCCCAGTGAAAAACAAGTGCCAATTCAGGGTGCCCCATTATTTAGGGTATCCATGGGCACCCAGAATTTTGAAACTGAGTAGCCGCCATTTTTTTTTCACTCATAAAATAGTGGCCAATTTCCTCATCTCTCCTTGGCAAGACTGACACTCAAACTTAAACAAACAAATCACCTCAGTTGTGAGAAAAAATAAAGCAAGCTTGCCTCCAAAATCTCAGAGTTCATGAGACACAGCAAGCCACAGCAAGTCACAGAGCACTACCGCTCCTGTAACTCACAGTAGTGGCTCTGGAGCTAGTGTACTCTGTGTATCTCTCACACTGTCTCCATCTGCAAAGTTTCCAATTTTACAGTGAATGTAGATAATCAAGTGAGTGAGTGCCTCCTTATCTGCAGACTGCAAACAAAGGAAAAAAAAATCACACTACCTCATTCTTGCGATTATGTGATGCACTTACCCTGCCATTGTCCCGACCTTGCCACTAAGCTTGTGGTCACAGTCAGGCTGCAAAAAATGGCAGTTGGAAAAAAAAGCATTGACTCAGTAACTAAGTAAGATTAAGAAAATCAGCAAAACAAAGTTTTTGTAACCTCTGTGTGTGTGTGTGTGTGTGTGTGTGTGTGTGTGTGTGTGTGTGTGTGTATATGTGTGTGTGTGCTCCTGGGCATTTGGAGATAGTAACCATAACAACCAGCCCCATACTGACAACTATGAGGGCCCCAGTAGCACAAAAGTCCTCACTCAAAAAAATCCCACAATAGTCTAATGCAGGCGGGGGAACTATTTTATCACAAACTGAATGAAACACATAACAGATTTAACATGTGAAGATAAAAATTATTTTTTCCAAAAATATATAAGACAGTGGCCCATTTTCTAAGCGCAATAATACCCTCCAGTATTGGCAGTATTGTGAAATACCAGACAATCCAGGGGCTATAACACCCCTGATACTGCCACCCTGTCAGGTGTTATTACTGATATATGCAGTATGTATATATATTCTATGCAAAAAAAACTTTGTTAATGGACCATTAGGGTTCTAGTATCAAAAGAAGAGAAATGAGATCTTAGAGTTTCCAACCCTAAGACTCCACCCCCACCCTCGGCTTCCAACCCTAGCACCCCAACCCCTAACTTGCATGTGGAAATAGGTGTGAGGGGTGTGCCTTGAGGTTGTGAACACTAATGCTTACACCATTCCAAGAGTAAGTAAGCTAAGATGGGTATCCAATAAGACAATGGGGTGAGCATTAGCATTGAATCAGAAGAAAACTAGCCACTTCAAGAAATTTTTGGTCCCCGATGGCACATACAACATTTTGTGTGAATCGGTCAAATGGCTGCAAAGTTATTTAAGTGCAAAATTGTGGGTTTAACATTGAAGTGACCACGGAACCCTAATATAGGGGCACTATCTTGCCCCGATAATATATAAATTGCAAAAAAACTTTGTTAATTTTCTAGTTAGGCTTAAAGCCATAAAAGTAGTGAAATGTTGGGTTAGGGTTTCAAACCCTAACACACTACCCCCACCCTGCATACACCAACAGGCGTTGGGGGTGTGCCTTGAGGTCACTCCCATCCCTCCATAGATGTGTATATATATATATGTATGTATGTAGCTGTGGACAAAACGTAATTATGTGCAACTGCAATGGAATTCTTCACCACAGATGCAAAAACACATTTTGGCCAGGATTTGGAGGAGGTTGACTTTGCAGTGGAATATTTTTCAACCACCCTTTTGAAATTACAGTACACGTTTTTCCCTAGAATAACTAGAAGGGTTAGGGATAACACTAATAAGTGGATTACCTCTGAACTATTTCAACTTATTGAGGACAGGGATTTAGCCTGGAATCTTTATGAAAAAAACATAGAGTACTGCCAATCTGAATAATTATCATAGGCTAAAAAACTTATGTAAAATTAGGTTAAGATCAAGTAAATCTGACTATTATTTAAATGGCCAAAGGAAAGACTTAAAAAACCCAAAACAAGCCAGCCTGGTGGTGCTGAGGGATGAGGCACTGCACGCTACACCTTGTGCCATGCCAGTGACCCAGGTTCAGGAACGAGCCTGGGCCACTGGAGCTCGGCAGGGGAGAGAGAGGATTGAGGATCTGGAGGACTGCTCTCTTGTCTTGGGGAGAGAGGGTTTGCCATCCAGCCCATTAATCTCCCTCTGGCAGTGGCTGGAGGAGCTGCAAGTTAGGAGGCACATAACCAATGTCATCATCAGTGGGGGGGGGTGGAAAAAAGTGTTGGAAAATGGAACTGGCAGGCTCCATGTTGGCTCTCCTGCACCTGTCCCAGCTTCCCTGAACTTCTGGATTTCACTCCGGGATTGGGGGAACGCTGGCACCCCTTCCCCTCGGCCCTGTCATGGGGGGGACCCATGGGGGATCACAGCAGAAGTTGAGTGGGAAATGGGAAGCCAGAGACTGAGTTCCTTTGAGGGAGGACTGGAGCCCGCTGCCAGGCTCCCATGATGCAAAAACATAATAGAAAAAAAATCAAAAAACCATTTTGTTCAGCAATCAAAACCATTACATCCCCCAAAATTAATAATTTGCAAATTTCATTTGTTTTAAATAGTAAAAAGACCACTGATTATTCATATATTTCTAAAGCTTTTTTGATTAAGTTTGCTGACTTAACCTCTTTCACAGACATATTTTCCTCAGTGAACAAAGCTCCAGTGGAATCTGCAACTGAAGATCTTAGCTCATCACCTTTTTATTTTTGTTTAATTAAACCTAAACAAGGATTAAAGCAATTAAAACAGTTGTTTCCAGACAAAGGCTCAGGTAGCGACAACCTTGTGCCAAGGATCTTAAGGTTAATTGTAACTCACATCTATGTTCCTTTAACAAAGGTGTTCAAACTTTCTCTTCTTACTTGCTTTTTTCCAAGTCAGTGGAAACACACGGTAATAAAAACAATTTTTAAACGAGGAACTCCTGCTGAATCGGATAAATATTGACCCATTTCTTTACTTCTAGTATTGGGTAAACTCCTGGAAAAAGTAGTAAATGAACAACTAATAGATTTTCTCAACCCCTCTGGTCTTCAGTCTCCCAGGCAGCATGGATTTTGTAAATTCCATGGTACTGGCGTGGCCTTGGCCAGGTTCACAAATCACATCAGTCAAGCAATGGACCATGGTGAACTCATGGGTATTGTGTTCGTGGACCTGTCCAAGGCCTTCAACTTAGTTGACCATTACCTGCTGCTCGGGAGGCTGGGGAGTATTAGATTCAGAGACTCTCTTTTAAATTAGTTAAGCAGTAACCTAACAAATCATCTCTTTAGGGTAAGCTATGATGGGGTATTGTCAGACAGTAGAGTTATGGAAGTAGGAGTGCCTCAGGCTTCAATCCTGGGGCCCCTCCTATTTTTAATATTTGTTGCTAAGCTTCCATCTTTGCTGCCTCATATCAATTGTTTAATGTACGCTGATGATATCAATCTTTTTTATAGCTCCCCCTCTGATGATGAAATAGTTCATTGTTTGAACCTTGATTTTCAAACTATGGACACCTGTCTGAAATCTAATCTTTTGTTGTTAAATACCAAAAAACAGAGACAATGCTCTTTGCGTCTAGACAAAGATTGGCTAAAAGTGTTTCCTTAGTAATACAAGATTCTAATGGTGTTAAACTGGAACAGGTCTACCAATTTAAATATTTGGGGATCCTGTTAGATCCTAGTTTGTCATACTCAGTGCACATAAAATCTGTTTGCAGGCAGGTTAACCAAACGTTGGGTGTATTGTTTAAGCAATGGAACCTTTTAACAAAGCAAGCAAGATTAGCTTTTGTGAATAACATATTGCTATCAATATTGTATTATAATTCCTTCTTGTTCCAGGATTTAGCCAAGACAGATATGAAATCACTTAATACCACCTTTCACACTAGCTGCAGGTTTGCTCATAGGGTTCCATTTTGGACACACCACTGTCTTCCGTATAGATTAACTGGCTGGTTACCCCCAAGTAAACATTGTCTCTATAGCTTAAACTCCCTGAACCATAATGTTCTAAATCTGGGCCTATGATCTCCCTTATATTCATTGCTTGAAGTAAAAATACTGATAGGGCCTTATGCTCAAATAATTCATTTTTACTTACAATTCCCAAGGTGACTACTAATATGGGTAGGTCTGCTTTTTTAAATTCTGCCCCCATACCTTGGAATAGACTACCAATGAATTTACACTCTTAGCATTGTAATGATATTTTTAAAGGGACACTATCAACCCCCTTAGTTCTCAAAGTGTCCCTAGTTTAAAAAACACATTTTATGATTGCCAACATTCTGTAAAGATTACTGATGAAGTTGGTAGTTTGATTCTGATTATTTTTTTTTCCTTAGAAAAGTGAAAAACAGACTGCCAAACATACTGGTGTCACCACACCAAAATGTGTTTCTTTACATTCCTTGATCAGCTCCAACTGCATCTTTCCTGGATGTGGGAACACCCACAACACAGTTTAGCCAATCATGATGCAGTGGGAGTTTAGGAGGGTGTCGCATCATGAGTGACTGCACTACTAGAGGTGTTTTAATGCTCAAAAAGTTATGCAGTAAGGCTAGAGCCAGGATTGTAAACAAAGCAAGGTTGTTTTTATAAATATACATTAGCATGCATTTCAGTTTTACTAAACAAGGAGAAAGACAAAACACACAGCAATATTAATGATTTTTGGAGAAGGCAAGAAATTATAAAATGTGGAGTTTTAACTGGAAATAATATGATGGAAAACAGATTGATAGTGTCCCTTTAGAATGTCATTGAGATAGTTTTACGTGGAGTCCTTGAAATGTGATTGTTAATACTTGTTATACTCTGATTGTATTTATTGTTTTATGTAGAATCATTTATGTATCATCTTGACTGTTATAATGGTCCTGGGTCACTTTTGAAAAAGGGCTTTGGCTCATATTGTTTGCCTGGTAAACAAATGTTAAAAAAAATTTGAAAAATCACAGCTGTGACATACATGAGGCGGGGTAATAAGAAGGCTATGTTTAAAATCTGGTGTCAAAATATTTAACATTTCCAAACTTGTGAGCGTGTGTAGTGAAATCTCAATGAATGGTCATAACATTGCCATTTTTATATATTTTGACCCCAGATTTTCAACATAGCCTTCTCATGATCCCACCTCATGAATATGGGCAGAAAACATTTCCAAATCCCACTTGAAAGATGAATTCACCAAGCGTCCACAAAATCACCTTTTGGGCTGGAGTTTCATAATGGCAGTCCTGTTGTTCATGAGGTGGAGTGACCAAATGGCCATGTTGAAAATATGGGGTCAAAATGTTAAAAAATGGCAATGTTATGCATAAAAGTTGAAATCCCCGTTGAAATACATTGAACTGCATTTACCTTAGTTTCTCATGTTGCAGTCACTGGTTCCAGCAGCAAGACGTGTCATTGATCAGAGTGGATATCGAACGTGGGACCTGTTCAGGTGAGTGAGGTTGTTTGGGGGTGTATTGGGAGGTGTGGGATGGTGGGTGCTGAGTCAGGGGGCTGATCGTCAAGTGATGTTTTTCTTTTTTGACAGGTTTTGAAAAACAAAAACATAGGGGGACCATTTTTGTAATTTCAGGGCTGTGCCCGAGGATGAAATGGCAGGGTGGGGGGTGCCACTAAACAACAGGGAACAAACTATAATACTAGTAGCAGGGAGCCACATAGGTGCTTTTTATTTCCTCAGGAGTTTCTATTCCTGGTACCTTTTTATGACAGTATTCAGTCAGCGGCTGTGGATTTTCTTATCGGTTGTTTCCGATGTGATCTGCTATGAATTAAATTACTTGTACTGAGCTCTATATATAGCTGCAGACTTAGTGCAGTGATCATGCTCAACATTTGACAATTGTTATTGGACATAGGGCTGTGGCAATCTATTATGTTTTGAATGAAATCACCATTTTGAAGGGTCATGTTCAAACTAAACTAAACTAAACTAAAAGATACCTGCAGCTGTTTCTAGTCTAGACCATATTCGTCCCATTATCCTCTTAACTACAACATACTTCTTTCCCCATCTCTCTCTCTCTCAACTTCTGTTCCTAATTGTCTAGACACTCTCCTCCCCTCCTTCCCTCTTTTTTTTCTGTTTCTGGCTATGTTTTGCACTAAATTTTTTCCACATCTCTCTCCTATCTTACCCTTCCTTTCAGCCCCCCCCATCTCCTTTATCTCTCCCTGGTCCCCTCTTCCTACTCTCTATACCTTCTGCTCCTGTCCCAATCAATTTGACTTTTTCTCCCTGCTTATAATGTTTATACAAGGTTATGCTTGCAAACTGCTACATTTGTACTATTTCACTGAACACTATGTAACACAGGTACCATTTACTTTTATGTACTATGATTTTATGTGTGTATAGTGACCTTTGTATGTATATACAGTATACAGTATATATATATATATGTCCCAGGATCTCCTTGTGAATGAGCTTGCTCAACAGAGCTTTCCTGCACTAAAATTAATCTTGAACATGTCCCAGAGCCTCAGTAGACCAGGACTGCCATGACCCTATGCCCAGTAACAATTATCAGACATTGAGCACAATCACTACACTCACTCTGCAGAGGTATATAGAGCTCGGCACGAGTAATTTAGATAATTGCAGATCACATCATAAACAATCGATAAGAGAGACCACAGCAGCTGACTGAATACAAGGATATAGCATAACGGCTGTCATAAGAAAGCTACTAGAAATGGAAACTCTTGAGGGGGAAAATACACATACAATCACAAGTTTAAGCACACAGAGGGAGACAATGAAGAATATTCCCACTACAGAGTCTGATTACACATGTCACTGAACACACAGAAACATAACATAACATAGAAACATAGATCTGATGGCAGATAAGTACTGCTTGGCCCACCTAGTCTGCTCATTTCCCTACCTAATGGATAAACTGCAGATCCTAGTTAGCCAACAGCTTACTTCTTCCTACCCCGCCACTAAAATTGCCTTATGTTTGTCCCATGCATTCTTGAATTCCCCCACTGTTTTTGACTCCACGACCTCCTCAGAAAGGCTGTTCCTTGCATTTACTTCCTCACATTACCTCTGAGCCATTCCCCCTCTATCTTCAAATTGTGCCCCCTTGTTCTTTCACATCTCTTTTTCGAAAGATGTTACCCTCTTGGACGTTGTTGATTCCATTGAGGTACTTGAAAGTTTCTGCCATGTCCCCCCTCTCCTTCCTTTCCTCAATGCTATACATATGAAGCTCCTTTAGTCTTTCTTCATATGTCTTTTGGTGCAGACCTTGCACCATTTTGGTTGCCTTCCTCTGGACAGCCTCCACCCTGTCTATGTCTTTGCAGAGATGGGGTCTCCAGAACTGCATGCAGTACTCCAGATGTGGTCTTACCAACTGTCTGTACACAGGGATAACAACTTCTTGTTTTCTACTGGCGATGCCTCTCCCTATATATCCCAGTATCCCTCCAGCCCTCCTTACTGCCTTCTCACATTGCTTGCCCACCTTTAGGTCACCTGCTATAACTACTCCAGGTCCCTTTCCATTTTTGTTGTTGTCAGTATCTCACCCCCCATTGTGTACTCTTCCCCTGGGTTTTTGTTTCCCAAGTGCCTTACTTTGCACTTCTTTGCATTGAATCTAAGCTGCCATACATTTGACCATTCCTCCAACCTTGCTAAGTTCTTTCTCATCCTTTCCACCCCACCTTGTGTATCATCCCTGTTGCAGATCTTTGTGTCATCTGCATAGAGACATACTTTTCCTTCCAGTCCCTCTGCAATGTCACTTATAAAGACATTAAAAAGGAACAGCCCCAGTACTGATCCCTGTGGTACCCCATTAGTAACCCCC
The DNA here is from genome assembly GCA_016271365.2 of Neoceratodus forsteri. NCBI lineage: Eukaryota > Metazoa > Chordata > Ceratodontiformes > Ceratodontidae > Neoceratodus > Neoceratodus forsteri. The sequence continues at coordinate 557,514,908 of CM028138.1, forward strand.
CTTTCTTCACTGTGGACTCCGTTTACTATTATCCTCTGTATCCTGTTGTCCAGCCAGTGTTTTACCCAGATTACCACCCTGGGACCCACTCCCAGGCTGGCTAATTTGTTTATTAATCTTTTGTGCGGGACTCTGTCAAATCCTTTGCTAAAGTCTTGGTAGGCCATGTCTACAGCCCCTCCCTGGTCTACTACTTTGGTCCCCCAGTCAAAGAAATTGATTAGATTCATCTGACATGACCTTGCTGCTGTGAATCCATGCTGCCTTGGGTCCTGTGCCCCAAGACCTCTAAGTACTCAACAATTCTTTTCTTCAGAAGTGATTCCATCATTTTCCCTACCACTGAGGTCAAACTGACAGGTCTGTAGTTTCATGCCTTTGTCTTTCTCCCACTTTTGTGAAAGGGAATCGCATCCACCCTCCTCCAGTCCTGAGGTACCACACCGTCTTCCCATGATTTGTTAAAAAGGGTAGTCAGTGGTGTTACTAGTTCTCCCCTTAGTTCTTTTAGAATTCTGGGGTGAATCCCATCAGGCCCCATTGCTTTATCCAGCTTCAGTTTTAGAAGTTCTTTCAGAACCCTTTCTTCTGTGAAAGGACTGATATCAACCCCCCTATCCAGAGTGCTTCTATTGATTGGATTAGGTACCTACTGCTCCTCTTCCATTGTGAATACTGAGCAGAAATATTCGTTCAGTATCCCTGCTTTTTTACTGTCCTCTCTGCTCAGCCACCATCCTCTTTATTCAGCCTCAGTATCCCTGCCTTAGTCTTTCTTTGCTCCCTAATGTACCTATAAAAGGTTTTATCCCCCTTCTTAACTGAGTTGGCTATCTTTTCCTCAGTTTGGGCCTTTGCTATTCTGACTACCTTCCCCGCTTCCTTCTTCTTTAACTGGTACAGTTCTCTGTTCTGCTCTTTCTGTGTTTCCTTATACTTCCTGAATGCTTTTTTTTTTTTTCAACCAGGAGAGGCACACTAAGCTGAAAGCTTGTTTAAAGGTGCGACCTGGGAGCACAGGGAAGTTAAGTGACTTGCTCAGGATCACACAGTATGCAACTGGAGGCTGTGGAATTTAAATCCAAGTCTCCAGGTTCACAACTCAGAGCATTGAACCACTGCACTATACTTTTCTCCCTAACCTTCCCTGTCACTTCTTTTGAGAACCATAGTGTTTTTTTCTTTCATTTTGATTTGTTTATTTGCTTCACACAAAGGCTTGTTGCCTCTGTGATGGCAGTTTTGATGTTTCCCCATTGTTGCTTCACCCCACCTTCTTGCCTGTTTGCTAGTGCTTTTCTGAGGCACTCTCCCATTTTGGCAAAATCAGCCCTCCTGAAGCCCAGTACCTTCACTTTTGTATGGCTTGACTCTACAGCTAAGTTTATCGTGAACCACACTATTTGGTGGTCATTTGTTCCCAGATGGAACATAAAAAAAGTATGACAGTATGTCAGTGATGTGGAGTCGACTGTCACAGGCTCACAAACAACAGACTACCATTCATGGTCTACTATTATCACTTAAAAATCGATAGCTGCCGACTTATAGAAACTAACACTGAGAGCTGACAGCTGACAATCCCAGCTCCACTTTGCAGTGCCTATAGAAATGTGAATGAGCAATACTTGTCAATTGTATTTTGAAGCTGCAAACAAAGTGGAGATTGCTGAACACAGTTCCCGCCACAGAGTATTCCCCTCTAACAGCTGAGTGATCCTGACAGCTCAGCAGAGAGGGTGAGACATACATGCTGTCTCACAGCTTGAAAACAAGTATGGAGCTGCCGACAGGACTGCCCTCAGAAGTGAAGGTTTTCAATTGGGCTGATAACCTGTAAAAAACAAATAAAAAAAAGGTCCACAAAAAAACAAAAGCACACTGTGCATATAAAACGTCTACCACTACATGTTTTGGTTTCAAATAAGGCAATAAACACAGAAGTGGTTTTCATACATTTTGTATTACATTTCACCTTTAATGGCAAACTTTTTAAAATCAATCAATGTTTTTTTTTTTCCTGCCGTATTATGACATTATTACAAAAAAAGTTTAAATTCAAAAAATGTTCAAAATGTTTTAACCAAAACATTCAAAGGTACCCTCTTGGCATAGACCCCCACCATCCCTGAACTTTTCTGGGAAAAAGTTCATACTGTCTAGGCTATAGGTGAGAGCAAAAATCCCCATGTTAAGTATATGGGGAAAAAAACGTACAAGTTGTTATCACCAAACTTTCTACATGTGGAAATTCCGACAGCCTGAACACACATGCTCGATTATGTGCAAATTCATTAAAGGACAGCCACGCTATTAAGGTGCAAAAATTGAGTTTAACAATAAACAGCCTGCTCAACCCGAACTATAGAGGTACTACTGTGCACTATATCATTTTTTTACATTTCAGATATGTTACTTTTGTTAGTAAAGGTGTAAGATCAAGGGTTTGGGAGTTATCAATAAATGATTCAGTTATGTTATGAGCAAAAGTATTCATATGTGTTTCACTCTAGCCTTAGCCAAGGTCTAACATTACTTTACGTGGTCTAACACAAATAGAAATACTGAAGAGCGAGATTTTTAGTTGTACATAGGGAATTGTGTGGGGTTTTTTTTGGAAGAGTATTGGTATTGCTCAGTCCTAATTTAGTGTCATCCCAAGGACAGCTGATTTTTTCTTTAAGAAAATACTATACTTTGCAATAAAAAAACATAAATTTTAGGAGATTTGTAGATCTGGAAGAAACAGACTCTAGAATAAAAGAACAAATCTGGCCTAATGAACTGGGACTGGGGGAGAGATATTTTTTCTTTCAAAAGGGCAACATTAGATTTAAAATCAGTGCTCTTGTATCTGAAGAGACATGCTACTAATGAACATGTTTGATAAAAAATGGAAAATACATTTTAAAGTACCCTTAGGTTTACAGTCATTATTTCTAAGTTTCATGTTTTCGAGGTATTTATCATTGCCCTAATTTTTTTTTTGTGTAGCCATTTTACATTAACTGGTGCTTATTCTAACTCTATGGCCCAATTCTCAAAAGATTTAGAATGCTGAAAGCCCCGATTTTGCCGAACACATGGCACATGGGGCTTGTGGCATTCCCCAGTCGGCAATCGTGATTCTTAATCCCCTGCTCCACTTGCCCCAAGTTAGACCAGCTTTTGATGGTCTAACTGTGCTGATCTTTTTATGGGGTTTGCACCAAATATTTCATGCAAGCCACCACAAAAAGGGCAAAATATCGCAACTGCACATGACATTTTAGAACTGGGCGCATGGTGCCTCAATGTGTTCGGTGCAGCACAGGGTTTCATGCAGGGCTGGTGTAAGCCCTGTGTCAACCTTTGAGAATTGAGCTCCACATCTTAAAACACCTAAGTGGAAATTAATAGCCTCACAAGCAGGCCCAGGGACCCAGAAGCAGAGTTTAGTGCCACCGCCTGGGAGACGTTAGTTCCTGTATGGACTTGAGTTTCCTACCCCCATGACCAGAAGGAGGCTAGCCATGTTGTGGACATTTGGTGTTGAACCCCGGGGAGAAAAGCTATGGGGCTACCCAGCATTTGCAGTCTCATTACAGGTGAAATAGGGAGTGGCCATGTTATCATTAGCCTAGGCAGTGATTATTCACCCACCCTCCTAGCAGGAGGACAAGATGGTACTCCTGTCTGCGTAAAGGGGAGAGGGGACAGAAGGGAAAATATGGAGATGGGGGAAGGGAACCACTGAACAGAGATGTGTTTTAATGTTACCATGCTCAGAGCTCATTTTAGATATTTATCTATTTGGGATGCAGACCAACAGGATATCAAAAGTAATGGTCAAATGAAAAAAGGGTCAAGTCTAGATTCTAAAACAGCAGTTTAAAACTGTTGTAACAGAGAACAGGCTGTCCCCAAGGGAGAACAAAAGATGGGTCAAAGTTGAAAACTGTGTGGCAGATGTCTCAGTCCCCTACTCTGAAATGAACACTGCACACTAGCATGGCTGCCTGACCTACTTTTAGTTTTAGTTAACAGCAGCACCGCAATATTTAGAGATGGGGTTACACCACAGGTCCCTCTAGCCCATTCCGCTGTTAGCCAAACCGTCATAATACTGATGTTATTCCCTGCCAAGAATCCCTTTTGCCTAACTTTGAGACTTAGTTTATTGCTTGTCTTTGCAAACACTTCCAGAGAGTAAAAAAAGACTTCTGTGTGAGGTACATTACTATCTCCTGGTGTCACATTTCACCCAGTCTTCCTCCAGCCTGAGTTCAACATCAAGAGCAGCAGATTCTCAGCTCCTGCTTAAAGTTGTCACATTTATTTATTTTTATTTATTGAAAAGTTTCACCAGGAAAGGCACACTGATCAATATAAAATTGCTCATCTCATGTAGTGTCCTGGGGGAAGGGGAACATGGGAGTACAGTAATCAAAAGCACATTTCCTTGCAGTATTATAGAAAAGTATATATACAATAATCAACAATACATTTCCAAAGGTAATATAAAACAGAGATGCAATAGAATAAAAAAAGCAGTACATCAGTTAGTTGCATTAGATAATCATTGGGATTTAATGCAAGAGGAGCAAATTAACTACACTGCAGACTTAGTACATACAATGCAGAAGGAAGTGCGATAAAGTACAATTGGCTTCTCATCACGTTAAGTGCTAGGCTTGGAAAGGGAATGGGGAAGCCAGAGGGGAAATTAGGAGGTGTGAGGAGCCAGAAGGGAAAATTAGGAGCAGTTGCAGGATGGAGAGAGGGTGTTGAGGAGGGAAGTCGAGATGGACCACGGAGAGGAGGAGTGCCTGATTTGATGAGGCATTGAGTTCCAGAGCTTAGGGAACCTATAGAAAAATGACGATTGGCCTATAGAGGTGGTGTGCCATGGTATAGCTAGGGTGCGGGAGTCACTGGATCTGAGGGGAGAGGGGCAGGAGGGCAGGAGGACAGTGAGGAAGCAAGGTAAGGCGGAAGCGTATCAAACCAGAATTTAGCGATACATTTTATGCAGTGGGCTAGGTGGCGGTTTTCCAGGGAAGGAAAAGCTAAAGAGCGATATAGGTCACAGTGATGGGTAAAGGAAGGGGCATCTAGAGCAAAATGACAGAAAGCATTGAACAGGATGTCCAGTCTGGTTAAGGATGACTTTGGTGCAGCACTATAGACTATGTCACAGTAGTCAAAGATGGGTAGTATCATTTTCTGGACAATTTACCGCCTGGCCTGTAGAGGTAGGCAGCTTTGGTTAATGTAAAGGGCATCTAGTTTGGGGTGCAGCTTTTTCAGGATGGAGTCTATGTGTCCAGTGAAGTTTAGGTGCTGGTCTAGCCAGACCCCGAGATACCTAAAGGAGGAGGTGTCCTCCAGAGTACAGCCATCAAGGGTGTAGAAGGAGGGTAATTTAGTTAGCCTAGAGAGTCTCTGCCTTGTGCCGAAGGTCATGGATACTGTTTTCTTGGCGTTGAGGAAAAGCTGATCGGAGCTTAACCATTGCTGAACTTTCTTAAAGTCATGCTGAAGTGTAGAAGAGTCATCAGTTGGTGATTGACCAGAGCAGAAAAGGACAGTATCATCAGCATACATATGGATGAAGGAGGAGGTGGTGCACACTGATGGGAGGTCATTAAAGAATATGGAGAATAGTAGGGAGCCAAGGAAGGAGCCTTGGGGTATGCCTTGGGATCACATAGGCTGAACGGGGGCTGGTTTTCAGATTCAGATACATCCGAATCTGATCCACACATTTTTATACAGGATTTCTAGATTTGGTTGTCAAAAATCCTAAATTCTAATCAACAATCAGTTTCTAATTGGATTCTGATCAGGTTCCGAAATCCAACATCCAATATGTAAGCAATAAGACACGACAGAGTGTGTATGAAACATATTTTACTGCACGCCCAAGGGTGGCTTATTGCGCTTATAAAATGGGCTTCTTCTTTTTAACTTTTTACAGTTGGGAAAAGCATGTTTATATGTAGAAACAATAGATTTACTTGTGTGCATTTATGATAAAATAGTCCTTCTGTCCACAGCAAATGATGTAATAGATATCATTGTATTTCCACTGGACAAAGTTTGTCCTTTGCTGGCATCAAGATTCAAGATATGGAATGTTTATGTAAGCAATAAGACATGATGGGTTGTGCATTATGCTGCGATAACAGCACACCCAGAGGAGTAGTTAGGCATGAGGCTCTTGCATTGAGTGCCTTCAGCCCCTGGAAGTGTGGTTATCTCAGCATAATGCACACCCCTGTAGTGTCTTATAGCGTTTATAAAATGGGAACCATTAGTAAAAAAAATGAAGATTAAAAAAACAGCTCATATAAAAACAGCAATAAAAAAAATTAAAACTGGATTTAAAATTAAATAAATAATCTCTATTACAACTTGTCCAGTCGTCACTGTTGCAGGTTGGACCCACTATGTGGCACTGTTGTGAGCAATGCACCCTTTGTCATTTTTATCATCATTTGATCATCTGAACTGTAGTTTTTTTTTATCATCTTGGATGCCACGGAGCGAGAGAGAGATGGAGAGAAAGAGCTAAACTGCCTGCTGTAGTTCAAGTGAGGGAAGGAGAGAAGAAAAAATTACTCACCATAGTAATGTTGTTTCTTCTAATGGAGTATTGCTGTATTCTGAGTATATGCAGTTAGCCCCAGCACTTGAACTGCTCCAGAGAGTAAAGGGTTAACTCTATGCAAAGGCATAGAACGTTGAGCTCGAGCTCGGTTTTCAAACCTCTGTCTGTGGTACTCTGAAGTGTAACCATCAGATTCTTATGAGCACTAAACTAACTAACTCAAAGTAAGAAATTGTTTCAAAATTTTTGTGCCAAATGGCGAAACAAGGTTTTAGGGTCAAAGACTCAAGTCGAGAAAACCCCAAAAGAACACAACAGGTAGTGATTACCGAACTAAAAGAAAAAAAAAACCTAAGAGATGGAGGCATGTCCAGAACACCTCTAGGGTGCAGCACTGTGCCTGCCCCACCACATCCCAAAACCACTAGGTTCCAGGAGGGGAGGCAGGGAAGGAGGTCAGAATACAGCTAGACTCCACTAAAAGAAACAACATTACTATGGTGAGTAATTTTTTCTTCAAACAACATGAAGTCTTGCTGTATACTGGCTATATGCAGACTACCAAGCAGTACCCCCTTGGAGGAGGGAGTTACAGAACCTATTTTGGGAACAAGCTCTGCAGCACAGATGTGCCAAACCTAGCATCACTTCGTGACTGGATGTCCAAAGAGTAATGCTTGGTGAAGATGTGAACAGATTTCCAGGTAGCTGCTTTACATATATCCATTAAAGGTATATCTCTAGCTTCTGCAACCTAAGCAGCTGTACCTCTGGTAAAATGAGCCCTCAGGCCTGAGGGAGGCTCCTTCCCAAGTTTAGAGTAGCAGAATTGAATACAAGAGACAATCCACCTGGCAATAGACCTCCTGGTAGCAAGGCTTGCCCTTTCCCACCTCACCATAAGTGAGAAACAACTGAAAACAATCCTTCCTATGGACCTTAGTATGCTCAATATAGTAACTAAGAGCTCTTACCACCCCCAAGGGGACCCGCAGCCTGAACATTTCAACCGCACTTTGCTAGATATGCTAGGCACCCTCCACCCAAAGGACAACCCTAGATGGAGCCAACAAATTAGCACCCTGGTACATGCCTACAACTGCACCGAAAGTGATGCCACTGGGTTCTGTCCCTACCGCCTGATGTTTGGAAGAGAAGCTTGACTGCCGGTAGATGTATGTTTTGGAGTTTGTCCCGATGGGGTTCGAGCTGATAACTATTTACAGTATGTGCAAAAGTTAAAGGCCCAGCTAAATCATGTGTACCAAATGGCTCAAACCATGGCTGCCAAAAGAAATCTGGCCAACAAAGAAAGATATGATAAAAAGGTGAAAGCACAGGAACTCTAGGAGAGAGATTGGGTATTGCTAAGAAATCTGGGACTGCGTGGCAAACATAAGATTGCTGACAGATGGCACCATCTCCCTCACATTGTAGTGGGCAAACTAGATGATCTGCCTGTGTATAAAGTAAGGCCTGAGAATAATTCAAAAGATGTGAAAACAATGCATAGAAATCATTTACTGCCCATTGGACAAATCTTGATTTAGTCTGAGCCCCCAGAAAATGCCCCCTCTGGACCAGTGACTAGAGCTGCTGCTAAGCAAAAATCAAGAAAGCCTGCACCTACAGAAGCTGAGTTAGTGTTCCCCTCCACGAGTCCCAGGTGAACATGACTGTCAGTCCATGTCACAGGAAAGTGAGTGTGGCTTTGAACACTACCCTTCTTACGAACTGAGTCAATTGCTTCGGGGCAATCCCCTAGTCAATCCTGGAGATGAAGCTGGGCCTTCTGGACTGTCCAAGCCCCCAGCTTTGTCCATGAAGCCAATGCTCCCAGAAAGTGAAGTGCAAAGCATCAAGTCAGATGATATGGAATCACTGTGTATGATTGAACTGTTTGAGTTTTCAGAGGAGGAAAATGACGGACTTGGACAAACTGGTGATATACCAGAACAAGAAGAGTGTGTTGAGTGCCCTGATAATTCACTGTCTGTGTCAGAAAACTTCCCATGTGAGCCAAGTGTTGTGGACTCAGAGATTGTAACTCCTGGAACTGAAAGTGCCCCAAGTTCTAGCCTCTCTACCCCAATGGAGACTCCCCCTGACAAGTGAGGACAATGCTGAAAATGAGGCTCAGGGTGCAGAGACTGTAACAGTTCCCCCTAGAAAGACTGGTCAAGCTGTAAAGCCTGTGGTGCACCTCAGTTATGATTCCCCTGGGAGACCTGTGGACTTGCCTTTCAATGTTGTCCTTAAAGGAGTGTATGTATCCCCAAGCTCATTGCCCAAACTGAACATCAGTGCTAACTCCAAGTTACTTGTGTTGCCCTCTAGGTATGGTGCCCCTGCCCCATCCAGCCCCAAGGTAGCTGATAGGGAAGGGCCCCCTCTCTTCAGATTTCATGTACAGGAGGTAATAACCTGAGTTATGGTACAATGTGTGTATAATACTGTGGAACAAAAAATGATGTACTGAAAAGTTTCAGAAATGTGTTTCTGGTAAGGTGATATGTTGACTGATGATTACATGTATAAGCCTAATGTGATATTTATATAAATGTATATGGTTGTATTGAAATTTATGGGGGTATTTACTTGACACAGATGCCAAGTCTTTCCAGGCCAGGAAGGGTGTAACCCCTCTGCAAATGGGGTTTCCCAAAAGTCTTCCAGGAGCTTGCCTGAATGCTCCAAGTCTGGGCGGTGTTCGGTGTCTGAGCTGTTTAAATGAGGTTCCAAGTGAGTGCTATTTGAGCCTCCACATACTGTCTCTTTAAGAGCTGTCTGCTTGCAGACTTAATTAGTTTGTATGGGGGTACTGTGTACTTAATGCTTGAATCTCGCCCGAGCTGCTGCAGATTTGCTCCATTTCTGCCGTCACTACATGTGCAGAGGAAGCCTTGTTGAAAGATATAACTGTTTGCCAGAAATCATTTAGAATGACTGAGAAAATGTAGTTTGTCTAACCTGTCTTTATTTTAGCACGAACTGTTTCAGTGTAGCTCTTTCATTTTGGTCCTGAACTGATGTGCTGGGCCAATTGGGTTAAGGGAGCCCTAAAATGGAGCCTGTGGACTAATCAGAACTTGGACTCTTAATTTTGAGCCAGCCGCAAGGGGATTGCATGGGCAGTGACTCTGGAAAATGTAGTTGTGACCTTGGCGCCTTTATCCACCAACAGAGGGAGTCTTATTGTGAGTGACAGCCGAACCAACCAACAGAATGGTGTGGAGCTAAAGGAAATGCCCTGCTCTGTGACTGGAAAGCTCAGATCAGTTGTGACAGTGAAGAGAGAAGGAGCTCTGTGCTTCTGCGGTGTATAGTTTCGCATAGGAAGCGCGTGTGAGGCCCTGAGGTTCGGCCTGCAGCCGTTGTAAGTGCCAGTTCAGACTGAACCCAATCGTGAGGAGAAAGAAGGAAGTCTGAAGAGTGGAAACCAGGCTCACCTTGTAGAAGACTGGAGAAATTGCTGAATCGCGCTCGGTCTGTCAGGAGCTGAAGCTGCTGTGTGTGCTCCCGGGTACTTTGCAGTAATTGCAATCGGGATTGAGGAGCAGCCTGCCTGGTATAGTACTTTCCATTTACATACGAATGTGCGTAGTGCTTGTGGGGAATCGCTATTTCCAACCGCCCCCCCCCCCCGTGCTGTGTGCTGAAGCTGGAAGCAAACTCCAGCTTAGCTTGGACTAAATACGTTTGCTATCAACTGCAGTGGGGTCCAGTCACAAGGACCTTGTCTCCATGCCCTGTTGTTCTGGCAATCCAGAAGAACATCTACCATCCGGCCCTCAGCTTGGGTATTGTGAGTACAAATCGGGGTATTCCCCTGCAGCCTGTTTTCAATCACAAGTGTGTCAGCTAATTCTTGTTGTTTCCCTGCTTCATGGACTGAGCCATCCGGCTCCGGATTACAATTGGACTTTGTGCATATATTTTCTTCTACAGGGCCCCATCCATCTGCACCTGCTGGCCAACCTGGGCAACGGACCTGGCTAGCCCCCCCCCAACCTGGGTACCCAGAATGGACTTTTCAGACCCTGTATGTGTGCATGGTACTGTGATTTAATGCCACCAATTAACCTGATTTCCCCCTCCCGTGTTATTGCCTCCTAAATAAATCAGATTTGTTGTTGTTATACTATATACTGTCTGTGGTGTGGTACTTATGGAAACAGTATTGTGTTTTGCTGTGTATGTTGTTTAACCTTATTTACAGGGGGTCCTCAGAGATGTGCTGCAGAATCAGTCTCGAGGGTAAGTGGTATCTATATGAGTGAACAGTGTGTATACGTGGGGTATTGGGGCTGTAACTCCGGTGTACTGTGTGAGCCACTAGAGATAATAAAAGGGGGTCTCAGTGTCCCAAAGCGCTGTGACCAAGCTAGTCTAACCACTACAAACCCTGACCTCTGGGTGGAGGCACCCGCCATAGGACCTAAGCCCCTCAACCTGTCCGTAGTCAAACAGTCAGGGGTAGTAGCCCTTGGGATAGCACCACCTAGGGGTTACAATAGTAAACGGAGTTCACAGTGAAGAAAGGAGGGTAACTAGTGGGCTACCACAGGGTTCAGTACTGGGACCAGTCCTTTTTAATGTCTTCATAAGTGACATTGGAGAGCACCTGGAAGGAAAAGTATGCCTCTTTCAAGATGACACAAAGATCTGCAACAGGATTGATACACAAGATGGGATGGAAAGGATGAAAAGGGACTTGGCAAGGTTGGAGGAATGGTCAAATGTATGGCAGCTCAGATTCAATGCAAAGAAGTGCAAGGTAATGCACCTGGGAAACAGAAACCCAGGGGAAGAGTACACAAAGTGGGGTGAGATACTAAAAACAACAAAAACCAAAAGGGACCTGGGAGTAATTGTATTAAATGACCTTAAGGTGGGCAAGCAATGTGAGAAGGCAGTAAGAAGGGCTGGAGGTATACTGGGATGCATAGGGAAAGGCATCAACAGTAGAAAACAGGAATTTGTTTATCCTTTTGTACAGACAGTTGGTGAGACCCCATCTGGAGTATTGTGAGCAGTTCTGGAGACCCCATCTCCACAAAGACATAGACAGAGTGGAGGCTGTTCAGAGGAGGGCAACCAAAATGGTACAGGGTCTGCACCAGAAGACATGAAGAGAGACTAAAGCAGATTAATATGTATACCCTCAAGGAAAGGAGGGATTGGGTGGACATGATAGAAACTTTCAAGTACCTCAAGGGAATTAACAAAGTCCAAGAAGGTAACATCTTTCACAAAAAGAGATGTGCAAGAACAAGGGGGAACAATATGAAGATAGAGGGGGGATGGCTCAGAGGTAATGTTAAAAAGTGTTTTTTCATGGAGAGGGTTGTGGATGCATGGAACAGCCTTCTTGAGGAGGTTGTGGAGTTAAGAACAGTGGGAGAATTCAAGAATGCATGGGTCCGACATAAAGCAATTTTAGTAGGGGGTAGGAGGAAGTAAGCTGTTGGTTAACTAGAATCTGCAGCTTATCCATCAGGTAGGGAAATGGGCAGACTAGGTGGGCCAAGCGGTCCTTCTTTGCCGTCAAATGCTGTGTTTCTATGTTTCTTCTGCTGGCTTCTTCATATGTTCGTATATATGTTCCAACCAGTCTCTCATCCATCTGTGTCCTTCACTGCACCCAGATCCTCTAGTTTCTTCAGCAACCTTCTGTGAGGCACAGTGTCAATAATTCTACTGACATCAAAGTAGAGTAAATGCACAGCATGGCCCTTGTCCACTGCCTTTGTTACCCTGTCAAAGAATGTTATCAGGTTGGTCTGACAAGACCTCCCTCTCATCAACCCACACTGTTTACAGTCCTGGAGTCCACTGCTGTCCAGGTAGTCCATGAGGTCCACTTTGACTTGTGTGTCCATCATTTTACCTACTATAGAGATAAGACTGAAAGGTCTGTAGTTAACCAAGTTGCTGTTTGTCTCCCCTCCACTTATGGAGTTGGACTACATATGCTGGCCTCCAGTCTTTTGTAACTACTGCTGTCTGAATTGAGCTACTTGAAGAGCTCTACTAGGGGTTCTGTTAGTTTCATTGCCAGTTCCTTGAGCACCCTCGGATGCCTCCCGTCTGGGCCTGGGGCCTTATTTATCTTTAGTGCTGCTAGCCCTTTCTAAACCCTTTCACTGGTAAATGCTTGCTGCCTTATTTCTGGACTCCTTCTTTCAGCTACCTTGATGCCACTTTCTGGCAGATGCCCTCTGTCTTCTTTTATGAGTACAGAGCAGAAGTAGTCATTAAGAGTGGGTGTTTTCTGCCCATCCTTCTCAATTACACTACCTCCCTAAGTTAGCCTAACAATTCCTCCTCCTTTCTTTTTTCCCTAATATATCTTAAGAGCTGTTTTTCCCTCTCCTTTGACCCCTTTCATAATACACAGCTCTGTGTCTGCTGTCAAACTTTGTTTTTCTCACCACTTTCTTGGTTTCCCTTGTTCTCATTTGGTACTCTTCCCATTCCTCCTCCTTGTTTTTCCTTGTACCTGGAGAAGGCCTTCTTCTTGGCTCTCACTGCTTCCTTGACCTTTATGGGGAATATTACTGGTCTTTTGTACTTGTTTCTTTTGAGTACAGTTCTGTTGCTTTTTTATTTATCTATGTTTCTATTTTGTATTTGTAACCCCTAGGTGGTGCAATTCCAAGGTCTACTACCCCTGCCTGTATGGCTATGCACAGGTTCTGGGGCATGAGTTCATGAATAAGGTGCCTCCACCTACAGTAGTGGTATTGGGGATGCTTGGCTGCTCTGGTATAGCCCTCTGGGAAGCTATAAACCCCCACCAGCCCTCCTAATGACCCAGTACCTGATGCAGCGGTAAATTCACAGAGAGTATGAAACAGTAATAATATGCACACGCCCTTCACACTTACCACCAGGGTTAGATCTGCAGCAGTTTCCCTGGAGACCCCCTGTAAAGTAAGGTTAACAATACAATAGCACACTCTTAACACTGTAACCCAACTAATAATATACACACTAGCCAGGTTAAACGTGAAGAAAGACAATCAGGTTTATTTATGGGCAGTGAACAAGGAAGGGGCGTGAATTTAGTCAAATGATTAGCAATCTGATTTGATTCAGGTTTTGGCATGCCCTTTTAGTCCCAACGTGATAGTCACACAACACTGGGCACCCAGGATGGTAAGTCTGGCTAGCCAGACGCGTTGTCTGGGGGTGGCCGGCGTTGCAGCTGATGTTGTGGCCCTTAGTGGAATCAAAAGCAGTTAACATGTAAAACAACTAGGTTATTTGTAATACGAGCCAGTTGGCTCAGTCCTTTGTAAACCTAAGAAATTGAAACAATTAGATGGCACCACAAATGATTTAAACACTCGTTGCAGGGAGCTATCCTGACTGTACTCACACTACAAGGAATCTGCTGCAAGGCAGATGATATGGAGACCTCGTGGTAATGACCGATAGGCATGGGGAAGCAGAGTTGACACAGCACACCTCCTCTTCATGGCCATTCCTCCAGGTGGCAGCAACCTGTGCGTTGTTGCTGCGCAGGATTGGATCCCTGAGACAGTCTCTCGCTGAAACAGTCTCTGGTGATGGAGTAGCAGTCTAGGCCAATTTGGCAAGGCCCAGGCAGGATGATCAGTCTGGCAAAGTTCGTGATCTTCTGCTGGTAAAGCCTCCAGCTGGCGTAACAGGTTCTTTCATGGGAGAGCAGGTCTCAACCCACAAAACACATTCAGCACATTCAAAATAACAGCTTCCTCAGGGTACAGTTCGGGTGTAGTCTGGTTGCAATTCAACAGCTTTACTGAGCAAACCTTTCAATACGAGTATGTCTCATACACAAGCTGGGCCGATTGCTTCAGGAACAAGTCTTCAGTTCAAATCGCAAGGGGCTCTAACAAACCTCATCTTTTCTTCTGCCACAGTTCCAGGCTGGAATCGAACAAGTCTGACTTCTGCTGTAGGTAGTCTCAATGCAGGAGAAAGATGGCAGGGAGGAAAATTGGGCCTTATCCCACTGATTCCCCTAAGCTCCATTTGGGAGCAGCTGCTTGAAAGCTAGAGCTAGTCACACTTCAATCTCCAACTCTAACTGATCCACTGTCTCTTGTCCCCTAGGGATTTCCCTTGCAAATGCAGCAATGCGGTTGGCTGAAGGAGCTGTCAGTTACAGTTAGGGCTCCCACTCCAGGCCTAATTGGTGCCAACATCAAAACTACAAAAACTATAGTTTCCTTCCCACAAGACCCCTCTGGCAGGATGCATTTTAGGCCCCCAGAGTCTGATTGGTCCAATTACTGGAAGTCCTGAACCTAACATAATGGTTCCCATCCAAATGAATGAGCTGCAAATAAAGCAGGTTAGACAAACTTCTCTATTTCAAATACAACAATGCACAAACAGTAAATAAGAACAGTTCCTACATAGGCTCGGTCTGTGCAAGTAGCGACTGCAGAGTGCAGCAAAATAGAACAGTGTCTGGCCGGTGGCAAGTCTTAAAGTGCTTGGACCCAGCACCGACCATTTACCTTTTTTTTTTTAACCAATTATTTTACCAGGTGAGACCTTGCTGAAGTCCAGATAGGCCATGTCCACTGCCCTCCCCTGATCCACCTCCCTAGTCACCCAGTCAAAAAATTCAATGAGGTTGGTCTGACATGACCTCCCCCTAGTGAAACCATGCTGCCTTGGGTCCTGTAGTCCATTGACAACCAGATGTTCCACCAAGAGGAAGGAGAAAGATGGCAGGGAGGAGATTATCTGTTCTCTTAAAGGGACAGGTGCAGAGGCTCAGTAGGGCACTCTCACACAAATGAACAGACTATTTAAAGACAGGACACCAGCCTGACAGTGGGCATTAAGAAGACCAGGATGACATTAAGGTAAACCCTCAAATTGGGGGGGTGACATATTAATTCAATTGAAATATACATAACCACAAAAAATCCTTTTCGTGACCCTTTAGCCATATTTTAAATATTAAGCCCCTTCGAGGAGGCTATAGAAATAGTCAAATGATTTAGTGTCCTGGATTTTAGGGGGGAAGACTTTGGGAAAATGGGGAAATACTTGAAAGAGGCATTAAGGGGAATGGGACAGGAATCTAGGGTTGAGGAACAGTGGGCAGTACTTAAAATGGGGATTACAAGAACAACAGAATTATGCATTAAGCAGGTTAGCAAGAGGAAAAGGAAGAAGAGACCATTATGGTTTTCCAAAGAGGTAACAAAGAAAGTGAACGCGAAAAAGATTGCATTCAGACAATACAAAAGACACAGGCAGAAGGGATAGAGAAGTACCAGGAGAAGCAAAGGGAGGCAGGGAGGTCAGTAAGGAAGCCAAAGCTCAGACAGAAGAACACACTGCAAAATCAGTGGGTAGAGGGACAAAACCTTTACAGGTACATAAGTGAAAAAGAAAGACAAAGGGAGGGATAGTGAGACTGAAGGGGAGGATGGGGCTGCGTGGAGGATGACAACAGTAAAGCTGACATATTGAACAGGTATTTCTGCTCAGTCTTTACTGAGGAAGAGGAGGTAATGGGTCTGAAGGGTACAAGGGGTGAGAATGGTGCAGAAATGGACACAAGTCCCTTTACACGAGAAAGGGTCCTGAAGGAACTGGAAGTAATAAGAGTTGATAAAGCAATGGGGCCAGATGGGCTGCACCCCAGGGTCCTTAAAGAACTAAGAGAGGTGGTGGCTAAACCACTGGCTATCCAGTTTAACCGATCACTGGAAACAGGGGAGGTACCCAAAGACTGGAGGACAGCAGATGTTGTCCCCTTATACAAAAGCGGGAACAAAGAGGAAGCTGGGAACTACAGACCAGTCAGCCTCACCTCAGTAGTGGGGAAAATCATGGAAGCACTACTGAAGGAGAGATTGGTGGAACATCTGGTTGTCAATGGACTACAGGACCCAAGGCAGCATGGTTTCACCAGGGGGAGGTCATGTCAGACCAACCTCATTGAATTTTTTGACTGGGTGACTAGGGAGGTGGATCAGGGGGAGGCAGTGGACATGGCCTATCTGGACTTCAGCAAGGTCTTTGACACTGTGCCACATAGAAGACTACTACACAAACTGGGAATATGGGTGTGGGCAGGACAGTAGTGTGGTGGGTAGGTAACTGGCTGGGTGGCAGGACACAGAGGGTGGTGGTAAATGGCTGTCACTCCACAGAGGGAAGAGTGACCAGTGGGGTACCACAGGGATCAGTGCTGGGACCTGTCCTATTCAACATCTTCATCAGTGACATTGCACAGGACCTAGAAGGCAGAATTTCACTGTTCACGGATGACACAAAGCTCTGTAACAGAGTAGACACACCAGAGGATGTAGACAGAATGAGAAGGGACCTGCAGAAACTTGAAGAATGGTCAGGGGTTTGGCAGTTTAAATTCAATGCAAAGAAGTGCAAGATAATGCATATGGGGCACAAAAACCCTGACACAATAGATCAGTTGGGGGGTGAGGATATAGCATGCACCAAACAGGAAAGGGATCTTGGGGTTATCATCTCTGATGACCTCAAGGTAGGGGAAACAGTGTGAAAAGGCAGCAGGTAAAGCAAATAGGATGCTGGGATGTATAGGCAGGGGCATCACCAGCAGGAAAAGTGAGGTCATAATTCCGCTATACTGAGACACTAGTGAGGCCCCACCTGAGTACAGTGTACAGTTCTGGAGACCATACACGTAAGGACATAGACAGGGGTAGAGAAGGTTCAGAGGAGGGCAACAAAGATGGTGCGTGGATTTCATCACAAGTCCCTATGAAGACAGGTTGAAGGAACTGAACATGTACTCCCTGGAGGAGAGGAGGGAGAGAGGGGATATGATAGAGACATACAAGTATCTCACAGGGAGGAACATGGTGCAGGAATACACTATTTTTAAGCGAAAAAGATGTACCAGGACTAGAGGACATGGGATGAAGTTGGAGGGAGGACAATTCAGAGGAAACATGAGGAAGAATTTCTTCACAGAACGGGTGGTGGACAAGTAGAACACCCTGCCAGAGGAAGTGGTGGGGGCTGAAACAATCACAGGATTTAAGAATGCATGGGATAGACATAAAGGAATTCTGGCGGTCAGGGGTTAGAGGCAACTACTTCTAGGAAAACATAAACTGAACTTACAAGCTCAAATGGGCAGACTGGGTGGGCCATAGGCCCTTATCTGCTGACACTGTCTATGTATCTATGTATCTATGTAGTGTCCCATTGTAACAATATAAAACTCCACTAAACTAAGTTAGTGAAGACTAAAGGCATCAGAAAAATAATACATGTGATTCATCATATTAACATTAGATTATTACACCTAAAGCACAAAAGAGCCTAGTGGATTGGCCCAAGAGGACTGTACTACACTTTCTACAAAAGGGCAAATCACTTGAAACTTAAACGGGATAGAGCACACTGGAGATCTGGCCTTGTACTGTTATGACTAAATTTGAAGCTACCTACTGCAAGCTGTCCTGATCAGGCTTAATGTCTAACTTGTTACTATTTGTTTTTGCCACAATGGGATTTGCACTACATTGGGTAGGGGTACAACTGGATTGAACAAGGGAACTGCTTTGGGCTGGGGGATACTCTGGGCTAATTAAGGGGCAACTGAGTTGGTGAGCCCAAAATGATATTGCGCTCCTTAGAGTGCTCTTGATCTGCTTTGGTTTTTGGGTGATCCTGAGCTGAATTCTGGGCAGACTGTTGGCAGGCTTAAAACTGCTTAAATTGTACAGCTGGATGGCACATTTGGAACTAGCTTGATATTGCATTGTTTTGAGCTGATTTGACCTGCTTTGGTTTGACCTGCTGCCTGTGGCAGGGGAGTCACTGAGTAATAGGTGGTACCCTTGGGGTGACCAGAGCAACATGGCTGCTCCTAGCTGGGGACATGCTAGGAAAAATTGGTATGGGGGAGGGATGCGCATCATGGGACAGCCTCACAGGGGCAACTAGTCTTTGAGGATGGGTGGGGGGACTTCAGTTACAAGATGGAGGGGAAGCAGGCTGGTGGGTTGCAGTGGCTTTGGAGCTGCAATGGCCATGAGTACACTGTGGAGACTAGGACACTGTCCTATATGTGCCAGGTTAATGGGTTTGGAGGTTGAGTTGCGCAGGCTCAGGTATGAACTGGATGGATGGGTGAAAGGCATGAGTGAAGGGGATGGGAGGCATGTAACTACAGACAGTTGGGGGAGGGTGCCTGCAAATGAGGGTGCAAGAGGATGGGAGCCCACAGAACTCAAGATAGATCTGACCAGCCCTGGTGGCAGGAACGGGGAGAGGGATCAAGGAGACTGGACAAGTAGGAGGGCGAAGGATGGCAGAAAGTGGTGGTTATTGGCAAGTGGGCAAAAGGGACTCCAAGGACCACAGCAAGGGGGCTCACCTCACAGGAAGGTATCCCTGGCAAGCAACCTGCTGGGGGGATCCAGGTCTCAAATAGGTACTTGTCATTGGTAGACACCATGGTGGGGCCTCAGATGATGTGGGGGGTGCAGCCAGCAGTGGGTGGAAGGAGAAGGGGATGAAAGTGAGAGTGGGTTGGGGGCATGGCACCAGAACTAACAGAGGAGCCAGGGATGACATGGGAAGGGGAGCTAGGAGTAGGGACTGCCAGGAAAGGGAGGATGAGGGGACAGTAAGAAGGGAGTATGGATCCCAGGGGGAAAGGGATCAGCAGGGATTACGTGTGGGTGAGATCAGAAAAAAGGATGATGAGGGATAGAAGCAAGAGTCCCTAATGGTCAAGCGGGACCACAAGTTAACGGGAGTGCTGCTGGTACAGACCAGAGTGGAGTGGCAGGGTGGAGGGAGCTAGGAGTAGAACAACCGGACAGGAGAAAAAGCTGGAATGGGGGGGTAAAGGCAGCCGATGGCAATCAAACTGTTGGGGTGAGAAAATGGAAGAGGTAGTGGTAGTGAGGCCGTGACAGGGGAAGGAAGTAGGCTCAAGGGGAAGGAGGAGTTTAAAGTGCTCTTGCTGGGGGACTCCATGATCAGGGGTATTAAGTGGGAAGGGAGGAGTGAGAGGCAAGGCTGCACTGTCAGGGTCAAGAATATATTTGGCTTGACAGTGCACAAGGCCAAGCACTTGGTTTATGCTTTGGTGAAGGAATGTAGTGGATCCCCTAACACATTAGTGCACCTAGGCACTAATGACATAAAGGGAAATAGTGTGGAGGAGATACAGGCAAGGTTCTGGGACCTAACCAGGGTGAGTCTTGTTGGGGGTTGCACAGTCTCTTTTTTGGAGGTCCTCCTGGTGTCTAGAGCTAGCGTGAGAAACACACAGAAAATCAGGGAGGTTAAAGAATGGTTCAGAGAATGGTGTGTGTGTGGTTGGGGGTATGGGTTGGTGGGGGACTGGGGTACAACTTGGGAGGACAAGGGGCTGTATGCTAGGGATAGGCTCCACTTAATTTTGGGGGGAAGGAGGTTTTGAAACTAAAATTGACTGAGTTCATCAAAGCTAGGTGGGATTTAAACTTGTGAAGGGGGGAAGGCTGGGGCTTGAGGCTGCTGCTAGCAGGCACATCAAGGGAGGACTTACCCTTTTCCCCCAACAGAGGGGATTGGGTGCCAAACCAGGGCACCTGACTGTGAGCAAGGGAATGGAGCATGCAGTTAACTGGGGGATCCAGGTTTCCAGGTTTTCAATGTTTTTATTGTTCAGCAATCAAGCCTTTACAACATACTAAGCACATAAAATTGTGTACAAAAAAAGAGAAAAAAAATATTAAATCTAATATTACATTTAACATTTTAACACATAAAAATCCATGAACAAATTAATTGTCATAGGCAGAGAGACGTTTTTCTTTGTGTTTCAACACCTGATAAAAAAAACTTGAAACCATCTTAGCCTCCTCCAATGTCTGAGGGTGAAGAAGTATGAATAAAATATCATATTTTGCATTCACATATTTAATAAGGAAATCATTTAACAGATTAAACCGCGGGATTTTATATAAAGGGCACTGTACCGTAATATGATAAAGATCTTCTTGAAAACCCTTGTTACATCTGCAAAACCCCAAACCTAAATTGGGTGGAGTCATCTTATTAAAAAAAGCATATTTAGAACAGATGATTCCCAGTCTTGCCCAAGTAATCATTTTTCTTTCTAACAGGGTCAGCCCAAGAGTAAGATATTTCTTTATAAATACATCAGTTTTATTTTGAGCTAACCATCTGGCCTGACGTTGAGCTCTGAGGAGCTCCATTTGCTTATCATAGGCAAGCCTAAGTATTTTCTTTTTGACATACTCCTTAAACACATAAGATATTGATTTCTCCCAATCTGTCCAAAGATGAAGCATATTAACACTGCCCAAAATACGTTGAATATTTTGACCCAAGGAGACCTAAAATTCTGTTTGTGCCAAGACAATTTTTCTCTAAGGCATAGTAGAGGCATAATATTAGTCTGTTGATTAATAATTTTGATCCAGTAACTCATGAGATGTATATCAATCATTGTAACAATAGGTACTGTACCCAATTCAGCCCTAGCTATAACATTAGAAGTGGCATGTGGAACCTGCAATAAAGATTTATAGTAGTGAGAAAGTGGGATCTCCAACCATGAAGGGACATTGTTGTTCCAGACCTCTGCGCCATACAAAAGAATAGGATTAATTTTGGCCTCGCCGGCTATCAATGCCGGCGAGACCAAATATCCTGCATATTTCCTAGCAAAACACAAGAGAGCCCTAACAATCAGTTTTGCCCTTATCATTTGTCCTCTCCAATGCTCTATCCAATTTCCATTTGAAGCAAACTTCACCCCCAAATATATATAAGAGGATGCCACTTCAATAAGTTCGTTATTTAAATAAATCCTTGGTTTAATTTGATGCCCCTGTAAGGGTGGAAAAATCAGCAGCTTAGTTTTTTTCATATTTATTAATAAGTCCAAATGTTTACATTTAGAGCAAAATTGATTTATTTTATTTTGTAAACCTTGAGCAGATAACGCAAAAATAATCAAATCATCTGCATAAGCCAGACAATGTACTGGGATATTCTTAGTTTTTGGGGAATCAAGAATATCTATATCTTTATAAGTCAGAAGGGCATCAATATACAAATTAAAAAGTAGGGGGGCCAAAGGACATCCCTGTTTAACTCCCGAAGTTGTACTGAAATAGTCAGAAATGTTGTCCTTATTATCATATCTAATAGCCGATGTTGTGTGAGAATATACCCTAATAATGGGGGCTAATAAATTTAATGGTACGCGTCTATTTAATAATATCTCCCATAACTTGGCTCTATTAACAGAGTCAAATGCTGCAGAAAAGTCTACAAACACAGCATACAGCTTCATTTTACAAAATGATCTGTATTTTTCTATCAGATGGACTAAGATGTAAATATTATCTGTCGTAGAACAATCCTTACGAAAACCTGCTTGAAACATCGATAAAAGGGAGTTTGCAGTTATCCAATCTTGTAATTTATGTAATATTATTTTAGCAAAGATTTTTCCACTAATGTCAATAAGACCGATTGGACGATAATTAGATGGCAAATGAAGTTGGCCCTTTTTATGGATTGGAACTATTATATTTCTTGTCCAATATAATGGAATAAAGCTCTCTTTTAAACAGATATTGAAAAAATTAGTAAAAAAAATACCCAATAATTCAAGTGCCCCTTGTAAATTTCTCCCGGTATTAAATCAGGTCCAGATGCTTTATTATTTGATAAATTCACAATGGCTTCTTCCACCTCTCCAAATGAAAACACTAACGATGTGTATTCCCCCTCAATGTTAAAATTTTCTATCACATCATCATCGTTGGTAGAATGTCTATTAAATAGTAGACTATAATAAGATATCCAAGTTTCCTTGGGGATATATATGGGAGGTCTAGAATTCTGATCAGCTGTCCCCTTGGACACCAAAGCCCAAAAAGCTTAATATCACTCTCCTTAATAACTCAGTACATAACACCCCATTGTTTTTCAGTAAATTTTCTTTTTTTCTGAAGGAGAAATTCCTTGTACTCCCTTTGCATTTTATTTAAATTTATAATCACCATCTTACTCGGATTTTTTTTTGTCTGCCTGATGGCCCTCATCAAATTTCTTTTCTCTGTCTTACAAAACCCATCAAACCAGGATGCTAACTGGGGCCTAACACTATTAGCTGAGTAAATCAGTGTCTTAATCTGTTGATACCCTATGTTTAATAATTCACTGATCCTTTCCCCTTTGGAGCCATTATGTACCTGCTGAAATAACTCGATAAAAATAGAAGAGTATAAAAGGTTCCAAACTCCTTGCATCGATTCATTATTCAGTCTTAACCTTTTTTCCCACTAATTTCAATATCTGCCAAGGGCTTGTTGGGGGGAGGAATGACACTATCAGAAATCCTAAAATCCAGCAAAATTGCTGCATGATCACTTTCTGTTCTCATAGCCACATATAATCTCCTGCAGAAATGATAAGTAAAAGGAGAGCATAATATAAAATCAATTACGCTCTTACCAACTGGGGAGAAAAAAGTGCTATCACCCCGACTATCCCCTTCTAATCTCCCATTAAGAATCAAGAAATTATTCTCTGTGATAAAAGTACTAAAACATCTCGTTGCCTCATTTCCAATCATGTCAGTTGTATTTCTTTTTTCCAAATCTGCCATATATAATAGTTCTTGTAACAATAATAAATTATCAAACTCAGCTATCCTAGCATTAAAATCCCCAGCTAAAAGGACAGTGTCTATCCAATTTGACTGTATCATTAAATCTATTTCCATCGATAGTTTGGACCAAAAATCATATGTAGAGTAAGTGTGAAAACATGGTGGAACATAAATGTTAACAATCAGAACCATACAAAGGTCCCAGTTAATCACTACCATAAGGAACTCGGGAGTTGGAGAGTAACTTTTGATTACCCTTAATCCTTCCCTAATTTTGATCATTGTAACCAGACCTCCTTTGTTCCTCCCATGTTTTTTCCCTTTAATTGCTGGCACAAAACTAGTTTCATATCCATTCAGGAAAGGAGATGTTAAAACCCATGTCTCTTGGAAAATAATCACTTCATGTCGCGAAATAAAAGCAACCCACTGCGGATCCACTAACTTATTATGGAGTCCTGCTATATTCCAATTAAGGACATTATAACCAGGGTTACTTTCTGACCCCCTTTCCTGCTCTAATGAGGACTCATTACTTTGTATTTCCAAAAAACTTACAAGGTTGCATGGCTCTAGATTGACCTGATGTCTCCCACTCATTCAATTCTACCATGTAAATACCCACCTCATCAACACATGTCTATTTTCAAAAGTAATACTAACAATTGTGCAGAACCAATAATACAGTTAATCTGAGTACCCGCTTTATCATTCCAAACTCTATTCACCTACAAATTCTTCTGGAAGTATATGGGTTTTGATAATAGTTGATAAAATCATCCATAATAATGATGGTAAATTAGTAGCAGTTTCTCCTCCAATATATCCAGCCTAAAAATAGAATCATTGAGGTTTCACGGAAACTCCAAACTCCCAATTCACTGTTACAAGAGTAGTTTTGAATATATCATATGTTAACATTTTCCTATTTTTGCCCTATTATAAACATTTTTTCCAAATTGTTGACCAGGTCACTGGTGTTGATAACAGTAATCCCAAAGAGTCTACCAGGCCCTTTAGCCCAGACCAATTTGCCATATCCATGTTAGGGAGCATAAAGTAAACTGAATTAGTAGGTTGGAAGTATCCCTAGTCACCATAATAAGAGCATCTGCGACTGTTGGTAACCTAATTCTGCTCTCAACATATGGGCTATCAGGCTGGTTAGGGTTGCAGTAGATTCATAATGTTTAAATACAAGCTTATCTAATTTAAAACTACTTCTTTCCTGTACAAATTAAATTATATGCTTCCAGGTCATACCCCTTGGGGTTACTATCCTCCTTGGCCAACATGAAATTTGGGCAAAGATCTTTATTAGACTGATCTACCTTAATTAAATTCTCCTTAGAATTCGTTTTTTGTTTCGCAGTGTAATCACCCTCCCCCTTTTCTTGATCTTTTATAAGTGTCCCATCCACAAGTATAGATTTGATTTTTTGGTCAGGATTCTTCCTTGTATCTCTCTGTACCTCTCCTATCCTAATGTACCTGTAACCCCAATTTTATTAGTCTTTTCATCCTTAATGTTTAATTCATCTTTCTGTTTTCCTAAGTTAGGAGTCTGAGTAAGTCCCACAGGCCCAAGCTTTTTCTTCCCCCCTTTTTTCTTACTTACTCCACCCCTCTTTTTGCCCTTTTTGCCTTTTGAGGGCTCTTGAACATTTAGGGGAGAAAATGACAAATTATGCCTAGATCTGTGAACTTTCTTTTCCCCCAATAATTGTGAAATTTGTTGCTCTAAAGCAGCAAACTTCATAACACAAAAACTAGAAAGAGTTTCCAAGGCTGTCTTAATACCATTATATGCCTCCAATAAAACAACATTAGACATTACTGGATGTGCAAGAGCCTTAATGGTATATTTTGATATAGTATCCGGACACTGAACCCAAAAATCTTTATCTAAATGGATGTCCTGGACCTCTTTATCCATTTTTTGAAAAAACTCTTCAGGCGCATCATTAAGGGATGAATACACCATTTCTTTAGAGTCAATATTACAGACCCCTACCTCACTGGAGATCTCTAATGGACTAAATAACTTTATTCCTGAGGGAAAGCATGAAATACCATCATCTTTATCTATATAATCTCCTTGCCCAGACATGCATTGCTGTCTTGCTTGTACCTCCCCCATCCACTCATCTTGTCTAAAAACCTGGGAATGATCCGCTATATTTGTTTTTTCCCCAAAAGTGGTACAATCGTAACCTCCTATATAGGAAACCATGTGTGTGCTGTTCATTTTTGGAACGTCCTGAAAAATATTATTAGGGGCTTTAGGAGGGTTTTTTTTTTTTTTTTTTAAAGCAGTGATTTTCCCTTGGGACAGAATTTAAACCCAGTCTCTAAGTTACTAATTACTTCCAAGTCCGGAGTTATATTCTTATTGTCAAAAGAGGATAATTGTTTAAATTCCTCAAATCCCCTGTTAGTCCCATTGCTACCACTAAATAGGTTCTTCAATGAATTAATCAAAGTCTCTTGATTTGTATTATTCAGACTGTTCTTATCCCAGCTCTTAGCCATCGAAATTTGATTTCTTCCATTAAATTCTGAATTATCTCCAGCTAAATCTGATCTGAATTCCTCATTCATAAACTCCTTAAAGGAGTGAGGTAAGTAGGATACTACGGAACTTTCTACCAAATCCTTAGGGGTCGAAGCCGTGCTGACTAATTCCTGTGTAAAAACACAGCAATTGCCTTTTTTATTCTTTTTTGGATTTATCCTTTGCTTCCCTTTAGTTGCCCCTTTAACAGTTTTGTTTACCATCTTACCACTTCGGGTATACATATAAGAAGAGAAGAGAAAAAAGAAAAAAAAAATCAAATCCTAACTCAAAAAAAGGGACTGAAAAGGAGTCAGGTGACAGCTTATCTAAACAGCTAAATCTTCCACGAACATTACTCCTTAAATTTATAGAAAGCCTTCCCACCTGAAAACAACCAGACCCACCAGTTAAAACCAAAAAATACAAAACCAGATAAACAATAAAACCTATTTAAAATGAGGTCCCTCTCTTTTATGGGTACATATTCATATGTAAAATCTACTCTGAGTGGCGCTCGCGCCACTCACGCTCGCGCTATGCATGAGCGTGATTTTAAATGCTGCAGCAAACCCTCCCACAGAGGCAAACCTGCTCTATTATTGGCTCACCCCTGAGCTGAAATTACATGCAGGTAAATGGCCTCTTGCACACACCTGGGTATCCCCTCAGTTCAGCAGAGCAGCAAGATGAAACAAATCAGAGCAGTTTCAGTTACAAAATCACACATATGCTGCACTCACAGTCATTTTCAAGCTGCCAAACTGTTCCAAAAACACAGATCTCTTGGATAGCTGCTGCTCAAAGTATATTACACAAGTGTCCCAGTGGAAATAAAAGCTAACTGGGGATCTCAGGTTTGGGGGATGGGCAAGGGGCAGGGATGGAGGGTGATCCTGATTAACGCCAGGAGCATAGGTAACAAGATGCTCGAGCTTCAGGGGATGCTAACTGATGGGAAGGTGGACATGGTGTCAGTCACTGAAACCTGGGCTACTCCTCAGCATGAGGGGTACCTGAACCTGATGGGGTGTACTGTGTTCAGGAAGGACAGGACTGTGGGCAGGGGAGATGGGGTCGCACTCATCATTAAGAATGGCATCGATATATGCAGGGGGAAGGGGCAGAGGGAAATGCAGAGGCATTATAGATTATCTTGCTGAGGGTAAGAGGGTAAATCTGGGGGTGGTTTATAGGCCACCCATGTAGGCAGAAGAATTTGAGAAAGGCCTGGTGGTGAATCTCAGGTACCACTGTGGTCTAGGGGAGGGTAGAACTGTGGTGCTGGGTGACCTTAACATGCCTGGGGTTGTATGGGGATCTATGGTATCCTCATCAACTAGGAAACAGTGCCTGCTGGATGTCTTTCAGGATGCATTCCTTTCCCAACTGGTGGCTGACCCAATCAGCGATGGTCATATCCCGGACGTGGTCCTTTCAGGTGGCGATCTGGTTAGGAACCTAGTGGTAGGGAACCCACTAGTGGGGAGTGATCATGCCATGGTTTGGTTTTCCCTAGATCAGGGAGGAGGGGACAATCGCACTTAAATGGTGGTGGTTGACTTTAGGGGTGCAGACTTTAAGGGTAGGGAGGGGATCCTCAAGGGGTATTTGGAAGGGATCAGACCAGGCATGAACACAGAGAACAGGTGGAAAATTAATAAAAGAGGGCTCCTGGAAGCTACCAAGGCATGTTTAAAGGTCTGACATAAGTTTGATAGAACCAGAAAGCTGAGCTGGTGGACCAGGGAGGTCCAGAAGGTGGCCAGGGAGAAAAAAGCTGCTTATAGATTATACAAGCACTCGCTTGGGGTCATGGACATGGGGGAGTGTATTTATTTATTTAGTTATTTATTTAAGAGTTTTACCAGGAAAGCATGCTGAGCAGTTTACTGCTCGATTCCTGATGTGTCCGGGGGGGGGGGGAGAAAGGGTACATAGCCAGTACATAAGTAATTTACAGAAGACATCTAGGTACAGAGTAAAGAAAGTAAAAATTCCAAACAAGTAGAGTTTGATATGATATCCAAAAAGGTAACCAGGGTGGTGAGATCAGCCAAGGTGAGGATGGAGCAGAGTTTGGCACTGGGGATCAGAAGCAGGGAAAAAGGATTCTTTAGGTATATCAGAGAAAGAAGGAAAGTGGAGGGGCAGACTAGAAGACTGAGGACAGGGAGTGAGTGGGCTGAAAAGGCTGGGGAGCAGGCAGAGGCACTTAACGAATACTTTGCCTTAGTCTTCACCAGAGATGACGGAGGGTCAACACCTTACGGAGGGAGGCAGGCTAGGAATCAGGAAAAGGGGAGGCCACGGATGTTGAAATTCCTGTTGGTAGGGTGAGGGAAGCCCTTAAGTTCCTGAAAATGGATAAAGTGGATAAGGCACCGGGATGGGGTCTGGGAGATTTACAGGGGAAGTGGGGAGGGCAGCAATGGTATCCTGACCGGGTGCTAATTTTTGAGCAGACTCAATAGACCATTAGGCTTACTCTGCTGTCATCTTAGTATGTTAGTATATATACTGGTGTGTGGTGTGTGTGTGTATTCTATATATATATACATATATATATATATATATATATATACACACACACACACTACACACACACACACACACACACAGTGAAGTTCACCTGGACTCAAGCCTCTGCAGAATTCTGCAGTCACTGCAGGAGCAATGCAATTTCAATGAATAAATCCCCTTTGTCATGCAGGGAAACTGTGACACTGCGCTGATCCTGGTGGAGTTCACTGTGTGTGTGTGTTTCTGTGTATATATATATATATGTATCTATATATATATATATATATAGATATATATATATATATATAGATATATATATATATATATATATATATATAGAGAGAGAGCTGTGTGTGTATGCATATTCAGTGCAAAAAACTCCACTAATGCATCAGTTAGGGTTGATGTCACCAATAAAAGTTTGGAAATTCTATGTTAGGTTTACCATCCCCCCCACCCTCCGCACACCAGTAGACATTGGGGTGTGCCTTGGGATCATCATACCTAACTCTTACCCCATTCTTCTATACTGTAGCATGTCAGTTTGCCTCCACATGGAATGGGATGAGAGTTGGCGTGATGACCCCATGATACACCCGATGTGTGTTAGTGTGGAGGAAATGAAGGTAACAGGGCTGGTAACCTAACATCAAATTTCCAAACTTTGCGCTGTCACATCAACTTTAACGGATGCGTTAATGGAGTTTTTTTGTGATGAAATATATATATATATTATGGTAGAGTACCACTTTTAAGGTTAAAGGGTGAAATTTAGCACCTTAATAACTTTGCCACCATTAAACGGATTTGCCTGTAATTTGACAGGCACAGGATGGAGGGGGCACTACAGATCTTGGTGCCTGCCAACTTTCGTACCGGTCGGATATATGGCTACGGAGTTATTAAGCGACATCCATGTGAGCAATTACGCTTTTTTGTGAATTCTTTGCTCTCGCCTACAGGTCGCACGGTTTGTGAGACCAGTCCAGAAACTTCAAGGAACGTGTGGCTGGGGTCCCCAATGTGCCTTTTGAAGATTTCGTGAAAAAATATTAAACGGTTCAAAAGTTATTCAAAAAACAATTTCCCATTATAAGTCAATGGGAAAAGTTAACAAAAAGTTCAACACTTTCGCAAATGCACTTTTTAGTGTTGCAAATGGCCCAAGTAGTGTGGCAAATCTGTCATTTTGTTTTCAGTTACTGATCAGAAAAATGCTTGGCATTTAAAATTGAGACCCTCTAGGAACACAATTCTTTTTGTGTTCACCTAGTCGGACCCTCAGGATGCTAGCCATGTCTTTATTTTGGGGTTAAACACCCCAGAAATATGATTTTCACATTTCTGGAAAAAATAGTGTTGCAAAGTAGTGTCACACCTGCAATACTTTTGCAAATTTTTGTGAAAGTTTTCACAGATTGCGACACTACTTTTCCAGACTAAGGCCAAAATGACAGGAATTCTTTGCCACCCTACTGCAAAAGAACGGTTTGGTCTTTTGGGCTGAAATTTAGAGGGAAGGCAGCCGACATTTCACAGATGTGCCTTGTGGTGGGTTGGTGAAAAAATATTGCAAGGATGCCAAATCACAGTACTCCAAAGTTGACGTTTTTTCCCATAGACTAACATGGTGGCATACGCCGCACCTTTCCGGGCTCGTATGTCAAAAACGGTGCAAGATACAGAACTTTTATCATGACAATGCATAGCCAAAAACCTAGCCAGGAAACTCATGAATCATGTGAAATTATTTTTTTTTTTTCTATGTCATACGGTTCCTGAGATATCAGCAATTTAGTATTCCAACAGCTCATTTTCTACTCTGAGGCCTATTATTATGCATACATTCTTTCTACACACTGTGTTTCGCTATGCAGCTATTGGGCAAATACACTGTGTGTGCTTCCATTACTGTTACAGTTACCATTCCCACTTGTGTTTCTGTACCCGTTTGCGTTGCCGTTCCCATGTACGCCACCGTGTGCGTTACTTTTTGCGTTCTCATTTGCTTACGCACTTGTGTTCACATTTGCATTTCTGTTTACTTTGCTGTTGTTTCTGCTGTTAATGTTACCATTAAAATAAAATTTTTCATGTGGCCATCTAGTCGCACCCTCGCAATCAAAGATTGCGGTCAAACAATCTTGCGATCAAAGAATTTGCAGACTCATGATCAAGGATTTTTCAGGGTCGCAATCAAACAATAAACAATGTTAAAAGTCAACTGTTAGACAGAAATTCATGAAACCACAACCATGGTTCGATAGAACAAAGCCCCCTGAACAAAGAGTCTTGCAATCAAAGAATTTGCACGCTCACAATTAAAGATCGTTAGCGAGCCGTGATCAAAGAATAACAAAGTTAAAAACTCTATTTTTTTATCATTTTGAAAGAAACCACAGGCATGGCTCAATAGAGGGAAGACCCCTGAGCAAACCCCACCATAGTGTCACCTCAGAAATCCCCCCTGGGCTGAGATATTTGAATTTTTCTGACCGCAAACTGAAAACAAGATGGCAACCATTGTGATCAAAGAATCCCTTGTGATCAAAGATTCTTTTGATTGTGAGCCTGAAAATTCTTTGATCGTGAGGCAGGACTAGATGGCCAAAACCCCATTCTTCTTTCTCAAAATGACCATATAAATTTTCCCATTGACTTATAATGGGAACTTAAAAGTTTAATAACTTTTGAATGGATTAATATTTTTTCACCAAACAAAAAGTGTCATGTTCCTTGACCCAACCTCTGTCAGATGAGTCAAGTCACAGAGCAGCACATTAATGACAGCTGCCCAGCACCACGGACAAAATCCAAAAAACTGCCCACATAACTGGCGAAAAGTGCATTTTTTACCATTATGATGTGCAAACATCGTAAGTCCGACTGAGACGAAATTTGGCAGATCAAGAGAACTACCATGCCCCACTGTGCATACCAAATTTCATGCAAATCCATTGAAAGAGTCCAAAAGTTATTAACATGCACAATTTTGAGTTTAACACAGAAGTGGTTTCATAACCCTAAATCTAGGGTCATAACCGCGCCCCTATTATATATTCCATGTCTGAACATGTTGACATGCTGCAGTAAAGGAGAATGGGGTGAGATGTAGGCCTCACGATCCCAATGACACACCCCAGCAACTGTCAGACTGTGGAGGATCGGAATAGCGTGTGTGAGATGGAGTTAGGGGATCAACCCTAATGTCTCATTGCCTGACTTTTTTTACTTTAACCCTAAATGAAGCATTAATGCAGTTTTTTGCATAGAATTTCCTTACTTTTTAAAAAAAGTGTAATATAAGTAGTAAAAAACATGTATTGGTGGGAGTGCAGAGTCCAGCTCCCACCAAGTTGCCAATTATTGCCTAACAAAATGCATTTGGGCCCACGCTCCCACTTATGCACAGCTACAAAGCCAAGCAGCAGCACTATAGGTAACCAAACCCTTGCAATAGTAATTTGTGCATATCTTGGGAACCGTAAGATCTGGGGAAAAATTCTAGCATCATTGTAATCGTGACAGTGAGTACTTCACGCAACATTGGAAAGACTGTATCCATATCTCACATTGTTTCCGAGCTATGGGCACTGAAAAGCACTAGAAAGGCACTATTTCAACCCTTGTGACAGTAATTACATGATATCTCATGAACCGTGCAACGTACAAACAAAATTCCACTGCAGGCTTACTCTATGATTTCTAATCTTTTTCCAGTGGCTAAAGGTGATCTACGCCACCTGTAGCGAAATGTCTGTATCTCGCATCGTTTCCGAGATAACGGCGCCGAAAGTTATGACACAGACCATGGGAAAAATCCTATGGAAAAAATGTCAATTACATCGTTGAATATCTCTGCAATAAATTATTTCCCCAACACTTAAACAGCATAGTTTACATCTCTATGACATCCCCATCACCTGCAAATTTCAGTTTAAAAGACCAAACCGTATCCGAGATAAAACATTTTAAAGTTTGAGATTTTCATTGGTCGGAGTGGCAAAATTCCACACCTGTTTACATTTTACACACTCAACAACTGAAAAGTACGTCCATGGCAGTAAAGCTAGCTACCCTATAAATTTCAAGCCACTACCACAATGCAAAACTCTGTCCACAAAACGTAAACTGCGCCATGTAATATCTCCACAACGAATGTATTTTATAACACCTAAACACCATACTTCACATCTACAGGACATCCTGTCAACACCCTCCAAAGTTCAAGTTAAAAGACTAAACTGTTTCTGAGATATTTCATTTTAAAAGTTGTTAAAATTGGGCTAACTGGTCCCTCCAAATCTTGTCATGTAGTTCCTTCCTCGGGATCAAAGAATCTTTGGTTGTGAGTCTGCAAATTCTTTCATCGTGAGGAGGGACCAGATGGCCAAAACCCCATTCTTCATTCGCAAAATAACCATATTAATTTTCCCATAGAGTTATGATGGGAACTTAAAACTTTAATAACTTTTGAATGGATTAATATTTTTTCACCAAACAAAAAGCAGCATGTTCCTTGACCAAAGCTCTTTCAACATGTCAGGTTGCAGCACAGCACACCACACAATGGCCACACAGCACTATGGACAAAATCTTAAAAACTACCCACATAACTGGCGAAAAGTGCATTATTCAGCGTTTTGGTGCACAAAAACCGTAAGTCCGACTAAAACAAAATTTGGCAGTTCAAGTGATCTACCATGCCTTACTGCACATATCAAATTTCATGCACATCCGTTGAACAGGTCCAAAATTATTAATGTGCAAAGTTTCGAGTTTAACATAGAAGTGGCTTCATAACCCTAAATATAGGGGTGCAACCGCGCCCCTATAATATATATGTATATATCTATACTGCATATATACACACACACACACACACACACACATATATATATATATATATATTTATATGTATACACACATACTCATATACACACACATATGATAGGCAGGAATGTGATATGGAAATATCCTCCTCAGCAGAGTGAGCTCTGGATACTCATGATTGCCAAAGGCACAACTGAGAGCATCCAGAGCTCACTGTGTAGGAGTGAGAATATTTTCCATATCACATGATCTGCACGTCATGTGTGCTATTTATACTATAGGGTAGGGGACTTTTGAAATATTTTTTCTGTGTCCTTTTTCTGTTTCTGTGTGCTTTCTGCATTTTATCTGTGTGGTGTTATTGTGTTTGGGTTTTTCTGAATGGGCTGGGAGTCATAAAAATACCATGGCACACATTTCTTTGCAATGATAATTGAGTAGCTTACAGGCCTCAGTGAGAAAGAGAAACTGTTTTGAAAAGAAGTTTAATTTAGAATTCAGGTTGTAGTGAGTGGGTGGTGACATCAGTACAGTATGGATAAACAGCATATAATAACTGACAGCTACACTTTCCAGAAACCATGGTGAATAATTGTCATTATAAAGGAGCATTTATAAAGGCAAACACGTGCAGTTTCCTCGCTCTGCGCATGCCCCACTGCTGCATTTCTCTTCAGAATGCACGCGGCCGCTTCCCCCAGAAGACTGAACTGCCACTTAGAATCAGACTCGGCAGTAAGTTTAACTTTTAAAACAGAATCTAAAACATTAAAAAGATCGTGTCTCTACTGCTCACCCTTCCAAAAAAAGTTTTAAATAAATTGAAAATGGCACCATGAGTCACTGTCACAGACCGGATGCTCAAATCAAACTGGGCGGGCTGCCCAGCATCCTGCATTCATTTTATATAATTGCTGAGGTGAAAAAGGCAAACCCAGCAATTGTATAAAATAAAATATGGGTCTGGGTGTGTGAAAACTCCAATTTATACACACCCTCTGGGTTTGACACTACGCATAAACCCATTGAGCTTCGCTCTCGGGGTTTATGCAGCATCAAACCCCTTGGATGTGTGTAAATTCTTGTTACACACCCAGACTCATACTTAAATCTCCATTTATCATCACTGTGCTGATGTCATCCTCATTTACTTATTTTTTTATTTTTATTTTATTGAAATCTAGGATTACAAATACCTTTGAGCAGGAACTGCTCGTTTACAAAGGTTCCACGTCGAAGAAATGGGGGTATACATACATACAAAGGTTAACATAATAATACATAGTTACACAATAACAAGAAGTAAGAGACTGAGGCTTAGGAAATTCCAGTAATTCAAAATGTGCCAAATGTTAGGTAGCATGACATAACCAGCCAAGGGCAATCTTAAAAATAAGTACTGCAGGTGAGAGGGAAGGGGGTATGCAGGCAGGAAGGCCATTGTCGGAGGGTAGAGGGTGAGGGTAAGAGCTCCAAAGGGGAGGGAGAGGAGGGATAGAAGTCAGGAATGCCCCATAGGAGGAAAGGGAGAGGGGGCAAGGGGTGGGCAGGTAGAAGGAGGCAAGGCGGGGAGAGATAGCTTTCAAGACTGAAGTGGAGGGCAGTGAACGGTGGGCCCCCGATAAGGCGAGGCAGTCACAACGACTAGTTGAAATTAGATGAAGTCGGAGTTGTTCCCTTAAAAGGGCCAAGAGCAGCAGCAGTAAGAGTTTCTTTGTTGAGAGTATTGTACCACTGTGGTGCTCTGTGGGAAAAAGTCCTCTGGCTCATGGTAGTCCGGCATCTGGGGACAAGGAAGATTAGTTGTTGTGAACTTCTAGTTCTCTGGGTGCTGTGGTGGTCAATAAGTAGCTTTTCAATGCCCGGGGGCATGACCCTGAGGAGGACTTTTTTGGCTAAGAGGCAGGTTTGATACTGTATCCGGCTGATGAGAGGTAGCCATCCTGCCCAAGTGTACAGGTCACAAGTGTGTGTAAGTTGATCAGCCCCAGTTAGCAGTCTGCATGCTTTGTTGAGTGCAACTGTAATTCTGTGGAGTGCAGAGGCGGAGGCAGAGCCATAAATTGCTAGCCCGTAGTCGATGATGGAGGTGACAGAGCTGTTGATAGCCAACCGGAGAGTGTCAGGAGTCATGCAATGTTTGTGCCTGTAGAGCAGGCCTATACGGATGTTGGTGGCTTTGGCGACAGAATCTATGTGCCGATGGTAGGACAGTGAGCTGTCCAATGTGACACCTAGGTATTTAAAATCAGGAACGTGTTCAAGTAAGGTCCCTGTTTGGTTTAGGATGGTGAGATCACGGGATTTGTACTTGCTCCTGGCATTGTAGAAGGTCATAACCTTTGTTTTGCTGTAGTTCATGACCAGTTTGTGTGACTTGAACCATTCCTCGATGCTGAATTCAAGCTGTAATTGTTTCTCGAGGAGCTCTGCATTTTGGTGGTTGGTGAACATGACTACGTCATTGGCGTGAAACAGTAATTTCTGGTGACAGACACTGGGAAGGTCATTGAGGAAGAGGCTGAAGAGTAGTGGCCCCAGGATGGACCCCTGTGGGACCCCTGAAAGGACTGGCTTTTCTTTCGAGGTAACACCGGCAATCCTAACCCACTGGACCCTCTCCCCAAGGTAGCTAGAAAACCAGAGCAGTGCTTCATTGGAGAGCCCAATGTTTGATAATTGCTTGAGTAGGAGTGGGTGGTTCACAGTACCAAAGGCTTTCATAAGGTCAATGAATACTGCCCCTACACAGTTTCCTTTATCAAGTGTGGTATGGATGAAGCCTGTGAATTCTAATAGTGCAGTGGTGGTACTGTGTTCTTTTCGAAAACCATGTTGCTCAGGACACTGGATGTCATATTTTTCCCGGTACTTGACTAATTGGTCTGAGGCGATGCGCTCCAGGGCCTTAGATAATGGAGGGAGGATGGTGATAGGTCTGTAGTTGGAGTGCAGTGATTTGTCTCCACTTTTGTGTATCGGTGTGATGGTCGCCTATTTCCAGCGAGATGGGAACTGGGACATCCTTAGTGATAGATTGAGGACCTTTGTCAAGGGTTCAAGGACTTCTTCAAGGACAAGTGCTAACAACTTCAGGTCAAGGGAGTCACCACTGTAGCCTGCATTGTGAATGGCCTTCCGAATATAGGTTCTGGCTTCATGCACTGGGATCTCCTTGAAGTAGAATTGTGGGGCAGGGTGTAGGAGCCGAGGTAGTTGCAGGAGGGTTACTACCAGAGGGACATCAAAGAAATTAGAAGGGAAGACACTATCCAAGTTGGAGAACGCATTGTTAAAGGTGTTGGTGATGGTGTACAGGTCAGTTGTTGGTGTTCCATTTATGTTTAGCATGGTGGGTGGTGACTTAGGGTCCTTGCCTGTAAGGTCTTTCAAGTTACTCCAAAATTTTTTTCCATCACCCCAGGAGTTGGAGAGAGTTTCCTTGAAGTATTTGCTTTTGGCACTCCTAACTGCCCACGTGCACTCATTTCTTGCAGCTTATATTTATGAATATCCCCAGGTTTGGATGTTGCATGGGCACAGTGCCAGAGATGATCCCTATGTTTGAGTAAAGCGATTAGATCGGGGGTTATCCAAGGGTTAGCTCTGCCCCTGACCTTCAGCTTTTTGAGAGGTGCAAAGATATTGCAGGCCGCAGTGAAGTGGCTGATGAAAAGGTCTAAGGCTTGGTTTACATCAATGGCAGAGTCAACTGGTGTCCAGTCCAGGTGGCTTAGGTGTGTCTTTAGTAGCTCAAGGTACCCCTGCTTTAACACTCTGGTGGGGATTATTTTAGGAGGGGGCTTAATGAATTTGTTTGTCCAGGTACATGTGACCGGTGAGTGGTCACTGATCCCATCAGGGAGCACTGAGACTTTTGAGATTCATTCAGGGTGATTAGTTAGGATCCAGTCCAGAAGTATTCGTGATCCTGTCCTATAGTTGCATCTGGTGGGGGTGGTAACAAGCTGGGTGAGGTTCTGTGACATGACAGCATCCTTGTAGTTACTGGCCTCCAGCGATAGCCAATTTATGTTGAAGTCACCTAGTACTATGAGTTCAGAGTTATGGTGTAATCCCTGTAGGCTTTCCAATATGCTCATAAATCCATTGTGCTGATCTTTAGGGGGTAGGTACACAGAGGCAATGGTGAGCTCTTTGTTGTGTGCCCCAAGTAGAACTTTAATAGCAAGAACCTGCGAGGGTGGTTTAGGGTTTGAGAATGGGAAGACTTGACCCAGATAGGAATTCCTCAGGTAGATGGCACAGCCCCCACCTCATTTGGAAACCCTGTCCTGCCTGAATATAGAGTATCCAGGGATGGTGACTGCAGCGTCTGGTATCTTGGGGTTAAGCCATGTTTCAACAACAGAGAGTATATCAGGGCTATGTTGCTGGACCCAGGTTTGCAAGATGTCACGTTTGTTAAGGAGGCTGCAGACATTGATTGAGACTAATGTGAGGGACCCCTCCCACCTTTTTGTGGCACGGGGTGCTAGGCTGGTAGGTCCCGGATTAAGATGAACATTTCCAGATATCAGAAGTAGCATAAGTAGTATCCTAAGAAGGTACGCTTTAATCATTTTGCAGACTAGTTTTGTTGTAGGGTATCTAGTCCTCTTGGCCTTGCTGGTCTGCATTTGCCCCGTGATATTGCAGAGCCCAATATATAAAGTCATGTTCTCAGAGGTGCCACATGATTGATGAAAAGTAATCAAATCCACAAGAAATGGTGAAATACCTGTGACCAGAAAACTGTTATTGTAGCTCGAAGACCCAGAATGTGATAAATTCCTGAAGGGGTTAAATTCCTGAAGGTGATGAACATTGGCCTGGGACATACGCAAGATGTAAAAATCCTTTGTTAGTCTCTTCCCTTTGTTCTCCAAAATGGTTTTGAATAGATCTCAAAGACTAGTACACATCTTTTAAGAACAAGTCAAACGGAAATATGGATTCAATGCAGCACTCCACAACTCAGTGCTTGTATAACAGATTTACTGACCTTACTTTTGGCTTTGATGGCTTCCAAATAAGTTGATTTATGATGAGGATGCCAATACCTGGTGTTGATGTTTTGCAGTTTCTTAGTCCAGGAAATGTTCATAGCTGTTATGTCCAATAATGGTCTAGTTCCTCCAAGCAGAAACACATGAAAATCCACAAAAACTAAACTACTGACAAGAGACAAACACAAACAGCCAGCCACACAGGCTCTAGTCTAGTCTGTGATCACACTCCAGTGAAGATATCTCCATTTATCACATTCTAGAAGCTCCCACCTGTATTGCATAAATATATATAACTACTGGTGACCCCCTTTATCAACCTGTTTTCAGGGCCTCCAAAATGCCGTAATCAAAATCGAGTTATCATGGCATTCACTGAACCTTTTTTCATCCCCAGTGTCCTTTGTCTGTCCGAGAGTATCACACCACTTCATTGGCTCATGCACTGTGTATGGGTGGGCTGAACAGTACTAAAAAAATGGAGGCTCGATTTTCTGTGTACTGATGAGCCACATTTTTTATTCATCTGGTTGAGCCTGCCTTTTAAATCCCCCCAAATATCTGGTTGATCCCACTGTGCTCCCAACTGAGATACTGTGACAGTGGAGGATGGGAGGTGGGGTAGTACGGTGTGGTGGGGTTAGGGGCTCAACCCTTGCGTCTCATTTCCCTACTTTTGTTGTTTCAACCATAACTGATGCATTAACAAAGTCTTTTGCAATGAACAGAATAATATTCTTTCACAAAACCGGTGCTGGATTGTTCTTTGACCAAGCCTCTTTCTACCCAAAAGCTTTCAGACCAAATCACCAAACAGTGTGGCTGCAGCACAATGGGCAAAAATCATCAAAGAAGTGCCAAAAAAAAGCAAAAAAAATGCATTTTCAGCACTTTGTTGCACAAATATGCAAGTCTGATCAAAATGCAACTTGGCAAATCAAGAGACCTACCATAGGAGACTGCGCATGCCAAATTTCGTGTGAATCCGTTGAATGGTTGCAAAGTTATTAACGTGCAAAATGTGCGGTTTAACATTAAACTGCTTACTCAACCCCAACTATACTGGCGCAATTTTTTTATACAGCATAGGCCAGATAGTCAAAACTTAGCCCTCGGGCTACATTAGCACTGCATGGTGTGCTAAATTAGCCCTGAATCAGTAGCAAGCTATAATTAAAGGAATAGCCCCAGCACACTAAACCTGCTAAATATAGCATGCAAAGGAAGTAGTGCAAACAGGGCTGGGAGTACAGTTAAAATACTCCTGGAAATAAAACAGCTCTGAATATAGCAACAGGGAAGTGCAAAAGGCAACAACAGCACAGTGGACACAAAGGTGGAGTAAGTAAGAGCTGAAGTTGGTGGACAATCTGTGTGATGGCAATGAAGTGTTACACAACAACTGCAAACAACAATGCAGGCCACACACTGCAGAACTGCGCTTTGCTTTTGAGAGGTCTGCCCAGGGCTAACCTGACTGCACAGTGCTAACACATTAGCCCAGTGCAAACAGGTTAGCCTGGGGCAGAAGTCTGCAATATTCAAAGATCCTATGCAAATAAGCCTACTCAGGCAATCTGTTGGCAAACAGTCACGTTTGCATTTCATTATGGCCTGCTTTGCATGCACTCCCATGTACTTTGCCCGGTGCTATTGCAAAGAGCTCACAGCAACCCCCTGTTGGTCAGAATGGAAGTACAGCCTGGAAGCTGCAGGCCAGGGTGTCCACACAGCAACACCCTGTTGGTTGGAATGGAAGTACAGGTTGGATGCTGCAAGAAATGGGGGTTGGCAGGCACAGTCAGTGCATATCACTCGCCCATGCATCACTTCCATGAGGGACACAGACATGCTGAATGAGGGGCAATGAGGGACACTGCTACCTTGAGTGTGGGACACATTCTCAAACACGGAGATGCAAACAAAGAACACAAATACCAACAATGTTGTATGTACAAAACGTAACTATACATTGACCCATTGCCTAGAACCCTCTGCGGCCATGTCTGGCTGTACATCACAGTCAGTGTGTGCAAAGCACTGTTCACATGGGGGACATATACAGCCCTGGGCTGGTTTGAGGGGTACGCTGAGGGATGTCCCACATAATAAGGGACACAGTGGGGAATATATGACTGTGTGTAGCGCTATATAGATGTGTGTACATACATAGTTATAAAGACATATCTACACAAAGAAAGTATTATATATATATATATATATATATATGGGATATGCGGGGGTTAACTGTTGATAACACACTTATATGTTACAGTTGCTAGTGACCTCAAGTAACTTCACAAGTGGTGAAGCCATGAGTGATGGTTACGAGAGGTCACTGGCAAATGTATCACATAAATGAGTTATCACACAGTCAACCCCGACATATTCAATTTATGCAACAGGCTTTTTGGGGGTTTATATCCATTTTCATGAAAACTTTGTGTGACTTAGCGCAGACTTTGCGCAGGATTTGTGCAATTTTCGCAATTTAATAGATAGGACTTTGTGCGACTTTACGCGCAGTCACTGTATGTATAAATAAATTTATACATACAGTGATGCAGATACATGGATTTATCACACAGTTAATCTCTAAACACCTGTTGCATATATATATATATATATATATATATATATATACTGCAACAGTTAAGGTGATTACCATAGCAACACAAGCAGGGAAATGAGGCAGTAGGGTTTACAACACCAACACTCCATCCACAGGGTTCCCACCTCTACCACCCCACCCCCATCCCTCCACACACCAGCAGGTATTGGGGTATGCCGTGGGGTTGTCAGGCCTAATTCTCACCCCATTGTCCTATTCTGTAGCGTGTAAGCTTATTTACACATGGAATGTGGTGAGAGTTAGGCCTGATGACCCCATGGCACATCCCAGTGTCTGTTGGTGTGTGGAGGATGGGGGCAGGGGGGTGGAGTGGTAGGGGTGGGAACCCTGTGGGTGGGGAGTTAGGGTTGTAAACCATAACACCTCATTTCCCTGCTTTTGTTGCTATGGTGTTCATCCTAACTAATGCATTAACAAAGTTTTTGCAATTTTTTTCCTCACTTTTTGAGGTAATATAATATTATTCTCATTTTACTGTGGGAGTACAGGGTCCTAGTACAACAGTATTCATATGTCACAGTGGGAGCACAGGGTCCTGTATGTTGCTCTGGAAACACAGGGGTCTCTTCCCCTGTGCCTTTACAAATTAAGTTACGAGCAGGCATAGTGAAATTGCAACAAAATGTCATAACTGTGCCATCTTAAATAATTGTCACCCCAACTGTTCAACATAACCTTCTTATCACCTCACCACATGTACCCAGTACACAAAACTCTCAAATCCCTGTCGAAAAGTAATTCCACGCAACTATAATGCTGTTTTTGCGCCACAGGTGAGGAAAAACATTTTCAACAGGATTTGAAAAATGACAGCTGTACTATTCATGAGGTGGTGTGTAAAAATGGTAATGTTAAAAATCTGGAGAGAAAATATGAAACACTGGCGAAGTTACAAGCGTGCATAAAAACTGCACAATGAAAGCTCATAACACGGTAATTTTTGGGAATGTTTTCACCAGATTTCCTACATCAGCTCTTTTGGACCTCTTCTCATGAACAATGCAACAGTGATTTTGTTAATCAGTCCCAAAAGTTGATTTCGCACAGCGACTACGCCATTCTGCGCATTAGGTGTCAAAACACATTCTGGCAGGATGTGCAGAATGACAGCTGTACTGTTCATAAAGAGGTGTAAAAA
This sequence comes from Neoceratodus forsteri, assembly GCA_016271365.2. Lineage (NCBI taxonomy): Eukaryota > Metazoa > Chordata > Ceratodontiformes > Ceratodontidae > Neoceratodus > Neoceratodus forsteri. Next base: position 557,556,846 of record CM028138.1, read on the forward strand.
ATGATAATGTTGAAAATCTGAAGTGAAAATATTAAAAATTGGTGAAGTTACAAGTGTGCGTAGAGTAATGCAGTCATTTTTGGGAATTGCTTCACCAAATTTGCAACATGGGCTTTTCAGGACCCCACCTCATGAACAGTGGCACTGTCATTTTTTGAACTGATCCCGGAAGGTGATTCCATGCAGTGACCAAGAAATCACCTTTCAGGGCTGAGAAACAACAGTGCCAGTGTTCATGAGGTGGGGTTCCAAGAACACCATGTTTAAAATTTGGGACCAAAACTCCTAAAATTGGCCAAGATATCAACATAAGTTAAGGCCCCCCATTGACTCCCATTATACAGCATACCTTGATTCCTCATATTGCGGTTCAGCTTTGAAGAGTGCAGACGTGTCCCTGGGCCAGAGAAGATCACTGATCCCAACATCCAGAAGGTAAGTATGGGTGAGGGTGGTGCGGGGAGGTGGGTGCACAGAGGGAGGGTGGGAATGGGGAAGGGGACGGGGGAGATGAAGAGGGACCGTTTTCTTTTTTGTATGGTTAAAAAATGACTTTGGGGATGGTTTTCCTTTTTTACAGGTAAAAAATTAAAAAAATAATTTGGCACACTGGGGTGGGCTCCCAATGTGCCATAGAAGCTGGGGAGGACCATGATGCTGACAGGGAAATTAGGCACCCCTGTCGGCAATTAAAGTGGTGGGCTAGGGAGGCATCTGACACCCGGAGTGGGCAATCTAGTGTCGGAAAGTTTTTTTTTCACACAATACCATTTATCTGGGCACACTGGGGTTGGCTCCCAGTGTGCTGCAATACTGGGGGAGGGGGGTTACACACCAACATGGGATTGGGTACCCTGATGTCAGTGCAAAAATTGGAATGGAGGGGGCAGAATACTTCAATGCAGGAGCCTGCATCGAAATTTTCGTAAATTTCGATGAGGATTCTGCATCAAACACAATGGGGGACGGTTTTCTTATTTTACAGGTTAAAATAAAAAAACATAATTGGGCACACTGGGGTGGGCTCCCAGTGTGCCACAAAAGTTTGGAGGTCATGATGCCAAAGGGGGATTGGGCATCCCCATTGGCAACAGAAGTGGGCTGGGGAGGCATCTGACACGGGAGTGGCATCCCAGTGTCGGAAATTTTTTTTTGCATAACATACCATTTATGTGGGCACATTGGGGTGGGCTCCCCGTGTGTCATAATACTGGTGGTGGGGGGGGGGTTACACAGCAACACAGGGATTGGGCACCCCAATGTTGGTGTGAAAAATAGGAATTTGGGGGGGCAGAATACTTTTATGCAGGATCCTTCATCAAAATTATTACAAATGTCGATGCAGGATTCTGTATCAAATTAAAGGTGTATGGGGATGGTTTTTTTTTTTTTTTACAGGGGTTTTTAATAAATGTAACAGTGGCCACACTGGGGTGGGCTCCCAGTGTGCCAAATAACTGTGTGTGTGTGTGTGTGTGTGTGTGTGTGTGTGTGTGTGTGTGACATACATTCCAACATGAGATTGGGCACCCCGTGTCAGCACAGAGCAAAGTGGGTGCTCCTTGACTTTGTAGCCAGGAAGCATGAGTTCCAGCTGTGGCTGCAGAAGTCAAGAAAATATCTGTTTTCCCATATAGAGAATGGCCTTCAAGCTGTTCTGTTGAGACGCTGGCACCCAACATAAAAACTTGTTTGGAGCCAGCTAAAAAAGAAAAAAAAGCATCAGAATACACCTAAAGAGGTCCTCTTTCGCTGTGTTCTGATGTTTTTTTCTGTTTTTAAAAGGTTCCCTTTGGTACTTTAACATCCTCGCTAAGTGGCAAAAACAAGATGGCTGATGCAACCCAGCTCAATCCATCAAATAGACTGAACTGTAAGAAAAATACCAGCATTCTTTGCAAAAAGAAGCTGGCAGTTTTCACACAGTACTCCTATTGTTCGAAAATAAGCTAGTATTTTTCACACAAGACACTTATTGTGCGAAAAATTTTATTTTTCCTGCCTGACATATAAATTTTCCCATAGGAAATAATGGAAAAAATGTAAAATGTCATAACTTTTCAACAGATTTATATTTTTTCACCAAACTTTCAAAAGGCACATCTGTGACCCAAAGGCTTTCTACCTTGAAAACTGCAAATCACAACATAAAGCCATTTCTGAGATCCCGCTGTAGAAAGAAATGCCAAAAAAACTGATTTTTCTGTTTTTTCAACACTTTATATCGCAGACACCACTCAGCAGATTCCCACGAAATGTGGCAGGTCAAGAGACCTACCCATAAAGATTATGCATGCCAAATTACATGCAAATCCATTTAAGGACTCCAACGTTACTAAGGTTCAAAGTTTGGACTTTAACATAGAAGTGCAGTTTCACCCTAACTATACTGGCATGACCACACCAGTATAATATATATATATATATATATATATATATATATATATATATATATATATATTCTCTGCAAAAACTTCATTATTCTACTAGTTAGGGTTGAAGCAACAAAAGTAGGGAAATGTGGCATTAGGGTTTCCAGCCCTAACACCCCACCCCACACTGCAGGCAGCAACAGGTGTGGGGTGTGCCTTGGAATTCTCAACCCTAATGCTCACACCATTGTCATACACTGTACCCATCTCAGCTTATTTACTAATAGAATGGGGTAAGCATTAGGGTTGACAACCCCAAGGTACACCTCACACCTGTTGCTGCCTGCAGGGTGGGGGTGGGGTTTTAGGGCTGGAAACCCTAACGCCACATTTCTCTACTTTTGTCATTTCAGCCCTACCAGTGCATTAACAAAGTTTTTGCAAAGAATTTCTTTACTTTTTCAGACAGCATAATTGCATTCTCATTTGTCTTTGGGAGGGCCCTGTGCTCCCATACCTCCTTAGATGCCTACATATATGTTGCTGAGGAAGTCATAAAACAGGTATGAAATTGCCATCCCAGCCTTCTTATTACCCCACATCATAAATCCAGTAATGAAAATTCTGAAATCCCCACCAAAACGTGATTTCGCACCACCCCAATGCCATTGCATGCTACAGGCACAAAAACACAGTTTGGCCAGGGTGTCAGCTGTCTTTCGCATGAGGTGGTGTGAAAAGGTGTTTATGTTAAAAATTTTTAGTCAAAATATTTAAAATTTCCAAAGTTACAAGGGAGCATAGTAACATTTCAGTGTATGCGCTTAACTTTGTCATTTTTACATATTTTGTCCCCAAAATTTCAACATAGCCTTCTTATGACCCCACCTGATGAACATTGGTGGTGGAAATTGTCAAATCCAGCCTGAAAGGTGATTTCAACAAGTGACTGAGAAATCACCTTTCTGGACAGATTTGCATTATCCCACTGACATAGTTCCTGAAGTGGGGTCCCATAAAGGCCATGCTGAAAATTTGAGCACAGAGTATGCAAAGATGACAAAGTTATACCACAAAGTTGAAAACCACATTGAAATACATTGAAGCCTCATACGAAAAAGGATTTTCCTCTCACAACAAAGGATGATGTCACATGAAAAAAAAGATTCCTCTTTCGTATCATGAGTCACAAAAAAATATTTCTAATGATAAGACAAAAATTACATTTTAAGGGTATTTCTCTAACAAGTAAGTGCAGAATCCAGTAAAGGGGGTCCCAGTAAACAAGATACATGTGTTGTTCGCTCTCCAGAATGTCATTTTTGTGGGTGTTTAAATTTTAATTTCCCCCAAGGGAAAACCACAAAACTAGATGGCGGCCAAATGAAAAAGGATTTTCCCCTCAGGAAAAAGGATGATGTCAATATGAAAAAAAAATTCTTTAACGGGTTTTTTTTTGTTTTTGGTACTTACTGAGCATGCTCAGAACTAGTTATTCAATATTTCAAAATTATATAACTTCGGAATGGATTAATGCTTTTTTCACCAAACAAGCAAAAGGCACATCTGTGGGCCAGCCCCTTTCTATCCAGAAAATTTCTAACCAAAATTCCAAACTGTCTGGGTGCTAGCCAAGTTGGCAGAAAAACCCATTCAAACCAATAGGAAAATTTTTTTTAAAAATTCGCTTTTTATACCATGCAACTGAATGGAAGTATCACACCATTAAAGTGGACAAAGGATTCCCTTTAATGGGGATGATTTTGTTGCTGTTTCCTCTGCTATCCTCTCATTATCTGTCATTATTACCTGCTAAGACACTTGACATTTCACACCTAATCACATGCAACTGATCAAATTTAAGCAGTACATACTGCATAAAAAGAGTCACAAACTGCTAATCAACATAGCCTGCATCTCTTGCTGTTACCTGTGCACATTTATCTGTCCTGATAGAATCTAAATGAGTGGATCTTCCCTTGGCAGACAAAGTGAAGGTTATTGAAGCGCTGCAGGTGCAGTGTGCATCAATGTCCAAGGTAGCTAAACTCTGTACTGTTTTTAAACCCTTTCTAACATTTTTTTCTCAATAAAATAAAGTAACATTACCTATTTTGGAGACATACAGCACAAATCACAAAAGAGCTGAAATCAGTACATGCTGTTTTAGTGTTAATGTATGTCTCTGTTCCTGAAGTTCATTTGTTTTGTTTGTCACTGTACATTGTGTTTTTTGGATCTTCTGTTATTAGAGATGCCCGCTTAAAGGGGACAAAGGCCCATCCACAAAGGTATCCCCTTTAAGAGGCTTCAACTGTATCTGTATCTGGGAATCTGTACATCCAACTGGAAAAAAAAAACTTGGTACATCTAGAGATCTACCATGCAAGACTGCACATGCAAAATGTTTTGCAAATCTGTTGAACAGCTGCAAAGTTATTAGAGTGCAAACATTGGGGTTTAACATTGACGTGCCCATGCAACCCTAACTGTAGGGGTGTGACTGCACCCCTATGAGATATAGATAGATAGACAGACAGGCAGGCAGGCAAGACATGCAGACAGACAGACAGAAAGATAGGTAGTTAGATATCCAAGTGTTTGCTCTAAGTTTTATATTATGAAATCATACAATATCAGTAAACCTTAGGTTTACACTACTAAGAGTCCTATTTCATCTAGAGAACAAAACAAAAAATTAAACAGAAACCAGTTCTCATTCACTTTAGGATTCATTTACTGATACTCAGCTACAAGTGAACTCCTGAACAGCATTTTCTTCAGTGAAAGAATAAATTTGGTCCTCACAGAACCTTTGGAGTTTAGTTGACTGAAGGAGAACTACTTGTGTACCAAGCTAAGGTAGGCTTGAAATTTAACAAATGTCAATGCTGTCTTTATTTATTTAGTTTTTGTTAACTGGGAAGGTGCACTAGCCATTAAATGACTATTTTCAGGCACGACCTGGGAGAGTACAACAATCAAAGACAGGTACATAGCATGAGTACAATGAAATTACAATAGCACAGGTCAAAACAGTTAGTAGTAATGAATACATGCAGCCAGAACAATAACAGTCAATACAATTCACATAGCATTTTAGGCAGAGAAAATCTACACAGTCTAGGAAGAGATACCACAACACAGCAGTAAGAAATATTGTTTAAAATTAGTCACAACAGTGAAGATTCAAATAGGCAGCGAAACAAGGCAAGGGCAAATTCCTGACTGGGCAAGATACATTATCACAGCCTCCGAAACAAAACTCAGGTGTGTGTGTGTGGGGGGGGGAGTTGGGGTAGATTAGCTGTCAAGAAGATAGTAAGGGTAAGGGTAAGAAGTGCTATGAGGTAGGAAGGTTAAAGTTAGTACAGGCAGCATCTGGTGGGTGAGTGAATTAGGGGGGATTAAAACAAGTGCAAGGACCAGCAAAGGATAGATGGAAGCGCAGCTCCCTTTTAAAGCTGTCATGGGATCCAGATATTCAAAGTGCTTGGGGAAGAGAGTTCCAAAGCTTAGAAGCAGAGTGATTGAAGGCAACAGAGCCTTTTGATGTTTTACATCTAGGTACATTCAGCAGGGATTTATCTACCAATCGCAGTCTATAGGAGGACATTAGAGGTATCAGCACTGTTGCAAGCACTGTAGAGGTCTGCTTTCTGAGTATAGAGTCAATCAGGGAGCCCAGAGAGTATTGACGGCAAGCTGAGGGGGATAACCAGCCCAGGTTCCTGTACAGTTGGCAGTGATGCTTAAGCCGTGGTGACGAGGAGGCATATTGACAGATATTATTATAAGTGACATCCCACTTATGAAGGATGGCTTTGTGTGGCAGCAAAGGTCGGCATGCCGTAGGTGAGGGCAGGGAGTAATATGCCTCTGGCAATAGCAAGTTTAGCAGAGGGAGTCAGCATGAAACTGGACTTGTAAGTAACCCCCAATTTAGCATTCACTGCCTTGCAGGTAGATTGTATATGCAGGCTTGAAGTCCAGGGATTGGTCCAGAAGAATTCTGAGGTACTTAAAAGATGTAACACATTCCATTTGTGTGCCACTGTGGTCTTGCACCAGTAGGGGAGTTTGACATGTCCTGAGTTTAGGGGCAGATCCAAATAACATTGCTTGGATGTTCTTAGCATTAAGTACAAGCTTATGTGCAGAAAGTCAATTTTGGACATTTATGAAATCTGCAGAAAGGGATGCATTTATGCTGGTGACCTTATCAGAGCTTGAACAGAGTACAAGATCATCTGCATAGAGAAGAAATGAGCATGAAAGAAAAACCTCATGTATCTTATTGACAAAAAGTGAGAAAAGAAGAAGTCCCAGAATAGAGCCCTGGGGAACCCCAATATTGATGGTAGCATTATCAGATAAAGAGGAATTGAATTTCACAATTTGAGTTCTATTTGATAGATAGCTTCCATACCAGGCAACAACTGGTGGTGAAAAGCTCAGACTGCAAAGAGTAAAGAGGAGCAGGGGGTGATCAACAAGATCAAAGACGTTTGTAAGGTCTATAAAAATTGCCCCCGTCAGCTGGTCAGTGTCCATACTGGTAAGCACATCGGTAGTAAAGAAAAAATTACTCACCTTAGTAATTATGTTTCTTCTAATGGAGTCTTGCTGTATTCTGACATATTGCAGTTAGCCCCAGCACTTGAACTGCTCAGGAAAGGAAAGAGTTAAATTCTATGCAGAGCATAGAATGTTGAGCTCGAGCTTGGTTCAGACCTCTGCCTGCACTTTGAAGTGTAACCGTCATATTCTTACGAGCCAGTACTAACTCACTAACCCACTATGTGGAAATTGTAGACTTTTACTAGCCAAATGGCAATCAAATATTTTGGATCCCCCAAAAGACTCAAGTCAAGAAATCCAAAAACAAAAACTAACTAGTGAACAACTTATAACTATTGAAATAAAGAAACATAACCCACCCCCCCACTCTTAAAAAAGGGAGTGCCCAAATGCACCACTGGGGTGCAACACTACACCTGCCAACCCACTTCCCAAAAACAGGTTCTGAGAGGGGAGGCAGGAAGGGAGGGAGGTCAGAATACAGCAAGGCTCCATTAGAAGAAACATAATTACTAAGGTGAGTAATTTTTTCTTCAAACAACATGAAGTCTTGCTGTATTCTGACATATTGCAGGTTACCAGCAGTGCCCCCATGGAGGAGGAATTTGAACCTAACTTGGGAATAGGCTCTGCAGTACAGCTGAACCAAACCAAGCATCACTTCTAGCCTGGATATCCAGAGAGTAATGCTTGGTGAATGTATGGACTGTTTTTCAGGTGGCTGCTTTGCATATCTCTAATAAAGGAATACCCTGGGCAGCAGCCAGGGAAGCAGCTATACCTCTAGTCGAATGAGCCCTCAGGCCTGAGGGTGGTAATTTGCCTAGCTTCTCATAGCAGAATTGTATGCAAGAGACAATCCACCTGGCAATAGTTCTCTTAGTGGCAGGTTTACCCTTACCCACTTCCCCATAAGTGAGGAACAACTGGAGGGAGTCAAACCTGTGTGCCTTAGTACGCTCAATGTAGTAACTAAGGGCCCTTCTAAGATCCAAACTGTGTACTCTTCTTTCTCCAGAAGAAGAATGATCAGTGAAGAATACAGGGAGAGACATGGATTGGTTCAAATGAAAATCTGAAACCACTTTAGGTAAGAACCTCCTATTGGTTCTAAAGACCTCCTTATCTCTATGGAATGTAATAAAATCAGGTTCCACTGACAGAGCTTGCAACTCACTGATACATCTGGCAGAGGTAATAGCTACCAGGAACACAGTCTTCCAAGTCAAGTACTTAAGTTCTGCTGAAGACAAAGGTTTAAAAGGGGGTTGCATAAACTGGGCAATGCAAACGTTAAGATCCCAGGCAGGGGTAAGATCCCTAAAGGGTGGATTGGTATGAAGCAATCCCTTGAAAAATTTACAGAAAACAGGATGAGATGCCAAAGAGGAAGGCTTCCCTACTGACAGAAAAGCAGAAACATCTGACAAATGTACTTTGAGGGTAGCTGGTCTGAGGCCTAGGCCATTGGGGTGAACCATATAATCCAGAACTGTAGACAATTCAGCAGTGTCTGGGGATATATGCTTTTTGGAACACCAGATGCTGAATCTCTTCCATTTAGAGTTATACGTTTTTCTGGTGGCAGGCTTCCAAGAGGCTTTGAGAATATCCAGAACCCCTTGAGACAGATGCAAACTTGCATATTCTAACTCTTCAAGAGCCATGCCTTGAGATTGAGAGACTGAAGGTTGAGATACCAAATCCTCCCCCTGAAAGGAGGTTAACAGACTGTGATTCCTGGGAAGAGACAGAGGAAGATGGACTGCTAGGGACAGCAACAGGGGATACCAAGGCTGTCTGGCCCAATCTGGAGCCATCAGGATCACTTTGCAAGACTGTGACCTTATCTTGACCAGGATCTTGAACAGTAGAGGAAAAGGAGGGAAGGCATACAGAAATTTCCCCTCCCAATTGAGAATCAGAGCATCCAGAGGGACTGAGCCCAAGACTGGGGGTCTGCAACAAAACAGAGGAAGTTGGTGATTGTTTGGGACTGCAAAGAGATCTATCTCTGGAGTGCCCCTTCTTGAAAAAACTACTTTTAACACTAGGGGATCCAGGGACCATTTGTGAGGCCCTGGGAAATCCTGCTCAGTGCATCTGCTAATGCATTGTCCTTTCCTTGGATGTGGACTGCACCAGAGAGTTTTGTAGGGAGTAAGCTAGGGACCATATTTTCATGGCTTCCGTGCTCAAGGCCATAGACCGAGTACTTCCCTGCTTGTTGATGTATCACATGTTGGTGGTGTTGTCTGTCCTGACTTGAACCACCTTGTTCTTTATTGATTGTGAGAAAGCCTGTAGAGCCAGGTAAACCTCCCTGAGCTTTAGAAGGTTGATGTGGAGAAGAGACTCCTGAGTGAACCACACTCCCTGGGCTGTGAGAACCTCCAAGTGGGCTCCCCAACCCAGGAGAGAGGCGTCTGTGGTTAGGACCACAGAATGAGACTGAGAAATGAATGGGACTCCTTGCCTGAGATTGTCCTGATCCTGCCACCATTGAAGGGCCTGGATCAGAGCCTGAGTCACTGGAATCAGTTTGGTCAAAGGATCTTTTTTCCGAGACCAGAAGGCCCTCAGGTGAAACTGAATGTCTCTCATCTGAAATCTGGCCCCCTGGACTACTGCAGTGGAAGCTGCCATGTGGCCCAGTAACTGAAGAAAGTGTCTTGCTGGTCGAGAGACCAGAGGGTGGAAGGAAGAGGCCAGCTCTATGATGGCCTTCATTCTTTCCAAGGGAAGAAATGACCTTGCTTAGACAGTGTCTCTAGTTCCACCCCTATGAAAGTCAACAGTTGTACTGGCTCGAGAACTGACTTGGGGAGACTGAGAAGGAACCCTAGAGAAGTGAGCACTTGCTGGATCACTTTTAGATCTGACTTGACTTGGTCTGGAGACTGGCCCACTATGAGCCAGTCATCCAGGTATGGGAATATGGAGATATTTTTCTCCTTAGGAAAACCACTACTACTGCAAGGCATTTTGTGAACATCCTTGGAGTTGATGTTAGGCCAAAGGGCATTGCTTTGAACTGGTAGTGGCCCAAAGGCAGTTTGACCCTGATGTATTTTCTGTGGGAGCACCTGATGGGAATGTGAAAGTAGGCATCCTTTAGGTCCAGGGAGGTTAGCAAGTCTCCTGGCCTAAGAGAGGGAAGAATTATTCCCAGAGTCACCATTTTGAACTTTGGTTTTAATAAATGCTTGTTCAGGTATCTTAAGTCTAGGATGTGCCGCCACTCCCCAGTTTTCTTGGGGGTAAGGAAGTACCTGAAGTATAGACCTTTGCCCCTGTGGATTGTGGGAACTCTCTCTATGGCCTTTAAGACCAGAAGAGATGAAACCTCTGCCTCTAGGGCAATGGTTTCAGAGATGTTTGCAGGTGGAAAAGATCTGGCTCTCAACTTTGGAAACCTTTTGAAGCTGAGAGCCAGTCCCTGGCTTACTACCTCCTGTACCCACTTGTCTGAGGTAACAGACTTCCAGTCCTGGAAATAGTAAGCCAGCCTGCCTTCTACCAGAATGGGGGCATCGACCCAGGCTAACACATCAGGGTGTCTGCTTGGCAGGAGCCTTAGACTGAGAGGTGAATGCAGCCCTGCTCATCCCCCTTTTGCCTCTCCCTCTGAAAAAAACCCTCTGGGAGAAAGGAGAGGAGAGGAGGCCTGTGCTTGGTAGAAAGGCCTATGAAAAGGCCTGCCCCTGCCACTAGCTTGCTGCCTCTGAGGAGTTGACTGCCTTTCCTTGACCTGTGTACTCCTATAGGTGGTCCTGTACTCATCCATCTTTTTCATATAATTCTCTGTCTGCTTCCCAAACAGAGAATTATTAACCACAGGGAAATCCATAGCCTTAGCCTGGGTATCCTGTGATAGGCTAGTGCAACTGAGCCAAGCTAATCTCCAAAGAGCCACAGACGTAGCCATGACTCTTGATGACACATCATTGGAGTCCATAGCAGCATGAAATTGCATTTTTGATGCCTCAATCCCATCAGCAGCCACCTCCTCCAGCTCCTTGGCAAGCTGAGGGGAGGCCTGTTTAGCCAGTTCCAGAACAATGTCCCACCTGGACTTCTGGTACCTGGCTGTATAGGCCATGTAATTAGCCTGCCTGAGTCCCAAGGAGGATGCCAAGTACTGCTTCTTTGCCATGGCATCCAGCTTCCTGGAGTCCTTCTCTGAGGGATGTGAAGCCAGGGGTCTGTTAGCCTTATCACAGGCAGCAGCCTGCACAACCCCAACATGGCTGCATTGCTGGTACAAGTACTCCGCACCCGAGCCTGACAGCATGTACCTCTTGTCCAGCCATCTGTCCACAGGAGGTAATAAATTTGGAGTTTTAAACAGGTGTTGTGTCTGTTTCCCAAAAGATTTGTGAAGGGGAATAGACTACCTCTTGGACTCTGGAATATTCATCATTTCCACAAAGTCAGGCTCCTCTTGCTCCTCAACAGGTTCCTCCATGGGAAGCTGGAGGGTTTCTGTCACTTTTCTGTAAAACATAAAATGGGAAGGGGACTCAGAAAGCCTAGGAGGGGAAACACCAGAAGGCCTGTCTGGGGAGATGTCTGGTTTTATGGGCTCATCCAGGCCGTCTATTCCATCATCATCATCATCATCACCTTCATCATCATCAAAATCGTCGTCCCCCTCCAGATCCGGTTCATAAAAATCTTCAGGGGCATAATCTTGAACTGGAGGAACCGACCAAACCAAATGCCTGCCAGAAGGTGCCGGATCAATCAGAACCAGACAAAGAGATTCCACTATGCGAATCGCTAGGGCAATTTCTTTGGCGGTCAGATGATGCGGCTCTGGATCCGAGCTGACCAATTTGTCTTTTTTTTTTCTCTTAGACGGGACCGATACCTCAGAATCGGCTCTCCTTTTGCCTGAAGGAGTCTCACCCTGGTCAGAGGGCACTCCTTCTGGTTCGGTCGGAACTGAACTGGGCTGGCCATCCGGGTCAGTGGACTTCTCGGCCTCCCTTTCCCTAAGCCTGTCCAATCTTTTGTCCAGGGTGGCTTTAAGGAAATTCTTGCAAATTTGGCAGTCTGATTCGAGGTGGTCAAACCCCAGACAATAAATACTAATGGTGTGGGGATCAGCCTTTGCAAAGGCCTCCCTACACACACTGCAGTGTTGAAACCCAGTGGGCCCGGTATTCTTTCTGGGTTTCTCAGATGTGGCCATCCTAAATCAAAAGCTTACCTTTTATTCGGCTTAAGCCAGGCAAGACACCCTTATCAGTTTCTAACTGTGTCACAGGTATTTGCAAAAAACACAAAACACATTTTCTTTGAAAACCGATAAGGACCAGTACCACAATAAACGTTTTAGAGAGAAAATTAAATCAGATACACTCTACAAAGCAACCGGTTCAGCCGAACCGGTTGAAATAGTATGTTTTACAATTTCCACAAGTTTATTTACTAAGTCCACTACCTATGTACTTACTGTACCATAGACAGGGATTTGAACCAAAAAAACAAAGTACTTATTGGTAAACCGATGACTTTAACCGACTGAGAACCATGAGCAGAGGAGAAATCTCCGGAGTGACTGTTCAGTTAGGCGGAGTAAAGAATCTAACGGTTACACTTCAAAGTGCAGCAGATAGAGGTCTGAACCGAGCTCGAGCTCAATGTTATAGGCTCTGCATAGTATTTAACTCTTTCCTCTCCGGAGCAGTTCTAGTGCTGGGGCTAACTGCAATATGTCAAAATACAGCAAGACTTCATGTTATTTGAATTTGAGAAGCACTGTAGAGGTACTGTTACCTTTATAGAAGCCATGCTGTGTGTCTGAGAGAAGGCTGTACTTTGTGAGGTAGTCAACAGTTTGATTTGCCACAAGTTTTTCCAGAATTTTACTTAAGACTGATTGGATGGCTATAAGCCTGTAGTTATTAATCTCCTTTGTATCACCTTTTTTAAGGACCGGCATTACACGAGCAATCTTCCAGAAGTCAGGAACCTGGCTATTAGAGAGAGACAAGGTGAAAATTCTAGACAGAGGGGAGGCTATGAATGGTGCTGCTAGTTTCAGGAGCCGAGGCTCAAGTGTATCTGATCCAGAGCTAGTGTTGTCAGAGACAGTCCGTAATAGTTTTAAGACCTCAGTCCTTGAGATTGCCTTGAAGTAGAATGGAGGATTTTTAGACATTTGTTGGCAAGGATAGCTGGAGTAGTGGGCTGTGCTGATGTTGCAAGCAGAGAGGCTGCCTGGGGAGATGAGAAGGCAGAGGTATACTGAGACAGGTACGAGAACATTTGATTAAAGGAATTAGCAATGGTGTTGGAGTCATTGCAATGTACTCCATTTAATACCATGTCACTGGTGCTAGTTGACTGGGACACACAGAGAAAGGTCTTGACATTGGCCCAGAATTTCCTAGGGTCTCCAGCAGAGCTTAGCAGCAATTCTTTATGATAGGCACTCTTAGCTGTTCTGACCTGTTTTTCACAGAAGAAATGTAGGGTTCTGTAGGTAGCATAGTCAGATTATAGCCCTGAGGCTTTGTACTTTTTCCAACATTTGTCCCGAGAGCGTAGATTTTTCAGCAAGTCTTTGTGAAGCCATCTTGTTTGTTTAGCTCTCACCCTCCATGTCACCTTGGGGGCATGCTTCTTCTGGAGGGCCAGGAATTCATTACGGAAGATACTTAGTGCAGACTCAACACTATGGGAAAGGTAAATACCAGACCAGTTTATCCTTGAGATATCATGACAAAAAGCCTCAATATCCAGGTTGGTGAAATTTGTAAAGGTGACATAGCGCAGTGGAGGGGATGGAGCAGCCTCAGTACTCCCAGATGGGTGTCTGTAGAAAAATCAGGATAACAGGAGATTTAAAATCCCTCATATAAAACGGATTTTTTCTTTCTAGCCATTTTTAGCACAGTTTCCGTTTATAGAAATCAGGGTTGGAGTAATAGTAGGCCCCACCTTAGAGGAATCAACATTCACTTCTACAGATTGTCTTACAGTATACTCCCAACAAAAATGAATTTGAAATGCATGAGACACTGAAATGTTCTTAGCCACAAGTTCTCTTACCATTTGATGGATTGTGCAAGGTTTTTACCACCAAAATTAATTGGTTGCCCCAAAATTTGAATATTACGCTCTCTGAACATATTGTCAATATGCACCATTTTCCTCTGTAAGGATACTTATACTTGCACTAGGACCTTGATTACCATTCTTGTACAAGACTTATTTCATCAAGAATGGCCCCCCCTTGATTGTCCCCCCTCTTTCCTCCACATCCCTGATACTGTCCATTCCAACTAACTTGTCCTGGACCAGCTTTCTTTTCTGGTTTAAGGCTGCCCTTCTGAAATCTAGGACTTTAGCCTTTGATGAGTGTTTACTGGTCCCAAGGACCAGATTGAACCATATAGAGTTATGGTCGCTAAACTCTAGTGACTTCCCTACTATCACTCCTCCTACCACTTCTGAGTTAGTGAGCACCCTATCGAGAATGGCAGCTTGCTAAATTGGTTCCTTAACCATCTGCACCAGCAGGCAGCTTGCAATGTGTCCAGCAGGGCCTGACATTTGGAGACCCTGGCCATTAAATGTGCCAATTAATATCTGGAATGGTGTTGGGATTCAGGGTGTTGGGGAACTGATTGTCAGGATATCGTAGTAGACCCTTGTCAGCCCTCCCTCATTGGCATCTTCCCCTAACATAATTTAACTTCAACCTCACTGTTAACACACCTTGCTGCTACTAGTCCCCTATTCAGGGGCAAATCTAACTAGGTTCCCCACCTACTCCCCCTTATCAGTGGTTTCCTTAGCCTACATCTCCCCATGCAGTCAGTTTAATGCAGATATCAAATTTCTGCCCCAGAGCACTGTTCCCTCTTTTGTCAGGTGAATGCTGTCCCTCTTGAAGAGCCTCCTGATCCAGAATCCACTCAGTCCCCACAAAGTGGTACCCCTCCTCCTGGCACCATCCCTTCAACCACCCATTAAATTCCTCTGTCTCTTCCTTCCTTACTATATCATTCCTATTCCCTCTATTCCACACAGGGAGGATCTTGGGAAAATTTAACATTAGCTCCTTTGCTGCTAAAGGTTTTTTTGCCAAATATACTTCTTTAAATATAGGTGAATGAAGCTTCATCATTTCTTGGTTTCTTCCTATACAATGTATAGAGGACCCATTTCATTACTTACTCTGTATGCCATCTTGTAGCCATTGTTTCTCTCCCATTAAAAGGAAACCACATTGCTTATAAAAGTATATGTTTTTCTTATTTAATCTGCTCAACAGAGTTGTTGAAGTTTTAATACATACATGTATATTTATTTTATATTATATCCTTTGGTGTATAGCATTTGATTTTGCAATAAAAATAGCAAAAATGAGTCTGCAATACAAAAATAAAGTTCAGAACATGCAGCGTACATTCACAGGCTCATAAACAGTTAATCTTCCTGTAATGTGCCATCTCTTCTCCTTCTAAAATCCATAAGAATTCACATCTCCAGCTTCAAGAAAGGGGCGAAAACTAGAAAGTGTAAATGCAGCCCCTAACTGCAGTCAACCTCTGGAAATACAACAGTCTGACTCTTGTACTTCCAAGTTGCTGACAATTGTTTTTTACCATCAGTTAAATCCCATAAAGACAGAGTTACTGTTGCTTCAGCTGCCAGAGAGCAAATACATTTGAAATATTTTTTTTTTGCTGTAGTAACTTAAAAGTGGTGAAGAAATTTAAATGCTGAGAAGATAGAATTACAATAAGTATTATAACATGGTGAGAAAAATGTAAGCCACTTGATTGCCTGAGAGATCAGTACAGGCATGTAATTATGAGACCATATTTACACTCCTGTACTTAGATCTGTGCACCAGCTCAATTACAATACCAATGCACATCTCAGACTATGGAGGTGGCATCTGTGGAAGAGTTCCAAATCCTGGTGACAGTTTTAACATCAAAGGAACTGAGCTGCTCAAAGGGATTACTTTGTACTGTATGTCAGCTATAAATGCAATCATTTGCAGCATTCCAAAGTCAAGCTTAACTTTTGCTTCAGTCCATGGCTCACAATTTTTCTCTCCCTGTTGTAAGTGCGAAAAGACACTTCTAGATATCTAAATATGGGGAATAATTGCAAGTTGCTCTTGGGTGTTTAAAGGCACTCTGTGCAAGCACCTTATGCCTATCAACATCCTTGAGCTGTATGATTATTCTCCCATAATTACACACCTTGACGTGTCCTATTGCATACCTGTAGGATAGATAAATGATACAAGAAAGTAGATACCTTCCACTGTGTGTGTGGTTTCTGTAAATGCACATACATTCTAAAGCCTCAAAACCAGCACAAAGAGACATGGGAATTAGTAGTGCTATAATAGTGCTTTTGTGGATCCAATAACCCTCTGTTGGATGATACTGGTATCCAGCCTAGGATCTAACCAAAGCTGGATTCCAGATCCATAATTGGATAGTTGCAGATCTCAGGTCACATCCAACCTTGGATAGTTGGACCCATTGGTCAGATATCTGGATTAGATGGTTGTATCCATGGATATCTTAGATACTTATTGTGGATCCTAGAAGTTTGGATCCTTGGTCAGATGTCTATGCCATCCAAGACTATCTGATATCCAACCAAACTTATGGTATCTGATGGTATCTGACTTGGTATGATACTATTCAAGCAACACTAATGGATAGTCAAATATAGTATATGCGTGTGTGTATGCACGTGGGTGTATGTGTGGGGGGAGATATATCCACAAAATAACTGAGCTTTTTTTCCTAGTAAACACCACAAGAATAAGATCCAGAGTCCCAGAGTAGGGAGACCAGCTGTAGGTGTCTGATCTGGGTGAATTTAACACATTGCTTAAGACAAAAAAAGGGGCATGCCACTGTTTTTCCATCTTCTTCTTCCAAAAAGGGGCAACATCTGGCAATGGTCAACCAGCTCCTAACCACAACTGAACCAGTAACTCCAGTGTCAGAATTAAACAACAACTGACAACTCCTTATTTATTTATTTAGTTAGACAGTGTCAGTGGCTCAGCAGGTAGCACACTCACTTCTGAGGCAGGGAGATCAGAAGGCTATGGGTTATATCCCCACATCAGGCACTTGAGTTAAATCCCAATGCTGACACTGTAGTGCAGCATGAGGGGGTACTGCACTCCTGAGGTGCCGTCTTTTGGATGAGACGTTAAACCAAGGTCCCATCTGCCTGTTCTGGTGGTAGTTCAGGTGGATGTGAAAGATCCCACGGCACTTCTTGAAAAGAGATGGGGAATGCTTTATTGAAAGAAACAAATCATACACTGAAACAAAAGAAACAAAAAAATTACATTTCATTCTGCAAATAAACTTAGTTCAAAAAATTAAAAGCAAAGAAAAAAATAATATTTTAGTGAAATGTCAATCCATAATATTAATCAATAAAGAAACCATGTACAATGTTTCCAGTATTTTGCAAATACAGTTGCAGTCATTATTAATTTCTCAGACCCATATACTTTTTGTAAGCATTGAGTAATTTGTGCCAAAATGTGCACAGGATTAAATAATTTTTGTTGTAACAAAAATGCACATCTAGCCTGCCATAAATAAAATTGACATAAGGCAAAACTTAAACGTAGCGTACTAGGATGATACAATCTTAATGCTAGTGGGTATATCCCATATATCAAGATATCATACGTCAGAACAGGAAGGGCCTTTTCTTTCCATTTATGAAGCAAACAGTTCCAGACAGAATGACTAATTGGACAATCTAAAAAAAAGTGCCTAATAGTCTTGGGTATGTCAGGACAGGTATCCTGTAGACAAAATGTTTCCTCTAATGCTTTGTATTTAAGATTGTCCCATACTCCTAACCTTCCATGGCATGCTAGCCATGTGACATCCCATACCTTTTTTGGGATTCTGGGGTCGGTTAATTGTGAAAAATTGATAGCTAAATCTAAAATGTTCCCATAGACGTCCCTTAATAAAGGGAATTCTGAGTAATGAGTTCCTAGAATAGTTTGATACAGCTGTTTCCTAGTGGATGTGAGTATTGTACTAGATGATAAACCCCATTGTCTAATTTTAAGAAAGGAGGCAATCAGATAATATGGAATTTTATGTCACCTAAAATTTCTGGGGATCTGAAAAGGGGGTTGTAACCATGATTGGCATAATGCTAGAGTAAAAAAATGCATCAAAGAGTACCATATTTTAGTCTGGGGCTGTACTTGGGGAGGAATATTAAATTTAAAGAATAGTGAGTGAAATAACCCCTCCATGACAGTAGTCATGAAAAGTATAGACCCTTCCTTTTTACTGGATTCAGGTTGCTCCCCCAAAACTCTTGAAAAAATATACTGTTTATCCTAGCCTCAAAAGGAAAAGGTGCCAGAAAGGTTACAGCTAGATGAAGAAATAGTAGAAGAACTGATGTTTTTAATAACATTACCCTTTTCCATTTAGCTACAATACGACCTTTCCATGAGGAGTTGTTTCCCAATTATAAGAGGCATCATCAAGAGTTCCAAAAATTAGCCCTACATTTCTTATAGGGGAAGAAGCTATTGGGATACCTGCAATCTGTGTAGCTGAAACAGGAGTGTCTGTCAAGGGAAGATAAATGACTGAGCTTTTTCCATAGTTCAGTTTAGACCCAGATGTAGTTTCAAAATTTTTAATAAGCAATACAAAATCATCTTCTTTAAAAGAGGGAGTGGTGTGTATGCAAAGATCATCAGCATAAGCCGAGACAGAACGGATATTATTTCCCCAAGGACAACAAAATTCTTGGAAGAGAGGGGTGCATAAAAGTTTCCCAAGAAAAGGATCAATTTGAAATGCATAGAGAAGAGGGCTTAAAGGGCAGCTCTGCCTTACCTCTTTCTGACTTAAGAAAGGTGTTCTTGGTGATCTGTTTATATGTGGCTATATCTAAACTGTGTTATACCATAGTTTTAATCAAGCAAAAAAGTGCTGAGGTATGTGATAATGTGATAAAGTGAGAAACAAATAGCTATGATCAATCTGATCAAAGGCATTTTCCTGATCTAAAGAGATCAGGAGAGAAGGTGTATTTGAAGTAATATAGGCAACGATATCTTTTAAAAGTGATAGGTTATAAATAATGGATCTATGAGGAATAGCACAAGTCTGGACTTCTGATAAAAGTGATGCTGTAACTGTTTAATAATATGGATGCAAATATTTTATAATTCACATTTAATAGGCTTAGGGGTCTCCAATTTCGGATGTCTGATCTGTCACCTTTTTTAAAGAGAAGAATCATGATAGCATCAGAGAATTGATGGGGAATGGAGTTGGTGTTTAAAATAGTGTTAAACACCAAGGTTAAAAAGGGAGAAAAGAAAGCCAAGTGCTGATAGAGCTTTGCCGTGAGCTTATCTTTTCCAGGGGAAGTACCTTTTTTGTTTTTTTATGGCTATCTAGGTTTCTTCTATTGTTATGGGCTTAACTAGATTTATTAACTGATCTTTAGGGACTAAAGGGATGTGTATATCTGAGAAGAAAGTAGCATTTGGGGAAGCCAATGAAGGAGTTCCAAATAAATTTTCTAAAAAGGTGTGTGCTATCCTTTTAATGTGAGGCTGAGTAGCATATGTTATTTGGGTTTCAGGATCAGAAAGTTGTTCTATATGGGTTGCAACCACTCTATCGGTACAACTTTTATAAATGTCCAGAGATGCTTTAGAACTTTGGATACCAAATTGAGCTTCCAATTTCAAGGATTGGGCCCTATTATACTGATATAGCTCCATTTTTGTTTTTAGGGTTTTAATTTGTTGTGAATGGTCTAACCCTGTTTCATAAGACCTATAAATAATATCCATAAGTTTTTGCCTTAAGCTTAAATACTTCATATAGGTGGTTTGAGATTTATTTTTGGCCTGTCTAATAAAAAAGAATTTTAAGTCCTTTTTTTATCTTCCCACCAGCTCAAAGGGGAGTGATAAGCTTCGAGAACAGAAAGCCTAGCTCATAGTAATTCTTGACAACCTGCCGAAATGTGGGTATCAGATAGTAACTTACTATTTAGTTTCCATCGTGAGTAAGGCTTATTGGGAAAAAGTCCATTTGAGGGAGAACATAATAAGGAAACAGCTAAGTGGTACGAAGTTTCACATGGAAAAACCTCAGCTTGTTTTGTAACACCATTCTATGATACAAAAATAAAAACAATTCTAGTGGCAAGGGTTCCTCTATAGTATGTTTTTGCTCCAACTATGTGTATTTCACAAAACCCATCTTTAAGAGCGGCATTCTTAATTATGACTCCTAAATCAGTCACGTCCCCATAAACTTTATGTGTGGACCCCCCCCCCCGTCAGCTGGGGTGAGCCCACAGTTAAAATCTCCTCCCATATAAAGATGTTTATTTGTATATAAGTATGGCTGTATTAACTTAAACAATTCAGACCGAGCTGCTATGCTTTGGGGTGCATAAACAGTTATAATTCTGATATTTACCTGTTTAAATTTGCAGACTAATAACATGGCTTGGCCTGGGAATATATCCACTAGCCAAGTCATCTGAAAATTAAACCCATGAAACAATATACCCAAACCATCACATCTGTCCTCTCCGAAGGACCAAAAGGAAGGGCCTTTAGTCCATTTATTTTTTACCTTGGCAAGCTAAAACCTAGTTTTAAGCTGTGTGTCTTGTAGAAAATAAATATCATGATGTAAATCAGATAGGTATTGGAGTGTGCTAATTTATTTTTTGTAAGACTTCATGCTGCACACATTAATTGTGAGACAGCTCAAAGAAAGCTCAGATTGCATTTGATGTGAAGAAATTCACCAAGGAACCTTCCACAAAAAACAACATATTTTATCTAAGTTATCCCTGTAGGTCTCTTAGAAGGGGAAGGGTCTGGGGAGTAGTCCATTTTGGAGGAAGAAGCATGGGAAGAATCAGAATCTCCATCCTCCCCTTCCATATCCCCCATTGCTTTCTCTTTGATAGAGTCTGATACCTATTTCTAGTTAAAATAGTTTTAGAAATGGAGGCACTTTGTGCCTTTCTCTTTCCTTTCCCTCTTTTAGTAGTTGGAACTACCTCAAAGGAGCCTTCCTCCTGTGAAGGGGTGCAGGAGGAGGAGGAGGAGGAGGAGAAGGCATAGGATCATGAGTGTGCTCTGAAGCCAGGACTAAGTCGTATCAAGGTGGGGAGACTTCTGAATTTCAACCTCATTTAGGGTACCTTGAGGGCAAAGTTCAGATATTCTTGTATCTGAAGGCTCTGCTTGAGAGGTAGGAGTAGGGCGCGTATGTTCCTCATCTCTGTATCTTAAAGCTTGAACTTGAGAGCCAGTTATTTGGGCTACCTGATCTTGCAGGGGATGGTCCATCCTATTGTGGCCTTCCCAAGGGCACTGATGATAAGAATGCCCTGATTTGTTGCACAAATTAAACTTTAAGGGATTTGGGCAACCTAAACTAACATCCACATGCCAAACAGAGGGTGCATCATGGCTTATCGAAGGGACTGCTGAGATGAGTTCTAGATCCATACTTGTGGCAAGTTCAGGGCTGGCCAGGGTAAAAACGCAAGCTTCTGTTCCGGCCTATATAGAAACTTCCAGGCAAATGCAAAATTCCTTTGTCAGTTTACTTTAATTGCACTTTGACTTTCCACCACCCGGTCCATATGAGGTCCTCATCCAATATAGGATGAGGAACCTCTAAAATGTCGCAGCACTGCTTCAACCAGTATTGAACGTCCACTATGCTCATCCCCTCACTTCTAAACAATAAAGTTATAACCTTGACTGTAGGCTTAGTAAGGGGAATGAGCATAAAGGAGACCCAAAGTGGTTGAGATTAAACTGTTTCATATTTGCCCCAAAATTTCTCCAATGTAAGTACATTTTTAAAATTTATGGCATAAACTGGCTCTCCATGTACATGTATACATGCAAAAAGTTCCTCTGCCCCAATCCCCAAAGAATCCTGAGGCATTTCATGGAGAACAGTTCATCTATCAGGATCCATAGCAACATCACCCATGAATTTCAACCATACTGCATTCCTGCGCTGAGCAGGCTCGCTGAGGTTGTGAAATAAATCACTGAGTCTAAACTGTGAGTCAGTTGCACTCTCACCTTCAAGCTGCACATTTTGTTCCCGGGATTCAAAGTTTCTGGTTGTTCATCCTCCGAGGAAATGGGATTAGAGGAGGCCTGCATGTGTTGTGCAACACCGGGGCCCTGAGAAATATTGGTAGCCATGATGACATGTGCCAGACGGCTTTTGTTTGCAGCTTTCGACGACAAAGTGACAGGAGTAGTGTCAAAGTTGGAGGAAGCACGGTGCCCTGGCCAAATTTCCCCCCATTCACTAAAAAAATACCACCAACAGCTTTATCTGGTTCAAGGTCAGTTGGCATTCATCTGTATCCCCCCTCTCCTGGGTCGTGCCTGAAAATAGGCAGAATTTGTCTAGTGCACTTACCTGGTCAACAAAAACAAAATAAATACATTTCAAAAGTTTTGCCAGGAAAGACATACTGAGCTGCTAACAGCTTGTTTCCATATGCTTCCTAGGGGAGGGAGAAAAGGAGGGCAATGAAAGCAATCATGGCAGACAATTACATAGTAAGAATAGGTATTGTATACAAACATCATATGAATAGCAAAAAGATAACATTTATAGAAAATAATCATAGCATGTACTCCAATGGATATCAAGGAGCATTATTTGAAATACAAAGTGCAATAATGCAGAAGGAAGGACAGGGAAAGCTTATTCAGTGAGCGTCAGAGAAAATATAAACTAGAGTGAAGAGGTAGTGGTGTAGTGATAGTGTGAGCTAGGGCTGGAAACATGGATTTGGAGGAGAGGGAGAGTAGTGGGTGGGTAAAAACTAGGAGTTAGAGGAACATAGTAAGGTATAGTATTATGTGTAATTGCAGGAGTGCAGGGTGAAATCATGGAGAAGAGAGGAGAGAGAGTGTTGAGATGTGGCAGAGCAGATAGCTAGTGGGAGGGAATTCCATAGTTTGGGGAAATGGTAGGAAAAGCAACTTGCCAGCTGAGGATTTCATAGTGAGAGTGAGGGAACGAAAGCCAGGATTCTAAGGTATAAGAGGAAGGAGGGGGGAGAAAGGAGAGAGGTAAGGTATGGGGGATTGAGTCAAGTCAGTCTTTTGAGATAAAGGAGGAGAGAAAGGAGGCACTACGATTGAAGTAACTGACTTCAAGGGAGGGGAGGTAGAGGGAAGAATATAGGGAGTAGTGGTGAGCTCGGGGTGGAGAGTCCAGAGCAAAGTGACAGAAGGAGTGAAAGAGGGAAAGAGGGAATTCAGTCTGGCTAGAGTGGTCTTAGGAGCAGCACTGTAGACAATGTTACTGAAGTCAAAGACAGTAAGGATCATCATTAAGACAATTGCGTGGTGAACAGGAGAAGGAATACATCCTTTATTCCTGTATAACATTCCTAGTTTAGGGTGAAGTTTATTGTATATAGTGTCCACATGCCTACAAAAGTCAAGGTGCCAATTTGAGCCAGACCCCGAAGTACTTATATGATGTAAGATCATCTATAGTGGCCCTTTCAAGGGTGTGGAAGTAGGGGAGGACAGTAAGCCCAGTGAGCTTCTGCCTAGTGCCAAAGGTCAATGAAAGCATTTTCTTGGCATTGAGGGATAACTGATTTGAATGGAACCAGTGCTGAACATTTTAACTGAAGCCTGCCTGTGAGATCAGAGTGGGAGGAACCAGAGGCAAACAGGACAGTGTCATCCATGTGCATGTGGATGTACACAGAGGAGCAGGCAGTGGGGAGGTCATTCAGGAAGAGTGAAAAGAGTATTGGGCCAAGCATGGAGCCTTGTGGGACATCAGTGATGATAGGAAGTAGAGGGGATCTAGAATTGCCATTTCACACAGATTGTGACCTACCCTTACGTAGGAGCAGAGCCAATTGGTAGAGGAGTCACAGAGTCCCGCTGCCTTAAGCTTGTCTGTGAGATACAGTATCGACAGTGTTGGCTAAGTCAACAAAGATGGCAGAGGTGATGAGGCCCTGATCCATGCCTGAGAGAATGGAATCAGTAAGCTGGAGGAGGAGGAGGAGGAGTGGAATGTACAGAAGCCAGATTGGAAAGGGGTGAAGAAAGAGGAAGAGTTTTATTATCAGATGTATCTCGTAAGGATGGGCAGCTGCTGTTGTTTCTGCTGCCTGAGAGAAGATATATTTAGATTCCTCTTTTCATTGTCATAGTGAATGGATAGAGGTGAAGCAATTTAGATGGCAATAAGAAAGAAGAAAAATGCAGGAATGATGCAAAAAAGCAGATACTTTCCAGTTTTTATACTGTAGTTCTGTAAACACACATGGGCCCCGATTCTAGAAGGTTGGCGCAAGTCGCCAGCAAATGTGACTTGCGCCAATCGCAGGTGTGACATGGACGCTGCGCCCTATTCTAGAAGGGGCAGGGTCCCCGTGTCTAAGTCCTGCGACTTGTGACATACAGCCAGTTATGCTGAACAGAGGGCGTACCTGGCGAGGATGTTGCAAGCCGTAACCACAGGTCGTAAGTGCTCCCTCCCCATTGCCCACACACTTCCAGTGCCCCGCAGGGCTAGAGGCCCCCTACCCACTGTCGTGGTATCCCCAACCCCATCCACTGCACCATTGGCAGCATACTGTACAGTACAGGCATATAGCCCTTGTCCCTTACAGTTACACCTGGTGGTGTAGTGGCCCCCCATTCCCCCCACCCAGCAGTGCCACTCCACCCAGCACTCCCCCCACCCATCCCCAGCTGGCAACTGGCACAGCGCACCTCTCATCTCCACGGTCAGCCACCTACTGAGCTTCTTCTGAGCGCATACTGTACAGACGCGCTCAGAAATGAATGTGTACATTCATTTCTGAGTTTGTCTGTACAGTAAGCACTCAGATGGAGCCCAGTCAGCAGCTGGCCATGGAGGTGAGAGGTGGGCTGTGCCAGTCGTCAGCTGGGGATGGGTGGGAGGGTGCTGGGTGGACTGGTATGGCTGGGTGGGGCCACTAGACTACCAGGAATGGTCTGGGGTACAGCCAGCAACTGTGGCAGTGACTCAGGGTCTGGCACGGGTGGGGGTTGACAGCACCACGCCTGCAGGGCATTTAGCAATGGGAGGTTCGGGGACAGGGAGTGTGGGCAGTCCCTATAGGGCATTCACATTTCAGGAGTCGGGGCAGGGGTGTGGGCAGCCCTGTGGGGCACCTACTTGGGGTATGCTGGGCATGGGGAGGGCACCTGCGTGACGCCTGCAGGGCTGCTGGCTGGTCTGGAGACCCGAGGGGCGTCAGTAAGTTACACCAGCTAAATGCTGGTGTAACTTACAGGCGGTTCTCTGGTGGTTCTTGTAGAATCCCGATATTGGGGACTTTGTTGCTGCCCTTCTGGAATGGGGCGCAACTGCTGCCATAAACCCCCTAGTGTCATGTCGCAGGGTGTTTATGGCACAACTGCTGGTGTAACAGCTCTTCGGTGCAAGTGTCCTATGACATGTCGCAGGCCACATTGTAGAATCGAGCATGTCACAACTGCTGGCTTAAATTGCTACTTGTGCCATTCTACTTGGTGCAAGTGCTGTTATGCTAGACAGAACCTTTCTAGAATCAGGGCCCTACAGTCACCCAACACAAAGCATCATGGGTATACACTTCAGTGTGTGCTGGAGGATATGCTGAGTTGAAGATAATTCAACTTCTGTTAAAGAACATTCTGTTTGACATGCCACTACTCAGACATTGCCATAGCCAACTTAAATATACCAAATGTAGATATCATTTTTAAAACTGCACTAAAGAGTACACATTATGACAATAGGCAGAAGCTATCATTTGCAGCCAAAAAATGGAAGGTACAGAAATTCAAATTTTGGGTGAATTTTGCATGACTCAGTTTTGCTGATGCCAGCTGTGAATTATTTTTAGAAAATCACTTTAAGACCTTTGGGTGTTGTAGGTGAGCAGACGTGTCAAGCCGTGCATTTCTCCGCTACATTTGTCAATAGAGTGCCCTGATCTGCATGGTTGCAGCACATTCTTATGTAAACCAAGCTGCATCTGGGATTATTGCTTTTATATTTTTATGATCTGGACTGTGATATGTTATATTTTAAAATGTGTTAGGTGCCTTGATATCTTGAAAGGCACCATAAAAATAAAGTTATTATTATCTGTGAAACTGAATCAAGCAGCTCAAGTTTAAAAAAACTCAGGAAAAGGCTCTCATCAGAAAGAACAAAAATGTTATTTTCCTGCAGTTGTAATATCTGTCAGGTTCATTACTAATAAATAGGTTAGAATGGAACAGAATTTGGTTTTAAATAGCATGTTTCCATACACTCACTGCATCTCAGTGTACTGTATATTATTATAGATCAGGAGAGCATAATGAGACCCTCCTGACCAATCACAGCGCTACCTTCAGTAGCATGTGAGGTACTGTTTTTTTTTTTCCATAAGAGTGTCTCGCATGCTGTTCCTCCTTAATGGGTTTCTGACTAGTGCTGCTCATCCCACACAGAAAGGAACCAAAAGAAAGGTGTTATTAAAAATAAATTGTGGCACGTTCTTTAATAAGTTAATAGGGGCACAAGGAGGGGGCTCTTATGGATATAAGTGTCAACTCTTGGGTCCTTAAGGTACCAGAATGAGTTAACTTCAGTTTACGGTTCTCTTGCCCTAAGAACGTGTGAGGTGACACTCTTATATCCATAAGAGGCCCTCTTAGCACCCCTGTAAATGTATAATACAGTGCCCAGAGACACTCTTGGTGAAATAAGAGTGGTTTCACATCTGTTCTTAGAGTGAGAGAATGGCAAAGCTATGTTGTTTTGTCACTCTAAGAACACAAGTTAAATCATTCTTATTTCTTCAAGTGTGTCTCTAGATTCTGTAATAAAACATAACAGATCTATGGAGCCTGTTTTCATTTTTTATTAAACTTACTCATTGGCTATACTGGTACACAATTACAAAATAACTGTTGAATGGTGCCCCGATTCAGACAATTAACTGAGTTACTGTTACCACACCACTTTAGTGCTGTAGCTCAAACAGTTGTCACAGAAACCATCATGATATGGACCTGTAATGTGCTGAAGAATTAATTTTATAATATAACAGTTTTTCACAACATCTAAAAACACTGCTATTTAGAGATACTGAAAGTGGTCAACAAGACAAAGGGACGCTTAGCATGAGAGACACTCTTTACAATATTAGAGTATTTCTTGTGCTAAGCAATGGTGTTTCCTGATTGATTAATCTCTACCTCTTGTGCACAAAACAATGGCTAGATACTGAAAGTATATTGACTGCATTTAAATGATTGGGACAGCCACTTTGCACTCAGCAAAAGCAGATGTCAAGGCCCTCATGGAGAAATGCATTCACATCCATCTTTATTAAAGAGGCGCAGTTAACACCAAGGTGTGGGTCTGGTTCCAATGAGCACTTTGTGTGCAAAACATTTTTGGTTGGCTTACTGTTTACTGTAGTAGAGTAGATTGTATCAGAATCATTTTTCTTACTTCTAGGCTGACATCTTCTGTTGCTACAAATCTCAGAATCCCCTGCAGCTTGACATCAGAGCAGTAGGCAGCAGTGAAAGATACAGTAGCTTAAACTGCATGTTAGAGTTTATATTTGCTCTGCTCTTTTTTTGGCTGCTCCCGCTGTCCTCACTGGGCTAAGTACAGTCACAGAAAAGTGTATGTAGCCCCTAGAGAAAAGCAGACCCAGAAAACATCTGATCAGAGATCAAATTATAAAAGCGCTGACATGCACAGCAGGCATTTGAATCTTCTCACTGCTCCCTACTGCTTTGATGTCAGCTGTAAGGAATTCTGGGGTTTGTAGTAACAGAAGATGTCAGCATAGAACTAAACAAAATTAGTGTGATGTAATCTACTAAATTATAATAAACAGTAAGTAAACCAAAATGTTTCACACACAAAGTGCCCATTGGGACTAGCCCCAGACTTGAGTGAGTGGGTGCTTTGTGCTGGCTGTTCCCCTTTAGTAGAGGGAATGCTGGCCAGAAAACAAAGAGTTAACACTCTGCTATTGTGAAATGTGCCAAGGGGATCTACTTCATCCACCTGAATAGCCACCAGATATGGGCAGAAAGGATCTCAGTTTCAATGTTTCATTAGTAGAAATGGCACGTCCAACAGGGCATCACCCCCCTGTATGGCACTGAAGTGTTGGCACTGGGTAGGAGATCAGGTACCCAGTGTGTGGGGTTTGAACCAATAACTTCCTGGCCCAGAGAAGCATGTGTATTTTGACTGAGCCATACTGATGCTGTTGTTCTCCTCCTGACCAGGTCCCTCGTTCTGTGTGCAGTGAAAGCTGCTCTCCTGGGTACAGAAAGGCCTTATGAAGAGGACAGCCAATCTGCTGCTTTGACTGTCTTCCATGTTTGAAAGGGGAGATCTCAAACAAAACAGGTGCGTATAGCACTGATAACACTGACATTTGTGATATAGGCCTTTGGTTGGGACCTCCACCTAATGTATTGGGGGCAGTATGGAAAACCATTCTCTAAACAGATACAGCAGAACTGGAAAAACAGAGATATAGCAGGACTGGAAAAAGTTGTAGTGAAGAGTTAGAAACGAATCTATCAAATGGATTGGGAAATAAAACATATGAAGATAAACGTAAGCGTTAGAGGCTCTTCGTATTGGAGAAGGGAGGACAAAGATTGAACCTTACTTGAACACTACCCTCTCTAATGTATATTTTATCAGTTTACATGCCACAAGTGTCCTCCATTTCTACAGCTATTTGAGATATATACTGTTGCTTTAATTTACTTTTACTAGTAGCAATAGTAGTCACCTGTAACTGCCCAGGTAACTCCATATTCAGATTGCTGAAATCCCATTTGCTCTCCAGATCTGCACAGGTAGTGAGAAGGGAACATGATGTCAGAGCATCCATTTACACCACGTATTGCCGTGCTGCAGGTATTGTACAAATAACCTGAGAAACTTTCTGGAAACATGCAGACTGAATGCAATCTAAAAAGGGGGAAACCTTGCACTACAACTCCTAAGCAGTTTTCAGTGATTCAGTGACCTTCAAAATAAAAGGCATTGCTTACATGAAAGTATAGTTCATGCTGGTAACAGTCCCCTTTTGTAAATCTGGATCATGTTTCTTGCTCTATTTAGTGGGATGGGATCATAGTTTGACTCTGACAAGGTGGCCAGCCAATCCCTTCCACTTCTCTATTCAATTCCACACACTCTCACTCAGGCAGGCTATGATGTGCAGCAAGGGAGGGCATGGGGGCGTGCCCCATTGAAATGAATGGGAGTATTTTTTTATCGCTATATGATGGCTAGTTGGAGATTAATGAAGGCCGTCACTCAACTAACAAGGGCCTTGTTAGTTGAACAGTGGCCTTCATTAATCTCCAACTCGCCATCATAATGTATAAAATAGTAATAAAAAAAATACTGCCATTCATTTTCAATGGGGCACGCCTCTGTGCCTTTCCCTTGCTGCATGTCATAACGAACCTGAGTGCGGGGGCATGGAAATGAAAGGAAGTGGCTGGCCAGGTTGTCAGGGCCAAACTATAATCCCCTCCCGTTAAATAATAGAGCAAGAAACATGATCCAGATTTACAGAAGGGGACTATCACCAGCATGAACTATACTTTCATGTAAGTATTCCCACTAAGTTTTCAAAATTATTTTAAGGTTAATGGAGTATTACACACCTTGCTGCAATGTATTTTATTGAACTCTAAATAAGCAGAGAGGCATACAGTAGAGTCTAAATGGTGTTGTCACATTATGTTCTCATATGCTAATACAGCTTTCAGGGCCCATGAGATTTCAGGAACTAGAAAATGAATTCCCCAGGGATTCTTAGAGGAGACTAGTATGAACAGTGAAAATAAACTAACACAAGCAAGTATATCCCCAACAGCTACAGGAGAAGAGTTGACTGTTGCCCAAAAAAAATAACATTTACAGGTCACTAGGGTCTAGTACTCCTGTAATTTCTGGGGGCAGTGAGACTGATGACCAACTGATCAGAGTTCTAAATAGCCCCAAGATGATATGTGTGCTAACTGAATCTCCCCCAGCTGATCCCTGGTGATGACATCAGGTGCAAGGGGGGGGGGTGGGGGGTGCATGATATAGAATGTATATTGAGCATCAGCCTGTGTATGATATCAAGGTGGGGGAATAGCAGGATCAACGACATAACTGCAAACAGAGTCATTTACTGTAAGTACAAAATAGAAACATAGAAATATAGACTTTGACCATAGATAAGGACTGCTTGGCCCACCTAGTCTGCCCATTTCTCTACCTACAGGATAAGCTGCAGATCAAAGTGCAAATTGGGGGCAGACCCACATTTAGGTGTTGGGCTTTGTAACATGAATAGTCCCCCTTTAACCCCCTGCATGTAAAAGTTCTTATTTCCACTGTACCAAATCTAGCAGGGCTTATCATGAGACTATACCCCTCCTGTTTATTTTTTTTTAAATATTTTCTATTTTCTCCCCTTCTCGCCAGCCAACCCAAAGGTTCAAAGGTTCGTTATTAAAGTACGTATAGAAAAGAAAATCATAACATACAATACATCACTAAAATTATAAATTACATCACATCATGTCACAATACAGTTTAAAAAGTTCCATTTCATTCAGCCTCTAGTTATTTAAGTTATACAGTGCAAACTTAGCAAAATTAGCTATTGCAGACGTGTGAGCAGGCTTACTGGAAGATAGTATACGTTCTAGCACATTTCTGGGCTTATTATTTTCTAGATGACCCCAAATTGGTTTCAGCCATTGCTCTCTGATTTTTGTAAGTCATGGACAAACTAAAATCAAATGATTAATGTTTATGGCAGTAATAGAATCACAGGGACATATCTTATTGCTGGAGCAAAAATTATTTTCTCTTCCAGAATCTACTTTAAATATTCCCAATCTAAATTTACATAAAGCATTTCTTTCGGCAGTATTCTTGCAGAAAGTTAAATAGGGTTCACATTCTGGGCCAGATATTCAAACCGCGCTATTTTGTGGAGCAAGCCCTTGCGCTGCACAAAATAGTTGCGCAGGGGTGTGTCCAGAGCGATATTCAAAGGAGTTGCACCCTTGAGCAACTCCTTTGAATATCACCCCCTAGCCACAGCCACTGTGCATGGTGCAGTGGAACTTGCGCCACCGCAAGTTGTCAGAGTGGAGCATTCAACTTGCGGTGGCACAAGTACCATTGCGCCATGCGCAAAATCCCAATATTCAAAAGGTGACATGCAAATGGGGCCATAATTCATGCAAGGTGCAGGTGGTGCCATTTGCATCTGATTATGGCCCCATTTGCATGCCATTAGCATGCAGGTGCACCGATCCCCGAGGACTTGCGCCTGGCACCCTGCCAGGCAGCAGCCGTCGGGGACCGACACCCCCTGCAGCCCGATGACGGGGCAAAACAGTGTAGAATCCCCACCACCACCCCCACTGGCCTGATCGCGGGCATAGTTTAATTCCCCCACCAGCCCGATCGTGGGCGGCAATCTGGCTCCCGAATGTATCCCTGGTGGTCAGTGGACCGTAAATCTGATCACGGGATGGTAATATGTAACCCCCAAACACATCCCTGGTGCCTTGTGTCCCCACCCCACCCACCCACGAGCCCCACCACCCTGCTCCCTCCCCAGCAGCGGTGGCGGCAGCATCCCACCTGCCTGCCACCCGCGCCCGTCAACTGACTGCCGGTAGGGCCTGCATGCCCATTGGTGCAGAGCAAGAGCCAATGGGCGTCACCATACCCGTACAAGACAGTCAAGTTTTGTGAATGAATACAAAAACTGGACTGTCTTGTCGTATGAAGCTGCACGCCCGTTGGCTCTTGCTCTGCACCAATGCGAGCTAGCCACTCACAGTCGGAGGGCGGTGGGCAGCAGGCAGGTGGGATGCTGCCGCCCCGCCAGCTGCCAGGGGAGCGGGGTGGTGGGGCTTTGTGGGTGGGTGGTGGGGACAACACCAGGGATGTGTTCAGGGGGTTACATATTACCATCCCACAATCGGATTTACGGTCCACTGGACCACCAGGGACCATTGGGGGTTATTTATTACCATCCCGCTGATCGGGATGTACGTCCACTGGACCACCAGGGATACATTCAGGGGAGCCACATTGCTGCCTCGATCGGGCTGGTTGGGGAATTAAACTATGCCCGCGATCGGGCCAGTGGGAGGATTCTACACTGTTTTGCCCACAATCGGGCTGCGGGGGGCACAGGGAGTGGGTTGGGGGCCAGCCACAAGTGGCAGCTGCTGTGATTGCGCTCTGCAATGCAGCAGCTCACCTGTCAGTGGCCCTCGACTAACCTTTTTTTGGCTCAAAG
Source organism: Neoceratodus forsteri (assembly GCA_016271365.2). Lineage (NCBI taxonomy): Eukaryota > Metazoa > Chordata > Ceratodontiformes > Ceratodontidae > Neoceratodus > Neoceratodus forsteri. Next base: position 557,589,224 of record CM028138.1, read on the forward strand.
TTGTGCAGGTGCAGGTTGGGGGTTGTGCCTGCCAACTCTGCACAGCCCGGCTGAATATCGGGCTGTGCAGTTTATGCATGGTTCCTCCCCCTCCAGTTCAGCATGCATTCATTTGCATTGCGCTGTTGCTCAGCCTGTTTTCAGTGGTGCAACTGCCTCCTGCTGAATATCGCAGAATGGAGCAAGTTCGGACTTGAGCAGGTGCAACCCTATTGCGCATGGCACAACCCTTTTGAATATCTGGCCCTCTATATTTTGCTTATAGCCTATATAACTTTCAAAGTAAGGGATCTCTCTTATTTTACTGAATTCCATTTGAAAATGAATATCTCTCATCCTCTGCTTAACCATACTTACATATTGATCAATATTCATAGTCAAGACATCCCAAATTGGGGTCATACCCAATGTAATTATTCGGTATTAAGGTCTTGAAACCATCCACCCAGTATAATCTTACTTTTACTTTTTGCTTCTAGCCAGCATTAAGATAATAATGTATTTGGTGGTGCCAACATAATTTTTTTCCACCAGCCAAGGGCTCTAAATTATGCTCGTATATATATTGGGATAATATGAAATTCCATTCTTAGTGCAGTTGTAGGTGTTTTATAGGGTAAATCAAAAATTATCTTATAAAACATATTTTGTACCATTTCTAATATTAGTGCATTCTTCGAAAAGGCCCAGATTTCTGAGCCATATAATAATATACCCATGGATTTAGACTCAAAAGCTCTTTTAAGAGCTATATAGGAATGGCCTGACAAAATTTTGAACAAATCTATAAATAGCTCAAAAAGAATTTATTGCTTGCTTCTTACACCAACCAAGATGCAAATTCCATAACCCTTTATATCAAAAAATGACCCATAGATAGGTGTAATCATTTCTTATTTCAAAGCTTAGATTGCTTATCAATCAATCAATCAAATCTTTATTTATCCAGGTGAACATCATTGAGCACAGCTCATTTGCAAGATGGGCCTGGTAAGGTCAAGGTTCAAATTACATGATATAACAGATGACAACACTTACAAAGGTCAATTATATACAAAATTTGAAAATAACTCACATCGTCTAACATACATTCAAGCAAAATGTTTAATAAATCGATAAAATAACATAGATAGTGGGGACAAGGGGAGGGGGGAGCAGGAGTGGGATGCAAGTTGGCGGGGAACGTGGAAGATGATATTAATTATAAGGTGGATGGATGGGCTGGGGCCTGTAATGGCGGTAGAATGACAGGGGTATAGGGATATGAAGAGGTTAAGGAAGAGATGGGAGCTAGATGAAGGGTGGGGTACAATACATCTATGGGGTAGAGGCACTTGAATAGCATGGGATCATTCCATAGACTGGCTTATAACCCAACTCCTTTGATACATTTTTATTTTTATTTCCAAAAATCAGAATTGCTGATTTTTCACTATTTATAGTCAACTCCAAGCCTCTAAGTATGTGAATATACCTTTCCATGGCCTGAATTATTCCAGTTCTAGTTAAGAAACATAGCACAATATCATCCGCATATACCAAAATGTTTACTTTATCTGTATATATGCTAGGTGCTGCACAATTTTTAACTTTTATTTTCCTTATTAATTTCTCCATATATAAGTTAAATAATAATGGTGCCAGTAGACAGCCCTGTTTAACCCCTTTTCCCATAGGGATTGGCTGAGAGGTATGACCATCTCTTGATATCCTAATCAAGGCAAAAGTCTTATCATGTAAACACCTCAATACATTCAGTAATTCTGCTTGAATACCTAACTGTTGTAATGAAGCCCATAGTATCCCCCTATTCAAGTTGTCAAAGGCTGACTTCAGGTCCAGAAAAACAGTGTATAAAGCTCCCTTTTGTTGTATACAATATTTATCTATAAGAAATTTAAGAATAACTATATTATTCATAGTCCCCTTTTCTTTCCTAAATCCTGCCTGCTCCTCAAGATCAAATTATTCTCCATTACCCAATTCTCCAGTTTCTGTAGAATAATTCTGGTAAGAATTTTCTCTGCAATATATAATAAACTTATGGGTCTATAATTTCCTGGGTTATTAAAGTCTCCTTTCTTATAAATTGGAATGATCAAACTAATCAGCCACTCATCTGGAAGGACTCCTTTTTCTAATATATAGTTAAAAAGTTTAGCCAGTTTATTGGCTCACCAGTCAGGAAGGGTCTGGCAAAATTCTGCTCCCAGCAAATCAATACCTGTGGCCTTATTTTTCCTTTGTGCTACAATGGCCTGCTTCACCTCTACCACAGTTATTATAAGATCAGAAGGCAATTGTTGAGGGTATTCCAATTTAGGGAGATAAAATAAAGGTACATTTTTTGGTACTTCATACTTCTCGATAAAAAACTCTTCCCAAATACTAACAGGAATAACTGAATGTTGTATTTATATCAATATTAGCAGTTCCTAATGCTAACATTTCCCAGAATGATTTACTATCCTTGTTTATTATTGTTTCTTGTAATCTGTACCATAATCCCTTCCTATATTGATTTTTCTTTTTATTAATAAGGTCCTTATATTCTTTTTTAAGCCATTTCATGGATAGTCTAGGGTACCAGTCAGTAGTCTTCTTTGAATACCTTCCTATTTTATTCATCACATTTCTATGATTTTCACATTCCCTATCAAACCAGGGCACATCCATTCTTGTCCCTCATCTTCTAGTATTAATATTATTTGCCTTCTTTTTATAAATATGACTTTTTAAATAGGATATTAACTTATTATATTCCTGTACTGGATTAATATCCGCTCCTAACTTCTCAGTGTCCCAATTTTCTAAAATGGGTTTAATAAATGGGGTTAATTGTGGAGTCCATCTTATTAACTTTTTATTATATATTATATGATTTTCATCTGCTTTCTGTGGATCCACTAGACAGACCTGGTTACCCTCATTCCAGTTTTTATAATGAACTATTAAGGGATATTGATCACTTTCCCATGTAGGGGAAATAATTTATTTATTCTAGAAAAAAAGAAAACATCTATTAAAGCTAAATCAAGGACACTACCATCTCTTATTGTCAAAAAAAGTAATTTCCCCTTGTTTATCTCCTTGTGCCTCTACCATTTAGGATTCTCAAATTTAATTCTGCCACTAGGTTCATTAATTTTTTACCTTTCCCCTTTACCATATTATCTCTGGAATCTCTTATAGGTATTTTGAATACATCATCCTGGTGCCAAACTGGGTCATTTATTTCTTGCAATTTTCATATTCTTACATTAAAATCACCCATAATCAATATAGTTGCTGCTGGGTAGATTGTCTGTATGAGTATAATTGCTTCTTTAAATGAGGCCATGGACTTTGTTATTTCCATAGATGTCAAAGGGGGGATATTAATATTTAGAATTATAAGCATATCTTGATTGGACAATTCAAATGTCACTATTAGTATCAAGGGGTTATCAAATTCTATTTGTATACACTCTCTAATTTTGCTAGTTGAGGCCAATATAAGTAGCCCTTCTTTTGGCCTACCAAATTTATGTGTTTTTATTGCACTCTTAGTCCAGGTCCTATACCCTGGTGCACAAAAGTCTTCTCTTAACATCCAGGTTTCTTGGAGAAGAAGTATATCATGATCTGATAGTTTTTTTAGAAAGCGAATTTCCCTGGAAGGCCTGCTATATTCCAACTGATAATTAGTAGTTCTTTCTGCTGTCAATTGGAACTAATTGAGATGGTAGACTTAGTACTAACAGATTCAATATATGACTCTTCATTTAAGCTATAAGAGTTGTCTAAACAAGAAGAGACTTCTAGTATTTTTTCCAAATTAATACTTTGTCCTATAGTTTTCCTACCTCTAAAACAGTTGTTATGTGGGGGTTCTTTCTCCCCTCTCAGCACATGTGTAAATTCTATTGGCTTAACAAATTCAGTAATTCTAGTTTGTAGTGTTACAGGGATAGATGTTTGTTTATTCCCATTACTTAATTCTAAGTTGCTCCCCCTTGCAACTGTTTTCCTGATGTTGTAAGTATTATCCTTTCTACGTTTCCCATTTTCCCCTAACATCAGTGTTGTATCATCCAAATTCGCATCCAAATCCCTGAACTCCTGTTTTTCAGTCAGTAAAAGTCTCCTTAAATTATTTGATTTCAAGACCAAGCAAATCATACCTTTATCTGGTCCTGTCTGGTATCTATATGTGGAGCTAATATCATTCCATGTAAACTTGGCTCCCAGCACTCCTTTACATAAATTGTATACCAGTAATTTCAGGGTAACTATATTCTCTCTTTTATTTTTGGGGATACCATCAAGAAAGATTGTAGGCAACCTTATACCCTGGGAAATTTCTTTATCCTTGACATCTGCAAAATTATACTCATGTAATCCTATGGGAAACCCATCATTAGTCATAACTGGAAGATCATCCTCTAACCATATCCTACTAGTCTGAGCGCTTGTATTCACTTTATTACTATTTTAGTTACTCTACTTCTATCCCTTTATTATTCTGTAAATCAGAAGTAGCTGCAATTTTAGTCTTTCTTGTTATACGACTACCTTTCTCCTTTTCCTTTCCCTTATTCCCTTTTTTATATAGCTGAATTTCTTCAACTAGACTCTGTGTTGCCAGTTTTTCTTTCTCCGCTATCAGAGCAATTGCTCCTTAATTCTCCCCTTGTTTTGTTTTAAAATTCCTTTTTGTTTTCCAAGTCTCTTATGTTCTATGCCTTCCCCGACTCTTTTATTCATTTTCCTAGAATTAACAATAACCAACCCCTCCTTCTGAGAACTGTTACTATTTAGTTGTGTATAAGTCTGAAAATCCTTATCCATCAAATCGCATGTTCCATGTCCCTCTTTCTTTTTAGCTGAAATTCTCATTTCTCCATCGCTAGCTTTTAATGTTTCAAGTATCTGATTTAAAATATCTGTTTGTTCAACCACTGCATTCTTAATCACTGAGATCTCATCCAAAACCTGATTCAGGTAGTCTGCCCCAGTGGGAGTGGGTTCACAATCTTTATTGTTTAGAATATTTTTCCCAATTTTCATTCCCTTATTATTCAAGGTGGCTGAGTTATTTGTATTCCCTTCCTCGATATCATTCTCCCACAAATGTGGAATATCCAAGGGGTATAAAGTGGGTGGATCAAGTTTCATTGAATCTATATAGAAGGAAATAAAGTTCTCAAAGTCCGTGAAAAAAGCTCTTCTAGCAGTTGATCCATTAAAAGCATTATGGGAATCCATATCCATAGCTAAATTTAAACTGGCATGTCTTTGATCCGCCTTTATTGTTTCTATGCAGCAGTCCTTATCCTGGGAAAGAGGCTTATTAGTCAAATCTTTATGTAAGTCCACACTGTCATACTTAATTAAAATAGCTCCCTCCTCCATATTCTCTAGATTATGAATTTCTCTCATTAAAGGGTTCTCAAAAGTGAGAGGCACGGAATGCGACCCTCTAATAGGGAATGATGTCTTATTCGGTATTAGAGAGCACTTAACCCGAGTTATACTTTCTGAACCAATTAGCTCTAACTGGGAACCTGGTGTAATCAGGTAGCTAGTAATTTTTTTTGTACCACCAGGCATATGTTTGGGCATTAAACCTGTTGTCCCCTTCTTTTTTTGGCCCTTTGGACTGGGTTTCTTCTTATTTGCCATACTGTGAATTAATATCTATTACAAATACACACTTCTTATTCTAAAATAAAATCTAAAATTTATATGTTTAAATACTAATTACAAAAATCATCAAATAATCACAATATTCCAATTCAGTTAATTATTACCACAGGGTATTAACCATTAGCAGCAGTTTAATTGTTACAATTTCCAATTTTAAAATTTCACCTTACATCAAGTCCAAGATAAACAGAATAGAATACTCCAAGTTCCTTTCTTTTGATCGTTCTTCGTTGTTTCCTTTTATCAACTATTCGAAGGTCACAGCTTTCAGGACCCGGTATAATCTGGGAAAGCATCTTTAGACCCCTTTGGTAGAAATGTTTGTAGCTGCTAGGGTCCAAGATCCACGTTCCAAGATCAATGGCTCTTTTTAACTGTCTCACAGAACCTCTTACAAAAGTGATACCGTCACAAGAAATCGGAGGTGCTTGCAAAATCACACTGCATCAGGCAGAACCATAATATCTTTCCAGCTTTTAGTCATCCATCAACATTATTACTGCTATGATTTAAAAGGCAAATAAAAGAGATCTTAGTACTCAATCTCAACACTTAATTGCTAAGCAAATATACAACATAAATGTTAATAAATAAAAAATATCAATATCAGCACATGATAAAATAGGAAAAAAATCCTAATTAATAAAAAAAGAGAATCCAGTCATTACTGATCATGTAACAAAAAAGGAAAAATAATATGATATAATTTACCTAGGTTGTTTCAATTCGCAAAGCAAATAAAACAAGTAAAATACATCCAAGACTGACACACGGCTGCCACAAAATGGGATTAACTAGCAGTGTTTTGCTGCCTAAGAACAGAGCCTAGTGTCCTTTTCCTCCAGAGAGGAGAGTAGAATGCTACAGTAAGGTAGAACGCTAGGCAACTGGGTTATAAGGAACAAACGTAAGCCGCTTCAGCTGCACACAATTAACATTAACAATTAACATAGATTGTGTAATTCGTGCAACCCTTCCAGCTCAATCAATTCCATTCAATTAGCCTAATCAGGTCTAATCACAGGCTCAGCATAGGGCATCATATCATTATATGCAATAGCACAGCTAATCCCATTCTGTTTTAGATCAACTCCTGAAATTGAATTTAATAATTACTAAATATACAGAATAATACAAAATACAAGATACACTTATCAGTCCACTTAGAAGGAAAAAAACATAATATGGCAATGCAAGAAAAAGATGGAACAATATGAAGCAAGGGAAGAGCAATTTAAGAAATGGATTGGGAAATAAACCCCACAGTCAACCCCCAATGCTCTCAGAAAGGGCAGGAAATCAATAGTAATATCAGAGAGTCTTTACACAAGCACTAGCATCTAGCATCATCATCATCATAGTTGTAAATATATGCTCTTTGTGCAGTCTTTAACCAGCGCTGCTGAAGCTTCTAATTTAAACACTTCTAGTGTTCTCTCGAGTTCTCAGTTTCCTTTTCTGCTCGATATTAGTTCTCCTCGCCCTTGAATTCTAAATCTTGCTTCTGTTCTGCAGACGTTCAGTCACTTAATTTCCACATTTTACACTTCTCTCTACTCCTTTCCACTTTTCCACTTTTCCTCAGTCTCTGTCAGTCACTTACCCCCCACAGGGTTACCGTCACACTCCATCAGTTACAACAGGATCCTCCACCGACTGGACTCCTCTTGCTCTGGGGGAAGAAATGAGACCAAAAACAAAGAACAGAGGAAATCTCGCAGCACAAGAAAGTCCAAAAAGGAGAATGTTAGCAAGAAAATCAAAGGTAGGGCAATGGTGGCATACCTTACCAAAGTCTTGCACAAAGCACACAAACTCCCTGCTACAGCTGACTCTCAGCTTAGCGTGCAGCTGCCATCTTGCCATCTTCCTCTGAATTAGTGCTCCTCCCTTGCACTGAGTCACTACCCACTTTATTTCCACTGTACCAAATCTAGCAGTGCTTATCATGAGACTATACCCCTCCTGATTGTTTTTTAAAATATTCTCTATTTTCTCCCCTTCTCGACAGCCAACCCCTTTCTTTTACCTGCCTGCCTAATCCCCAGCCCCATCACTGGCCATCTCCTGGACTTACTGGTCCATCTCCTTCCTACCCCCCTGGATTACCCACCATGATGGGGCTCTTTCATCAGGGTCTCAGGAGGGCTAATGGGACCCCCACAAGACAACTCAAGCCAGTGCTCTAGAGAGAGGAGCCACAGACAGTGGTACAGGCCTGTGAGGGAGTCACTCTGCACAGCTGGGTATTTTATTCATTTTCTCTTAGCCCCTAGTTATGCTGGCTCACCCAGGGGCCAAGTTGAGTGTGCACACTAAGTATGCATAGCACCCTTGACCCGCCATGCGTCTCTCCCTCCCACAACATACTTAGCTGCACTGCCACCTGTAGTCACCCAGGTGGCACTGTTGCACAGAAGGCAGCGACCCTCCCACCCTGCAGAAGGACAGCATTCTATAGGATACTCAGTCCTCCTCCTTCCTCTGGCCTGCCTCCTAGTCCATATCAGTCTAGCTTCTGAATCAGGTTGTTGGCATTGTGAGCAGCAACACTACCACAGTGACAACGGTCTGGCCCCCTCCCATTTCTGATGCATCTCTCAACAGAAATAATCTGCCTGCATTTACTCTCCGGTAACCCCTTCACTTCTCACCCTCCTTCCTTGATTTTAAATGGTACAGTTCTCTCCACTCCTGTACTAGATGGCAAACCACGGAACCCCCTCAGCTGTTCCTGCTGTTATTTACTCTACACACAACTGAGGGATAACACCATATGATAACCTTCTCTTGGAATTCCTTGAACATGCTGGCCATAGCCCCAGGAGTAACCACTACATCTAGAGGTAGATGGTAACTAATCACCATAGGTATCCCCTGGACTAATCAATATTCTCTCAGCTACTATTTATTTACAATGTCCCTTCCACCATTTCCCATTCATGTCTTGGTGAGCTTCACTTAGCGCCCATTCTGTCTGAAGAGAAATAATAATGTTAACTAACATATTTACAGTTGCACATGTGGGCACACAGTCCAGGAAATGCTCTCATTGACAGCACTGCTAAGACAAGTTAGATCCTGACACCGGACATAGCCAGAACCTCAGAGTCCCTTCAAACAGCAAATTATTTTAGTTGGCAAAAATGTTATCATAGTTTTTAAGCAAAAGATGTATTTCTGACATCCTTAGATTCATCCCCAGTCTATTTTTAGTTTTCTCAGCTATTTTAAAAACATCTTTCACAGCTAATTTTGTAATTAATGCCGCACGTCATTAAAGATGGCTGCCACTTACAAAGTTTTAAAATCTCTCCCACTGAAGTTGCCTATCATATCATAATATCATCACAGTATCATAGTTAATACAAAGCATCATTTGGACATTCACCCATATAGCTTGCTGTATGCCCTGTTTTTAGTAGGACATTAGTAAATTAAAACTTGTACATTTTATTTTGACTGAAAGTATCCAATCTATCTTTAAATATTTCTAGTGAAGGACTCTCTACGACTACTTTTGGATGTGTATTCCAATGGGGAACTACCCTCTAGCTAAACCAGTATTTACATTTTAGTAGTCTCCATTTTTGCTGATCAATCTGTAAGTTACTGTATGTGTTCTAATGCTACATATATTTTGTTTAACTACCAGCCCCAGATCTTCTCTAAGGTTATGATCCTGAAATGATTTGTATACCAAGATCATATCACCTCTCCAACATCTATATGATAGTGAATAAAGATTTAGTTTCCTTGTTCTCTCTTCATATGTCATCTGTTCCAAACTCTTTATCACTCTAGTTGCTTTTCTCTGCACTTTCTCCACTCTCTCAATCTCCCCCCTTCTATATGGAGCCCAAACTTGAAAACAATACTCAAGTTGTGTTCTCACCAAGGACTCATAGAGCAGCATCAGGACCTCCCTATCGCTACTCGCAATATGCCTTAGAATACAGTTTAGTATCTTATTTGCTTTGTTTACCATCTGCTCACAATGTGTACCAAAGATGAGGTCATTTTTAATAAATACTCCCAAATCTCTTTCTGCTATGGATATATTCAGTTGTTCCTTTCTTATACTGTACCCAAACTCTGGATTCTTTCTGTCCATGTGAAGAACTATACACTTTTCCCCCATTTAATATAAGTTTATACTTTTCTATCCATTGTTCAATGTAATTTAGGAAATTTTGCAGCTCATTTTGATCTTGTTTTGATTTTATAACACTACCCACTCATCAATCGTCAGCAAATTGTGTGACCCAGATATTGTCTATCTTGCACTGTAGGGGAGATATGTACAAATTGAACAAACAGGGACCCAGTACTGATCCCTGCGGCACCCTGCTTGACACTGATATCCAATCTGATAATTCTCCATTTACTGTGACCCTCTGCCATCTTGTTTTCCAACCATTATCTAATCCAGTTGATAATATTATTTTGGATGTTATATTCATATAATGACTCAATTAACTCGCGGTGTGGAAGCTTGTCAAAAGCTTTAGAAAAATCCAACTGTACCACGTTCACAGAATTTCCCTCATCCAAGGCCTTGCTTATTTTTTTATAGAATTGGAGAAGATTTGTTTAGCAAGATCTCGCCTTTGTAAAGCCATATTGGTTAGGGTCAACATTTTGATTTTCGGCTTGCTTTTGGAAAATATGCTCTTTGATTATTCCCTTCAGAATCTTTCCCAGAACTGACGTTAGGCTCACTTGTCTATAGTTTTCTGGTGAATCCTTTTTTCCTTTTAATGTTGACTGGCGCTTGCGCGCCAGCCAACATATTGCATTAGAAGCAGATTTGGAGACGCGGTCACTGTTGGGCGAATGCAGGGCATGCATCAGTAGGTGTGTCCCTCATTCCTCAATAAGCCTGCATGCCGGCGTCACACCATGAATACATAATATGGCAAGCACATCCAATGAAAGGTCCACTGCAATGCGAGCAAAGCTCATCATAGGCAGCGGCACCTCCTGATGTGCTTTCCTTGGTGAAAAAGTACATTAAACATGGCAGCACACTGCCTGCCATAATGCCAACTTCAGGGGAGCCCAATCCCCCTATCAGCATGCCCTGACCCAATGTATGTGCCAACGGGAGAGCCCACTCCCCGTTGGCATAATGCACCGCCCATTTGTTATGTGCTGAGGGGGGTACCCCAATCCCCCATCGGCTACAGCATCCCCCAAAAACACTTAGGTGGCATGCTGGGAGCCCACCCCAGCATTCTAAATCCCCTGAAAAAGGAAAACCATCCCACAATGTTTTTTTTTCTTACCCGTGTAAGAAGAAAATGGTCCCTCGTGGTCTCCCAGCCCCCTCCCACAACCCAGCACACCCTCTGCGCACTCCTGCCTTCCCACACACCCCACCCTATACTTACCTCCGGAGTCTGGTGCGATGATCTTCGGTGGACCAAGAACTCGTTTGCACTCTTCAAAGACGACTGCAAACTGAAGAAATGATGGTAAGTTGTATAATGGCATAAATAGGGTTTTTTCAACTTTGGTGCATATCTCGGGCATTTTTTGGAATGTTTGCACCAAATTTTCAACATGGGGTTATTGGGACCCCTCCTCATGAATTCAGTCACTGTCATGGCATTATTCAGTCCCAAAAGGTGATTTCACAATCACTGTACAGAATCACCTTTCAGGACTGAAGGTGGACAAAGCAATGGGGCCTGATGGGATTCATCCCAGAATTCTAAAAGAACTAAGGGTAGAACTAGTGACACCACTGACTACCCTCTTTAACAAATCATGGGAGGATGGGGTGGTACCCGAGGACTGGAGGAGGACAGATGTGATTCCCCTTCACAAAAGTGGGAGCAAGGCAGAAGCAGAAAACTACAGACCTGTTAGTTTAACCTCAGTGGTAGGGCAAATGATGGAATCACTTCTGAAGGAAAAAATTGTCAGTATCTAGAGGCCAGAGGGCACAGGACCCAGGCAGCATGGATTCACAGTGGGAAGGTCATGCCAGACAAATCTGATAGATTTCTTTGACTGGGTGACCAGAGTAGTAGATCAGGGAGGGGCTGTGGACATGGCCTACCTAGTCTTTAGCAAGGCATTTGACACAGTCCACACAAAGATTAATATACAAGTTAGCCAGCCTGGGAGTGGGTCCCAAGATGACAGCCTGGGTAAAGGATTTTGGCTGGAGAATAGGACACAGAGAGTAATAGTAAATGAGTCCACTCTGAAGAAAGGGGTTACTAGTAGGGTACACGAGGGTTCAATATTAGGACGGTCCTCTTCAATGTCTTATGTTTACATTGCAGAGGGACTGAAGGAAAAGTAGTGCTCTTTGCAGATGACACAAAGATCTGCAATAGAGTTGATGCACAAGGTGGGGTGGAAAGGATGAGAAGGGACTTGGCAAGGTTAGAGGAATGGTCAAATGTATGGCAGCTTAGATTCAATGCTAAGAACTGCAAGGTAATGCACCTGGGAAACAAAAACCCAGGGGAAGAGTACACAATGGGGGTGAAATACTAACAACAGCAAAAATGGAAAGGGACCTGGGGGTAGTCATATCAGATGACCTAAAAGTGGGCAAGCAATGTGAGAAGGCAGCAAGGAGGGCTGGGGGGATACTGGGATGCATAGGGAGAGACATCACCAGTAGAAATCAGGAAGTTATTATCCCTCTGTACAGACAGCTGGTGAGACCCCATCTGGAGTACTGCATGCAGTTCTGGAGACCCAATCTCCTGCAAAGACATAGACAGGATGGAAGCTGTCCAGAGGAAGGCAACTAAAATGGTGCAGGGTCTGCACCGGAAGACATATGAAGAGAGACTTAAGGAGCTTAATATGTATAGCCTCAAGGAAGGGGGACATGATAGAAACTTTCCAAGTACCTCAAGGGAATCAGCAAAGTCCAAGAGGGTAGCATCTTTCAAAAAAGAGGTGTGCAGGAACAAGGGCACAATTTGAAGATGGGGGCAGTCAGAGGTAATTTAAGGAAGTATTTTTTCACAGAGAGGGTTGTGGATGCATGGAACAGCCTTCCAGAGGAGGTTGTGGAGTCAAAAACAGTGGTGGAATTCAAGCATGCATGGGACAGTCATAAGGCAATTCTAGGGGTGGGGGTAGAAGAAATAGGCTGCTGGTTAACTAGGATCTGCAGCTTATCCACTAGGTAAGGAAATGGGCAGACTGGGTGGGCCAAGCGGTCCTTATCTGCCATCAAATTCTATGTTTCTATGTTTCTATGAAATGACAGTGCCACTGTTCATAAGGTGGGCTGTCAAAAACCTATGTTGCAAATTTGGTGAAAAAATCCAAAAAAATGGGTGTTTTATGAGTGTGTGTTGTGCTGTTTCCACACACGCTCATAACTTTGTGAATTTGTAATATTTTCACTCCAGATTTTCAAAATTGGCATTTTTCCACACCTCCTTATGAACAGTACAGCTGTCATTTTACATATCCTGGCCAAAATGTGTTTTTGTATGTCCGGCGTAGAATAACGTGGTCGCTGTGTGAAATCAGCTTTCAGGACAGTTTGAGAAAATGATGGTGACACTGTTCATGAGCAGAGGTCCTAAAATGCCTATGTTGAAAATTTGGTGCTGAAAGTCCATAAAATGACTGTATTACAAGCGTACGTTGCTCAGTTTCCACACACCCTTGTAACTTTGCAAACCTGCAATATTTTCATGCCACATTTTCAACACTGGCATTTTTTCACACCTCCTTATCAACAGTACAGCTGTAATATTTCACAGCCTGCCTAAAATGTGTTTCCACATCTGTGGCATACAATGGCGTGGTTGCTGTGGGAAATTAACTTTTGAGACACATTCATACCTCTCAACCTCCTGTTTCATAAATCAGGGACAAGGCTTAAAAAAATCAGGGACAAATTACCAAAATCAGGGACACATCTTCAAAATACATGGTATCCACTCAGGAAGCTGACAGAGTAAGGGACTTAGTGTAGAATGCATTTTCTAAGGAAGAACAAGTCTGTAACTTTAATGGTTGACATTATTTTGTGCTTACAACTCCCACTGTTTGGTCATGGAAACACAAGTTTTAGGAGGGACAGAGAAAAATTTTAAGGCAAAATCAGAGACGTCCCAGAAAATCAGGGACAGTTGAGAGGTATGGACATATTAACAAAATCACAGCACCACTGTTCATGAGTGGAGGTCCCAAAATGCCTGTTTTGAAAATGTGGCTAAAAAACTCCCAAAAATAATTGGGTTACGGAAGTGTGTTGCGGAGTTTCTATGCATGCTCATGACCACCAATTCTACATTTTCACCCAGATTTTCAACTTTGCCATTTTTTTACACCTCCTCATGAACAATACAGTTGTCATTTTCCACATTCTGCCCAAAATGTGTTTTCGTCCCTGTGTCCCCAAAGGGCATAACCGCTGTGCAAAACCACCTTTTAGCTAACAAACTGATTGTGCTGCTCTTCATGAAGTGGGGTCACAAAAAGCCTGTGTTGAAAATTTGGAGTGAAAATACCAACAAATGCCTACAACATTAGGGTTTTCAAGTGTAACAGCCCACCCTGTAGAGACTGCCAGGTGTCAGGGGTGTGACATGGGATCTTTGGCTGTAATGCTCATGCTATTCCACCCCCACCCTATAGCCAGTGACAGGCATTGAGGTGTGCCTTGGAGTATTCAGCCCTAACGTTCACCCCATTCTCCTATACTGCACCCGTCTCAGCATATTTCCTTATGGAATGGGGTAAGTATAAGGCCCAAAGACCCCAAAGCACACAATGACACTTGTGTCAATATCTACAGGGTAGGGTGAGTCCCATTCTCCTATACTGCACCCATCTCAGCATATGTTCTTATGGAATTGGGTAAGTATAAGGCCAAAGACCCAAAAGGACACCATGACACTTGTCAGTGTCTACAGGTTAGGGTGAGGTAAAATGGCATGAGTATTATAGCTGACGCTCCAAAGGCACACCCCAATGCCTGTCAGTCTCTGCAGGGTTGGGGTGGGGTTGGTGTCAGTTCAGTACTTCACTGCCATTTCTATTATGCATCTCTAACTCCTGCACTACCAATGCCAATGCCAGCGAGACAACATTCGGCATTGACAAATGCTTGTTTATATATAGATACAGCATGGGCCTCCCTCCATTTAGAAACCACCTCCCCAATGTCCAAGGATTTTTGAAAAACATATGTCAAAGATGGGGCTAAGTCTGATGCAATCTCAAAGATTACTCTTGGGTAGATGTCATCCGGTTCCGGGGATTTGTTTGTGTTCATTTTCTTCAGTCTAGTTGTTACTTCCTTTATATCTATTTATATATTTATTTATTTATTTATATAGTTGTTTTCTCAAGATTGCTTATCTTTGTAATTAAACACTGAACCAAAATATTTATTCTGAACATTTGACATATCCTTTTCATTTAGGATTTCCCCATTTTCATCCCTAAAATGGTCCTATATTTTATTTCCTTTTTTATTGTTGATATACGAATAAAAACTTTCATAATTTTCAGTGTTGTTCATAGCTAGTCTTTCCTTAAAAGTGGCATTTGCCAACTTTATAGCTTTCTTTACTTTCTGTTGTTTTTCCCTATATGTGTGTTGACTAATTTTATTTTGTTTCATTTGTTTATATATTTTGTTTTTTAACTTAATAGCTTTTTTAATTCTTTGATTTAGCCATCTTGGATTTTTACCTTTTTTGCTGTATTTACATGTTTATTTTATGTTTTTGGTTGTTTCACTTTTTATCTTATTTGTCAGTATTTCCCACATTTCATCAAGAGATTTATTTTTAAAAACTGTTTTCCAGTCCCAATCTTCATAGCCTTTCTAATTTGCTCAAAATTAGGTTTCTTGAAATTTAGAATTTTTGTTTCTCCAAACTTTTTCAGTGGGAAGTCAGCCATTTGAAAATAGACTATCTGATGGTTGCTGTTGCCCAACGGTGATCCAACCCTAATATTTGTTAGAGTGTTGCCCATATTAGTTAGAATTACATCCAATAAATTGCTACTCCATGTGTTTTGTTTCACTTTTTGTGATAGCCCAAATTGATTGACTATGTCTAGATAGTCCTTTTCTATATTTAGTTTGGCGGTTTGCTTCTCCCAATCTATTCCTGGGAGGTTTAAGTCCCTTGCCATTACGATGTTATCAGATGGATTTAACAGTTTCAAGTAATCTAAGATTTCTTGATCATTTTCTTTGGAAATTGAAGGTGGGTGATAAAAAACTTTTAATATGATTTTGGGAGCTTCTACCGGAATTAGTTTAATAGACAAAAAATGTTCTATGTGCAAATTCTCCTCTATTATTTCTAGACTTTGTAATGATTCATGTATGCAAATTGCCACCCCTCCACCTTTCCTATATTTCCTAGATTTTTTGTATAAATTGTAAGCTTTGATATCCTTACTCCATGTATCTCCTTCTTCCCACCAGGTTTCCATCAGAATTGCAATTTTAATATCTTTTTCGCTCATAAGAAGGTTTAACTACTCAAACTTTCCATCAAGACTTCTAACATTTGCCAAAAAGCAATTTACTGGTTCACAATTGAATTTTGTATCTATTTGCCTTTTTTTATCTAATGATCCCTGTTCTATTGTTCCCATTTTTCTACCCCCCCCTAAATCCAGTTAAAATGGTTACCTGTTAAATGTACATACTAGATTCATACTGTGGATGCATTAGGATTGTGTTACTATGTTTCTGATATTAAACAGTACAGCACCGCACCAAGATATTTCATTGTTTCATGGTGGGTATGGCAAGGGAGTGGGAATTTTTAAACAATTTAAAATCCCATTATCTTGATTCAGGTATGAAAAAGCAAAAATACAAAACTGGTATAGTGATGTTTTTGCCAGAAAAACATTATTGCTGAAAATAACTGTACAGGGACTAACTAATACTACTACTGCTTTAAGAATGGTTGTACCCTTTATGTATTTCTCCCATGGATCCCATGTCTTTTCTTAATCCTTGCCATTCACCAGTGGGCGAGGTTGTACATTAAAACAGCACCTTTTGTACTCTGCCATCTGAATTTATCAGCTCTCCCATCTTGTTAAACATCTTGGGGTCAGTCATTTTCTTACATACTGATTGAGACACCATGGTGTCAGTTCAGCTGGTGTGCCGGAGGCAGCACTACAGTAAGTACATTCACTCTGGCACCTCTGGCTAATGGTCACCGAGCAATAGGTGTCTCACATTGACCTAATCCCTACTCTCTCCAGACAGTGAGCTTGGGACTGTCATGGCTACATACCTCAGGCTTCCCTCTGGCAGCAGCAGTAATCTCCTTGGCCCTCTGCAAGAGGCAGAATCTTGGATATACATCCGAGCTAATAACCTCTACCTCTTGCCAGCCCAGCTGAGACTACAGGTTAGAAAACTGATTTGTGTCTCTCACAGGTGAGTGGAAGCTCAAGTGTTGGACTGGTAGGGTGGTGCAGTTTGTCAAACTTATAGTGTGGTTAGGCCCTTCAGCACAGTTTTTATATTACTATTGTGCCCTTCCTACCATTGGGTAGGAGCACCCGTTTAGTAGCTTTAATACACTGGTGAGCATATTGGTCTACAGAACTTTATTCTAGTGACCACAGAACCGTAAATGGTTCTGAGGTTGTGAAAGGGTCTAATAAACCATGGAAGGTTCTGATTGTTATCTGAATCTTATCAAAATTTTCAGAACCCAAAGTTCAAAAGCTGTTTCAACCACCATTTTGTATTTATATAATGTAGGAACAGGAATCTAAACAGAACTAAAGGTGGTGCTAAAGTACAATAAATATTATTATGAAATAAATGGTCAAAATCCTCAAATCTGATTTGCAGAGACAACATTTAGCAGGGTGATCTCAGTACATAGTTCCAGTCAGAAAGTATATTATGCCATTAGTCAGAAAATCAGAATGGATCCATTTCACAATCACAATAATGCACTCCAAGGTGTGCAATATCATGAGATGTCGTTCTTTCTTAGGTGGTTGAGTAAGGATTAATCCACAACAGAGAATTAATCCATGTGGGGGGGGGTTGGGCACCAGGTCACAGCCCAAGTGCTTGCAATCACCCAAGCATGGTTTAATTCCCCAGTTAACCCATGTTCTGGACTGGGTTCATTCATTTATAACATGACTCTCACTGTGTGGTTGCCGAGGGCATCTGTATCTTGGAGGGACTCATTTTGTCTCCACAGCACACTCACCTATGGGTTGTGTCACTCTTGCCATCAGGCTGCATCTCAGGCAGGCACTCATTTTGACTCCATGGTGGGCTCCCAATCACATGACTGTTGTGCCACTCTTGCTCTTTGTGGTGGCCTTCATTCCTCAGACTCACGCATTTGCTGTTCCTAGCTCAAGCCATACTCCCACAATGCAGATTGCAGGTTCGGAAAAGGTAACATGGACGGTGCCCATTACATGTCCAGACACAGGAATTTCATGCAGCACGACAGAGTTCAGTATGAGGAGGGTGGCTGGCATGTGTTCATTGAGCAACTGTTCCAACTGGGGTACCTGGCAGCACAGGGGGTGCTGGCTGCGGGGTAGAGCGCTTGTGAACTGCTGTGCTGGAACTGGTAAGCATGGTCCAAATAGGGACCATGGATTAATTCCCTCACAAGCACGCATAGAAGAACCATGGATTACTTGGGCATTAATCCATGGTCAGGTAAGCTGTATCGACCAATTAGAACATTGGATTGTCCAAAGCCATGTTATAAAGTTACTTGGCCTAGGGTCTCATTCCTCATAATGCACCTAAGGCAGGATGATATTCCATGATATTGCAAATCTTGTTGTGTATTATTGCTTAATTAGCACCTTACAGCTAGTTAGTCCTTTGTGAAACATACGAACATACGACAATGCCAGCAGAATTAGCCTCAAAGTCTATCTCATCTGCTCGAAAACACAGGTCACAGTTCAGACAACTGCTAATGCACCCCCTCCCTTTTCCATCCATCCCACCAAATTTTCCCTCCCTGAGTTCATCACCCTGGTCAGTTCTCTCCCTACTTGTACCTTGCCCATGAACCTATCCCATCCTTCTTAAAACTCCCCATTGAATCCAGCAAGATCACCTCCTCAGGCAGCATGTACCAAGCTCCCACCACCCTTTCCATGATGTAATGCTTTCTTAACAACTCCTGAACCTTCCCCCCATAGGTTTCAGTCTATACCCCCTCATGGTCCCTTTCCCCTTCAATCTAAACATACCCTCAGTACTAACTTTGTTTATGCCCTTCAAGTGCTTAAAGATCTCAATCATATCTCATCTGTGCCTTCTATCCTCCAGGGAGTACATATTGAGCTCTCTTAGTCTCTCCCCATAAGATTTCTCCCCCATTCCCTAGATCATCTTGGGTGCCCTCCACTGGACTCCCTCCAGGAGCCTGATGTCCCTCTTTAAGTATGGGAGCCAGAACTGCACACAGTAGTCCAAGTGCAGCCTCACCAATGATCTGCACAGTGGCAGAATAACCTCCTCCCTCCTTGAAGTGATCCCCCTAGCAATGCACCCCAGCATTCTGTTTGCTTTTGCCGCTGCTTTTCTACACTGTACTGAGTGATTCATATTCACTGTGATCACCACACCCAGATCATTTTCCTCCACAGATACAGATATCTATCCCTCCAAGTGGTAACTGTATGCTAGATTCCTAGCCCCAAAATGCAGTACACTACACTTGTATTTATTTATTTTATTTATTGAAATGTTTCACCAGGAATGGCACACTGAGCAAAAAGATGCTCATCTTACGGTGTGACCTGGGAGGGAGGCGTCTACAGAGGAGAGCAACTGTATACATTAGTACAGGAAACAAAATTACACAGTGAATTTACATGACGGTACAATAGGTATGATACCCCAGAAACAAGAAGTAGGAGCAAACATAGGTAACATTGCCTCAAGGAGGATCCATATTGTTGTCCACATTTACATGGAGAGAATGTACAAGGATTATAATGACAAAGGGTGTAAAATATGACTCCATACACATCAGGTACTAGCTACGGTAGCATGGTAGACAGAGAGTCAAGGTTGAAGTGCAGTAGGGGGTAAGTGCAGAGATTGGGAATATATGCCAGCAATGTAGCCGTAGCTGAGGCTTCTGGTCAGGCTACATAGGATCAAGGATAGGGCAGTGGGGGAGGAAGGGAGCAGGGAAGGCAGCAAGAGGGAGGAGGTCAGTGACACTGGCAGTTTACAGTGCAGTAGTTTGTCAGGGCAGAGGAGATGGAATACCTAGAGGAGGAGGAGTGCTGGATTTGTGCCAGCAAGTCATTCCAGAGCCTCGGGAGGTGGTAGGAGAAGGCCAATTGGCCAGCAGTAGTCCGGCGGTGAGGGATTACTAACAGTCGAAAGTCGGTAGATCTGAGGGTGTGGGAGGGGGATGGGATTGGGGATAGGGAGGAAGTGAGGTAGGATGGAAGGGACCCGAGCCAGAGGTTTGAAGCAAATTTGGCACAGTGGAGTAGGTGCCAGTTGTCAGGAGAGGGGAAGGCCAGCGCATGATAAAGCTTGCAGTGGTGGGTGTGAGGGGGGGCATTGAGGGCAAAGCGTCAGAAAGCATTGAAGAGGGGGTCCAGTCTGGATAGCGTCAACTTAGGAGCAGCACTGTAGACTACATCACAGTAGCTGAACTTAGGTAATATCATTTTCTTCACAATTTCGCATCTCACTGGTAGGGGGAGGCAACTGTGGTTTCTGTAGAGAGCGCCAAGCTTAGGGTGCAGTTTTTCAGGATAGCATTCACGTGAGCCAAGAAGGATAGATGTCGGTCAAGCCAGATGCCAAGGTACCTGAAAGCTGGCACATCCTCAAGGATGGTCCCGTCAAGGGTGTGGAAGTTCAGAGGGGTAGCAAGCCTGGATAGTCTCTGCCTTGTAACGAAGGTCATGGAGACTGTCTTCTTGGCATTAAGAGAGAGTTGGTGGGAGCTAAACCAGTGCTGAACTTTGTTGAAATCAGCCTGGAGACTGGTAATAACCTCCTCAGGGGTACGACCAGAGTAAAAGAGGATGGTGTCATCTGCATACAGGTGAATTGAGGTAGATGAGCAGGCAAGAGGCAGGTTGTTCAGGAGGATGGAAAAGAGGATGGGCCGAGTACTGAGCCTTGGGGACACCAGTAGCTAAAGGGAGTGGGGGAGAGGTGGAACCAGTGATTTTTACGGATTGAGTTCTCCCTTCCAGGTAGGCTCTGAACCATCTGGAGGCAGGCGTGGATAGGCCAGCTTCAGAGAAACAGGACAGCAGCAGGGGGTTGGAGACAGTATTGAAAGCTTTGGCTAGGTCGACAAAGATGGCTGTAGTAATGAGACCCTTATCCATCCCCGAGAGGACTGTGTTGGAGAGACGTAGGAGAGAGGTGGCGGTAGAGTGGTTCTTTCTAAATCCAGACTGGTAGGGGGTGAAGAAATTAGATTCTGAGAGGAAGCTGGAGAGTTGAAAGAGTACGAGGTGCTCCTGGAGTTTTGCAAGGGTGGGGAGGAGGGAGATGGGGCGATAGCTGGCCGAAAAGGTGGGGTCACCTCCTTTGGGAAGTGGGAGGACTATGGCATGTTTACACTTCGCAGGTACAGATTCCGAGTCAAACAACAGGTTTAGTAGGGCAGTTAGTGGAGCTGTGATGGCAGGGGCAGAGAGGTAGAGGAGTTTGGGGTCTAACCCGTCAGGGGACTTTCCCTTGGAAGGGTTTAGGGAGAGTAGTGCATCAAGAGCTTTTGAAGAGGAGATGGTCCCAAAGTAGAAGGTGTTGGTTCAGCGGGGATTAGCAGCTTCAGCATGGAGGGTAGGTGGGGCCACAGTTGGTAGCGAGGCGAGAAGTTAAGTAGCACATGTGGTGAAGTAAGAATTGAACTCAGAGGTGACCGTGAGTGGGTCAGAGAGAAGAGTACCATTTGAGTATAGATGGGTGGTGGGATTTGAGGTTGGGGGGAAGGGAGTGGATAACTTTCCAAAATTTAGATGGTTTACGCAAGTTGGCATTGAAGGTGGAGTTAAAGTATTCAGCTTTGGCTAACTGTGTGGCTTTGGTGCATTTGTTACGGAGCATGCGGTAGATTATATAATCCCCTGGAAGGAGTGTAGAATTCCAGTGTTTCCATGCTTTGTCAAGAGCATTTTGGCATGCTATTAGCTCAGGGGAAATCCAGGGAAGGTGTGACCCTCGGACCGTGATCCGACGCATGGGGGCATGTTTATCCCAGATGTTAAGGAAGGTATTCTGGAAATGTAGCAGGGCATCATCTATGGTGTAGTTAATATGGTTGGTACCCCAGTTTGCATGGACTAATTCTTCCAGAAGGGGGGCAATGTTTAGAGATTTGTAAGACCTTTGAACCAGGAATTTAGGAGGGGATTTAAGGCGATGGATTTTGCGGACTATGTAAGTGACATGGTGGTCATTTATAGAGTCAGGAAGCAGGCTGGATTTGAAGACTCAGTGAGGGTGGAAGGTGAGGGCCCAGTCAATCAGAGAGTGGTTGCCTGTCTTGTGGATTGTGCGTGTTGGTTTTGAGATGACCTGGGTATGGTTGAGGGCTGTGATCTCAGAGCGGGCTTTGTTAAAAGTGCGTGAATGCCAGTTGTGATTAAATTCTCCCAAAATATAAAGTTTGCCAGATGGGGCTAAGAAGCTTAGAAGGTCAGTGATGGTTGTGGCTGGGGTTCCAGGGTGGCAGTATACACCTGCAACATAAATAGGGAGAGAGAAGCGGAGGGGAGGGTCAGTTGGAGCATGAGCAGATCAAAGGCTTTGGGCTCTGATTTAGCAAGAGTAACAGAGAAATGTAAGTCTGCGGCTGTGTATATTGCAACTCCTCCACCTCTGGTGGAGCAGTCTTGATGAGAGACCTTGAAACCAGGGATGGCGATAGATGTGTCTGGGAAGTTGGGGTTTAGCCAGGTTTAGGATAGGATGATTATGTCAGAAGCATGCTGGACGGCTAGTACCTGGAGCAGGTCGAGTTTTGGGGCTAGGCTACGAATATTTACTTGGAGGATGTGCGGCCCTCGGGGGAAGGAGGGAGCCAGAAGGTGTAGCAGCAGTGGCTAATTTAGGGGTGTTGATCACAGAGCTAGGAAGGTATAGGGACAGTGCAGGGCCAGGATTGGGGTGAATGTTGCCCGCTGCAAGAAGTAGTAAAATTAGCGTTAGATAATAAGAACAAATGTGATGGCACAAAGCTGTGGTCAAGCTCTGCTTAGGAGACACCTTAGGGTGGCCAGCATGAGAAGGGCAGGAGGTAATTAGGTGGAGGGTAGACCAAAGGTAGGCATAGAAGTATAGGGAGAAGGAGGGGCTAAAAGGGTACGAGGACCAGGTAGGGGCAGGTAGAGATAGAGTAGCAAGGGGGGGAATTCCCAGGAAGAACTAGATTAGCCGAGGAGAAGGGAAGGGGCACAGGGTATAAGGGGAACATAGGTAGGAGGGAGAGTCAGCAGAATAAGATGGAGGAGATTAGGAGTATGTTCCGAGCTGAGAGTGCCATACTAGCTGTTGGCAGAAGGTAGAAAACAGGGGTTTGTGTATTGTAGGTAGGTGCTGGGTCATCAGCGACACAGCCCACTTAAGAGGGAGCAATAGGCTGTGAGGGCAATGGGGGCTGGTGGCAGTAGAAGCCAATGGTGCTAGAGTAGGTCTTTAAAGCAGGGCTAGTAGCGCATTTAATGGGGGCCTGGGAGGAGGTGGGGTTGGACAAAATGACACAAAAGCAGAACAGTCCAAAAGCTGTAAAAATAGCTTGCTAGTATTGAACCCCAGCTGCCATGTGTTTGACCACTGTCCAAGTCTTTCCAGATCCTCCTGGAGTATCCTCCTCCCTTCCTCACTGTCCACCACCATAACACCTAATTTGGAGTCATCGGCAAACAGACTCGTCTTGATTTTAACTCCCACTGCTATGTCCACTATGAAAGCATTAAATAGCAGCGGACCCAAAACCAATCTTTGCAGGACCCCACTAGTAACCTTCCTGGGTGACTAGAATTTCCCCCCTACCACCACTCTCTGCTACCTGTTGCTTAGCCAGTTCCCTATCGACTGTACCATCTTCACCCCTACCCCCAGGTTCCTCAGTTTGCCCATCAATCTCACATGTGGCACAGAGTCAAATGCCTTGCTGAAGTTCAGATACAGGACATCAACTGCCCATCCTCCATCTAGAGCTTTAGTTCCCCAGTCAAAAAATTCAACCAGGTTAGTGTGTCAAGATCCCCTGGATAAACCCATGTTGCCGGATGTCCTGAAGGTTGTTTACTTCCAGGAATGCCACCGACCTCTCCTTTAAGATGGTCTCCATTAATTTCCCCACTATGGATGTAAGGCTGACTGGTCTGTAATTTCCCGGCTCATCCCTGGATCCACTCTTATGGATGGGTCACCACATGCACCGTTCTCCAGTCCAGTGGTACATATCCTGATTGAAGGGAAGTGTTGAACAACTCTGACACCACCGGAAGTATTGGTACAGATCGGGCTCATTGGGGCCATTTTCCACCTTAAACCTTCTTAATGGTGTCTTCACCATCGTCACCAGTCTTCTTTCTAAATACAAATCTGAGGGGGAATATATTGGTCTCCAGAATCATAGTTTTAAAAATTATCAGCAAGTTGTTTTACAAAACATGGCACAGATTCAGTAAGGTTTTGAACTTATCCAAACTAGTTTTCTAATACCTACTTTATTCCCCAGTTAGTGAGCAGTCCTAAGATGTATTTTTTTTTATTTCCAGATTCTAGCATCTGTATGACATGTCCAGAGGAACTGTGGTCCAATGACAATCAAGACAAGTGCGTTTTCAAGACCAAAGAGTTCCTTTTCTATGAAGAACCTTTGGGTGCAGCTCTAATGGCCATCACCATTTTCTTCTCCAGTCTTAGTGTATCAGTCCTTTGTATCTTCATTGTCAGTTGAGACACCCCGATTGTCCGAGCCAATAACAGGAACCTCAGCTACTTGCTCTTTCCTCTAATGTTCTGCTTCCTCTCATCCTTGATATTCATTGGCCGCCCCATGACTGTGAATTGCATGCTGCGTCAAGCCACATTTGGTACAACTTTCTCCCTGTGCACCTCTTGCATACTGTCAAAAACCATCACGGTGGTCATCGCCTTCGGTGCCACAAATCCAACCAGCAAGCTAAAGAAGTGGGTTGGATCCAGGACACCAAATTTCATACTTCTTTTTTGTTCACTAGTTCAAGTTAGTATATGCCTGCTTGGCTCTCTAGTTTCCCTCCATTTCCAGAGTTCAACACCAAATTTCACAATGAGAAGATAATAACTTAGTATAATGAAGGTTCAATGACTGCATTCTGTTGCATGCTGGGCTACCTGGCTTACTTGGCAATCATAACTTTCGTAGTGGTATTCCTCACAAGGAAATTGCCTGACAGTTTCAACAAAGCCAAATTCATTGCTTTCAGCATGGTGGCGTTTGTGAGCATTTGGCTCTCCTTCATACCGGCTTACCTGAGCACCAAGGGGAAGTACATGGTGGTGGTGGAGATATTTGCTATCTTGTCATCGGGTGCTGGTATGCTTTGTTGTATTTTTTTCCCAAAGTGCTACATTATTCTCCTGAGACCTGATCTGAACACACGAGAGAACCTTATAGGAAAGGCAAAGTTTAAAGAGGACAGGAAATGATTTCTAAGGGGCAGCGGCCTGTAATGTTCGTATTTTCAGATTTTACATTCATACCCCAACTGATCTATCTTTAGCTGTACCTCAATAAATGTGTAGTAAAAAAATAACATAAAAAAATGCATCTTGTTCTGCTTTTATGAGCAATATTTTTACAAGTCTTTTCATGGAACTGGTAATTTCGAGATTGACTATGTCACAGATTGTCACAGATAACTCTGAGAGCTATTCTGACAGGTCAACAGCTCAAGATTTATTTATTTATGTTTTTAGTTATCGATTGATTGATTGATTGACAATTTTTATTGACCTAGTAAGCACACTAGACAAATACATGCCTATTTTCAAGAGTGACTTAGGAGATTACAAAGTAGAGAAAGTTAGGCAAACATCCCCCAATATTGTATGATAGACCCCCACATCCCCTGCCCCTGAACAAACACACACTGCGACAACCATGCTGCAGAAATGGCCTCAGTTGAATAATATCACAGACTTGGGGTGGCATGCACAGCTCAGAAATCTCACTCAGTAGACCTCCAAGCCTCCACTCCCCTTCACCGAAGGGCTGAGTGGACCAAGGAGAGTTAGTTCCTCCCATAGGTTGAACCTCAAATCCCTAGCAAGTAGGGCGGTCCTATGGTTGGGTATTGAGCGCCCACCCCCATCTGGTGGAGCCATACCCATGGACAAGCCCGATGAGGTTGGCCACAGCCTCCCGAACTGGGAACTGCCTCACATGTCCCTTGCCTAATGCCGACTGGGGAATGGAGCCTTTTGGAAAAATGCAGCTCCGTTCCCTTTTTTCACCCATGTACCATCATCTTGTGAGAGTTCCAAGCCGATACCCTTATAATGACTGTATCAAAATGAATTACTTATGCTTACTAAATTTTAAATCCTCTTGGAGGAGGCAAAAAAACCTGGAAAAACCCTCTTATTGAAACATTGGAAAAATTCCTCCCCAACCCCTAACCATGATCCCTCAGTAGAGACAAGAGGTTCCCTACATAGCCTGGCCACATAACCCTGCTTTTACAAGGGAGACGGGTGAGTAATCTTCCTGCTGGAAGGCAAAAAGTGAGGGGGAGCCCCAGGACCAGCTCATTTTAGCCCCTCATTATCCTCCCTCTGACCAGGTTTGCTGGCAAAGGCACCTAGCTTCACCTGAGCTCTTTCCTTCTAAGTTTGCTTGTAAGGACAGAGCAAGGAACAACATTATCAGAGCAAGGAAAACGATTAAGGCTTCTTTTGGCTAGGCAGATTTACTGTGTGTTACTATTTTCTTTTGTGCTCACAGGTTTTGTTACTGCTTTTTTGCTTAAATTTTACTGCTTTATTTTTCTCTGATTCAAATTGCTGTTGCAGGGTGTACTTTCTGCTGCATTATTACGGGGTGTGCCTACAGGTTTGTTACTGTTTTGTGCTTACAGATTACTGCTGTAATCTTCTCTGATTCAACTTGTTTTTTGCAAGGTATATCTTCTGTTAAAGTGTTCTGCAGGTTGTGCTTACAGGTTTTGTTACTTTTTTATATCTATCATTAGGCTAAGCATTCAGGGCTAATTACAGGAGTATATATGAGATGGAGACTAAGGGATAGCGACTGCATTTGTTGTTAGTTGATTGTTTCTGCACTTTTCTCCTTGTTTCTTTCATCTATGGTTCTTCTTTTTCAGCAGGGTAAGAGCCCAACCATAGTCATGATATTTCCTGTAGCAAAGCAGGAAGGGGAGGATCAGAGGGATCTCCACACAGTGACCTCACTTACAGGGGCACAATTAATTTAACTTGTAAAACGTTATACAAAAACAAAAAATCTTTTGCTTTCATTTCCTTCTAATTAATCGGACCAGGTTATAAACTCAGCAACTCAACTGGAATGGATATTATTAACTGCAGGTACTGCAGGACTTTTCAATAGGGCAGTTAAACAGGATTTAGGATGCTGTCCTACATGTTGGACCATCGGAGATGTAAGGGCTCAGCTCCAGGCAGCATGGGCAGGGACTGAACACCTCAAATCGCATATTCAGGAGGAAATATATTACAAGAACTGCCCATTTCCCTAACATCCAACTGAAGCACCTTGACCACAGAGGGTAGTTGGTCCGGGAAGTTAGCAGGTGGTTAGGAGGGGCAAATCGGGTGCCCCATAACTCAATGTTCACCAACGTATCACCTCCACAAACCATACAAAAACTACAAACAGGTATCTGCCTCTATCTCTGAAATCAAACAAAGGGGCAGAGGATGCTGCCGAGTAGGACACTGCTGCACCGGAGCAAGCACTACAAAACTCACCCCAAATAGGGACCAAAGCAAAAAGAAAACCCAAAACACTTCTGATCATAGGAGACTCCATGATTCGGGAAGTTGATACCTACCTCCAGCCGGAGGTAATGGTCAAATGTCTCCCAGGTACACCAGCGTGGAGAGACACTGATCACATTGCTAACATCATGCAGGAAGCAGGAGACAACATCAATGTCCTAGTACACATATGGACTGACAATCTCACCAGCCGGTCAGTTGTGGAGACCAAGGAGCACCTGACCAGGCTGGGAGACAAACTGTCATCCATTTTGTCCGGCATCTCCTTCTTTGAGATCCTGCTGGTCTTAGGGGGCAGATAGATGGAAGGTCAGAGAAGGGGAGACAGGGGAGCTAAATGTGTGGCTCAAGGGCTGGTGCCAGGAAAAATGACACAAATCTGTAGGTAACTGACAAAGTTTTGAGAGCAAAAGTTCTTTAAATTCAATGGACCGCATCTGACAAAGGAGGGACAGAAGTTTGATGTCTTTGCAGAATATTTAAACTAGCAAATGAGGAGAGGGGTGCAGCACCCGATACATCAAATGAGAAGAACACCCCTCCCCTCTCAGCTAGTGATCAAACAGGAGTTCAGCATGTTTGTAGTTCATTTGCATCACTAGGCAAGGAAAAAGGTCTGGCTCCCTATACAACATGCAGGGGAAAAGCCAGACCTTGCCCAGTAACTAACGTGCTGAAATCTGGCCAATGGAAAATCAGGTACACAAGTGCCCGCAGTCTGGGAAACAAGATCCCAGACCTGGAGGCAACAATGACAGAGGCTAAACTGGACATAGTAGCTATTAGAGAGACATGGTTCACCAGTAACCACACTTGGGAGACTTCAGTACCCGACTGTGTACTGTTCAGAAGAGACTGAGGTGCAAAAATGGGGGAGGCCCTTTATGTCAATGAAAATATCTAAGCTATAGAAATTCAGAATACACATGAGGAGTCAGAAGAACTGTGGGTTATTCTGGAAACAGGAAATGGGACAACCATACTGACTGGGTCTTTCTACAGGCCTCCAGACCAGAGGGAGGACACAGACACATTACTGTTAGGAGATATACAAAACATGGCAGCTAAAGGAGAGGTAGATACAGACTGGTCAATACCAGTAGGAACATCCACCAGAACTAGACACATAGTGAATTCACTGCAGGGGGAGGTCCTCAAACAATTGGTGCAACAACCCACAAGAGACAGGGCTATCCTGGATCTAGTACTGACTAATGAGGAAAAGATCACAGATCTCCAGGTAGAAGGTCACCTCGGGGCCAGTGATCATCACACGGTATGGTTCAAGTTGGCCACTAAACCTAAATCATCCCATTCCAAGGCAAAAATATGAGACTTCAGAGGAGCAGACTTTGATAAGATGGCCAACAGAGTTAAGCTAGCCCTAACAAGATGAAATACAGGTGAGGGGGTACAGGCAAAGTGGGCAAGCATTAAGGATGCAATACTTGAAGCAACATCCCACTGTGTTAGCCAGAAAGGCAAGACCAAAAGAAGGAGGAAACCACTTGGGTTCTCAAAAACAGTAGCAGAAAAGATCAGAGTCAAAAGGTTGGCCTTCAGGAAATATAGAACCCAGCGAAATGAAGATAGGGAGGCATACCAAACGTCCCTAAGGGAAGTAGGGAAGGCAGTAAGGCAGGCAAAGGCCCAAACCGAGGAAACACTAGCACGAACAGTAAAAGAAGGGAACAAGACTTTCTATAGATATATTAGTGAAAGGAGAAAGTCCAGAGAGGGTATTGCTAAGATCAAAGGGGATAATGGGGCCGGCCCGGTGGCGATGAGGGCTGAGGTGCTGGACACCACACCTCACAACACGCTGGCAACCTGGGTTCAAGAATGGACTCGGGCTGGCAGGGGAGAGGAAGGATTGAGTGTCCCATGACTGCTCTCCTTCCTCTGGGGTTGGCATGGGACATGCACCTCTCTGCAGCAGCCCCTAGCGGAGGTTTGGTGCACTGCCAGTTGCGGGCATACCAAGGGGAGGGAGCACAGCGGGCGTTTGCACATAGGTGCATCAGATGCCAGTGCACATCCAGCTCCCTTAGGGGGTTGTTAATGGTGGAAAAATTGCAGGGCAACCGCAGTGGCTCATTGCTGAGCCTTGCACCCCCGGACATGAGGCGTGGTCACCAGGATCCTGGCACAGGCCCCTAGAGGGAGAGGTGTCCTGCTTATGAGCTGGCCAGTGTGATTCAGGTGCATGGATGCATACGCCAGACCTGGTCCAGGGGTGTGGGCGCCGGTGGCCGGCAGTTGCTGAGGCCCATACCGCACAGAGGAGGAGGTGGAGGAAAAAATGTGATATATATATAAAAAAAAAAAAAAAAAAAAAAAAAAGGGGGATAAGGGGGAGTGTGTGGAGGAGGACCAAGGAAAAGCATCTATCCTAAATAGATACTTCTGCTCCGTATTTACTGAGGAGAAGGTAGGGGGAAGGAGGTGTGCACAAGTCCCTTCACAAAAGAAAGGGTCCTACAAGAGCTCGCTAAACTCAGGGTGGACAAGGCAATGGGACCTAATGGCATTCATCCCAGGGTACTAAAGGAACAAAGGGTGAAACTAGCAGAGACATTAGCAGAACTGTTTATGAGTCTCTGAGTACATTAGAGGTCCCAGAAGACTGGAGAAGGGCTCATGTGATCCCGCTCCACAAGAGTGGCAGCAGGGAGGAGGCAGGGAACTACAGACCGGTCAGTCTTACCTCAGTAGTGGGCAAGATTATGGAGGCAGTACTTAAGGAAAGGATAGTGCAACACCTGGAATCCACAGGAGCACAGGAACCGAGACAGCATGGGTTTACAACAGGAAGGTCCTGTCAAATTAATCTTATAGATTTCTTTGACTGGGTAACCAGAGTGGTGGACCAAGGGCGTGCAGTTGATGTCCCCTACCTTGACTTCAGCAAACCTTTCGATACTGTTCCACATAGAAGATTGATTAATAAGCTGGGTAGGCTTGGGGTGGGTAAGAGGTTGGTCAACTGGGTGGCAAACTGGTTGGCAGGCAGAAAACAGAGTGGTGGTAAACAGTATACAGTCAGAAGAGATGCAAGTCACAGATGGGGTACCTCAGGGATCAGTCCTGGGCCCAGTCCTCTTCAATATCTTCATCAGTGACATTGCAGCTGGACTGGAGGGTAAGGATTGCCTGTTTGCAGATGACACCAAGATCTGCAACAGAGTAGATGATCCAGATGGGGTGGG
This sequence comes from Neoceratodus forsteri, assembly GCA_016271365.2. Lineage (NCBI taxonomy): Eukaryota > Metazoa > Chordata > Ceratodontiformes > Ceratodontidae > Neoceratodus > Neoceratodus forsteri. The sequence goes on from CM028138.1 coordinate 557,620,118, forward strand.
CAGAATGAGAAGAGATCTGGAAAAACTGACAAAATGGTCAGAAGAGTGGCAACTGGGGTTTAATGCAAAGTGCAAGATCATGCACATAGGGAAGAGAAACCCTGAAGCTACCTGTAGGCTGGGAGTGGAGTTGCTGGCAATCACAAGGGAAAAAAGAGACTTGGGCATCATCATCACAGATAACTTGAAATCATCCAAGAAGACCACTAATGCAGTAGGTAAGGCTCGAGGGATGTTGGGGTGTATTAGTAGGGGTATTACAAGTCGTAAGAGGGAGGTAATAATCCCTCTTTACAAGACACTGGTTAGGCTCCACCTGGAGTACTGTATGCAGTACTGGAAGCCACACCTGCACAAGAACATTAACAAAATGGAGGCAGTCCAGAGAAGGGCAACCAAAATGGTGCAGGGACTGCATCAGAAAACATATGAGGACAGATTAACGGGGCTCAATATGTGCACCCTAGAGAAAAGGAAGGACGGAGAAGTGATATGATCTAAACATTCAAACATCTTAAGGGCATTAACAAGGTGAAAGAGTATAACATGTTTCAATATAAGAAAAATAGCAGGACAAGAGGACACAGCATGAGATTAGAGGAAGGCTGATTAAGGGGTAATGTGAGGAAGTTCTTTTCCACAGAAAGGGTGGTGAGTGCATGGAACGGCCTACCTCAGGAAGTGGTGGATATGAATACAGTGCAGGGCTTCAGACAGGTATGGGATAGGCATAAGGTAGCAATACAGATGAGTATGAACAGATAGGCCATTGACAGAGTACAGGCCCATGGCACATTCATAAGGTAGAAAAAATGGGCAGACTGGATGGGCCTTGTGGACCTTATCTGCCGTCAACTTCTATGTTTCTATGCTTCTATGTAAAGTCCCTCCAGCTTGAAGTTCCCGCCCTGTGGGCGGCCTTAATGATCCCTCCCTGGAGGTGCAGCTCCCTAGCTAGTCCCCACCTCCAGGTGGGGGGGGGGGCCCTACAATTACCTGTTTGTCAAAGAGCTGGGGGAAGGGCTCCAGAAAAAAAGAACATCTGCTGTTACTTCCGGCAGACTTAAGTGGCTGCAGCCATGTGTTTACTGAATAATATTACAGACTTGGAGTGACATGCACAGTTTGGGAATCTCACTAAGTGGACCTCCAGATCTCTGCTTCCCTTTGTCAAGGGACCGAGCGGACTGAGGAAAGGATGCATCTTCCAGGGGTTGAACCTCAAACCCCCAGAAAGTAGGGTGGTGCGCTAGCTGGGTATTCAGTGTGTACCCCATCTAGTGGTACCATACCACTGGGTAAGCCCAATGAGATAGGCCACGGCCTCCCGAACTGGGAACTGGATCATGTGTCCCTGCTCATGTTGACCAGGGAATGGAACTTTTCTGCAGAATGCAACTCCATTCCCTTTTTTCCCCTTGTACCATCATCTTGAAGAGTCCCAAGCCACCACGGAAGGACCTCCTCTGATTCCACAAGCTGCTCACTCTGTGAAATGTTCAAACAATATCTGTTGCACCAAGTCCTAGAACATGTCCCAGCCATCATCCGATAGATGGACTCCATCTCTTGCATGTAAATCTGGGGCTGTAGTAATGATATTATTGTGCTGAATTACGTTACCCCCTATGGAATTCATAAAGGCTCGCATCTCCCTGTTAATGCGAATATACACTTTTTCCATGGCCTGGTAGTCCTTTGCGTATCTCTAGTGAAACCTTTGGATAATGTGGGACCAAAATAACTTGATTCCCAGCCAACAAGCCTGTATGGACCACATGACTTTCATCTGCAGGAGAACATCCACCAACTTTTGTTGACCCAGGTCATTACCACACAAATGCAACACAATTGCTTCTGAAGCTTTTACCCAGTGTGCTGCTGCCTCCAGGCTAGCAAGAAGGCTGTCCCAGCCCCCTCTGCCCCAGCCACCAGAGTTGCACCTTACTGTATGGAATTGACAGGCCCCCCCCAGACAGTGTCCTCCCCTCTCTGCTGCCCAATGACTGAAGGAGTGACCACACAACCAGATCAGTTTGAATCAATCGAGGGCACCTGAAATAAAAAGAAAGGATGCTAGAATAAATGAGGCCTTGCATAACGCAAAAATATCTGGGACTGCCATCTTCCCAGAGCTTGCATCTCCTCGTCTAAACATCCTTGGGTGCTAGCAGATGATGCCGCCCCTATCTGGAAGGAATGGATATTAAATTCTGATGACTGCAGGCCCACTCCCTGTACTGCTTTTCTGCGTACATATTGGAACTTATACGCTGTCACTGGGGACCCTTCAGAGTGGCGCAATCAAGTCACTCCCTCTGTGGGGTGCCATTTCACATAATCTGACACCCATGTGACCACATCCCACCCATTCTGGGGGGGGGGGAGACATTCATGGCATACCATCTACCCACTCCCTCTTGGTCTGTCTTGCTCTTTATAAGTTTTTTCCATAAGTTACCAGCTGTGATTTCTATGTCCTGGTCACTGAGAGTGGGTTGCCCACTGTTCTATCTTGGCTGGACCATTTCTGAAACTCCAAAAACCCTGTATAAGGTCAGCCAACCTGCACCTCAAAAGGGCAGTGGCAGACTCTTTCCAATCCTCTAACACCCACTCCAGTGCTTCATGGCTGAGTGGCTTCCTGAGATTCACTGACTTAGGGTTCCTCCTACTCCAACCTTCCAGCAGTTTGTGCACTGTAATGGTTTTGGTAAAATCTTTGAACCCCAATACCTTGGAGAACCAGGACAGCCTGAACAGATGTTGACTAACAATCCCTGGGCATAACCCCCTTCTAATGGCATTATTAGGTATTTTTGCAGGTGATCAACCAGGACAGGACAGCCATTTGGTAATCTTAACTGAGTTCTGACACTCATCATTTTCTGACATGGAATAAACGTTCTCATTATTTGCAGAAATTTTGGCTCTTCATGTCTCTATACTTGGAGTGCAATCTTTTAGCAGTTTTGTCTTGAAGGCCAGACATGTGCCTGAAATTAGTAAGGGTACTGCTGACACTTGAGAATGGATAACTAAAGCCATCATGCCCAGGACACAGGCAGCCCAAAGATCAGGATATTATTCCTGCGACTGCGGCACTCCAAGTTTACCATTTTGAGCTGCAATTTAGCAATCTGTTGTCTTAGTTTGAAGATCTCTGGATCCGTTCTGTCATGCAAGCCCTCTAGTGATGTTGAGTGGGCTTCAGCATCACCGATTCTGCAGCCTAAGTCCCCCATATCTGATCTGAGGGACTTTAATTCCGTAGAGATATCAGCAAGGGTTTCTTTAAAAGGAAGCAACTTACATAGGTTATGTAGGTTTTCCAGAGCTCTATATAGACCAAGATCCATTATAGCACACGTTTGTGATTATTATCCCAAGTTGTTATTAATTAGGTGAGTATCCAGTTGTGTCTTGAAGCTGAGTGTACTACCACTAGCCACTACTTCTAGTGGAAGCTCATTCCAGATTTTTGTTACCCTTATTGTAAACCAGTGTTTCCTTTTAGTAGTGTTGAATCTGCTGTCAGTGTCAGTGGCTCAGTAGATAGCACATTCACCTCTGAGGCTGGGAGATCAGAGGGCTGTGGGTTCAGTTCCCACATCTGGCACTTGGGTTAATATCCCAGTACTGACGCTGTAGTGCAGCATGTGAGGGGTGCTGCACTTCTGACGCGCCGTCTTTTGGATGAGACGTTAAACCAAGGTCCCATCCACCTGGATTGGTGGATATTAAAGATCCCATGGCACTTATCGAAAAGAGTTGAGAAATTTCCCCGGTGTCCTGGCCAAATTTCCCTCATTCACTAAAAATACCACCAACAGCTTTATCTGGGTCAAGGTCAGTTGGAATTCATCTGTAACCCCCTCCCCCGGGTCGTGCCTGAAAATAGGCAGGATTTGTCTAGTGCACTTACCTGGTCAATAAAAACTAAATAAATAAATAAAAATAAAATAAATCTATCAACTTCAATGAATGGGTGAGATCTTGTGCTATGACTCGTATCTTTTAGCTTTAATCCCAAGAGTTTCCACAGCTGGGTGTCTGTAAGGGCTCTATATAGCAAACACATACTGTATCCTCCCTCATACGTCTGAATTCCAAAGAATACAGCCCAAGGGTGTTTAACCTTGATTGGTAATCCAATCCCTGAGCCTCCCTGATACTACGTGTTGTCCTTCTCTGTACCCTCTCCAGGGCTTGAATCTCCCCCTTACCAGCCAAAGACCAGAACTGGGCACACTATTCCATGTGTGGTAGCACCAGAGATGTATAAAGCGGCAGCAAAACATCCTTATTCCTACATTTAATGTGTTCATTAACATAGTGTAGTATACTACTAGCTTTTCTAATTATTTGTTTACACTGTGATTTAAAGCTGAGATCTCTCGTGATCCTGACACCCAGGTCTCTTTCATCTTCAACAATGTTAAGCTTCCGCCCCGTAATATGTAATCTTCCTGTCTATTCATCTTCCCTAAATGCACCACACAGCACTTTTCCACATTGAATGACAATTTCTTGTCATTTGCCCAATTTTCCAAGCCTGTTAGGGCTTGTTGCAGGGTGTCTGCATCCTTGGGAGTATCCACAAGGTGCCCAATTTTGGTGTCATCAGCAAATTTAGATAACCATGCTCCTGTAGTACTGTAGTACTCATGTAGGAAATGTAGATATTAAACAAACATGGCTCCAGTACCGATCCCTGCGGCACCCCATTATTCACTTCAGCCCACTCTGACTATGTCCCTTTTACACTGACTTTTTGCTTCCTGTTGGAGAGCCACACTTCTATCTCATGTGATACCTTGCTGGTAATTCCATGTTCTATCAAAGCATCAACAAGTTCCCCATGAGGTACTTTATCAAAAGCCTTGGAGAAATCTAGGAAGATGACATCTACTGAATGCCAATCATCCGAGGCTTTACTGACCCTACCATAAAACTCCAATAAATTGGTCTGACATGACCTGTCCTGGGTGAATCCATGCTTGGCACAGTCAAGGGCATTGCAAAAAATGATCCTCTGTCAAGGGTACAGCAAATGACGAGGGTCCAGGTTGCTTAGAGGATTGTAGACCTTGCGCTTTAGATTTTTTAGCCAATTTCTCCAGGGTAGCTGGAGGAGTATGGCAGAGTGGGGCCTGCTTCATATCTGTCTCCATCCTTGGCGGATTAATGCCAATGTCGATGCAAAAAGAGGCTCAGCCAGTGACAGTAAGCAGGTAGCAATTGAGATGAGTAGATATTGTGACAAAAATGAAGTTTAGCTGGTAAAAGATGTAGATGGGTGAGCAGAGTGGTAGGAGCTCCTAAGCTGAGCTGCTATAGCGCTGCAGACATCACATGATCTTCACTCCAGATTTTCAACATTGCCATTATTTCAAACCTCCTTATGAACCATGCAGCTGTCATTTTTCACATCCTGCCTGAAACAAATGTTTTTGCACCCATGTCACAGAGTGGCGTGGTCGCTGTGTGAAATCAACTTTCAGGATGGATTAATGAAATCAGTGTGTCACTGTTCATGAGGTGGGGTCCCAAAAAGGCCATATTGAAAATTTGGTACAAAACTATCCCAAAAACACCCAGGTTACATGTGGTCATGGAAATTTCACTATGTATACATGTAACTTTTGCAAATTTTTATGTTTTCACTCCAAATATTCAACATTGCCAGTTTTTCACACCACCTCATTAACATTATAGCTGTCATTTTTTACATCCTGCCTGAAATGTGTTTTCACACCTGTGGCGCCGAATGGCGCAGTCACTGCACAAAATCACATCCCTGATGCCTGTCAGTCTCTACAGGGTTGGGGGGCGTTATGGTTAGAAGCCCTGATACCCCGGATGTTTGTTGGTATTTTCACTCCAAATTCTTAACATGAGCTTTTTGGGACTCCACCTCATGAACAGTGGCACTATCATTTTGTTACTCAAACCCAGAAGGTGGTTTTGTGCAGCGACTGTGCCATTCAGTGCTACAGGTGGGTCATCGGCCTTAATGCTCAAGCTATTCCACCCCACCCCCACCCTGCAGCCAATGACAGGCATTGAGGTGTGCCTTGGGTTCTTCGGCCCCAACGTTCACCCTAGTCTCCTATACTGCACCCGTCTCAGCTTATTTCCTTATGGAACGGGGTGAGCATAAGGGCCAAAGGCCCCAAGCACAACACATAGAAACACAGAAACATAGAATCTGTTGGCAGATAAGGACCATACAGCTCACCTAGTCTGCCCATTTCCCTACTTGGTTTGGCAATCCCTACTCTTATCTGGACTGCCTCTCCCCTGTTCTGCTGTCGGTGTCTGCAGGGTGGGGTTAAGTGGAATGGCATGAGTGTTACAGCCGACGACCCAAAGGCACACACCCAACACCTGTCAGTCTCTGTAGGGTGGGGGTGGGGGTTGGCGTTAGAGTTGGAAACCGTAATACCTCAGTAAGGAGGTGAATCAGGGAGGGACAGTGGACGTCACCTACCTTGATTTCAGGAAAGCCTTCAACACTGACCAACACAGAAGGCTGATTAACAAGATGGGTAGTCTGGCAACAGCGCACAAGCTGATAAACAGGGTTAGAAACTGGCTGATGGACAGAAGGAAGAAAAGGATCTAGGAGTTATCAGTTCTGATGACCTAAACTCATCAAAACAGAGCACACATTTTTCAAGGAAGGTCAGTGGCTTGCTGGGGGCGTGCATAGGCAGAGGTATCACTAGCAGAAGGCACAAGGTGGTGATGTTAATGTATAATGCACTAGTGAGGCCCCACCTACAGTATTGTGTGCAATTCTGGAGGCTGCAACTGCACAAGGACATTGACAGGGTGGAGGCGGTCCACAGAATGGCAACCAAGACAGGGGTGTAGCCAGAAATTTCCATTTTGTACACACAATCTCCAACAGTTACACCCCCCCACACATTAAAAAAATGTACACATCCTCTGCAAATGGTACCCCCTTCCAAATAAGTCAGATTGTTGTCAGATGATTCTTCTAATCTCTAAGGAGATTATACATGTATCTGTCTCCTAAACAACAAAAGTTTGAACAGAGACACTCCTCAGTGGCCTACACTAACCCAAATACTACAGATAGAATGAAAAAGTGAACAGAAAGGCATACAGTTTGTGACAAGCACGCAACAAAACTGTAAAATGTGCTCAATGAGTATGCCTGCCTGCACCCTTGAACCAAGATGGTACATGGCTTGCAACACAGAACATATCAAGAGAGATTAAAGGACCTCAGTATGTACTCATTGGAGGAAAGGAGGGAGCAGGGGAACATGATACACATGTTCAAGTACCTCAAGGGTATAAACAAGCTGCAGGGGTGGACGTCTTCCAATGCATCAAACGTTTGGCATTGACAAATGCTTGTTTTTCTCTCTTTCATATTATACCAGCTTCAGGAACGTAAAGCTGTTCCTTTCACCCTGCTCCTATACAGCCTGCTGCATAAGCCCCTCCATATCTGCTGTGTACAGTCTGCGATCTGGGCTGCTCCAGTCTGACCCTGTCCATCCAAGATGGGAATTTATGTAGCAACCTCACCAGGTTTACCTCTCTCTGTCTCTCTTTTTTCCCCAAACAGAACAACACTCCCACACCTGCTATGCTTCATCTCCCTTCCCTGGCTGCCCACCCACTGGGGGGATCCGAAGCATGTTGGAGGTCCAGGTCTGGGAAATTGCTATGACTGAATTTACCTCTTACTCCATCTGGTAATTGCCAGGAGGTTAAAGCTATTGCATGAATGTTCAAAGGCCCCATTACCCAAGTGTGATTCTGGCTCCCAGAGCCTCGCCACCCTCGCAGTCACTTTGCTGTCAGAGTACGCTCGCAGCCAGTCATATAGCCATAAAGCCAGTCAATGAAAAGGGGTTTACTCAGCACTGCTCAACCCTGAGCTGCATTTCTTGTAGTCAGCTAACCATTCTGACTCCCACTCCAGCTGCAACTTTGGCTCGTTCCTTGCCAGTCCTGCTCCCTGCACCACATGACCACCCTCAGATGCTCCCTCACCTCCATGGGGCTGGTACTGGGATGAACGGGCACTCAAAGTCCCCAGCTTCGCTCAGTAGCCCCTTTGTTGTTGGTTTTCTTTTTCTGTATGAAAACAGCCTCATCAGCATTAAATTAACACCAGAGTTAACTTAAATGAGAACTGCGCTGAACCTGTAAGTAATATTTCCCAATAGAATCCGTTTGTTAAGTACTGGTTAAATTTCTGTTATTATTCCATCTGCACAACATGTTTTTTAATAACCTCAGTGGGTGTTTCTACTTTACACTGTGGTGCTGAGTGCCATTTTAGAACTGTATGATGTAGTTCATGTCCCTCTCAGCCACAGAGTTGTATAGCAGAACATTTAAGCATTGTGCCAACAATAGAAGAAGGGAACAGGGTCATAAACTACATCATACAGTTCTAAAATAGTTCTTACCAGAAGCATTTAAATTAGAAACGCCACTAGGATAGGTAAAAAATCTGGATAGCAAGAGCAATAATAGAATTTGAACCCATACATTATTTAAATAAACAGCTTCTATTGAGGAAAATGACTTATAGATTCAGCACAGTCCTCTTATAATAAGGCCTCAAGCCAGCCTCCACTACTATACCTTTTTTATTAGGTTGTCCCATTGCTGGCTTGCTGTGTTGCTGTAGAAGAATCTTCTTAATCTTTCTGCTGAAGGGGAAAAAGTGAGGGGGAGCCCCAGGCCCAGCTCTTTTTAACCCCTCACTCTCCTCCCTCCAGCTCAAAGCCCCCGCCTTGTAGGTGGCCTTAATGATCCCTCCCCTGGAAGTGTGGTTCCCTAGCCAGTGCCCGCCACCAATTGAGAGGGCCCTACATCTATTTGTCCATTAGGGAGCTGGGGGAAGGGCCACAGACAAAAGGACGTCTGTTGTTATTTCTGGCAGACATAAGCATCAGCAAACAGAAATATGGTGAAAAATTGAGTTACAGAGGAGCCAAAAAATGCATCAAACCATTGAATAAAAGCAACAAGGGAGTAACTAACAGGTTACATACAAGCACCAAATACATATCCAAATATGGCTCACAAATGAGTTTCAGATTATCATTCTATACAAGAGTCATGCCACAGTGAAAACTCAGAATCTCCAGTTCCATAAATAGAACCAGAAAAAAAGAACTTGCTTCAACCTTGGTGGTACTAAATTGGCTAGACGTCTACGTAAAGCAAAACTGGTGCAGCACCCACCAATACTGCCAACAATAATAAGCGAGCATGAGGCAATAAATATAATTCAAAAGTCAAAATTTATTCAGGTACAGTTACAATACACATAGAAACATAGACAATGTCAACAGAAAAAGAGCATTAGTCCATCCAGTCTGGCCGGTTATATGCTATCCTACCTGTGACAGGACGCTTCTGCCACTCTGGGGCACCGATCTTTTCTTAAATGTGTTGCAACAGTTCTTCTATTTCTTAGCCTAAGCTATCCTTTACAATTTCTAGTCCATAAAGTTGGCTACCCCCTTCCCTTTCTTAACTATGCTTTAGTGTCCTCTTTAATTTTCCTTTTCCCTCTCAGGTTCTCATACAGGGAGGTTATTGTGGTGACCTCCAAATGTATGTAAAACAGGTTGTGTTTATGGTTGTTGGATTAGGTATGCAATAGGTCTATGTCATAAAATACCTTGATGTATATATCTTATGTTTATGAAATCTGTAAATGTTGAAAAAAACATGGCACTAGGCATTTTTGATAATGGTAAAAAGTACTAGGTGACTGAAATTAAGTTAGTTGTGCTGTTTAAAATGCATGTAAATTGCTGTAAACTGAACAAGTCTGAAATGTCATGGTAATTTGCATATCTCCCGTAATGCTTTGCTTTATGGAAATATGTATGATGTTGTTGTTCTTTGAAACCTGATTTGTTGCCAATGCCCTTTGGGGTGACCCTTCTTTCAGTGATTCTGCATTGATGTTCTTTGTCTATAGCTTGTTTTGTTTTGTTTCTTTTTGGGCCCCCACTACCCAAGCAAACGGGGCCCGCATAGTGGTGAAGGGTTTCCTCTGCAAGTGTTCAGATCAGAAATCAGTGTTAGTAGGTGCTGACTAAGTGCAGAGAAAAGACAGATATAGTTTGTTGCTGCAAACTGATGTACTGAAGAAGGAATATGGCATTGCAGAAGCCTATTTCCTGTATTTGGAATAAACATCACACAGAGATTGTGTATTGAATCTGAAGTTCGGTGTCTGGTCCATCTGTTATCCCACAATCCCTTCACACTACCCCATGACCTATTGTCTAGATGGGGTTTATGCACTCACTTCACCACCAATTAACCCCTGCCTTACTGCTACCCCTGAGTAACTATCAAGCCCTTAGCTCTGTCCCAGCCATGCCTGAAACCACTGATAAATCTAAACACAGAATATTTGGAGGTATGAATTTTATTTCTGTAGTTAGGAATATTGCAAACAGCTACCAATTAGTCAAAATTTCCTGCTACCTTTAAGAAATGAAAACAAATAAAGAAATGCTGTGATCTGCTTAACGATCATAACCATAAAAAAGATACATGCAGGAAGTTTGTTTCCAGCAGCGCTTTTAATATGCTTGTATCTCTTTAAATCACCATATTTAAGATGGTCTGCAACAGTGATGCACTACCCTGACTAAACAACCCTTTGCAGACATGAAACATCAACTTTTCACAATTCTTGTGGTAATAACACTACTGGTTTGCACCTTAGTGCAATCAGAATGCCTTTACACTGCTTTTAAATTCTTTTTGCACTTGCATTTTTTTGCATTTGTGTATTTTGCCATGCTAGGAGTGACATGTTCCATGTCTGTTTGCACCATGAGCTAAATTTTGTAAAATGACTACATCTTTGCAGTTATCCACGTGATACTTTGGATGCTGATGTTCTGGTAGGCAAGATGTGGTTGCCTAGTTTTCTTTAATTATGATTGCATCATTTCTTAAATGGGGCACCACCCTGCCCTAAAACAGAGTGGCTTTTTTTCTGCTGATGAGTGCCAGTCACCAGCAAAAATATAACAACTGGAAAAAGCCAAGCATAGCTCCAAAATGCTCCCCAAAATTCTTCAGTTAGAAGCCTCTCTTTGCTGCATCATTATGTATAACTACATGAAAATGGGATCTTTGTCCCTCGCAGCTCACATAACGATTAGACAGAGTCTGGGGCTGAAATAATACCCACTTGTGTGACACCACAGCCTGTTGCTGTGGAAAAGACTTTGATGTCACAAGCAGAGTGTGAGGACTTCAGCTCCATTCTGAGCCTGAGCTGTACAATATGTAAGAACAGAATATTGTAAGATGGAAGCATTAGACCAGCCTGCCCTGCTGTCCCATATGAGGACAATCACTACTACCATGACAGACATGGGAGAATATATTGTTACGTATTATACACTAATGATCATTAATGTACTGATATGTTGTTCTATATTAGGGCTTAGTCAGGAATATCCAGTTCAGCCAAATGTCTAATGAGTTAGCCAGAAATGTGTTTTATTGTACTAGAAGGGCATCTAACAATAGCTGTGAGATTAGCAGCCTAACGTGATGTGTGTGTGTGTGTGTGTATATATATATATATATATATATATATATATATATATATATAAAATAATATTCTGTGGTCTGTAGTGCTACCTATGTTCCAAAGTCAGTATGCTTAGTCTAGCAAAATGTATGAGAAGAACCCTATTGTTCTTCTAAGTTAGTTACTCAGCAAATAACTATAACTGATGCAAAAGGTAGCAGTCCTGGGTATGGACGCCCATGTTTTGACTAATGGTAAACAAAGTACAGAAACACACTGATCTCTGTAAGCTTGTTTCTCCAGTTACCAGATGTCTCTTACCTGCAGTATATAATCTTAGTACACAGCCAAGCCCCTTTGGGATCATCAGAAGCACCCAGCTTCCAAACTGGTGTACGACTGTCTCTGTGTACCAGCTGGTAAGATTTATCTTATTGTTTCTGTCTTTGTACTATTACAAGGGAGAAATAAAACTAATTTTCTGCACATCTGTATTAATGATGTTTTACCTTCAGGCTTATCTCCTGCAAAATCTTACAAGTGGTGACCATGCTGTTAGGATCTGATTGTGATCAGACGATAACCACTTAAGAAATTTACAGGTGTGTGTGAATTTTGGGGATGGGGGATAAAAGAGACAAGGGAAAAAGACACCCCCCCTTTATCATTGTTTGTAGGCAAGTAGATTTAATTTTGTCCTGATATTCCTGCTTTTCTTGGGTTCAAAGGTGGGACTGCGATTGGTGTTACTTTGCTACTACAAAGCTCTGGTTAATTTTCCTGTGTTGCTTTATCCTATCATAAAATTATTCTGTCTGTCCCATTGTTGAGCTGGGAGGAACTTTTTTCCAGGCTGAAGTTGCTCAGTTGCTCTCCTACTCGGGACAGAGAGCCCTTCGAGGGATTTAATTTGCCCTGTTCTGTGTATGAAGTGGCTCCCTTTATTACTTCTATCCCCTTTTCCTGTAGTAACGTTTATTACCCTTATTTCAGTGTTAAATCAATTGAGGGAAGTCTCAAAAGAGAGAGATATTATGAGAATAAGACACTACTACGCAGGTTTTAGTCTTGTTGTTACTAATTTCTGGTATTGTTCATCCATACCCCTGCCATGTCTACCCTGGCAATTCTGATTTTGTTTCAGCTCCTACTCATAAAAATGTTTCTTCCCAGTGTGTTCCATCTTTAAAAAGTGTGCATTTGAATATACAAAGTTTACCAGCAAAATGGACACAATCTGTTGCCTGGGTTGAATATCAAAGTTTCAACATTATTACTTTGTCTGAAACTTGGTTAAATGGTAAAATTAAAGAAACAGACATATCTTTGGTGGGTTACAATCATTGTAGAAATGATAGGATTGGTAAATGGGGGGGGAACTATGATTTGTGTTAAACGTAGATTTACTTTTACTCTAAGTAATTATCCCTCTCACAATTCTGGCTGTGACCTAACTTCTGTGGATTTATTATTTGGTCAGGATAAGCATCTTACAGTTAGATCTATATATGTTCCCCTGGGAAAATTTGCATCTGGACTGAACTCATTGCTGGGGTTAAAAATGTCCTACCTGTCCAGAGAGAGTGGTTATTGTTAGGTGATTTTAACTGTAACTGGGATGCTGACTCTTGTAATGGAGCTAGAGAATCCTTGATGGATTTAGGTTTTTTTCAGTTAATAGATGAGGTAACTAGGCTCAATTATAAGTCAGGCATAGGGGCTTTACTTGATTTGGTAGTGGTCACTCATCCTGATAGGATTGTTAACTTGGGAGTGCTTCCAGACATTTTGAGTGATCACTGTCCTGTTTTTTTGTGAGTGGTCAGTAAAATTCATTAAGCATCCACCCAAGTACATATAATTTAGAAACATGAAGCATTTAACCCCAGAATTGGTTGAGATAGCCTGCTCAGAAATTGACTGGACTAAACTTGATTCCATCAATAATTTGGATTCATTGCTAGAACTTTTTACTTCATGTTATTATACTATAGTTAATAAGATTGCACCATTAAAGAAAATGAGAATTAGGGCTAGCAAGCAAAAATGGTTATCCCCAATTTATTACACTTAATGAGAACTCGAGATAAAAGCCGGAAACAGTATAAAATTATTAATGATTCTTCCTTTCTCCAGAAAAACAAAGTTTTACGAAATCAAGAAGGCAAAAATTAAATTTTGACTCTCTGAATGAAATAAGACATTTGGCAATCCAAAAAGAACTTGGGAAACTCATAACAACTTAGTTGGGCATGGAAAAAATATTCTACTATTTCTGTACAGGTTGGGGATCAATTAATTAGTGATGCTTTCCAGGTCTCTGACATTTTAATGAGTTTTTCTGAGAGCCAGATAGCTTCAGAAAACCATTTTAGGGCACTTTTTCTAATGCCACTTTACAGGCTAATGAATATGTCCACCCTAAGTTTTATTTTAAACAAGTTACCCCTGACACTGTTAAGAAATATGTCCTAAAATATGATCCTCGGCCCCATATTTCTCATAATGGAATTGATTTCCAAATTATTAAGTTAGGTATAAATTCTTTTGCCTATCATCTTTCTGTTATTTTTAATGTTTCCTTGTGTCATGGTGTTTTTCCAAGTTACTGGACATTGGCTACTATTATTCCAGTATTAAAATCTGGTAACCCATCTTTGTCATCTATCGCCCCATCTCTGTTATCACATCTTTCCAAAATTTGGAAAGAATTATACTGGATCAAACCCTTGAACATCTAGGAAAATATTGTTTGCTTACGGATTGCCAACATGGTTTTAAGCTGTTACATAACACTGACATGGCCTTGGAAGGGTTCACATATGCCATTCAGGGAGCCCTTGACAAAGGGCAATCTGTTGCGGCACTGTTTGTGGACCTCACCAAGGCCTTTGATCTGGTCAAACACTGTTTGCTTGACAGTATTCTTTCTAATTTTCACTTTTCTGGTGATGTTATTACTTGGTTCTATGATTATCTTAATAATAGATCCCATTGTACTAGAATTGGTGGTAATGTTTGCCTCCTGAGCTCTATTAAGTATGGTGTACCCCAAGGGTCTATCCTTGGTCCTCTTATTTTTTCATTATACATGAATGCTGCTCCTCCCATTTGTTCTCGAACTACCATGATTTTGTATGCAGATGATACAGTCATTTATAGTTTTGGTTAGAGACCTAATGAAGTTTTGGAAGGGGTACAATTCGATTTTGATTTGTTTCAGAACTGACTGTCTTCTAATTACATGGTTCTTAATTCTAATAAAACCAAAGTTATGCGTTTTTCTAAAAAAAGTTATTAAGCATGAGATACTCCACACTATTGTAGCTCAGGATGGGAACCCTATTGAACTGGTTGATAGTTTCAAATATCTGGGGCTAACATTTGATTCTGAGTTATCTTTTGAGATTCATATTAATAATCTAAGAAAGTCTTTACATCAGAGACTGGGCTCACTCTACTGGGTTAAGCAATTTTCTGACTTGTGAATCTAGGAAACTACTTGCCCACAGTTTTTTGTTGAGTGCTATGGATTATGGCATAGTTATATATTCCACTACGTCAGGAAAATTATTTGAGGGTTACTTACAATTCTATATTTCAATTCATGCTTGATGTTCCTTTTCGTACTCACCACTGTCTTCTGTTCAAAAATTCCAATAGTCTGTCTCTTGAAAATAGGATTTCTCACAGACTGGGTACTTTTGATGTACAGAGTGAAAAATTGCCTTTTTTTGCCTGCAGTTTCTGCTTTATTCCCTAGATCGGTTAACCCCTGTGGTACTAGGTCTCAAACTAAGTTTACTTTAAAACTTCCTTTTTAAAAAAAAAACTTTTGGACAGAGATCAATACTATATAGGGCACCTCTGTTTTTTAATACTTAGCCTAATGATATTACTGAATGTAAAACAGTTTGGTCTTTTAAATCAAGGTTAAAACACTGGTTGATGGATAATGATGTTTGTACATGTTTAACATAATAGCCTTTGTCTTTATTGTACTTAGTACCTTCTTGTATTTACTGTTTTAATTTGATTATATGTCTGAATGTTGTTTCTGTTATCTGTTAATTGTGTTAACTTGTCACTGGAGAAAAAGGGTAGTTTTGCTCATCTAGCTTACGAGTATAAATAAATAGAAATGAAATGAAATGAAAGACATTTTCTCAACCAGAGGAAAATGTTCAGACTAGCAGTTGCTTAAATCAGCCTTACATGCTTTGGCTTTATTTCAAGGCCAACAGCTGTGCAGCTCACAAAAACTTCTTGTGATAAAGAGCTGGGCAACAGTCCAAGCATATTTAACATCTCTTTTGCAAGTGTATTTTGTAAAGGCTTGCTTCTGCTGTGAATACTGAAGCCTTTGGTGAATCAGTGTTGAAACTCGTGTGCTCTACTGTTCATTTATTTGCATGGAATGACCCTAAGGCTGACTCTAAAATGTTTAGCAGGGAAAGCACAGGGTGAATCAAGACCACACTGGGCTTTTCACAGCTTGTACAGAAAAGGGGCAAAACCATCAAAATGTCGATCAGTGCTGAATTGAAGTTAGACGTTGCAAACTTTTTAACCTCTCATGGGGGTGGGGTGATTTTGCACAAAATGCAGCATCTGCAGATCATCCTGTACAACATGTGTATTCTCTGTACTCAAACAAAACTAACAGTTAAGAAGTATAACTGTAAGGGTGAAATGGTTGCAGCCTTATATGCTGCTCTCAAAGCACTAGAAGCAAGGACATCAGATTTGGAAACAAAGCTGGAATCCTTGCAATGAGATAAAGGTAAGCAACAGAAGGTTTGAGACAGAGAGATGGAAAGCCACAAGTTCATGATGGAAAAAGAATTGTATAACACTGTGTTAGAAAAGGAAAGGGAAGTTGCTAGATTGAGAGAGGAACGTGATAAAATGTATCATGACAAGAAGCAGGCATTGAGGACGAATGGTATGTTGACTTGTGCACATGATGAATCAAAGAATGCAAATGATGATTTGTCAAGAGAAATTGATAAGTGTGAGATGCATTTGGAAAGGGAGCATAATGAGAATTGCAAAATTAGTGCTTCATATGGCATTTTACAGAAACATACTGTATTAGTACAGGACAGCATGTAGGTGTGAAAGTAAAACATGCAAAGTATAGGCAGAGGTATGCACAGTTATGTCAGCAGTTTGATATCCTGAAGGGGCACATCAAGACATTACCCTTTACTCCACCCCACCCATCAGGTCTGACGTCAGTACCTGATGACGATGGGGATGATGAGGATGACATCCAAGATGGTGGTCCATGGGACTCCGGAGGGCAGTGGCCTAGCCCACCTTTGATAGCCAGCTTAAAACTATCTGACCAGTGTGAGGCAGAGCACCTGGTCAATGATGCAATCAAGAAGGCTGGCATTCCAACGGTTTTGCAGTCCATGGCAGACCTAGTCCATGATGAAATAAGCCAGAACAGCCTAGTCCAGGGTGTGGCCAATGCAACAGCTGATGCTGTGGTGAAAACCATCATGGCCCAACTCTAGGAGCCCCCAACATCCTCAAGTTGGCCCAAGCCATTGCTAATATCACAAACAGAGTAGGCCAAAAGGAGCCTAGCGATAATCTGTGTGTTCATTTCTAAAAGGTGAAAAGCCAGTACGAAATGCTTAGCCGGCCAGCTAAGCAGCAAGTGCAGGTTTTGATACAGACCATAGAGCCTACGATCTGAGCAAAATTGCCACACGCAGTATGAAATTTAGCCTAGCTGAGGTTTGATGACATCACAGAGGGCCTAATGCTCATGCACTACCCCAACCAAGTGGGCATGTCTATGGACTACAAAGTCAAACAGTTCGTGAAGGAGAAACCCCCAATCAGTATGAGAGTTGGCTTTGGCTGTCATATCGTACTGGAAAGGGAGTCATGAGCGAGACAGGGAATCACTAGAGTGCAAAAACTTGTTTTTGAAAAACATGTTACCAGCCATCCAAGACATGATAGAGGCTTCTATCATCCTGAGAGTGGACCTTTTACTGAGATTATGGAAAAAATGGAGCGTGTGTACCAGCTGTACTTACAAGATCTGAATGCCAGACAGAAGTCCAAGGTGTCCGTGGTGCAGCCTAGTGATGAGCCTGCTACACAGTACATGGTGGAAGATAAACAAAAGGCCCAGACCCCAGCCTACAACCCCAAGAGCCTGGGTAACCCAAAACAAAAGCAAGATAACTGGAACTCTTAGTACCAGGGCCAAAGCCTGAAGCGAACAGGCCATAGCTACAAAGAGAAGCAGCAGGAATGTAACCGGCTCCAAGAGTTTGAGGCCCTTTGTGAAATCCAAGGCTGATAGCCTCCCAGAAAAGCTGATTGCAGCTCTCAGCCCTGCAAGTGTCCCATGTGCGCCTTCATACCAGGAAGATCCAGAGGTGGCCCAGGAGACCCAAGAGTCTCCCTACTGATAATGTACCCAAATGCTCCAGGATTCACAGGCCCTGACTCCATCCAAGAAGGATGATTGTGAATGATGGTGTCAGGCCCCAGTGCTCATTATCACCACCCTGGTGATAGATGAAACAGGTCGACTGTGTGAAGAAGCGTTGGTAGGGGCCACCAACAGGAATTACTTCTAGACATGGGAGCTGCTGTAACTGTGTTACATCAAGAGAACCCAAAGTCATTTCCATGGTCCACTGCAAGGGCAACTTCTTCCCAGACCTTTGAAGGGACCATGGTTACTACCTACTGAACCAAACCCATACCAGTTATTATTGTTACCATGGTGGTGGAACATCATTTTGACCTCATGGTCTTACATCATCACCAGAGTATCTTGGGAATTGATTTCCTATCACAAAATGGATGCATTGTGGATTTAGTCAACAGGCTATTATTCCAAATACATGGACAACTCCACATGCTACTCATCTTACATGTGGTGGCAGCTGTGGTCCTCAATGACAGAGTATGGCATCATCATCATGCAACATCATCACAAGCTGCTACCTCAGATCCAACTAATCCGGGAAAGGAACAAAGAGGCCTTTGCCAAAAAAAACATGACTGGAAGGATGGATACCCTCATCCAGATCACTGAGGAAGATCCACCCAACCAAAAGCAATATCCATTTCCAGTTAAAGTCTTACCCTCATTGAGGGCCACCACTGACTCACTTGTCCAGCAGGGAGTCGTAAGGCCTTGTGTGTCAACAGTCATTTCACCCGTCTGGCCTGTAAAGAAAACCAACAATAATTGGAGACTCACCATACATTATTGCAGATTTAATCAGGTGACCCCCAGCTGTGCCCCAACTGTGGCATCTGCTTCTAAGTGCTCAAACCTGAACACTAGTGGTTCAGTATGTCACAAACCTGCTCAGCAGGTCAGCCCTCTACTCCCAAAGTGCCAGCCTCCGAGCACAGTCTTGTGAACAGTTAACAGAAACAGGGTAACCCTCCTGTCTGTGTTGTGGGTTCGGATCAAACTTTGGTCTCAGTTCTGGAGGGATTCAAACTGTGACCCTCTTGTTAGCATACCCAATGCACAGGCTCCGATAAATCGGTCATCGCGGGGCCAGATATCTTTGCCTATGGGCACCTAACCAGGTGTACAGAAATTAACCCTTATAAACTTTAATAAAGACCTCAGATTAAAATGCTTACCTTTTTCCAGTTTGGTATCACCATTCAAGCTTATGTACAGTGTCTGCTTTAACCATATATACTTCACTTGTAAAGGAAAGAAATTCAAAGACAGACCAAGTAGGCTCTAAAAATAGAGTTTTACTAAAATAAATAAAAAAATATGTAAAACATAAAATACAAAACTATTATATCACAAGAACCATACAATCTTTTAAAAGAACAAGGTTTTAACAGTGCAATTCCTACTACAGTACTTAGATTTTGTCTATCTCTCTAAATACCTGCTTAAAGTGCTCAAAGATGTTTCTTTGTCAGAGTGTAGATAAAAGTGTCTCTGAAGGAAAACAGAATATTGTTTAAAAAAAAATGTCTTGGCCAACCCCTTTGTGTGAGGTCACCTAGCTCCTCCTCTGTCAGCATATATAAAAAAAAACATATCTATAGAAAAACAGGATGTCTTTTCAAAGCATTAAATTCTGTAATTCTCAGCACAACTCATTTTCTTTTTCAAATGACATTTCTTTGATCTTATGATCAGCTTCCCCCTTTCCAGGACATCAGAGCATCTTTTATGACTTCTCACCAAAACGTCACAACCTGCTCTTCTTCCTCTAAGCGTTATAAAAGTCTATGATCTATCTTGGCAGTTAGGTATCTTCTAGCCTGTACTTAGCATCTGGCCTTCTAGGTAACACCTTGTATCTAAAACCTGTGTGTGTGTGTGTGTGTGTGTGTGCTCTCACAAGCTGTTTCAGCATTTCTCATGAGAGACAATCCATAACCCATTTTTATATTACAAAAAATGATACAGTGATCAGAACCAGCTCTCCAAGTGGCATAATTCCTCCCCACCCAGACTTAATTTGGGGGCTATATCCCCTGCATGGGATGAGCTTCCCAAATCAGTTCACTCCTCATAGACCCTAGACAGCCCATCTGAGTTCTGATTTTTGGCTCCAGCCCTATGTAATATTGTCATATCATACCCTTGCAAAGCAAGACTCCATCTTAGCAATCTACCATTGTTCTTTCCCATCTGTGTCAGCCAAACCACGGGGTTGTGGTCAGTCTGCACCACAAAATACTGCCCATATAAGTATGGCTGTAACTTTTTTAGGGCCCACACTATGGCAAGACATTCTTTTTCCACCGTGGAATACGCCAGCTCCCTGGGAAGTAATTGCCTACTCAGGTACACTACTGGGTGATCTGTCCCTTGGCTGGATGTCTGACTCAGTACTGCCCCAATACCCACATCTGAGGCGTCAGTCTGAACTATAAAGGTTTTGCTATAGTCAGGACTTGTCAAAACAGGAGCACTGCACAGTGCCTTCTTTAATCTGGCAAAGGCTTCCTCACAGGCAGGGCCCCAGTTAATTTTCTTGGGCATCCTTTTCATTGTCAGGTCAGATGGGGAGCAGCCAGGGCACTGTAATTGGGTACAAATTTTCTGTAGTACCCTGCTGTCACTAGAAAACTTCTGACCTGCTTCTATGTTTCTGGTCTGGGCCACACCTGGATTACCTCTATTTTTATTTGGTTAGGATGGAGCTGTCCCCGGCCTACCACATGCCCGAGGTTTGCCACCTCTCCCATGGCCACCTGGCACTTTTCGGCTTTGACAGTGAGCCCGGCCCTCTGTATCCTGCCCAGCACTTCCCTAAGGTGGGATAGGTGTTCCTCCCAGCTGGTACTAAAGATGGCAATGTCATCCAGGTTTGCCACAGTGTACTCCTCAGCACCATTTAACACCTGGTTCACCATCCTTTGGAAAGTGGCCGGGGCGTTCTTCATTCCGAAAGGCATTACTTTGAACTCAAATAAGCCTATCGGAGTGATGAAGGCTGACCTCTCCCTAGCTCTGTCTGTCAACTCTACCTGCCAATACCCCTTGGTCAGATCAATCATCGTAAGTTAGGTCGCCCCACCAACTTTTCCAGGAGTTCATCTGTCTGGGGCATCGGGTGGGTGTCTGACTTCGTGACTGCTTTCAGTCCATGATAGTCCACACAGAAATGAGTAGAGCCATCTGGCTTAGGCTCAAGGACTACGGGTGAGGCCCAGGGGCTGTAGGATCTGTTTATTACCCCTAAATCCAGCATCTCCTCCACTTCCCTCCTAATGTCCTTTTGGACAGCCTCTGACACCCAATATGCTGTCCGCCGTATGGGCGTCTGTGTCCCTGTCTCCACATCGTGTGTCACTAAGGGGGTTAGTCCAGGCTTGGCGCTAAACAATGGGGCAAAGTCTGCTAAAACCTCCCTTACTTTCTGGATCTGGTCCAGGGTCAGCTGGGGAGACAATTTTAATACCTCCACAGAGGACTCTTGCTTACTTTCCTCCAGCAAGTCCAGAAGGGGGTCTCCTTCATCCGTCCCCTCCCCAGGACTACACACTGCAAACACCATGTCAGCCCTATTTGCATATGGCTTCATCATGTTGACATAGTACATCCTTTCTGTCTTCGGTCAGGTAACTCCACAATATAGTTCATGTCATTTACCTTCCTAACCACTTTGTACGGTCCTGCCCTCTCAGCCTGCAGCTTGTCTTCCCAGACGGGAATAAGGACCATGACTTCCTGACCCACCATGTTCGAGCGAGTTCTGGCTCTGCGGTCATACCACACTTTTTGTTTCTGTTGGGCAGCTGCTAGGTTGCTCTGGGCTGTCCCCATAAGCTTCAGCCTTTCCTAAACCTAAGGACGTAATCCACAATGGGAGTTCCCTGGGTGGCATGCTTTCCTTCCCAGTCCTCCCGGATCAAGTCTAGGGGCCCACATACCCGGCGTCCATATAAGAGTTCGAAGGGGGAAAATCCTGTTGACTCTCGGGGCACCTCCCTTTATGCAAACAGGTGGGGAAGGTATTTCTCCCAGTCCCTCCCATGCTGTTCAGCAAATGCCCAGAGCATTGACTTTAGGGTACCATTGAATCATTCCACAAGTCCATTGGCTTGTGGGTGATATGGTGTTGTGCATCTCTGCACCACCCCACCCTTCTCCCATAAACATTTCATGAGGTCTGACATGAAGGAACCCCCTGGATCAGTGATAACCTCCTGTAGAAACCCAACACAGGAGAAAATCCCAAGTAAGGCATCTGCCACTTTGTCTGTCCTCAGTGAGGATAGGGCAACTGCCTCTGGGTACCGGGTGGCATAATCCACCACAGTCAGAATGAATCTCTTCTTTGAGGAGCTGGGGATATTTAAAGGCCCCACAATATCCATTCCCACCCTCTGGAATGGCTCCTCCACTATGGGTAATGGAATCAGGGCGGCTTGGGTTTTCTTGCCCGCCTTCCCTATTTCTTGGCACCAGTGACAAGACCTGCAATACTCCTTCACCTGCTGGGTGAAGTTAGGCCAGTAGAAATTCTGGGCCAACCGCTGTGTTGTGCGCGCAATTCCCAGATGACCAGACAAGGGAATATCATGTGCAATCTTGAGCAATTGCTCACAATAACCCTGGGGAAAGACAAGCTGCTTACCTAGCACCCCTTCCTCTGTCTGTACTGCCTGAGTATACAAAAGTCCATTTTCCAAATAAACTTTATGTCTGCCGTCACCTCCCTGTGCACCGTCCGAGTCTGCCCAAGCCCTCAGCTTCTCTAAACTAGGGTCACTTCTCTGAGCAGCTGCAAAACCCTCACACGTTCCCAAGGCATGGGACAGGTCCCTTTAGTTGCTAAACTAGGGTCCCTAGCATTAGCGTCAGGGCACCAGGATCACTGTCAATCCCAACCCTCTGACAAGGGGTCACCCTCCCTCTTTGGAGTAACCCTCTGTAGCTGTGTGGTTACTTGTTGCTGGGAAATTTCTATCCCTCTTCATTAATCTCCATATCAGAAGACACAGGCTGGGGAACCAGCCTCTCAGTGGTTTTCACAATGGCTTCTGTGGGGTTCAGGGAACTGCAATTTTCCCTTGCCGCTTGGCTACGGGTAACTGCACATACCATCCCCTGTTTGAGATTGTTGCCCAGGATCACATCCACTGCTAATGTTTTGGCTACAGCCACCTGTTGCACAGTTCCCCCTGTTTCACCCCAGTCTAAGAGAACACTAGTGAGGGGCAATGTATCTCCCCACCCACAAAGTCCTGGACAGTGATGTATTTATTTGGTATAAGCTGACCAGGCTCTACTAGATCACCCTTTACCAAGGCCAGAATGTCCCTGTATCCCTTAATCCCTGTGTCTGTACACCATTCACAATGACTGGGTGCATGTGTTCCCTCATATTCACTGGCATGCTTCCAGGGACACGTAAACAACCCACTTCTTTTCTAGCACACGGTTGTGTATTATTGCTCACCTTTTTGGGACACTGTCTGACAATATATCCAGTTTCTTTACACAACAAACATTCATTTCTTCTCTCAGAGAAATCTTTTCGCTGAAACCTGGGGCTAACTGGTTTTGGTGGAGGCAGTGAGGGTTTTAGATGCCCTGGAGGTGCGCGTTTCCCTTTCTGTACTGCCACGCCTGCCCCATTCACTCTCAGAGCAGGTCTACTCTTGACATAGTGGTCCGGGAGTTTAGCAGCCTCTTGCACTGTTTTGGGATCTTGGTCCTCCAGCCAGGTTTTCAGCTTGGCTGGACATGCTCAATAGAACTGTTCTAACAAAATCACATTTTCAATTTTATCAACAGAGTTTGCCTCAATTCTTTCCCACCATTTTAAAAACTAATGTTGTTTCGTGGCTAGTTCCTCGTAGCTCATATCAGGGCTTCTCCTGAGCTTACAGAATTTAGCTGTATATCATTCAGCAGTTAATTCAAATTTTTTTTAACAGTGCAGCTTTAAGTTTGCTGTAATCATCACTGTTCTCATTGTCCATTTGACCCAATGCATCCTGAGCTTTCCCAGTAAGTAGCGGGGATAGCTGGAAGCTCCAGGACTCTCTAGGAATTTTAGCCTGAATACAAACTTTTTCAAAAGAATTTAAAAAGGCATCCATGTCCTCCCCCTCTTTAAATTTGGCTATTAATTTGGAATTCAGTTTGTAACCCAGTCCTGTAGTCTCAGTTAAACCCAAGCCACTTACCTGCTCTGGTGCTGATGGTCGAAGTCGGAGTTTCTCCAGTTCGTGTTGCCTCTGGCACTCCTGCTCCTCATGGTCTGTGTCTCGGCGTTCTCGTTCTCTCTTCTCCTCTGCAGCTCGCTGGCGCCCACGCTCCTCACAGTCTGCATCTCTCTGTTCTCACTCTGCCTCTCAGCATTCTCACTCTGCCTCATAGCATTCTCATTCTGCCTTCTCTTCTGCAGCTCGCTGGTGCTCATGCTCCTCGTGGTCTGCCTCCCGCTGTTCCCGCTCTGCTCTCATCTCTCTCATTCTGTCTTCTCCTGGAACTCCAGCTCCATCCTGCGCAACTTAGTTTGCAGCCTGAGTACCTCTGGATCCAGGACACTGGTGACCTTCCCCTGCTGCTGTGGCCCTTCACTGACAGTGGCCCTGTTGCCCTCCTCATCAGATCTGGACACTGCACTGGCCACTAGCCCTGCCACACTCGAGGTTTGGTCCTTTTCAATCATGGTCTGCAACTTGCTGCTCTGGGTATCTGCTATCATCAGGGCATCTATGAGGTTCTGCTTGCTGGCTTTCACCTCGAACGGGACTCCTCCGTCTCCGCACAACTGCCTTAAGTAGTTTACAGTGTGCCTGCTGTAGTTGGAAGCCATCTTCCCTCACTACTGCTACTCTGACTTGCACTTTAGAAGAAAAAATAAAATGGATAGGAACTTGACTGTATGCCAAGTGATATAGTTCAGTTTCCTTTTTTTAAAAAGAATTACTGCCTTTTTCTTTCTTTGCAAGTGAGCTGATGGTCTGAAGCTGACAGACTGAACAATAAAAGCTTGTAATACCAAAATCATGCCACCACTGCCAATCAATCTGTCACAAACCCACTCAGCAGGTCAGCCCTCTACTCCCAAAGTACCAACCTCCGAGCACAGTCTTGTGAACAGTTAACAGAAACAGGGTAACCCTCCTGTCTGTTTTGTGGGTTCGTATAAACTTTTGGTCTCAGTTCTGGAGGGATTCAAACTGTGACCCTCTTACTAGCGTACCCAATGCACATGCTCAGATAAATCTGTCTTGGGGGGCCAGATATCTTTGCCTGCGGGCACCTAGCCAGGTGTACAGAAATGAACCCTTAAAAACTTTAATAAAGAGCTCAGATTAAAACGCTTACCTTTTTCCAGTTTGGTATCACCATTCAAGCTTATGTACAGTGTCTGCTTTAACCATATATACTTCACTTGTAAAGGGTTTCTGAGAGGCTCATATGTTGTGATGTATCAGCTTGATATAAATCAAGCTGTTATGTAGGCACAGTATATATAAATGTAGCAGAATGTGTGTTTGTATACGTCAGTGCTGATTTATTTAATGCTGGTGGTGATATGTGTTTTTATCTAATGCATTTATCTTTCACCCCTAGTGAGAGTGTGTGTGTATATGTGTGTGTGTGTGTGTGTGTATGTGTATGATATATATATCTACATATCCATATATATAGATATAGATATATATAGATATATGTCACATATGTAACCCTCCCTCTGATTTGGGGTTTACTTAATGTCTTGCTGGACTCCTTAATGCCCACTGTCAGGCTGGTGTCCTGTCCTAAGCAGTTTTGTTCATTTGTGTGAGAGTGCCCTATTGAGCCTCCATGCCTGTCCCTTTAAGAGAGAATAGCTAACCTGTGTTAAGTAAATGGTCTGTGCTGGGTCCATGCGATTTAGGGCTTGTGACCGGCCAGACATTGTTCTGTTTTGTTCCACTGTGCAGTCACTACTTGCACACAGGGAGCCTATGTAAGAACTGTGCTCATTTACTGTTTGTGCATTGTATATTTGAGATAGAGAAGTTTGTCTAACCTGCTTTATTTGTAGCTCATTCATTTGGATGGGAGCCACCATGTTGGATCTGGGACTTCCAGTGATTGGACCAATAGAACCACTAGGGAACTAAAATGGATCCAAACCCCAGTGTTCTACGGGAAGGAAATTCTGTAGTTTTGTAGTTTTTCAGTTGGCACCAGTTTGGCCTGGAGGGGGAACCCTAACTGTAACTGACAGCTCCTTCAGCCAACCACACAAGGGAAATCCCCAGTGGGACAGAGACAGTGGATCAGTTAGAGTTGGAGGTTGAAGTGTGAACAGCTGGAGCTTTCAAGCAGCTGCTCCCAGAAGCAGTGTTGGGGAATCAGCGAGAAGAGGCCCAACTTGCCTCCCTGCCATCTTTCACCTGCTTGAGACTGCCTATAGCAGAAGTTGGACTTGTCCGATTCCAGCCTGGCACTGCGGCAGAAGAAAAGAAGAACTTTGTTAGTGCTACTTGCGATTTGGACTGAAGACATGCTCCTGAAGCGATTGGCCTAGCTTGTGTGAGAGACATACTCAGATCGAAAGGTTTGCTCAGTAGAGCTGCTGAATTGCACCTGGACTATATCCAAACTGTACCCTGAGGTAGCTGTTTATTTTGAATGTGCTGAATGTGTTACATGGGTCAAGACCTGCTTACCCACAGCCAAACCTGTTACGCCAGCAGGAGGCTTCACCAGCAGAAAATCCCAAACTTTGCCAGACTGCTCATCCTGCCTGGGCCTTGCCAATTCTTCTTGGGCTGCTACTCCTGCACCGGAGACTCAGTGAGAGACCGGTTTGGGGATCCAGCCCCTATGCAGCAACAACACACAGGTTGCAGCCACTTGGAGGAAAGGCCATAAACAGGAGGTGTATTGTGTCGGCCTTGTTTCTGCATGCCCATCGGTCATCACCACAAGGTCTCCATATCACCTGCCTTGCAGCAGATTCCTGGTAGCATGAGTACAATCAGGGTAGCTCCCTGCAACAAGTGCTCAAATCATCTGTGGTACCATCTAATTGTTTCAGCTTCTTGGGTTTACAAGGGATTGAGCCAACTGGCTCAAATTACAAATAATCCGGTTGTTTTGCATGTTAACTGTCTTTCTTTCCACCAAGGGCCCCAACATCAGCTGCAATGCGGGCCACCCCTTGGCAATGCCTCTGGCTAGCCAGACTTACCATCCTGGGTACCCAGTGTTGTGTGACTGTCAGTTTGGGACAGAGAGTGCATACAATAACTGAATTGAATCAGACTGCCAATCATTTGACTAGATTCATGCCCCTTCCTTGTTCACTGCCCCTAAATAAACCTAATTGTCTTTCTTCACATTTAGCCTGGCAAGTGTGCATATTATTAGTTGGGTTATAGTGTTAAGTGTGTGCTATTGTATTGCTAACCTTACTTTACAGGGGGTCTCCAGGGAAACTGCTGCAAATCTAAACCTGGTGGTAAGTGTGAAGGGTGTGTGCATGTTATTATTGTTTCATAGTGCCTGTGAATTTACTACCACATCAGGTACTATGTCACCAGGAGGGTTGGTGGGGGTTATAACTTCCCAGAGGGCTATACTAGAACCGACAAGCATCCCCAATACCCCTACTCTGGGTGGAGGCACCCTATTAGTGAACTCAGGCCCCTCAACCTATTTATAACTATACAGGCAGGGGTAGTAGTCCTTAGAATTGCACCACATAGGGGTTACATGTACATACACATTCACAGTGTAACTGTGTAGTAAATATACTTTGGCCAAAACTTCCATGATTACATTTTTCAAAAATAAGTGTTTTGCCCAAAAATCACTCAACCATAAACACATTTCCCATTTCTTTACCCAAGGAGGTAGTTACCACCTAGATACACATTCGGAGCTCTTTGAAAAGAGTATTTTACATGGCTTTGGAAAAATAGTCAATATTAAAGTTTTTGCTGACAAAAAAATATCCACAGTCAAAGCTCATTTTCAAAAAACATTATTGCTATGGTAATCAAACTTATTCGGCCAAAGTTATATTACTGACATACTGTATATATCTGGTCATGCTGGTAATATGTTTCAAATCTGGAAAGGATCTAATGGATAGGTCATGAGCTAGAAACTTCCAAAGACACATACACAGAATTGTGCACTGTAAAGGCAGGCAGAAAGGCGCTTGAACAAGGCAATGAAACTTGGACTGCCACACATTAGTGATACCACAATTCTGTTGCATGACTGGTCTCAGGATATGCCCAAAACATTCAACTAACTGAATATAAAGTCACACCTTCTGAACACAGGGTATACTACATCACCCTTTATCTAGGCCCCTTTTGTAAATGGACTCCTGGATTACTAAGGGCAACAAGGGAGAGAAGGCTAGGTAAAGGCCTCCATAAACATCCATGGAATTGCAGATAAAGCCAAGGGAGAAAATAAGAGAAGATAAGAAGTGGAGAGAGACTCTGGGGACAGAACAAGAAAAGTCAAGTATAGAGCATTACAGAATGAACGCAAGGCCATGACTGCGCAGGCCAAGACAAGTCTGGAAGGCAGGACTGCACAGGGGATCAAGGGTAATTTATACCTTTTCATCAGTACACAGGGTCGAACTGGGTAGCAAAGGGCCCACCTGGAAATGGGGCCATGAGGGCCCAAGTACTGACCATGGTATGCCCTTGTGTACCAACTGCACAGCCTGACATTTACAGAGAGTGGAATGCCCTGGCATACTGTAGCCCCAATTTTCAACTATAAGAAAACAGAATCTATTCTATTTGGAAGAAAGCTATTCCATTACTGATGTTAGCGTTATAACACTCGGAGGCTTTAGTCCCATTGATTTAAGGGGAACTCTCAGCTACCCTGCAGAAATGCTGGCAAGCCATGAACCGAGTTCCCCGCCCCTGCAACAATACTGCAGGAAAGCATGGTCCCAATTTAGCAAAACGTAATCATTTTTTTAATTCACTTGATCCAGTGACCCCTGCACCTCAATATTACATTGGGTTTTGTTAAATCAGAACCTTACTGTCCCACTTCGGGGGAGCCGAGAGATTCCCTTTGAAACTAAATCAATGGTTAAGCTCAATGCTCTGGCAAGGCACCTCCAGAGGTTGAGACCCTACATTTTTCTTGTCTGATTACAATTCTTGTGAGATAACAGGATGTAAGCAGAAAAAGATAGTGCAGTGCAATGTGTGCTATGCTAAGATTTTTCAAAACAGCTTATGTATCCCCAAAACAATGTGGTTACAATGCTATTGTTAGCCCCCAATTAAACAAAATGAGGATGTACAGTAACTCACGATGTTCTGCCTTAAGACAGAGACAATTGGGATGTTGGCGTATTGTATACTGTGAAATAAAAAATTCCATCAAGTGGCTAGGGGAGAATACAGTAAAGGCAAGTCCACCAGTAAGTTCTAGTGGCTACTTTCTGAGGCCATAGTAATTTAAAGCTCAAAGACAAGTGTGCTGTGCTATTTTACAAGGAGATCCCTGCATTTTCCTTTCCATGCCAGTTATGTATTCCAATCTGCTTTGACCAGGTCTTGATGAATCCATGATTTTGCTTTGGGGTGCCCTCAGATCTACATATATTTCCACTCTCCTCAACAGCTACTGCTCTTTCTGTTCATATGTCCAAGACGTTCTGTGACATCAATAACTCCACTCCATGCTATGCATCTGAATGGCCTGAAATGGTGTTACTGATGTCAGAATATTCAGGCTGTGCTAAAAGAGTAGCAGCTGCTGAGGAGAGGGGGACTCAGGGTAGCTACAAAGTCAATAAATTAGATTACAGCTTTAACAAGAAAAATGTCAAAAACCTATCCAAATATTTTTTTATTTTTGTATTTATTCCTCCTCTCTCCCGGGAGCACCAAGGAGTCATCCCTCTGCAGTCCACCCTACCTGGTCAGTCCTCCGTCACTCATGTAGCCTCAGATTACCTCCTAGGCGCAGACAAGGTGGGCCCCAACACCCCGAGCAGTCTGTAGCGTCGGTCAGGAGGGTGCCAGGAGGGCAGCCGCAAATCAAGGGCAAGCTCTGGTGCACCGTCTTCGCCGGAGCTGAAGGGCATTTTCTCCTGTTTCTAGGGGAGTGGTCAGCACCCTGACGTCAAGGCATGGAACTGACGTCTGCCACTCCCCCACCCCTTCTCTACATCATCAGTGCCTGCTGTACCTCCGGCCTCTGCCAGAGGTCAGCTGAGCACCAACCAGGGATCCCTGTCCCTTCCAGGAGAGGAGAGCCATCCTCCAGATGCTCAATCCTCTCCCTTCCCTGCCAACCCCCAGCAACCCAGGCTCGTTCCTGAACCTGTCTGCCGGAGTGACGCAAGGTGTGGCATCCAGCACTTCAACCCTCAGCGCCACCAGGCCAGCACCTATCTGAATATTCAACAACAATAAAGGACAATAGAAGGCCATCCAGAGGTGTAAAAAATGTGCCTAACACTTTTAACAATGTGCTATACTATATATTGATTTTAGTACAACAAGTGTTGAATTTCATACTGTATTACACAGCACTGATGTATTGCATGACAATGAATTCAGTTATTTACAGGATTATGAACTGGCATAGAAATACATGCAACAACTCGAAGTGTATAGTGCCAGAGTGAAGGGAGGCCAAGCTGGTGCTCAAAGTAAGGAACAGGCAATACAGTTCAGTGAGGTTGGGTGGGGGGGGGGAGAGAGGTAAGGAGTGGTCAAATGCCCAGCAATGGGTAAAGAAGGGTTTAGGAAGAGGGTCTGCCTGTTGAAAATGGGCCTTTGACTCAAGTGCCTTTCTTGTTAAACAAATAAGCAATCCATCCTAATGTTTCCCTACACTTTCCCTAGCTCTAAACAGTATCTGCACTGTAAAATTTATGTTTGTTTTTCATTATGTCATTTGATAAGTTATACAGTAAAGTCTGCAAACATTTTGTGTCTGGAGTGTGATTTTTATACAGTAAAGTCTGCAAACATTGTGTGTGGAGTGTGATTTTTATATTAATAAACTGAATTGTGTGTCTGTGTCTCTCCCTCGGAGTGCTGCCTGGGCATCAGGGATTCTAAACTGAGCTAGACATAGATCCAGAACTCTGCTATGAAGCCTCTCTCACTCAAGAGCTCTGGACCCCACATGTATACCATTAAAGCATCTTTGCCTACTGGCTTTTCATTTCAGATGTATACCATTAGAGCATCTTTGCCTACTGGCTTCTCATTACAAAGTGCCTGCCTCCTCATTGCCCTGTACCTTTTGGCAGTGGGAATCTTTTGATATTGTTCTGGGGTGAGGTGGGGGCATCTCCTATCAGAGCTCCTATCTTCTGAGTAGTAGGAAGCTCCCGGAGACCTGCACCAGCAGATGACCTGGATCCAATGAGACCGGAGGCACTGCTGTCACCCAGACTCGGATGGCCTGTCCAGCCACACAGTCACAGCCTAAATATTTCCCTGTGTCCAGGGCCAACACCTCCAAGCACCACCCCTTCAGAACATTCTTCTCAGACCCACTTTTAATAACATATGGTGCAGATACTTAAACCCACATAAAACAGGGGGAGGAACCTTCAGGGCTGTACTAATAACCCCCCCAAACTTGGGGGGAGGGATTATACTTGCAACATTTGCTGCTGCTGATGGCAGGTCAAAAAACAAAGAACAAAGGAAAAGCAATTCCCCACACATGTGGGGAGCTGCGGGGGGGGGGCACACTTGGAAATGCTGTGGTGCATAAACAAATGGGAAACGATGCAGAACAAATGTAAACATTTAAAGCTAGAGCATGTTTTATTTAAACAAGGTGGCATTCATTTTTCCACTAATGAAACACTGGTTAAGTAAAGCATGGTGTAAAATACCTACCAGGTCATAATGTCCTACACTACTAAGTGTATGAAATTAGCGCTAACCCAGAATACCACTGTACGAGACAGCGAGTGGTGCAATACTGCGAATACTGCTGTACGTGGTATTGCACTACTTGCACTATCCCAGGCAGAGGATAAGACCTCTGCTGGGATAAGGTTCCACTGAGCAGCTGCCATGGCTGAATGGACTGAGCCATTGCAGTAAGGAACCCAGGCGCTGTGTCTGGGACCGGGTTTGATTCCCAGTCCCAGACACTTTTATTTTTTTCTGACTTTTGTGCAATTTCATGTTGAACCCTCCCCCCTGGTGTTGAGAATCCATATGAGTGGGGTTTCAGGGGTGAATTATGCTGCATGCAAGAAATCACACTGTACTGGCAGCGCAATTTTGGCATGCGGCATAATGTCTTTCGACATTATGACCCCATGTTTGTAAGATGTTGTGAGTTGCTATTTGTCCTTGTCTCCTTTAGCTCCAGTGCATTTACATTCTTCTTCAAAGGGGAAAGGATGCCCTGTAGCATTATTAACCCATATATGCTGATCCCCTGATCTCTTTCTATCTACAGTACATTTGTGCTGCTTTTGTTTGCGGTCTCCATGGTCTTTAAATCCAGCTCTGTATGTTATCCCTCCCCATAGTTCCAACTAGCAGCATTGCATAAATCAGACAGTGGCTCCGGGCACTGACCAGTATCTCTTATTGCATGCAAGGGTGTCTCTGGGGGGGATGAGGGGGTTGAAGACCCTCTTAAAATGCTATTTTTGTTTCATTAAATTAGCCCACTGAATGTGACCAGTAATGGAGTTATTAAGCAAGACCCCTTGCTCTTTGGATCTAGAGCCTCCCCCGTTTGCTTAGTTTGCTGCACTGATGAAAATGGAGCAGCCCCTCAATGTGCTTTATGTTCAAAGTAGCAAAGTAGGTAAATAGTGCTATAGAAATACAAAATCACACATGCCCCCATAATGCAAAGCATCATGGGTGGCATATGCAAATCACCACAGAATATTATGCCGGTTCAACTTTAAGCAGAAATGCATAGTGCTGAAAGGCCTCTCACACAGTTTGCAAAGGGTGCCAACAGAAGACACAGACAAATAGTGCTATGATCATCAGAAGTCAGGGATATCCTGTCATTGGGGAGGGGCTTGTCTGCAGCCACCAGGGAAGATATACACGGTGACTCAAATGGTGGCTCTGTGTGTGTGTGGGGGGGGGGGTACTGTGAAGTGTTAGAGAGTCAGCTGGTGGTGGGGGGAGCATGGTGCCCTTCATCTGAAGTGCCAAGCCAAGGCAATTTGTTTTCACATTTGGTGCCTCCCACTTCCCTGTTAAGTCAGCTCTGTCAGCATCATTCCCTTTGGGTGGGACCAAAGCAACATCCCATGGTCACCCACAAAGACGCTCTCAGGTCAGTGTCAGAAGGTACTGTGACAGTGGGAGCTGAAAGTGTCACTCTTGAGCCCAAGTGTGCTGAGACTCCGCAGGGCTGCTGGATGGAGCTGTGCCATGAACCTGGGTCTCCTATACGTGTGGCATTAACTATTGTTTTTGTATTGTAATGATACCAGTCAAATCATACCAGCCAAATCATACCAGAGCCCCATACACAGAGAATACTGCAGTCTCACAATGCAATTTCGTCAATAAAGATTTAAATTAATCCCCATGCATCATACCTCACAAACAGTACTATAGAGAAGTTGATCATATCACTTTTGTAGAAACCTCTCTGAAAGTCAGTCTGTTCATCATTTCAGACGGAGTAGGATGCACATTGACAAGAAAATGTAACTTTGTGGTCTGTTAGCCAATGCACTGCACCACCCAATCCAGAGTAAAATTTAAAATAATGCTAAAAGATCACTACATAACTAGCTTTCATCTCTAAATGTTTTGTTACTCAGCAACTCACAACTGGAGGGTGCCATACCACTCTTAGGTCACACCACCGCTTTTAATCTTTCTCAGTGCTAGGGTTCTATTAACTGCAGTGACTCGCATCTAGATCTGAGAAGAGGGGGTGACCAGGGATCTGTGCTAGGACCAGTCCTCTTTAATTACACTGCAGAGGAGCTGGAGGGGAAGGTATGTCTCTTTGTAGACGATACTAAGATCTGCAACAGGGTTGACACTCCGGTGGGTGGGGGGGGAGAATGAGGAAGAACCTAAACATGCTTGAGGAGTGGTTGAGAGGTCATCAGCTAAGATTCAATGCAAAGAAGTGCAAAATCATGCATTTGGGGCACAGAAATCCAAGGGAGGAGGAGTACAAGATGGGGAAGAGGTACTGATGGCCACCAATCAAGAAAGGGACCTGGAAGTAATCATACCTGGTGACCTAAAGGTAACCAAACAATTTGAGGAGGCTGGTGGGAGAGCCAGTGGGATGCTAGGGTGCATAGAAAGATGTATCACCAGCAGAAAAAAGTAGGTGGTTATGCCACTGTACAAATCACTAGTGAGACCTCATCTGGAGTACTGTGTTTAGATTGAGACCACATCTCCGGAAAGACACAGACAAAATAGAGGCAATCCAGAGAAGGCAGGGGCAACATAAATGATGCAAGGACCGCACTAAAAGTCATATGAGGAAAGACTAAAGGATCTCAATATGTATTCCGTGAAGGAGAGATGGGTGGGGGGTATGATAGAAACTTTCAAGTACCTCAGGGCTATAAATAAGGTGCAGGAGGGCAGCATCTTTCAGAAAACAAGGTGTACAAGAACAAGTGGGCATGATATGAGCCTAGAGAGGGGTAGGCTCAGGGGCAACATGAGGAAGTACTTTTTCACAGAAAGAGTAGTGGATACTTGGAACAGCCTCCCTGTGGAGGTGTTGGGGGCAAAACCTGTAGTGGAATTCAAGAATGTATAGGTACTCTTGCAGTAGGGAAGAGAGGGTAAGCAGCAGATCAACTAGGGTCTGAAGTATTGCATTAGGTAGTGAAAAGGGGCAGACTAGGTGTACCACATGGTCTTTATCTGCCATCACCTACTTTGCAGAGCCTTCTGATTACATTGTACCCCATCTGAGAAAAGGGGACTACATTTTCTCATAACTGGTAATTGAAACAATCATCAAGTCAGTAACCGAGGCAACAATTCAGCAAATATGGGGAACATTCTATGCATACAAAATTAATCACTACACCAGGAGCAGAAACAAATTAAATAACACATTTCTCAAAATAAAAGTACGTAAAGGACAAGGCACAATAGGGTGAGGGGTCATAATGTGATATACGTAGTAGGGCTGTGTGAAAACATTTTCCTGGATATTCAACAATGAATTAAGCTTAATTACTACCCCACCATCACAACACCTTTCTCCCATCCCTGAACATTTAAATGAATGCCCCCTACCCTCATAGCACTAAACTCACCCTCCTCCCCTCATCCCAATGCAGGTATCAAAACTGAAAACAAAACAAAAATGATCCCTTCCCCGGCCCTTGTAGAGGTCTTCATTCCAACCTTCTTCCCCCAGCTCAAATCAGATAAATAAATGTAACCCACCCAACCCTCCAGGCAGCACCCTGATTACCCATCTCTCTCCTGCCCGGCAATCACATTTTCATAATTTTGGTCCTGCAGTGGGTGACCAGCACAATCCCCCCGCTGACTACCAGGACCTCCCCAATCTTTTCACCACCTGGCCCAGAATGAACTCACCAAGGGAAGGCAAGGAAACTTGCAATAAATAAAACCAGGCATGGTGGCTCGCTGGCTACTGCTGTGGAGACTGGTCAGGTCCTCAGATGGTAGTAGAAGCCGACTTCCATGCCATGACCTGGTCCGCCACCAAGGGGGACAGACCCCCACCTCCCCTTCCATTTCCACCACCCAGGGCCCAGAATGAATTCACCAGCAAGCATGTAAAGGCCTGGAATAATCAAAGAGTTTTTAATTTTAGAGACGGAGAGCTGCTGCAGGCTGCCTGGGATGAAAGCCATAATATCTGACTCTGCCCTGACCCAGCAAGGCAAGGTGGCTCATGCTGATGAGGATGGTAGTCACCAAATGGTTATGTGGCTAGGCAGACATCGACTCACTGGGACACCATACAACAACCACGTGGTCCACTCCAGCACTGGGACCAACTACTCCCCCCCCCACCCCATTCTTCTTTCCATGTCCAGACCAAGAATGTTATGAAGGTGCCTGAAACTCTGAAATTAGAACATTATTACCATTACCATGGGAATATGCAGTCCAGGCTTCACATCGCCACCACTGACTGCCCCCCCCCAGTCTGTCCTAGCCCTGGTCTACCTATTCTTCCATTACCACTGACCACTCTCCATTCAGATTTAAAGTGAATAAGCTCACCAGGCTTCTGAAGTTCATTTGGGACAGAACACAAGAGCCATTGCCTGGGAGGGATCTGCTCAGTCGGTCACTGCACACAGTAGAGGAATCACAGTACTGTAATAGAAAGTACTGCCGGTCTGCTGCTGCTTCTTCACTTTCTTCGGACTGTATGGTGCAGGCCTCACCTCAGAGAGTCAGCATCTATTGGGGCTCCCTTGGCAGTGAAAAGGAACTGGGTAGAGAGTGATCCCTGCTACTGGGCCTTTCTTTGAAGTGCCCATGCCAGCGTGCTATGTCACACTCACAATCTGAGTGATGGCATGGTGAACCAATAGTAGCTCGCCCAGTAGCCTAGCCCCTGCCTCTCCATTCCTGTGCCCGGCCCCCCCTCCTGCTCTCCCCGATGTGACAATCTACCTGGACGGTTTCTGAAGTTACTCTATTTATTTCCATGGCAACAGTCAGAGAAAGACAATGAATTAAGCTTAATTACTACCCCATCCCTCCCATCCACATTGGTACACAAGTCAAAAGGGGACTCAGCCCCCATGGACAGTACTGCGGCTGCCTGGCTGAGAGACTTGGTAGGTTCTTACTGCTGTTATTTTTATACTATGGCTTGCGTGACTCTGGAACTTTCGAGGCTGTTGCCCCCTCATGCACAGCGGTTGTGTACCCATGCTTACAGATGAGGGGGGTCCACCCGGAGATTTCCGGGTATCCGGCCAGGACAGTCTGACCCTGTCAGTACATGGGGAACAAAAGGAGAACTAGAGATAAGTTGGGCCACTGATCATCAAGAAGGTACAATTCGGCAAGGCAGACGGAGAGAAAGGAGATGCACTGAATAACTACTTTGCATTAGTATTCTGTCAGGAAGTCAAGGAATATGTCCAGCTGGAATGGGGGAGGAAGTTACCTGCTCAGTTCTCTACTTGTGGATGCAGTTTCTATAGCGCTTCTTGCCAAGATGCGGGTTATGCTTACCCATATTACTGGAGCCTTGGGTTGCCTAAAGGAATTTAAAGATAATCAAAGCTGATGTTAGAGGTGTGCATTCAGGCCTTGGCTTTGTTTAGTTTGGCACAACTCCCAGCATGCATTGTGGGTAGGGGTGTCACACTTCCTAAAGTACTAAGCAGTGAATGCATATAAACAGTGGAGAATATCCCACATTTAGATACCTTAATTTAAGAAGCTTATATCATAATATTTCTTTATGAAGTAGTTGGGAATCAAACCAAGGACCCTAACTACCAAAGACAACAGTTTTAACCAGTCAGCTAATGGGAAATTCCCACTAGCTGGAATGTTAAGAGTAGGGCTGTGTGAGTAGGCAAGTTGGCCCAATGGCCCAGTTTCGAACCAGGCTGGACAAAACTTGAACTGGCCAGAAATTAAATGCCAAATTTGCCACCTCACACAGCCCTAGTCTCCCCACAGTGGCGATATCCCAATTCCCATCTGCACATTGGGAGCTGGAGTGGCGATATGCAGTGTAAAAACTGCTCTGGATCATTTTTTTAATTAAATTAATATGCTGTTGCTTTCAGAGGTTTTGGGTTTCCATTTTGGGTTTGGCAGTGTGAAATCCAATTCGTACCATTAATTCTGAACACTGCCAAACCCGAACGGCCCAAACCTGTGACCTAATCCAATGCACAGCCCTAGTTGAGTGCTCCATTGAACTTGCACAGACCACCACTAGAGGTCACTATTGCCATAACAATTACTCAGCACAGCTCCTGAGGTCTGACTTACTCACAAACCATTGTATGTATGTGTATATGTATGTATGTATTTATTTATTTAAAAAGTCTCACCAGGAAAGACACACTACTGAGCTTGTAACAGCTCATTTCCAGATGCGTTCTGGGGGATGAGGGATGGGGAGTATACAGTACATGTTGTGCAAGTGAACATACATCATGTAACGTGCAGCACCTACAAAGATAAGTGGAAACAAATGTGCATAATACAGTACAGCAAAAATCAATAACAGTGCGCAGTCACAGTTCACAGGCAGAATATGTAGAGTTACAAAACTAAAGATGAGATATCATACAAATTAAGAGATAAGTGCTACACAGTACAGGGAGCACCACCAGAGAGTAGCAGGATTAGCACCACCCACATCTCTAAGGTGCGAGCTAACAAACCAGTGCAGCCGGTGGGCTCAGGGGCACAATATTGCCAGATGGATTAAATGATTAAGGCACAGTTAGCCTGGGGGGCAGGGGAAGTTGTTCACAGCTGGGGAGAGGGGTCAAGGGGGACGTCAATTACACAGGAGAAGGGTATACAAGGGTCAGGGATCAGTAACAGTTGCAGGGGGAGTGGCAAGGTCTCAAAAATGGGCTCTGAGGAAGGGGAAGGACAAGGCTGAGAGGACAGACGGGGTGGGCAGTAGGAACAGAGTTTAGGAAAATGATACGAGAAGGTAGCTTGGCCCATATAAGTTTTTTTTGGGGGGGGGGAATGGGAAGCAGTGTTACAGAGTGGGTAGAAGGAAGGATGAGAGGCAAGAGAGAGAGAGAGAGAGAGAGAGAGGCAAACCAGCATTTGGAGGTGAAGGTAGCACAGTGTGTGAGGCGACTTTCATTGAGGAAAGGGAGGAAGAGGGAGGAGTAGATAGAACTGTGGTGTGTACAGTGGGGGGTGGTAATGCAAAATGGCAGAAAGAGTGGGAGACAGGGGCCAGTCTGAAAAAGGTGGACTTTGGAGTGGAGCTGTAGATATTGTCTCCATATTCTAAGATGAGAAGGATCATCTTAATGGTTAGCTCCCTGCAGGTGACGGGGGGAGAAATACTGGCTTTATTTCGATACATTGCACCCAATTTGGGGGTGGAACTTGAGGTGGATTGCATTAATGCGCACTGAGAAATCAAGGTACTGGTCCAGCCAGACCACAAGGTACTTAAAGGAGTGGACATAAACATGAACAGTGCCATCAAGGGTGTGTAAAGATGGAACGGGAGAGAGTCTGGCAAGCCTCTACCAGAAGCCAACGGTCATGGAGACAGTTTTCTTGGCTTTAAGGGACAGAAGGTTTGAACAGAACCAATGCTAAACACTGTCAAAATCCTGCTGGAGACGGACACCAAGGTCAGCAGCAGAGGAACCAGGGGCAAACAGCACAGTGTCTTTGCGTACATGTGGATGAACGCAGAGGAACAGCAAGAGGGGAGGTCATTTAGGAATCTGGAGAAGAGTATGAGGCCCAGGACAAAGCCTTGAAGGATACCTAAGCAAATAAGGACTGGGGGAGGATGTCTCTAATATGGACAACCTGTGACCTGCCCTCTACATAGGGGCAGAACCAGCTGATTGAAGAGGCAGAGAGCCCTGTTGCCTCAAGCTAGTCCAGGAGAAGAGGGTGTGAAACAGTGCTGAACAATTTGGCTACGTCGATAAAGATAATGGAAGTAATTCGACCCTGGTCCATACTTGACAAGATGGAGTCAGTAAACCAGAGGAGGGAGGTGGCTGTAGAATTGGACTCCTCGAAACCAAACTGGAAAGAAGAAGAAAAGGAGGTGGAGTCAAGGAACTGGGTGAGTTGTGAGAGCACAAAATGTTCCTGGAACCTGGCCAGCGTGAGGAGGAGGGAAATGGGATGAAAGTTTTCAGTAGTGAAAGGATCACTCCCCTTTTGAAAGGGGGGATGGCAGTTGTCCACTTTCAGGCAATGGGGATGGAGGCAGATGAGAAGGAGAGGTTAAGGAGGAGGGGAATATAAAAAGGCTGTGGCTGGTACAGAAGCTTGGGGTTAAGGCCATCTGGGTGATACTGTTGCGTGGGTCAAGAGGGTCTTAAGGGAGGCTGAGAGAGTGGTAGGAGAGAAGGAGAAGTGTAAGGGAAGAGGGGAAGAATGGGGAGAAGGAGGGAGAGTAGTGGGGGAGAAGTGAAAGTGAGCAGGTGGTGAAAAATGAGCTGAAGGAACAGTAACAGTAGCAGGGTCAGTTATGTGCCAGCAAAAAGACACGATGAGGTGTGGGTTACGGCCTTATAAGAGCATGCCCCAGGTGCGTTATGAGGCACGAGGTGCCTGCGCTGAGTGCTTTTAGCACCTGGGAAGTGCTCTTATAAGGATATAACCCACACCTCAGAGTGTCTTATTGCGCTTATAAAATGGCTTCCCAAGTAATTATTAAGAGGAAAAAATCAGAAAAAAAAGAGAGTAGAAATATTAAAAAAGGGGTTTTAATAAGTGAAATAGCAAAAAATAGTCCCCATTTAAATGTCTTTTCAAAACTGTTTATCAGCAGTATAGGACTCCTTATGCATTTCTGTGCAGTGTTGCTTTTAGTATGGCACCATCTAGTCCATGTTTTGTTTTAAGTGAAGAGTGAAATGTGCTATTTAGTTCAAATCTCCCCAGTAGCCGTTTGATTTACAGTGAAAACCACATTGAGTGAGAGCGAGCATGTCTCACTGCAGCCACCATAGTTAGCGGCTCTCTCACAGCGCTTCCTGGATTACTCTTGTAACAGCGGGTTGGTGTGTAGTAGAAGATTTAAAAAAAAACACTTTTTGTGTCGTTAGGATAATGCTGGTGGTGGAGAAGCAGAGTCCGAGTTTATTTTAAGACTGCTGGATAACCGGGGCTAAACTCGTAGTTGAAAGGGGCAATACTGTGTTCAGTGACTTTATTACGTTTGCAGTTAATGACAGAGAGAAACACTATGAAGGAAAAGAGGTGAGAGTTTAGTAGAATAAAAAAAAATGTTTAGGGATTTAGAGATGTTTTGTGAGTCTGTGTGTGTTTGTGTGGGGGGGAGG
Source organism: Neoceratodus forsteri (assembly GCA_016271365.2). Taxonomy (NCBI): domain Eukaryota; kingdom Metazoa; phylum Chordata; order Ceratodontiformes; family Ceratodontidae; genus Neoceratodus; species Neoceratodus forsteri. The sequence goes on from CM028138.1 coordinate 557,661,149, forward strand.
CGAATGTGTTATGCCCCAAAGTTGGGGCACCACAGAAAGAGTAAAAGAAAATAAGTAAATAAGGGTTTACAGGTGCCCAGGATGCCTGCTGAGGTGTGGGCAGCAGGGTACCATCATAAAGGGGCCCCTCTTATTTGAATTTCCCCTCCCTATAGTGGGGAAACTGTAAAACAATAGAGAAAAAGGTACCCAGTGCACATTACCATATCAAAAAATAGATTTAACGCAGCACAAGAGACAATGGCTTGGATGGAAAGCTGTGCTGAGCTGCTCATGCACAGCATTCCAGTTCAAACATTCCAGAATCAGAGGGTTTGTTTTTTTAAAAAAAAACTGTTTTAGAAAAAAGTTCCTGCCAGGCTGTGGAGAAGAGAGGGCACCACAAACTAAGGGGAAACCTGTTGTGGGCTTACCTGTTGGTTGAAGCCATTTCCCTGAGGGTTTGGTGGTGTGCTGCTCTGGAGCTCTGGCAGTGAAGACTCAGTTAGGTCCGTGGTGCCATCGGGGCACTGAAAGTGAAAAACATCCCCAGTCGACGGCGTAGAAAAGCCGCATCACAACAGTGCAACTGTCGGCCAACTGCGGCCCCCTGTCGTCCTCCTAGCTGCCTGCCGAATTCCCTCCCACTACCAGAATGCCTCCTGCCTCTGGACTGCAGCTCTCCTCAACCCGGCCGAGGCAGTGAGTCAGACAGCAGCACGTGGAAGTGTGCTGGCCGTCCAACGTTTGAGGGAAAATTTTTTTTAATTTAATTGTTAGCGTTGTAGGCGCTGGGGGAAAAACAGGCAGGCGCCGCAGGACAGTTGGGTCTGAGGACCCAGATTAAATATTTATGAGAGGGGCAGGTGTAGCGATGCCCACGAGGAGGGGCTATCAAGCAAGGCCAAGTAAATGCCTTATAAATATGCAGTAGGGGGCTGAACTTAAGGAGAGGCAGAGAGAGATCGAGTGACAGCTCTGAGAGAGCTGAGGAATAAAAGAGGCCCTGCCTCCTAGAATTAAAAGGGTGATGCCAGCCCCAGTTTAAGCAGGGCTACCAGGCCTATTATAGGGAGGGTGTCAGGCCCAATTTAAGAGGGCGCCAGGCCCACAGTAAAGAGGTCATCAGGCCCATTGTGTTTAGGGTTACCAGGCCCACTGTAAAGGAGGGCACCAGACCCAAAGTAAGGTGGGCACCCGTCCCAGTTAAGAGAAGGGCATCAGGCCCAATTTAAAAGGGCATCAGGCCCACAGTTTAAAGAGGGCATCAGGCCCAGTTTGAAGAGAGGGCTACCAGTCCCAATATAGAAAGGGCACCAGTCCCATAAGTAATAAAGGGCACTAGGCCCAAGGTCAAGGCATCAAGGTAGGGCATCAGGACTGAGGTAAAGGTAGGGCACCTGGTCTGAGGTAAATGTAGGGCACCAGGCCCGAGGTAAAGCAGGGTGTCCTGGCCTAGTGAGTAAGGGCAAGCCGGCCCAGTGGTAGTAAGGGCCACCCCAGCCTGTTGGATTAGGGCAAGCCAGTCTAGTGGTAGTAAGGGTAGCCCCGGCCTAGTAGATTAGGGCAAGCCAGCCTAGTGGTAGTAAAGGGCCCCGGCCTAGGCAGTGAGGGCAAGCCTGCCCAGTAGTAGTAAGGGTAGCCCAGGCCTATCCGGCGAGGCAAAGTCAGCATAGTAGTAAGTAGGGCATATAGGCCCTATAGCAAATAAGGCATTTAGGTCTTTAGTGTTCAGGGCAACTAGCATAGGGCAAGTGATATCCCCCCAGTATAGTGATTGGGGCATTCATAGCAAAATGTTCAGGGGTAGCCAGATCCTATTCTAGTAGGCCCTACAGTCAAGAAAAGGTCCATTTATGGGTGCTTAGCTCACAATATGCTACAAGTAACTGTGATGCCTGTACTGTTTATGCCACTGTTTATTGCTCCAGCATCTGAACAATTGTGTATTGGCTAGAAGCACCAAGACTGCATTGTACATTAGGATTGTAGTTATTTGCCCCGGTTGTCTGAACTATCACCCTGTGCATCTGCACTATTGCCCAGTGCATCTGAACTACTGCCCCATGCATCTGAACTATTGTCCTAGGTATAGAACAATTGCCACACAAGTAAATAACTGCCCCCAAATTGATAATTTGCTCTTCTCCTGGCAAATTATCTGGTCATTACGCAGTTCTCTTGGCATTGCAGAAAGATGTATCTCTTAGCTACCTTATTGCCAGTGTATGGGGACAGTCTCAATCTTCTACCACATTGATGTTCCATGGTTGTTCTGCTGTTCTACAAGTCCAGAATCAGTCTCTACCCGGAAGAAGAAGTCTGCATCATTATTCTTCACCAGAAAGTGTTCGACCATCAGATCACCTGCTCCGTCCGTGTTGTTTGCCGAAGTCGAGTTCGTGGCCATTCTTACAAGTTGCACCTGCCGTTTCTTCTGTTCTACAGTTCAAAGTTACGTTCGCCGAAGTTCAAATGCATCACGACCGCAGTGCTAGTGTCGTTTGCTTTGGTTCCTGGTCCGGATGTCCCGAAGTTGGTCGCCCTCCGTAGAAGAGATTGTGCACATCCTGGAAGAACCTGGTCTGTGCCCCTGGTCGTTCGCCGTAAGTCGAGTCTGTCAAAACCCAGTTCGGGACGCGTCCACCGTTTCCTTATTTTATTCCAGTTCCTTGTGACAAGATTGCAGAATCAACCATCTTCACTACAGATCCTTCTGGTTCTTTCTTTCTGGCAGCCTTAAAGAAAGTGGGCTTTTGCCGAAGAAACATATGGTCTGTTTACCAAACCTCTCACCACCCCCAGTGGCCTTAACTAGGTCCCTGCTGGGAACTGTGTTTAGTGTTCGACAGTTCTGTTTGCTTCCCTTGTAGCTACCAATGAAAAATGACAGTGCGCACAAAGACATCAGACATTTGGACTTTGTGATAATCCTGTGGTCATTGTAAATCCAAATATTGTATTGTGGGTAATGAATAGCACCTGATTTTTGCCTAAGTTCTAGTTATATGCCTAGGTTACTGTTGAAGAATTTTAGAAGTAGAGTGGCAATAGGCTATGGTGCACCCATACAGAAGAATAACCTAGAGTTTAGACATTTTAGAATTTAGTTGTTACTGTTTAGATATCCATAATGCTGCCCATACTCCCTACTGTTTTTGTGGTTGGTATGTTTCTGTACGACCATGTCCTCCATCCCCTCCTGTCTAATAAATGTCTTTGCTTCATCCAATCTCTGTGTATGACTCCTGCCTCTCCTTGTCGGGTGATTCCACAAGCCCAACCCCATTCGGACCTTAACCGGCCCCTAGCCATCCCACCTGCTGAGGGTGTCACTGGCGCTGCTGGTAGTGAGACAGCTCCCTTCACCGCTCCGAGTGAAGAACCCCGAGGTCTACCAGTTCAGCGTCCATCACAAAATTTTTGGCGTAGTCAGCAGGATATAGAAAATGTTCCGAGGAGTCCAAAGCTGGAGAAGACACAGAGCAAGATGTCACTGGGAATGGAAGGCAGTAGTGGACTGTGAGGAGGAGTTGGAGGAGGTCCAGATCAGATGCCCTGGTCACCTTTATCCATGCCGTATTACTGAGGAGCACCCTGGCTTCTGCTGTATACTGGGGAACAGGATAGTGAAGACTCCAGTACATTGGAAAAGTTTTACTTCCGGAGGCAGCCAATGTTCTGGCTGTATCAGATTCCGGAAGACCAAAAGATAGAGATATTGATTGGGCAGTTGAGGGGAGTTGCCCATCGTGAGGTCCAGTCCTGGCCAGAAAGGGAGAGAGTCATTGCTGACCAGATCTTTCGTCGCTTGCAGTACACATTTGATATGCAAACTATCTCCGACCTGAAGTTGCAGTTCTTGTCACGCACTCAACAGTCCCAAGAAGCACTATGGGAGTATGCCTTAAGTCTACAGGAGGCACTGAGAGCCGTTGAGAAGATCAGCCCAAGGGAGGTCCGGTACCCTGATCGAACCTTGATGGAGAAGTTCACAGAGGGAGTGAATAGCGAATCCCTAAAAAGAGAGCTCACTTTGCTCCATTGGCAAAATCCCAATGCTCAATTGCAGGATTTTAAAGAAAAGGCCATAAGGATGTGGGGATCCAGAAGGACGGGAGAGGAAGTGGCAGCCTGCCAACACAAGATGATACCCCAGAGTGCGGCATGGCCGGAATACCCCGTTGAATGCTTGGTACGGGAGGATCCGCGGCAGCCGGAGGCATGTTCAGAAAAGCTACTTCACCCAAGGTCCAAATATGAGGGAGCATCTCTGGGAAGTTATCAGAGCCATTTTCTGGACTCCAACAAGGCCTACACCCAGTGGTCTCAGCCCCAACAGCTTCAAAAGAAAGTGAAACAGAGCCCAAACCACGAATGGACGGAGCAGATCACGGCTCTTATCCATAAAGTGACTGAAGTCTTCCAAGAGGTACAGGACTTTAAAGATGGCTGGAAAAGAGGGCTCTTTACAAGACAACCAAAAAGACGATGAAGATGCCCGATGGATATGTTTGATGGCCAGAGGAGACCCATCTGCAGAAGTCGTGATGTTGATAGCATGAACAACAGCAAGGCCTTAGGAAAACTGACAGACCAGAGACCGAAAGGGCAAGGAGTCAGCTATATGAAGACACCCAGACAGAAATCGAAAGAATCAATCACAGCAATGTAACAGTAAGCAGCAGCTTGGAAGCCATCCAGAACAGCAAACTCAGGAAGTTTTACACAATAGAATGGAACTGGTGCAAGAATGCAAATTCCTCAGGGAAACTCTCCAGCGGCAAGAAAAGGAGGCCAAAGAACAAACCACATGGCTGCTCCAGAATAATAGAGAGAGAAAACAGCTCCGAAAAGAAATTGAAAAGCTCCAGTGTATAGTTGAGGACTGGCAGAGAAAACAAATCCAGCCATGTAAGGTATCACCTGAAGCCGAGTACCTTCAGCAGAATGACGCCCAGAGAAAGTCAGATTGTCTTGCCCCTGGAGTACAGTCCAAGAGTAAAATGGCTGTCGGCCAAACAGAACCTGAGATGATGACTGAACCAGAAGAATGTGTTAACCCTTGGGAACCAAAGAAGCTGGACAGTGTTACACCACAAAGCCTGGAGAAAACCAATCAAGGGAATGATCCGCTTGTGGAATAGAAACCTGAGCCTTATGTTGTAGCAATTCTGTATCCTGACTTCAAAGTGTACCAGATCCAGGTGGAAAATAGAAAGGGAGTTGAAAAGTTGGTATATCAAAGTCAGCTCAAACCCTGTATACTTCAAGGAACTGTGGAAGAAAATACTGACTCAGTGCCAAAAAAGAGGCAGGAGCGTACCATGGATGGACCCACTGACATAGGGTCCTCCGTGCAATGGTGTGCTGATCACTGGGTTCACGTATCCCATATGAACCCATCCTACCGTCCTGTTACTAAGCCTACAGTAAATCATAGGCCTGTAGATTTCCAGGAGGTAGAGTGTATTTCTGATGATAACATGGTTCCCCAGATCCGTAGGTCACAGAGGTCCAATTTTGGTGTTCCCTCGAAAAGATACATATCGGAAGCTTATCAAGTAACACCTTCCTTTTCTAGATAGACCTGTTAAAAGTAATCCACAGACATGGTCACTTAAATAAGAAAGTTTTCTGAAAAGAAATAGATGTTTTAAAAATGTTTTAATTAACGTACATAGAAGTTTAAGTTGAATGTTAAGGTGGAAAGATATACTCTAAGAAACCTATAGAAGTAATGTTTAAGAAATGTTTTATGAAATGTTTAAAGGGAATACATGGGGACATGTATTTTTAGGCGGGCCCGAATCTGTAATGCTCCAAAGTTGGGGCACCACAGAAAGAGTAAAACAAAATAAGTAAATAAGAGTTTACAGGTGCCCAGGATGCCTGCTGAGGTGTGGGCAGCAGGGTACCATCATAAATGGGCCCCTCTTAAGTGAATTTCCCCTCCCTATAGTGGGGAAACTGTAAAACAATAGAGAAAAAGGTGCCCAGTGCACATTACTATGTCAAAAAATAGATTTAATGCAGCACAAGAGACAATGGCTTGGATGGAATGCTGTGCTGAGCTGCTCATGCACAGCATTCCAGTCCAAACATTCCAGAATCAGAGGGATTGTTTAAAAAAAAAAAAAAAAAAAAAGTTTTAGAAAAAAGTTCCTGCCAGGCTGTGGAGAAAAGAGGGCACCACAAGCTAAGGGGAAACCTGTTGTGGGCTTACCTGTTGGTTGAAGCCGTTTCCCTGAGGGTTTGGTGGTGTGCCTGCTCTGGGCTCTAGCTGGTGAAGACTCAGTTCAGTCCGCGGTGCCATCAGGGCACTGAAAGTGAAGAAAAACGTCCGTTTGCAGCGGTTTGGGCTGCTGAGCCCTATTGTTTTGTTTTTTGACCCCCCCCCCCCGAGTGTTTTAAAGTTAATTCCGGTCCCCGTCGGCGTAGAAAAGCTGCATCGCGACCGTGCAACTGTCGGCCATCTGAGGCCCCCTGTCATCCTCCTAGCTGCCTGCTGAATTCTCTCCCACTACCAGAATGCTTCCTGCCTCCCGACTGCAGCTCTCCTCGACCCGGCCAAGGCGGTGAGTCAGACGGCAGCATATGGAAGTGTAATGGTCATCCAACGTTTAAGGGAAAAGTTTTTTTATTTTAATTGTTAGTGCTGTAGGCGCTGGGGAAAAATGGGCAAGCGCCTCAGGACAGTCAGGTCTGAGGACCCAGATTAAATATTTATGAGAGGGGCGGGTGTAGCGACGCCCACGAGGAGGGTCTATCAAGCAAGGCCAAGTAAAGGCCTTATAAATATGCAGTAGGGGGCTGAACTTAAGGAGGGGCAGAGAGAGAGAGTGAGTGACAGCTCTGAGAGAGCTGAGGAATAAAAGGGGCCCTGCCTCCTAGAATTAAAAGGGCGGTGCCATCCCCAGTTTAAGCAGGGCTACCAGGCCTATTATCGGGAGGGTGTCAGGCCCAATTTAAGAGGGCGCCAGGCCAACAGTAAAGAGGGCATCAGGCCCATTGTGTTTAGGGCTACCAGGCCCACTGTAAAGGAGGGCACCAGGCCCAAAGTAAGGTGGGCACCAGGCCCAGTTAAGAGAAGGGCATCAGGCCCAATTTAAAAGAGCATCAGGCCCACAGTTTAAAGAGGGCACCAGGCCCAGTTTGAAGAGAGGGCTACCAGGCCCAATATAGAGAGGACACCAGGCCCATAAGTAATAAAGGGCACTAGGCCCAAGGTCAAAGTAGGGCATCAGGCCCGAGGTAAAGGTAAGGCACCTGGCCCGAGGTAAATGTAGGGCACCAGGCCTGAGGTAAAGCAGGGTGTCCCAGCCTAGTGAGTAAGGGCAAGCCAGCCCAGTAGTAGTAAGGGCTGCCCCAGCCTGTTGGATTAGGGCAAGCCAGCCTAGTGGAAGTAAGGGTAGCCCTGGCCTAGTAGATTAGGGCAAGCCAGCCTAGTGGTAGTAAAGGGCCCAGGCCTAGGCAGTGAGGGCAAGCCTGTCCAGTAGTAGTAATGGCAGCCCAGGCCTATTCAGCGAGGCAAAGTCAGCATAGTAGTAAGTAGGGCATATAGGCCCTATAGCAAATAAGGCATTTAGGCCTTTAGTGTTCAGGGCAACTAGCATAGGGCAAGTGATACTCCCCTAGTATAGTGATTGGGGCATTCATAGCAAAACGTTCAGGGGTAGCCAGATCCTATTCCAGTAGGTCCTACAGTCAAGAAAGGGTCCTTTTATGGGTGCTTAGCTCACAATATGCTACAAGTAACTGTGATGCCTGTACTGTTTATGCCACTGTTCATTGCTCCAGCATCTGACCAATTGTGTATTGGCTAGAAGCACCAAGACTGCATTGTACATTAGGACTGTGGTTATTTGCCCCGGTTGTCTGAACTATTGCCCTGTGCATCTGGACTATTGCCCCATGCATCTGAACTATTGCCTCGTGCATCTGAACTATTGCCCTAGGTATAGAACAATTGCCCCACAAGTAATTAATTGCCCCCAAATTGATAATTTGCCCTTCTCCTGGCAAACTATCTGGTCATTACGCAGTTCTCTTGGCATTGCAGAAAGGTGTATCTCATGGCTACCTTATTGCCAGCGTATGGGGAGAGTCTCAGTCTTCTACCACATTGATGTTCCATGGTGTGGTCTGCTGTTCTACAAATCCAGAATCAGTCTCTACCCGGAAGAAGAAGTCTGCATCATTATTCTTCACCAGAAAGTGTTCGACCATCAGATCACCTGCTCCGTCCATGTCGTTCGCCGAAGTCAAGTTCGTCGCATTCGTACAAGTCGCACCCGCCGTTTCTTCTGTTCTACAGTTCAAAGTTACATTCGCCGAAGTTCTAACGCATCACGACCGCCGTGCTAGTGTCGTTCGTTTTGGTTCCTGTTGTGGATGTCCTGAAGTTAATCGCCCTCTGCAGAAAAGAGTGTGCACGTCCTGGAAGAACCTGGTTTGCGCCCCTGGCCGTTTGCCGTAAGTCGAGTCCATTGAAGCCCAGTTCGGGATGCATCCGCCATTTCCTTATTTTGTTCCAGTTCCTTGTGACAAGATTGCAGAATCAACCATCTTCACTACAGATCCTTCTGGTTATTTCTTTCTGGCAGCCTTGAAAAGAGTGGGTTTTTGGCGAAGAAACATATGGTCTGTTTACCAAACCTCTCACCACCCCCAGTGGCCTTAACTAGGTCCCTGCTGGGAGTTGTGTTTAGTGTTCGACAGTTCTGTTTGCTTCCCTTGTAGCTACCAATGAAAAATGACAGTGCACACGAAGACGTCAGACATTTGGACTTTGTGATAATCCTGTGGTCATTGTAAATCCAAATATTGTATTGTGGGTAGTGAATAACACCTGATTTTTGCCTAAGTTCTAGTTATACGCCTAGGTTACTGTTGAAGAATTTTAGAAGTAGAGTGGCAATAGGCCATGGTGCACCCATACGGAAGAATAACCTAGAGTTTAGACATTTTAGAATTTAGTTGTTACTGTTTAGATATCCATAATGCTGCCCATACTCCCTACTGTTTTTGTGGTTGGTATGTTTCTGTACGACCATGTCCTCCATCCCCTCCTGTCTAATAAATGTCTTTGCTTCATCCAATCTCTGTGTATGACTTCTGCCTCTCCTTGTCGGGTGATTCCACCAGCCCAACCCCATTCGGACCTTAAGCGGCCCCTAGCCATCCCACCTGCTGAGGGTGTCACTGGCTGTGCTGGTAGCGAGACAGCTCCCTTCACCGCTCCAAATGAAGAACCCCGAGGTCTACCAGTTCAGCGTCCATCACACTTGGATGGCAGTTCCAAGGTTGCACCAGTTCAGCTGTTCCATGCGATGTGAAGAGGAGAGTGGTGCCATGGATTGATATTCCGCTGTACTGAGTCGTCTTTACCAGAAGTAGAGCACGTTGTAAAGATATGTCCTGATAAGGACACGGCTGAAAAGAGCTTTCAGTCAATCAGGATTGACAATTTCTTTTGCCCATTTTATAAGGGACTTTAAACAATATGTGTAAAGGGGTTCCTTTAAGTATCATAGTCCTCACAATGCTTTCACGTTTTTCCACCTTCTTTCTTTATTGATCTCCCCTATGTTTCACTCCATTGGAGAGCTTGTTCATGTTTTTTTTTTGTCAGTCTGTTGGAAACATATTTTTGTTATTATTCTTTACATTTTGTTTTAAAATAATCCTTTTCTGCTTTTTCTTAGTTCAATATTTGCATATACATACCAGTTTAGAAAGTTCATATCATCACTTTTTCTGTGTTTTTCTGTCAGTAGGTATATTTTACTTCAATGTCCTAGCATTTTTCTGTACCTCCTGTAATTAGATAAATGTGTCTTATCAATGAATTGCTGTCACAGAGCTTGCAAGATAAAGGAAAATTTCACTGCAGTCTTAATGGCTTGACCTCCCACTTTACTTGTGAAACGACGTACCTTGCTAAGTGTTTAGAGCTACTTCTGGTGGAGCCTCTTATCCTGTTTGTCTCTTTCACTGTGGAGACATAAATCAAATTACTTTTGTTTAGACCTCAATATAATTCACATAGCTTAAAAGCTTTCTCAAATTCGTTTCTCCCTTTTTTTAAAAACACTTGTGTGCTTACCTCCACCATCGCTCTTTTGCTCTTGTGTTTTATTTCCCAGTTACTGTGTAGCAAAAAAAATGCCTTCTGCTTCTTGCTAGAGCTGTTTCCAATGAGCATTTCACCTGTTTTGTGTAATCCCGTGGTCTGCCTACGTCATGACGAGGCGCCAAGTGCTATCGCGCATGCATGATAGGTTGCTAGGCAACCATACACTATCGCACTTCACTTGCAGCACGATTGGGTCTGCACAAAACAGGTACTTTATGCCTTATGGCTTGCATTGGCTCTGTGGCACTTTTTTTCCACATGCTTTGTCAGGTTCAAAACCCAGAGAAATATCCAAAGACTACTTATGTTGCCCTGCTATATCTTTACTTACGAGGTGGGGTTTCAGGCTGCAGGAAATGGGTTTCTAGTTTGTTTCGAGGGGTTCCAATGCATGAGGGTCAACCAATTTTGACCTTCCATAGTTCCATTCATGGAGTTCAATGTGTTGTTTCCCCTTGCGATGTGCGTATGTGTATTTTTGTTAGCCTGTGTGGTGGATGATATAACAGGTTTCTTAACTTTTTGCATTACCAGTTGTTGGTCTATATTTGTATTAAACATTCTGTGCTCAGGGTCAATATAGTGTGACCTCCCTGTAAAGGTAATATCACCTCACAATTGCATTGTCATCATTTTTTTGGAGGGCTGATATCTATTGGAGATGCACTTATCTTAGTGTCTCATATATGCTTTAGACTTGTTGAACATACTTCCGTTGGAATGTTATACATTGCTTTTTTCTTTTCATGCCTTGTAAGCTGCTTTGTATATTCACTTTATGCTTCTCAAAAGATTCCATGCATTTTCTAATTTCTAAACACCTTGCCCAATTCCTGCTCTGGCAACCTACTACTCTATGTGGACGATGCGGTTCTTTTTGCCTCGCACCCAGATCCCACAGTATTGCAGTCCTCCCTCCAACATGCATTTAACCAGATTGAAAACTGGTTCATAGTACAAAGACTTGTGGTCAATGTAAAAAAAGACAAAGACTATGCTCTTTGCTCCCCGACAGAATAAGGCCAAGAATGTGCAGCTAACAATCCTCTCCCACTCTCTCCTTCCTCTAGAACAGCTCCATACATATAAATACCTGGGCCTTACATTTGATTCCAGCCTCTCCTTCCATTCATACATTAACACTCTATCATCAGCCATAAATGTCCGTATAGGCCTATTGTATCAGCATAAAGATTGCCTACCTCCAGAAGCCCTTAATCTGGCTGTCACCTCCTCAGTCCTCTCCCTAGTCGATTATGGGCTCACTGTCTATTCGGCCACTGACCACACAGCCCTTAACAAAATCCACATGGCCATAAACAAAGCATGCAGACTCCTCTCCGGGGCAGACAAGTGTACCCATACTTGTACCCTATATGCCCTGACAAATCTCCTCACCCTGGATAAAAGACTATTTTACCAAATGTCTTCTCATAAAGAAAATACACCTGGGGCTTACCCCCTTGGGGGTTTCTGCCTTTCTCTCCTATCCTCCCACACCTCAGTGAACACCCGCACTGCCAACTGACAGGTGTAGTCCATCCCAAGGGTTAGAACCTCCTTAGCCCAAAGGTCATTCCCACACAGGGCCCCAGTCTGGTACAACGAACTCCCCTCCAACATCTCCTCCATCTCCAAATGAGAACCTTTCAAGTCGGCCCTCAAAGAGCACATTCTCGCTTCACGGTGCTGCCAGTGTACCAGCTAGTGCCAGGTCATCTATCTATCATCTTACGGGAACACTCTGCCACTGAGCTCCTACCAAGAGGGCTTTCAAACATTACCTATTAACAATGCCTCCTTTGGCTGCACTCACAAGATATCTGTCTAATTCTCTGCTTCGCTGTAAATATCAAACCTGTTACTCCCTCCCTCTATCAGCAAACTTATTGTTTTCTTGAAAACTGTAAAATACAGCTCTCGGTAACACATTCAATGCAATGTATAGCTGATCTTGATTCTGCAACGATGTATAACTGAAAAAAACTGTAACCTTTAGCTGCCATTCCATGTCTACATGTATTAAGTGTTTGTATTTGTTTTTTCTGATGCAGAGCCTTTGTAAATGAATCCCTGACTCAAAGGTTGTAATCCTAAAGTCTGTTAAATAAATAAAATAAAATAAATGTACATAATTTGGCAGACACGCCACAGGGTATAAATCACAAAAGTAGTGTCACAATTGATAAATTCCCTGATCTCATATTTCATCTTTGTGTTGGGGTTTAAAAATTCTGAACTTGGGCTACAGTAGCTATACACGTTACACCTTTGACATTTGAAAGTGCCTTTCAATTTATTTCCTAGCCACATACTTTTTGTGGCTTGTGTAAGCCTGCTACTCATAAGTCTTTCCTTGATGTTTTTTCCTCTTGAGAAAGTAATGCGGGAGTTTTCACCTACTACATTGCCTAGTGTTGTGTCTGAGTGTAAGATGTGCCAATTTCTGTATACTATGTTCCCAACCTATCCTGACCAGTTGTTGAATTCTGTCACAAAAGTGACAGGATAGTTATCATGTCTCAAGTCTCCCCTTATCTTGTTTCAGTAAAACTTCTCTGTTTTTAATGTGTGCCCTCTGAGGAGTCATTTTGGTGTAAAGGTTGGGGGGGACAACATCACTCTCAGCCAGCCTCGGATCGCGAGTGCTATGTTACCCAGTAAAAAAGTAAATTATCTATGGAAAAATACCATTATTTCTATCAACATACCTATGAAAGCGAATACATAAATACATTATACAAGCAGGACAACACTGTTGTAAAACCTCAAAGGGTACCTGTGCTTTCTCTCATGCTGCCTCGAAGCACTGGAACTCTCTTCCCATTGCCATCTGTCACTCGCTGACTCATGCTGTATTTAAAAAGGAGCTGCAAAATTTCCTAACCAACTCTGTCCCTTGCTTGTGCTTTGATCCTACCTGGTCCTCCTCTATCTAGTCCACTTACTACTGCCTTATCCTTACCCAGATTACCTAACCCGTTCTAATTTTGCTTCTCTGACATGTCCTCCTACCTTAAACTTTCTGTTGATTTTGACTTTACCCAAATAGTTCCTCTCCCTTTTATCCTTCTGCTCATTTTCTTTGCTTGCACTTACCTGGTACTAAACCACTGTGTGTCTCTGCCATTGTTTGGTTCTCTTACTATTTGAAAATCGTACTCCGCCAGACCGCCACTCATTCCTTATTGTTCATTACTGTGTGCACTTATCATTGTAATTTTGCTTAGCTGGATATCTTCCCTTTGTTCCCTCCCTCCTATTCATGCTACTGTTTGTTTTTACCTTACACTATGCATACCCTCAGTGCTACTCTTCAATGTTTTATGTGCCTGCATTTTCTAAGAATTACATTGCATAACTAGGTCAAGACTGTATTTCCCATTATGTTATTTGTCTCTGCCATCATGGGAAATTGTATTATTTACCTCATTTTTTGTACTCTCTCTGTATTGTACATTCTATACTTTGTAACCTCCCAGGTTGTGCTTGCAAATAGTCATCTCTATGGCTAGTGTGCCTCACCCAGTCAACACAATCTAAATAAAAATAAACGAGATGTTGCATCTCACCTCTGCTATCTTGGGAAATGCAGAAGACACCAGAACCCAATTGCAAATGACATATCACAGATTACATCTCATTTAGTCTATTTTGGTTAGATATATACTAACGATGTGCACAAGCTAGCAGGACCCACCAGCACAACAGCAATGCAAGTGGCAAACATTTGGCAGTGACAAATGCTTGTTATTTTTTTGGTTTTTTGCACAGCTGGAAATTCATTTTAACACAGAAACATAAAATTTGATGGCGGATAAGGACTTCTTCACTTGATTTACCCAATCTGCCCATTTTTCCCTACCTACATTATCACCATGGTCTGTAGACCCAACTTGATCTACAGCTCTTTCTCCCTCCCCCCTTCCTTTCCATATTGACTCCTTTGAACCATCCACCCAGATCCACCTGCAGGGTAAAGGTTTGATTTTTTTTATTGACGGCTGGGGGCTGGCTGGAGTTCAATGGGCAAAGCAACAAACCACTCCCCCAACTAGGCCTTAAAAGGTCGTCCCCCAGGTCAGTCCTCATTCATTTCCTTCGTTGCAGCCGGAGGTGCTGCTCCTCATACCTCTTCTCCTGTTCTCTTGCCTGTTCTTTGTTTACTGCATTTTAGCAGCACCACTGACCACCAGTTCCATTCCATTTCCCTGCTGTTCATCTTACTGCTTGCTGCCACTGATCTGCGGCTCTCTTTCCCTCCCTCCCACCTGACCCCTGTTCCCCATGTCTCTTCCAGTCCAGTGTTCATTTTTCACTTGCATACCTCCATCCTGTTCCCATCCTGGTCCGGTATGCTGAGTAGCACCTTTTGCCAGTTCTACCTCCCCGCTGCAGCTCTATACATCCCCCCTTCTGTTGCCTGTGCTCCTTCTCCTGTCTCGCTGCTCAGTGGCTGTCAGTAGCTCCTTGATTCTCCCATCCCTCCTCCTCGCTCCATTTCCCCTGTACCTTTTTCATAGTTTCATTTCCCCTTCTCTCTCTCTCTCTCTCTCTCTCTCTCCATTTGCTGCTCCTGTCTCTGTCTCCTTCCCTCTTCTGGGTTTGTGCTGGTGTTGCCACTGCCCAGCTTTCCCTCATACATTCCCTGCTTCTCCTCCCTCAATCCATCTTCCTTTGCTCTCTGTCCCTTTTGCCCACTGTGCTCATCTCCACTGCTACAGAGGATGCCTCACTCTTCTGCTTTAGTTCTCTCCACAGCGACTTCCTGTGCCCTGTGCTGTTGAGCTCCTCAGTGGTTCCTGTGAGCTGGGTGACAGCGTTTACTTTGCTCCTCTCGACTCCTGTTCTCCCCCTGGTTAATGCTCACCTCCTGGCCTCTCGTACGTGTTCCAGGACTTCATTTTTGATGGCCTGTCTTGATGTTTGGACCACATCTACTGTTATTGCCCTGTGGTTCAGATCCCGATCTCCCTTATTGGTTCTTGGCTCCCTTTAAAAGGGAAAGTTGCTCTCTATGGGGACTGTGACTCCTACTGTTGGTTCTCGTCTGGTCTCCTCTTACCTCCCCTTATACCTCATTTTCTTCCTGGTACTCCTACCCTTCCTTTCCTCAACCTCAACCCAACCTGTTTGCCATCCATCCTGTTTCACATCATAGGACTATCAATCCGACTGGACTGTACACCTGGCTGGTGTGCTCTGCAGCCTTCCTCTGGGATATGCCATTTGTCCCTACCCCTGCTCTCCCTGGCCTTTGCCGCTCATTGCTCTTGGTTACACCATGATGCACTTTCTTAATTTCATCCCTGACTGTGCTTCTCCATGGTGGGTGCTCGCCCTCCTCCTCCTGTTCCCTTCATCCTCCATTCCTCTCTTTCTCTGACCTCTGCTTTCTTTTGGGGGCTTCCCTATCCTGCTATTCTGCTACACCATCATACCCTACTCATTCACATCACCTAATATTCCCTCCAGCATATCACCCTGCCTACTCATCTCCTCCTCCTCCGACCCTATTCCCTCATTTTAATCAAACCTATTCAGATGTCCTCCTGATACTACCTACCTCACCATTGGCTGCTGGCTTCACCTGGCCACTCTTGCTCCTACCTTCATGCAATTTTATCCATTCCTAATTTGGCTCTCAGTGGACCCAGTTGGCATGCACTCCTGTAGTTACCAATCACAGGTAGCTTCCCCATGACATGAGTCTGGTTCTCCTTCACTCAGTCCGATCTCAGGGTCTACTCATTCACATCGATTAATCGAGCATACCTCTCACTAGGTCTTACGCTACCTCATCAAACTGCTCTCCATTCGGAGACATGTCTTCTGTGTCCATTGCTCCTTGGCTCGGGGCTAACCTGTAGCTGACAGTCTCGCTGTGCACCCACAAAGTCTGCATCTAGAACATGCAAAGTTCAGAGCAGGGTCCTTCTCCCTGGCCCATAGTGAGAATGTCTTTGCTCTGGGTGGACCTTAAGTCATCCCTCATCTCGGCGACACCTCTGGATGTAGAATGTATGCCATCCACCTGTGAGGGGTGTGGCTCACATCATCAGAGCCCCTTTGGCTGCCTGAGTGGGTACAGAGGCACCCTCTATGCTATTCTCCTTAAGGACCACCTCTGGTTCACCTAGTCTGTTTCGTAGGCTTGCAATGGTCAGCTGAGTGCCTTAGCAGTCATCTCTCTCCTCTCTTGCTTTTGAGCATCTAGTTGCAGAGACATCACTCGTAACCCTTAACAGTTGTCCATTTAGAAGGACAGAGTGAAAGCTTCCTCTAAATTGGAATGTTTTCCTTCTCACGCGATCTTGACTCTAAATTGCAGTAGCTGAGCTATCACTAATCAAAACATCCTTCAGCCTGGAGGGAAGGCGACCTAGGCCTTGGATCACCAGAAGTTTCTTCCTCAAAGGTTTTTTTTTCCCCTCCTCCTTGCCAATGGTCATAATATTAGATAGGGTTGGAGTTTCCTTAGGTTCTGTAGTCTAGTTCCGCTGTTGGATGGAGTCGGATGGTGGCCCCGGCTGTTCCCTCTCTCTTTAGGAAGTCTGCCCTTCTGCATCTTGTCTGCTTTCATTTCATTCATTGTCCTCTTCATATCTTATTCTTCTCCTGTCCTTCCCATCTATGTCTATCACCTTAATTTCCGGTCTCGATATATTCTGATTTCTCGCCTCTTTGATGCTCTACACCCTTTTGGGCATTCTTTTTGGGCTTCTTCCTTAGTTATCTTTAGCCCAAAGGAATTATTGCTGTGGCACCTATGGGGGGGAGGAATCCTCCTCTAAGGTTCCTTGTGTCGTACCCCTACAGGGTGGTATATCCCTTGGATAGTGAGGCGAACAGCCACAATGTAGCGAAGTCACACAAGCATACATCTCATCCAGTTGCGCAAGCCATTGAAACTGATGGCTGAGGGCTGGCCAGAGTTCAATGGGCAGAGCAACAAACCACTCCCCCAACCAGACCTTAAAAGGCCCTCCTCCGGGCCAGTACTTATTTGTTTTCTTTGTTGCTCCACCAGGCACCCCTCCTCCTCCAGCGACTCATTTCTCTTACCCGTGGGTTTTTCCTAAGCTACCTTTAGCCAAGGAAATGACTCCCGTGGTACCTATGAGGGGGACCCTCCTCTAGGGTTCCTTGTGTTATACCCCTAAAGGATGGTATATCCCATGGATAGAGAGGTGAACAGCCACAATGCATTGAAGTCACACAAGCATGCATCTCATCCAGTTGCGCAAGCCCATAGAAATTACTTTAACTTTGGTAATACAGAGGAAAACACTGGAGTTGCATGCTAGGCTAACCATATGACCCCCCAAGCCAGGAAATCCCTGCCCCTACCAAAGCAGGCAACATTCAGGCTCAGGTGTCACACAGGAGAGATACTCGCCAGCTCCACATTTTAAATCAGACACTGACTGTAGACAGTACAGACACAACCAACACAGCAAAGCAAAACAGACCACCAATAAACATAATTAAACAGAAATATCACCTACCCTTGCCTTTTTTAGACTATTAGAGCATGTTAGCTCAAGTTGAGCAGTTTTGTGCTGATTGCTGATTGTGTTGGTCACAGTCTACTGGTAGAGCCACTGACCTACTCCAGACACAGCAGTGAAGAGAATGCCTCACAGATTGCAGCAGGCTTGTTTTCCCAGGCACTCCATGACCATGACTGGTGCCAAATCAAATGGCCAATAGTGTGTGGCCCCTGCCAGTTTAGAACTGCCCTGTGCAAGCTGGAATTCCTTTTCACCACCTCCTCTGCTTGTTTGCCAGTGTCTTGTTTTGCAAATTTGTGCATACAGCATTGTGAGTAAATGCCCCTGTGGCATGATGATGTTGCTGGCTCGCTCCCCCCCAATCACTACTCACCCTCACCCACTGCACTGCAGCACCACCAGTCAATCCTTCCTCCCAGGTAGTTGTTGCTTCATTAGTGCTTGCAGCAGCCTCCAGCAGTCCATATTCCCCTGTCCTCTGCTCTGCCTTCCAAACTTCCACTGCAGGCTCAGACCAACTGACGCCCTGACTGATCCAACTATCTGACCCCTACCGTCACTCACTGGTGCCCACAGTCCTGAACTGCTTGATCCCATGCCATAAAACCCCAGCCTCCCCCCCCCCCAACTCCCAGGCTGGAAAGCAAAGCAGCAGCTCCTCCTCAGGCATCATCGGAGGGCAAATGCGGCAGCAGGAGTTGCAGGACATGACAGTCAGAGTCAGGAGGAGAAGGGAAGTGAAGCAGCACCAAGCAGGCAAACACATTGATGGTAGCACCACAGTTTTTTTTCCTCAGTACGAGCAGTCAGTCTCCCACCTGCTCCTCCCAGTTGCTCGCTATTGACGGTGGCATGCGCTTATGCTACTTCCGGGTGTGATGTGGTCCATCACTTTCTCCCTCCCTGCTACAATTCACTCTTCTCCTCCTGGTTCTGGCCAGGCCACTTGTGTAGTGCTGGTCCCCCCTCTGCCGTCTAACTGTCTGGCTGCCATAACTGTCTGCACTCTCTTGGGGCTCTCACTCCCAGGACCTGACCCAACCCACCAGTAAAATCCAACCCCCCACCCACAGAACAGCAGGCTCCTGTGTCCCTCCCAGCTCACCAGCAGGCAGGAACAGCATACGGCTTGAATGTTGGGGGTGGCAAATGTGCTCACCTAAAATGTTGGGGGGACTTGTGTCCCTGTCCCCCCTATAATTACTCCCATGTGTGCCCTGTGCATCGCCTGTGTCAGTGCCCCCTCTCCATAGCCTCTTGCTATGAAGCATCCTATCAATTCCTCTGCTTGTGTCCAGAAATCCATATCCTCTGTGCAGTTTCTGCACAAGCGCAGGAACCGTCTGTAAGGAATGGATTCTTTGAGATTCCTGGGATGGGCACTGTTGGCTTTAAGAAGGGAGATTGTGGTTGTGGGTTTCCTAAAGCATTTTGTTGTTATGCAACCACCTATTTCAACAGGTTTTTTTAACAGAAGATCCAAAAAATGTATACTGTCTGGGTCAGCTCTGTGAGTAAATCTCATGTAAATGTTATTAGTATTAAGCCAAACAACAAATTCATCAACCTTTGATATGGCACCATCCCATATACAAAGAATGTCATCAATAAAGTGGGTCCAGAAGGCAATCCTACCCAGAAATGGGTCTGAATTCTGGAATACAATAAGATCTTCCCATTTGCCGAGAAATAGGTTGGCATAGGATGGTGCCATAGAGGTACCAATTGCTGTACCACATAGCTGTCTATAATGTTCCCCTAGAAATTCAAAATGATTATGGGTCAAAATGAACTCAATAGCTGACAGAAGGAAGTCTATAGGGATATCAGATGTGTCTACTTCCTTTTCTAAGTGGTACTTGCAGGCATTAATCTCCTGTTCATGCATGATACATGTGTATAAAGACAGCATCAGTGGTTACCTACAACATATTTTCTGTGTTTTGTATATGACTTAAGGTTTGCTACATCTCTTTGTAGAAAAAAATCCACAAAGTTTCCCATTTTTTCTGTGACTGATCCAATGGCAGAAATAATTGGTCTTCCTGGGGGGGTTCCTTAAGTCTTTATGTACTTTAGGCAGTACATAAACCATGGAACTATGGGGTTTTCATTCCACATGAATTTAAACTCTTTCTCACTTATGTCCCCTTTTGACACTGCTTCCTGGAGCAGGTGGTGCAGTTCTATCTTAAACTGACCCATTGGATTTTGTAACAGTTTTTCATAGTTTGATACATGACCGAGGAGTCTATTGACTACTTCAATGTAGTGCATTCTGTCTAGAATTATAATATTTCCACCCGTGTCTGCCTGTTTAATTATTATTTCTGGGTCATTTTGTAATCCTTGTAAGGCTTTTTCTTCATCCCTAGTGAGATTTCTATTCCTTGGTTGCCCTGCCTTTGAAATTATTTCCTCTATCTCTTTTAAAACAGCCCTCTCATATGTAGATATGGTAGAATTAGTGATATTAAAAATGAAATCTGAAACAGGTACAAAAAGGGATTTTCTCTGTTGCAATAAGTCACATTGTGTACTTACATTTACTGGGCTGTTACTCAAGGACTTCTGATGATTTCTATCAATTTCATTAATAATATAATCAGTGCCCTCATGTTGTTCATCCAGTTCAATTATTTCATCCTGCAGTTTGAAGGGATCCTCTGTAAAGTTCCAAGCTTCTTGGCCCAAAGTAGCTTCAGTAAATCCCATGGTGGACTGGGAATTTCTTATCCTCTGTTTATTTGCAAAAAGTGCTTTTAGCTTTAGTTTACAAAGTAAGTTGTATAAATCCACTTGCACTTCAAACGGATTTAATTGCAGGGTTGGGACAAAGGACAGACCATTTTTCAATACCCTCGTTTGTATTTTGGACAGTTCTTTCTTGGATATATTGATTATTTGGAGCTCTTGCCCCAACCTCTCCCTCATCCCCTGGTCTTCCATGTGCCTTGGGATGCGTTTGCCTCCTCTTGAGCACCTCCTGGTTTATCTGTTGCATTTTCTTTGTTCGTTGTGGTTTGTCCTTTCTCTAAAAAAGGACTCCGATCTCTTCCTTTATTGTTCCCACTAGCTTCTCCCAAAAAACAGACCCTAGATCTGCTTCTGCTTCTGCTGCAGTTATTTCCTTTTCTCTTCCAAATCAAAATTCTGTCATTATCAAAATCCTGTTGATCCCATATCAATTTCTTTTGTTTTTTGACTACTAGCTCATTTTCATATTTTATTAGTCTTTCCTTCATGCCAGACTCAAGCTCTTTAAAGGCGGCTGTTTCTTTAAAAGCAAGTACTTCTTTTTTAGCTGAATCAATATATGCATTTAATTCTTCTTGCCTAATGATATCAGCCTCAATAAGCAGTTCAATGAAAATTTTTGAGCATGCTAGAGCAGCTGCCACCCATTCTTCTTTAAAAAGAAACATATCAAAACCTGAAGAAGGTGTAATAGTAATCCTGAGCCCTCGAGGGGCCTGACCTTTACTTAAATATTGTTCCAATGTGATAAAGTTATAAGTAATGTCAAGCCCCTTTTTAAGCAACCATTCTAGTTGGCCAAAATAAGTTTTCCTATTTATTTATTTATTTATTCTAGGATTACAAGTACCTTTGAGCCAAGGCTCTTTTACAAAGGTTCCACATCAAGTGGGGAACAATACAAACATGACAATAATTGCAATTGCCAGTACCAAGCAGTTGAATACATACATTTGGGGGAGGTAAGTAGCAGGACAGAAAGTAATATAAACAATGCAAGCATAGGATTCTAAATAGTCTCAAGGATTTGAATACAGACAGTTGAGGGAAGGAAGGTAAAAAGCCAGGACAGGGTTAACAGGGAAAAGTTGAGGGAAATGAGGGGACCCAGGAGAGAGGAGCAGCCGTAGGCTTTGTCAGACTTCGAGAAAGTGCTATGGCCAGGGATTGAGAAGGGGGGGTAGAGAAGGGGAAGTGTGTGAAAGAGAGGGAGAGGTAAGTGCTAGTAGGGATAGCAGATTATGAGTGACAGTCACAGAAGCTGGAGGCAGAGAGGGGGAGGCGAAGGTTGGTTTTGAACTGGCCAAGCTTTTGAAGAGAGGTGAGGTCTTTGTTGAGTCCATTAAACCAGGAGGTGCAAAATGGGCAAAGGATCTTTGTCCCTGCATAGTGCGGCACTGGGGGATGTGCAGTATTTGATTTACAGAATCCCTAGTGGGGCGGGGGATGCATGCTGGACATAGGAGGGCTTGGACTCCTGGGAGTGCAAGGCCCAGTGTGATCTTCTTGGCCATTAGGCAAGTGAGGTATTTTATACGTTTCGATAGTTGGAGCCAGCCTGTTTGGGCGTAGAGTGCACACATGTGGGTAAGACAGTGGGATCCTGTGATGAGATGGCAGGCTTTGTTTAGGGCCAAGGACAGGTGCCTAAGGGCTGTGTCAGTAGCAGAGCCATAGACAACCAGACCATAATTGATTAGTGAGACCACAGACCTCTGCACAGCTATCCTTAAGGCATCTGTGGTGAGGCATTGCCTGTACCTATAGAGAAGACCAATGCGTTTGTTAACAGCTTTGGCAACAGTGTCAGTGTGGATGCCATAGGATAGGTGACTGTCGAGAGTGATTCCAAGGTATTTAAAGGAGTGAACTTGGTCTAGGACAGCACCATGGCAGTTTGTAATTGAGATGGGTTGAGACCTATGTTTGTTGCGGGAGCCGCAGAAAAGCATCAACTTTGTTTTCTTATAGTTGAGAATCAGCTTTTGTCTATAAAACCATTTTTCAACAGAGCTGAAACCCATCTGGAACTTTTTTTGGAGTAGGAGGAGATCACGATGAGTGGCATGAATGACTGCATCATCCGCATAAAGCAGGATTTGTTCGGGACAGGATTGTGGGAGATTGTTCAAAAAAAGGCTGAAGAGGAGTGGCCCAAGAATGGATCCCTGTGGGACTCCTGAACAGACGGGTCTTGCATCAGAGAGGATGTGAGTCATTTTCACTCTTTGGGAGCAGTTTTCTAGGTAGCTGTTAAACCAGGAAGTAGCATCTGGGGAAAGCCCAGTATTTTGAAGCTCTGTGATGAGTAGTCGGTGATGTACGGTGTCAAAAGCCTTAGACAGGTCAATGAAGACTGATCCAGTCAGCTGATTATTGTCAAGGTAGTTGTGGATTGCACCTGTGAATTCTAGGAGGGCCAACGTAGTGCTGTGGCCTTTCCTGAATCCGTGCTGCTGCTTACAAAGGATGTCATGCTTAGCCAAGTATTCTTTCAGCTGGTCAGAAACTAATCACTCAATGGCCTTTGGGGGGTAGTATGGATATAGGCCTATAGTTCCCATGATGGGCCTTGTCCCCATTTTTGTGGACTGGCATGATGGTGGCAGATTTCCACCTGTTGGGAAATGGGCCGAGGGTGAGGGAGAGGTTGAAAATTCGAGTAAGTGGGGATAGTTCTTCATCTAGCGTAAGGGACAGTAATTTAAGATAAAGTGTATCCCCACTGGTTCTTGATCCTGTGATTGTTTTGCTGATGTATTTAGGCACTTCATGCCTCCTGACTGCTTTGAAGTAAAAAGGCGGTCGAGACAAGGAGCGGGGCGGGGTGGTGAGAGAGGGAGCAGCACAGAGGTCAGTGTCGAAGACGTCTTGTGGGAGCACACTACTGAGATCCAAGAATGGGTTATTGAACATGTTTGCTATGGTGGCAGGGTCCAGAGTTATAGTTCCATCCACTTCCAACATGGTAGGTGACATTTTGGGCAATTTCCCCGCAACTTCTTTACTATTATTCCAGAAGGACTTCCCCTTACCCCATGCGTTAGTGAGAGCAGCTTTGTAGTAGGTACTTTTCTGCAGTCATATTGCTTTAGTGCAGTCATTTCTAGTGCGTTTGTAGTTTTGTATGTCTACTTGCCTACCTGTGTCCTGAGCCCGAGCCCAGAGGTTGTCCCTAGATTTCATCATTGTTAGGAGCTCCCCAGAGAGCCACGGGTTGCAGAGACCTTTGACTTTCCTCTTTTTGTAGGGGCGTAGGAGTCACAAGCAGCATTGAACGTGTTGATGTCTGATGCTTGGTAGATAGGGGACCAGTCTTGTTGTCTGAGGTGGGATTTGAGGTGCTTCAATTTGCCTTGTGGGAGGATTCTGCTTGTAATAAGTCTGGGCGGTGGGAGGCTGAATTTATTTAACCATTCACAGGTGACTGGGGAGTGGTCACTTAATGAGTCTGGTAGGATGGAGACTTTTGAGATGCTGGGTGGGTGGTTTGTCAGGATCCAGTCCAGAAGGGAGCATGTGCCAGTCTTATAGTTGTGCCTGGTGGGGGTGGTGACTTGCTGGGTGAGGTCGGTGGCTGAGATAGCATCCTTAAAGCCATTTGTATCCGATCCAAGTCAGTTAATGTTAAAGTCATCCATAAGGATAGTATCATAGTCTGGTGGCTGTGAGTGGATAAAGTCCAGGAAGGAGTTCAGACCTTTACCTTGTTCCTTTGGCAGGATGTAGACAGCAGTTATAGTCAGCACCTTGTTGTGGGCCCCGAGTAGAATACTGATGGGTAGGATCTGGGCAGTCGAGGCTGGGGGGGGGTTAAACAGGGGTGCCCTAGGAGAGCATCTCTGAGGTAGATAGCACATCCGCCACCTCTTTTAGAGGTCCGGTCAAGTCTGAAGACATTGTATCCTGGTAGGGCAATTGCACTGTCTGGAATTTTAGAAGTAAGCCAGGTTTCAACAATTACAAGAACATCAGGGTTGTGTATGTGGGTAAATATTTGCAGGGTATCAAGTTTAGGTAGGAGGCTACAGATGTTAAGTGCTGCAAAGGTGAGTGCCCCTGAGAAACACTGTCAGTGGTCATAGCCTGGGATTGTGGGGCCAGGGTTTTGATGTATATTGCCTGATAGTAGTAGCAGAAGAAGCAGGAGTTTCAGGGTGCATCAACAAAGTGGTTTGAGGGAGAATTCCTTTGTCCGCCTCTTACAAGAGTGAGAATTCCGTTGTATATTATGATCCCAGAGGGAGGCAATGTGTGCCAGTGGCGTGAGTGGGAAGAGGCGAACGTAAATAACCTTGTCTTGATTCCAGAGGTGATTCCAGCTTGTCCCGGTGGAGGGATGATAAAGAAGGTAAAGCCCTGAGGCGATGGTTCCTGAGTACTGGTAGATGTAGATATGTAGATGTAGATATCACCTGGAAAACAGCCAGTGTCGTCATTGACTCTAAGTTTTTCATAGGCCTTGTTCCTTTTTGAAGCCCACATCTCCGTTTGCTCCCAGCTGAATTCTGGCACAGTGTTCTTCCCTGAATCTCCTGCTCACATATTCAATCTGCCAGTTGCTAGGGGAAATGAAATAAAACTCTGGCCCAATGTGGAATTCAGAAAAATGCCACCTGACCCAAACCTTGTCCGCTTTGACTTTAAGTAAGTCAGTTAATCCCTCTTCAGATGTTGCACTCTGTAAATGCAGCACTCCGTGTGCTGCAGCTCCAAGAAGCAAAGGAGTCAAACCAAAGAAAAGGACAAGCTGTGCAAACACTTGCAAGTGGGGTGCTCGTACAGAAGGTTGCTGACCTTAGACAGTTCAAACAAAACACAAGCGAGCACTCCAGATGAAAGAAAGACACATTAATAAAGTAAATACCAATAGTGTGTATTTAATGCTGTTCCATAAAGTTTGGGCCAGCTACCCTAGCACTTTGGCATTCAAGCCTTCATCATGGGGCGTGGCTAAGTGAACAATCAGTGCAATATATATATATATATATATATATATATATATATATACCAATTGATTACATCATAAAGGTGTGACCCATTCAATAATTAATTCAGGTAATGTACAAAAATCTTTTTTACAGAGATCTTTTTACAAAAACTTATATATACAATGTCAATTATCAAAACAAAGGACTAGAAGTTAGGCTGTGTGAATTTATAATTTCATTTCTGCATTTAAGAAGAGGAGCCAACATGTATCAATAACATCAGTCCTAATGGAGGAATAATGGGCTTCGAAAGAACTTAAAGAGCAAGGGTAGATTAAAAGGAAAAGCACCATACAGGATCAGAAGAAAAGTTAAGGAGAGCAGTGGGGGGGGGGGGGAGAAGAATGACAAAGCAAAACAAAAGAGACCCAAAATGGAGGGAGGAAAGGGTAGGGGGGAGAGGGGAAGGGAAAAAGAAAAATGGAAGGGAAAGGTGGAAAGGAGGGAAATAAGAGGGGAGAGAAATGAAAGATGGGTGGAGAAGAAGGAGTTGAGAGTAAGAAAAGAAGAGAAAGATAAAGAGAAAAAAAAAGAAATAAGAAGAGAAGGAAAAGAAAGAAAAACAAGAAAGAAAGGGGAAAAAAGAAAGCCTAAAGAGAGAAAGACAAAAGAAAAAAGAGAGAAGAGAAAAGAAAAGAAAGATGGGTGGACTAGAGAGATGTATTAATGTGATTACCCTATAATATACTTCCATCCTTAGAATGGTAGTCATACACCTCCACTGCAGTGGGGATCTACAGGAGCACAGTCTCTTCTTGGGTCCTGGAAATAAAGAGAGAAGAGAGAACATTATATTAAACTCAATAAGGGCAAATTATACACAGTGAACGTGGAGCACAAACCCATTCATTTCTTTTTATCTTTCAAAAATGATTTCAGATCCCATTGGTCATTCAGTCCATCAGGCTTTACAGTTCTAAGCCTATAAATCCATTTACTTTCTCTTTTGAGAAGCTCATTTATTCTGTCCCCTCCATATGTGAGTGGTGGTTGCCAGTCGATTCCCATGCATTTCAAACATCTGGGGTCAGAATTGTGATATAAAGAGAAGTGTAAGCCCACAGGGGTGTCTATTTTAATATTAATAATATTTCTTCCATGTTCCTGTACCCTCTGTTTTAGTGCTCTTGTGGTCCTTCCACTGTACATAATTTGGCCGTCATACCATAGGGTATAAATCACAAAAGTAGAGTCACAATTGATATATTCCCTGATCTCATATTTCATCTTTGTGTTGGGGTGTAAAAATTCTGAACCTGGGCTACAGTAGCTACACACGTTACACCTTTGACATTTGAATGTGCCTTTCGGTTTATTTCCTAGCCACATACTTTTTGTGGCTTGTGTGAATCTGTTACTCACAAGTCTTTCCTTGATGTTTTTTCCTCTTGAGAAAGTAATGCAGGTTTTTTTTACCTACTACATTGCCTAGTGTTGTGTCTGAGTGTAAGATGTGCCAATTTCTATACACTTTCCCAATCTGTCCTGACCAGTTGTTGAATTCTGTTACAAAAGTGACAGGATAGTTATCACGTCTCAGATCTCCCTTATCTTGTTTCAGTAGATCTTTATTTTTAATGTGTGCCCTGTGCATTGCCTGTGTCAGTGCCCCTTCTCTATAGCCTCTTACTATGAAGCATCCTATCAACTCCTCTGCTTGTGTCCAGAAATCCATATCCTCTGTGCAGTTCCTGCACAAGCCCAGGAACTGTCCATAAGGAATGGATTCTTTGAGATTCCTGGGATGGGCACTGTTGGCTTTAAGAAGGGAGTTTGTGGCTGTGGGTTTCCTAAAGCATTTTGTTGTTATGCAACCACCTATTTCAACAGGTTTCTTTAACAGAAGATCCAAAAAATGTATACTGTCTGGGTCAGCTCTGTGAGTAAATCTCATGTTAATGTTATCAGTATTAAGCCAAACAACAAATTCATCAACCTCTGATATGGCACCATCCCATAGACAAAGAATGTCATGGTGACCCAACCTTTATGGAACCGCATTAAATATGTACTATTGGTATTTACTTTATTAGCATGTCTTTCTTTCATTTGGAGTGTGCGCTTGTGTTTTGTTTGAACTATCTAAGGTCAGCAACCTTCTGTACTAGCACCCTCCTCGCAAGTGTTTGCGCAGCTCATCCTTTTCTTTGGTTTGACTCTATCAGGAAGCAGAAGGCATTTTTTTGCTATGCATTAATTGGGAAACAAAACATAAGAGCAAAAGAGCGACGGTGGCGGTAAGCACACAAGTGTTTTTAAAAAGACAGGAGAAACGGATTTGAGAAAGCTTTTAAAGGAGAAGTCCACCCAAAACTTGAAAAAAGATATGTTGTGCAGAGTGTTTTAATTTGTATGTGAAGTTCTAGTATTTCCTTCCCTCTGACTGGTATTAGGAGTTTTTCCTAAATTAGCCTGCTAGTTTTAGGGCAGTTTTACGACCCCTGGAGATCTCCTTATGAAACAGCTTAATTGTATTTCTTTGTCCTACAATGCACCTTGTTTCATGTGATGGTGATGTAGCAGAGACCATAAATCCAGCAGAAAGCATTGCTTTACAATCAGTTCACAACAGTAGAGATGGCTATATTTTAAAATCTGTAGAATTCAGCTTGACGATCACCCTCATCGAAAAGGTCTTAATGTCCTGAAAAAACTTTCCTGCTGGTAATTTTTGTGCAGCTTGTAAAGTTTCCAAGATATTTAGTTTGTTTGGCATGTGTGTGCTGAATGCTGAGTCTTTGTTACATCACTGTCACATGAGACAAGATGCACTGTGGGCACAAGAAATACAATTAAGCTGTCAGGGATGAAGATCCCCAAGGGTCGTAAAACTACCCTAAAGCTAGCAGGCTAATTTAGGAAAAACCCCTAATACCAGTCAGAGGGAAGGAAACACTAGAACTTCACATACAAATTAAAACACTCTGCACAACATATATTTTTTCAAGTTTTGGGTAGACTTCTCCTTTAAGCTATTAAGCTATGTGAAACATATTGAGGTCTAAACAAAAGTAATTTGATTTATGTCTCCCCAGTGAAAGAGACAAACAGGATAAGAGGCTCCACCAGAAGTAACTCTAAACACTTAGCAAGGTACGCCGCCATTTCACAAGTAAAGTGGGAGGTCAAGCCATTAAGACTGCAGTGAAATTTTCCTTTATCTTGCAAGCTCTGTGACAGCAATTCATTGATAAGGCACATTTATCTAATTACAGGAGGTACAGAAAAATGCTAGGACATTGAAGTAAAATATACCTACTGATAGAAAAACACAGAAAAAGTGATGATATGAACTTTCTAAACTGGTATGTATATGCAGATATTGAACTAAGAAAAAGCAGAAAAGGATTATTTTAAAACAAAATGTAAAGAATAATAACAAAAATATGTTTCCAACAGATTGACAAAAAAAAAAAAACATGAACAAGCTCTCCAATGGAGTGAAACATAGGGGAGATCAATAAAGAAAGAAGGTGGAAAAACTTGAAAGCATTGTGAGGACTATGATACTTTAAGGGACCCCTTTACACATATTGTTTAAAGTTGTCTGAGACTTTTTAAGGGGCCAAAGAAAAAGAAAAAGAGAAGAAATCCATTGCCCACTCAAACTGTTTTTTTGTCAGTTATGTGGGAGTTGCAAACCTTGAGAATGGGCGGGGAGAACTGAGTGGGGGGGGGGCAGGGGGAGAAAAGGGGGTGGAAAACTTTCCAGAACTTGGAGGGGTGATTAAGGTTGTTCTGGAGTATGGATGCAAAGTAATCAGATTTCATGAGCCTGCTGGCTTCTGTGCAAGCATTGCGAAAGATCAGATAACGTTAAAAGGTGGTAGGGGCACCAGTGGTCTTATAGGACCACCAGGCCAAATCCCCAGCTTGAAGGCAGGCCAGCAGCTCAGCAGAGAACCAGCGAAGATGAGAATCTCAGATCATGGTTTTCCTTAGGGTGATGTGGTTGTCCCAGACAGTCATATATTTGTTATGGAAGGAGTTGAAAGTCAAGTTGACATAGGTGGCTGTAGAGATGTGGGACCAGACAGAGGCTGACCAGTCTGGTAGGAGGGATAAAAAATCCAGCAAACTGTAGGACCACAGGCAGATGATTTTGGAGGGGGGGGCTGTGGGGCAACAAATCTTAAGGACACAGTAGACCACATGATGGTCACTGAGTGCATCTGGAAGGAGATCTGCATCCACGGTACGGTGGGGGTGACAGGAGTGTACCCAGTCCAGTAAAGTGTGGTTTGAGAACTTCTGATTAAAATGTGGGGTCTGAAATTCATAGGGACAGCTGGAGGGATTTAATGTTCTGACAAAGCCTGTGCACTGATGGGGAGAACCAGTTAGTATTAAGATCCCCAAGTATAAGCAACTCACCAGAAGAGGTGTGGAAGCAGCTGGCAGACAGGAGTTCTGTGCCTGAAGCAGGGGCTAGGCCCGGGCAGCAGTATACTCCTGCGATGAAACATGAGTCTGTGTAGGGGAAGGGAAGTTAGAGGAGCAGCAGCTCATGGGGGTTGGGGGAACTGTAAGAGGAGGTGGTTCAAAATGGATGCCAGAAGAAAGCTAGACTACAACACCTCTGCCTCTCTTGGGGTGATCCTGTCTTGCAATGGATTAACCAGGTATGCACACTACAGAGCCTTGGAGTTTGTGGAAGACCTAAGACTCCTAGATAATGAGAACATCAGGCTGGAAGTTGACCATGAGGGGCTGCAACTGATCCAACTTCGGGAAAGCAGGCTACAGATGATGTGGCCAACTTGCAGTTGCAGTTCTTTGGGAAGTTACATAACTCATAAACCTTAATTATGACTGGAAATCAAGTCACATAAAACCTGTGCATTATGACTTATGCATTACAGAGCTTCATCTTGTGCTCAAACAGCTGTTATACAACTCCTTCCTCCAGATTTTAAAAGCATTTGTTTTTACATCCCAGCAATTATACATACATCTCACCACCCAACTGACACAAAACCCACAAAGTTTAATAAAATACCTTATCTGGTTGATCCAGACATGTTTTGTCCATTTGGGATACTAAACTCAAAAGTTCAGTCAGACTAAGTTACTCTTCCAATTGTCCAGTGAATCCAGAAGAGCGGCACAGTGCAACCCAGCTTTTCACTTTGCTATCACAAATGCATAAAACATGGCCGGATCAACTAGGTTACTTATTTGATTAAAGTATTGTGGGTGTTGTGCCTGTTGGGTAACAGTGGGTTAAGTATTTGTTGGGGGAATGAAAATGAACTGTTCTGTAAAGGGGGGACGGGAGGTAGGCAGCAGTAAAAATGGGAGGAAATCCCTTAATTTTAAGCTAGCAATTATAAAATACTGTATGGAGAGGTGTTTTTCATTCATTTGTTTTATACACCCACCATATGTGATGCTCTAATAAACACTTGAGCTTTGCTTTCTTGATTTCTGTGTGTAACCCCTAGGTGGCACTCTCCCAAGGGCAACTATCCCTGCCTGCTTGGCTAGTAGCAGGTTAAGGGGCCTGAGTTCCGAAACGGTTGCCGCCACCCGGAGGTCAGGGTTGGTAGTGGTCAAGCTAACCTGGGCATAGCCCTCTGGGACACTATAAATCCCCTCTTTCCTTACTAGTGACTGGAACAATACACAATAATCACTTTCACAATACCCCTGATACACCACACAAGTATCCACACTGTTTGCACTTACTACCAGGGCTTTCCTCTGGCCTGGCCCTGGGGACTCCCTGTAAAACAAGGTTATACACAGCAAATAACAGCAGTACAGTACTATTGTACAAACTGGAACCACAGTCAGGGTAAATGCAAAAAATAGTTAGATCTGATATATTTAAGGGACTTGAACAAGGGAGGGGAGTAATCAGGTTAATTTGCTTAAAGGCTGTATCAATCAAACAGTTATGCATGCACTTCAAGGTCCATAAACAGTCACACACTCTGGGCACCCAGATGGAGAATGGTGGGCTAGCCAGGAACATTGCAGCTGGTTGGGGCCCTGTCATGGAAGAAAACAACATGCACAACACACACTGTTTGTAATCCAGAGCCGGAGAGCTCAGTTCGTGAAAAGAAAACAACAAGACAATCAGATGACACACTTTTAGATTAGGCTATTGTTGCAGAGAGCTACTAAGTTGATTACTCATAATACCCAAGACTGGACACAGGCTGGACGAAAATCGAGACAGCAGATGTTTAATCTAGACTGCCAGGAGAAGCAGGGTCCACACAAATCGCCGAGGCATCGTTCCTGTTCAAGCATGGAGCAGGGGGCTGATCCCCAGGCAGGACCATCATCAATGGCTTTCTCTGTGCAGTGGGTAGTCTGGCTGGGCCAGTGTGGCAAGGCCCCAGCCAAATGGAGACAAATTCGAATACAGTCTGTTTTAGGCTGGATACAGCTTCCAGCAAGCAGATCACAGTTCACACAGTGGGGAACCAAATCACGACCCACTAACCACTCACAGCACATTTATATGTAAGGAAATTCTACTGTGCCAGGCAAACCGCTCTCCGTTCATGATAGCAAAGTCTCTGCACAAACCGGGGATTCAGAAGCAGCTGGAAATTCTGACAGGCCGATCGCAATCAGCAAAACCTTCGGTCTTCTTCATGTATGAGCCTGGTAAAAAATCAGTGGCTTACTTTGTTATCACAAACTTGGATTTAGTCTGAAATAATTCTCTTCCCTTCCTCTCAGGGGCAGCAGACTCAACTGCCAGCAAGCCTGGGACTTTCCCCAGAATCCAAAAGGTTTGGTTGGCTGATCTGTCTGTTAGTCACAACAAAGGCTCCCTCTTCAGGTGCAAAAAGGCACCAAAAGCCCAAAACTACAATTTCTACAGATTTTGACTCCAGACAGCTTCTGTAGTCCAGCTCCATTTTAGGTCCCACCACAACAGATTGGTCCAATTCGCAGTCCCGGGCCAAATGGTGGGGATAAACAAGACAGTTCTTGCTGCAAAGAAGGCAGGTTAGACAAACTACATTATCACTCTAATAGATTTTCAGCAAACAGTTACATCTTCTAACAGAGCTCCCTCTGCGCAATTAGCGATGGCAGAAATGGAGCAATTACCAGGCAGCCCGGGCGGGACTCGAGCATGACAACACTCAGCCCCCTTCCCAGATTAATCACCACTACAACTCTAGGCAGCCCTTAAAGAGGCAGTACACAGGCACTCTCTGGCAATAACGTTTAACTGCTAAAATGAAGGACACCAGCCTGGCAGTGGGCATTTAGGCAAGCTCGAGGAAGACTTTTCAGGAACCCCCATTCATAGGGGGGGTTGCACCCTTCCCTGCCTGGAGAAAACTTGGCTGTCACGTCAAGTCTGTACCATCATGTATCAGTTAACATAAACTTACTACTTTACTATACATATTCGGTACTTTTCCCAATACTTTGTCCATTCTGACATTACATTAGGCATATTTCACACAAGTCAGTGGAACATTACTATACTAAATCAGGTAATAACTTCTTGCACCTTGAACAATGCAAGGGGGGCCTTTCCCTATCAGCTAACTTGGGGCTGGATGGGGCAGCCATGGTGAGAGGGCAGAACAAGTAACCTGGAATGGGCTGTCAAGCTGAATTTGAGCAGTGAGTTTGGTGAAACACAAACACCTTTGTGAACTACATGGAGAGGCAAGTCCACAGGCCTCCCCGGAGAATCATTGCTGAAACACAATACTGGCTTGACAGCTCGGCCAATCTTTCTGGGGGGATCAACCACAGTCTCTGTACTTTCAGCAACAGTCTTGGGGCTTTCATCACTTGTGAGGGGTGCCTCTACCTGGATGGGAACATCCAAACTTGGGGTACTGTCGGCTCCTTGCTCTGCAGGCTCTGTTTCTACAACACTTGATTCATTTTGCGAAGGCTCAGGCACAATCAAACTTTGAGGCACTGAAGGGGGGTTGTCAGCACTCTCATGGTGTTCTTCAAATTCTGGTATGTCACCAGAAAGACTCATTCCATCAGCCCCTCCCTCAGGCAAATCATACAGTTCCACAATACACAGAGACTCAACATCTTCAGACGTGATACTTTGCACTTCACTTTCAGGGAACATTGGCTCCAGCAACAAAGCTGGAGGGTTAGGCAGTCCAGAAGGCCCAACTTCATCCCCTCAATTAATCATGGGGTTACTTTGAAACAGCTGACTCCATTCATAAGAGCGGTAATAGGCATAGTCACACTCACTTTCGTCAGAAGTGAATTGACAGTCACTTTTATTCTGGGCCTGCTGCGGAGGAAACATTAAATCTGTGACCACTGGGGTAGGTTGACTCTGTCTCTTTCTTGCAGCAGCACAAGTCACCGGCCCAGGGGGATCAATTTCTGGGGGTTCAGCCTCAGTCATGACTTGGCCAATAGGTAGTAAGTGGTTACAGTGCATGGTCTTAACAGCTTTGGAGTTGTTCTCTGGGTGCACCTTGTACACAGGTAAATCATCCAGCTTTCCAACTACTACACGGGGAAGATGGTCCCACTGATCAGCAATTTTGTGTTTACCATGCAGTCCCAAATTGTGTAACAATACGCAGTCTCCAGGTTGAAGCTCTTGAGCCTTTACATTTTTATCATGCCTCTCTTTGTTGGCTAGATCTCTCTTGGTGGCCATTGACTGGGCCAGTTCATATGCATGGTTCAATTGAGCTTTCAGTTTTTGTACATATTGCAAGTAGTTTTTGGCTCGGACCCCATCTGGAGAGACCCCAAAACAAACATCAACTGGCAGCCGGGCCTTTCTCCCGAACATGAGGCAGTAGGGGAAGAACCCAGTAGTATCATTTTTCGTGCAATTGTATGTGTGTACCAAGGTGCTAATCTGCTGGCTCCATTTATGCTTGTCTTTTGGGTGGAGAGTGCCCAGTATGTCTAGAAAGGTGCGGTTAAAATGTTCTGGTTGAGGGTCTCCCTGTGGGTGATAGGGGGTGGTTCTTGACTTTCCCATCCCCATAGAGAGAGCATTTCTTTGATTAATCAACTCTCAAAGTATCTGCCTTGGTCAGAGTGGATCCGCTAGGGGGAACCATAGTGAACAAAGAAATATTCCAGTGGCACCTTGGCCACAGTAGATGCCTTTTGATCTTTGGTGGGAAAAGCTTGTGCATACCATGTGAAATGATCCGTAACCACTAAGACATTGCCAATGTTCCGCTGATCAGGTTCTAAACACAAGAAGTCTATGAATACTAGTTCCATGGGGGTGCTGGTAGTAATATTAACAAGGGGGCAGCCCCCCTGAGGCAGGGCTTTTCTTTGCAGGCAGCGACTACAAAGTCTTTACATGGTGCTCAACATCAGCCCCCATTTTGGGCCAGTAGAAGCGAGATTGTACCAGGTCAAGTGATCTGTCAATACCAAGGTGCCCCATGTGATTGTGGCGGGACCTAAGTACCAAATCTTTAAAGGCTGTGGGCAGGACCAATTGTTGCTTGTCTACTTGTTTAAGACAAAAGTACTGGACTTTAGGAGGGCTGACTTTGCCAAAATGGGTGAGTGCCTAAGGAATGCACTAGCAAATGGGCAGGAAGGAGGGGTGGAAGAACAATGGGGAATAATAAAAACTGCCATCACAGAGGTAATGGGCCTTTGTGTGAAGCAAATAAACAAAACAAGATGATGTAAGAAACCACTATGGTTCTCAAAGGAAGTGGCAGTGAAGGTTCAAGAGAAAAAGAAAGCATTCAGGAAGTACAAGGAATCGCAGAAGGAGCAGGACAGAGAACTGTATCAGTTAAAGCAAAGGAGGCTGGGAAGGCAGTCAGAATAGCAAAGGCCCAAACCGAGGAAAAGATAGCCAACTCAGTTAAGAAGGGGGATAAAACCTTTTATAGGTACATCAGGGAGCGTAGACAGGGTAGAGAAGGTTCAGAGGAGGGCAACAAAGATGGTACATGGATTGCATCACAAGTCCTATGAAGACAGGTTGAAGGAAGTGAACATGTACTCCCTGGAGGAGAGGAGGGAGAGAGGGGATACGATAGAGACATACAAGTATCTTATAGGGAGGAACATTGTGCAGGAATACACTATTTTTAAGCAAAAAATATGTTCCAGGACTAGAGGGCATGGGATGAAGTTGGAGGGAGGACGATTCAGAGGAAACGTGAGGAAGAATTTCTTCACAGAACAGGTGGTGGACAAGTGTAACACCCTGCCAGAGGAAGTGGTGGAGGCTGAAACAATCACGGGATTTAAGAATGCATGGGATAGACATAAAGGAATTCTGGAGGTCAGGGGTAAGGGGCAACAGACTTCTAGGAAAACATAAACTGAACTTACAAGCTCAAATGGGCAGACTGGGTGGGCCATAGGCCCTTATCTGCCGACACTGTCCATGTATCTGTGTAAGACCAAGGGAGGGATAGTGAGGCTTAATAAAGAGGAGGGAGGGTGGGCAGAGGGAGACTGTGAAAAGGCAGAGATACTAAACAAATATTTTTGCTCAGTATTTACAAAGGAAGAGGGGGAGGTACATAAAACAAACAGTAGTAACACGCTGGATACAGAAGTTGATACCGCCCATTTACAGAAGAAGGGTTCTGAAAGAACTCTTAAAACTGAAGGTGGACAAAGCAATGCGGCCTGATGGGATTCATCCCAGAATTCTAAAAGAACTAAGGGTAGAACTAGTGACACCACTGACTACCCTTTTAACAAATCATGGGAGGATGGGGTGGTACCCAAGGACTGGAGGAGGGTAGATGTGATTCCCTTCACAAAAGTGGGAGCAAGGCAGAAGCAGGAAACTATAGACCTGTTAGTTTAACCTCAGTGATAGGGAAAATGATGGAATCACTTCTAAAGGAAAGAATTGTCAGTATCTAGAGGCCAGAGGACACAGGACCCTAGGCAGCATGGATTCACAGCGGGAAGGTCATGCCAGGCAGATCTGATAGATTTCTTTGACTGGGTGACCAAAGTAGTAGATCAGGAGGGGCTGTGGACATGGCCTACCTAGACTTTAGCAAGGCATTTGACACAGTCCCACACAAAGATTAATATACAGGTTAGCCAGCCTGGGAGTGGGTCCCAAGATGACAGCCTGGGTAAAGAATTGGCTGGAGAATAGGACACAGAGGTAATAGTAAATGAGTCCACTCTGAAGAAAGGAGGGTTACTAGTGGGGTACCGCAGGGTTCAGTATTAGGACCGGTCCTCTTCAATGTCTTTATAAGCGACATTGCAGAAGGACTGGAAGGAAAAGTATGTCTCTTTGCAGATGACACTAAGATCTGCAACAGAGTTGATGCACAGGGTGGGGTGGAAAGGATGAGAAGGGACTTGGCAAGGTTAGAGGAATGGTCAAATGTATGGCAGCTTAGATTCAATGTTAAGAAGTGCAAGGTAATGCACCTGGGAAACAAAAACCCAGGGGAAGAGTACACAATGGGGGGTGAGATACTAACAACAACAAAAATGGAGAGGGACCTGGGGGTAGTCATATCAGATGACCTAAAGGTGGGCAAGCAATGTGAGAGGGCAGCAAGGAGGGCTGGGGGGATACTGGGATGCATAGGGAGAGGCATCACCAGTAGAAAACAGGAAGTTATTATCCCTCTCTACAGACAGCTGGTGAGACCCCATCTGGAGTACTGTGTGCAGTTCTGGAGACCTAATCTCCACAAAGACATAGACAGGATGGAAGCTGTCCAGAGGAGGGCAACTAAAATGGTGCAGGGTCTGCACCGGAAGACATATGAAGAGAGACTTAAGGAGCTTAATATGTATAGCCTCGAGGAAAGGAGGGAGAGGGGGGACATGATAGAAACTTTCAAGTACCTCAAGGGAATCAACAAAGTCCAAGAGGGTAGCATCTTTCAAAAAAGAGGTGTGCAAGAACAAGAGGGCACAATTTGAAGATAGAGGGGTGGCTCAGAGGTAATTTAAGTAGTATTTTTTCACAGAGGTTGTGGATGCATGGAGCGCCTTCAGAGGAGGTTGTGGAGTCAAAATCAGTGGTTGAATTCAAGCATGCATGGGATAGTCATAAGGCAGTTCTGGGGGGTTGGGGTAGGAAGAAGTAGGCTGCTGGTTAACTAGGATCTGCAGCTTATCCAGTAGGTAGGGAAATGGGCAGACTGGGTGGGCCAAGCGGTCCTTATCTGCCGTCAAATTCTATGTTTCTATGTTTCTATGTTTACTTTGCCACTATGATCTACTGTCTCTCTATGCAACAAATGTTTGAGCACTTCAATCTGGGGCCTTCTTTAAACAATAAAGCAGTTCGCAAGTTAGTGGAACGTAACTTAGGCACATCTTTCCCCGCACGCAGGGCATCAAGTCCTGGCTGAATCATAGGATCTTGGGATTGAGCCCACTGAATGCTGTCATTGTCAAATTGAGGTAGTGCACTAATATCTAGAGCAGAGAAGTGGCAATAAGCAGCTGGTATGCAGGTGTCAGAAGGGCCCAAGCAATCTACTAAACAGTTCACTGTGTCCGCAGACATCTTTTCATCTCTATCAAACTTTTGGCACAATGCTCGAATGTCAGGTTCAGACAGCCTGACCCAATCACTCTTGGAAGTGGGCCTTCGTGATAGGGCGTCAGCATCAATATGGTTAAGGCCCGGTCTGTATTCGACAGCATAATCATAGGTTGATAATGCTGAAAGCCACCAGTGCCCAGCGGCGTCTAACTTAGCTGAAGTCTGTACATAGGTCAACTGGTTATTGTCAATCTTCACCAATATCTTTGCCCCATAGAGGTATTCATGAAACTGGTCAACGATGGCCCATTTTAGTGCAAGGAACTCCAACTTATGCACAGGGTAGTTTCGTTTGGACAGGGTCAAGCTCCTACTGGTGAAAGCTACTGGTCTCAGGCCATCCTCATGGTGTTGATACAGCACCATTGCTAGGCCCTGCAGACTAGTGTCCATATGCAGCACATAGGGTTTGGTGTGGTCAGTATAGGTGAGGATGGGGGTGTGGGTGAGCTGGTATATGATCTCATGGAAGGCTGCTTCACAGTCGAGCGTCCAGCGGGGCCCGAAGAGTTCACCTGGGTGGAAGTATACTTTTTCTGGTTCTTTAACGGCCCCTTTTTTGTATTTACGATTGGTAGGAGGGTAACCCTGGGTAAGGTTCAAGAGTGGGCGAATCACCTAGGAATAGTCTTTTATGAACCTGTGGTAGTAGCCATAGAACCCCAGGAAACGTTGTAGTTCTTTCAGATTATGGGGCAGGGGCCAAGTAGTCAGTGCTTCAATCTTACTGGGATCAGTCTCTATCCCTTTTAAAGATACTATGTGCCCCACATACTTCACGGAGGTTTGGAAAAACTGGCACTTGTCAATGGACAGCTTGAGGCTGAAGTCTTCCAGTTGGTCTAGGACTTTAAACAGTCGGTTCTCATGCTCCTCTAAGGTGCTTCCAAACACAATTACATTGTCCAAGTACACCAGGCATTCCAGCAAATTCATATCTCCCACCGCACTTTCCATCAGTCACTGAAAGGTGGCCAGGGCGCCCGATATCCCCTGTGACATCCTCAGAAACTCGCAGAACCCCAATGGGCAGATGAAGGCTGTTTTCTCATGGTCTTACGGGGCCATCGGGATCTGGTAGTATCCACTGTGAAGATCCAACACCAAGAACCATTTGCTCCCATTCAAGCAGTCCAGGGCATCTTGTATTCGAGGCATAGTGTATTGGTCTGGGATGGTCCGCCGGTTCAGGGTTCGATAATCAACACACATCCTCACAGACCCATTCTTCTTCTTACACACAACCACAATGGGAGAGGCGTATGGGCTCCTGGATTCTTGTATCACGCCAGCAGTGAGCATTTCCTGCAGGTGTCATCTCACATCATCTATGTCTGCTGGGGCTAGGCGTCGGGACCTCTCTTGAAATGGCCATTCATTGTGCAGGCATATGTAATGCTCCACAGCCTGGACACATCCCACATCCCATTACTTCAACAAAAACACTTGGTCTCTCTGGGCAAGTCTCTTGCTAATTCTAGCCTTCCATTCAGCTGGCAACTGGGAGTCATCAAAGTCAAACAAGTCTGGGGTCACTCTCTCTCTCTCCTTCTCACCAGGGTGCTTGTTGCTGGACAATACTGCAGTGTCTGGGCAGTGTACCGTAGCTAGGGTGCACCCTCTGTTCACCCGGATCTCCTGATCTGACACATTGTGAATCTGGACCATCACTCATCATGCATAGGCATGGGCACAAGCAGGCAAGATGCTGGGCTTGACCAATAATCCTTCTGGCAATTTTCCATCGCCTGGCACATCCAACATCAGTATTTTGTTCTTGACATCTTTAAGGAGGTGGACCTTCCCTTGAATGGTACACTGGGCGTTAGGAGCCAGTACCATTGAATTAGGATCCTTCTTCAACATGATCCCCACCGGATCATCCTGGTCTACTTCCTTGGGTTTCTGTTGCAAATCATAGGCCCTCTTAATCAGAGCCAGAATTCTCAGGGTCCTCCCAGTCCGTCGCCCTTGTTTCTCGTGACAGAGTTGCGCCAGTCTCCCAAACATATGGGCATTTGTCCCAATTAACAGGGGGACCCCATCATACAGTCCAGTGGGGGGACACACTAAGGCCAAGGTCTCTACTCGCTCCTCTACACCAGTTACAGTTGCAGGAAAAGACAACCAGAGGCGGACATACCCTAGGTAGGGCTAAGACTTGTTGCTCAGGCCCCACACACATAGACCTTCCAGGGATTGCAAAGGCACATCAGATAAGTGTTTGTCATACCAGTCCTAGAATACAATGGTCACTTGCGACCCACTGTCAAGTACAGCCCGTGTATGAATACCATTCACAGACACCGTGGTCTCCATTGAAGGGCCCACTATTTTGGACCAGTCTGGAGAGGCAGTAACAGAGGCCTGGACAGACGATTTAGCCACAAAGAAATTTGAGTTAGGGTTTCTCAAACCCTCACTGCGGTCATTTCAGGCACCCCTTGGCCACTGATTTGTTTTTCGGAGCTCCCCCTTGGAGTCTGTTTACTACTCTTTCTAAGTCCTTCAGAGACAGGCATTCTCTTTTCATATGGCCATCCTTTCCACAGTTGTGACAAATGATAGACTCCTGGGTCATCCTGGGAGAGAACATCGTATGAGGAACTGAAGCAGTAATAAGAAATTGGGGTCTAGTATCTGCTTGCAGTGGTGAGA
Source organism: Neoceratodus forsteri (assembly GCA_016271365.2). Lineage (NCBI taxonomy): Eukaryota > Metazoa > Chordata > Ceratodontiformes > Ceratodontidae > Neoceratodus > Neoceratodus forsteri. The sequence continues at coordinate 557,701,691 of CM028138.1, forward strand.
GTGATGCAATGTGTCTTAACAGTTCCTTTAGAGTGGCAGTCAATCCAGTGATCTCAGCCTTGGAGTCACTCTCGGTAGCAGATGCATGCAGGTGCACTCCTACTCCCATGGCAGTCACGTCCTGAAAGGGACCAGAATCTTGTTCCATTGGGGAAACCCTTGCAGAGGCTCCCATCTTCAACTCTTGGACTTCCTTTAATAGTTCATCTTTCCAATGCTGGGCCCAGGACGGGAAGTCTTTTGCATTTTTCAGAGTGCTCATTAAGTGCCGACTTTTGCCCCTGAGCCTCACTTGGCTGATCACTCTCGGTCACTTGTGCAGCAGCAGCAGATATGGGTGCAGTTCCCCCACAGGGTCATCTTTGTTCAACCCCCGAATTTCTTTTATTAGCTCGTCATAGGAGGGGGGTGATTCCTGTCGGGTGGCAAGGCGCAACTGAAGCAGGAACAATTCTGAAAATGGAGCATACTTAAGGATCCGGTCCAGCCTAGTTTGATCTAATTAATTTGACAGCAAACTACCCTTTCTGAGGCACTCTTGTAGCAGCTTTTCAAGCTGAGGTACATACACAGACAATGGCTCCCCTTGGTACTGCTGAGCATTACTTACTCTCCACCACAGATCCTCATCTGAATCCGGGCTCCCATACACATTCTCCAATGCATCAAAATAGTCCTGTGAGGTTGCTTCGGGGTTATTGGCCTGCTTGGCACAGATGGAGGCCAGGGCAGGACCTCAGAGGCTCTCACTCAACTTCTTTCATTTCTCTGCTTCTGAGCATTGCCGTTCAAGTACTAGAGTGGCAACATAGTCTATCCAGGTCTCACAGTCATCCTCCCCCTGTGGGGTGGGGAGGGTGCTCGAGAAGATTCTCTGCCTTCGGTAGGGGTTGTGACTAATGGCAGGTACAGATATAGGGGCCAGCATTGGTATGGGCACAGAAGACATGGCAGTAACAGGTGCTGGAGTGGGAGGTGGTGTTGGGGAATGAACACCCCCAGTTGGCAGGAATAGTTTCTTAAAGTCCTCTATGGATTTCCCTTCCTCCAGCAACAACTTATCAAATTTCTCCTCAAAAGTCTTAGATAATGGTGGAAGCTCATCCTCCCCGGGGTTTTTACTGTCTTTTGTTATCACTCTCCAGGCAGCTGGAACCCCTTCTGGGGCAATAGTCTGTGGCACTTTAGAGCTGTCTATGAGGTCACTACACTCTACCAAGGCTATGAAAGTCTGGGCGATCAAATCAGTCTGTCAAACCACCACCACAGGGTTTTTTAAACATTCAACTTTGGAGAGTGCTCCCTCTACAGTGTCTTTACTGGTACCCAGAAGAATATCCAGTATAAGTAGAGCATTTGGGGGGTCGATCTCCTGCCCAGTACACCACCCCACCAGCTGGTGTACAGCCATTTCTACTGGGGTAGCCATTAATCTTTAACAATAATTTGTACATTTTGGCCACTAGAAGGCACAAAATCCCAGCGGTGCCTCCAAAATGTAACCCCTAGGTGGTGTTATCCCAAGGGCTACTACCCCTGCCTGCTTGGCTAGTAGCAGGTTAAGGCACCTGCATTCTGAAACAGGTGCCTCAACCCAGAGGTCAGGGTTGGTAGTGGTCAAGCTAACCTGGGCACAGCCCTCCAGGACACTGTAATCACCCTCTTTCCATACTGCAACAATACATAATAATCACTTTCACAATACCCCTGATACACCACACAAGTACCCGCACTGTTTGCACTTACCACCAGGGCTTTCCTCTGGCCCGGCCCTGGGGACCCCCTGTAAAACAAGGTTATACACAGCAAATAACAGCAGTACAGTACTCTTGCACAAACTGGAACCACAGTCAGGGTAAATGCAAAAAGAGTTAGATCTGATTTATTTAAGGGACTTGAACAAGGGAGGGTGTAATCAGGTTAATTTGCTAAAGGCTGTATCAATCAAATAGTTATGCATGCACTTTAGGGTCCATAAACAGTCACACTCTGGGTACCCAGATGGAGAATGGTGGGCTAGCCAGGAGCGTTGCAGCTGGTTGGGGCCCTGTGATGGAAGAAAACAACATGCACAACACACACTATTTGTAATCCGGAGCCGGAGGGCTCAGTTCGTGAAAAGAAAACAACAAGACAATCAGATGACACACTTTTAGATTAGGTTGTTGTTGCAGGGAGCTATCCTGATGATTATTCATGATACCCAAGACTAGACACAGGCTGGACGAAAATCGAGACAGCAGGTGGTTAATCTGGAGTGCCAGGAGAAGCAGGGCCTACATGAATCGCCGAGGCGTTGTTCCTGTTCAAGCATGGAGCAGGGGGCTGATCCCCAGGCAGAACCATCATCAATGGCTTTCTCTGTGCAATGGGTAGTCTGGCTGGGGCAGTGTGGCAAGGCCCCGGCCAAATGGAGACAAATTTGGATACAGTCCGTTTTGGGCTGGATACAGCTTCCAGCAAGCAGATCACAGTTCACACAGTGGGGAACCAAATCACGACCCACTAACCACTCACAGCACATTTACATGTAAGGAAATTCTTCTGTACCAGGCAAACTGCTCTCTGTTCACGATAGCAAAGTCTCTGCACAAACCGGGGATTCAAAAGCAGCTGGAAATCCTAACAGGCTGATCGCATTCAGCAAAATCTTCGGTCTTCTTCATGTATGGGCCTGGTAAAAAATCAGTGGCTTACTTCATTCTCACAAACTTGGATTTAGTCTGAAATAATTCTGTTCTCTCCCTCTCAGGGGCAGCAGGCAGACATGCAGGCCACAACTCTTGCCTTTCCATAGTTCTCCCGCGCAAAACTACTCAGACGGCTGCTTGACTGTCTCAAGCTGTTGCTTCTTCAGCTCCCAACTTAGATCTGACTCAACTGCCAGTAAGCCTGGGACTTTCCCCAGAATCCAAAAGGTTCAGTTGGCTGATCTGCCTGTCAGTCACAGCAAAGGCTCCCCCTTCAGGTGCAAAAAGGTGCCAAAAGCCCAAAACTACAGTTCCTACAGATTTTGACTCCAGACAGCTCCTGTAGTCCAGCTCCATTTTAGGTCCCACCAGAATTGATTGGTCCAATTCGCAGTCCCGGGCCAAATGGTGGGGATAAACAAGACAGTCCTTGCTGCAAAGAAGGCAGGTTAGACAAACTACATTATCATTATTACTCTAATAGGTTTTCAGCAAACAGTTACATCTTCTAACAGAGCTCCCTCTGTGCAATTAGCGATGGCAGAAACGGAGCGATTACCAGGCAGCCCGGGCGGGACTTGAGCATGACAACACTCAGCCCCCTCCCAGATTAATCACCACTGCAAATCCAGGCAGCTCTTAAAGAGGCAGTACACAGGCACTCACTGGCAATAACGTTTAACTGCTAAAACGCAGGACATCAGCCTGGCAGTGAGCGTTTAGGCAAGCTCGAGGAAGATTTTTCGGGAACCCCCATTTGTAGGTTGGTTACATGTGTACATCACACACATTGGGTGTATAAACACACTTGTAATACACCTCTGTATTCATTGGATATTTACTATACAACACTATTTTCTCTTTTGGGCGTAAAGCATCTCATATCCTCATCACCACTGCAATCTCCCTCCCCGTACTATTTGAGCAAATTCACCTGCTGCCCTTGCTGAGACTCAGACCTCTAACTCTTTGTCCCATAGTCAGCAGTTCTAACCATTCAGCCAAAGGAAAACCTGCCCCAGATGAATATTCAGAGTTACTGCTTCAGGAATTTGGTGTCCCCAGTTTCATTCCTAGGCAGGGCGGACAAATATAATGTGTGGGGGGCGTGAAGAGGCGTAACATAAATATTTTTCCTTCCTTCACACTGATTAAAAGTGCCACTCATCCTTAGGTATTTTGATCAAAGTATTTATGATTGCTGCATCTTTATGGTGACAGTGAAGAGTCATACATTTTGAGTTTCAGGCCAGGATGTTTCCGTTTCTCCTGTTTTGGGGTCTGGATTCAGTCCACAAATCCAGAGCAGTACCAGTTAGTTCTGTGTGGGTGTCTACCTGATTCTCACAATCCATGCAATAACGATAACCCTTAACTCATGAGACATGAGAGGTGGGCCTTTGACAGTGGTATATAGGTCAATGCCTCAGTCTCAGGTACTTGGGATCATACTTAGGATATGTGACAGTATAAAGGCATTTGCCCATTTTACTCAATACTATTCAAATATAATGTAATAATCCTCCTTCATTAATAAATTTGTCAAATGTATTTTTAAATTCAGTTTTTTTTATTAATGATAATTTCAATAGATAAACAGTTCCAGGGATTCACAACCCTTTGAGTGAAGAAATTATTTATTTTTTGCATATTGAATCTGTGCCTGCTCTACCACTTGTAAAAGGGGAACTCTAGTGTGTTATGTTTGTTTGAACTGAAAATTCATTTTATGTATTAGATATCGGTCCATTATTATATCATACAAGATGAACAGATCACCCCAAACCACTGCAGTTCGATCAAATTTAACTCCGAGATCCTCTTATTGTATGGGACATCTTTCAACTCTGTTATTATTTTTGTGGCTTTTCTTTGCACTTTTTCCAAGTTTTCAATATCCTTTTTATATGGACCCCAAAACTAGGAAGCATAATCAAGGTGAGGGCAGACATAGGCCCTGTATAGTGGAAATATCGCTTCTTTAGTTCTTGACTTGATGTTTCTCTTTATGGACCAAAAACCTTTGTTTGCTTTTCGTATTGTTTCATAACTTGCCTTCTGTGTTCAAAGTCATTTGAGGATATTGACAGAGTCGAGGCAGTACAAAAAGGAGCAACCAGCACTATAAATAACATGAAGGACAAACCTAATGAAACCAGACTTGCTCCTCTAAAACGAATAACATTAGAACAAAGATGTTTAAGAGGGCAGCAACTAACATTATATAATATAATACAAGATCCATATCTTATGACAGAACCAAACCTCAATTTTAAACAAAAAAATCAGAACACAAGAGGACATCCCCTACAGCTGACTGGACAAAATTTCAAAACAATAAAAAGAAAAAATGTTTTCACATAGCACGTTATATTTAACCCATGGAACTCTACCAATACACATAATAAGTAAAAAGTGGAACTGAATTCAAAAACAAACTAGACAGAATTTTAATGAATGGTGATATATTGAATTATTACAATTAACGCTGGAGCAATGTGGGACAAAAGCCTTATCATTCCTATCAATCCTATACAGTGGGAGGATTACGTCCCGGCTTCTGTACCTGATCCTCTCCCTATGCATCCTAATATCTTGTTTGCCTTTCCCACAACTCTGTTACACTTCACTGTATATTTTAGGCTTTCTGATATCATGACCCCTGGTCCTTTTCCTCCATTGTGTATTCCAGTACCCTCCCCATTTTGTACTGTACCCTTGGGTTCCTTTTTCCAATGTGCATCACCTTGCATGTGTTTGCACTAAAGCACAGTTAGAAGACCATTGACTAGTTCTCCAGCCTGCCCAGACCCTCCTTGTGTTCCCTCATCCATTCTCCTGTACCAACCCTTGCACAGATCTCTGTGTTGTCTCCACAGAGACAGACCTTGCCCTGTAGGCCTTCCCGTATGTCACAAATGAACACATCGAAAAGGACAAGGCCAGGCACCGATCCCTGTGGTATTCATAATCTTTATTACTTCTGAGAACTCCCATCTGGCAGACTGGATGGGCCAAGTGGTCCTTTTCTGCTGACATTTTTTGTTTCTATGTTTCCCCATTTACTAAAACCCTTTGTGTCCTTTCCCTCAGCCAGGTTTCTTCCCAAGTCATCAATTTTTCCTCCACCCCCTAAATCCCTTAACTTTCTGACTAGTGGTGGACTGAGTCAAAGGCCTTATCAAAACCTAAATACATTGTATCGACTGCCTGTCCCTCAGCCAGGTTTCTTCCCAAGTCATCAATTTTTCCTCCACCCCCTAAATCCCTTAACTTCCTGACTAGTGGTGGACTGAGTCAAAGGCCTTATCAAAACCTAAATACATTGTATCGACTGCCTGTCCTTTGTCAGTCATCCTATTCACTACATTGAAGAGGTTAATAAGATTCATCTGGCAAGACCTCTCCCTCATGTACCCCTGCTGCCTAGGGTCCTGTAGCCCATTTTGTTCTAGGAAGTCCTCCAGTTCCTTCCTTAGTATGGACTTCATTATCTATCCCACTATAGATGTGAGACTGATTGGTCTGTAGTTTCCTGGCTCATCCTTCCTTCCACTCAAACAGAGGGATCACATTTGTTGTCCTTCAATCCCCAGGGACCACCCATGTGGGCAGACAACAGTTGAATCTGCCTGCAAGTGGTGCCGCTACTACATATGCAACCTCCTTAAGCATCTGAGGGCTTAAGCCATTGGGTCCCTTAGTTATCTGCTTTTAGCCCTTTTAACTTTTCCATCACCCTTTCCCCGTTATACTGCCCATCCTGCTTGTGCACCTGTCCCCCTTTCCTTTCCTCTTCACCTAAGATTCCAGCAGTATTCCCTCTTTTCCCTAGTAAATACTGAACATAAGTACTTGTTTAGTATTTCTGTCTTACCTTTGGCCCCTCCTCCCAGCTTCCCTTTCTCTTAAGCCTCACTGTGCCTTCTTTGAACTTTAGCTTCTCCCGAATGTATCTGAAGACTGCTTTTTTACCTTGCTGCACCCCCTTTGCTAGCATGAGTTTTGTCTCAGCCTTGGCCTATTGGATCTTCCTACCACCTTCCCTGGTTACCCTTAGTTACTCCTTTCTATCCTCTTTTTGGCTGCTCTTATACTTGTGAATGCCCTCCACTGGACTCTTACCACATTCTTTACTTCTGTTAAGGGCCACAATGGGCCCCTTGCTCTTTGATACCCTCTCAATAGAACTTGCTGCTGCATCTAGTGTTCCTTTTTTAAATGCTTCTCATTTTTCCTCTTCCCCTTTTATCTTCCCTATTCTCTCTGTGCTTTCCCTCTACAGTCTTCTTGAAACTGTATACCTTTACTATACTTGTCCCTTTTGTTGCTCCTGTTTGGACCTCCAACCTGACTGTTTTGTGGCTGCAGGATCCTAACAGTTCCTGTACTGCCATGTTTTGGATCAGGAGTGTAGCCAGAAATTTCCATTTTGTACACAGTCTCCAACAGTTACACCCCCCAAATAAAAAAATGTACACATCCTTTCCAAATGGCACCCCCTTCCAAACAAGTCAGATTGTTGTCAGATGACTCCTCTACTCTCTAAAGAGGTTATACATGTATTGGACACTCCTCAGTGGCCTACATTAACTCAAATACTACAGATTAGAATGATAATATTAACAGAGTGGCTTATGGTTTGTGACAGGCACTCAACAAAACTGTACACAAATGTGTACAGTGAGTATGCCTGTCTACACCCTTGTTTTGGATCTCCTCATTGTTAATACCAGATCCAGCAAGGCACCTTCCCTTATCAGGTTCTGGACCAGTTGTACTAGGAATACGTCCTGGCATGCTTCCACCGGGGCTGGTTCCTTGTTCAGTACTTGCTATGACTGGGACTTTCCAGTCAATATTCAGCATGTTAAGGTCCACTACTATAACTACTTCCCCTAATTTGGCCATTTCCCCTCTGTTTATCTCATAACTTCCCTTCCAACCAGTAGTACTGGCCTGGTGCTCTGTAGACAACTTTGACCCTAATTTATTTCCCATATCCTGTTGATGCTGGTGCCCATAGGGTTTCCAGTTCATCCTTTTCTCTCAGGTTGTCCATTTCTGTTGCCTCTATTCCCTCTTTTATGTACAATACTACCCCTTTATCTTTTGTTCTGTCTTTGCTGAACAAAGGATATCCTTGTGTGTGGCGATATATCACTCATGGTTTTAGGCTACCCACATCTTGGTGATAGCCACCATGTCATTTCCATTCCATGACCAATGCCTGAAGTTCTGGCATTTTGTTGCTTTGACTCCTTGGGCCTGATTCTCAATCCCCAAATAGTGACACAAGGTGCCGGCATCAAACAATAATGATGCAAGTGGCACCTTGCATCATAAGTTGTGGCATCCCCTATTCTGAAATGTGGTCTGTGTCAGATTGGGGAGCCACTGCTCTGAAGGGGCTCTGCACCACCCTTGCAACCTACATCAGGCTGCGCCAGGTTGCAAGGGGGCATGCATCGGGGCGGGGCGGGGCAGCCACAGCCCCTTTTTTGGGATTTCAAAAGCCCCGCTGATGCCGCAGAACAAGGCACCACTTAGACCAGCCAGGAGGTGATCTATGTGGCTTTCGCCACTTGGACAGGGTGGGAGGCAGAAGAAGAGTTGTGAGGGAAAGCTGCAATTATCAAAAAAGTGAATTGGCACCTAGCAGGGTGCATTTGCAGCATAACACCCTTGTAAATGCCACTATGTCCACCTACATTACTGTAATGTACAGTGCCTACTACCCATTTTCTGCTGGGTTTTGTTGCCTCTAATAATATGCTTTTTGGTGGGGGAACCAGTGAACTTCCCTGGTTCATAATATGTGTTGTTCCTTGCCGCACTGACTCCCTGTGGCTAGTTTAAACTAGTTATGTACATAAGAACATACGACTGAGCCAGCATAAAAAGGCCTTGTGGTCTGTCATTTCTACTCAAGTTTGCATACCCTTAAACATTTACTGAGGGATCCATCCCCCTCCCTGTTATCCACTCCCCCCTCCCTGCCAATGCTCCCCCTTCCCACCATGTTCTCCCCCAACATGCAACTTTCCCCTTACTCTGCCCCAACCTCTCTTGAAGCTGCCAACAGTCTTCAGGGAGACTACTTTTTCTTGCATCTCATTCCACTTAGCTACCATCCTGTCCATGAAAAAGTGCCACCTAATTTCCCTCCTGAATTTCCACCAATCAGCAGACGCAGTGCCCCCTAGTGGTCCTGTTCCCATTAAGGTTGAAGAGACCCGCAAGGCTCACTCTGCTGAAACGTTTATAGTACGTGAAGGTGACAATATCATTTTATTTGATTTAAATACTAGCTGTGTGCAGGGTGGGTGGGGGCTTTACAAATGTGCAGTGCTTAATAGGGAGGCGTAAGGGGTGTAAGTTGGATTCCTTTACCAACATGGCTGCCAAAAACTTTTTCCAAAAAATTCTGGGAGGTATTAACATCTGTGTGTGCTGCATCCTGGTTGGTAAAAGAAGTACCAGTTGACACAAAATGATCCGATATGGACATAGAACAGTGTACCTCTCAGCCAATCAGGATGCAGGAAACTCTTCCCACTTCATAACTGTGCATATTTAATTGAAGTGTGACCTTGATTGGGACACAGAATGATATAACTGATGAGAAAATATCAATTTCAAGTATTTCATTACACAATCAGCCAGACACAGATATATAGTCTTGCTTGGCAGGATTAACCAGTCACCAAGGTTATTAATCCCAAAGACTGCTATAGTAGATTGAAGCACTGATTTGAAATTGTATTTCGTCATTCGATTTCCACTTATTTACATAGATTTAATTGAATATCAACATTTCTCCCCATATCATATTTTCATTACTGTTAAAATCTAATTTAGAGGCTACTACATTAAAGAAACAGTGTTAACCTGTTCAAAGATATTTATTCTCTGCACTGATTATTGTAAAATCTGTGCAAGACACTCTAAATTTATGTCTTATATTTTAGAATTCAGCATTATAATTTGTCAGTATGTGCAGCTTAATTTTAAATTTTTTCTATACCAGATATTTTGATGCTGTATTAGAAGTTTACAACGACGACAATATGGATGTTGTGAAACAGTTCGGGAGTAGCTCTGAACAACACGAGAGCTCTTTAATCATTATCTTATAATTCATAAGATTCATAAGATTCAAAACACGTCAAATAGCATTAGCCTTTTGCTGACCAGCACCAAAGTTAAAAATCCACTGTGTAGCAGTGAGCTGAGAAATGGTTACCTAGTGCCCTTTTAAATTGATTCATGTTATTTCACGATACCACTGCTGCTGGCAGTGAATTCCATTGGGACACCATCCTTTAGGAAACCACAGCAATCTCTGTTTTTTCCTGTAGTGATCACCTCTTAATATCATATGGTGTCCCCTAATCTGTATAGTATCTGGTCTCAGACTTAGCCCCATACATTCCCAAAGGTCCTGATTTTCTATTGCCTTGTAAACGAGGCACATGTCTCCCTCAAGTCTTCTACACTGAAGCACAAACAACCCCATTTCATGTAGTCTGTCCTCATAAGTTCTCTCTCTCTCTCTCTCTCTGATGTCTGCCACCACCTTGGTCGCCCATTTCTGGACCCTCTCAATCCTTCTTAAATCAGCTTTGAGGTGTGGAGTCCAAAACTGTCAGCAGTACTCCTGGTGAGGCCACACCAGAGAGACAAACAATGGGACCACCACCTCCCTGGCCCTACTCCTGATTAGGTTGTTCTTAGCTGGTGTTAAAATACTGTATGTCTGTATTGCACATTTTACATTGTACATTCACTGGCACTTTATTGTATTTATTGATATTATTGTATGTTTGTATTGCACATATTTTTTATTGCGTGTTCACTTTTATTGTATTTATTGATGTCATTGTGTGCCTCTTTCGCGCATATTTTATATTGTATGTTCACTAACACGTTATTTATTGTGTTTATTTTTTGTAACTTTCTTTCCATTAACAGAAATTTGCACTGTATGGGATATATATTCTGCATGTGAAATAGACATCCATATTTAAGTCCAGGTCAATTTTATGCAACACTTGAGACTAAAAATGGAAGGTAGTGCAGTGAGAGGAAGGCCCCTGCAGGTGGTAGCTAGGAGGTGTGGTGCAGAAAGAACAGATTTAAGGAGAAGAAAGTAGGGACCCGCCCACTACCACCACCACCAGCAGTAAAGCTTAAAATTGAATGTAATAAACACTGTAAGTGTTGGGCATCATTTTTAGAAGTTACAAATTCACTTTCAAGGTACAAAGGGATGATCATGAGACATTATGTACAATATCCATTTTGTCCATCTGAATGTGAACTGTTCCTTTCTTTAACTGACAGCATAAATGATACTCTCCAGTCTGTAGATGTGGGTCACCAGCCCCCACCAAGAGTCTATAGCTGGTGGGGGTGGGGGTGGGGCTGTGAGCCAAAGCTTTGTGATACATTTTTTCCCTACCATTATCAGGATGCCTATGAGGTATTTTCTGTGTCTCCCCCGGAATCCCCTTGGGAACTGGAGAAATATGGGATATGACATGGGCGAGCGTGAGATAGAAATATCTCCATGAGCTGCCATTGAACTCTTGATATATCACGAGTGGCGAAGTCACGAGTGGGATAACCTAGAGTTCAATGACAGTGAGTGGAGATATTTCTACTATCTCACTGCCATCCATGTCATATTTGATTTATACAACAATTGTGGGTCTCTCTTTTTTTCAGTTTTAAAGTTAATTACATTTGTTGCAAAAAGTGAAAAAACATGGATGCTTGTGATGTATTTTGCCAATTATAAAGAAACTAAAATGTATCTGTAAATGAAACGACACTTATTTTGTAGATCTTTTTATGCTGAACAACTTTTGTGCTCACAGTACCATGCTATAATTTTTAATTTGAAAGTTATTCACATTTGTTTGTCAAAAAAGTGAAAAGAAAATACATTTTCTGCTTTTTTTTGTTAATTAAAAAAAACTAAAAGGCAGCTGTAAATGAAAAACCACTCAGTTTGTAGATCTTTTTATGCTAAACAACTGTCATGCTCACAGTACAATGCTAACATTTTTCATTTTAAAGTTATTTGCATTTGAATATGGTTAGTACTGTTACTGAGGCTGAACATTCTAAATGAGTTCCGAACCTTTTGTGACATACCCAACTGGCCAAGATATCCATTGTGACATACTCAACTGTGAAGATATACATGATATCTCATATGTGGTCAGTGAGATATCTCCTTTATCTTCATGAAAAGAGGCTCACACATGTTGTATAAATAAAAATAAACATGGAGTCAGATGAAAAGGTTCTTGCAAAACGTTTGCTATTTCTTTCTCCCAAGTTACAAGATAGGGTGCTAAATTAGGGCAACCCACCTACACTCTGTTTATAGTATTTATTGATACTATTGTATGTTGTATTATACATATTTTATATTGCACATTGACAACACTTTATTGCATTTATTGATATCACTTTTATGCCTGTATTGCACATATTTTATAGTGCACATTCACCAACGCCTTACTCAGTATAATGATATCATTGTATGCCTACATTGTGCTTTTTTATATTGTGCATTTACCAACACTTTATTTATTGTATTGTTTGATATTCATTGTATGCCTGTATTGCAAGTATTTTATATTGGGAATTCATGAACACTTTATTTATTGGATTGTTTGATACCATTGTAAGCCTATATTGCACATAGTTTATATTATGCATTCACAGACACTTTACTCATTGGCCCAGATATTCAAACTGAGCCAGGCTGTGGCACAAGCATGGGCGCAGCTCAACTTGGCTGCGCAGGGGCGTGGACTGGGCGATATTCAACAGAGCTGCGCCGTGGCTCAGCATCATTGAATATCGCAACCTGGCCACCCACAGTGCGCATAGTGCAGTGGTACCAGTGGCCAGAGTGGAGCATGGGGATGCGCTAGCGCAAGTTCCATTGCGCTAGGCGCAACTACCACGATATTCAAAAGTTGACATGCAAATGGGGCCATAATGTATGCAAGGCGCAAATGGGGCCATTTGCATGTCATTATGGCCCCATTTGCATGCAGGTGCGCTGATCCCCGATGACTTGCGCCTAGCGCCCTGCCAGGCAGCAGCCGTCGGGGACCGACGTCCCCTGCAGCGTGGCAATGTGCCCCACAGCCCGATCACGGGCTTGAGTAAAATAAAAATGACTCCAATAACCCTGGTGGTCCAGTGGACCGCTGCCTGCCCAATCGCGGGCTTAAGTAAATAAAATAAAGAAATTCTATATCCCTGGTGGACCGCTGTCTGCCCAATAGCGGGCATTAGTATAATAAAAATGACTCCAATAACCCTGGTGGTCCAGTGGACCACTGTCTGCCCGATTGCAGGCATTAGTATAATAAAAATGACTCCAATAACCCTGGTGGTCCAGTGGACCGCTGCCTGCTGTCAGCGGGCTTAAGTAAAATAAAATAAAGAAATTCTATATCCCTGGTGGTTGGGGGAGCAGAGCGGTGGGGATCAGTGGGCGGGTGGGAGAGGGGTCACTGGACCTCCAGGGATATGGGATTTCTTTGTTTATAACCCAGCGATCGGGCGTGACCACTGAACTTCCTGAATATAGGAAACTTATTTATTTTACTTAAGCCCATGATCGGGCAGACAGCAGTCCACTGGACCACCAGGGATATAGGAAACTTATTTATTTAACTGAAGCCTGCGACTGGGCTGACAGCAGTCCACTGGACCACCAGGGTAAAAGTATATTTTTCTTTTACTTAAGCCCGCGATCGGGTTGATAGCGGTCCACTAGACCACCAGGGATATAGAATTCTATATTTTTAATACCAATGCCCGTGATTGGGCATGGGGGGGGCGCCACCTCAGAGGTGTAGCTGGAGCTCGGGTGGCCACGCACAGGTGGCAGCTGCCGTGTTGCGTCCTGCAATATGGCAGCTCACCTGTGTTAACGGCCGTTACTCCTTTCTTTAACTTTCAACTTTGTGTGCATAGTGAGGGCTGCGCATGCATGGCTCAGCACATCCCGGGCTGAATGTCGGGCTGTGCAGGTATGCATGGGCACGACCCCACCTGCGCCTGCATATTACATTGCAGTGCACTCTGGCGCCGGGATTTATGCCAGGTGCAATTCCTGTTTGAATATTGTGCCAGGGCGTATCAGTGGGTTGCGGATGGCACAACACTGTTGCGCCATGTGCAACCCTTTTGAATATCTTGGCCATTGTATTTATTGATATTACTCATTGTATTTAGTAATATCATTGTATATCAATGTTGCACATATTTTATAGTGTGCATTCACAGACACTTTACTCACTGTATTGATTGATATCATTGTATGTCTATATTGCACATATTTTATATTGTGCATTCAACACTATTTATTGTATTGTTTGCTATAACTGTGCACCTGTATTGCACATATTTTATATTATGCATTCACAGACACTTTACTTATTGTATTTATTGATATTACTCATTGTATTTAGTAATATCATTGTTTGTAAAATGGGTAGAGGAAATCCTACATTGTAACTGGTTATTATCTGTGCATGAAAACTGTTACATGCACAGGTAATAACAAGTACCTGAAAGTGGGACCGCACTGAAAAAAAAATGAAAATCATTGTGCCATTAGAATGTTCATTTTTAAAATGCAGCCATTTTTCCATGCTCCTTACTCCAGACTTGCCACCCGATCAGGAAAACTGTGGTGCCCCTAACTCTTTAACTTTTCCCCCGGCCTCTGAAAAAAAAAAACTGTTAAAAAAAAACAAAAAACTTGGTTCTGCTGTGTGAAAATAAAGGGGAGAGCCAATGATTTATTCAGCCAGTCCCTCAACTTAAAACAAAACGGTTGCCTCACAGTTTCTGTCAACCTCATATTCTGATAGCCTGGGGGTACAGACCAAGACCTCCTTTGTGTGTGGTCTGTGTGTGTACCTTCTCTGCTGCTGCTATTAAAAATAAAGGCATAATTCGTGCCCTCCAAAATTCAGTACTTAAATCAAACATAAACTGACTCTGCTTCTCCTCATATCGTGCTTCCACTTTTCTGAGATCCCACCTACTCCCAGTTAAAAGTATTCAGCTGATAATGTATGTCGGGTCATGCTGCTGCTCCTAACTTATTTTTTTCATTCTCTGACTGTGCTGGCTCTCCCACAAACAAAATTTCCACACTGCTTTTTGCAGATTTTAATAATGCCACAGACCTGTCCACATAGCATGACTTCCTTGCGCTTTTGATCAGGATGGGGCTCACTCACCACAGTAGATGGTGACAGACGTGGCATATAGCCAGTAGCAAAAGAAATAAAAGCCTACATGTTCACAAAAAAATACCAAGGCTCCTACAAGTCCTGAATGAGGGGGTTAACTTGGTATCATAACTATGGATGCCACAATAGGACAAATGTCATATGGTAAAATTAAATGACATCACCAGGTAGCAGGTGGAAGGACCATTTTACCCCACATTAACATAATGACTTCTAATTTTAGATATATAAATATAGTTGTTTAGGGTGAGAGAAACATTTTTTTAAAAGTAGCCCATTTTATAAGTGCAATGAGACACTCCTGGGTGTGCATGGAACAGATTTTACTGCACTTCCGGGGGCTGAAGGCACTCAGTCTGTGGCCTTGTGCCTCACTGTGCATGCTGTAACATCTGTTCCATGCACACCCCATCATATCTTATTGCTTACATATCTATGTTG
Source organism: Neoceratodus forsteri (assembly GCA_016271365.2). NCBI lineage: Eukaryota > Metazoa > Chordata > Ceratodontiformes > Ceratodontidae > Neoceratodus > Neoceratodus forsteri. The sequence continues at coordinate 557,717,121 of CM028138.1, forward strand.
CACATGTTTTGTACTGTGCATTCACAGACACTTTACTCATTGTATTTATTGATATCATTGTATGTCTATATCGCACATATTTTATATTGTGCATTCACCAACACTTTATTTATTGTATTGTTTGATATCATTGTATGCCTATAGTGCACATATTTTATATTGTGAATTCATGAACACTTTATTTATTATATTGCCTGATACCACTGTATGCCTATATTGCAGATATTTTATATTATGCATTCACAAACACTTTATTCATTTTACTTATTACTTTATTATCACCGTATACCTTTATGTTTGTACTTACTCCACCCTCTGTAACCCCACCCTGGGTCACACCTGGAAATGAGCCTTGGCTCAGTATACCTCTCCCGATCATCAGTGTTAAAAAAAAAAAAACACAATCCCCTCACTGTTACATTTCTGCACTTTCTTTCTTGCTGCCTGTATTTAATATCCCTACCACATTTTCACTGTTTTAGCACTCAGCTTGTCTTTGATGAATTTTCGGTATGTTGTGCTGGTGACAAAGTATGTATTGCCTGAGATGTATTTTTCTACACCTCACAGAAAAACTGAAAACTGGCACAAGTGTCTGTTACAGGACAAAACAAGGTAATTACAATGTGCACCTGAAATAAAAGGACAAATGTCTTGTCAGTTCTATTTACTCCTACTGCAATGTATACATATAGTAAGTGTACATTTTTGACATGAAGTCTTCCTCATCATTAAATACAGTACAGTACCTACTGTATACAACAATTTTTGATATATCATCTTCTATACAGGCAATATCTCAAAAGACTTTATGGGAGTGTGCACAATAAAAAAATAGCAATGACATTTTATACAGCAATGCAATAAATAAAGCAATGTTAATATAATATATTATTTTATATTAGGATAAAAACTATAGAGAAGAACTAAGTAAAGCAGTGTGATCTAGTGGTTACAGCACATAACTATGAGCCAAGGGGATCCCAGGTTCCAGTCACACCACAGCCCCTGGCCAACAGTGTAGCCCTGAGCAAGTCACTTTATCTCCTGTGCTTCAGCCCTACCCAGATATAAAACTGGGAAGAAGCAGGACCCCCTCTAAAAACCTGATGGTACATCTCCATTAGGGTCCTCCTGGGTAAATAAATTGTGGAAAAAAAACAATAATTAAAAGGCATAGTCATTGTACTAAGCACACAGACAGGGCAGTGGGAGGAAATGACAAAGAATCACAGCTGAGGGACTAATTGCTCAGTTGTGATCAGATTGCCTTATAACAGTATTTATTTTCTGTCGCACCTTCCCACTACCTGTTTCATAACCTGCTGTTGTACTTCATTGATGAATTCCTGTGAATTGATGTATGTGTATCCCTATGTACCCCTTCCTAGGATGCTCCTGGAAATGAGTTGTCATGGCCCAGTAGGCCCTTGCTGGTAAAACTGTTTCAATGAATACATAAATACATAAATATGTCATTATTTTATCAACATGTTTCCCATGTTATAAGTGCAATAAGCCACTCCAAGGGATGGGTGTATGATGAATTAATGCAGACTCGATCATTGGCCTTGTGCCTTACAGCACAGCTGGGGCTTGCATTAATTCTGCTTACACCCAAACCCTGTGATGGTTCATTGCTTAATTATTAAGTGGTCTTGCTTGACCCCCACCTTCCCTATGGAATATGCATCAATAATAAGATCAAATCTTTACATTAGAAATTCGGAGCTCTCCACTACAACAAACACTGCTTCAACATTGCAGCAAGAGGAACTATCCTCAGACAATCCCCAGTGTGATTTGTCCAACAGGATCCTCTTGTAAAATGGGTGCTGTGCTTCAAGGAGGCTATTCAGTACAGAACCACTACCTGTCAGTCTTTCTGAATATCTATCTATCTATCTATCTATCTATCTATCTATCTATCTATCTATCTATCTATCTAGCTATCTATCTATCTACCTATCTATGCAAGTCTGTCTCTGTAAGCCTGTCTGTCTATGTGTGTTTATCTATTAGTCTGTCAGTATGTCTGTCTTTTTCAGTCAGCCTGTCTGTCTATCCACCTATCTATGGTTAGTGTCACATATGAATCTACTACGTAAATCAGGATTATTTTCATACTGATATTGCAGCCATCTTAAATACTGAGAGCCAGAAATATAGGTCAGTCCAAGCAGATGACTGAAAACAAATTAATAATAAAGATTTGGTAACAAATTAGTTCAGTAGTTTCAGAGTTAGACAACAAAAAGAAAACAGAAAGATTCTGGTGTTTGATTCATTTTTTGTTAGGGCAGTTCTCCCAAATGGTTGTGTTATGAGAGCTAAAACAGTACCTGAATAATGTTCATAACCTGCACATCCATTACTGAGCTATAGACAAAAAAACTCCCCCATGTAAATGGACACTATCTAAACATAAAAAAAAACCTCATTTTGTGTCGCATGCATTACTGCTGTTTTATAAACATTTTGCACAAGACAAAAACTGAAACCACGCACACCCCCTTGGCAGTTCCCAGTTGACATTTTGCAATTTGTGTCCATCGTGTTGTATCTGATCACTGGGTAGAAAACATGGCACTCCCAATCCAATTTATTTGCATGCTGGTGATGAAACATGCAAAGACACTGGGCATTTTGCATACGAATTGGCAAAGTGGCTCAGTCAAACCCCTCCCGCCACTTCATTCGACTGGACAAAGCATGGGGTCACTGCTTTATATTGTGGAAATGACACAAAATGCAGCCGATATTTTGCATCAAGGCATGATACAAACCATAGAAACAAAAACAAAAGTCAGTCAGGAGGATACAAAATGCAAACAACAATATATTTATTTAAAAGTTTTACCAGGAAGGCATACTGAGCAAACAAGCTGCTCGATTCCAGATGCATCCGGCGGGGGGAGGGGGGAGACAGGAGACAGCACAATAAATACAGCATACAGTAAATAGAACAGTAAGTTGTAGACAGACTTGGAGATAGTACAAATAATATACAGTACATAGTGAAGGAACAGTACATTGTACATAGGAACATCAGAAATTATGATACTGTACAAATAGGATTAGGAAATTGCTTAAGATAAATATAATCTCAGATGAGTAACAGCGAGTCCATAATCCAACCTGTAAGTTTCAGTCCAGCAGCATGAGGTGCCAGGTTTGCAAATCAGGATAATAAGTTCTCAGGCCTGGAGCAGGGAAATGGGGAAATTAGGTGCATGAACATGTGGAGCTGAAGTGGGCATTGATGAGGGAGTTGAGGTAGTGAGCGGTAGAGGTGTGATGAATGGCTGAGGGGAGCAAGTTCCATAATTTAGGTATGTGGTAGGAGAAGGCTGCTTGACCTGCAGTGGTGGTCTTATGCAGGACAGTGAAGGAGCAGGTGTCATAGTGCCTGAGGGAGTGCACTGGGGGGGAGACAAAGATAGGGCTGCGTAGAGATAGGGAAGCAGGGACTGTTTCCAGAACTTGTCTGTAAGCCTGGTACAGTAGGACAGCCTTCTGTTCTGAAGGGAAGGGAGACACAGGGCTTGGTAGTGATGGATACTGGGAGGACAGTCAAGGGCAAAATGGCAGAAGGAGTAGAAGAGGGTATCCAGTCAGTCAACCATTTGAAGGCTTGAGCAGATCCTTTTATTTTTTAAATTGGTTTCACCAAGGTGTGACAACCCATTTTTTTTTCCATTGTTCCCAGCTTTATGTACCCTAGTGCTACTAAAACATTTTGCAACACCCAACCTTATTGGTAAAGAGAGGCCATGCAAAATCCTCTTCTAAGACATCCACCAAGTCCCACTCAAAGCTCAGTCACTGGGGAGAGTACTGCAAGATAATGTATTCTAGCCCCCCCATACAGAAAGTGATTATATTTTCACCATGACATGCTCACCCCTCCAACAGCCCAGTGCATGAGAGACCCGAGGCCACATCCTGAAACGAAACATCCTATGTGACTGCACTGAACGATGCTGATAAGTCATAGTGCTGACCCTTGAGTACGTAAGCAAAGCCACTGATTCACTAGGTCCACTAGAAAAGAAAACAGTAAAAATCAGGGATGTCGACTACCTGCACAATGGTTAAAAAAAAAAATCACAGAGTTTCACAGAATTTGGCATTTTATGCCTGAGCAGTATACCTATTACATATATTGCTAGAGCTTATTTCCAGTATCATTTTATGTTGTATTTAATTTGCTGTATCTATAACTTTTTATTCATATATTTAGGTACATAATGAAAGCTAGAAAGTAGAATCCCGGTAAAACCTGAAAATTAGACTAGTAATCACCTGTGCTTTTCAGACATTTCAAACCTTGGAAACAGAATTTCATCACTTTCTCAGTGGCTGTGTATAATGAGTTACTCAGCAAACAACTCCACTAACACCAGAATAACTGATTGTCCCTGACATGATGCCATCCTTTGATTAGCTGGTGGATGACGGTAATCTGGCACCAGGCTGCTGTCATCTACTGGTTGCTGATTTTTGTGATTTTGTCTGTTGTCAATATAGTGCAATCAGAGACCCATAAGGAAGTGTAGAGGACCTCAAAATGTCTACCCTGGAAGAGAGGAGAGAGAGAGGGGGGATATGACAGAGACCTTCAAATACCCCAGGGGCATAAATAAGGTACAGCAGGGTAGCAACTTTCAGAAAAAAAATGTTCAGGAACAAGGGGCCATGATATGAGGCTGGAAGGGGGTAGAGTAAGGAAGTATTTTTTTCACAGAAAGGGGTGGTGGATACATGGAACAGCCTTTCAGCATAGGTGGTGGGAGCAAAAACAGTAGGGGAATTTGAGAATGCATGGTATAGGCACAAGGGAACCCTAGTGGTAGGAAAGAGTGGGTAAAACCGAATATCAGGTAGGATATGCAGTATTGCAGTAGGTAGGGAAAATGGGCAAACTAGGAGGGCCAAGCAGTCCTTATCTACTGTCAATTTCTATGAAAGGCTTACATAGTAGTCTTGCTGTAAACTAAAACGCTTTATAGGATGAGAAGATACCAAAGGCACAGGATCCAGCAGGGCTGAATAAACACACAAACAGGAAGACAGGATTGGACCAACAGTACATAGAAACATAGAATTTGACCGCAGATTAGGACCTCTTGGCCCACCCAGTCTGCCCAGTTTCCTTATCTGCTGTACTACCATATACCCTACTTGATCTCCGGCTTAGCCCTCCCTTCCCTAATGACTAAGGTTCCCTTTTGCCTAGTCCAAGCATTTCTGAATCCTGCCACAGTACTTAGCAACGAAAAACAACTACAATTTAAAGCAGCAGTGCAATGGAAAATGTTTTTGCAAACAGTTAGAGGGGAAGGGGGAAGAAGCTTCTAGCTGGATGCTGGGAGAGTAAGGAGACTTGAAAGATTTTCTTAGCTGGTTTTCTGTGTGATTCCAGCAGACAATTTGGTGTTTGTATGTGTGTTTAAAAGCTGGAGGCTGGGAAAGTAAGCAGACTTGAAAGATTTTCTTAGCTGGTTTTCTGTGTGTTTCTAGCAGACTATTTGGTGTTTGTGTGTGTGTTTAAAAGGTGCTATCTGGCCTGTAAGTGCAGGCATCATATTACAGGGGATTAGTGCTGTTTGAAAGTAAGGTGGGACTCCCAACTCAGTCTTCAGTTAGACGGGAAGGGGGAAGAAACTTTTAGCTGGATGCTGGGAGAGTACGAGACTTGAAATATTTTCTTAGTTGGTAGTGCTTGGAGGTGCAGTGAGGGGCAGACACAGGGCTGATATACTCTCGTGAGAGTCGGTGTAGGCCCTGATTCCACCCCTCCCTCCCCAGAGCTAGGCTCCTTTATAGGGGAACACCTGCCCTGCAATTGGAGGAAATGGCTTCAGGTGCAGCTCATGTAGTTCTAGCCACTGGGGGTTGGGTTTAAGGGCTGGGAGAGAGGAGCTTAGGGAATTGTACACTTCCCCTATAAGTTTACTGTGCAGTACTGCACCTAGTAATGGGGGTACCTGTTTACTGTGGGACTGTATCTAGGATTAGTGGGTGACCTGATTAGTGGGTAGGGATGTATCTTGGACTAGTGGGGAACCTTGTGGTTCACCCAAGGAATCCTACTTGGAGGGGGATGGGACCACATGTCATTAGGACCAGCATCTTTGGGAGGGGGGTAGGGTGCACAGGATGTGGGGCGGCCATGATACTGGACTGGGCTTGGAAGTTCAGTAGTTGCCCAGCGTGCTACCAGCTGGCACAGCTTAGGGAGGAGATTGAGGGGATCAGGAGACAGCTGGAAGGAGGGGGGGGAGGTATGGTTGGGGAATAGGGCAGGGGCTCTCCCACGGGGTTGCACCAAGCACTAGGGGCAGGGGCACAGGGAAAGTAGTGCAGGAGAGTACTCTGGAGTCGCATAGGGACCCTGACAGAGGAGGCCCAAAAGGAGGACACTACCAAGGAAGCAGGCAGGTATCTGGGGACCCTCACAGAGTGGGGCAAAGGGAGGACATTCTCAGGGAAGTAGGCAGATGGCTGGGGCTGGACAGAAGGAAGCAAGGGGGAGAGGTGGCTCAGACCTTAAGCTCAGTAACTGCTTCATTTCTCTTCTTCTGCTTGAGGATGAGGGGGTGATGTAGCAATGATAGGGGCGGTTAGAGATGGTAAGGGAGTGGGGGGCAGGAGGCAGGGGCCGGATAGCAGGAAGAACAGGGGGGAACTTAGAACATGGGAAAATGGGGGAGCAGTGGATCAGAGCAGGAGGAGGAGGGGATAGAGGGAGGAAAGTGCAAGGAGAAGGACCAGTTGGGAGGAAAGGGCAAGGTGAGAGACCAGAAGTACAAGGAGGATACAGTAAAGGCAGCTGAAGGTTTATGCCAGGGGAGCACGACAGGCAAGAAGGGGCTGAACGGAGATGGGAAGGAAGGGAGAACGAGCCAGGCAAGTTTAGCAGATGGGGGAAAAGAACCAGTTGCGAGCAGTGATGGGGGGGATAGCGGGGTACAAAAGTATATTCGGGAGGAGGAGGAGAGGCATAGGATCGGAGGGGAGGGCGTGGCCAGGGTAAATAAGGAGAAGGTGGCAGGGGGCACTGAGATAGGGGAAGGAGCAAGGAGCTAGCTGAGGGGATGGGCCAGTAGAAGGGATGAGGGACATGGAAGGGGGGGGATGGAGAAAAAGAGGTGGTCAGAGTGCTCCTGTTGGGTGATTCCATGATCAGGGGTATCAAATGGGATAGGGAGGGGGAAGCCTGCCCAGTTAGAACAAAATGCTTCCTTGGACTAACGGTGCACAGGGCCAAGCATGTGGTATATCAGCTGGCAAAGGATTGTGGAGGTTCCCCGGACTTACTGGTGCACCTGGGTACCAATGACATTGAGTGAAATAGTGAACTAGTGATACAGGCAAGGTTCAGGGAGCTTGCCAGGGTCTGTCATGACATAGGATGCACGATTTCCTTCTTGGAAATCCTGCTGGTGCCAAGGGCTAGTGGGGAACACAAGAGGAAGATTAGGGAGCTAAACCAATGGCTCAGGGAGTGGTGTGAGGCCAGAGGGCATTGTTTGATGGGGGATTGGGGGGAGACCTGGGAGGATAAGGGGCCATATGCTAGAGATAGGTTCCATCTCAATTTGGAGGGGAGGGAAATCCTTAAGTTGAAAATAGAGGGGTTGGTTGGTAAAAGGTGGGGTTTCAACTTGTGAAGGGGGAGGGATGGGAGAAAAGGCTGTCGAGAGGGGTCCGATAAAGGAGGGACTCTGTTTCCACCCCTCTGGGGAGCTGGAGGAATGCGGGAAAAGGCCGACTGGTAAGATGCTGACTGGGGGAAGACTGAATCCCCATGGGAACATGAGCAGGGGAAATGGAAGGATACGGAAAGGGTGGAAGGTAGTCTTGATAAATGCCAGGAGCTTGGGCAATGAAATGCCTGAGCTCCAGGCCATGCTAACTGAGGGACAGGTGGATGTGGCAGCGGTCACTGAGACCTGGACCACCGCAGGGCATGACTGGGACCTGAACCTGCAGGGTTATACCATGTTCAGGAAGGACAGGAGGGAGGGAAGGGGAGGAGGAGTAGCAATAATAGTCAAAAACTGTATTGGCATAGCAGGAGTGGAGGAGGCGGAGGTAACTGTGGAGGTGATTTGGGTCACCTTGATAACAAGGGGGGCAAAAGAGTAAAAATAGGAGTGGTGTATAGACCCCCTGCACTGGAGGAGGAGCTGGAGGAAAGTCTGGTGGCAGATTTTGGGAGACACTGCAGATTGGGCAGGGGAAGGGTGGTGGTGTTGGGGGACTTAAACATGCCAGGAACGGACTGGGAGACTATGACATCCTCGGTGGCCAGGGAACAGAGGTTGTTGGATGTCTTTCAGGACGCGTTCCTAACTCAGCAGGTGGGGGAACTGACCAGGGAGGCGTGGATACTGGATGTGGTCCTGGCAGACAGTGACCAGATTGGGGGCCTGGAGGTAAGGGACCCATTGGCAGGGAGCGACCATGCCATGGTCTGGTTCTGCCTGGACCTAGGAGGGGTAGAAGGCTGCACAAAGATGGAGGTAACTCACTTCAGGAGGTCGGATTTCAAGGAAATGGGAAGGATCCTTAAGAAATATTTGAATGGGATTGGGCCAGATATGGACGCTGACAGTAGGCGGGAAATCATCAGGAGGGGGGTGCAGGATGCTACCAGCACTTGTGCAAGAGTAAGACGAAAATGTGGTAAGGCCCGTAAACCCTGCTGGTAGACCAGGGAGGTTCAGGAGGTGGTGAGGGGAAAGAAGGCGGCTTATAGGCATTTCAAATGCTCAAGGAGTGAAAGGGATCGAGGGGAGTACAAGCTGATGGCCAGAAGGGCCACTAGGCTGGTGAGGGCGGCTAAGGCAAGGAAGGAGCAGAACCTGGCCAGGGAAATTATGAGAGGGAACAAGGGGTTCTTTAGATACATTGGGGAAAATTGAAGGGTGAAGGGGCAGATTAGCAGGATTAAAACAGGGGAGGGATGGGCACAAGACCCGGGGGAGCAAGCTGAGGTACTCAATGAGTACTTCACCTCAGTTTTCACCAAGGACAATGGGGGGGCTGCATCATACATGGGAGGAGATGGTGAAATTGAGGAGGGGGGGACCCTTGCCGATTGGCGGGTCTGGGGAGAGGGGGGGCCATCACTGGCAGGATGGGGGGAAGGCAAAGCAGGGGGACGAGGTAGCAGAGGTGGAAATCATGGCAGAGAGAGTGAGGGAAGCCCTCAGGTCCCTTAAGACACAGAAAGCACCAGGGCCAGATAAATTACATCCCAGAGTGCTGAAGGAACTGGTGGATGTCCTGGCAAAACCCCTGGCAGAGCTTTTCAGCATCTCTCTCTGAGGAGAAGGTGGGTGCCCCAGGACTGGAAGGTGGCGCATATAGTGCCTATCCACAAGGGGGGATCAAGGGAGGTGGCAGGGAACTACAGGCCCGTCAGCCTGGCATCGGTGGTGGGCAAGGTGATGGAGGACATTGTCAAGGAGAGGCTGGGGGGGGGACCTGGAAAAGTCGAGGTGCCTGGACGATAGACAGCATGGATTTGTCCCAGGGAAATCATGGCAAACAAACCTTGTGGAGTTCTATGACTGGGTGGCGAGTGCCTTGGACCTGGGTAGATCGGCGGACGTCCTCTATCTTGACTTCAGCAAGGCATTTGACTCTGTTCCTCACGGGGCCTGTTGAATAAGCTGGAAGAAATGGGGGTTGGGAACCAGATGATCAGATGGATAGGCAATTGACTCCAGGACCGGACCCAGAGGGTCATGGGTGGCCGGATAGTCTCATCCCCAAGGAGGGTCATTAGTGGGGTCCCTCAGGGATCGGTCCTTGGGCCCCTCCTATTCAATGCCTACGTCTCTGACATAAGGAAGGGTATCAGGAGTGAGATGAGTCTCTTTGTGGATGACTCAAAACTGGGGGCTGTGGTGGATGGGGAGGAGGGGAAGGTGGCCCTACAGGGGGACCTGGAGGCTCTGGAAAGGTGGTCTAGAAAGTGGAAGCTGAGGTTCAATGCAGGGAAATGCAAGGCACTGCATCTGGGAGCCAGAAACCCGGGCCAAGTGTACACCCTGGGGGGGGGAATACTACAAGTCTTAATGGCTGAGAGGGACCTGGGGGTGGGAGTGGATGTCAAGATGAACAGCTCTGAGACTTGTGGGAGGGCAGCGGCCAAGGCTAACAGGATGCTGGGATGCATTGCTGGGTGGATCACCTCCAGAAGGAGGGAAGTGATAGTCCCTCTGTATAGCTGCTTGGTGAGGCCGCACCTCGAGTACTGCATGCAGTTTTGGAGGCCACACTTAAAGAGGGACACTGAACTCCTGGAGAGGGTCCAGAGGAGGGCAACCAAAATGATCTGGGGCCTGGGGGACAGGACCTATGGGGAGAAGCTCGAAGAGCTAAATATGTACACATTGGAAGAGAGAAGGGACTGGGGGGACATGATAGAGGTCTTCAGGAACATGAAGGGGTAAAATGGGGGAGGAGCAGTCAGGGTTCTCCAGAGGAAGGGGGGGGGCAACTAGAGGGCGTGGGTGGAAGCTGGATGGGGGGAGATTCAGGGGAGAAAGGAGGATGTGCTACTTCACTGAGAGGGTGGTTGAGCCATGGAACACGCTGCCCAGGGGGCTGGTGAAGGCAGAGATGGTGGAGGGGTTCAAGAGGGGGTGGGACAGGTACAGGGAAAGGGTTCTGGAAGCAAAGTCCTGTGCAGCAGGAATATTCGGGACTGGGAAGGGAAGACAGAGAGGCAGAGGGCAGGTAAGGTCAGCTCCCAGGGTGGGGCTGACCAATGAGCAGACACGAAAGACCGTTAGGCCTATTCTGCTGGCATTTTAGCATGTTATTATGTTAGTAAAAACCTAGTTTCAGCTACAGTTAATAAAAATATCGACATACCTGTAAAATCTAATTTTCTATGTACCTCCTGTGCTGTGCACCATGAGGTTTTATTTTGTTTTTTTCTTTTCTCGATCCTAGCCCTCACCAGGTCTATAGTAATATTTCTAAGCCAAACGTGGTGGCCATCTTTTTTTCTTCAGAAAACAACTATATAAATCATCTATAAAATGCTTACATATCAGTGAAACAAGAACATTTTACCACCAAACAAAACTGGAAAATGTCTGGAAACCTTTATAGTGAAAAAACATGTTAGGGTCAGATTTTTTGCTCATTTATTTCGCACTACTGCCTTAAATCCCATGGCTACACTAGCAGCAGAGCATGAACACAGTATGGAGGACAGTGGAAGAGAGAGAGAGATTTGGAGTCATACGCCAAGGAGAAGAGAGATTCCAGCAGGGGAGTAGAGTCAATGATGTAGAGAAGTTGCAGATGGTAGGCTCAGAGATAGAGATGTTTCAGCCTCCAACAGTGGCTAGGTTGTAGGGAAGGAAGAAACAGAAGCCAGGAACAGGGAGGGGTGGGGGAGTAGTGAGGGGAGCCATGTCATTGACATAGACATGAGCAAGGATTTGGGGAATTTTGAAGACCTGTACAGCAATGAGATTCAGTCATTTCGGAAATGAAGGGGACTGCATAGTTGGGATGGCAATCACTTGATTATTTCTATTTTATTTAGTGGTCATACACTATGTTTAACTGATGGCCAAGGATAAAGACAGCTGTCTACAGTGATGTGCCTGAAGCTCTCTGGCACAGTACTTGAATCTAGGATGGGGGATAAATCCCACATTTCCCATATGGCCTAATTTAATGAATAGCTGGTTCCACCAGAGGACCAACTAGTAAATGATTCATCTGACCATTGACATCTGATAGAGATCTTGGTCATCTGTTTTCTTTTGTTTGTTTACCTTTTTTTTGTTAATTTATTGTGACGGAAATGTGTACTGACTCAAGGTTACTTTGATCCACATAAAGAAGATTTTTGAAGTATACTTGCAAATGTTAATTATCACTAAATAGAGAGAATGGTCAAAAAGCTATTTTAAGGTTACATTATACTTGTGTTTTTTTTTTTTTAATGTTACATTCTTTATGCTCCTCTTCCTGACTGGTCAGCCAGATTATTGCCAACCCCCCAGCCCCGTCCCCCGACCATGGCTGGCACTTCTTCCTCCTTCCCCCATGGTTGTACCCTCCGTGGCAGGGTGGCGGGGACCCCCATATCCCCGTCGAGTAAGGATCCAGATTCTGGGAGGGCTGCTCTATTTGAGGGCAGGGCCTGTGAAGGCTGGCAGTCATCCAACTTGCCAGGCCAGATTTCCTTGTTTTTCTTGTTCCCCCATAGGTGGAATGTGCAAAGATGGCAATGGTCATGCTGTGCGCGTATCCTCTCACAGCACACTAGCTGTCTGTTCTGTCTCTCCTGCTTGTTGAGGGGCCTTGCGTGCCGGCACCCAGCCACTGCTAGGTGTCAGACTGACTCCAGCCCATACATGCCTCACTCCCCAGGAGAGGAGAGGAGAGCTGTCCTCTGGACGTTCAATCTTCTCCCACCCCAGCCGACCCCCGATGGCCCGCTCGCACTGCAAACACAGGTCGCCGACGTGGCATGAGGTAAGGCATGATGCCTCAGCCCTCCACGCCACTGGGCCGGCTCTACATTATACTTGTTGTAGTAACTCTTATGTATCAATCTCAAATACATTCCCCAGAATCCTCTTGGTGGAAGACAGACAACATACTGTCAGATAAATGCATTAATTCCTTCCAGCCGCCAAAGTCTCCTTCCGCTACGGTATGCACTCAGATTCTCACTTGGCATTCCATGCAGCACAGTTAGTCATGGCTTAATGTGCACTTCTGTAAGAAGCCTTGGAGGATTTATCTCTCCTGTGGAGCTTCAAGGCCTTCTCCCTTTTGTAGGGTTTTCTCTAAGCACTCCTGGACAGTTTATTTCCCTTGGGTGGGGGCCTGGGTGGATGTGAAGCAGACTGACTCCTCCTTACCCAAGGATCACACAACTGAGCTGCACAATTCTATTGAGTCATACTTCAGCCCTCTAACAAATTTTAGAAGTGGGAAGACGAAGTCCCTTGAGAAGGTCAAGTAACTTGCTTGACATCACATGCAAACTGAGCTAGTTGATGTGGTCAGATTCAAGTTATAGACTCTCCTATTTCATATCATATAATTGACATAAAAAATCCTGTTACCTGATTGGTCAGTTAAGTTCTTTACCCATGTGTAAATCTTGCAATAATCAACAGCTGAGAAAAGGCATTAAAAAAAAAACATACTGTAATTAAACACATACTTAAATTGCCTTTACCCATAGGTCTATTGTATAATAATATCAACGCACTCCAGGACATGGGTAATTGGAGGATTATCACTTCCCTTGTGGTCAAGTCACCCAGTTGTGCCCCATGAAACACCACACAAGGTGTGAGCAAATCCCCAAATAACCCATTCTGTCGTGCCTTATTGTTTATGTCCACTACCATAACCACTAGTCCAAGCAACTGCCTTCATAACCTGAGTTTTTTGACATGAACATATCCTCGCATCTTTTACTAGCCTGTCTTGCTTTTAAATGAAAATCTTAGGGAAGGTCCTCATGCAGCACCGAATCTATGATCTCTAATTCTGCCCATAAAGTAATCACTTTCCATGCAGTTGATTAGTCTACTGGCGTAAATCTGATGGGACAGAGAGGACACATGCCTGGATATATATGCTAGCATTGGGAATCCTACCCACAGACTCCCATTTATTACTGCGAGGGCTGTAAGCCTTAACCATGTAGGTGTCACAGTTGGACTCATAGCATTGTCCACCAAGAATATAAAGCTTTTCATCCAGCACACCGGACCCTCCAGCCACATGGGCTTTTGGCAGGTTTTCAATGAAAGTCCAGGTGTCTGTAAATGGGTCATACACCTCACACACATACTGGTTGGTGTAACCCTGACCTAAGCTCTGCCGGCCACCAGCCACATAGAACTTATCCTTGATGGTCTCCATGACATGCTGTGCACGATCCTTGTTCATGGGTGAGAGGTAGATGGTACCCATTTCGGGGCTGTAGATGAACATGGACACCAAGCACTGGTACTGACAGTTAAATCCACCAGACACGAAGATCTCTTCATTCCACACCACCGCTGCATGAGAACTGAGTGGCTGATCCAAGGGATGAACAAACCTGTTTTCAAAATTGCATAATAAAAAAAAAATACTTCTGTCATCTTGGTTCTACTGTCTACCAGTTGGTACATCAAAATCAGAACATTCTCCATATACAGAAGCTTTCACACAAAGCTTTGCTTGTTTCCTTTTAGTTCTTAGCTCTGACATTTCATACACCCAAAGGAAGCATTCAAGAGTAGCAGCTTGTGAGGAGCAGTGCATGTGACCCTTGAAAAAGGTTGCTGGGAGACCCAGGTATAGCACATCACACTATCACATGACAGGTTGTGTTATTGCCGACCCAACTTTCAGCCTTGGACAGGGTATGCCATGGGCACTGAGTAGGTAACACTTTCAGAATCTGGGGCCATGGGGTAGTATTTGCTCCACTGCAACAGTGCCACTTTGGGCATGTGATGGAGCAGTTTGAGATCAAGGGTTTCCCCATGATGTCAGCCCCTTCCCTCCAAAAGGACAGCATGGCAGAGACAGGATAGCTTAGGGCCAGTGGGAAAAAAAAAACAGAATAAGCATCGACCATGGGATAACAGCCACTGGCAATTTAAAGTCCTTTGGCCATGTTGAGATTGGCATTTCCTTTTTGAAATCATTCTTTTTTTCTCCATATTTTATTCACTTTTTTGGTTCCCCTTCTATCTATCCCAATGTTTGTGGTGGTGTTATCCAGGCTACAGCCCTCCACTGGCTAGGAATGCAGCCAGTGGCTGTCCTCACCATCCAATGCCTCCTTTTGGTTGGCTGTTAGGGGGGCGCTTGAATGCTGGATGGCACAGACGCTCCTTTTCTGGGAGCTAAGCACCCTACCTGCATTATACTCCCATACTCTAGCAGGCTAGAACTGTTTTTTTTTTTTTTTAGGGAGGGTTGTTTTGGATCTAACATTTTAGAACCAGACACATTCTTTTGTGTTTTTCTTTATAACATGATCTGCTCAGCTCTAGTCTGGACTGGATGTGACTTTTGTTCTTGATTAATGATTCACAAGTCCATCAAAATTATATCCAACTCAGGCTGTCAACCTGAAACCGAGCCACCCATTTGGCTGAAACAGCGACTTGCTGACTGTGTTTCTTACCTCCAGGTGTTGGTGGCAGGGTCATAGCACTCAACGCTTTCCACGTTGCTTCCGGTGTCCGTATCCCCTTCAAGCACATAAAACAACCCATTCCGACACACTGCCACAAAAGAATATCGTGCTTCGTTCATGGACGCTACCTCTTGCCAGGTATTGTGCATTGGATCATACCTGTGGATAAGGTAATCAATTCATACAGGGAGTCATAGATAATGCAAAAAATATTTATTTACTATTCATGTTTCTGTCTTCTTTTCTGGAAATTGCCCTAATTGCATGCTAATGACCAATCTACATTTGAACTCTCTAGAACTGTCAGTACTTTTATTTTTCAAATTTTATAACTAGCTATGTTCTAAGGTGTTTTTTTTTTTCAGAAAAGGTCAAAGAGGTGAAGTGTTTGTCTCCCAAGTAGAGAGGGGCAAAAGTCACCAGGTATATGCATGCACTCTTTTCTGATTTACTGGCATTGGCATTCACTGTGAAACTAGCCACCCCCCATCCTCCCAGAATGAGGTTAAGGTGCAGCAACAGTGACCCCCCAGTATGGGGTAGAATACAGTAAAATAAAAGTCTTGGAAAAGATGAATCCCCCTTCCAAACACTGTAGATTTGCAATTAAAGGGTGCATTTTCATTTTAAACACAGAAACAAAACCAATCAAAAAACATTTTTTGCCAGTGATACCCTTTATTAAGCTGAAAAATAGTTTAATTATGCAAGCTTTTATTATTACTAAAGTCTTTGCATTGCATCGGCCTGGTGGCATAGAGGGCTAAGTTGCTGGTGACATACCTTCTGCCATGCTGACATCCCATGTGTGGGAATGGGCTGAGGTCACTGGGGGTTGTCCAGTACAGGAGAGGATCGAGCATCTGAGGGACTGCTCTCCTCTCCCAGGGAGTAGAAGGATGTTGGACTGGCCTTAGAGTGCCACCAGTTGGAGGCCTTCTGGTAGTGCAGCTCAGGCCCCATGAAGGGAGAGAGCTGAGGAAGCAGCATGCCTGTGTGCCTCTGCACAGAAGCATTCACATCCTGCAACAGGGGCATGATATAAAACCAGAAAATGGTGTTGGGGGCTTCTTGAAGCCCTGTCTGCCTGTTCTCAAGTCCACGCTCTCACCCAGGAGTCGCCACTGGTCTGCTGTGAACTACTAGAATGGTGGGGATGAGAATGGTCTCCCCACATCCCTGCCATGAGGGGAAATTCATAGGGAAACTTTCAGATCAAGCATATCCCAGGGGAGACAGTTGCCAGCCCGGGGGAGGGGGGGGGACAGGGCTGAGTAGCTGCTGCATGACAAGGCTCAGAAACCACTTGTGAAAAGAAAAAAATTAAGTATTTTCTTCAGTCTGAGATGTTAAGGCATCTTTTTTCCTTTTTTATCATTACTTCATTTTCTTCCCCTTGGCCAGCTGTTTGCCATCTGACTAGCCAATGATCTTCAAGCCTTACCACTCTTTGCCTGACCCATGAAGTTCCTGCGCCACTGGAGAGGTGTACTGTACTGTACTGTACTGTCAGTCAAGGGCTTGTCATGTGATGCTGGTTTGCAGCAAAGAGTCCAAAATGTGTTGTGTCATCATCTAAGCAGTCGCCATTTTCCATCTGTTTGCTGCTTTACCCCGACCATCCCACCACCTTGATGGTGCTGCATATAGCCAGAAGCATGCTTTGTGCACATGTAGCTGACCTCCCCACAGAAGAGCAAGATTCTGCTGCAGCAACGATGTAACATGGTATGAACCACCTGCAGTAGCTGCGTACTGCAAGTGGCAGCACTCTCTTCTGCCTTCTGACTGCCCGAGCCAGTGTGCAAAATTCCTTTCTGAATCTAGGTTGCCAGAGTGAACCATGGGGCAGCCCAACAGTAACCTTTTTAACTGATCCTGAGGAAATCTTACCTCACACTCAATGATTGTTTTCTATGTATGTTTGCGAATCTTAGGGTTATCTGCCACAGAGACAATACTGCTTGGGTAACTATGCACAACCAGCCTGTGCTACCAAACAGAGGTTCTGATTCCCTCTAACCTCGAGAGCTAAGCTCAAAAAGTCCAAAGGAATCAGAACCCTGAGGTGGCAGGGCAGGCTAGTTGTGCATAGAGCTGCACATCCAGCATTTATTTTTATAGTGCACGGTTTGTGAAACTGTTTTTTTATTATGTTTTTAAACCAATCCATCATGCTAATAGGCACTTCATGTGCTATCCACTCTGCAGTTGTAGTTTCGAAACCCCTCCCTCCCATCGTGGCTATCTCGTCAGCTGCTGCAAGACTGAGTGAAATAAGAGCACAGTGGTTTGTTAAAAGTTCTGCAAACAATAGTAAGCTCATGCACCCTCTAGATGTTTCAAAATGCTGTTGTACCACAGAAGGGTACAATCATGTTCCACGACTTTTGAACTGTAGTACAGCAGCCTTTTGAAAGAGATGGAAAGTCGTATACAACAAAGTTCTACCGTATAATGCCGATAATAATGGCAGTGTGATATAAAAGTAGCACGAGCAAATGAAACTGATTGTAATGGCTAGACAATATGCTCTAAAAATAAACAACACTTTTTTTTTACAGTTTAAGACTGCAGGATAGCCCAGCAGAGAGGAAATATCTTGCTTTCAATGTGTGTGTGTGTGTGTGTGTGGGGGGGGGGGCTGCTTTTCTCCAGTTTTACAGATAGGAGGGCCAGAAGCACAGAGAGAGAGATGAAGTTTAATACTAGTAATATTCTACTGCTTAAAAGCAGTCTTTACAAATAATATCATACTAATACAAGGAGTAACAGTATGAGACATCAGAAGACCATTTGCAATTATCACCTCAGCTTGCAATTCCAGTGACTTGCCCAATGTTGCAGAGTGAGTCAGTAGGTATTAAGTGATGTGAAACTAGGATTTCCTGTCCTAAAGTTCATTGGTCAAATCATCTAGACCCCACTATCTTCCCCTTATTATTTTTACAATTACTCTTTCAACTTACCGTAAAACTGATTTCAAAATATCACACGTTCCATGAAAATGGCTTCCACCAAACACATAGAGGATGTTGTCCAGTACTACAAGGCTATGCCCAAACCTGGCAGAACCAGGCAAACTGCCGAAATGTTGCCAGTCTATATCCCTTACTAAGCCAACTCCACTCTTGAAGCTGTTTGCAAACCAAAGATCTTTGCTAGGGATGTGCTTGGCCAAGTCCTTGGAAAGTTGATATCCTCCTACCAGTACCAGCACCTGCTGGGGTTGCCTCACTCTCCAGTACTGTTCAAGTGTACCTGACGTCCACCCAAACTCCATGAGAGCAGATGCATAGAAATCTTCACACCCTTCCTCCATGAGCTTGAGGTTGGTGGACCTGACCTCTTTAAACTGGGAAAAAGTCATGAGTGGGAAGCGGATGACTTGCATAAGTTTCCGTGCCTGAGCAAGTCTCTCATACTTGTCAGCACTGAGCCACTTAATGGCAATTCGAAAAACCTCCAGTTCATTAGTGATACACAGAGAATTATGAGACAGGTAGTAGGAGAGCTGTTCCAATGAAAGGTCTTGAAATTTAGGCACAGAGGCCACGTCCTGGAAGTTCCTCAAGATAAAGTCCTCAGCAAACTCCTTTAGGTCTCTGAAGTTGAAGGCTTCAGCAAAGGCCTTGACATCCAGGCAGGTGTCGGCATTCATCTCTTTCTTGAGGAAGTCGAAGCAGAGAGAAATGGCGCTGACCACCTGGAGCTGCATGGCAGTGCAGGTGAGCTCAAAGATGTCTTCCCAACCCACGTGCAGACTTCCCATGTACATGGAAAACATTAGGTCTGTAACGGGTCTAGCACTGACAGAATGTATCTGCACCTTGCTTTCAGTTGCTTCTTTCATCCCACTGGTGAACATTGCCCTGAAGTAGTCACTGGCAGCAGCAAGGACAGTTCTGTGTGCTAAAAAACAGACAAAACATTGATTCAGTTTCAGATTTAATAGGATAAGCTTCAGTTTTGATTGATATGTGTACTTATTTGAAATGTCATGGTTTTATGTTCAGTCTTTAAATAGCTTATTATTATATTAGGAATCATCAGTAGCATTTGGAATGGCCCTGTATAGTAAGAGAATGACTCTTGTTTAATAGACCACATTGTGTTATGTTTTGGAATTCTGGCTGAGTAACAGGATTCAGGATTCTTTAATTTGTATTATACAATGGCAAGAAAGAATCCTGGCTTCTGATTGGTCAGCTGGCTGTCACAGCAGGGATGTTATCCTGGCATAACATCCCTGCTGATTGTTTGTAGGATATGGAGCATGCTTCTGATGCGCTTTTTTTTTTCTCTTGAGAAACAAAAATATTTTTACACACTAACAAAAACATTCTTTAAAATTCTTTTTTTAACTATGAAACAATAAGCCATTGTATAATAGGAATAATGCCCTCCAGGGTGGGTGTTATGCTGGGATAACATCCCGCCTCAGGTGTTGGACGCCCTCGGCCGTTGGCCTCGGGCCCAACCACCTGGTGGGATATTATCAACCTTCCTTCCTGTCGAGCGATATTCCTTAATAAGGGATACAACTGTTTTCATGCTGACAGAGGTACAGTACTCAGGGTGGGCGAGTTGTGATATATATATAGAATAATATATGGGGTGGTGTGTGTAATGAGATGTTTACACACACCCTAGGGGTTAGATGCTCATAAACCCCAAGGGTGTGTGTAAACTTTGAGTTTAAACACACTACTCCATATTTTATTTTAAATAATTGCTGGGTTTCCCTTTTTAGCCTCAGCAATGATATAAAATAAAGAGCTTCCAGTGTATCCTAGGTTCGGTTTTGTTTTAGTCCGGTGTCGAGATTTGCCATATTTTAAATGTTTTTTTTTCCTTTGTGCAGGTCTTTGTGTGTTTCCAGGGTATATGGGGAAAAAAGAAAAGAAAAGAACTTACCAGCCAGTTCTTCTGGCTTTTCTGTTTCAGGCGAGACGGAAGTGGTGAGCGGTCTCGACTGGTCGTGCTGCTGCGTGAGCATATGCACAGCAAGGGAAATTGTGCGCGTGTTTGTCATTATAAACACTCCTTTATAATGACAAATTACGCCACGGTTTCCCTTTGGGAAAAAGGGGAAGCTAGTTATTATATTACTTTTATTCATAACACAAAAATCTTGGGCTTTTTATTTCCTTTTGTTGGCCTAGAAGGGGAAAGGGAACATTGTTTAACCAGGAGTAGCACACTAAGCTGAAGCTTGTTTCCAGATGCAACCTGGGAGCGCAAGAAAGTTAAGTGACTTGCTCAGAATCACACAGTATGCACCTATGCAGCTGAGGGATTCAAACCCAGATCCCCAGATCTGCACCTCAGAGCCTTAACCCACTGCACTATACTGCCTCCCATGGCCTAGAAGGTATCCTTACTTGAATTTTAAATTAAATATAACTGGGAAGCATTTTCTCCTGTAAAGAAATCCGGTTATAATTCACCGTTATAACCTGCGGATTGTAACAGCGAACATGTGCTGGGTTTCTCTCACACTGAGAATGCGCAGCCACCGCACCTTCACTCCTCAGTGCCGGGCACCATTCCCCAGCTCTGCACAGTTCTCCACACTTTGAGTCAATGTCAGTAAGTTATTTTTAACATGATAAACAAGTGAGCAACATTTTTTTACATAATTAAGGGGAAAAAACGTGAGTAATTGTTTTCATCAGGAGCCACGGACTGCACTGAAACTCGACCAGTCTGCAGCTCTGTAGAAATATTTTTATTTTATACAGTTGCTGTGGTGAGAAAACACCCCCCAGCAGTTATAGGAACACAGGAATGTGATGGCAGAAATAGATCACCAAGTCCATCAAGTCTGCCCAATTTGCCTAGATATCTACTTGACCTGTTCTGTTATCCATCCCCCCTTGGCCAGCAGCCCTCTGTGCCTGCCCCAAGCCCTCTTGAATCCCCTCCACCATCCTCTCTCCCACCTCCCTCAGCAGCCCATTCAAGCTGTCCACCATCCTCTTGGTGAAGAAGTACTTCCTAATGTTACCCCTGAACCATCCCCCTTTGATTTGGAATTCATGACCCTTCATCCTGGGCCCCTCCTTAACTTTGAAGAGACTCTCCACCAGCACGTTATTGATACCCTTCAGATATTTAAATGACTCAATCATGTCACCCCTCTCTCTCCTCCAGAGAGTACATGTTTAGGTCCTGCAGTTTCTCCTCATATGGAAAGTGTCCGAGCCCCCTCACCATTTTGGTCGCCCTCCTCTGAACTTGCTCCACCCTCTCCATGTCCTACCTTGGGTATGGCCTCCAGAACTGTACCCCATACTCGAGGTGTGGCCTGACCAGCTGGGTGTACAAGGGAATCATGACCTCCGTCCTCCTGCTGGTGATCCCTCTCCCTATGCCACCCAACATCCTACTGGCTCTTGCCACTGAAGTTCCACACTGCTTTGCCACCTTCAGGTCCTGTGAAATGATGATGCCAAGGTCCCTTTCGTCCTCAGTTTCCTCCAGGTGCCTACCCCCATTCTGTACTCTGCATTCCTGTTTTTCCTGCCTAAGTGCATGATCCTACACTTTGCAGTATTGAATAAAAGCTGCCACTCCCTGGACCATTCCCTCAACTTCCCCAGATCTCTACACATCATCTCAACCCCCTCCTGCTTGTCTACTCTATTGCAGACTTTTGCATCATCTGCAAATACACTCACCCTCCCATTCCAGACCCTCTGCTATGTCTTTTACAAAGATGTTAAAGAGCAGTGGTCCTAATACTGACCCTTGGGGAACCCCTCTGGTGACCCCTGTCTCCCTGAGGGCACCCCATTGACCAATACCCTCTGTGTTCTGCCCTCCAACCAGTTCTGCACCCACCTTATTACCATCACCCCCAGCCCCAGGCAACTCATTTTGTGCAAAAGCCTCATGTGCGGCACCAAATCAAAATCTTTCCAGAAATCAAGGTAGTCCATTGTCCAACGCACCCCCCCCCCCAATCCACCACCTGGGTAACCTAGTCAAAAAACTCAACCAAGTTCATTTGACAGGATCTGCCCTCATTGAACCCATGCTGCCTTTAGCCTCCAGGTAGCTTCAGCAGATTTTCCATGAGCTTGCCAACCACAGGTGTCAAGCTCACAGGCCTGTAGTTGCTCACCCCCCCATGAAGGGGCACCACATCCACGCATTTCCAATCTTTAGATACCACCCCTGAACTTAAGGATTCATTGAATAGAGTTGTCAGGGGAGCTGCTAATACCTCCTTCAGCTTCCTCAATACCCGTGGATGAATCCCATCAGGCCCCATGGCGTTGTCCACCCTCAAGCCATTTAGTTCTTTCAGGATCTCCTCCACCCTAAAGGAACTCATGTCCACCCCATCCCCTACATCCCCTGCAGGCCCAGGGTTACCCCCGTTCCATTCCTTTTCATTTGTGAATGCAGAGCTGAAGTAACTATTCAGCATTTCAGTCTTCTCTTGGTCCCCCACCACCCGCTTCCCGGCCCCTGGTTTCAGACTGGGTATCCCTCTCGCTGTTTTCCTCCACTCTTCTATATACTTAAAACAGGTCTTGTCCCCCTTCTTGACCGCCCTGGCAATGCTCTCCTCCATCCTTGCCTTTGCCCATCTGACCACCCTCACTGCCTTCTTCTGCTTTGCCTGATACTCTTCCCACTCCTGCTCCTCCTGCATCCTTTTGAAGCTCCTGAAGGCTCTCCTCTTAGCTTTGATGCAGACCTCCACTTCCCTGTTGAACCGCAGTGGCTTCCTTTCCTCCTGTTTTTACTCAACCATCGTCACGCAGAGATCAGTGGCCCCCACAATAGCTCCCTTTATCATAGCCCACATGTTTTCCACATCCCCAAGATTCCTCAACCCCTCCAGTGCTTGCCAAGCATATTCCCCCATCCTGCTAAAATCCGCTAGCCTAAAATCATGCACCTTCACCTTGGTCCTGTTCATAGTGACCGATGTGCATACCATGAACCACACAGTATTGCAGCCACTTGTACTGAGGTTTTCCCTCACAATCACCTCCCCATCCTATCACCATTTGTTAGCACCAGGTCTAACACCGCCCCATCCCTAGCTGGTTCACTGACCATCTGCTTGAGTTGGGCATTTTGAAAGGAGTCCAGAATCGCCCTGCTTCTGAATGAGGCTGCTGATACTGTGTCCCATACCACATATTATATAAAATAAAGCCTGAGTAGGGGGTGTAAAACTCAGATTTTACACACCCCTTGAGGTTGGATACCTTAATAAACCCCTCGAGCTTCACTCTTGGAGTTTATGTGCCATCCCATCCCTTGGGCGGGGGGGTGTAAAATCTCATTATAACCCCCTACCCAGCCATTATTCTATATGTAAGCCACTTTGCTATTTAGGTTATTACTGCTCCCCCACCCTACTAAAATTGTCTCACTTTTCCAACTTCTTAAACAGTACACGGACTCATATGAATTAGTAATTCTTGGTGATTTAAATTTGAACAACCTCCAGACATGGTTCTCAATTTTTAAATGACCTCACTCAGGATCTTGACTTATCTTAGTTAAGCAATGAGGCATGGCAGGATGTGCACTATTGTCAGATAATGGCACACCTTGAGAAGTGAGGCGCAAGGCGATATCAAGTGCCTTACACACCCAAGAAGTGCTGTTATTCCACAGTTACGCACACCCTAGAGTGCCTTATTGTGATTATAAAATGGTTCCTATGAGGTTAAGAACATTATGTATTTCTGACCTATGCTGTTGTGCTAGTGTAACACATGATCAAGTGATCACTCCCTAACCAATCACAGGTCTTGCTTTCTTTTATCTATTAAGAAAGAATTACAGGCAAGGCATGGCAAGTTTATTTATGTAGTGCCCAATCTAACATGGGCTCTAAGTGTTTTACAGAGGTAAATCCTAGTCATGACACATCACATTAAAACAATAACTGGTGGGTAAAATCAAGATACATCATACTGAATGAACTTGATCAAACAAGAATGTTTTCAGCGAGGCTTTGAAGGCCTCCACCATGCAAGCTGAGCAGATGTGGAAGGGGAGTGAATTCCAAAGAATAGTAGCAGCCACATCAAAGGCTCTGTCACCCAAAGATTTAAGCCTAGCAGGAAGGACAGCCAGCAAACCAGCATTAGGGGAGCGGAGAGGGCAGGCTGGGTTGTATGGAATTAGGAACTCTTTTAAGTAGTCCTGAAACAGACCATGTAGGGTCTTGAATGTTAGCAAGCAAACCTTGAAAGTGATGTGCAAATGCAGAGGTAGCCAGTGCCAAGACCAGCATAATGTGGTTACTCCACGAGGAATCCACCAACATTTGGGCTGCAGTATTTTGCACTAGCTGCAGTCAATGCATTAGCCCTCAAGTCCCAAAGTTTGCTGCGCAGCTTCAGTAAAGGCTGGTACTATTCAGTGGGCAGTCTGCCCAAAAATTACGAGCAGCACCAGGTTAACAGCACTCAGAACAGAAATAATGCTACAATCACAATATTACAGCGCTAGATGCAGTGATTTATTGTAGACAGAGTAGCCAGAGCTACACACTACTCCCAAGCACTTCAGTGGTTAGGCCTTCTTCAGTGGGTGTGGTCTATAAACATACAAAATGCATCTAAATATACAAACAATGGTGACACCACGGTGATGTGCTAAAAAGTGTGCAATCACAAGCATTAATCCCAAACATACTTACAAACAGAATTATCAAAAAGTATCAAAAATTTGTACATATAATTGTCAATTTCTTTGAGAAATAGAGTTCACATCTTCATTTAAATCTTTTTCCTTTTCCATTATATTCATGCATTCAAATTAGTATGTTAAACTTCTATAACCTCTCAAAATGCTAATATTCAGAGAAAAGACAGAGGCCTAAGAATAGTATAAAGGACACCAGAAAGAAGAGAAAGAGGGACAGGGTAGCCAAGGAGGGGGTGGGGGGCAAAGTGAAACACCTTTACTGAAGCAAAAATGTGATCACCCCTCTGACATTTCTTCCTGGGTAGGTGAGGAGATCTACAGAAGTGTTAACTCCAGAAGGATCTCCTGAGAGAAAAGAGACAAAAGAGACAACATTCAGATCATGTAAAAAATGAACTTGATTTCAACTTTTTCTGTTCCCAGGTGAAATTACATATTTTATTTATTTATTCATTACTAGGATTACAAATACCTTTGAACCAGGGGTTCTTTTACAAAATTTCCGCATCAAAAAGGATAACAGTGAGGTAGGGTACAGAGTAACAATTGGCATGAAGAGATACACTGCATTAAACTAAGTGAGCAGGTGGTAAACAGACTTACAGTAGGTAAGAACAGCAATTATAACAAGTGATAAGGATATTTAACAACTGGTAAAAGCAGCATTATAACAAGTGATAAAGAGGTCATAGTTGGTAGAACCACAATCATAACAATATGAAACAGTAACAACAGAGACATTTGGTTGTACTGCAGCCAAAAACGGTAGACATTGTCAAACATAAGAGCTAAACAAGGGATAACGTCAGCATGGTGTGAACATGGGGTGGGGTCATGAACAATAAATGAATGGTAAAAAACATCATCTAAACTATAAAGTACAACACAGCAGGGCATAAAACAAGATGCAGTCCAGCACAGTAGACTTTGTCAAGGTAAGGACTAAAGCAAGGAAATGAAGTCAATATAGAGGAGATGCTAGGGATGGGGGAGGAGGGTACAAGAGAGGGGAGCACAGGAGGTGGCGGATGGTGGGATGGAAAAAGGGGACATGGAAGGAGTGTTGGTAACTACGTAGACCAGGGATCAAGGGGAACAGCAAAATAGGAGCTAGGGAGCAGGAGAATAGGAGCACAGTGATTGCAAGTATGGACTAGTGGCCGCAGTCACATTTACACAATGTTGCAAGGTGACCATGCAGTTTTGTTTTG
Organism: Neoceratodus forsteri; assembly: GCA_016271365.2. Lineage (NCBI taxonomy): Eukaryota > Metazoa > Chordata > Ceratodontiformes > Ceratodontidae > Neoceratodus > Neoceratodus forsteri. Next base: position 557,743,224 of record CM028138.1, read on the forward strand.
AAGGTGCTCAGTTTGGACTCAGAAAGGATTTCAGAGGGTAGGTTGTTTAACCAAGTTGGTGCTCTGTAACTAAAGATATGCTGGGCTTGAGAAGTCTGGCAGTGAGGGACAAGAAAAACCTACTTAGTTGAACTACATGTGTTACGTTGGTTTGCCATTGGAAGAAGCAAGGGCTGGGTGACCGGGGCAGTTCAGGCAAGGCAAATTTTTTTCACAAAGAAGTTTAGTATTTTATTTGATCCTGTGGATGAAGCCATTTGACTTGTGAATAGAGTTCACAGGTATGAGTGTGCTTATCAGCACCAGTTATTAACCCGCAGGCCTTGTTTAGTGCAATTGTCAGCCGTTTGAGAGTGGCGTCACTGAAAATGATTAGACCATAATCTATAACTGATAGGATCGAGCTGGTGATCGCGCTTTTTAGGGCTGCAGGTGTGAAACAATGCCTCTGTCTGTAGAGGACACCAAGCCTTCAGTTTACCAACTTGGAAATATGATTGACGTGTGAGGTATATAATAGAGAGCTGTCTAGTGTGATTCTGAGGTATTTAAATTCCTGCACTATCTCCAGTGGTTGGCTTAGGTTGTTGCAGATTGTAAGACTAGTGGATTTATATTTATTATGGGGATTTGCAAAGAGCATTGTTTCAGTCTTTTTATAATTCATTAGTTTTTGGTTGGCAAACCAGGATTTGACTTTAGAGAAATTTAGTGGGAGGTTATTAGTGAGGGGGAGGAAGTCAATGTGGCTGGAGAAGAGAACAGCATCATCGGCATAGAAGACTAATTTGCTATCACAAGCTTTAGGTAGGGAATTCAAGAACAATCTGAAGGGTAAGGGTCCAAGGATGGACCCTTGTGGGACACCAGAGTGGACTGGGAGACTACTTGATAGGGATTCATTTATTTTAACTTGCTGTGTTCTGGAGTCAAGGTAGCTTTTGGACCAATTGGCAATATTGGGGGAGAGGCCAAGGGAAAAGAGGGAGTTTAGTATGAAGGAGTAATTAACAGTATCAAAAGCCTTGGTCAGGTCAATGTAAATGGACCCAACTTTGTGAAGATAATCCGTGTATTCCAACAGGGCTGTGGTGGTACTATGGGCCGGGTGGAAACCATGCTGCTGGGGGCATTGGATATTGTGATTGGTTAGGAATTTGGACAATTGGTCAGCAACTACTCTTTATAGTACTTTGGATAAGGGTAGGAGGATTGAAATGGGGTGGTAGTTATAGACAAGAGATCTGTCACCACTCTTGTGCACAGGTGTGACAACTGCAGACTTCCATTGTTTGGGGAACTGCCTCAGAGACAGAGGCTGGTTCAGAATGGTGGTAAGGGGTTTTAGCATTACATCCAGCATGAGAAGTGGTAATTTCATATCGAATGTGTCACTGCTGTCCCTGGTTTTACCTAAAACCCTGAGTAGATATTTTTTGGCCGAAGCAAGCGTGATTCTCTGAAAGTAAAAAGGGGGTATGTGAAGGGGAGGGACAGCAGTGTCTGGGAGGTCATGAGTGTTGGATTCGTCAAAGAAATGAGGTGGAAATACCTGGCTGAGATCCATAAAAGAAATGCTGAAAGCATTAGCAATGATGTTATTTATTTATTTTATTTATTTATTATGGTCTCAAATTAATAGCTTTGAGCCAAAAGCTCATTACATAGGTTCCACATCAGAAAAGAACAAAAAACACAAACTTCAGTTAGCATAACAACAATTGAATAACAGAGCTATACATAGGGTAGGTGAAAATGAACAAAAAACATGAGCTAAGCCTCAACAGCTGTAAAGGCATTGCCAAGCTCTGACAAGTTACTAAGTGCTGTAGGAGGACAGGGTCCAGAATGTAATGAGTGCACAGAGAGGTGAGCAGCCAAGTGGCCTTGTCATGCAGGATATACGGGGGAGGGGTATTTAATCAGTGGGGCTGTCCACAAACGGCAAGACAAGGATAGGCAGCATTCATTAGGTCTGGAGTGGAGAAGAGGGAAGGGGGGGGAGGAGGAGGAGGAGAAGGAGAGCAGAAGGGTAGTGGAAAAAAGAGGATGCTCATGGGAAAAGATGGGTCTACAGCTGGTGGTGGAGCAGGCAAAGGGAAGGGAAACAGAGGAGGAGGAGGAGGAAGGGAAGATTAGAGAAAGCAGTCACAGGTGGAGCAAGACACTATCCATTGCTTAAGGTTCTGTTTAAAAGCACCCATGGTGGGTAAGTTAGCTATATTTAGTTAGGCTGAGTTAGGTTCTTGTACAGGGACATCATTAACAACTATCATAGTGAGTTCGGCCTTGTTACCTCGGAATCACACTAGACAGCTCTCTATTATATATCTGCACTTAATTTTTTCTTTAAGAAGGGTTTCAATTTTCATTGGTCATTTAAACCATTTGGCTTAAAACTCTGCAACCTATAAATCCATTTACTTTCCTTTTTCAACCGTTCATTCACTTGACCTCCCCCATATTTGAGTGGTGGTTGCTATTCAACGCCCATAAACCTAAGGCCCCTTGGGTCAGATCCATGTTTATTTGCAAAGTGCAGGCCCACTGGTGTATCAATACAGACATTTGTTATATTACTGACATGCTCCTGAATTCTATTCTTCAGTGGTCTTCTTGTTCTGCCTATATATAGAATATTACATTGGCATCAGAGTGTGTATATAATAAAAGGGGTATCATATGTGAGGAATTCTCTGACCTTAAACACTTTTCCAGTACCAGGATGGGTAAACTGTGTCCCTGTGTTGCAATAATTGTAAATATTGCATCTATGGCATTAAAAAACACCATTTGGTCTGCTGCTTAGCCATGTGCTACTAGATTTAGGTGCTGGCAGTCTACTGTAGACTAATTTTTCCCTATTGTTAGGGCTGCTAGAGAAAATTACCCTTGGTGTATCCCCAATGGCTTCAGATAATATGGGGTTAATATGTAACAGGTGCCAGTTTCTTAATACTACATTGCCAATCTGCCCTCACCAATTATTGTGTCCTTTTACAAATGTTACAGGAGCCTTGTCTGTGTATTTTTCTCTGGGCATATTTCTTGACAAATCCTCCCCTTTCATTAATTGCCCGACTCATAGATTCATTTAGTGTCTGTTGTCTGTTATAAATCACTGCATCTAGCACTGTAATATTGTAATTGTAGCATTGTTTCTGTTCTGAGTGATGTTAACCAGGTGCAGGATGCATCAGACCTCCAGATAGCTCTAGGTAAAGTGCTTTGATGTAGTCCAACCTAGACATGACAAAAGCATGAATAATTGTTGCTGTGTCACCCTGAGCTAAGTGCGGCTTGATCCTGGCGATATTCTGTACATGTAAAAGTCAGATCAGACAACAGATAACACCAGGGGCCCAATTTTCAAAGGTGTTAGAACAATGCAAGGAACTTGCATCAAAAGATTTTGACACAATGGGTGACTTTCGTCACAACTTGTGTCAGTTGAGATTTTCTAACACAGCCTGTGTCAATTCCTGTTGCAGCTGTGCCACGGCCCCCCTTGCACCAAGATTGCATCAAACAACCCAGTGTGCCAGGTTGCAAAGGGGCTTGTGCCATAGTGGGGCTGCAACATACCCTTTTTTGGCTTTTGCAAGCCCTGCTATGGATGCAGCAAGAAGCACCACTTAGACAAGTCAGGAGGCAGTCTAAGTAGCTTACACCATTGGGACTGGGTCTGATAATGGGCTGCTGGGGGCAGAAGGGGCATATGAGGTAGCATGGGGGGTTGGGGAGACAGTTGGGCATTAATGGGAGTGCTGTGTCACCTGGCAGGGTGTGTTTGCTTTGTATGTATTTGTGTATTGTACTGTACCTATGAATTATACTGTACGGGGGTGGGGGGTGTCCAGGGACAGAACATGATGTGGCACCTGGAGAGCACAGCCCTGGCAGCTGCACATTCTGTTCCTGGACCCCCTGTACAGTATAATTCTTAGGTACAGTACAATATGCAAATAAATACAAAGGTCAAAGCACTCCCATTAAAGCCCAGCTGTCTCCCCAACCCCCCCAAGCCACGTCCAGTGCCCTTCTGTTCAGCACAGTCACCACCACTAACCCAGCCATTCCAGCCCCTCCAGTGTTGCACCAGGTGAAGGTGGGAAGATCCCTGAGGCAATTCTCGCAGGTGCACCAGCTGTTTGATGCAGATGTCCTCTTGCGGCAAACCTGAAGAGTTTGGTGCCGGGACCCCGATTTTTGTAAAATCGGGTGCCTGATGTTCAAATGTCAATCTGCCATCCAAAATGACCCCCAGGTCCATAACCATACTGGCTGCAGTGAGGAAGTGGCCACCCAAAACAGGGAGAGCTATATCCCCCATAGCAGACAAGCCCTGGTGACCAGGTTCGATAACCATGACCTCTGTTTTTGCCTGGTTTAAGACATAACCAGTTCAAGGCCATCCAGTTGTTAATCTCAGCCAAACAACTGCTCAATACCAGAGTCATAGGTGTGTCGTCAGGGGCACAAAACAGGTACAACTGGGTATTATCTGCAGAGCAGTGAAATCCCACATTGTAGCATCTAAGTAGAGCTACCAACTGTCCTGATTTTCCCAGGACAGTCCCTATTTTTGGTAGCATGTCCTGGTGTCTCCAGAAGTTTTCCAAAATGGTACTATTATCCTGGTTTTTGTTTACTGGTCCTGTTTTTGTTCCTTTTTTTTTTTGCTGACTTCTGATCCATGAGTGACATTTATTTCAGCACCACTGTGGTGCTGTTCCAGTTGGAAAGCAATTTGCAACCTTCTGCCCCGTGCCTACGCTACACCGTGAATGTGAAAATGCTTGGGTACTGTATGTCACAAACCCACTCAGCAGGTCAGCCCTCTACTCCCAAAGTGCCAACCTCCGAATGTAGTCTTGTGAACAGTTAACAGAAACAGGGTAACCCTTCTGTCTGTTTTTGTGGGTTCGAATCAACCTTTGGTCTCAAGTCTTGGAGGGATTCAAACTGTGAACCGCTTGCTAGCCTACCCAATGCACATGCTCAGATCATTCTGTCTTCGGGGAACAAGATATCTTTGCCTACCGGTACCTAACCAGGTGTACAGAAATGAACCCTTAAAAACTCTAATAAAAGACCTCAGATTAAAACCCTTACCTTTTTCCAGTTTGGTATCACCATTCAAGCTTATGCACAGTGTCTGCTTTAACTACATATATTTCACTTGTAAAGGAAGAAATTCAAAGACAGACCAAGTAGGCTCTAAAAATAGAGTTTTACTAAAATAGATAAATATGTAAAACATAAAATACAGAACCATATATCACAAAACATACAAATCTTTTAAAAGAACAAGGTTTTAACAATGCAATTCCTACTACAGTACTTAGATGTTGTCTCTCTCTACCTGTATACTTGCTTAAAGTGCTCAAAGATGTTTCTTTGTCAAAGTCTAGATAGAAGTCTCTGAATGAAAACAGAATACTGTTTAAAAGACTGTCTTGGCCAACCCCATTGCGTGAGGTCACCAGGCTCCTCCCTGTCAGAATATATAAAAAAATATATATCTATATAAAAACAGGATGTCTTATCCAAGTATTAAATTCTATAAACTCAGCATAACTCATTTTCTTCAAATGACTCTCTTTGATCTTATGGTTAGCTTCTCCTTTCCAGGACATCAAAGGGACTTATGTCTCTCTGCCAGATCTCACAGAGGTGCAACATGCTTTTGTATCACCATGTGAATTACGCTGTGTTTCCTCTGAACGTCATAAACTTTTATGAACCTAGCCCAGCATCTGGTACGCTACCATAAATCTAGACAAACAGGAGATCCCTAATTAAGGCTTGGTCTAGTCTGTAATTAGCTTCTGGCCTTCCAGGTAGCACCTTGTATCTAAAACCTGTGTGTGTGATACTTACACGTTGTTTCAGCATTTCTCATGAGAAACAGTCCATAACACATTTTTATATTACAAAAAATGATACAGTGATCAGAACCAGCTGTCCAAGTGTCACAATTCCTCCCCACCAAGACTGAATTTGGGGGCTCTGTCCCCTGCATGGGATGAGCTTCCCAAATCAGTTCAGTCCTCATGGACACGAGACAACCCACCTGAGTTCTGATTTTTGGCTCCAGCCCTATGTAGAATTGTCATATCATACTCTTGCAAAGCAAGACTCCATCTTAGCAATCTACCATTGTTTTTTCCCATCTGTGTTAGCCAAACCAGGGGGTTGTGGTCAGTTTGCACCACAAAATGCTACCCATACAAGTATGGCTTTAATTTCTTTAGGGCCCACACTATGGCAAGACATTCTTTTTCCACAGTGGAGTATGCCTGCTCCCTGGGAAGTAACTTTTTACTCAGGTATGCTATTGGGTGATCCCTCCCTTGGCTGGATGTCTGGCTCAGTACTGCCCCAATACCCACATCTGAGGCGTCAGTCTGAACTATTAAGGGTTTGCTATAGTCAGGACTTGTCAAAACAGGAGCGCTGCCCAGTGCCTCCTTTAGTTTGGAAAAGGCTTCTTCATAGGCTGGGCCCCAGGTGATTTTCTTGGGCATCCTTTTCTTTGTCAGGTCAGATAGGGGAGCAGCCAGGGCACTGTAAATGGGTACAAATTTCCTGAAGTACCCTGCTGTCCCTAGAAAACTCCTGACCTGCTTCTGTGTTTCTGGTCTGGGCCATGCCTGGATTACCTCTGTCTTTATTTGGTTAGAATGGAGCTGTCCTCGGCCTACCACGTGTCCGAGGTATGCCACTTCTCCCATGGCCACCTGGCACTTCCCGGCTTTGACAGTGAGCCCGGCCCTCTGCATCCTGCCCAGCACTTCCCTAAGGTGGGATAGGTGTTCCTCCCAGCTGGCACTAAAGATGACAATGTCATCCAGGTATGCCATGGCATACTCCTCAGCACCGTTTAACACCTGGTTCACCAACCTTTGGAAAGTGGCCTGGGCATTCTTCATTCTGAAAGGCATTACTTTAAACTCAAATAAGCCTATCAGAGTGATGAAGGCCGAACTCTCCCTAGCACTGTCTGTCAGCTCTACCTTCCAATACCCCTTGGTCAGATCAATCATCGTAAGGTAGGTCACCCCACCAACTTGTCCAGGAGTTCATCCATCTGGGGCATCGGGTGGGTGTCTGACTTTGTGACTGCATTCAGTCCATGATAGTCCACACAGAAATGAGTAGAGCCATCTGGCTTAGGTTCAAGGACTACGGGTGAGGCCCAGTGGCTGTGGGATCTCTGGATTACCCCTAAATCCAGCTTCTCCTCCACTTCCCTCCTAATGTCCTTTTGGACAGCCTCTGACACCCGATATGCTGTCTGCCGGATGGGTGTCTGTATCCCTGTCTCCACATCGTGCTTCGCTAAGGGGGTTAGTCCAGGCTTGATGCTAAACAATGGGGCAAAGTCTGCTAAAACCTCCCTTACTTTCTGGATCTGGTCGGGGCCAGCTGGGGAGACAATTTTACTGCCTCTACAGAGGACTCCTGCTTACTTTCTTCCAGCAAATCCAGAAGGGGGTCTCCTTCATCTGTCCCCTCCCCAGGACTACACACTGCAAACACCATGTCAGCCCTATTTGCATATGGCTTCATCATGTTGACATGGTACATCCTTTCTGTCCGTCTTCGGTCAGGTAACTCCACAATGTAGATCACATCATTTACCTTCCTAACCACTTTGTACGGTCCTGCCCACTCAGCTTGCAGCTTGTCTTTCCGGACCGGAATAAGGACCATGACTTCCTGACCCACCATGTATGAGCGAGTTCTGGCTCTGCAGTCGTACCACACTTTTTGTTTCTGTTGGGCAGCTGCCAGGTTGCTCTGGGCTGTCCCCATAAGCTCCTTCAGCCTTTCCCTAAACCTAAGGAAGTAATCCACAATGGGAGTTCCCTGGGTGATGTGCTTGCCTTCCCAGTCCTCCTGGATCAAGTCTAAGGGCCCACGTACCCAGTGTCCATATAAGAGTTCGAAGGGGGAAAATCCTGTTGACTCTTGGGGTACCTCCCTGAATGCAAACAACAGGTGGGGAAGGTATTTCTCCCAGTCCCTCCCATGCTGTTCAGAAAATGCCCAGAGCATTCACTTCAGGGTACCATTGAATCTTTCCACAAGCCCATTGGCTTGTGGGTGATACAGTGTCATGCATCTCTGCACCACCCCACACTTCTCCCATAAACATTTCATCAGGTCCGACAAGAAGGAATCCTCTCGATCAGTGATTACCTCCTGCAGAAACCCAACACAGGAGAAAATCCCAAGTAAGGCATCTGACACTTTGTCTGTCCTTAGTGAGGATAGGGCGACTGCCTCTGGGTACCGGGTGGCATAATCCACCACAGTCAGTATGAATCTCTTCCCTGAGGAGCTGGGGGTATTTAAAGGCCCCACAATATCCATTCACACCCTCTGGAATGGCTCCTCCACTATTGGCAAGGGAATCAGGGTGGCTTGGGTTTTCTTGCCCACCTTCCCTATTTCTTAGCACCGGTGACAAGACCTGCAATACTCCTTCACCTGCTGGGTGAAGTTAGGCCAGTAGAAATTCTGGGCCAACCGCTGCATCATGCGCGCAATTCCCAGATGACCAGACAAGGGAATATTATGTGCAATCTGGAGCAACTGCTCACAATACCCCTGGGGAATGAAAAGCTGCCTGCCTAGCACCCCTCCCTCAGTCTGTACTGGCTGAGTATACATAAGTCCATTTTCCCAATAAACCTTATGTCTGCCGTCACCTCTCTGTGCGCCGTCCGAGTCTGCCCAAGCCCTCAGCTTCTCTAAACTAGGGTCACTTCTCTGAGCAGCTGCAAACCCCTCACACATTCCCAAGGCATGGGACAGGTCCCCTTCAGTTGCTAAACTAGGGCCCCTAGCACTAGCATCAGGGCACTCAGGATCACTGTCAATCCCAACTCTCTGACAAGGGGGTCACCCCTCCCTCTTCAGAGTAACCCTCTGTAGCTGTGTGGTTACTTGATACTGGGGAAATTTCTACCCCCTTTTTATCAGTCTCCCTCTGTGGAGATACAGGCTGGGGAACCAGCCTCTCAGTGGTTTCCACAATGGCTTCTGTGGGGTTTAGGGAACTACAATTTGCCCTTGCCACTTGGCTACGGGTAACTGCACATACCATCCCCTGTTTGAGATTGTTGCCTAGGATCACATCCACTGCTAATGTTTTGGCTACAGCCACTTGTTGCACAGTTCCCCCTGTTTCATCCCAGTCTAGGAGAACACTAACGAGGGGCAATGTTTTCGCCTCACCATTAAAGTCCTGTACAGTGACATATTTATTGGGTATAAGCTGGCAAGGCTCTACTAGATCCCCCTTTACCAAGGTCAGGGATGCCCCTGTGTCACTTAACCCCTGCATCTGTACACCATTCACCGTGACTGGTTGCATGTGTTCCCTCATGTTCACTGGCATGCTTCCAGGGACACACAAACAACCCACTTCTTTTCTAGCACCTGGTTGTATATTATTGCTCGCCTTTTAGGGACACAGTCTGGCAATATGCCCAGTTTCTTTACACTACCAACATTCATTTCTTCTCTCAGAGAAATCTTTTCTCTGAAACCTAGAGCTAACTGGTTTTGGTGGAAGCAGTGAGGGTCTTAGTGGCCCTGAAGGTGTGCTTTTCCCTTTCTGCACTGCCATGCCTGCCCCATTTGCTCTCAGAGCAGGTCTGCTCTTGGCATGGTGGTCCAAGAGTTCAGCAGCTTCTTGCACTGTTTTGGGATCTCGGTCCTCCAGTCAGGTTTTCGGCTCTGCTGAGCACTCCCAGAAAAACTGTTCTAACAGAATCATATTTTCAATTTTATCAACAGAGTTTGCCTCAATTCCTTCCCACCAACGTTTTAAAAACTGACGTTGTTTCATGGCTAGCTCCTCGTAGCTCATGTCAGGGCTTCTCCTGAGCTTACGGAATTTAGCTCTGTATGATTCAGCAGTTAATTCAAATTTCTTTAACAGTGCAGCTTTAAGTTTGCTGTAATCATCACTGTCCTCATTGTCCATTTGACCCAATGCATCCCAAGCTTTCCCGGTAAGTAGCGGGGATAGCTGGAAGCTCCCAGGACTCTCTAGGAATTTTAGCCTGAATACAAACTTTTTCAAAAGAATTTAAAAAGGCATCCATGTCCTCCCCCTCTTTAAATTTGGCTGTTAATTTGGAATTCAATTTGTAACCCAGTCCTGTAGTCCCAGTTAAACCCAAGCCACTTACCTGCTTAGTGCTGCTGGTTGGAGTCGTAGCTTCTCCTGTTCATGTTGCTTCTGGTGCTCCTGCTCCTCACGGGCTGCGTCTCAGTGTTCTTGCTCTCTCTTCTCCTCTGCAGCACGCTGTACATGCTTCTCTTCTCTTTGGAACTCCAGCTCCATCCTGCGCAACTCAATTTGCAGCAGGAGTACTTCTGGATCCAGGATACTGGTGACCTTCACCTGCTGCTGTGGCCTTTCACTGACAGTGGCCCTGTTGCCCTCCTCATCAGATCTGGACACTGCACTAGCCGCTTGCCCTACCACACTCGAGGTTTGGTCCTTTTCAGTTATGGTCAGTGACTCGGTGCTCTGGGTATCTGATACCATCAGGGCATCTATGAGGTTCTGCTTGCTGGCTTTCGCCTTGAACAGGATTCCTCTGTCCCCACACAACTGCCTTAAGTAGTCTACAGTGTGCCTGCTGTAGTTGGAAGCCATCTTCCCTAACTACTGCTACTCTGACTTGCACTTTAGGAAAAAAATAAAATGGGTAGGAACTTGATTGTATGCCAAGTGATATAGTTTTGTTTCCTTTTAAAATAAAACTCTGCCTTTTTCTTTCTTTGCAAGTGAGCTGATGGTCTCAAGCTGACACACTGAACAATAAAAGCTTATAATACCAAAGTTTTATCCACACTGCTGCCAACCAATCTGTCACAAACCCACTCAGCAGGTCAGCCCTCTACTCCCAAAGTGCCAACCTTCGAGCATAGCCTTGTGAACAGTCAACCGAAACAGGGTAACCCTCCTGCCTGTTTTTGTGGGTTCGAATCAACCTTTGGTCTCAAGTCTTGGAGGGATTCAAACTGTGAACCTCTTGCTAGCCTTACCCAATGCACAGGCTCAGATAATTCTGTCTTCAGGGGGCCAGATATCTTTGCCTGTGGGCACCCAACCAGGTGTACAGAAATGAACCCTTAAAAACTCTAATAAAAGACCTCAGATTAAAATCCTTACCTTTTTCCAGTTTGGTATCACCATTCAAGCTTATGCACAGTGTCTGCTTTAACCACATATATTTCACTTGTAAAAGGAAGAAATTCAAAGACAGACCAAGTAGGCTTTAAAAATAGAGTTTTATTAAAATAGATAAATATGTAAAACATAAAATACAGAACCATATATCACAAAACATAAATATATTTTAAAAGAACAAGGTTTTAACAGTGCAATTCCTACTACAGTACTTAGATTTTGTCTTTCTCTACCTGTATACTTGCTTAAAGTGCTCAAAGATGTTTCTTTGTCAGAGTCTAGATAGACGTCTCTGAATGAAAACAGAATACTGTTTAAAAGACTGTCTTGGCCAACCCCTTTGCGTGAGGTCACCAGGCTCCTCCCTGTCAGAATATATACAAAATATATATCTATACAAAAACAGGATGTCTTATCCAAGTATTAAATTCTGTAAACTCAGCATAACTCATTTTCTTCAAATGACTCACTTTGATCTTATTATCAGCTTCCTCTTTGCAGGACATCACAGGGACTTATGTCTCTCTGCCACATCTCATGGAGGTGCAACATGCTTTTGTATCACCATGTGAATTTCACTGTGTTTTCTCTGAACGTCATAAACGTTTATGATTCTAGCCCAGCATCTGGTAAGCTACCATAAATCTAGACAAACAGGAGATCCCCAATTAAGGCCTGGTAATTTCTGTAATTAGCTTCTGGCCTTCCAGGTAGCACCTTGTATCTAAAACCTGTGTGTGTGTGTGTGTGTGTGTGTGTGTGTGTGTGATACTCACATGCTGTTTCAGCATTTCTCATGAGAGACAGTCCATAACACATTTTTATGCTACAAAAAATGATACAATGATCAGAACCAGCTATCCAAGTGTCACACTATAGTGAGATGGCAAGATGGTTAGCAAGAGCACCGTAAAGCACATTCCTTCCTGTTAGATTAGACTTGTGGTAGTGCGAGCGAGCAATAGCAGCTGTCTGCCTGCCAGCAGATGAGAGGGACTCCAAACAGAGAAGACACTGGCAGCAGTGAACTAAGGTACCTGAACCTGATCAGCTGTAGAGGCCTGTGTGACAAAAACTTGTGTGGTGGTGGGAGTCACTGGAGTGAAGTTTTTTTAGCAAAGGAGGTGAATGCGAGTGGGTTGGGATGGGACTGTTAGGAGGAGCAATGTATGCAGCTCGAATGTCTAAACACAATTTAAAGCAAGTTTGCTTCTGATTAACTTTCTGTATGTCATGATACAGAACTTGTTGCAGCAGAATGATGTATTGGTTTAATCCGGATATTTGCTACTGGTGTTACTGTGGGGCAGTGTGGCAAGAACAAGTGGCAACGTGTAACTGATTGAGTGTGTGCAATGTTGTCTGAGGCAGTGCTCGAGGGAGTGAGTGACACGGGGGAGTTTCGGGTTGGAAGGAGTCGCAGTCAGGATGGACTCTGTCCCTGTTTTAGGCTTCAGAAAGTTGGTAGCTTTACATCTAATGATCTCCCCTAGCAGCAGCATATACACAGAGAATATAATGGGGGTGAGGATCGAACATTGTGGAACTTCTCAGGAAAACACAGATGCCTCCGAGCTCCCCAGAGCCACCTGCTGTGTTCTCCTGACTAGGTATGACTCAAAGCAGTGCAAAATTGCACCAGTGAGGCCCACATACTGTAGTTCTTCAGGTGATCCATCAGAACCCCATGATCCACTGTGCCAAATGCCCATGAGAGATCCAAGAGCACCAAGATTGAGTGGTGCCTTCAGTCCCTCACAAGGAGAGGATCATGGCTCACCCAGATGAGAGCCATCTCAGTGCTGTGCTGAGGCCAAAATCCCAACTGGAGAGGTTCATAGACAGTAAGAAACTCCAGGCGATCTGTCAGGTGCTCAGCCACCACCTTCTCAATAACCTTCCCTAAAAAGGGTATGTTACAGACAGGCCTGTAATTTGCTACAATGTCAGGATCCAAAGATGGCTTTTTCAGAAGGGGCCTGACGACAGCCCTTTTCAAGACTGAAGGAAAGAAACCCTACCTCAGGCATCCATTCACAATCTTGGTGAATACTGGACCTATGAACTTAGGTGCAGCTGAGAATTATTTATTTATTATTTATTTATTAAATTTTGATAACCGGGCAAGCCCACTGGGCCCCAAAGGTCCCTTTTTCAGGGGTGACCCGGGGAATTACATGGAATAATACATGGGGTAGCATACAGCACAGGTACATTACACTAGACAGCGAGGAACATAATACATAGTAGTTTTTAAGCAGTTACATTTAAGAGGTAAGACATAGTAGCTTTTTAGCACTTAAAATTTCCTGGGTAAGCTCTACAGATGGGCTGCAGTGCTATATAGATGGGGTGCAGTGATAGTCGCTATTTCCATATGAGGGAGAGGGGTGGGCTTCCACTTAGGAGCCTCTTACTTTAGCAGTTGCATATGGAGGTGACCATCATATGAGCCTTCAGCCTTGTGTGGAAGGTGTGGGTAGAGGTAGTGTCCTGAACACCAGGGGGCAGGGAGTTCCATAGGGTGGGTGCTGTGATGGCGAACGACTTACCCCCGACCTTGGTTCTAAACCTTGGCACTGCGAGGAGGGTTCTGTCCATTGTTCTGAGGAGCCTAGGGTTTCTCTTTTGAGCAATGAGTCCAGTGAGGCTGGGAGGAGGGGATGGGCTGAGTAGTTTATGAGTGTGGCAGAGTAGGGGGTATTGGAGCCGGGCCTCCCAGGAGGGCCAGTTTAGTTGGGACAGAGTGTCACAATGGTGAGCCCGGGAACCGGATAGGGTGGCGAAGCAAGCCACCTTGTGATAGAGAACTTGTAATCTGTTCATATCTTGTTTGGCAGCTCCCTGTATCACCGGGGCTGCATAGGCGAGGGTAGGTAGGAGGATGCTTGTGGCGATGGAGGCCCTGGCTGCGGGTATCAACTGGTCTTTCAGCCTATACAAGGTCCTGAGTTTGGCGTGAATATTTTTGGTTACCTGGTGGACATGATCCTTGAGGGAGAAGCACTGATCCAGGGTGAGGCCAAGGTATTTTATCGATTCAACCACCTCAAGTCTTTTTCCTGATTTGGTCATCAGCCTGAGATGTGGGCTTCTGTCCCGGCCAAGGGTTCTTGGGCCAAATAGCATTGCCTTGGTCTTGTTAGGGTTAATGATCATTCTGTCGGTGACAAGCCATTGCTCAAGGGAATCCAGGTCTTCCTGTAGCCCAGAGCAGAGATCTCCCAGATTAGAGGAGGGGCAGTGTATGACCGCGTCATCCACATACTGTACCACTGAGCTACCCCCACAGTGTTTACTGAGATCATTTGTGAAAAGAGAGAAGAGAAGGGGGCCAAGGATAGATCCTTGGGGCACCCCATCCATTAGGGGGAGAGGCTCCGACAGGGAGTCTTTCCATTTTAACCTCTGTGTCCTCCCTGTGAGGTAGCTGTTGAACCATGATAGGGAGTGGCTGTCTAACCCGATCTGGCTCAGTTTTGTAAGGAGCAGGTTGTGGTTTACAAGGTCAAAAGCCTTGTAAAGGTCAATGAAGACTGCCCAGGTGGGGGATCCCTTGTCCAGTTCTCTGAGAACATCAGTGGAGAACTTGATAAGTATGGTGTCAGTCCCATGATTGGTTCTGAAATTGTGCTGGGAGGGGGAAAGTAAATGGTGGAGCTCTGGGTAGTCCCAGAGTTGTCCGTAAATTATTCTCTCTTGAATCTTACCAAGGCTAGATAGCAGGGAAATTGACCTGTAATTGTTGGTAGTCTCCCTTGAACCACCCTTGTGGATGGGGACTACATGGGCCAGTTTCCATTGTTCCGGGATGGCACCTGCGATAAGGGATCGATTGAGGAGCCAGGTGAGGGGCCTGGTGAGTGCAGGGGCCCCTTCCCTTAGTATGCGGGGAGGGATGCCTTCGGTTCCCATAGCTCCCGACATTTTGAGGGACTTTAGTAATGGGAGGACTTCGTTTGGTCTTACAAGCTGGATGTGGAAGGTTGGGCAGTCCAGGCTTTGGGGGATGGGATCATTCGAGACTGGGAGGAGGGATGGCAAGTCCACTTTGAGCAGGTCCAGGTTTGTGAACTGGCGGTTGAGAGCCATGGCGATGCTAGGGTCGTCATTAGTTAATTGGCCATTGACCTCTATGAGGCAGTGAGCGGTCTTCCCGCTCCCCTTTATAAGCCCGTTTATGTGAGCCCAAAAGAGTCTAGGGTTGCCTAGGTTCTTTTTTTGTAGATCTGTGAGGTAGTCTCGTTTGGCCATTTTGATGGCCAGTTTGCATTTATTTCACAGCGTCTTGTAGTGGTTTAGGTCAGCCGATAGGGAGGAGAGCTTGTATTTTTTCCAAGCAGTGTCCCTACTTTTCATCAGTGTTTTCACTTGAGGGGTGATCCACTTGTAGCAGCTCCCCTTGGTGCAGAATTTCTTCAAAGGGGCCAAGCAGTCAGCAAGCATAGTGATGGCTCCCTGGAAGAAGGCGTAGCCTCTTCCAGTGTGGGGAATAGTTTGATTGGGCTCCAATCAATCCTGTTTAGGCAGCCAATCAAGTGTTCAGGTTGATAGCTTGAGTAGTCCCGTGTCGCGAGTATTTGCGGGGGGACTCTGGGGGCCCTGTTTTTCCAAGAGCAGAAGATTGGGGAGTGATCACTCAGGGCATCCACTAGGGTGCCAACCGCCTTTATATTGACGGGTTTGCTGGTAAGCACCCAATCAAATGTGGAATGGTTACCCATTTTGTAGTTCATTCGGGTAGGCCCTGTGATAACCTGCATAAGGTTAGCTCCCTGAACCAGCCCATGTAGGGAGGGATTGTCTTTTGGGGCCCAATTCAGATTGAAGTCCCCCAGAATGATTAGCTCAGAGGTGACCTCATCGGAGATGTCCCTTAGGACTGCCTCCAGAGATGAGTGCGCATTGGTTGGGGGGTTGTATACGCATCCAATGTTGAGATGCTTACATGGGCCAAGGGTGATGCGAACGAAGATCCATTCACCTTCCATACTAGTGGCCTGTAGCAGGTTGACCTGCACTGAGTTAAGAGTGTCTTTTGTGTAGATTAGGACCCCTCCACCCCTTTTCCTTAGTCTATCTTGTCTATGGGAGAGGTATCCTAGGGCTGCAACCTCGTGGGAGGGTATGTGAGGCTTGAGTCAGGTTTCCGATACGGCCAGGATGTCCGGGTTGTACCGGTCCAGCCAGGCTTGAAGTTCCTGCATCTTGGGTCTCAGGCTACATATATTCATGTGCGCAATCCTCAGGCCCTTATTGGCTGCCCAGTGTGGGTCCACCGGGGAGGAGACCAGAAGATCATAAGGAGGGGGACCAGGATTTGGTTGGATGTCCCCTGCCATGAGCAGGAAGGTAGCAAGGAGGCAAAGAGAAGAAAGCCAACTGAGGGGTAAGGACTTAGTCCAGAGTCTCCGTTTAGCAGTGAGTAGAGTTGAGTACAGGATGCCTCTCCTGCAGAATACATGGGCAGTCGGAAGCTCCTCCATGTTATTAAGAGGGAGGGTGTAGTGGTCCCAAGAATGTCGTGGGGGAATGTCCAATTTGGGGGGACTTCTCAGGTCCTGTTCTCCTGTGCTTATAGTCCTATCTGCCCAGTGTAGGAAGAGGAGGTACAGGACAGCCAGTAGGAGCCCTCTATTTGGGCAGCCAAGAGAGGGGGGTCCAAGCATGGAGGGCAACGTGCTGGTGAGGAGGCCAGGTGGGGAGGAGGGATGGATGGGCGGTAGGGATGGTTGGGCCCCTGGGAATAAGTTCCCCTGAGCCCACCATGCTCAACTTAAGAGTAATAACCAGCCTCGTCAGGCACCGAGTCCCTGACAGATCAGGTCAGTGGTGTGGCCAGGAATTACTACAGTGAGCCGCTGGTCAGCAGTACCCAAACTTATAGGGTATCAGATGTCTTACCCCAGGGATAGATGCGACAGCGTATTGGAGGGAGGTGGTCTTGGTAGCATTTGTTACTATAGGATCCTCCTGGGGATGAGTTTTAGCGCTGCTGCCCTTTAGGTCAGCAGGCAGGTTGGACGCAGGAGCTGTCTATGGCCCGAGGCCGGGCACGCTCATGTTAAGCAATAGGGGGAGGCAATCTAGCTGGAGATACAGTGTTAATTAAGTACAATGTTTTGCCCCAAGTCCAGCATACAGTTAGTGTGGCACAAACTAAAGACTACCTGCAAAATCTTAGCCTCAGAAACAGGTCAAAACTTGTCGCAGACAGGCAGATCTACGTCACTGTAGGTATGACCAAGCCAGACCACCACAAGAAATTCCCAATCTAATGTCCGACACCTTGTCAGCGAAAAAGCACCAAAACTCCTCACACTTCTCTGCAGAAATAGCTCCTATGGACTGCAGACAGACAGGATTTAACAGCCTGTCCACAGTGCAGAAGAGCTGGGCCTGGTGAATTTTCCCTGCATCAATTGACCATACAGGAATTCTGTCTTTCTCAGGTTGATTGCCCATTGATATTCAGCATAGTGAATTCTCAACACCAATCTGTTCTCTACAGATCTGGTTCTTCTCCAGGAATGATCCCACTTGTGCCCCTTTGTTTCAACCACCGCAGCTCAGTACAGAACCATGGTGAGCTACAATCATGGGAGGTCAAGGGCGAATGTGGAAAGGTGCACTTAAGTTACCTCTAGACGTTGTGTACGGGCTAACAAAATACCCCAAACATCCAGTGCTTCCTGGAGCTTGCGAGGCTCCAATTCATGTTCAGGACAGCACCAGACAGTCTCCACAGAGAGGGTAGTTGGACAGGGTACCCCACGTTGGAACACGACTGCATGATGATCTGACCAACAGACCGGATTAACTCTGACCGCACCAATGCCAAGTCCCAATGAAAAGATCAGATACAGTGTGTGGCCATGCTGATGAGTTTCAGAGGCAACTGCCTGTGTCAATCCCAGTCACTATATCAACTAGAGGATCTCCTGTTCAAAATGTGATGATTCATAATCAACCCAGGCAATTAAATCACCCAGCACCAATAACCTGGGGGCATCCAACACCTCTTCAGTGAGAAGTCCACCAGCTCCTGCAGGAAATCACTCCCACCGCCCAGACATCAGTAGATGAGAATGATCCTGCCACTGGCATCCGAAACACATCTGGCCATCACACATTCAAAGGAACTGAAAGTTCTCATTGGGAGTGCAGTGAGTCCCAGGGTGTATCTAAAACAGATGGCCTCCCCTGTCTCCTCTGTAATCCCTCCTTGGGCAATGCACCACAGAAAAAGTGGGAGAAACAGATGCCCCCAGCACAGGACCAGCATCATCACCCAACCAGATTTCTGAGATGCAAATGAGGTCAGCCGAGGAATCAGTGATAAAACGCTTCATCACCACCATCTTGTTCCTAAGTGACCTGGCGTTACAGAGAATGGCTCAAAGGGGATGAGCAGTGCAGGCTGGATGGGCTACTTCCTGCTCATTTAAAATTAGGCAGAGCCCAGGGGAGGGGAACCAGGCATGAAGGTCCTCGATCCTGATTCCATATCCTCCCTGAGCATCTCCTGGACCTTACCACACCAATCCTGCCCCCCCCATCACCATACCAGGGACCTCATCTGTGGTAGGTGCTCCTCCTTCACAGAATCCCCAGTTCCTGGCACTGGTTGAGGACCTCTGTAGGGGGAACCAATGGAACCCCAATGAATGGACGAATTGACTGCAGGTAATCTCCAGAGTAGGTGCACCCTTGTTCAAAAAAGCCTCTACACATGTTTAATTAATGACAAGATATTGCAGTCCTTAGTTTTAAATTCACAGACTCAAAACCTAATACAACTCTCACCAAAATCTTAATCACACAGTAATTAAAATAACATCTAAAGCATACAAAGCATAATAAACATAAAATAACCACAAGCAGCACCACCAAAACCACAACTCCCATACACACCAAACACACAAACAGCACCACCAAAACCACAACCCTCATACACACCAAACACACAAACAGATAAAAGCTAATTCAACTATACACACACAGACACACACACACACCCAGTAACATAAATTAAAAATTAAAAACCCAGTCCACACCTCTCACAATACAATCCTTAACAATAAATAATATAAGAACTAAACAAATCTAATGGAAAATCCAGCAAAAGTCTGTGGTGCACCAAATAAAGAGACATATAGTAGTTGAAATCCTAAGTACAAGAGTTCTCATTAAAACTATAAACTGAAAAATCCTCTTCTCTCACAAGAGGAATGGGTCTGAAATAGAATAAAATCATGGTTGAATAATGACAATGTTATGGGTCCATCAATCAGCTAAGCTTACAGTCTGGAAACCTCTTCTCTTACCAGAGGTACAGTTCTGTAATGATAATTGGGACCACTGCTGGAGACGCTGGTAGAGTTCTCACCCCCACCAGCATAAGTTCAAAGCAGGAAACAATCAGTTAGGTTTTAGCCTGAGGGCACTCTCACCACCCTCAGCTGACTTAATCAGTTTCCCAAGAGTCTTCTAGCAAGCTGAGAAACCAGTGCAAAAAATAGGCTGCAATCACTCACCAACACTGGCAAAAAAGAAAACGTCAGTCCCTGACAGCTCTCTCACAGCAGTCAGAAGCAAAAACTCACCACAGTTACCAAAAGCAGTCAAGCCACCACATAGGCCACAGACCTGAGTCCCCTCATCCAAACTCCTGAGGTATGTTATGGGTCACATCCGGGTCTTGTCTGATCTTGGTTGAGCTCTGGGGCTGTCATCCGGTCTTGAGCTGTGCCAAACTCCCGTAGTGTGTTTTGGTTGTTGTACTGTGTTGTGGGGCAGGTCCGGGTCTTGTCCATTCCCCGCTATGCTCTGGGTCTTGTCCAGTCTTGTGTCATACTGGAACCTCGTTCAACACCGAATCCGGCTTAGAAGAGCAGGAACCTCAAAAAACTATAATGGCTGGTAAGACCAACTCCGTTTCACCATTTCACTGCCAGATAAAAAAATAGCAGACAAAAACAGATTAAAAACAGGATAGCAAATAGTGCACCACTACTGAAGGATCCTACCTGAAAATTAAAAAAGCAAACTCCTTAAGTGCTAACTCACTTTGCCCGCATCTACCACTCCTTCCTCACACCTACAACTAACTGAAATAAATATAAAAATTTTAAAAAACTGTAGTGTAGGTAAGAAAGAAGGTAATAAAGTGCTGGATTCTCCAAAGAAGCAGTGGAATCTACAGAAACAAACTGCCGAGACAGCCCTAACAGACGTCAGCCCAGCCTAGCGGTATTGGGGGGGGGGCACCTCTGCTCTTTATACTTATACTTCCAATGAGATTAAATTCAAGGGATTCCTTGGCATCTACTATTCTTGTATCTATTATTCTGGACCTAGTATTAACAAATCAATTGGTACCTGGAGGCTTGTGTTTTACCAGATAACTTTATTGATCTTTAAATTACATTTTATATACAGTTTAAGGGTAAAATTAAAGTTCCTATTAAACTGATACATTAGCCCTCATTTAAAGGTTTTTTTTTTCATACAAGCTTTTATCCCCTGAGCACATCGTGAGCAGCTTCTTCAGCCCTGTCTCCACCTCTCCTGCCCAGCTACTGTTTCTCTGGTCCACTGAGCCCCATTCCTCCACAGATTCTGCCCCATAGCAGGGCTGGGAAGGGGAAGGCCATCCTTCCCCCACCCAGAGATCCTGCATCCAGTTTGGGGGATCGGCTAGCTAGTAACAGAGTGGGACCAAGGCAGGCAGGGTTTCATGTGACCTATGACCACCATTTTATCCACTTTTCTCCCCTTGCCACAGTGGCTGTACATATGTGGACATGGAGGCACACACATGCTACATAACCAGCACTCTACAGCTGGCCCGGTGGCACTGAGGGTTGAGGTACTGGATGCCACGCCTCGTGCCATGCCAGTAACCCTGGTTCAGTAATGAGCTTGGGTTGTCAGGAGTCTGCAGGGGAGAGAGGATCAAGTGTCCGGAGGACAGCTCTCCTCTCCTCCCCTCCCCCTGGAGGGAGGGGGGGCCCTCTGCTCTGTGCTTAGCTGGCCTCTGGCAGAAGCCGGAGGCATAGCAAGTGCTGGAGTGTAGAGAAGGGTTGGGATTGGCACACGTCAGTGGCAACACCTTAACGACAAGATGCTAGCCATTCCCAAGAATAGGTGAAAAATTCCTACCAGGTCTGGTGGAGATGGAGCACAGGAGCTTGCCCTCGATTTACGAACATACGAAATTTGCCAGCAGATAAAGGCCTAGAGGTCTATCAAGTCTGCTCAAATGTGCAGCTAGCACCCCTTATTCTGCAGCTGCCCCTCCCTTCCACCCTTCCCCTTCATTAACCCTCCCCCTTGTCCTGTCCCATCCTCGTTTGAAGCAGTCCACTGTTCTACTGCATACCACTTCAGGAGGTAACTCATTCCACCCAGCCACCTCCTGCTCTGTAAAAAAGTGTCTCCTCATCTCCCTCATGAACCTTCCTCGCTCCAGTCTCATATCATGGCCCCTGGTGTCCCTCCCCTCCCTTACTTTGAACAGCCCCTCTGTACTTGTCTTGTTTATTCCTTTCATGTATTTAAAGGTTTCAATCATGTCACCCCTGTCTCTCCTCTCCTCCAGTGAGTACATGTTCAGCTCCTTCAACCTCCTCTCGTGGATAAGTCCCCACAGCCCTTGATCATCTTTGTCGCTCCGCGCTGCACCCCTCCAGTACCTTAATGTCCCTCTTCAGATACCGGCTACAGTACTACACAGTACTCCAGGTGTGGTCTAACTAATGACCCATACAGTGGCAGAATCACCTCCTCCTCCTCCGAGGATATACCCCTTGCAATACAACCCAGCATTTTGTTGGCCTTTGTAGCTGCCTTCCTACATTGTGCCGAGTTGTACCATTGACCCTGTAATGAGCACACCCAGATCCTTCTCCTCCTCTGTCTGGGCTAGCTGCACTCCCCCCAGCTGGTAACTCCTCCTTGGGTTCTTCATCCCAAAATGCAGCACCTTGCACTTTTTAGCATTAAAGCCCAGTTGCCAGGTGTCTGACCAGGTTTCAAGCTTTGCCAGATCATCCTGCAACCCCTGCCATCCCCCTAGGTCATCCACCACTGCGCCTACCTTGGTATCATCAGCAAACAGACTGATCTTGCTCTTGATGTCCCATGATATGTCTGCAATGAATATCCCAAACAACACTGGTCCAACACACAGACCCTGTGGAACACCACTTGTACTGCCCTTGGATGTGAGGCTCCCACCACCGCCACCCTCTGTTGCCTTCCCCGCAGCCAGTTTCCTACCCATCTCACCAGCTTTGCACCACCGCCCGTGCCTAACTTCCTTCCCAGCCTTCCATGTGGCACTGAGTCGAATGCCTTACTGAAGTCCAGATACAGGACATCCACTGCATGGCCCTGTCCAGTTGCCTAGTTACCCAGTCATAGAACTCGACCAGGTTGGTTTGGCAGGATCTGCCATATGAAGCCATGCTGTCTGCTGTCCTGTAGTCCTTTGGCCTCTAGGAGGCCACCAGCCTCTCCTTCAGGATGGTCTCCATTAGCTTACCCACGATGGATGTGAGGCTCACTGGTCTGTAGTTTCCCGGTTCATCCTTGGGGCCACTCTTGTGGAGGGGCACCACATGAGCCATCCTCCAGTCCTGAGGTACACACCCTGAATGTAGTGAGGCATTAAATAGGTCTGCCAAAGGTCCTGCAAGGACCTCTGCCAGCTCCTTCAGTACCCTGGGGTGGATGCCATCTGGGCCTGGCGCCTTGTTCACCCTCAGTGCCTTCAAACCCTCTCGAACTCTGCTCTTTATGATTTCCCCATCTGTCACCACTTCCCACCCTGCTTCTGCCATTTCTCCCACCTTGGGTGTCACCCCCCTCTTCTCTTTAGTAAATACTGAGCAGAAGTACTCATTTAGCCTTATCGCACCCTGCTTCCACCCAAACCCCCTCCTTCCTAATCCTTACTATTTGTGGTTGCCCTCCTGGCACCCTCCCGACCAACACGACTAGAACTTTGGGGTGTTGGACCCCACCTTGTCCCCCACCTGGGGGTACACTGTGGCTACATGGGCAAAGGAGGGTTGACCAGGTGAGGCAGTCCACAGAGGGATGACTCCTAGGTGCTCCCAAGGAGAGCAAAGCTAGGGGGGGAGAGAGTAAAAATAGATGGTTTAAAAAAAAAACAGGGCTGTACATCTGCACTGCTTAAGCTCTGGCTCCGGCTCTGCCACCTGGCCTCCAGCAGATGGCAGACAAGGAGTGAGACAGCAGAGCCCCCAGATTTTCTCTCCCCTCAGCCAACCCGAGCTTGTTCCCAAACCCAGGTCACCAGCGTGGTGAGAGGTAACATGCATAGTGCCTCAGCCCTCTACACCACTGGGCTGGCTACTCATTTAAGGTTTTTGACTGCTGTAACTTAATGAATGATATGGAAATTGCCACTTGTAAAGACTGGAACTAATTCCCTTTCTTGATGAGGCTCGGACATGTTTCTCACAGTCTTTCATGGAAATATGTAATTTGCATGCTCCCCTTAGAACCAGAATGGTAAAGCTTTCTAATGCTCCCCCCAGCTTACTCGTATGTTATTAAAACATCAAAAATGGTGATGGGGGGCACTGTTGAGCATTCTTCCTGAGAAGATGTGCTTCACCTCAGCTCTGTAGAGCAAAACCCTTCAAACACAAAACCATGTTTCTTGCTAACCTATCCTACTGTGAATCCACATCACTTGACAGAACCAGGCAGTGAAATGTGGGAGGCCGTGTGTACATACGAACATACGAATGTGCCAACAGAAACAGACCACCCAGTCTATCTACATCTGCTCGAGTATGCAGCTAGCATTCCTAGTTTACAGCTGCCCCCCTCCCATTTGTCATCCCACTGCCGCCCCCCACTTCCCCCCCACTCTCCCCTGCTCCCCGTTCTATGCCCTTTTAGAGATGTTCACAGATTTACATGATACCACACATTCTGGTAGCACATTCCATTTTGCTACCACCCTCTCCATGAAATAGTGTCTCCTCATTTCCCTTCTAAATCTTCCTCCTTCTATTCTTAGCCCATGCCCCCTGGTGTCCCTCTCCCTCCTTAGCTTAAAGACCCCATCTGCCTCATCCTTATTGATTCCCTCAGATACTTGAATGTCTCTATCATGTCCTTCCTGTTCCTTTTATCCTCCAGGGTGTACATATTCAGGTCTCCCCACCTACTTTCATAGTCTCTCCCCTCCATTCCACATATCATCTTTGTTGCCCTCCTCTGCACCCCCTCCAGTAGCTTGATATACGCTTCAGGTATGACCTCCAAAAATGAACACAATACTTTAAATGTGGCCTTAACAGCAACCTGTAAAGAGGCAAGATCACCTCTCTTCACCTCAACAAAAAAACCCTTGCTATGCACCCCAGCATTTTGTTTGCTTTTACAGCCACTCTCCTGCACTGGGCAATATTGTTCATGGTCGCTGTTACCATTGCCTCTTGGTCCTTCTCCTCCTCAGTGATCCCCAGCTTAACCCCTCCCAGCCAGTATTCTCTCCTTGGGTTCTTTGCCCTGAAGTGCATAACCTTACACTTCTTTGCATTGATCCCCAGCTGCCATCTCTCTGACCACTCCTCTAGCTTGCTTAGGTCCCTCAGCATCTGCTTCCATCCCTCCTCTCCATCCACCACTGCTACCATTTTGGTGTCATCTGTGAACAGACTTACCTTGCTTGCCACCCCGTGCGCAATGTCTGATGTGAAGATCCCAAATAATACTGGTCCCAGCACAAAGCCCTGTGGCACCCCGCTCATCACTGGCTTTGGAGCTGAGAGCTCCCTTCCCACCACCACCTGTTGCAGCCTCCCACTCAGTCAGCTTGTAATCCAGTTCGTCATTTTTGCCCCTACCCCTACCTCTGTTAGCATACAAATGCCCACAGTCTGGGAAATCAAATCCCAGACATGGTGGCCTTGATGGCAGAGGCTGACCTGGACATAGTGGCAATAATCAAGATGTGGTACACTGTAAACCATGACTGGGAGGTAAGTGTACCAGGTTATGGTCTATTCAGGAGGGATAGGGAGGGTAAAAAAGGGGGGGGGTTGTACATCAGGAATGGTATAAAATGGTAAAAAAGGTAAAAAATTAGAAAGCTCCATGCAGAGTTTACATTTAACTCAGATAAGTCATTCTCCTACAAGAAAGAGCACATTAAACAGTCATGGCAATATTTTAGATCTAATTTTTGTTTCCCCAGATTTGGTGGTAAATGAAAAAAGTGTTTGTTGTCCCAACTTAGAGGACCATAATGTTGTCCAGGGCAGCATAAATACAGAACAAGTAAACAAAATCTCCCCTCCAAACAACCCAATACCTATAGGAGAAATTATGCTAAATTTAATAAATCCCTATTCAGAAACTATTTAGCAAAGATGCCATGGCACAGGGCTTTTCTTATTCCAGATTTGAGTATGGTGGTTGAAGAATTTACCACCACTTTCTTAGAAGCCTGTGAAAAGTTTACTCCCCCAAAAAAGATCACACACAAAAATAAAAATTTGCCATGGGTAGGTTAAAAAGTCAGTAAACTAATTAAAATAAAAAAGCAGCTGTGGAAAAAAGTTAACAAATCTTTGGATCCAGAATTATGAACAAGTTTTACAAAAATGAGGAACAAAGACAATACAGAAGTTAGACATTCAAAAGCTTATTGTCATAAACAAAAAAATTAAGGAAACAGTAGATCCCCAAAATTATTGGCCTTTGGTTAAAAAATCTTACTAATCCAATCAGAAACCGTCCGGAAGTAAAATTAAAGAAAAAGGGGTGTTGCAACAAATAGATGCTTCTGCAGATTCATTAAATAATTATTTTGTTAATTTGCCTGATCTTAAAATTATGAATGTAAATGTAATAAATACAATAAATAAAGAAGATACATCAGACAATAACTCACCCAAGTTTAGATTTCGGAAAGTAACTACTGCTGATGTTTTTAAGATTGTTGATGATCTACAGATAAAAAAGGCTAGAGGTATAGATGACATTGAAAATAGATTATTAAAGGAGTCAGCTCTGGAAATTTCACCCATACTCAGAGATATTATAAACTGGAGTCTGAATGAGGGGATCCTTCCTTAGAGCTGGAAGTTGGCAAAGGTTATACCAATTGCCAAAAGGGGCAATTCTACAGATCCAACAAACTATCGTCCTATAACCTTACTGTCGACTGTCTCAAAAATACTTGAAAAAATTGTCCACGGAAAATTAACTGATTATTTGGAAAAATATGAGAAGTTAAAAAAATAACAGTCTGGATTTAGAAGAGGCAGGTCCATGGCCACCGCACTCATGGACTTCTTGGACACGGTTACCACCCCTTTGGGGAAGGTGAGGCCCGTGGGTGTGGTGTACGTGGACCTGTCAAAAGCATTTGATCTGGTGGACCACAGGATCTTGATGGGTAAACTTAAAGATATAGGGGTGGCAGATGAACCTTGCCAATGGTTTAGTTCATATTTAAGTGGAACAACATGGGTGCTTACCGTAAATGGGTTTAAATCAAGCATTTTACCTATAACCTGTGGAGTGCCCCAGGGATCAATCTTGGGACCATTATTGTTTATTATTTACATCAATGTTCTCCCAGGGTATACAGCGCACTCCTGCATTTGGCTATATGTGGATGATACGGTACTGGTGGCAGAAGGTGGATGTCCCAGTGAAGTTGAAAATAAATTGCAAATTGATTTTTTGGCAATGCAGGAGTGCTTTATTTCCCTGTGTTTGGTTATAAATAGTAAAAAAACAAACAAGTTATGTTATTTGGCCTAAAACAGTCTAAATTAAGTAAAGCATGTCCACAGTTGGTGCTAAACACAAAAGAGGGGAAACACTTAAATCAAACAGCGACCTATAAATATTTAGAGGTTTACTTTGATCAGCATCACCTTTGACTATCATATTTCAGATCTGATAAAGAAAATAAATACACATATTGGGGCAGCAAGATGGTTCACAACTTGTACAACTAGGAATACACGTCTAATAATAGGAAACCAATTGATCTTGCCAGTCATTGATTATGGGAGCCACATTTATTGGCATGCCAGTAAACAACATCTAGAAAAGTTGGATCATATTCAAAATGGGGAGCTGCAGCAATTCTTTAAAGTCACCTAGTCCTGCCCAGCTAATGCAATCCGTGTTTAGACTAATAATTCCTCTACCGACTCCCTGCTTTTTAAGTGGAGCATAAGCAGAGCAAATGGAGCAGAAGTGCATTTCACCTTGGAGCCACCAGCTGGAATCTTGGCTGCATCGGATTTTACAGGCAGCGGTAACAGTTCGGGTGCTGCCAAGCTGAAGCCCACAGTCGCTTCATGACTGCTCCCTGCCCACCCCAATACCCTCCACCCTTAGTTGGTGCTTAATATATAGTGGTGGGTCCTTAGCAGCTGCATGCCTTTTTTCTGTCTCCCTTCATTCTCATTAGCACTTTATACTAGAGCCCCACTAGAGGTCACCCGTACTCGGCTAGATATGACTCTCAGTCTCTAGCTGGTGGATTTCACTTCTACTCATCTGTTTTCTCTGCTCTCTACCTACAATGGCCAATTTTTCTTTCTCACACTGCACTCTAAGACTATTTATCTCCTCCTGCCAGTCTTAGGTACCATGTTTTTTCTGGTAGTATTAACATGTCCTTCTGAGCATCCCTCTTCATGACTTTTTTACCCTTCAGATAACTTCTGCTATCCAACTTACTTCCTGACCCCACCCCTAAACCTCCACCTATGTTGTGGCTCAATAAGGGTTTTACTTAGGAATATCTTGTGGAGGTACACTATCTCCGCTGTGTGTGTCTCTCATCCTGTCGTAATTGCCTCCTTCTAGATAATTAGCATATCCCTTACCCTAGCCAGGGATGTTGAGTCCAATCCTGTACATGTTATTGCTAATACCACTCCCCAGTTTCCCTCCTCCTATTGTTCACCTCAAGCATCCTATTTTACCTTTGCCCACCTTAACATTAGGAGCCTTACTGCTAATCTCCCTGAGCTTGCTGCTTGGGTTACTGCTAATAATCCAGATGTTCTTGCCCTGTCTGAAACCTGTCTGAAACCATCCGTCGCTGACTCCCTCTGCTCTATGCCAGGATATAATTTGCTTCGAGTTGATTGCTCTAATGCCAAAATGAGGGGATGGCCTGGCACTGTACTTCAAATCTCACCTCAACGTGTCTCTCATACAATGTTCCTCTCTGGCAAATTGTGAGGTGCTTCATTCACTTATGCTACTTGGGGGGGTTAAAAAAATCCACATCTTCTGCATTTACATACCTCCTAGAAACTCCAGACAGGATCTGGAAGAATTCATTGAACTTGTGCGCACTGTGTCTAGGAAAAATGAAGTAATTTGCTTGGGAGATTTCAATCAGGACTGGACTGGGCCCAGTTCCTCCCTCCTATCCTCCATTACAAGCAAGGCAAACCTTACTCAACTTATCCGGAACTCCACCAGATTCTCCAGCCATGGTTCCTCCTCTACCCTCATAGATTGGATGCTGACTAATAGGATGGAGAACTTCCCCACTGTGGGGTATCTCCCAGACTCCATAAGTGATCACTGCCCAGTCTACTGCACCTGGGACACCTCCCCTCCCCCCTACCCAGCCAAAGACTTATCTTTCTCCAACATCTCTAAACTAAACCACGCTGCTTTTCTGCATGATCTTAACATGGTTGACTGGTCCCCCCCCTCTTCATAACCAATGACATAAAGCGGTTGAATATTTCAATGACACCCTTCTCTCTCTCCAAAACCTTCATATTCCAGTCAACACGCGTAGGGTAAAAGGTAAAGTCACCAAATGGCTTATGCGCCCCAACTTCAGCTGCTAAAATGTAGGGATAAACTCTCGTCAGTATGGAAGTCCTCTTCCCTTCAAGCTGACTTCGAGGCCTATAGGTCCTTATGGAACACCTGTAAAAGGGAGATTCGCCCAGCCAAGAGTTTATACTATCAGAACCTCCTTAGTTCTTCGGCCTCTAACCCAAAGCAGTACTAGTCTCAAATTAAGGAAATTCTGGGGAGCAACAAGCCTATGACTCCAAATGAAATGCTGATTAACGATACCCACACAATAACCCCCTTACCATAGCTAATGCCTTTAACTCCCTGTTTTTTCACTCTTCCCATCCCCCCTTCATCTACCGTCACTTCCCTAGTATCCCCTTCCCTGTCTGCTACTGCTCCCTCGGCCCTTGAACTGTCATCAGTCACTTGTCAAGAAGTACTCAAGCTACTAAAGGCTATCCCAGCTAACAGTAGTGCAGGCCCTGATGGTATCAATCCTAGAATTCTAAGGTAGTTTGCCTCTTGTCTTGCTGTACCTGTTACCAGACTTTTCAACCTCTCCATCTGCTCTGCCTCTGTGCCTTTGGTCTGGAAAGTTGCCAGAACCATACCTATCTTTAAGAAAGGGGACCCAAGATCATGTCAAACTACAGGTCCATTCCACTCCTGCCCACACTCAGCAAGCTGCTTGAGAAACTTGTGCATCAGCAGGTCTCAGTGCACCTTCTCAACTTTAACCTACAATCCCCTGTACAACATGGTTTCAGGGCTGGGCACAGCACTACTACTGCTCTTGCTCAGTTTACCAGCGATGTCAAAAATAACATGAACAAGGTCCTGCTTACTGGAGTGGTGTTCATCAATCTCTCCAAAGTGTCTGACATGGGTCATCATCTGCTTCTACTGACCAAGCTGAACACACTTGGTGCCTCTGACTCAACCCTTTCCTGGTTGTGCAGCTACCTAGAAAATCGGTCTCAGGCTGTCTCTTTCTGTAAGCCTCTCTCCTCCGCCATCCCGATCATCTGTGGCATTCTGCAGGGTTCAATCCTTGGTCCCTTACTTTTCTCCCTCTTCATTAATGATATCCCTACTCCCTCTTCTCACTGCAGCATTATCATGTATGCAGATGACCTGGTGCTTTACTCGGCTTCCAAGTCTATTGACAGCATCAACCTACATATCTCCTCTGCATTTCAGACCCTCCAATCCTGGTTTTCATCCAACTATCAAGTCCTAAACATATCTAAGACCCAGGCCATGCTCTTTGGATCCTCTAGAAAGGTGCCCACTGAGTCCCCTAAACTCCTGGTGCATGGCTGCGATGGGACTGCAGTCTCCAACACTTTATCCTTCAAGTATCTAGGGGTTATGCTGGACCTGGGTCTTGACTACTCTGCACATGTTCAAGAGGTGTGTCGCTTGTTTAACGCCAAAATTGGTAAGGCCTACAGAGTGCGTTACTCACTCCAGCTGCAAGGGTCTCAGTTGCGAGAGGTGTTTTATTCCCACAACTGCTTTATTTATTTATTTGTTTGTTTAAAATCTTGGAATTACAACCTTTGAGTCAAAGACTCATTTCCAAAGGCTGCACATTAATACACAATACAGACATAGGTAGATACAACAGATAGTACGATACACTATACAATGCTAGGGCAGTTTGATGGCAAGGTTGCATAATGAAACAGCATGCTGGGATGTCTAATACAGAGTTGAGGCTGTAGGATATGGGCAACACAGTAAACAGTTCGATACAGGGTACAGTGCCAGGGCACTTTGACTTCCAGTTACAGCATAACCATTTTACAAGGATGTTCTGACCAGTTTACAAGGATGTCTAATACATTGTTGTGGCTGTTGACAGTGCATAGGATAAATCTAACAGTAAGAGGTCAGTTAGTGGCCGGAGAGTTAATTGGGGGACAGTACACATGCCTACTATGCTTGGCTGGAGCTGAGTAAACTGGATAAGTCAGTGGAGACAGGTAATGCAAATTCTATGCCCTGCTTGGGTATGCTTTATGTCCTGCCAGTGCTCTCTCACACTAAAATGGGTGTCCTTCGCAAATGGGACACATCTTACAACAATATTAGTTGATTTGCCTTATCGGCTCCCCACCTAACTCATCACTGTTATCTCAATGCTGCATTAAAATGGCTGTCACCTGAAGCCCTTTAGTTATACTCCTTAGGGTGTTTTGTTGATTCCTTAACCAGATCTCCTCGTCCCTCCTCTCTGGGGGACATGCTAACCTCGGTCTCTCACTCTTGCTCCCTTAGGTCCTCTACCTCCCCTTTGCTATCTGTTCAGCCTTGCTCTATGAAAATGGGAGAGCAAGCCTTCTCCTACTTTGCTCCTAGGTTTTGGAATTCACTCCATGTCCATGTCAAGAATTCCTCATCTCACCTTTCATTTAAGCATGCCCTATTTTCCCACCTCTTTGCTCTAGGTAACCGTGTTTGCACTTAATTTCTGCTCTCTACTTTGTTTCTGTCTCACTACTTTGTCTCTCACCTTGTTTCCTGCCCACCCTTCAGTATTTGGCTTTTGTCTTAGTGTCTGTAACTGTCTGCTTCTCCCACCCCTAGCCCTGGTACCTTGTCAATCTTACTTTTTTGTATATACGGTGAGCGGTGCCTCCCAGCCTGTTCTCCTACTAGCTACGACTCCAGAAGGAATCATTTGTGCTTTTTTATTATAATTGTTTGCTTCTATAACTTCACTACTGTTGCTGTTATCCAGGTGGAGTATTATCTTCCACTGTATTTTGCTGGACCGTTCCACTGTATTATGTACCTGTTTGCTCATCACTGCTGTATTGTGTTACTGTATTCTTGCTGTATTGTTATATTGCACTCTCCCGGGTCGTGCCTGAAAATAGGCAGGATATGATGCCTAGTGCACTTACCTGGTTACCAAAAGCAAATAAATAAATAAATAAATAGACTGGCAAGATTTGTTCTGAAGTGTAAATATAGCACTCACTATTGTACAATGTATAGCACATTGGGTTGGAGCTCGCTCGACATAAGAAGGAAAGGTGTTTGGATTAGTTTAGTTTGGGGTATGCTCAAAAATAAAACACCTCAACACTTGACAGGGAAATTACACAAACCCAATCATGGTTTAAACTTGAGAAAAAAGGGGCTAGGGATCTGGTGCAGCCCAAGATTACAAACAATTTTAGTAAAATTATATTTGAGTATAATGTTGCTAATAGTTGGAATGCACTGCCCCTACACTTAAGAAATTTGGAATTATTACAAAATTGTTTTAAATCTCTACTTAAACTTTTGCTGTGAGTGTAATAGGTAAAGTGTGATAGGTAAACTTAAATTAGCTGTTGTAATTGAATATTCTATTATGACTAAATGTATAAGTATGTTTACGTGTTTCTTCCTATTTTATTATAAAACAAGTACTGGTCATGTATTTTGTGATGTACCAAATTGTATGTATTTATTCCTTCAATGTAATTGGTTATGTGCAAGACCCCTTGAATTCTGTGATTCTGCAGTTGCAGAATTTCTGCAGAATTTGCATCATGCCACAGAATGTATATAGTGCTGCAGAATTCACTGTTTGTGGTGAATTTTTATTCAAATATACTGTTTTTCCACAGGGTCAGGCTTTCTTTCCCATCTTGTTTATCCTGACGCCCCTCCTCTATGCTCAGTATATGATGTCACTGATGACATCACATCATATTTCACCAATGGCAGGACTGCGTTCTGCCAGATAAATGAATAAATCATGCCACAAAAATCAGAAAATGCTACCGCAGAAACCAAGGAGCCCTGCTGCAGAAATCAGAAAATTCTGCTGGAGCACACTAGGGGCCCTTATTATGTGCTATGTGGTGTAGAAGATTGCTCTGAATGTGTGTTTTTACAGGAACACCTTGTAAATAGGGCATTTATAGCCCTAAAGGTGCTATACTGCATAAATAAATTTTATTACTACTACTTATAAGCTACTACGATACAGGGTAGGCAGGGAGAGGCAGAGGCACTGTGGGTCACTCTTGAGCCAGACAATTGAACAGCAGTTCACACAGGGGTGATCTACAGGACTTCAGCTCAGTGGGAAGGAGGTGGATAGCATGCTAGTGGAGGAAATACATGAGAGGGCAACAAAAGTGGATGTACTGCTGCTGGGTGATTTTAATATGCCAGATGTGGATTTGACCTTCCTGGCGGCTGCCTCAGCCAGGAGCTGAGACATCCTGGAATCTCTGCAGGAGGCAGGTCTCTGTAGCTAGTGCTAGAACCTACCAGGGATAGGGTGATTCTGGGCCTAGTACTGACCAGTGGAGACAGAATCACAGAAGTCTGGGTGGAAGGTCACCTGGGGTCCTGTGACCACCACACAATGTGGTTTAATATGGGTACAGGGTAACAGATGAGCCACACAAAGGTAAGGGTCTTGGATTTCAGGAGGACAGATTTTGCTAGGATGGGGATATGTATCAAGGAAGCCCTGGTGGGAAAGGATGTGGGGGGGGGGGTGTTGAAGAGCAGTGGCAAAACCTTAAAGGAGCCATAGTGGAAGTGACAAATCAGTGCATTAGGCTAAGAAACAAGGGCAAGAGAAGGAAGAAACCACTATGATTCTCAAAAGATATAGTAGAGAAAGTAAGGGCCAAAAATTTGGGTTTCAGAAAATATAAGGAGACACACCCTTACAAAAATAAAATATATTTAAAAGATATTATTAACAATATATTTAGATACAGTGAAATATATTCCAGTCTACTTGTTTTATAATATATTGTAATGTATTGGAAAGTCAATATATTTTAATATATTTTAAAATTTGCAAATATATTGCAATGTACTGTAAATATACACATTATTGCCACTTTAATATACTATGTATATTGCAAAATATATTGATTAAATTCCAAATATATTGAAATAAGGATGGTAAATAGATGTTATTGGTATATTGCCAATATATGCATAAATGTATTATTTTTTACAATTTCAAATGTTTCCTATATTTACAAATATATATATATATATATCTTATAGTGGCACGGTAGTGTCACTATAGTTAGGGTTGAGTACCCCATTAAAGGTTAAAGTGTGACATTTTGCAGCTTAATAACTTTGCCACCGTATGACGGATTTGCCTGAAATTTGGCAGGCATGGAGCGGTACCATAAATCTCTGGATCTGCCAGGTTTTATAATGGTCGGATATATGGCTGTGGCGCTATAAAGCACAATAGAAAGTCATATTTACGCTTTTTTGTGCATTCTTTGCTGGTGCCTACAGGTCACACAGTTTACACGACCAGTCTGAAGCCTTCAGGGAACATGCAACCAGGGTCCTTGATGTGCCTTTCAAAGATTTCATGAATAAATATTAAACAGTTCAAAAGTTATTAAAAAAACAAGTTTCCCATTATAGTCAATGGGAAAAGTTAACAAACTATTTGACAGTGTCAAAAATGCAGTTTTTAGTGCCGCAAATGACCCCTGTAGTGTCATGAGTCAGCCATTTTTTTTTCAGTTACTAGTCACAGAAATGCTCGGCATTTAAATTTGGGACCCTCTAGGGACATAATTATTTTTGTGTTCATCTAGTCGAGCCCTGAGGATGCTAGCCAAGTCTTTTTTGGGGGTTAAACACTCCAGAAATATGTTTTTCATATTTTTGTAAACCGTAGTGTCGCACATACGACACTTTTGTGATTTTTTTTGCGAAAGTGTCATGATTTGCAACACTACTTTGCGACATCATGCCTAAAACAGCAGGGAATCTTTGCCACCCTGCTGCAAAAGAACGGTTTGGTCTTTTTGGGCTGAAATTTAGAGGGAAGAAAGCCAACTTTCCACAGATGTGCCTTTTGGTGGTTTGGTGACAAAATATTACAGGGCTGCAAATTTATGGCACTCCGAAGTTGACTATTTGTCCCATAGACTAACATTACAGCGTCCACCGCGTTTTTGGGGCTCAGATCTCGCTGCCGAGATATCGACTTTCATCAGAAAAATGCTTAGCCCCACAAAGCTAGCCAGGAAATTCATAAATCATGTGAAATTTTAATTTTTTTTCTGCGTCATACAGTTCCTGAGATATAAGCAATTTAGTATTCCAAGTGTTCATTTTCTGCTCCAAGGGCCATTATTATGCATACATTCTTTGTATTCACTGTGCTTCTGAATGCACTTTTTGGGGGAAAAAAGTGGGTGCGTTTGCGTTACCGATACATTTAACATTTCCGTGTCTGTTTGCATTTACGTCGCCGTGTGCGTTACCCTTTACATTTGCATTTGCGCATGCATTACTGCTACTATTTGTGTTTCCATTACTGGTTTTGTTTGCGTTTGCATTTCCTTTTGTGTCACTGTGTGCACTGCCATTTGCATTTATGTACGCGCTTCCATTTGCATTTCTGTTTCCTTTGGCGTCATCATTACTGTTACCGTAAGCGTTTTTCATTTCCAATTCCATTACCGTGACCGTGCGCATAATGATTTGCATTTGCTTACATGGTTGCTCTTCTGCTTCCATTTCTGTTACTGCTCCCTTTGGCGTCCTCCTTGCTGTTACCATAATCATTTGCATTTCCACTTGCGTTACCGTTACCGAAGGGATCTGTGCTCGCACCACCACATTCTATTCACTATTTATACTGCACATTCTCAAAAACAAGAAATTCATGGCAAAACACTGTTTAGGGTAGTGTTCTGTGTAACAAAAGCAGAGACTCAATGTTGGGTTCCCACTCCCATGCACCCCACACCACTAAGTTCATCAACAGGCATCGGGTATTGTCATCGGTTCTAACTGTCACCCCATTCTCCTATACTGCACTGCCTCAGCTTGTTTACACAGGGATGGGGTGAGAGTTAGACCGACGACCCAACGCACACCCCAATGCCTGTTGGTGGGGATGGCGTGGACGAGGGGTGCAAGGGTGGAACCCTAACATTGAATTTCCTTGCTTTTGTTGCTGTGGAACAACCCTAACTGATGTATTAAATGGAGTTTTTTGCCATGAAAATATATATATATATATATATATATATATATATATATACATGTGTAATAGATATAACTATAACTATTAACTTACCCAGACAAAAAGAAAGTGAATTATTTATGATTTACACGTAGTTCTGTCTGTAGAACTTGGAGTTCATCTTGTTAGTATTCATGAATATATTTATATTGGAATTATTGTTTTACAGTACAGCTTTAACTTAAACCTACATGTTATACATTTATACTTACACATAGGGCTTACCTTATGTAAAGGCTCAGATTGGTATTGATACCACCCCATTTTGTTTCACTTTCAGGTCAGGGTAAGATCCTACATGTACTTGCTTTATAACTTATACCTTTCTTTTCAGTCTGTAAGCTAATGTTGTAAATTCAAAATTATTGTAAAACTAGAAATTATCATGGTTTTGGCTGATAAACTATGTGTTTGAAATATGTAAATTAGTTATGCAAATGTGCACATGGGATGAAACTAAGCATTCACAAAAACACATGTTAACATATATAAAAATATATGTAACAAACATATAAAATGTGTGTGACATATATAAAAATATACGTACAGTATATATTTTGCAATATACTAATAATATATTTCAGACAATGTATTACTGAATAGATTGACATGCTTTCAAGCAATGCATGAGGCAAAATATATAGTTTCAGTATATGCTGAAATACACTGTGTATTATATTTCACTCAGTTAATGTAGTTCTCAATACAGTGACATATATTTTTGCATACTATGGATTAGAAATATATTATGTCAGTATATTTAAAAATACATTTCATAATATACAGTATTACATTGGGACAATGTATTTCTCAGTGTAGTGACATACATTAATGCATATTTTTCAGTATAGTATATTCCATTTTCATACAGAAAGAGGAGGAGAGGGTGGTATACCTAAATAGTCTGATGGAAACAGGGAAAGCTGTGAGGAGTGCAAAGGCACAGAGGAAAGATTAGCACAGATGGCAAAGAAAGGGACAAGACATTTTATAGGTACATGAGTGAAAGAAGGAAGACCATGGCTGGGATTGTAAGGCTCAGAGGGGGATGAGGGGGAGTGTGTGGAGGGAGACCTGGAAAAGGCATCAATATTGAATACTTACTTCTGTTCAGTTTTCACTGAAGAAGGTGAGGGACAGGTACCACAGCTAGGCATCAGATACAAAGAGGGGGAGAGGGCGGCGCACACCAGTCCATTTACAGAAGAGAGAGTTCTAGAGGAACTCACAAATCTTAGGGTGGACAAGGCAATGGGACCAGATATCATATATCCCAGGATATTAAAGGAGCTACGAATGGAGCTGGCAGCTCTGTTCAGTGCATCACTCAATACAGGAGTGGTTCCAGAGTGGTTTGATCAGAATCTAACTTTTAAGTGTATATTTGATGAGGCAGAGGAAGTGGAAACTGTACAAACCAGGCTCACTTCTAGGTCAGAGTTTTGCCCCTCCTTGAATCCAGTTGTTTCTTTATTCATAAAGAAATGCAAACATGATTTGGCTATGTTGAGGGATACCCCTAGAAGCATTCATATTAGAAATAACTGTAGCCAAGAAGAGTTTCTTGCTTTAGAAACCTTGAAAATGAATAACGAAATCATTATTACATCTGCTGACAGGGGCGGGGGGGGGGCAATTGTAGTTATAAACAAGACAGATTACATAATAGAAGTTTTATGTTTGCTGAATGATAAATCTTTTTAACAGCAAAATCAACAGAAGTGTTTTGACTGGCTTTAAGACAGAAGTGGATGTACTTTTAAATGAGGGTTTTCTCAAGGGCTGTTTAACAGATGTAATGTACAGGACTATGACAGTGAACTACCCTGTGATTCCTGTTTTTCACATTTTCCCAAAAGTCTACAAGAATTTAGAGAAACCTCCAGGCAGGCCTATAATTTCAGGCCGGGGTTTGGTCACTGAACCTTTGTCTGTGTACATAGATGAATTTCTTCAACCTTTGGTTCGAGTCTGAGATCCTATGTCAGAGGCTTGACTGAATATAATTACTCTCATGGAGGATCTCTGCATGGACAATGGTTGGTATTTTGCCACCATTGATGTAAACACACTGTATACTCTGATTCCCCACCATGAGGATTTGACAGCTACTGTATGGCCCACTTTCTGGATTTGCGAACTGAGGAAGAATGTGTGGCTTCCCCAATGAAATGTTTGATAGATTTAGGAGAAATGGTACTTATGAAAAATGCTTTTTTGTTTCAGGACCAGATATATCTACAGAGTCATGGTACAGCTATGAGTGCCACTATGGCCCCTAGCTACGTCAATCTACATGTGGGGAAGTGGGAATTTGATCATTTGTATTGCGCCGCCACAAATCCATTTTTTGATAAGCTGGATTTGTGGAGGCACTTTATTGATATCTTGGTCATCTAGGGGCACTGTTCAAGAATTTGACTCCTTCATTAAATGGATAGAGAGTACGAGCACCTGCCTTAGATACAAGTACTGTATCCACCCCAATGAAATTGTTTATCTGGATTTGAAAATCTATAAACACAACAATGGTGATGTTTGCACTACTTTGTATTAAAAAAGCACAGATAAAAACAGTTTACTGAGATATGAAAGTTGTCACCCTTCACATGTGCGCTTCAACATTCCCAAGGGACAATTGGTGCACACGTTAAGGAATTGCACTGAACCCAGGGAATATGTGCAGAAGAAGGCACTACAAGTACAGAGATTTATGGAAAGAGGATATAGCACTCATAGTATTGCCACGGCCATACAAAAAGCAGATTCCATGGCTAGAAGTGACACCCTGCAATATGCTAGTAATAGGCCCAAGAACCAGACCAACACTAACTGCCCCTTTGTGACTTAATTTTCTAAGAGAGCAGACCGTGTACATGAGATCATTAAAAGTAATTGGTCTATGTTAGAACTCGAACCAAAACTGAGCAAGATTGTGGAAGTGGTACCCAGAGTGGTCTTTCAGAGAAGTAAGAACATTAAGGACATGGTGATTAGTAATACACTTCTGGGTCCTGTCTCTGTACAGCAGCAGAGAGTATTAGCCCCCCCCCCGGGACTTTTTACTGTGGTAAATGTATGTATTGCAAATTTGTGACTCCTTGCAAATCCTTCTCCCATCCTAGAAAAGAGAAGGATATTGTGATCGAGGATTTCATCACATGTTCTACCCCTCATGTGTACCTATTACAATGCAGTTGTGGAGCCTAGTATGTGGGTAGAACCACACGCAGTTTTAGGACAAGAACAGGAGAACATGTTTGGGCAGTACAGAGAGGAGATGAATCCTATGCAATTGTTAAGCACATTAAACAACATAGGGGCAGCATACACAATTTCAGTTTTTTGGGGATTGAAATAGCAGGTGTTGGCCCAAGGTGTGGGGATCCAAACAAACAAATCGGACAAAGAGAAACTTTTTGGATTTTTGAGTTAGGGGCATGACAAGAATTGGGCCTAAATGATAGCATACAGCAGAGTACATTTTTGGAAAAATATAGATCTTAAAAGAAAGTAGGTGCCGAAATGGTGGGGTTTGGAGTCTATATTTGCTATAAGCATACTAGCTTTGAACTCTCCCCAACCACCCTATCTTATTTCCATTGTTTGGACCAGCAGCCAGAGCCTGTTCACTGTTGCATTTCGTATGTTGGCCTGGGATATGGCAGAAGGCAGTTAGAAGGTGCAAGTAGAATATATTTATGTATTGATTCGATGAGTAATTATCACCTATTTTTGTGTCACCCTGAGACACACCAGGTGACATGTAATTGTATATATATATATATATATTTATTCGTTCCAAATACCACAAATATTTTAAGTATTTTAGTTACTGAATGAACTCCTAAGGGTTGGACAATCTAATTTGAACTATGTGCAGCAAGGTTTTGTAGGAAGTTTTTACAGTGTTTGTCCATGGACTAATAGTGCTGTATGATTAATTATGCAATTCATATATTTACTTTTTGTATTGATACATGCAGTGTTATTGGCCCATGATCTGCATATTTTAACATTTTTTATACACTTTATATAATTCACATGGTGTGTGCTATAACATGTATCATTGGCAGTGTTATGTATAAGGCACTAGTCACTTTAATTTTAAATAAGGTGTTTACCTGCCATTGGACAGATGGTCATGTGATGTATGATTGATAGTGATTAATAGTATTTAAGGAGCACTTTTGTCAGAATTTCCTTATCACTGTGAGGAAGCTTAGCAGTCTGTCTAAGTGAAACATTTGTGATTTTTGTCAACCACCGCTTGATGTACTCATGCCTACTTTTATAAAGCACCATTAAATTCTACAGTTGGCCTTGTGTTTTGTCTGGGACAGTGGGTCCTGTGTTTTTCTCTCCCTGTTTTTCACCTCTAGCACCACTGCACATTTCCTGGTGCTCTATTTTCTTCAATGTCTGGTTAGGAGGAGGGCACATGTAGTCCCTCTTCACAAGAGTGGAAGCAGGGAGGAGGCAGGAAACTATAGGCCAGTCTGCCTCACCCCAAGTGGGTAAGATTATGGAGGCACTGCTTAAGGAAAGTATTGTGGAACACTTGGAATCCAGTGGAGCACATGATCCGAGGCAGCATGGATTCACAGCAGGAAAGTCATGTCAAACAAATCTGATAGATTTTTTTTGACTGAGTGTCAAAGAGGTGGATCTGGGGGAGTGGTAGATGTCACCTACCTCGTTTTCAGCAAGGCATTCGACACCGTTCCACATAAAAGACTGATAAATAGGTTGGGTGGCCTAGGTGTGGGCCACAAGGTGATGAACTGGGTTAGAAACTGGCTGTGGGACAGGAAGCAGATGGTGGTGGTATATGGGACCCAATTCGAGGAAAAGGGGGGACCAGAGGGGGTACCTCAAGGATCAGTCCTGGGAAGTCCTTTTTAATGTCTTTATTCGTGACAGTGCGGAAGGGCTGGAAGGGAAGATCTGCAACAAGGCAGACACTCCTGATTGGGTAGAGAAAATGAGGAAGGATCTAGGAAAGCTGGAAAAATCGTCAGAAGTGTGAAAACTTAAAATTTAATGCGAAGAAGTGCAAAATCATGCACCTATGGTGCAGAAACCCTGCAGAGAGTTACAGGATGGGGTGGGGGTGGGAGGGAGTTGCTGGCAGTCAGCAGGGAAGAAAGGGGTTTGTGGATTATCATCTCAGATTATCTAAATGTGGCCAAACAGTGTACAAAGGTTGTAGGGAGGACCAGTGGCATACTGGAGTGCATAGGTAGGGTTATCACTAGCAGAAGAAGTGAGGTGGTCATACCACTAAACACAACATTGATGAGGTTTCATCTGTAATACTGTGTACAGTTCTGGAGGCCACATCTTTATAAGGATGAAGACAGGGTGGAAGCAGTACAGAGATGGGCAACTAAGATTGTGCAGGGCTTGCACCAGAAGACATATGAGGAGAGATTAAAATACCTCAATATGTATACACTGGAAGAGAGAAGGGAACAAGGAGATATGCTAGAAACCCTCAAGCATCTTAAGGGCATTAACAAGCTGCAGGTGGGTGACATATTTCAGTATAGGAGGGGTACAAGAATAAGGGGGCACGTTATGAGATTGGAGGGGGGCAGGATAAGGGGCAATGCAAGGAATTTTTTTTCCTTTATGGAAAGGGTGGTGGATGCATGAAATAGCCTACCCCAGGAGGTAGTGGGAGTGAGCACAGTGGAGGGATTGAAACATGCATGGGAGAAGCATAAGGGAACCCTAGAGGTAGGAAGGAGAGGCTAAGGTCGATGACCCAGTAGGGTCAGCAGCCACTGATGCAAGTAAGGTATATGGGCAGACTGGATGGGCCTAGAGGTCCTTATCTGCCATCAATTTTCTATGTTTCTATTAGAGCCGATTCTAAGGATTTGCATGGTACCAATTACAAGATGATCCGACTGAATAAAGGAGAAGGAGGAGGAGGAGGTCGGAAAAATCAGCAGCTGACTGGACAGCAGGACGTAACTTCCACGACAGTGACACCTACTACTACCTCTGAGCCCCTGTGGCAAGTGCTCCAACTATCCATTAAAGTCAATGACCTGTAGGTTGAGAACATTTTAAAGAGAATGGGTATGCAAGCTCTTAAAAGAGAAGCTGCTGCTAAAACAGTGACCTCAGTGCAGGTACAAGCGGTAAAAACTCTGGCTGCATCCAGTAAATCTGTGCAGAAGAATCATCAACTGTGATACTGGCTGTAGGCACTTGAGAACGCACACCGGGTGGTTATCCTCCACCTGATGGATCTCCCAGAGGGGAATGAACGTCCTGACCTCCTGGCCTTTCTCAAAAACTGGCTATCAGAAGTCCAGCCCAGTGGTATGGAGGACTGAGGTGTTGATTGCGTTACCTCCTGCCATGCCGGTGACCCCTATTTAGAAATGAGTATGGGTTTCCAGAGGGGCAGTAGGGTGGGAAGGTATCAAGTGTTACAAGGACTGCTCTCCTCTCCCATGGAGGGGTGGTCAGCCAGCTCGGCCCTTGACTGCCATTGGGTAGAGGCTCAATGATGCAGGCACGAGTGACTCAAAGGGAGGAGCTGTGATCCCACAGAGCATGCATGCCGCCATGTACATGTCCTGATGTGCTGTCATGGCAGGGGAACCAGGAAGAAAATGGAAATAGGAACCCAGCAGCAGATGACCATTTCACGCACCTCCCTAGGTCCACGCCGCTGCCACCTGAACACTTGGAGTGACTCTGGATGTGGACTATTGGGGGGTTGGTCTTCCCTCTTCAACCCTTCCACAGGGGACAATCTGTGGGGGACTGGCTTAAGGTAGGCCTGGGGGTTGTATACCGACTGGGGGAGGTGGGGATGGAAGCAGAGTCACTGATGGGGTAAAAAGCTTGATGGAAAAAAAACTGGGTATTAGGTATTCTACAGCTGGAACAGCTACAGCACCCCAAATGTTCAAGGCATATCAGATCTCACCTCAGTCAGCAGCTGGCTTGGGCTAGCAGGACTCTCCAAGAACATTGCTCCTTGTAATGGTGGTTGTGGTTGTTTGAGATACTGTGCTGCAGGCAGCATGTAATTCTCAGAGTATGAACTTGGAAAGCACACTGCACATCTTTCTGGACCTTTCTTTTGATACCCGCTCTTGCAGAAAGAAGTTTGATGCGGTGAAGGCCTAGCTCAGAAGCCTGGGAGTGGCACATTCCTGATGCTGGCCCATCTCTACATTTAATACAGGGGCCACAGATTTCAATTAATTGACCCTGAAAAGGCAGGAAAGAGGGATGAGCAGACAGAAAAAGAAATGGCAGCTTCCAGAGGACAGGAGCAAAAGGACTCAGAGGATGGCACATGAAGGATCATTGGCTCCATGCACTTTGAATCCCATGTGATCGGGTGAGCATGGAACTTGAACTGGGTCTAGGAGGGTCTGGTAATGTGCTTGAGGCAAGTTTACCTTTTTAATTTTACCAGATATAACTGTCTATTTGGGGACTTTTTTTATATATTTTAGTGCATGGCTGCTGCTCTGAATACAATCCTGTTCTTCTAAAATGGTGGACTCCATGTGGCTGTAAGTGTGTA
The DNA here is from genome assembly GCA_016271365.2 of Neoceratodus forsteri. Lineage (NCBI taxonomy): Eukaryota > Metazoa > Chordata > Ceratodontiformes > Ceratodontidae > Neoceratodus > Neoceratodus forsteri. The sequence continues at coordinate 557,786,886 of CM028138.1, forward strand.
GGCTATCTCTTCGTTTATTGATATCTAGAGACTCTTTGGGCAATAGCTTACTAAGCTCCTAAATGTGGTGCAAAATGGACATGGCATTCTGGACTAAACACAATAAATTTTTATCAAGTGGCTGTGCAGATCCTGATAGCTCAGTTTAGTGCTAGTGTTATGACAGTGATACTGTACAGCAGTTAATATTAGCCCCTGATATATTTAGAGCGACGACTCCAGTTGTACATATTAGCGCCTAATATATTTAGCACTCAGTGCTTACTGCTGGAGTACAGTTAGCATGGCAGATTATATTAGCGGTCTGTTTATATTAGTGGTTCTTTGCTTTCGGCTAATATAGCTAATATAAATAGAAAGCTAATATAATCTGCTATACAGTATATTTTAAGTTATGAATTGGTACTATAATGTCTTGAACCTGTTTAGTCATCAGTTCTCAGGAATTCTAGTAATACAGTATGTTCTTTTTATTTCTTATATTGCTTGTTGATAACTATCTAGTATAGAGTTTTTCTTGGTTGGGGGGGTGAAGAGCTTCCCATTTTGGACTATTTTACTAAATGGCTGGAAGAGGAACACATTGGCTGTCTAGTTGAATGGAATGCATTTGGTGTTGCACACTTGTAGTTGCAGGATCCTACACTCTTGCAAGCTGTAGCACATCAAGAGAAATATTGTAAGAGATGCAGTATGCGATACACCCCCAGCTTCATAAAATTAATGGTTCAGACTGGAAACAGTACTACATCCATTGTATGGCATTGATATTGATTCCTTGGTGTCTGGCAGGAGTACACGTTGTATGTTATTGTTTTTATTCTAAAACAAGAAAATATAAGTTAAAGAAAAACACACCAAAACACATATAGACAGGGCACAGGCAAGGGCCAAACGCATACTATTGCAGACTGGAATGCATATCATTCTCTCAGAAATAAATTTACTGTAAGAATAAGACTGGCTAAGGAAGAATACTTTCAAAAACATTTATCTCAAAATACATTTTTAATCCTAAGAATTCTTGGAAAATTAAAAAACTTGTTAGACTCTAACAAAGCTGCTTCATTGATAAATAACTGAAAATAAGAGGCATTTTTTAAATGATGCTGTATTACTAGCTAATTCTCATAATACGTTTTTTATTAAAATGGGGAGGCGGACTTTTTTCCATGTCTAATCGGAAAGCATTGGTCTTGAAGGATCCAAGCTTAATTGAAGTGAACTGTTTTCCTTCAGGTTACTGTCCATGCCAGTGTCCAGAAGGAATTTCTGATCCTTATAAACCCCCTGGCCTGCATGGGTTGAGTAACAAATGTTTAATATCCTGCCCAGGTCATTTGCCACCCATTGGCCACTTTGTACAATGGATCACTTACCTTGGGCCAGATCCCCTGTCAGTAGAAGTCTGCCAAGGACATTCCTATGGGTATCATCCTATTCCCATTTTATCAACAGTTAAAAAATACTGGAAAAGCTATCTGCAAAACAATTTATTTTCATTGTGCAATTGAACAATTTTATTTCCAGTAGTGTGGTGTGAAATTCTGATGGAACAGAATTTTGGAAGATCTCAACTAATTCTTCAAAATTCCATTGGAGGAGGAATTCTGGAATTACATAAGCAGAATTTAAAGTGCAGATTATTCACAATTTACATAAAATGCAGATTAGGTTTCTGCATAGTACAGAAAACTAATTCACATTTGATCTAATCCATGGAAAATTAATCTACAGTTTAAATTAAATGACTTTTGGAATTTCATGGAATTTGTTTTTTAAAATTAAGAAAACCATTTCCAGAGAGGAATTGTTATTCCACATGCAGCACACCAGCAGAATTTCACATTCCACACAGTTTTAATTTCTAGACATCAGTTATTAAATCATATAAAATTGTATGAAAAAAATCTAGGAATTTCATTGATTGAGAGATGTCACATAAACGTGCATTAAAGCTCTATAAACACACAGTCAAGTACTGAATTTCATTTTACTCCTCAAAAACCTTAGTGCCGTTTTCTAAGTGTAATAAGCCCCTCCAGAGTATACAGCATAGGATATTAATGCACTTCCCAGGGCCGTAGGGACACTTGGCCTTTGGCCTCATACCTTACTACAGTTCTGGGGCATGCATTAAATAGAGAATAAAGTATGGGGTGGTGCGTATAAGGAGAATTTACACACACCTGAGTTGTGGGATGCTAAATAAAAAGGGGGTTATGAAATGCATTCCACAACGAGGGTGTGTGTAAAATCAAGTTTTACACAACCACCCCATATTTTATTTTATTTACTTGCTAGCATGCACTTTTTTGCTTCAGCAATTATACAAAACAAAATAAGGTCACAGACTGGTGTTCAGGATGCTGCGGACCAGTCTGGATTTTATGCTGGCCACGGTCTTCCAAGTCACAGTGCTCCACTTGTTGGGGGAAAAAAGAAGCGGAGATTTTGATTAAAAAACATCTATTTTTGTGTGTTTTATTTTATGGCTAAACTTACTGCCAAGCAGTGGTTGGGGCATCCTTCCGGATTTAAGAGGCGGGGAGACCCGTTGGCGCATGGGTGCTGAGAGGAAAACCCAGCATGTATTTTTTTTTCTGGGTCAGTGAAGAAAGAGACTTCATTTCTTTTTAAAATATAAAACTAATTTATCGCTGACTGCAAGGGATGGTGAAGTGTGCAGCGGTATGGGATTACTCCAGGGAATGTCGCAGACCAGCGACTGATGCATGGGAGGTGCGAGAGAAACCCAGCACATGTTTACCGTTATCACTAGCCGGTTATAATGGAAAATTACAACTGTGTTTCCCTATGGGAAAAAGGACACACCAGTTATTATATATAGAATAATATCTGGGAGAGAGTGCATATCAGGAATGTAATAACTGGCTTGTGTTTTTCCCATAGAAGGAGCAAGTTATAATTCGCTGTTATAACCCATGGGTTATAACGGTGAGCACATGCCACCTGCTCCTTCTCTCCCCTCACGCTGCACCTCAGCGCACACTGTCACCTCAGAAAGCCATACAGAAACTGAGACAGAACTCCATCACGAGTAGAAAGTGGGAGCTAGTAAAACAGCATTTTTATTGAAAGCAGTTTTAATAACAGTCCCCAATAAAGAAAAGAAACTCACTACCATGACCTGACCCTGACCATGACTGATGATGATCCCTGACCTCGACCTCATTAACATATCTCCATGGAAACATTAAGGAAAAAGAACAAGAAAACCTTGAGCAAACAAAAAACTGGACTAAAAAAGACTTCCCCCACACAAAAATTGGTTAGTACTCTGAACAAATTTTCAAAAAAAGTTGAACCAAGCTTTTCAAACAACATGAAGCCTTGCTGTATTCTGACAATCTGCAGTTAGCTCCAGCCTTAAAACTGCCCCGGAGAGTATAGGGTTAATTTTCTATGCAGTGCATAGAACATTGAGCTCGAGCTTGGTTGAGGTCTCTGTCTGCAGCCCTTTGAACCCAACCACAGATTCTTTACTCCGCCTCACTGAACAGTCGCTCTGGAGATTTCTCCTTCAGCTCATTTCAAAAGTCGGTTAAAGTGTCGGTTTTAAGCCAAAATTATTCCGCATTGTCGGTTCAGGCTCTGTCTGCGGTACTGTGAGTACTAGATAGTTATTTTTTGATTACTTTGTGGAAACTGTAAGTTTGTTCAATCGGTTCAGCTGAACTGATCCTATATATTGAATCCTAGTACTTTGCTTTAGTGTGTGGTTACCAGTCCTTATCAGTTCTAAAAAAAACGTGATTTAAACATTTTTTTCCAATACCCGTGACACAGTTAGGAACCGATAAGGGAGTCTTGCATGGCGGTTGCTGAAAAAAGGGTAAGTTTGGGTAGGTTGGCCATGTCTGAGAAACCCAAGAAAAAAAATGGGCACACTGGGTTTCAACACTGCAGTGAGTGTGGGGAAGCCATTGCTAAGGTCGATCCCCACACCACCTGTGTTTATTGTCTGGGGTTTGAACACCTCAATACAGACTGCCAAATTTGTAAAAATTTTCCTAAGTCTACCCTGGAAAAAAGATTAGGTAGACTTAGAGAAAAGGAGGCCGAGAAGTCCACTGACCCAGATGGCCAGCTCGGTTTGGTTCTGACCGAACCAGAAGGAGTGCCCTCTGACCAGGGCGATACTTCTTCGGGCAAGAGGAGAGCCGATCCTGAGGGATCGGTTCCTACAAAAAGGAAAAGGAAAGACAAATCAGCCAGTTTGGATACAGAGGTTCATGTTCCGACTGCTGATGAGATTGCCCGAGCAATTCGGATTGTTGAATCGCTTCGCCCGGTTCCATCCGATTCGGCTCCATTGGCTAGGGGCTCAGTTTGGTCGGTTCCACCAGTTCAGGAATATGCCCCTGAAGATTTTTATAAACCGGAATTTGAGGAAGAGGGGGATTATGAACAAGATGATGACTATGATGGAGCAGAAAGTCTGGATGTGCCCATTGAACCGGACATTTCCCCAGACAGACCTTCTGGTGTTTCTCCTCCTAGGCTCTCTGAGTCCCCTCCCCACTATATGTTTTACAGGAAAGTGACTGAAACTCTTCAGCTCCCTATGGAGGAAGCTACAGAGGATCAAGAGGAGCCTAATTTTGTAGAGATGATGGACATCCCAGAGTCCAGGATGCTGTCTAGTCCCTTGCACAAATCTTTTGGGAAACAGACACAACATTTTTTAAAGTCTCCTAATTCTGTACCTCCTGTTGATAGAAGAATGGATAAGAGGTACACTTTATCAGGCTCAGACACTGAGTTTTTCTACCAGTAATGCAGCCATGTTGGGGTCATGCAGGCTACTGCCTGTGACAGGGCTAATGTCCCCTTGGCTTCACACCCCACAGATAAAGACTCCAGGAGGATGGATGCCTTGGCAAAGAAGCAATACATGGCATCCTTTTTGGGACTCAGGCAGGCTAATTATATGGCCTATACAGCCAGGTACCAGAAGTCCAGGTGGGACACTGTACTGGCACTGGCTAAACAGGCTTCCCCTCAGCTGGCCAAGGAGATGGAGGGTGGCTGCGGATGGGACTGAGGCATCTAAGGTACAGTTCCATGCTGCTGTGGACTCCAATGATGTGTCATCAAGAGTCATGGCTACATCTGTGGCTCTTCGGAGAATAGCTTGGCTCAGAAGAACTAGCCTCTCATAGGACACCCAGGCCAAGGCCATGGATTTCCCTTTGAAAGGTAATTCTCTGTTTGGGGAGCAGACAGAGAATTACATGAAGAAGATGGAGGAATATAGGACCACTTATAGGAGTGCACAGGCCAAGGAGAGGCAGGAAACTCCTCAAAGGCAGCATTCTAGGGGCAGGGGCAGGCCTTTTCATAGGCCTTTTTACCAGCACAGGCCTCTTCTCCCTTTCACAGAGGGGGGTTCTTCAGAGGGAGAGGCAGAAGGGGGATGAGCAGGGCTGCATCCACTCTTCAGCCTAAGGCCCCTGCCAAGCAGACACCCTGATGGGCCTGACCGGGTCGAATCTCCTATCCCTGTAGGGGGCAGGCTGGCTTACTTCTTCCAGGACTGGGTGTCTCTTACTTCAGACAAGTGGGTCCTGGAAGTAGTAAGTCAGGGACTGGTTCTCAGCTTCAAAAAATTTCCAAAGATGAGAGCCAGATCTTTTCCACCTGCAAGTCTCTCTCTGAAACCCTTGCCCTAGAGGCAGAGGTTTCATCTCTTCTGGCCTTAGGAGTCATAGAGAGAGTTCCTACCCTACACTGGGGCAAAGGTCTGTACTCCAGGTACTTCTTTACCCCAAAAAAGACAGCGGAGTGGCGACCCATCCTATATCTAAGATACCTGAACAAACATCTTTTAAAACCAAGGTTCAAGATGGTGACTCTGGGAATAATTCTTCCCTCTCTAAGGCCATGGGTCTGCCTAGCCTCCCTGGACCTCAAAGATGCCTACTTTCACATTCCCATCAGGTGCTCCCACAGAAAGTACCTCAGGTTGAAGTTGCTCTCAGGCCATTACCAGTTCAAAGCAATGCCCTTTGGCCTAACATCAGCTCCAAGGTTTTTTTACAAAGTGCCTGGCAGCAGTAGTGGCCTTTTTAAGAAGGCAGAAGATTTCCATTTTTCCGTATCTGGATGACTGGCTCATAGTGGATCAGTCTCCAGACCAAGTCAAGTCAGACCTGCAAGTGACCTAGCAAGTGCTCTCTTCCCTGGGGTTTCTTCTCAACCTCCCCAAGTCAGTCCTTGAACCAGTACAGCTTCTTACCTTTATAGGGGCAGAGCTAGATACAGTCAAAGCAAGAGCCTTTCTTCCCCTGGAAAGGGCAAGAGTTCTTATAGAACTGACTTCTTCCTTCAGCCTTCAGGTGTCCCAACCAGCAAGACACTTTCTTCAGCTCTTGGGCCACATGGCAGCTTCTACAGCAGTGGTCCAAGGGGCAAGATTCCAGATGAGGGACATTCAGTCCCATCTGAGGGCCTTTTGGTCCCAAAAGAGGGACCCTCTTATCAAGCTGATTCCAGTGACTCGGACACTGATCCAAACTCTTCAATGGTGGCAGGATCAGGACAATTTAAGGCAAGGGGTCCCATTTGTCACTCAGTCTCATTTGGTAGTCCTTACCACGGATGCTTCCCTTTTTGGGGTGGGGAGCTCATCTGGGGGCTCTCACAGCCCAGGGACTGTGGTCCCCTCAGGAGTCCCTTCTTCATATCAATCTCCTGGAACTCAGGGCAGTTTTTCTGGCCCTGCAAGCTTTCATTCAGTCTGTGCAGAACAAGGTAGTTCAGGTCAGAACAGACAATACCACCACCATGTGGTACATCAACAAGCAGGGAGGCACTCAGTCTATGGCCTTGTGCACAGAGGCCATGAAATTGTGGTCCCTGACTTATTCCCTGCAGACCTCTCTGATAGCAGTCCACCTTCCAGGAAAGGACAATGTGCTAGCAGATGCACTGAGCAAGATCTCCCAGGGCCATCACGAATGGTCCCTGGACCCCCCTAGTGTTGAAAGTAATTTTCTCAAGGTGGGGCACTCCAGAGATAGATCTCTTTGCAGCCCCAGACAATCATCAACTTCCTCTTGCAGCCCCAGACAATCATCAACTTCCTCTGTTTTGTTGCAGACCCCCACTCCTGGGCTCAGTCCCTCTGGATGCTCTGATTTTGAACTGGGAAGGGACATTTCTGTATGCCTTCTCTCCTTTTCCCCTACTGTTCAAAGTTCTAGTCAAGATAAGGTCACAACCTTGCAAAGTGATTCTGATTGCTCCAGACTGGGCCGGACAGCCTTGGTACCCCCTGTTACTGTCTCTAGCAGTCCATCTTCCCCTGTCTCTTCCCAGGAATTACAACCTGTTAACCTCCTCTCAGGGGAGGATTTGGTACCCCAGTCTTCGGTCTCTCAATCTCAAGGCATGGCTCTTGAAGAGTTAGAGTATGCAGATTTGCATCTGTCTCAGGGGGTTCTGGATATTCTCAAAGCTTCTCAAAAACCCTCCACCAGAAAGATTTATAACTCCAAATGGAAAATATTCAGCATTTGGTGTTCCAAGAAGCATATTTCTCCAGACACTGCTGAATTGCCTACAGTTCTGGACTATATGGTCCACCTTAATGGCCTAGGCCTCAGACCAGCTACTCTCAAGGTACACTTGTCAGCTATTTCTGCTTTTCTGTCAGTGGGGAAGTCTTCCTCTCTATCATCTCATCCTGTGTTCTGTAAATTTTTCAAGGGATTGCTTCATACCAATCCTCCCTTTAGGATCCTGCCCTGCCTGGGACTTAAATGTTTGCATTGCTCAACTTATGCAACCTCCTTTTGAGCCTATGTCCTCAGCAGAGCTTAAGTACTTGACTTGGAAAACTGTGTTTTTGGTAGCCATTACCTCTGCCAGACGTATCAGTGAACTACAAGCCCAGTCAGTGGAACCTGATTTTATATCCTTTCTTAGAGATAAAGTGGTCCTTAGAACCAATAGGAGGTTCGTGCCCAAAGTGGTTTCAGACTTCCACTTTAATCAGTCTGTGTCTCTTCCTGTCTTCTTCACTGATCATTCTTCCTCAGGAGAGAGGCGGCTACACAGTTTAGATGTCAAAAGAGCCCTTGGCTACTA